>OZ020620.1:3558674-4877401 GCA_963971575.1 Liopterus haemorrhoidalis | reverse complement strand
TGCCAACTCTTTGATCTGCAGGATGCAGAAAGCAGTGCTGCTCGGGTCGCTCCGCATTGTGCGGGCACTGGATCTGGCGTAATTTCCGCGGCTGCATATCGCCAGGGTTTGGGATGCAGTCGTGTGTATTTAGCTCCACTAGTCTCTAGTATGACGCGGCTCAAAAGGTTGCTGAAGTTTGAGATTAGTGGACGCTTGTCAGGACCTGACAAACCCCAAAATAATAATAATAAAGTTTATTGACAAAAATTACACGTACACAGCATGTTTTTAGTCAGTCATGTACAATATATAAATAGTAACTTATAGCTAGTGCAACCATTGTTGACGTCTGAGCAAAAGAAAATCATGTTGAAATGGGCAAGAGAACATAAAATATGGAATTGTGAAAAGTGGGACAGCGTGCAATGGAGCGATGAGTCTAGGTTTGAAGTCTGTGTAGGGGACAACCGGAGCAGAGTTGTTCGTCAGAAACATGAAGCATATCATCCCGATTGCTTGAACAGAAAGGTGAAATTTCCAGCATCTGTCATGGTGTGGGGTTCAATGTCTGCAAGTATAGGAAAATTTTATCGATGGCATTGTTAACACAGCCAAATATTTAAGTATTTTAGAGGAGTCTCTGTTGCCAACTATGGAACATGCATTAATCTCTGGGGAGGATTTTATTTTTCAACAAGATGGAACCGCTTGCCATACGTCAAAAAATCTTTGAAATGGTTCCGTGATCATTCTATTCCACTTTTAGAGTGGGTTTCAAGTAGCCCAGACTTATCCCCCATCGAGACACTTTGGTACGAAATGAAAAAACGATTGCGTATAACACCGGCTAGAACAATTCCAGAATTAAGACTAAAGCTTCAAGAAATATGGGATAATTTTACTCCTCGACAATGCCAAGACCTTGTAGATACTATGCCTAGAAGAATTAGTGCCGTTATAAAAATGAAAGGTGACGTTACCCAGTGGTAACTTCTGAAATAGGTTTCCAAGTTAATGGTTTTCCAATTGAAATATTATTTTTTTCTTATTAATTTACTTTAATAGTTGTAAATATTAATTGTAAATCTCTAAAATGTTTAATTGAAAATAATTACCTAAATTTCATAAGCTATTCGCATTCTGTTAATTGAACACCAATGAGTAAAAATTTCGTAGCTGGACCAACTGATAGTGGACTGGGCTCGTATACTCTAGTCCAGTGTTTTTCAACCTTTTTCATTGAGTGGCACCCCTGACTGAAGAATAAAAAATCGTGGCACCCTTGACTGAAAAATAAAAAATCGTGGCACCCAATTTGTTTTTTAAATCTAGTTTTATTATGAAATATATCAAATTACACAAAGCAAAATAGCTGACAATGAGTTATCTTGAACTACACTTAAGTAATTTTGCAAGAAATTATTAACTTTACTTTGAGATACTGAAAAAGTTATCTAGGAGTATTTTTGGCATTCATTGTTGGACTTTGCGGCACCCCGGTTGAAAAACACTGCTCTAGTCATTTAGATGAGCCATACTAGGCGCAAATAGTGTTGCTGTGAGTCAAAAATTTTAACTAACTAGTCTGTGCTTGTCTTTTATTCTTCTGATACATATGCAAGTCTCCTGTGTTCAGAATTTTTATTTAATTTTTTCATCCGGAAACGTCAGTCAACTGAAGTATTCATTACAAAATATATAATTCTATTGTTATATATGATATATGCGTCGAATAATAGGTACATCCGTTCGCAAACTGGCCTAATTTGGACACAACACTTAAAACATTTATTACACGGTGCTCCAATTCCATTCTTTGCATTGTAAATGAACACATAAATGTAATATGTTACCGAAACGTCTAAGTGCTTGAAGTTCTTCCAATTTATAGTCTCAGTACGTAACTTTATATTGAACGTAAGTTATTACTCTTACTAGGCACGCATTTTACTTATCAACTCAGCTAAAAGCTTTCAAAATCGATTAACTAATACAATTACATTTAGAAATGATAGCCAATTGAAGACATTATTTTTGAACAGGTAAATAAAATCATTATTCACAATTCGAGGCTAAATTCATTATTCTCTGCATCAGGAGTCCTGCAGAAAATGGAAATGCTTCGAGAACTGCTTTACATCATCAAGAAGTGGAAATTGGAATATCTGGGCCATGACAAGAAAGAAGTATGAGCTACAGCAGTAATGGCGAACTTACGTAGGGTGCTAGGAAACTTTTGAGATACGGGCTTACTTTTTAAACTTTTTCAAATTACTTCCCATTACGTTCAATACACTTCCTGATACGTATAAACTAGAGATGGGAATTTCGGCTCAGTTTGCGGAACCGGATAAGTGGAGGTCGTTCAGTTTGTTGAGCCGGTTCATTGATCCGGCTCAGTGATCCGGTTAAGTAAACATGTTTCCGAGACACAGGTCGGTCGTTAGTTCGTAAGTAGAACGTCGCTTAGAGCCGGCTCTTGCTTAGAACCGGTTCTTGCAATATATGAACTGTAAACATGATCCCGAGACACAGGTCGGTCGGTCGTTCGGTCGTAGGTAGAACGTCGCTTAGAGCCGGCTCTTGCTTAGGGCCGGTTATTGCAATATATGAACTGTAAACATGATCCCGAGACACAGGTCGGTCGGTCGTTCGGTCGTAGGTAGAACGTCGCTTAGAGCCGGCTCTTGCTTAGAGCCGGTCAAAAATCACAAAAAGATGCTTAAAATGTTGTTATCAGACCCCCCCCCTTAATTTGACTGGTGGACAGGATTGTCTTTTTGTAGTAAACGTTACGTGGATCGATTTCGTTTCATTGACTTTAATTCTCCATTTTTTCAGCCATTTTTGGATTTCAAATAAGGCTTTTTGTTTTCCGTTATTGGTAGGTCCACAGTGTATATAATGTACAACAGTGACCCAAGTACGCTACCTTGTAGAACTCCAGAGAGAATGTGGTATGTCACTATATCGTTTCCCATTCGGATTTGAAAATATCTGTCAGTGATGTAGGATTTCAATATTCGATAATAAGTATCGGTAAGAGTGTAAATGTCCAGAAAAGCTGTCGAACAGTACTTTTCAGAAAAGAAAAAAAAAAGTAAACATTTCGGAGATACACTCTTCCACAGACAAACCACGTTTGAAATTGTACAAAATTATCGCACGACGATCTCGCCACGTTAACTTAATTGATAAGTTTACACTTGCACTGCAAACAATAGACTAACTACATCAAATTTATTTATCATTTCATCACGATTGGTTACCGCGGCACATTGGTTGAGTACCACGAACATTGAGTATACGCCACTGATAATAATTCTGAATGAAACTAATTCTAACAAGTAATTAACACACTAATTCCGAAATGTGGTTGTTGACTTTGCCTCTCGAACTTCAATTCAAATCCTCCAGTATCAAAGTCCATGTTAATTACAGATCAACAGTTTAATCGTAGTTTGTGATCAGAAAATAAGAACAGAGGCAGATAATAAGGGTAGAGAATAAATTAAATAAATTTAAATTAAAAAGGATCTTTTAATTAACTTTAATTTAATCTGTTTGTTTTGAATTTGCTTACTTAAAGAATTTTTATGAAGAGTAAACTTTACAAGAAAATGCCAATTCAACAGATTTAGAAAATTAAAAGCGTAAGCATACAAGTCGGAAAATCGGAAAAGAGCTAAAAATACTGTGGTGAAGAAGAGGAAACTTGAATAGATCGGGTATAAATAAAAAAAAATATGTGAAGTGTGAATTTTCAAAATGAGCAAATTCGTCTAACAGGATTTTTATGAAACTTCATATTTAAACAATCAATGGCACGAGTTGATCAACTTTTGGTAAAAATCGGTCAACTAGAAATAGGAGTTTACTCGTGTCGGTTTTAAGATTTTTGCGAATATTTCACAACGGAGAAATATTTCGAAAAAAATTATTTAACAAAAACTAATATCTAATACAATATATCTAACAACTAATAGCTGAAAACTATCCGAATCGATAGACCATTCTAGAAGAATTTTATTGTAATTTGACTGTATTTTTCTGGGAGTGAAGACATTACAAAGCACAAGAAAGAAATCGATAAAACAATTGAAGTACCTATTGCTACATATTGTACAGAATCCTGAGAGCTAAAAAAGAACAGAGAAAGATTAAATACTCTTGAGATGGATTTTCTAAAGAGTTGCAGAACATATATCCTAAACCAGTGGTTTCGAAACTTTGAAAGCATAAATCATTTTGATTTGTGAAGGGAGAATTGATTTCTACTGGTTGCTTTGAATTTAGAGCAATCTGATTGGTTTAAAGGTTAATTGATACGTATTGGTTAATTTGAATTCAGAGAATTCTGATTGGCTAGCGCAGAGGTTGGCAACATATGACTCTTTAGCCAGATACGTCTCTTTGAGTACCTGATATCGCTCTTGTGATTTATCGATAAATTTTTTAACCGTCGACAGGTTCATCAAAATGTAGTTCAAGGTTCCTTCTTTTGCTCTTAAGATTTATGAATGTTGCTTTTTATATCTTCGCTATGATAGAAAACAGAAAGCTGTGGATAGAAATAAAAAAAATATGGTCATAGAATTTTTTAGGTTGACAAATGCTTACTGGGCATGCGTCAATTTTAAATTAATGTAAGGGTTTGGAGTCTACAAACTTCTAATTTCAATTTATAAGTATAAGTATTAATTTAGAAGGTTGTGAACGATAACGTATAGTTACGAATAACAAACATTTACGTTAATTCTAAGTACTAATTCTAATTTCTGATTTGGAGGTTCTGAACGAAGCAAAAGAGTTTGCTAGCTACAAACCCTTACGTTAATTTATAATTGACGCATGCGCAGTAAGCATTTGTCTTAACTTAAAAATTTCTATGACCATATTGTTATGTTTCTATCCATATCTGTCTATGATAGGGCTGCCATACGTCCCGGTACACCGGGACATATCCCGGTTTTGAGGTTTGTGTCCCAGTGTCCCGGTCCAAGAGTCATTTGTTCCGGTCGATTTAAAATTTATGCATATTAAAAAAACATTTTTCGATAATATTGTACATATACATATATACATACTATATATAAATTATATAACAGATTCGAGGTCCGAAATGTTCCGGAGTAATGCCGAGTACCAGCCAGCTAGTTACTAGCTGACTGGTACTGACAGATGAGCGCAATTCGCTTTCTATTGACACCGTGAAAAGCATAATTCAATGTGTTTTAAATTATAAAATGTCATGCATTGAATTCTATAATTATATAAAAGGGGAAAAAGAACTGCTCTAAAAACGAAAACATCGGAGAAGTATGATTGGGCAAAGAAGAGCGATGATAAAGAAGCCACCGAAGTCGGGGAAGGGGAAGAGTAAAGGCAAGAGAAGAATGGAATGTAAGGTTCTATTTGGTTTTATTAAATTGAATCGCCCATTAATTTATATTATATTATTTTAGATTTGGTAAAGACGCATCCACAAAAAAAAAAACATCAAATTTTTCCAGTCGAACTTTGTGTTCCAAAATGATTCACCATTGATCCCAACGTTTTGCTCTTGGAATACCTATTATCAATCTCTACTTTAATTATTTTATTTTGTCTTTAAAATTTTTTATTTTTTGAAAATATTGTGCAATTTTTTATAATAAAGGTATTATTGTCGATAAAAGTTTTTTTTAAGTTTTTTTTTTTTTTGGGGTGGTGTCCCGGTCCATAGTCCGACAATTATGGCAGCCCTAGTCTATGAGCATAGATATAAATTTAACCATTCAAAACCTCATTAGCAAAGATAAACAGCTGTCAAATATCGATCCATAAAGTAGAAATCGATAGAAATATACCGGTATAACGTTGTCAGCATCTTAATTTCTTAATGTACATCGTGAATGCTTTTTATTTTCCACGTACAAAGTTAACGTTAAGTACTAATTTAACGTTAATTCTAATTTATAATTTTGAGGTTGTGAATGCAGCATTAGGCACGAAATGGGGGGATTCTCTAACAAAAAAAAAATAAAACTTAAATAAGGACTACCCTAGTATACATATAACTTTTCTCATTGTATAGTGATTTTCTTGATTCGTTTCAATATTTCAATTTTATTTTGTCTTTTATATTTCCATGACATTAAGCAAATGTAAGTTTCATGAATGGTTCGCTGTCGTGTTTCTAATGTTGGGAACATTTGTGAGGTCAATGACATTGCCTGACATGACGGTCAGTGGAGCTCTAGAACACGCATATCGATCCCTTTTCCCTTACTTTCATTCCCCTCACAAATCATTTACAAATACAAGGTACTTCTCCACACAAAATTTATGTAAATCAAAACAGCAAAACTTAGCGTAAAAAACTATGTTTAAGAACGTTTGGTTATTAGTCGGGCACGAAAAATTTTCAATTTTTTTTTTTCCAAGTTAACGCAGGTCTTTATCGCATTTCGTTTTTGAGAAACGTCCATGCGAAAATGAAAATTTCAAGTTCGCCATATTAAAATTTGTCATAATTTTAATATACGCAAAACGAATAAGGCCTCAAATTTTTCCAAGACTATATAAACTACGAGGAATCCAAAAATTCTAATGTCAAATCGTTTTTCCAACCGGTTTTTGAGTTAAGATTTTTTTTTTAACCGTCAATTTTTACAACTAATGTAAATTATGACATTAAAAAAATTGTCATAATCTCAAAACGCATGAAACGATTAAAGCCTTATTTATTTATTTATTTATTTATTTTTCTAGACTAAACTAACTACGGAGAATCCAAAAATATCAACCGCAGGTCGCTATTTCTCGCCGTTTTTAAGTTATCCTTTTTTAATTCACAATTTTCACAAATAATGTAAATTATGTTTTCAAAAAACAATTATCGTAATCTCAAAAACCATTAAACGATTAAATCTTCAAATTTTTTGTAGACTAAATAAACTACACATAATCCAAAAATTTCAACCACAGTCGCTACCTCTAACCGTGTTTGAGTTGTGCTTTTTTTAATACACTATTTTCATAAATAATGAAAATTATGCCATTAAAAAAAATTTCGTAATCTCAAAACGAGTTAAATGATTAAAGCCTCAAAATTTTCAATAGATTTCCTTTATTTCAACTCAATTAATTTCAGGCTAAATAGTACAGTACCTATAATATGGTGTCCAGAACTCAGCTTACCTAAAACAAAATGAAATAAATTAATTATTAAAAATAACAGTTTATTCAGCAAATATATGTCAAAATAGTAAATCTAGGCGGGTTCTAAAGCTCTTCAAGGATAGGGAAAAATTGCTAAGCGATATGACATCTGGTGGGATTTTCGGAACTACAGAAATAGACATTCTATCGCGCTTTTTAGGGTTTTGTAGGTATGACCAAAAAACCCTTATACCGTCATTTTGTCGTCTGTCTGTCTGTCTGTCTGTCTGTCTGTCTGTCTGTTCGGTAAAAATTGTAGCCAAACGGCTAAACCTAGAGAGTTGAAATTTGGCATGCTTATACAACTCTTTGACCCGCACATAGGAAAAATACTAAAACATCTAAAAAACATATCCCCCTAAAAATATAAACAAATATGTGCTCATCGAAAAAAAAAATATTTTTTTAAAATTCTGAGTAGGGTATCAAATGAAAGCCCTTGGTACGTGGATTAACGCTCAAATTTTTATTTTTGCAAAATAAATTATTTTGAAGCGATTTTTGCCAATATTGTGCAAAAAAAATTTTGTCCCACACCCTGTAGCCCAGATGGTTTAAACTAAAAATCTGAAAAAATTCTAAGTAATGTACATTGGTGTGAACCGGAATAGTTCAACAGGAATTTTTGATCAGATTATTTTTTGGAAAAAAAAGCATTTTTTGTGTTTTTTTGCTAATAATGTTGACAACTTATAGTTATATAATACGCTAAACAGTAACGTGTTTCTTGGTGCTGTGGCTAAGATACTTGCGTTCTGCCCAAGAATTCATAATCGAACTCATGTTCGAGTCCTACGTGAGGAGACAATATTATTTTTTATATTTTTTTTTGCATTTTTATATTGTTTAAATTATTTTTTCAAAATTTTAATTATATTTTGGCAATTGTTGCATTTAATTTTTAATAGCGTAAATTTAATAACCAGTGGAAATTGTTGAAATTATAATTTAATTATATATTTGAATGTACACGAAATCAAAGGGGAGGAGCTATGACTAAAAACAACCAATGGAAGCCATAGGCTCAATTTTCAAAATCTTAATGAACCTTGATATATAAAAAAAAACACTGCACATCTTTAAAAACTTAAATAATGGTAATAGGCATTCGAATTAAAATTCATAAAAAAATATTTTGTCATAAAATTTGTTTTGGCATCCCAAATAATCATCATTCACTTACTAAATACCTGCCAAACCCTGAAATGTGTGAAAATTCACACTTCACATCAATTTTTTTTATAAAAAATGTTTGCATAAAAATATAATTGCATAAAAACAAGTATTAATATGGTAGCAAAATTACAAAAACCACCAGTAAACATTAAAATTCACGTTGTCTATATGTAACGAATGTCTATTTTGAAGGTTCCAAGTATGCCACAATAGCGCTGCGATCTTAAAATATTTCCCCTATAGGGTGAGCATTTGTTAAAGATTTGATTATAGGACAAGAGAATGGAAAAAGTCCTAAGCTTATTTTATTTAAAAAAAAGTCTATAAATTCTAAAAAAAACCAGTGGCGAAGGAAGACCTCCGCTAGACTTGCCCTCCCATAAAAAAAAATAATAATAAAAAAAAAAAAATACATATATTTTTTTTTAATTTAAAAAAAGATTTAGGTAAATTTTCAAAAATACATCAAATTATGTCCAATACAATTTTTTGTCCAAGGCTTGGTTTACTAGTCACGAATTTTTTTAAATTTTAATGTTTAATAACTTCCGTTTCCGGTTTCAGATTTTAATAAAAAACAATAGGGTTCTTCCCAGTTATTAGGAGAATTTTTTAGTACCAGAACGAACTCTTTAAGTTAAACCGTTTTTGAGTTATCGTGTATACACACAGACACACAGACACACACACATACGGACGGCACTTCGAAAATAGGTTTTTTGGATTCCCTGGACCATGAAACGTGGTCATCCGTCAAAATCTCGATATCGAAAATTTTCGCGATTACAATACTTGCCCCTTATATATTAAGGCCGGGCAAGTAAAAACAAAAATTATAGAAAATAAAATTTATAAATATAAAAAGATTTTTTTTCTTGGTGGAATTGCCCATTTGGCCTTACATAAAAAAACAACCTTGTCAGGAAATTGTATCAAAACTATTTTAGACTATAATTCGTGCCCATCCCTTAAAAATTCAAAACATTGATCATATGTCATTGAAAAGTTATTGTATAATTTGTTTGGAAAAATGACTAGTTATTGATGCTAATAAAAAACATCATTTACATTTAATGATCATGTACGCTAGAAATGATGGTATTAAATATTCTTAGAAAAATAAGTTTTTATAAATATATTTACTGAATAATGTAACTTTATCCACTTTATTTTAATTTGAGTTTATTACTTCAACAATTTTAAATATACTGTTTCGTTTAGAGAAACCAACAAAGTAATAATCCACTTAATTAAAACTTTTATAATGAAGGCACTGTACATTAACATATTTTTTAGTGTTGCTCTTTTTGTATTCCAGTTTCTTTTGTACTCCTCCTAAGGGCGGTATAATTCCTTAACCCCATGGTGGGTCGATTCAAGATATAAAATGGGCTCTGATTAGGCCAGGATTACACTATAAAAGATCTTTGTAAAATCTTTTATAAAATGTTTTATAAAATTTATTATATAAACTTTATTTTACGAATTCCAAAAGAGGCATATTACTTTGTTACACAAGTTTTATAAAAGATCAGTTAGAAAAATGGACAGCGAACGCACTCTTGTTTTTTTTTTTTTTTTTTATTCGTTTTTCTCCTTCAAATAATCAATTGTTTGACGTGCTGTGTAGGAGGTTGCATTGTCATGATGAAGAATGATGCGACGTTTTTGGTTGTTTTTCCTGATTTTGTGGATGACTTTTAGCAAACAAATTGTTGTATACCATTCAGCATTAATTGTTCTCCGATCCTCTAAACAAGCGATCATTTTTTTTAGTGCTTCGTGAACGAATAACTTTTGTGGGTTTCGGTTCTCTTGGAAAACTCAAACAGTGGATTGTTGCTTAGTTTCCGGTTCATATGAATAAATCATATGTTTCGTCACCTGTATCAAGTTTCGTCACCTGTAACGCTGTTGTACACGGATTTTGCAGTGCCTAGGTTGAAATTTTGAAGCATTCCCTTATACCAATCAACACGAGCCTTTTTTTGAGCTTCGGTCAAATTATTCGGAATCCATCGAGAAGAGATCTTTTTCACAGTTAAATGTTGATGTAAAATCGAATGTATTACAGTCTGCGATATGTCAAAGAATATCTCTATCTCACGGTAAGTCACATGCTCTTCTTCAATCATTTTGCGCACAACATCGATGTTTTTTTTTGAATCACAACCGATTTTGGTCGACCTTCACGAGATTCATCACTGACGGACGCACGACCACGACGAAATTCTGCAAACCAATTGTAAACAGTCTTTTCTGATGGTGTTTCATTACCAAAACTTGAACGTAGCGAATCAATGCATTGTTGTTGAGTTAAAACCTTCACGAGTAATATCCATTTTTTCACAAACTTGTTTTTTTAAACGCTCACTTTCAACAAACTAGTCGGTCAATTTATAAGCTGCCACTAATTTCACAATAACAAATGTCTAATTTTAGTAATGACACATTTCAATATTGCCATCTAGTGGTCGTTTGTAAAACATAAAAGGTAATCCTCCAATATATATTTAAAAAAAAACACTCAGCGCTTTGTATAGAGTGCGATGGATAAGCTTTGATGAAGGATGGACGACAACGGGCCCACCAGCTAGTTGAAAATAAGAGTCGCACTTATTCCAGAGTCTCATTCGGCTCTGGAGCCGCCGGTTCGCGACCTCTGGTAGAAGTTGCTTAATAAAGTGCCACGAAGCAAACAAGAACCCCGGAAAATATGTCAATTAATTTGAAAATTTTTAGGCGGGTTTCTGTCTGACCAATTAGGAACCACTTTAAGGAATGTGTACAGTCTGACACAGAACTGTAAGTACTGATTTTACGCTTTATTTGCATTAAAGCACAAATTATATGCTTTAATATTTGTGTTTGATATAATTCAAGTTGATTTGAATTTATAACTCAAAATTGATTTGTATTTATAACTATTATTAATATTTATATATAATAGTTCACACATATATAGAATTTCGCGCGAGTGTAATATGCCGTTGAGTGTACTTGAGAACGCATACAGCACTAAGACACGCCTACCCAGGGACTTTGTTTGCTTCGACGGAATATAGGGGTAGCAGGACAAAATATGTTTAATAAATACAACTGCATCAAAACTGGTCAACAGTAGAGCGATCACAAGTTCTTTGGACAAATGAATATTGTAATTTGTAGTTTTATTTTAAATTCAATTTTCGCCCGACTTTCATAAGCGATAATATATAATTAATCAAACTAACATGTATTAAAATTAATTTCACGAACCAAACTTACTTGAAATTTATTTTTTAATACCTTGGCTCGATACCAATAATGAAACATTTTCTATTGATTTATTAAATATAAAATATTTCATGATTTAATGTCAAAAATAATTCACAAAATTCACATATGATTTGACATGTCCGAAGTTCAATACTGAAAGAAATTTTCAGGAATTCTACATCATAAAAGTATAGCACAGCTTGGTACAGACACGGTATTGATCCTGAAACCTTTACAGTTTACCAGGACCTTCCAGGAAACGTACTAAATTAAACAGTTTGTCGATCACTGGAAGTATAAAACTAGAATTTAAGTACAACTGTATTTTTATATTTTGTTTTTGGAGTTTGTGTTTTCAAATTTAATTTTTAAATTAAATTGCAAACTAGTGTTTAACTCGTGCTTTTGATGCTGACAACGCTTCAGTCAAGTACACTTGAAGTTAAGTTTTCTGAAATTGTAACATCATGTTTCATGAAAAGAAAAGTAAATAAAATGAAAAAAAGAAGATATAAACGTTATGTCAACTGCAAAGTAAAACAGTCTTGAATAATCTACAAAAAGAGAACTTTTGTAATCCTACTTCCAGATTTTTTATTTTTAAAACGAGCTAAAGTAAACCAAATAATATAATCCTCTTGTCTTCAGATTTAATATTTTTTTTCTGCTTTTACGTAATTGCCAACTTTTCCATAATGAATTTTTATCATGGTATGAATTATATCTTTTTCCGAGCTTAAAAAGCTGCATCCAGGTTTTGAGGTTAAGCTTGTCATTCTAATTGTCGATGTTTTGGGTCGCTAATATTGTCCCAAACACGAACGGAACACGAACATTACGAACGGAACGGGTTTTCCATGGAAGAGGTGACAAAAAGCAGACGAGAAGGTTAACAGATGATAAACAAAATAGTAAAAAGAGACCAATAAGTGCAGTTACAAGAACAGTATAACAGAATACAAGATTCTACATACAGTAAATATATTTTTTAATGCAACATGTACTATGTCATTACCATGGATACAGTTTTTGACAGCAATATAAATCGTGTTCATTTTCATTTGCAACATAGACAATTAGTGTGTATACTTTCGCTCATTACTGATTTAAAAATTAATCAACATGTACATATATACAGATGAAGAAAAAATAATGATGGTAACTTGGTATAATTCCCAAATGAGTTTAAGAGAAGTTTTTACTGTATTTAGTGCAACTTATCCAGATCGGCCAATACCAAATCCCTCTACAATTTCAAGACTACAGTCTGTTCCAAACGGTTAAGCGGAACTAAATGGGAATTTAGTTCTTTTAGGTTGTCACGAGAAGGGACCTTGCTTGGGATATTTCATTTTTTACGTTGGGATGTCAAAATTTTAAATTCCAACAATGAAACCATGGAAACGAATGCCTTATGTCAAAATTAAATATTTTTTTTAGATATTTTAATGACAAAAAAATAAATAAATGGGAAATTTGTATTAAGAATGACACAAAAAATCAAAATATAAAGAAAATGACATTTTAAAATGATATTAACCTTAACCAAAAAATGTTTATTTAAAGTATGATTTACAAAGCTTAAACAAAACGGCCGAAAGGCACGATTTAAACGATGAAAGTAACTAGATTGCAAAAGCTAGTTCCGCTTAACCGTTTGGAACAGACTGTAGTTAATAAATTTCATCGCGAAGGATGTCTTAAGTCAAAACATAATAAACAAAGAACAACATCCCACGTGCTTACAGAAGAGAAGCAGTTGGAAATATTATTACAAGTGGAAGAAAACAATCAAAATACTTTAAGATCAATTGCACAAACCGTTGGTATCAGTACTGGATCTGTTTTTAACTTCTTAAAAAAAGAAAAGTTTCGATCAAACAAATTTCAAAATCATCAAGAATTGTTAGAAAGGGACGCAGCAGTACGTATGGATTTTTGTTTTGAAATATTTGAAAAAAATAATTCCGACCCAACAATGCTTCAAAGAATTTTATTTACAGACGAAGCAATGTTTACTCTAAATGGTAAAGTGCACAGACAAAATTTTAGGTACTGGAGTCGAGAAAATTTACATTTGTTTCATTCTTCCCGAACTCAAAATCCGCAAAAATTAAATGTTTGGGCAGGGATAATAGGAACCAATATTATAGGGCATTTTTTTACTGACGGTAACCTTAATGCCGCAAAATATCTAGCCCTTTTGCAAAACCAAATATTACCTGCGTTGCGAAACCTGAATATTATTGGACAAGTATGGTTTCAACATGATGGCGCACAAGTCCATTATTCTAGAATAGTTAAAGAATATTTACATAGAACTTTCCCAAATAGCTGGATTGGAAGAGGAGGGTCGATGAATTGGCCAGCTAGATCTCCGGATTTGACACCCAATGATTTTTTTTTTATTGGGGATATTTAAAGGCCAAAGTATATGTAGGAGAACTTAGGGATGTTGCTGAACTACAAGACATAATTGTTTAAGCATCCAACAATATACCTCAAGAGCAATTACTGAATGTTTTGAATCATTTTTATGATCGCTTAACATTTTGTATGCAAGTAAACGGAGAAACTTTTGAACATTTATTATAAGTTTTTATTAGTTATTTATTTATTTATTATTATTTTTTTTTAAATTTGTATTTTCAGTAAAATATTTTGATTTGGCTAGTAAATACGGTTTTTTCTATGTTGCAAATGAAAATGAACATGATTTATATTGCTGTCAAAAACTGTATCCATGGTAATGACATAGTACATATTGCATAAAAGAATAAATTCACTGTATAACAAAGTATACAAATATATAACCGCTATTGGATTACCCAGATACCTGGCAGAAGGAACGAGGAACCAGAAGAAAAATACTGAGAGCTCAAAAAAACCTTCCCAGAAAAATATAAACAAATATGTAATTAATGAAAAAATAAATATTTTTTTAATTATGAATGGGGTACCAAATAAAACCTCTTAATGCGTGGAAAGACGAGTAAATTTTTATTTTTGAAAAATCAATTTTATATATTAGATTTTCACCAAAAGTATGTACAAAAATTTTTGTCCCCCACCCTATCTTCTATTGTACATTGATAGGAAGCGGAATAGTTTAACACAAAATATTCGATTAATTTCGATTTTTTTGTGTCGTTGAAAAAAATAATTATTTTTTTTAAATTTTTTGTGTGGTATCAAAAGAAAGCCCTTAAAACGTAGATTAGGAACGAAAAGTATTTTTTTTTTAAATTATTTTTTACACGATTTTAGTCAAAAATGTGCCAAAAAAGTTCTTGTTGCCCCCTTTACCTTGAGGTTAAACTAAAAATCTGAAAAAATTATAGGTAATGTACATTGATCTGAGCCGGAAACGTACGAGAGGAATTTTTGATCCGATTACGTTTTTGAAAAATACTGCAAATTTTGTGTTTTTGATAAAATCATTCTTTTTTTTTTTTTATTCATGACTAAATGGCCTCCTTCGTTGGTGATATTATTCAGGCGAAAATAATATGCTTACATTACTCCCATTTTCACAATCATTCACCCCTCATCCAGGTGTAGGAGCTCGCCCCCTGGCATCGGCGATTAGCCTCGTTGCAGAAATAGGCCGATGTAAAATAAATAAATAAATTTAAAAAAATAAATTATGGCTTATGATATTATGGTTTTCTTGTATTTATAGCTAAGAAGTATGCATCTTTTTTGTAAATTAAAAATATAACAAAAAAAAATTAACAGCTGAGGACCGAGTATTGAACACCATACTACACTCTACACTATAGAGTGTAGTCTATAGCAGTGTTTCCCAACCGCCAGTCCGTGAGATTCTTTTGCCGGTTCGTGAGATTTTTTTACTATGCAACTATTCGCCTAATAAGTTATAACCCACTTAATTTTGAGATGAAAATCTCGTTCCTTTATCTGTTAATTGTTTAAGTAATAATTTGTTTCTTTTTTCACTAAACATATGTGATCTTTTATATGTTGTTTTTTTTGTGTTTGTAATCAGTCCAATTTTGCGTTACACATTAGAGATGGGAATTTCGGCTCAGTTTACGGAACCGGATCAGTGGAGGTCGTTCAGTTTGTTGAGCCGGTTCATTGATCCGGCTCAGTGATCCGGTTAAGTAAACATGTTTCCGAGACACAGGTCGGTTGTTAGTTCGTAGGTAGAACGTCGCTTAGAGCCGGTTCTTGCAATATATGAACTGTAAACATGATCCCGAGACACAGGTCGGTCAGTCGTTTGTTCGTTGGTAGAACGTCGCTTAGAGCCGGCTCTTGCTTAGACCTGGTCAGCTGTCGGTCGTTCGCTCGTAGGTAGACGTCGCTTATAGCCGGCTCTTCCTTAGACCCGGTCATTTGTCGGTCGTTCCCTCGTAGGTAGAACGTCGCTTAGACCCGGTCAGTTGTCAGTCGTTCGCTCGCAGGTAGAACGTCGCTTAGCCCCGGTTCTTATCTAACATTTTTGAAACAAACAATTCACTTTGTGTAGCTACTGTATTTTAAACCAGATGTGTTAAGTTTATGGCGATGTTTATTGCCCTTATAAATCGGACATCTGGGATTTGGGCAATATTTTTAATATTTTTATATAGTATGGTTGTAAGAAAATACAGACTAAGCCTATTAGTTTCAAATAAACTGCCCTACAAATTGATGACAATAAATAATACACTTTATGATAATACATTACAAGCCGAGTTTTCGCGAAGTTCAACATGACATCGATCCAGATCCGGATCACTCCGGTCACTGCTCACAATCGCCCGACCAATCGTATCCTTGAAACTTGAAACTATACAGGTAGCCGTGAGCCGGCTCATTTCAATTTGGTGAACCGTGTCACTTCGGTCAGTGTACTGAGTCGGCTCAGTGACCGGTTAGTTCATGAACGACCCATCTCTAATACACATTACTTTCTAAACTTGCTGGTCCGCGAATTTTTTCTAGGTCACTTGCCGGTCCGCTATGAAAAAAAGGTTGGGAAACGCTGGTGTATAGTGTTCAGTTATTTTATTATACGTTGTGATTCAACCTTTTGTTTTTAAGGTATCAAAGAAGAATTAATCATTTATAGTAATGAAATATTATACTTATAACACAAAAACTCACTTAAGACAAATTTTTGGCTTCTGAATCTCCGGGAAAAAAATCTGGAAGATAGCCTGCTATGACTACATGCATTTTGAGATATTCTGATCTGTCTTATCTGTACATTATAGTGTAATTTGCGTTTTATTGAAGTCCTCAACTCATTCACTTTCTTTGAACTTGTAAGTTCATCAACAGTTTGTTCTAGCCTAACTTGGCATCGAGCCAGACACTTGCGTACAATCTATAAACACAAGTCAATAGACACAGTACTTGTCATTTAAATGATTCATTACTAATTATGAAATTAACAAAGAACATCTGCTACAATAACTGTAAACAAATGAAGACGGAAAAAATGAAAATATTCTTGGAAAATAATGATATACTCAAGATATCAAAACTGTCAGATAACTAGGTCAATTTTTGTGGGATTCCTCCTTCAGATTTACATAACAATCATAGACTATTTCCTTCATTTTATTGTATAGATACATTTGCATAAAAGGCCTTTTCAAAACTTGTTGCTCTGAATAAATAAAAGCACAATGCGTTATGAGATGTCCACAAAGAAATGGATTGAAAGCTCTTGGACCAAGCAGGGAGACCAGCTGACCTATGTAGCACAGAAATGTAATATGAAAATAATGCTGTGCCAGTGAAGTGTGAATTTTCATACATTTCAGGGTTTTGTAGGTATTTAGTCAGTGAATGATGATTATTAGAAGGCCAAACGATGAATGCCTGTCACTACATAACACAATTACAAGTGTTGGTTTTAAATCCTTTAAATCAATAGGCACGACAAGAAGGTTGCAGTTAGATTTTTTCTACCGTGTATCATATATCTCTAATAATACCATAATACATATTTTGACGCATTTTTTAAATAAAGAGCATTCGCGGACAGTACTACTGTTTTGTTTTCATTTGAAAAAAACTGCTACTGAATCATATCGACTGCTTCGAGAAGCTTATGGTGAATATGCCCCATCGCAAGATAGGTGTGAACGATGGTTTCGGCGTTTCAAAAGTGGTGACTTTGATCTTACAGACAAAGTACATGGAAAACCTCCAAAAAAATATGAAGATACAAAATTGGAAACATTGCTTCAGGAAGACGATAGTCAATCACAAAAACAACTTGCAGAGCAGTTAGGCGTTAGTCAACAAGCTGTTTCCAATCGCCTACGAGAGATGGGTGAGATCCAGAAAGTCGGCAGATGGGTTCCACATGCATTGAATGAAAGGCAGATGGAAAACGCAAAAACACTTGTGAAATTTTGCTTGCACGATACAAAAGAAAGTCTTTTTTGCATCGTATCATTACTGGCGATGAAAAATGGATTTATTTTGAAAATCCCAAACGCAAAAAGTCATGGGTGAACCCAGGCTCACCATCCACATCAACTGCAAGACCGAATCGCTTTGGGAAAAAGACAATGCTCTGTACTTGGTGGGACCAAAAGGGTGTGGTCTATTATGAATTGTTAAAACCTGATGAAACAGTTAATACCCAACGCTACCAAAAACAACTGATCGAATTGAACCATTCGCTGCTCATAAAACGACCAGAATATGAAAGAAGACAGCACAAAGTTTGCAACACATTGGAGGCACTCAAGTGGGAAGTGCTACCCCATGCCGCTTACTCACCAGACTTGGCCCCTTCAGATTACCACTTGTTCGCATCGATGGGTCACGCACTTGCCGAGCAACACTTTTGTTCATATGAAAATGTGAAAGAATGGCTAGATGGATGGTTTGCGGGGAAAGGGGAAGAGTTCTACTGGCGAGGTATTCACAAATTGCCTGATGTATAACTTCTAATGGAGCATACTTTGAATAAATAAACTTTTACTGTTCTTTTGAGTTTAATGTATTTCATTAAAAACAAAAAATCCGCATTTCATACTTGTAGACCTGGTATCTCTTTTAAAATTTATAATCCGACAACAGGCTCATTTTATTTTAAACTATTTCTTGAAGAATTCCCCCTTAGAAGTTTCTGTGCCCCTCTTTTTCAAAAATTATCCTGTGGCTTCCTGAAATTATCCATTGGAACCATACGGCTCAGATTGGGAGCCCCTGACATATATCTATCAAAACCATCACTAATCTAAAATCACATAACATGCATTTGCTATTGTTTAAGTGGTTATTTTTTTGCTTACCAATGATTAATTTATATTTAGAAATAATTATAAAGATTTTTGACCTGTGGACAGCTGTATTTCTATAATACTTTGCCAAGTATATTACTAATGATTCGAACAATTCTTTTTCGTTGCCAAGGTACTAAAGGTAATTGTAAATACAGACTGGGTCAAGGCCGAAAGGTCTTTGAATTTCATTTTGAATTTAACAATTTTATACCTTATACTAAATCCTGACGATATAAAATATTAAAATACTTCAAAAGTTTCTAAAAATATACTTTTACTTTTAATATATTCAGAGTTAAAAGTTTTGAAATTTTACACAATCAAAAGTTTCAGGTATTCTTTCATAAAAAATTTATGAGATTTTAGAATGAAATTATGGTAGTCTATTCAATCTTATATGAAACTGTCTTACAAATCAGACTGAAATCCATATCAAGTTTACAATCATTTGATATTGTTAAAGTGTTCCATTCACAAATCCAGCAGCTAATGCTCGAAAGAGACACTTAAAACGGTTGATAAAAAAAGTCTACTATCGTCATACAAATATGTCTCAATATCAAGTTGAGTGCCCAGGAGTATCAAAAATAATGGAATGGTTTTATACCTCGTATATTACGTGATCTCAGTAAAGCTTTTGAAATTATAAACTTAAAGATCTTAATTGAAAAAATTTAAAATTATGGTATTCGGGTCTAACATTACAATTATTTGTGTCTTATTAAAAAAAAAAAAAAAAGAAAACAGCGAGTAGTTACAAAGATGAATTATCTAACTGCAAAATTGTAACAAACGGTATTCCACAAGGTTAAGTACTAGGACCAATAATATATAAATGATCTTCCAGATTTCATAAATTGTAAAAAGAAATTTTTTATCAGACGACACAAATTACTTGATCCCATATTCCGAACTAGATTAAAATAATATAATTGCAGAAGCACAAAATTGGTTGCACAGTAATAAATTACTATTAAAACTTACAAAAACACATAAATTAATTTTTTCTTTAAGACAAAACAACTTAGATTTTGGTTCAACGTAAAATTTTCAGGTCTACATTTAGACTAGAATCTAAATTTCAAATCTATTATATTACTTAGGAATCATCATCATCATTGGCGCGACAGCCTAAGTTGAACCTAGACCTCTTCCAGGTTTCATAACCATATTTTCAATCTAAGCACATTCGGAAGTAATATGGTCAGTATTACGTCCATTTTTAGTATACACAGAAAGGCACCTACAGTTTAAAGCCGGTTGCGAACGGCTAAGCAGAACCTGTAATTTGTATAAATATTTTTACACAAATTATTTGACATAAGCAGGAGTTGAACTCACGTCCCGTACCCTTGCATAGCGGTCAAACAGCAGATACAAGTGGTTGAACGCTTGCAGCCACAGGGTTGCTTTCGAATAAATTGGAACCAATAAATTGTCTAAAACAATAACTTCGAACGAAAAATTAAACTGTGTTTCAAATGTTTCAACCAATAATGTAAAGATTATACATCATCCACTTAATTTATTCCCTATAAATTGAGAAGCATTGCAGTGCACGCTTTTTAAATTTTATTATTATTATTATTTTATTTTTTTTTTATCAAATCTCGTACTAGAAATCAATGTTAATGCAGCTGCATCCCAAACCCTGGCGATAGGCAGTCAAAATTAGGCTAGATTCAAAGCTTGAAATGTGGAATATAGTCTTCTGTATCCTGATCAATAAGTATCAAGATCTACATGCGGAAATGATTCCAATAGGCTTCCTATTTTCTCCAGATCGAGACTTATTATTATTAGGATTTGTCTGACTTACCTATTATGCTTTACTGCACAACACTATTATCTCAAGAGAATAAATTGCATTCTGTCCTTTCTAGTGAATAGATCAGCTGTCTAGTCGCCAAAAAAAATTGCACAATACTTTTAATTACGTATTCAATACGTAATATGTTAACAGCGAAATATATCAATCAATATAACTTCAGTAAGAAAAGCGAAAATAATGGCACCAAAGTATACTTAACACAAAAACAATCCAGATTCACAATAGATGAAAAAACTTCTTTAACAAGAGAGTTTTAAACTATGAATAAACCACAAGGAATAGATTTTTTCAATATTTACGATTGAGTCAGTTATTGTGAACTGAAAATATCTTTTGACCATGCGCCAAATTATTCATTTTGTTTACTTTGTTTTGTTTCTACGATGCAAGACAGAGAAAACTAAAAACGAAAATCCCTAGAACTGTTTACTAAGTGTTGTGAGGGTGAGGCAGTAGCGGCCTTAAGGGGGCGCCAGGCCAGGAAGGGCGGCGGATGGTCAGGTCATCACTTGTATTTTAAAAGTGAGGACCTTTTTTTTGCTCTTCACTTGGATTTGTTAGGTGAGGACCTTTTTTTTGCTCTTCTCTTGGATCTGGGAGGTGAAGACCTTCTTAATTATTTTTATTTTTTTCTTAGAAGGGGACGCAAATTTCAACTGCCTGAGAGTAAGCTATCAGAGCTGTCTATATTCCATTATTTTATTTTTTTTTTTTAATCAGACTTTTTTCTTGCAGATCTTTTGGATTTTCTTTTTTTTTAAGGGTTTTGTAAGTATAACCAAAAAATCCTCATAACATCAACTCATGTGTTTGTACGCACAGTAAAAATTATAGGGAAACGGCTAGACCGAGAGAGTGTAAATTTGGCATGCATAAACAGCTCTTTGACCCGCGTATAGGGATTTGCAGCTAAGCACCCTACCATCTGGTGAGCGTTTCATGAACTTGTGTACATCAGATAACATTTTGTTTTGTGTATTGGTTTTGTATGAAGTTTGTTTTTAAAGTTTTATTATAATCATTGAAAAATGTATAATACATATTGTTGTGTGCCTATGTGCAATTCATTGAAAAGAAGAAACCCGGAAATATCGTTTCATTTGTTTCCACTAATATCAGACACCGTACGGTTCGAAACAAAATTGGGAAAGCAATAGGTTAGGAATCGACGCGATGTTTAGATAAACAATTTAAAAATTGGAAAAAAAGTGAGCCCTTATATCAAAGTTTGCTCATTACATTTTAATGATAGTGACTACAAAAAATATTTTCAATTTTGTATTTATTATCGCATATCTTGAAAATTCCTGTTATTGTGTGTGGGTTTGTAATGCACAAGTCTCTAGGCATAATGCATAAATCTTTATGAACAATCTGTTTTTTTCAGTGACTCCACACAATATTATATACCCAGCATTGTAGATTTCTACCCCTTGGTAAACAACACGGGAATTATTATTTCCCCCAATATAGTTAAAATAATCGACAATGGAAAACCGCCATAACTTAAAACCAGATCACAAAATGTAGTATTTTAGATGTTTACAAGTGTTGTCACTTCACAAAATCAGAAAATCCCAAACAATTATTTATTTTTTGTCGTTTTTTGATACACTTTTCGCTATTATTTACTAGTAAATGTCAAGTGGTATCTGATTTAGAATGGTTTCAAAAAAATCCGCGTGGCGCTACGATCTTAAAATTTTTCCCCTATAGGAAAAATACTGAGGAAAAAAAAATCGCCCGTCAAATATAAACAAAGTTGCAGTTAACGAAAACATAATTATTTTTTAAATTTTTGGTAGTAGGTATATTTTTGAAAGAAAGAAATATTTTTACAAGCTTTTCTCCAAAAACTTTCTGTGCCCTCTTTCCCACAATGACAAATATAAAAATCTGAAAAAAATTTCAATAATGCATATTGATGAGAACCGAAATAGTTAAACAGGAATTTTTGATCAGATTTTCGTAAAATATCGAATTTTTTGCATCGTTGAAAAAAATAATTATTGTTTCAAAATTTACTCTCTCGTATCAACAGAAGGCTCTTAAGAAATAGATTATGGATCAAAAAGTAGTTTTTTTTTAAATTTCTGTCAAAATTTTGTCCCATACTCTTTAACCTAGAGGGGGTGTTAATCTACAATTCTAAAAAAATCTTAGTAGTGTACATTGACGTGAACTGGAAAAGTTCAGCAGGAATTTTTGATTTAATTATTTTTTCGAAAGATTTCAAATTTTTTGCAATACCGTGCTAACAGTACTTATTTGAATTTTATGATTTTTAATATGTATAGTTTATTTCTATGGTCTAAACGGAACTAAACGGGAGTTTAATTTTTTAACTTGTCAAGAAAAGAGAGCTTACCCAAGTTATTTCATGTTTCTTCTTGGCATTTATTATTAAGTGACATTTATTATAAAATATAAAATATATAATGCATTTTTAAATTTTTGCAAGACAAAATTAAGAAATACCCACAATTTCTTGTTACTTACTACATATTTACAAAAAACCTGAAATGTGTGAAAATTCATACATCACATAAATTTTTTGAGTTACTGAAGCTACGTTTCGGACCGTTTTGAAACTCTTTTCGGTTCCGGGTGCCCTTATTGTATTAAAATTTTCTCGCGGCAGTCAATGCATTCAATTTTTTATTTTATATTATTAGACAGTTGAAAATAGGAAACTATAAGAGATGATCTAAAAAAAAAAACGTCCTTACTTCTAAACTACCAAGTGATGACCAAAAAAATGTCCTCACTCGCACAGGCGCACAGATATTGGGAAACGCTGAGATAGACAGAAAGACGTTACATCTGTACCCCAGAATAAAAGTGTTTTAACTCAATTTTTTCACAAAATTACATTTTGACCATATAATATACAGTATCAAGTCATCTCTCGAATGCAGTTTTTTATTTTTATTGTTAAGAGAAATACTGATTTAATAATAATATTAAATCCATGTACTGGTAACTAGGATTTGAAAATTTTCAATTTGCTCACCTGTAAATTTGATATAATACGAGCTAATACACTTTTACTCTGGAGTACAAACAAAAGTTTTCAACATGTAAGACTACAATTGTAACTACGATTTCTATGGAGATTCTAATTAAACATTTTCCACGAATTTTCCAAAAATATTCATCAAACGAAATTCCACGTGTTTCTTATTAAAATCATCTGATTTAATACGCGGAATGTCGTGTATATCTGGCACCCACACCCGCAGCTGATCCACGGGAACCCCCTTCGCCCCACCGCGGTTCAAGTTGTGGGAGCCTCGCACTGCGTCACGCACAAGCCGCGTGTCAGCCGAGTGCGCTTTGTTTTAGAGCCGCTGAATACAACCAGCACGTGTATAAAGTGCAACGATCACTTTCTATCACTCTGCCAAATTACAGAGATGGATTAAGTGCTAATTTGATTTACTCTTATTTTTATTACACTAACTTTTGATGACAGCAAGTTCAAGTAAAGTTACCATTCTTTTAAAAGTATAGGTGATCGACAACAGGCGCAAACCCAGAGTTTTTTCTTAGGGGGGACTCAGAGGCCAAATATTTTTTCTTACTACACTAACTATAATTTTGGAAAACTATCGACAATCTACAACGCATAAAGTATTAAATTTCGAGCTCTGAACGGTTGCTCGCGTTACTATATCGTCGGCTGAAAATAATAAGGTTGTATGTGACATTTTTTGTCAAATGCACTTTTCAATACTATAGAGTTGTATGTCACGTAATCTACTTGTTCCAATAATTTCCATAAGATAGCATTACCGGTGTCGGAGAAAAAAGCAGAAAACCAGAGTTGTATGTCTTATAAAATAAAAAACTTACAAAATATAGTTGTATGTTAAAACATATACCCTTGTATTTTAATTTAATAATTTTTAATAATTCATAATTTATGGTTGTATGTTTGACATACAACATCTTTTATGTTAAATATAAAACATCTTTTTCGGGCACCTAGGTTACAAAAAATATTAAAAAGAATAAAACAAGGTCTTGAAGACTTGTTAAATATATTTAGAGACATTAAGGTTTCTACAAATAAAAATCCGTTACCAGAAAACAAGGTAATCGCTTTAAAATCTATGATGGATTGGATGCCTACTATGGATAAATCTTATTATGAAACAATATTGCCAAGAAAGTAAATCTCAAGAAAATAATAAAAATACAATATATTTCGTTTAATTTTTTTTATTTCGAATGTTTCAGTTTCAGTTAAAATTATCTTAATTTATCTTAATTTTTTGTAAGATTAATGTTTAATTTGTTATTGTTTTGCAAGCATATTGTTTAATTTGTGTTATTTAATCAAATACAAATTTAATACGTGACTAACATTTCTTTTACCTTTTCTGGTACCTTTTTAACAATTTTCAGAAACCTTAAAACTGAAGCTTTACCTATAAACTGAATTTCCCCCCGATATTACTTTAAACTACAAAGCTGTATGTAACGTTAAGGTACTAAGTTTCGTGTTTTTCTTAATCACAAAGTTGTATGTTCATTTTTCAAATTGTTAAAATGGTATTATTAAATTTTTTTTTCTTCAAAATAATGCGTTAATGACAATAAAATATCAATATATAGTTATTAAAAAAATTTCTTCCTTGTATTGTAAACTTATATTGATTTTTTTGACGTCAAAATTTTTGAAGCTTGTTTTCTCAAATGTAATACACTTCGACATACAACCTTATTATTTTCAGCCGACGATATGACAAACTTGTAGTGACAATCAACAGTGCACATGTCATAGCCTATAGTTGACTAATTTAAGAGTTTTGAACGCAGCTTAAGAGTTTTAATTTCTATAGTTCTTATTTTTTGGCTTCGTCTCTGCTATTGTTTCTATGGCTAAGTTGAGTTACTTATTTTTGTACCTGTTGTTAACTTTCTTTGTTCTTGTTCATGCAATTACTTTGTTATTGCAGTTTTGTTATTATTTTTAACACTAATTGGCCCTGATATATACGCTATCAATGACTACAGTTGGCAGACAATGTTTATCATTATTATCACTAGTCCAACATGTATTTTGTAGATATGCAACAACTATACACGGATATGATGCGGGTTGCGGATATTGACACAATTGATTAGAAAGATTTACTGTTGCCAGACATTTTTTGCAGTCTACACTGCAAGATATTTCAATGCAACATAGGAGTTATATATTTTTTTGTAAGTGTTGGATTGATTCCAAGTAAATTTGAAACTCATGTCAACGTAGTTTTCCGGTAAAATAATTTTTAAATGATTTTGCTAAACTTGACTTTTATCACTTTCTAAACACGAACATTTGCAATTTAGGTATCTTAAAAGATGGAAACGGGAATTTTCGAAAACGGGTTTAAAAAAAAAAGTTTGTAAGTCTAAAAAAAAAAACCTGGGTGCACACCTATATTAAATGATTGCAAAATAATTTCATATACACTGATTTCAAAAATTGATGTGAAGTGTGAATTTTCACACATTTCTGGGTTTTGCAGGTATTTAGTAACTGAACGATGATTATTTGGGATGCCAAAACAAATTTTATGTCAAAATATTTTTTTATGAATTTTAATTCGGATGCCTAATACCATTATTTACGTTTCTAAATATATGCAATATTTTTTTTATACAGCAAAGTTCATTAAGATTTTGAAAATTGCACCTATGGCTTCCATTGGTTGCTTACATCATAAGTCCCGCCCTTTGATTTCGTCAAACATAGAATTAAATTATAATTTCAACACTTTCCACTGGTTATTAAATTTACGCTTTTAAAAATTAAATTAAAACATTTACCAAATATAACTAGAATTTTAACAAAATAATTTAAACAACATTAAAATGCAAAAAAAAGCAAAAAATAAAATCAACAGGATTTGAACCCTAGTTTGCAAGTTTCTTATATTATTAAGCGTACGACAAATCCAACCACGCCACGAGAGTCAGGGATTCGGTATGTTACACAACGTATTAAACAGTTAACATATTTTAGTTAAAAACACAAAAAATGCGTTATTTTCCGAAAACATAATCTGATCAAAAATTCCTGTTGTACTATTCCGGTTGACGCCAATGTACATTACTTAGAATTTTTTCAGATTTTTAGTTTAAACCATCTGGGCTACAGGGTGTGGGACAAAAATTTTTTTGCACAATTTTGGCAAAAATCGCATCAAAATAAGTTATTTTGCAAAAATAAAATTTTGATCGTTAATCCACGTTAGTACGTGGTAAAAACTGGTTACTTGGTTGAAAAATCAACGACTAATACCACTACACCAGCATACACGTTCCAGTGAGTCGTGTTACAAAGCTATAACTTGTGTACATTATTAGCAAAAAATCACAAAAAATGCGTTTTTCTCCAAAAACATTATCTGATCAAAAATTCCTGTTGTACTATTCCGGTTCACACCAATGTACATTACTTAGAATTTTTTCACATTTTTAGTTTAAACCATCTGGGCTACAGGGTGTGGGACAAAAATTTGTTTGCACAATTTTGGCAAAAATCGCATCAAAATAAGTTATTTTGCAAAAATAAAAGTTTGATCGTTAATCCACGTACTAAGGGCTTTCATTTGATACCCTACTCAGAATTTAAAAAAAATATTTTTTTTTTCGATGAGCACATATTTGTTTATATTTTTAGAGGGATATGTTTTTTAGATGTTTTAGTATTTTTCCTATGTGCGGGTCAAAGAGTTGTATAAGCATGCCAAATTTCAACTCTCTAGGTTTAACCGTTTGGCTACAATTTTTTCCGAACAGACAGACAGACAGACAGACAGACAGACAGACAGACAGACAGACAGACACACAGACAGACAGACGACAAAATGACGGTATAAGGGTTTTTTGGTCATACCTACAAAACCCTAAAAAGGACAACAACTTCAAGTTTTCCGCATTCCAGAGTTATGGCGGCGCTTTGTTATGCCCTAGTTACGTGCCTGTAACGAAGTGTTTTTTAAGGTCCCATGAATTTCGTTATAATGAGATTTGACCTGTATCTTATGATCTGAGTCATTTTTGATGATACTTTCTTGTTGGATAGTGCATCTATGAGTCATATTTCAAAGGTTAAAATTTGTATTAAAGCTGTATAATTAAGGATGGATGCATTGATAAATTGCTTCCCTAGTCATTGTGTTGTATTTATCTTGGAATATTAAGTTTCTGTGGTTCTCGTAATGTGGTTTTGTTAGTTTGTACTTTGCCTTACAAGCAGATAGAAGACAAAGCAAATATTTAGTAATACAGCGCAAATTTCATATCAAAAACAAATAGCAAAATAAATATCAGAGGAACCGGATAGAAATCCATTATTTTACTGTACAAAATATTCAAGGAAATATTTGCAGTGTTTAAGAAACTAATTTAAATAGTAAATTCAGTGCAGTAATTCATATAAGAAAGATGGGATCAGAATTTGAATTTTTGTAAATAATGACTACGTAAAATTATATTATTTGAGTCAGTCTGTCAAGGCTACTCTGTAATCTAGGGATTTTAATTTTTTATTTACACGATCTTGAATCTTATAAAACATCTCCTACCTGAATCAATTTTTAATATAATAATATACTGGAAATGTAATTTTGTGGTTAAAAATTTTAAATTCAAAACAAATTACGTAAAAGAAAAAATATAAATATATGATTTAACAAAACCCATTTTTTTAATTGTGTTGTAAACAAATTCTTAGAAACTTTTATTATTTTTTTAACAAACACTTTTGACTAGGTGAACGATATTTTGATGCTACACAACAAAGTTGACTATTCATTTTTTGTTATAATAGAATAGGTAAATATTTACTTTTATCCCTACCTATTCAGGGATAATAGGACTGGTCGAAACGTCACTCTGACCACGTGGCTATCCTATCTATGTCCGGCGGTCTAGAAACGGAGACCTTACCTTCGCTGGTATTGGGGCAGAGAAGGTAAGTTCTCCGTTTCTAGACCACCGGACATAGATATGAAAGCCACGTGGTCAGAGTGATGTTTCAACCAGTCCTATTATGTGTAGACATGAACTCATTTTAATTATTAAATACTCAAGGCTAACTGAACAATATCGGAAGATAAAAAATCGAAGGAGGTGGCTACCCAAAATTTAATTTTAAACTTATCGCCCCCTAAGACCGTGAAAACGCCTCCTGGAGCAGCGTTACTTAACCGGGGGGCCGTGAAGGCTTCGTTGGGGGGCTGCGTAGTCATTCAACATCGAAACATAAAAATATAATAGAATATTTTATTTAGGTATTATATCTAATATATTTATTTTGACAACTAATTTAAACTACAGGCAATTTCAAACATTTAAGCGGAACTAAATGGAATTTTAATTTTCTAAAGTTGTCACTAGCTAACTTTATAATGAGTAAAATGGGCTTTTGCTTAACAAAATCAAGCTTCATTGAATCGACAAAAATTACTAGATTTGAAAATCTAGTTCTGCTCAAACCAAAAAAACGGACTATAAGTAAACTATATCAAGATCAAATAAAGTGTATGTGTTGGCTAAGGCGTTTCTATTACAATGGTTCGCGTTGTAGGTACCTCAAGTACTTTCAAGTTGTACTTTGAAGTAGGCACGACTGGAAAGTGCAATATTTTTTATTACTTTCCGAGCTACAGATAACTATAAGTATAAGTAAGTGAATGCAGTGACGGATTTTCGCCCTAGACAAAAGAGACATTTGTCTTGGGCCCGTAATTTTCAAGGGCCCGGATTTGGGACGTGAGGACCTTTTTGTTTTGCTCTTCACTTGGATTTGGGAGGTGAGGACTTTTTTTTGCGCTTCACTTGGATTTGGGAGGTGAGGACTTTTTTTTTGCTCTTCACTTGGATTTGGGAGGTGAGGACTTTTTTTTGCGCTTCACTTGGATTTGGGAGGTGAGGACTTTTTTTTTTTGCTCTTCACTTGGATTTGGGAGGTGAGGACTTTTTTTTGCGCTTCACTTGGATTTGGGAGGTGAGGACTTTTTTTTTTTGCTCTTCACTTGGATTTGGGAGGTGAGGACTTTTTTTTGCGCTTCACTTGGATTTGGGAGGTGAGGACTTTTTTTTTTTGCTCTTCACTTGGATTTGGGAGGTGAGGACTTTTTTTTGCGCTTCACTTGGATTTGGGAGGTGAGGACTTTTTTTTTGCTCTTCACTTGGATTTGGGAGGTGAGGACTTTTTTTTGCGCTTCACTTGGATTTGGGAGGTGAGGACTTTTTTTTTGCTCTTCACTTGGATTTGGGAGGTGAGGACTTTTTTTTGCGCTTCACTTGGATTTGGGAGGTGAGGACTTTTTTTTTGCTCTTCACTTGGATTTGGGAGGTGAGGACTTTTTTTTTGCTCTTCACTTGGATTTGGGAGGTGAGGACTTTTTTTTTGCTCTTCACTTGGATTTGGGAGGTGAGGACTTTTTTTTTGCTCTTCACTTGGATTTGGGAGGTGAGGACTTTTTTTTTGCTCTTCACTTGGATTTGGGAGGTGAGGACTTTTTTTTTTTGCTCTTCACTTGGATTTGGGAGGTGAGGACTTTTTTTTGCGCTTCACTTGGATTTGGGAGGTGAGGACTTTTTTTTTGCTCTTCACTTGGATTTGGGAGGTGAGGACTTTTTTTTGCGCTTCACTTGGATTTGGGAGGTGAGGACTTTTTTTTGCGCTTCACTTGGATTTGGGAGGTGAGGACTTTTTTTTGCGCTTCACTTGGATTTGGGAGGTGAGGACTTTTTTTTTGCTCTTCACTTGGATTTGGGAGGTGAGGACTTTTTTTTTGCTCTTCACTTGGATTTGGGAGGTGAGGACTTTTTTTTGCGCTTCACTTGGATTTGGGAGGTGAGGACTTTTTTTTGCGCTTCACTTGGATTTGGGAGGTGAGGACTTTTTTTTTGCTCTTCACTTGGATTTGGGAGGTGAGGACTTTTTTTTGCGCTTCACTTGGATTTGGGAGGTGAGGACTTTTTTTTTGCTCTTCACTTGGATTTGGGAGGTGAGGACTTTTTTTTGCGCTTCACTTGGATTTGGGAGGTGAGGACTTTTTTTTGCGCTTCACTTGGATTTGGGAGGTGAGGACTTTTTTTTTGCTCTTCACTTGGATTTGGGAGGTGAGGACTTTTTTTTGCGCTTCACTTGGATTTGGGAGGTGAGGACTTTTTTTTTGCTCTTCACTTGGATTTGGGAGGTGAGGACTTTTTTTTTGCTCTTCACTTGGATTTGGGAGGTGAGGACTTTTTTTTTGCTCTTCACTTGGATTTGGGAGGTGAGGACTTTTTTTTGCGCTTCACTTGGATTTGGGAGGTGAGGACTTTTTTTTTTTGCTCTTCACTTGGATTTGGGAGGTGAGGACTTTTTTTTGCGCTTCACTTGGATTTGGGAGGTGAGGACTTTTTTTTTTGCTCTTCACTTGGATTTGGGAGGTGAGGACTTTTTTTTGCGCTTCACTTGGATTTGGGAGGTGAGGACTTTTTTTTTTTGCTCTTCACTTGGATTTGGGAGGTGAGGACTTTTTTTTGCGCTTCACTTAGATTTGGGAGGTGAGGACTTTTTTTTTGCGCTTCACTTGGATTTGGGAGGTGAGGACTTTTTTTTTTTTGCTCTTCACTTGGATTTGGGAGGTGAGGACCTTTTTTTTTGCTCTTCACTTTGAACGCCTCTAGGTTGAGGGCCCGTAAATCATAGGTTGGGGGCCCGAAAATCAAAAAGGCCTTGGGCCCGGCGAAGGCTTGATCCGCCACTGAGTGAATGTGTTTAAATCGAAATGGAAAGCACTTCGAACACTTGTAAATAAAAATACTTTACTTTCAAGTTGTTAATAGAATCGTCGTATAAAAATATCACAGTTTTTTGTCAACTGTAAAAGATATTGAAAAAATTTTGTAAAAAAGTAAAAGTTATTTCTTTTCAAAATCTATATCCAAAGATACCCAAAATGACATACATTCAGATATAAAAATTCGAAATTCCAATACTATCATTAAATTTTTTTGATTAATATTAGTTCAAAACTTGCTTACACGTCGCCTTTTCGAGAAAAATCTTATTCCCTCTATCTTGATACACCATATCTATAGGGTAGACAATATTTACATAATTTCGGGGGGTCCCATGCCAGAAAAGGTTGAGAAACACTGTCCTAGAGGACGATATTGTCTCGGATTTATATGACAATAAAAAAATTTACATTTCTGTATAAAAAAGTTTTGTTACAAAATCCTGAGAATCAAGTTGATGTTTTCAGCTCCGGAACATAATCTCAGCATGTCTCATGCTTCTAAATCCCGGAGTCTCTCCCGGCAACTCCGGTATCTCTTTGAACACAACACGCTTTGTCACTCTACGCCTTGGATGCCATTTTATCGTCTATAATTCGTCTTGCGAACAACTGGCTTTATAAACACACAAAGACTGTTTTCACGCTGATAACTTTTATTTCAGGGATTATTAAGCGTGGTTTTACAGGAAAAAGGATCGGGAAATGTCAAAAATTATCCTCATGATAATTAATTTAGTTACATTGTGGGAGAGGTAATTTCAGAAATAAAATTTCATTATTATTTAAAATAAAATTATTCAATTAATTAAAAATATTAAAATTATCGTACATATATAATTAGCAAGTGTGTGTATGTGATCTGGGTAACATTGTGACGTCATTTTTCCTAAGATTCTCGTGATTGACTAACTGGGGACTCTTGAGGTCTCTTGATTGCCAGGTATTTTGCAGATTTATTCTCTAAGAATCTACGAATATAATTACAAATATGTAGGATTTCGTAGGTAGAAACAGAAAACTATAGATACTCCTATATATAATTATATTCGTAGATTCTTAGAGAATAAATCTGCAAAATATTGTTCATATCGGTCAAAGGATATAGGCGTGTTTAGAGTTTATCTTATATGCCTACGAAATATATGTAATTTTATCCGCAGTTTCTTAGAGAATAAATTGGCAAAATATTGTTCATATCGGTCAAAACGACATCTTTCGAAAAACTAATCTGATCAAAAATTCCTATATGATTTGACCGATATGAACAATATTTTGCAAATTTATTCTCTAAGAAACTGCGGATAAAATTACATATATAAATGTTTAGGGTTTCGTAGGCATATAAGATAAACTCTAGACACGCCTATATCCTTTGACCGATATGAACAATATTTTGCAGATTTATTCTCTAAGAATCTACGAATATAATTATATATAGAGTCAAAGTAGGCATAAATAAGATATTCTAGATACTCCTATATTCTATAATCGATATGAAAAATATTTTGCAGATTTATTTTCTAAGAATCTGCGGATAAAATAACATATATAAATGTCTAGGGTTTCGTAGGCATAAACAAGAAACTCTAAACACTCCTACATTCTTTGACTGATATGAACAATATTTTGCAGATTTATTCTCTAAGAATCTACAAATATAATTACATACATAAATGTCTAGGGTTTCGTAGGCATAAATTAACGTCTCAAATTATTTTTAGTTTTAACAATATAAGTGTAATGTACTGAGTAAAAATGAATCGTTTTCCCATCTTCTTCAGTCTAGTAAACAAGCAAGTCTCTGATAGAGATGTAGATATCTTTTACGACAACCACAAAAATTTTGTTAATATAAAAATAAATTAGACTAGTTATATTGTATCTTATTGTTTTATTCTTTATTTTATTCATTATTAGTATTTCTATATTATTGTTATGATAATTGTATTGTATTTTTTTTTCCAGTACTATGTAACTGGACTTGTGCAGTTCTGTACAAATCTGTATATTTTCTGATTAAATAAATAAATAAATAAAGTCATCTTTAACCGTTAAATTTTTTATTTCATATAATGTTTTTCAACCACAAAAAAAAACAATATCTGGAAGCAAAAAATAATATAAACATCCATTTAGAAGCTTCTAGCTGTCATATGTATTGAATTATTACTGTGTTTTATCTGGAAAGCTATTACTTTCAAAACAAAACATTTTGAAAGGAGTATCGCTTAAATTTCTACCGGTAAACCAAGAGAAAATCGATAGAACTTCTCAGAATCATCTGAAATAATCCAACAAATATGTCTCAAAGGTTATCAAGGTCAAAAAATGATATCAGGACCGGAATTAAATGAATTTATACAGAAACTATCTAAGGTTTCGCACTTCATACGTTTTTTGTTGTAAACATTTTAAGGTAAAATAATTGAGATATTAAAACTGAGATGAATAAAAAATAATCGTTTCTTCATTCTTAACAACTTTTTTATATACATTTTTGTTTAATAAGTAAATAATAAGAGAGTTCTTTCAAGTTAATATGTAGCACTCCCAATACCCCCCCCCCCACCAAATATTTATCTTACAAAACTAAAATTACAAAAAAAAAAATATCGTTTCTTTATCCTCAACAACTTTTTTATATACATTTTTGTTTAATAACTAAATAATAAGCGAGTTATTTCAAGTTAATAGGTAGCTCCCCCAATACCCCCTCAAATATTCATCTTATTAAAACTAAAAATGACAAAAAAGAATCGTTTCTTTATTCTAAACAACTTTTCCTGTATACAATTTGTCCCCCCGTAACTTCCCAAATAATAATTCAAAAATATATACAACAAAACAGATTTTTTTTTCTTATTTTAAACAATTTTTGTCATATATATTTTTGCGGTTTTTAGAATTTTGTAGGTATGATCACCCACTCATGTGTCTGTCTGTCTGTACGGTAGAAATTGTAGCCAAACGGCTTAACATAGAAAGTTGAAATTTGATATGTTTATTCAACTCTTTAGCACACATATAAGAAAAATACTGCGATTTCAAAAAAACGATTTTAATAAAAAAAGTGAATATTTTTTTAAAATTTTGAGTGGAATACCAAATGAAAGCTTTTAATGCGTGGATCAACAAGCAAATTTTTATTTTTGAAAAATCAATTTTATTTTGGGGTTTTTGTCAAAAATTTGTTACAAAAATTTTGTCCCCCACCCTATTTCTCAGAGGGGTTGATCTAAAAATCTGAAAAAATCTCCATAATGCACATTAATGAGAACCGGAATAGTTCAACAGGAATTTTTGATCAGATTAGTTTTTCGATAAACGTTTTTTTGTGTCGTCGATAAAAAAAAATATTTTAATAAAATTTATTGTGTGGTATCAGAAGAAAGCTTTTAGGACGCAGATTAAGGAACGGAAAGTAGTTTTTTTTTTTAATTCGTTTAATTCGTCCCCTTTTACCCAAAGGGGTAAAAGGGGACAAGAACTAAAAGGGGTAAATCTAAAAATCTGAAAAAATTGTAGGTACATTGATTTGAGCCGGAAACGTACGAGAGGAATTTTTGATCCGATTGCATTTTTGAAAAATATTGCAGGTTTTGTGTTTTTGACAAAATTAATTATTTTTTAATTCATGGCTAAATTGTGGCTAGTAATGTTATGGATTTTTTACCGACCGCTAACATATATAAGGGAGGTATTGTGATCATTCCGATTTTGACATTTCGAGATTTCGATGGATCTTCACGAATTGAAGTCCCTACATAACGTTTTGACTATTTTCAGCATGATGTCTGTCGGTCTGTCGGTCTGTCTGTCTGTCCGTCAGTCCGTCTGTCTGGCCGTCTGTCCGTCCGTCCGTCCGTATGTCTGTCTGTGTACACGTGCAGAGCAAATTCGGCTAAAAGGATTTTTATGGAACTGCATATTTAAGCTTTTGACATCAATGGCACGATGAACTTGATGAATTTTAATCAACTTTTGGTAAAAATCGGTTAACTAGAAATGGGAGTTTACTCGTGGCGATTTTAAGATTTTTGCGAATATTTAGCAACAGAAAAATATTTCGAAAAAAATTATTTAAAAAAAGTTCCTATAAATGCAATAACTAATAACTTTTATTTGAGACGTTTTTTGATAAAACGAAAAATTTCGAAAAATGTTTGTAATATTTTTCGAAATTTTTTCCAAGTCTCAATTTTTTCATACTTATATTTCTACTCCCTGACTTATATCTAATATTAAATTTCAGGGGCGGCAAAATTAGGGTGAAGACCTTTTTTTTGCTCTTCACTTGAATTTGGGAGGTGAAGACTTTTTTTTTGCTCTTCACTTAGATTTGGGAGGTGAGGACCTTTTTTTGCTCTTTACTTGAATTTGGGAGGTAAGGACTGTTTTGTTTTTGTTTCAATGATTGTTTAATTTTTTTATTGTCGACAAACGTAGGGGCGGCAAATAAAGTCTTGCACCCGGGCGGCAAATTTCATTGGCGCGCCACTGTTAAAATCGTGGTCGTCTCTCATAATGTTACAATTACAATCTAACATCTAAATGACACTGACAAAAATTAAGCAAACGTTATTTTGTAGACATGACGAAATATGTAAGCTACACAGATGTGACTATGGAAGTGATTTGCAAGTTCAGTAAGCGCTCTATAAATTACTTGCGTTGATTTTAAACATATGACATGTCATTTGGAAGTTATGACAAGTAACTTCCATCATATATGTCATTTAGTTTGATGTTCTCATCTCCTAAAAGAAAATAAGCCAAAAAAAAATCTTGTAACTACAAATTGTAAACAATGATATTATATTTTGTTGACAACATCCTGTTTTCCCAGTAAATTCCCCTAATCCAATATGTTATCACTGTAGTTATCAGTAGATTATCAGAATTAAAAAGTAAAAATAATCGCGCGGATCTCGGGATTCGAGGAACAGATTGAAAATGTCATAACATATGTCATTTTCAACTAAATCACTGACCTGGATATTTTATGACAGACGGAAAATTGCGAAAACAGATTTTAAATCGAATTTTTGATGATTCGATTATGGACAGATTTAATTAGAAATTATAAACAAAATATATTATTTATTTATACATTACTGTGACATACAGAACGCACTTTTAATTCCGGAATATTCGTACCAATGAGACAGATAGAGAAAAAAATAAAAATAAACAAAAACTCTAGAGGCTATTCCAAGCCTTTAAATGGAATTGAAATTTTCTTACGTTGTCACTAGCTATCTTTTTATATATTGAAGGGAGCTTTTGCTAAACAAAATATTCAAAAGCTTCAATTAATCTTCTCATCAAGTTACTAGATTTGAATATCTAGTTCCGCGTAAAGCAAAGAAACCGACTATACAGCGTTATCTACGACCGGTTTCTGTAAGCTTAGTTAACTATAACCAAATGGTCAGAAAATAGTTGCTATGGGAATACTATATTGTAACCGAGTTTAACCAAATGGTTAAACTTGGGTAAGCTCTCAGAAACCGGCCCATAGTGAGTTAGTTCTGTACAAGTTATATAAAAAAATCAACTTTAGCCATCACAGCACCGACCGTTATCACAAAGTATTTGTATAAAATACATTCTAGCAGCAGAGTAGTTATTATTGTAAAAGACAATAACGTATTATATTACGTTGACAATTTCATAATGTGTATTTATAATTTACGATAACCATAGAAACATACCTGCATACATACAAAAAAAAAGTCTCAAATAAAAGTTGTTGCCGACCGGCGTAGCGTAGTGGTAACACATGTGCTCTGCGTTGCGAAGGTCTCGGGTTCGAATCTCGTTCAGGCATGGAAATTTTTTCAAATAAAAAATTGTCCTGGCTAATTGCCAAAGCAACAAAGACCATTAAATTAAAAAAAAAAAGTTGTCAGTTATTGCTTTTATAGCAAGTTTTTTAGAAATATTTCTTTGTTGTGAAATATTCGCAAAAATCTTAAAACAGACACGAGTAATCTCCTATTTCTAGTTAACCGATTTTTACCAAAAGTTGATCAACTCGTGCCATTGATGTCAAAAGCTTAAATATGAAGTTTCATAAAAATCCTTTTAGCCTAATTTGCTCTGTACGTGTACACAGACAGACAAACAGACCGACAGACATCATGCTAAAAATAGTCGAAACGTTATGTAGGGACCTCAATTCGTGGAGATCCATCGAAATCTCGAAATGTCAAAATCGGTATGATCACAATACCTCCCTTATATATGTTGGCGGTCGGTAAAAAGTAGCACAAACGTTTAAAGACAGCCAAATTTATGCCCCAATATTTGATTGGCAACACTGGTTCCCTTGTTTGACAGCAAGTTTGACAGTTTGACGGAAAAATAATTGTTTATTTTGAAATTTATTGTGGGGTATCAAAAAAAAAGCTTTTAAGACATAGATGAAGGAACGAAAAGAATTTTTAAAATGTCTTTATTTTATCACGTTTCTTTTCCAAAAATGTACTACCCGCACCCTTTCCCGAACACCATCCCGTATCATTTAACCCAAAGGGGTTAAATTAAAAATAAAAAAAATCCAAGTAATGTACATTGACCTGAATCGGAAACGTACGAACGGAATTATTCAGATTGTGTTTTTGGAAAATATTGCAGCTTTTAACAAAATTAATTATTTTTTTAGTTCTTGGCTAAATTATGGCTAATAATGTTATGGATTTTTTGTATATATGGCTAAGATAGAGTATGTATTTTTTTTAAATTAAAATTAAAAAAAAAAAAAAATTAACAGCTCAGAATGGTGTTTACGTGTGTAAACTCCACCTACTATTATATGTCATAATTAAACCTATTGTTCGAATTATTTTAGTTTTTTATTTTTAAGTTATTAAAGAGAAATAAATCATTTATAGAAGTGAAATATTACAAATAAAATAATACATTGTTAATCGTGAATTTTTTTTTCTGAAATTGAAAATAATTAATTCATTTATCAACATATTCCTTATAATTTAATTAAGAGTTATATACAAAACAAATGCCGAAAAACTGGGATTTTTTTAATTTAATTAAAATTAAATAAGATAAAAATTTTGCAAATTATTTCAATTTTGTTTAAAAAATTAAATGAAAGCTTAACTTAGATTAACAAAAAACTGATGATTTTGATGTGTTTATAAAAAAAATATTGTCTAGACCAGTGTTTCTCAACCTTTTCTGGCCTGGGACCCCCCGAAATTATGTAAATATTGTCTGCGGCCCCCCTATATTACGGTGTATCAAGATATCGGGAACACGAGTTTTTTTGAAAAGGCGACGTGTGAGCAAGTTGGGAAAAATTTTGAACTAAAATTTAACCACATAATTGAATGGTAGTATTGAAATTTTCCGGAAAAAAACAACCGAGTACAGAATATCAAGGACAATTTCGAATTTTTAAATGGGAACTTATGTCATATTGGATATCTTTGGATAGAGCTTTTCAACAACTTTTACTTAAACATTTTTTTAATATCTTTTACGGTTGACAAAAAACTGTGATATTTTTAAATGACGATTATATTCCCTATATTGAAAGTAAAGTTTTTTTATTTACAAGTGTTCAAAGTGCCTTCCATTTTAATTTAAACACATTCGCATCCTTACTCTTGAGTTATCTGTAGCTCGGAGAGCAATTAAAAAAATATTGCACTTTCAAGTCGTACCTACTTCAAAGTACAACTTGAAAATACTTGAAGTACCTCCAACGCGAACCAATGTCAGAGAAACCCATCAACCGACACATACAATTTACTTGACCTTGATATAGTCTACTTATAGTCTGTTTCTTTGGTTAAAGCGGAACTAGATGTTCAAATCTAGTAATTTTCATCGATTGAATGAAGCTTTTAAATCATTTTGTTTAGTAAAAGACCATTTACTCATTATAAAGTTAGTTAGTGACAACTTAAACGTTTGAAATAGCCTGTAGTTTAGTAAATTAGTTATCAAAAAAAGTATATTATGTATAAAAATAAATAAAATATTTATTTTATTTATGTTATGAAAGGTATATGTTATAAAGGTATATAAATACAAGATACCCGTATTTATAAATATGAATTAAATTTCTATCTTGCAAGATTGAGTGCATTTTTATTATATTTTCATGTTTCGATATTTTCATACAAGATGATTTCGCGGCCCCCCGACGAAGCCTTCACGGTCTCCCAGGGGGCCGCGGCCCCCCGGTTGAGAAGCGCTGGTCTAGACATCCAGCTTGCCAATAGAATAATGGCGTCTTACACTTATTAAATACCTACAAAACCCTGAAATGTGTGAAAATTAATACTTCACATCAATTTTTTTGCTCATGCAATTCTCCTACCTAAAAACTGCAATCGTCGCCATCTCAGTACTTCACCTGCGAAAGGCGTAAGTACCACTTCACTTAAATTCAACTACTGAAGTTTTTCTTTTTTGCTTTGCAATTTTTAACAATCAATCAAACTAAAAATATATATGTCAAAAGATAACAAGGTGTGTCAAAATATTAAAAATAAATGTCTTTTAATGTTCTACATATTAAGTAACAACTAAAAATAAATAAAATAAAAATAAATTTCGGAGTATTGACAGTGAAAGTGATCTTTCTTTGTTTCTAGCAACCTACTTTTGCTAAAAAACAACTTTTCAAAACAAGATTAAAATTTCAATTCACAGAAATCAGCTGATGAATTTTTTTGCATAAAATGTCATTGAAAGGCTTCGGTTAAACAGGTTTGAAATATAGTTAACATATATTAACAATATAAAACTCAAAAGTTGTCTATTAAAGTTTTTATCGTTTTTGTGTTTTAGATAAAAATATATTTTATATATATCAAGTGCATTTCTTATATCAACAAAAAAATTATGCACGTGTTATCAGTAGCGTCACATTACGGATTTCTTAATATTGTGGGGAGGCAATTTGAAAATTTAGTAGCGGGCCATATAATAGTGCCCATTAAGCAAAGGATTACACAGCCCAACAGACATTTTGTTGCCTGCGAGTTTTTAACTGTCTCTAGGTAATTTTTGGACACAGAATCCAAAATAGCCGTCAGATTTGGTCTATCAGATCTAGTTTTTTAGATACGCTATTTGGCCTCTTTTACAATAAAATATCTTATTTTTTAACTTGTGTATTTTTCACGTTATTACTGTTACTATTTACTCAAACTGCCAGTTACAAACACAAGAGACAAAGTAAGGTATTTATTTCACAAAGTAGATAAATATATATTCATCACTTATCACTTAAAAATGTTCTTTTGTACGACTTTCTAGCATGGAGTTTACCAGAACAGTCTTTCTGAAGACTCCAACAGTAGTAGGCCATCATGTGGCTATCTTATCTTCCTTGAATCTATCTTCCATAGTTTTATGTCCTGATGGAATCTTTCCCCCGGTTCTTCACTAAAATCACCTAGGTTTTCTGGTAACTGGTCATAATACAACCGAGAATATTAAAGTTTTTTTTTTTTTTTTTTTTTTTTTTCTTTCATTTCGGACCTTTGCATTTAGGGCAATTGGTCTGGAGCTATTTTGTAATTTTAATATTAAAGTTGGAAAGTATATTTTCCACTAATTCTCTGCCTTATGATTTCCAAGAAAATTTTGTACTACTTGAATAAATGAACACTAAGAATTAGATTCAATCTCGTTCATTGATGCGGTTGGATTGGATTGTGGATCTTCAGTAGGTTGCCTTATCTGAGGACCATCAAATATTCTGGCTTTCAGTTTTTCAGAGTTAATCCCAGAAAATTTACGTGTCAAGTAGCCTACACAAAGTCCATCTCGATTTAAAGCCTTCAAAAATTGCTACATAAGCCCAAACTTGATATGGAAGGGTGGAAATATAATTTTCTCCCTCGTAACCAAAGGTTCGTTGACAACGTTGTTTTTCTTGAATTATGACATTTCTTAATGGACACCCAATTTCTGTTAACCCAGTGCTGACCCTTAGCTCTGCTGTCCCAAAGACATAAAAACAAGGATATTTTGTATATCAACTTTGCTGTCCAAGGAGGAAGTTTACCGTTTTTAGATAAAAATATAAAATCAATTAGTCTCAAAAACTAGAGCTGCTACGAAAGAGTCAGGTATTTTTGGAATTAGCACATCAAAAATATCCAAAAGCAGGTCTTATTTTTCCGGCACCAAGATAAAAAAATTATTTTGTTGGGCAGTGTTATCCTTGTAGCAACTTTCATAGCATCTAATTTATCTGCTTTTTTTTTTTTATTAAGAATATTTAACAGATACATCAACAATACAGTTATTAGTACCTGGGTACATTATTTTACAACTATTGTTTTACATAGGTATATCATATATTTTGGGGTTTTGCTATAATTTTTTGGGGTTTTGGTTATATTTTGTCGTAGATTCCTATTGATTTCAAGTATTGGAGAATATTTTCGATATTTTGCATATTGTTTGACAGCGCTGTTTCCATGGTTGTGGGAATTTTGTGTTTTCTCCTTTCTTCTTCGGTTGTTCTACATTTCGTTATGATATGGTCAACGTTTAGTTCCGTATCGCAGGTCTCGCATCTGGATGGGTGGAATTGGTGAAATATGTACTGGTTGGTCAGTAATGTGTGGCCAATACGTAGACTTGTTAGGACGATTTCTTCCCTTCTTGTTTTTCTTGAAGTCCACTGAGCTATTATTGCTTTTATTTTTCTTAAATGGTTTCCCTCTATGTTCTGCCAAGCTTTATTCCATTCTTCTTGAACTGTTCTTTTGATGTAGCTTTTCATGTCATACGCTGGGACGGGGATTTGTGGCATTCTTTGCAGCACTATCCGCTCTGTTGTTTCCTTCTCTTCCAACGTGTGACGGTATCCACAGTATTTTTACTTCTTTGCCTGATACTATAGCTTTATGCAAGTTTTCTTTAGTTTCCTGTGCAATGGTGTTCTTCGTGTACAATTTTGAGAGTTCCTGGACGGCACTGAGTGAATCGGTTATTAATATATACTTCTTCTTGTTACCTGCCAGTACTATTTCGGATGCTTTTAGCAGACTGTATATTTCGGCGGTGAATATGCTAGTGTGTTGCGGTAGGTGAAATAAGTGTTCTTCATCATCTGTTGTGGCTGCTGTACCAGTTTGGTTTCCTATTCTAGATCCGTCTGTATATATTTTTGTGTAGTCTTTATGTCTACTTATTATTTCCTTGAACAAGTTGAAGTATAGTTGCGGTGGTGTGTCTAGTTTTTTGTAGATCTACCTGCTTTTATTAGAGTATATCGGGCTGAGAGATACTCAAGTCCGCCGATTCATTTGCAAGGTTTTTTTATAACAAAAGTAGTAAAATTGCACTAAAAATTGAGCTCCTCTTTTTTCCGTGTAAATGACGACTTCGGCATTTGAGGCCCCCCCATTAAGAGGCTCAGGGGGGCCTGGGCTCGTGCCCCATGTGCTCTTATGGAAAATACGAAACTGTCTATTGTTTAATATCAAAAAACAACATGACAATGTCTAAGATGAGAAAGGGGTCGGAAGGGAGGACGGGAAGGAAAGAGGAGAGAGAGGGAGAAAGAAAGAAAGAAAGAAAGAAAGAAAGAAAGAGAGAGAGAGAGAGAGAGAGAATTTTAAATGTTGAACACCACTGTCATTCCAAACATTATTGATAACAAAGTGATAACAAATATTTTTATACTCTTCCGTCACAGTTTTACTACAATGTTATTGCTTCCTCAGACATCTATTTATTATTATTGTTATTGTTACTATATTATTTATTACAACAGCTGGCAAAAATATTTTGTCATAAATATATCACATAAACAACAAAAAACTTATATATTTCTCTTAAAATAAAAAATAGAAAATCGACCTAAAAACATAGGTAGACTGGAAAACAAAAATAAAACCAGTGGCGAAGAGAGACCTCCGCTAGACTTGCCCAAAAAAAATTGATGTGAAGTGTGAATATTCACACATTTCAGGGTTTCGCAGGTATATAATAAGTGAAGGCGGTATGCTGAGTGTGTAGGACAAATTTTACTTTGTAGTAATCACGGCAAAATGAACGATATTTTTAAAATAATTTATCGTCTGTTAATCATATAATAAGACTGGTTATTAAATTTACGCTCTTAAAAATTAAATACAACATTTGTCAAAATATAACTAGAATTTTGACAAAATAATTTCAACATAATAAAAATGCAAAAAAAAAGAAAAAATAAAATTCACTCCGTACTCGAACTCGAAACCCTTCGTTTTCCAGCTCATTTTAGCAGTGCTCTAACCCATTACGCTACGCACGCTTTGCATGTGAGTGTCTTACATTGGTATAACTTTTGTACTTTGTGAACCAAAAACCACAAAAAATGAGTTATTTTCCGAAAACATAATCTGATCAAAAATTCCTGTTGTACTATTTCGGTTCACACCAGTATACATTACTTAGAATTTTTTTAGATTTTTAGTTTAAACCATCTGGGCTACAGGGTGTGGGACAAAAATTTTTTTGCACAATTTTGGCAAAAATCGCATCGAAATAATTTATTTTGCAAAAATAAAAATTTGATCGTTAATTCACGTACTAAGGGCTTTCATTTGATACCCTACTCAGAATTTTAAAAAAATATTTTTGTTTTCGATGAGCACATATTTGTTTATATTTTTAGGGGGGTACGTTTTTTAGATGTTTTAGTATTTTTCCTATGTGCGGGTCAAAGAGTTGTATAAGCATGCCAAATTTCAACTCTCTAGGTTTAGCCGTTTGGCTACAATTTTTACCGAACAGACAGACAGACAGACAGACGACAAAATGACGGTATAAGGGTTTTTTGGTCATACCTACAAAACCCTAAAAAAGAAAAAAAAACAATGATTCTGGTAAATCTTCAAAAATACATCAAATTATGCTTTATACAAATTTTTGTTCAAGGCTTGTTTTACTAATTTTTGCATGTTTTTTTTTTTATATTTTAAAGTTTAATAACAAAAATTAGCGGTCGCAATAATCCTAAATATTGCTACAAATTAAATACTGTTCCAATTAAACAAGTCACTGAACAAATTGATCTTGGAATAACTGTCACTTCAGACATGCAATGGCCCTCGCAAGTTTTGAAATCAGTGAAAAGGGCTAACTATGTCTTATACTTGATATCAAGATCCTTTTATCAGCCGTCACCGGAACTAGTGCGAAAATTGTATATTACATACATAAGACCGCATTTGGAGTTTGCTGTGTTAGTTTGGTCTTGGTCTTTAAGAAGAGATATTAATGGAGAAGGTTCAACGGCGTGCTACAAAGTTGTGTCCAGTGATTAGACATTTGTGCTACGATAACAGATTGTCAATTTTAAGATTAACATCTTTAGAACATCGCAGGATGAAAATCTCAATAATGTACATTGATGGGAACCGGAATAGTTCAACAGGAAATTTTAATCAATATGGTTTTTCGCGAAATTTTAATATTTATTGTGTGGTAACAAAAGAAAGTTCTTAAGACGTAGATAAAGGAACGGGAAGTAGTTTTTTATTTCTTTAAATTTTAATAGTTTTTTTTTTCAAAAAGTACTAAAAAATCAGTGTCCCGCACCCTTTAATCCTAAGGGGTTAAATTAAAAATCTGAAAAAATTCTAAGCTAGGTATATTGCTATGAACCGGAAACAAACGAGAGGAATTTTTTATCCGATTTCGTTTTTGGAAAATATTACAGTTTTTGTTATTGAAAAAAAAAATAATAATTAAAATTTTATTGTGGGGATATTAAATGGAAGTACTTTATGTGCAGATTAAAAAATAAATAAAAATTACGTAAATTTATTTTGCAAATATCGACTAGGAAAATAAATAAATGACTGGCCGGTAGCTGGGATTCAATTTTAAGTAGAGAATCTGTTAGTTTTTCATATAGTCGCAATATAAACAATGTCTCTGTAGGCGTTATGCTCTTACGTGACAAAAGATCGCCCGCAGTGGTCTGGATTTGAATGATATTTCTGCAATACAAAAAAAAAAAAAAAAATGCATATACAGAGTGATTATTTAATGGCGAGACGACGTCACCGAATTATCAAATAAAATAATAGAAAATCAAATAAAAGAATGGCAGGAAATCATTGACTCAATAATTTGGAGATGACGGAAGTGTCTACTACGCATGCGCGCATAATCGCCTGCTACGATGTGTATGAAACGGCTAATTATTAAAATTTCCAGTGACGTCGTCTCGCCATTAAATAATCACTCTGTATTATGATATTATTAGAGACATATGATACACGGTAGAAAAAATCTAACTGCAACCTTCTTGTCGTGTCTATTGATTTAAAGGATTTAAAACCAACACTTGTAATTGTGTTATGTAGAGACAGGCATTCATCGTTTGGCCTTCTAATAATCATCATTTACTGACTAAATACCTACAAAATCCTGAAATGTGTGAAAATTCACACTTCACGTCAATTTTTCTACGGATTGCTTTATTTTTATCGAACAAAAATTATGTGGGCCACCAAATAAAAGTTCTTGAAGCGTAGATAAACGAAAAAAAAATATTTTGTTAAAAAACTTCTATTTTGATACGATTTTTATCAAAAAACTTTTGTTATTTATTTTGTTTTATTAAATACCTGCAAACCCCTGAAATGTGTGAAATTTCCACTTTACATAAAAATATTTCTATTCATCACTTTATTATGCCGAAGAAATTTGTTTTTACATTGACCCTAAAATTGCCATCACCACCTACGACTGAATCAATAAATGCTTTGAGCTCAGCCGAAACCACAAGCACATAAAAACAGACCCCAAATCGAAATAAAAATGTTAATTAACTGAAAATGACTCCAAAGTAAAAACAATTAATAAGGAAAATGAGTTTCTTTTTTGATATAATTACTTCATTTTCTGAAAATTTGTAAATGCTTGGGTTTTTACAATCTTTTAACCACATAATAGTATTTCTCAACCTACAATTTTAAAACTGCAAGCCATAACAGATAATAATTTTTATCTAGAATAGCTGCCCAGTCAGGCTTTGCTCGAGGATAATTCATTATTATTGACCTACACTTTTTTTGGAACTTACAACATACCTACTAGTACAGCAAATCTATTTAGTACTGGCGTGTGGGAAATCAGTTTCGCGCAGAGGAAGAACGCATTCGGAAAGAAAGAGAGGGTCGAGCGCTTGGACTGTACAGTATGAGACACAAGTTTTCATCAAAATATTAATTTTTTCCACAATTTAATGGATTACTATTTATATTTCATATTTTCTGTTCACTTCTTTCTTTCTGTTTTCTAGGTGACGAAAATGTGGAACATTCACCTGAATTTAGAAAATAATAATGTATAAATAATATAACAATGAAATAAAAATGAAAAGCCTGTTAAGAACTGAACTAAGTTTACCAAACAAAATAAATGATTTTGTTGAACAGATTTGTTGCGTCTTATAACAAAGATATTTATTATGATTGTTAATTGTAACGTGAAATTTCGGATTCTTTTGTTCAAAATATTTGTTCCGTCCATGTCTCATCTTTGTATTAAAGTTATATTGTATTACAACTTTTAATTGTCTAACCTGCAGACACTTTTTTTTTCCTTGTTAAATCTCATTAAACTTCTTGCAGAAACGCCTGTGCACGCTGAAACTCGATCCAAAATATTCTTCAAAGGTATAATCACGTTCCCTGCTGCAGCTTACTTAGTCATAAAGTCAATCACATTAATAATAATCTCCTTACACTGACTATGGTTTACGCGCCCGCATAATTTCGTCTTAAATACCATTATACTTTTTCATCCGAATGTACTTTCACTGATGCTTGTAGCAAGACAGTCTGAAGTCAACTGACGTCCCCACTCCAATTTCTAGTGATTGCTACTGCGCACCCAAGGTCATCTGCCAGGCTTAAATAGATGGACTGTAATTAGGTGACCGGACAGAAGACAATACCATAAACATGTGAAGGGCCAGGATTAAACTGACCAGGATTCATTATCTGAGAGCCTCTTTAGAAAGCTCTAAAAAACATAAAAATCAACAGTTTTTTGATAATCTGTTTTATTTGTTATTTGAGTACTAAGATCTTCCATTTAATTTTATAAATTTTTATTAACATAATTTCGTCATAATAAAATTTTAATTAAAAATCCCAGCGATTTTTTCTACATTCGTATCATATCTAAGTATTCATTAAATTAATAAGAAATATATTGATAAATGGCCTAATTTTTTTCAATTTCAGAAACATATTTCTTATTATTAACAACGTATTCTTTGTTTCACTACTATAAATGATTTATTCCTCTTTGATACTTAAAAACAAAAAACTAAAATATTTCAAACAATAGGTTGAATCAAGACGTATTTGAGTATCCGGCGCTTGCACTCAAGAACTCGATTTTCAGCTATTATTTTTTTTATTATATTTTTAATTTAAAGAATTACACTACCTTAGCCCTAAATACAAAAAATCCATAACATTATTTCATAATTTAGCCATGAATTAAAAAAATAATTATTTTTTTCAAAAACTCAAAAACGGCAATATTTTCCAAAAACGAAATCTGATCAAAAATTCCTTTCATATGCTTCCGGTTTAGATCAATTTACATTGCTTACAATTTTTTTCAGATTTTTAGCTTAACCCCTTTGGGATTAAAGGGTGAGGGACAATATTTCTATTAGTACATTTTTGGAAAAAACTTGTTAAAATAAAGAAAACTTAAAAAATTACATACCTTTCTTAATCTACGTCTTAAGAGCAGGGCTTCGAACCGTTATTTTTTTCGTTTCGGTTTTCGTTCCGGTTCAATTAAAAAAACATATATCGGTTCAGTTCCGGTTTTCGTTCCGGCAAAAATAACGGTTTTTTTCGGTTTTCGGTTTTCGGTTCAGTTCCGAGTGATAAATTTTTAAATGCTTTTATTTGTATTAGAAATTTATTTTCTACTATAATTTAGAAGAACATTTTATTCCTTATTCTGTGATAATCATACCAAGGTCGCTGATGGGGGGTTCTGGGCGTTAACGCCCCCTTTCCCGAAATAATAGAAGCGCATTTTTTTTATTTATGAGTTAATAAATTACGAATTACGATTTTTTCTGCTCACCAGTTTAAAAAATAATCTTAAATAAAATGTATTTTATATTCACTCACATAAACATTATCTGAACCGAAATAAACCGATATTTTTTTTTCGGTTCAGTTCCGGTTTTCGTTCCGACAAAAATAACGGTTTTTTTCGGTTTTCGGTTCAGTTCCGGTTCGAAGCCCTGCTTAAGAGCTTTCTTTCGATACCACACAATGTATTTTTAAAAAATAATCTTTTTCAACGACGCAAAAAAATCGATATTTTTCGAAAAACTAATCTGATCGAAAATTCCTGTTGAACTATTCCGGTTCCCATCATTGTACATTATTGATATTTTTCAGCTGTTTAGATCAACCCCTCTAGAAAATACGGTGGGGAACAAAATAATTTTGACATAATTTGACATAGTTTGATTTTCTAAAATAAAAAATTTCTTATTTATTCAATTGATAAACCACTCGCGATGTGTTTTTCTGAATTCTCTATACTTTTTCTATATGTGGGTCAAAGAATTGTACAAGCATGCCAAATATCAACTTTCTATGCTCAGTCGTTTGGCTAAAATTTCTACCGTACAGTCCAACAGACACATTAGTGACATTATGAGGGTTTTCTTTTTATGTTGCCTTAAAAAGGAAACCATTCAAAATCCAAGTGATGAGCAAAAAAAGGGAAATTATTCAAATTTGAAGTGATGGGCAAAGAAGGAAACCATTTAAAACTCAAATGATGAGCAAAAAAAAGGAAACCATTCAAAATCCCAGTGATGGTAAAAAAAAACTCATTCTAATTTAAAATAACGGTCTAAAAAATCAATTTTCCAATTTTGGCTCCCTTTTTCCAGTTCTGGCGACCCCATTTCCAATTTTAGCTCCCCTTTTTCCAGTTCTGGCGCCCTTTTTTCAATTTTGGCTCCCACTTTTCCAGTTTTGGCGCCCCTTTTTCCAACTTTGGCTCCTCTTTTTCCAATTTTGGCGCCTTTTTTCCCATTCTGACGCTTCATTTTGCACGTTTTTTTCCTCAGCACGACCCTGTTATAATATTGATATTGAGGACTATCTTAAATGTGAGTGTATTTCATAAATATTTAGATGAAATCAATGAAAATTCATATAAAGTTTTATATAAGGTAAATTTCACTTTCTAAGTGTTTAGTTTGCAAACATATAGCAGCGTCGTTTGCCTTGATGTATTATACTATGTCAAGGTCTTTTAATTGGCATTTTACACACGGTTAATGAATTCCGCTAGATGCCAGCAATTATTTCGAAATTAACCATAATTTTCATACGAAAATGAAAAAAAAAGTGTTTATCCCATACACGTGTATCTCTGTATTAATGTCATTTAAAATAGATGTACGTGTTTATAAACTAAACGATATGGGTTATGTATAATTTTATTATTTAAGTTGCATAAGTATGCAGAACAGCACTTTCTAGTCTATCAGCAATGCAATTTTATACTAAAAACCTACTTCAGTAGCATACAAATCTAAAGAATAAATATGAACTCACAAAAACAATTACTCTAAGACTACTCTACTATCTTATATCTGTCATTCTCTTTTCATTACTGGAAGATCAGAAGTTTAGTGTAATAATTAATAATGCGACTTCACTCCTAAAAACGATAAAAGCAGGTGTACCGCAAGGTAGCATTCTAGGCCCGATCCTTTACAACATTTACGTCCGAGACAACCCGTCCAACGAAGCGGCGATAGCAATGTTTGCGGACGATACTGCCATGCTTTCAGTAAATTTCGATCTGCATAAAGACTGACCAGGATTCGAACCGGGACCTTTGGCTCGAGAAACAAAAGCGCTACCACTACGCTACCAAAGCCAACATTGCGCTATAGAAAACCACGAAATAAACAATACCATGTGGAGATTGCAGTGTAAAAACGAGTTGTTTTCGGGATGACCACGAAGCGCGTCACTGTTCTTACACTTACGCAGTAGATAAAAAAATTATCTACGACCATCAACCATCAACCAGTGTGTGTCTGTGTATACACGATAACTCAAGAACGGTTTAACTTAGAGAGTTCATTCTGGTACTAAAAAAATCTCGTATTAATTGGGAAAAACCCTATTGTTTTTTATGAAAATCCAAAACCGGAAATGGAAGTTATTATTTAAAAATAAAAAAAAAATATATAGACCATAATTTGATGTACACACAACGGTAAATTTAAAGGAACAGATTGAAAATTATGTTTTTTTTAAATTTTATTATTTTGTAGCCTATATCTAGATAGCATTGAATGCTCTACTAAACAGTAGGGAAAGATTGTATCGACGCCAAGGAGAACAAATGCACCATTTAATTTTGCTACTACTATATCTTTTGGTGGAGGTTCAATTATGGTGTGGGGTGGAATATGTTTGGGAACTCGCACAGAGTTAGTGGTGATTGATAGCGGAGCGTTAACTGCAGATAGGTACATCAAACATATTCTTCAAGACCATGTTGTATCTTTTGCCCCGTATATCGGAGAAAATTTCACCCTAATGCAGGATAATGCACGCCCAGCGCGTATCTTTTTAAATCATGTTGGTATAACAACAATGGGTTGGCCAGCATGCTCTCGGTTTTTTTTCGGTTTTCGGTTCAGTTCCGAGTGATACATTATTAAATGCTTTTATTTGTATTAGTAATTTATTTTCTACTATAATTTGGAAGAACATTTTATTCCTTATTTTGTAATAATCCTACCAAGGCCGCTGCCGGGAGGAGAGGTTTTGGGCGTTCAACCCCTCCCCCCCTCGAAATAATGAGAGCGCATTTTTTTTTTACTTATCAGTTTTAAAAAAAATACGATATTTTTCTATTCATCGTTTTAAAAAATAATCTTAAATAAAATGTATTTTTTATTCATATTATCTGAACCGAAATAAACCGATATTTTTGTTTGGTTCAGCTCCGGTTTTCGTTCCAACAAAAATAACGTTTTTTTTCGGTTTTCGGTTCATTTCCGGTTCGAAGCCCTGGATAAAAGTATATAGTTGTAGATAAAATATTATTGACAGAGGAGTCCGTGTATTCTCGGTGAAACATATTTAAAATAAGATTAATAAATAAAACACTCGGTAAGTTTCACAAATATCAGTTTAATATACTCTATACGTATTTCGGCAGTGACGCCATCTACAGGAGTTCCAATTACAAACTATAAAATATTGTACAGAACTCGCATGTAATGGCTATATTTTACTAGGATGATTATAATCTTCGTAGTAGACGAGTACTTCGTCCTCGTGAAATACAGCCCCCAATTTATACCTGTTAAATAAAATACTATTAATACTGTTACCCAGGGTTTCCACGCAGGGCCGGAGTATTCCCTTAGACAAAAAAGACATTTGTTTAGGGCCTGTAATTTTCAAAAGTCCGGATTTGGTAAGTGAAGTCTTTTTTAGGGTTTTGTAGGTATGACCAAAAAACCCTTATACCGTCATTTTGTCGTCTGTCTGTCTGTCTGTCTGTCTGTCTGTCTGTCTGTCTGTCTGTCTGTTCGGTAAAAATTGTAGCCAAACGGCTAAACCTAGAGAGTTGAAATTTGGCATGCTTATACAACTCTTTGACCCGCACATAGGAAAAATACTAAAACATCTAAAAAACATACCCCCCTAAAAATATAAACAAATATGTGCTCATCGAAAACAAAAATATTTTTTTTAAATTATGAGTAGGGTATCAAATGAAAACCCTTAGTACGTGGATTAACGATCAAATTTTTATTTTTGAAAAATAAATTATTTTGATGCGATTTTTGCCAAAATTGTGCAAAAAAAAATTTGTCCCACGCCCTGTAGCCCAGATGGTTTAAACTAAAAATCTAAAAAAATTCTAAGTAATGTATATTAGTGTGAACCGAAATAGTACAACAGGAATTTTTGATCAGATTATGTTTTCGGAAAATAACGCATTTTTTGTGGTTTTTGGTTCACAAAGTACAAAAGTTATACTAATGTAAGACACTCACATGCAAGGCGTACGATGGCGTTATTGGTTAGAGCACTGGTGTCGTAAGCTAAAACTCGCTGGTAAATGAAGGGTTTCGAGTTCGAGTACCGAGTGAATTTTATTTTTTGTTTTTTTTTTGCATTTTTATGATGTTGAAATTATTTTGTCAAAATTCTAGTTATATTTTGACAAATGTTGTATTTAATTTTTAAGAGCGTAAATTTAATAAGTTTCTTATTATATGATTAACAGACGATAAATTATTTTAAAAATATCGTTCATTTTGCCGTGATTACTACAAAGTAAAATTTGTCCTACACACTCAGCATACCGCCTTCACTTATTATATACCTGCGAAACCCTGAAATGTGTGAATATTCACACTTCACATCAATTTTTTTTTTGCTCTCCACTTGGATTTGGGAGGTGAAGTCCTTTTTTTTTGCTCTTCACTTGGATTTAGGAGGTGAAGTCCTTTTTTTTTGCTCTTCACTTGGATTTGGAAGGTAAGGACCTTTTTAAAAAAAACAAGGTTGAGGGCCCGTAAATCAAAAATGTCTTGGGCCCGGCGAAGGCTTAGTCCGCCACTGTTTCCACGACACTGGAGTCCCCGGAACATGCCCGGTCAATCCGGGAGGTAAATGCGCCACAGAACCAACACCCGGAACATAGAGGTAAACGGAGAAGAAGATTAAACAAAAGATAACATCATTATTATTTTAATTATTTATATGATTCATCCTTTGTTGCTGAATTTTCTTGTAGACAGCAAGCTTTGTGCCTCAATGAATCACGTCTTCACCTTGACTTTACATTGGTCACAATTTTAATACGTTTTGACTTTTAATTTTTTCATTTTTTGCATGATTTACCAGATTAAATAAAAGTTTTGTTTGTAACTCCCAGTGAAATGGTTAGACGAACAATGTGCACGTTAATTTCGTAAATTTGCATAACTGTCAAACTACCCTTTTTAAAACAGCGACCTGCCGGAAAATCGTGAATGAAAAGTCATGAAATTAAACTATTTTTAGATACCAAATACTGCAGCAAAGGAAAATTATTGTTTAAAAATTTAATTAATATTTTAAAAACCAAACATACTTTTTGAAAATTATTAATTAGTAGGTTGAAAGCTAAGGGCATTGCTTGTCGTACCAAATAAAAATTGATGTGGAAAATTTAACAGCACCATCTTCAAAATTAAAATGTTATAATTTTGTATAACAGTTCCCTCGGATTTTTATTTTCCGATATTGTGCAGTCCGCTCTGGGGTCGACTCAGCTTTAAGTATTTAATACTTAAAAATCAGCTGTGGCAACCAGAGGACCGACCGGCATCACAAAGTACTGGGACAAAGTATATGTATAAGGGAGGTATTGTGATCATACCGATTTTGACATTTCGAGATTTCGATGGATCTCCACGAATTGAGGTCCCTACATAACGTTTTGACTATTTTTAGCATGATATCTGGCGGTCTGTCTGTTTGTATGTCTGTCTGTCTGTCTGTCGGTCCGTATACACGTGCAGAGCAAATTCGGCTAAAAGGATTTTTATGAAACTTCATATTTAAGCTTATGACATCAATGGCACGAGTTGATCAACTTTTGGTAAAAATCAGTTAACCAGAAATGGGAGTTTACTCGTGTCGGTTTTAAGATTTTTGCGAATATTTCACAATAAAGAAATATTACGAAAAAATTTATTTGACAAAAGTTGCTATAAAAGCAATAACTAACAACTTTTATTTGAGACATTTTTTGATAAAACAGCATAAATTAAACAAGTACTTTGTGATGGCGGTCGGTCCTGTGGTGGCCACAACTGATTTTTTAGTTTCAATCAGATTTTTTTTAAAATTTTTTGTTCTATAACTGATAGCCATTAATCAGTATATCTTTATTTTTATTTTGGATAAATTAGTAATTTTTATAATAAATACAAACTTCCATGCCATTATCGGGATTCGAACCCGAAACCTCCTGGGTTAGCAGTCAAGCACGCTGACCATTATACCATAACAACCGGCAGAACCAGATTTTGAAATCTAGTAACTTCTAAAGAGCCAACGGAGTGGCTGAGCTCGTTAAATCACGCAGTTCTGACTGGTAAAAACACTGAATTGTGAGGTAGGTAAATCCCCGATGGTGATATTATTCGGGTGAGAATTATATGTTAACATTACTCCCATTTTCACAATCATTCATCCCTCATCCAGGTGTAGGACATCATCCCCTGGCATCGGCGATTAGCCTCGTTGCAGAAATAGACCGATGTAAAATAAATAAAATTTAAAAAAATAACTTTTAACGATTGAATGAGGATTTTAATTGATTGATTTGTTTAGCAAAATTTCACTTTAATCGTTAGTAAACTCATGACAACTTAAGAAAATAAAAATTCAATTTAGTTCCGCACAAAGCTAAGAAATTATATAAGGGTTTCTTGGTCATACCTATGAAACACTAAAAAATAATTTAAATTTAGCCATGAAAATTTTTATGAACGCGGTATTTTAATATTTTCCACAAAAGTTTCGTAATTAGTTTTATCTATAATCGTTAAAATTACTAAACAAAATTCGTGTCAAAAAAGTAATAATAGCACACAAAACTTTTTAAAAAATGTTTTAAATGCTAAATATAAAAAAGTACAAAGAAAAAGTAATATAATACAAAATAAAAATATAATAAAAACAAATTTTTAAAATAATTAGTTCAAACTAACGCAGTTATGTTAAAAATTAATCAAAAAAACGCATCTTAAATGTCATCTTACCTGTCAAACGAATCAGCTGATCAAACAAAAGAAACGTCAAACGTCAGTTATGCATACACTTGTTAGAACTTTAGTAAACACTGTACAGGATCCAAGCCTGCTAGACGGTTTTATGTATAGCTAAAATTCCGCACCCCGCAAAACAGGCGCATGCGCTCTAAAGAGGTCACCCTTGTTACTTTTATCATATACATCCGATATAATCATTTAAAATTGGACTTAATAATTTTAATATTACATATTTGTATAGATAATTGATGGGAACAAAGTTTTTTTTTGTTTATATACCCTATAATAACAATTGTTATGTTGTTAGATGATATTTGACATAATTTTTAAAATAAGCCTTGTTATGTTTTTATGTTTAATTTTAATTATGTAATTTACTAAATAAATGTCGTATTATTTATAATTTTGTGAACGAATAACAACACAAAAAATGTATTTTTTTTATTAGTCCCCAGTTTATAATTTTTATGATACGCCACTGGCAGAACTATTAACAAATAGCTCTCAACCACGACTGTAAAACGGAAAACATATTTTTAAAATGTGAAATGTGAATTTTTTCACATTTCAGGATTTAGTAGGTATTTAGTATCTCGCAGAGCTGTGCCAAATACTTAGTAATAGTATTTAAAATACTAAATATGAAATACCGACTGAAGTGTTTGAATTAATAAATACTATTAGTCATCACTGATAAAAAGTATTTGAAATAATGAATTTCAAAGACTAGTAAATGCTTGATTTCTCAATTATTTGAAATATGGAAACTATTTCAACTATGAGAAGTATTTGAAATACCCAAAATGTTTGAAATATCGAAAAAAAAGGATTATTATAACATACATTAAACTATAACCAAATAAATGTATGGTACACTAGCGTCGGCGAATCAACGCAGTTACGTCACACGACGTAACAAACAATTGCATTGTTCCAAACAATACAGTCGTTTTTTACAGTTGTTTAAATTTTGGATTATAATTTGTTGTTTAATTAAATTAAATATTTATGTTTCCCCTAAGTACAAAGTAGTAAAATATTAAGTAAAAATATATTTATTCATATAATATATTGCTACAAGTTGTATTTAAATGTTTATTTTTATTTTAAAAAAATTAGTCACTGTAATGAATGATATCGTCGTCATCTCAACTATCGCTGTCATTTCTTGTATTTATTATTATTGGATTTATATCATCAACAATCCTTTCCCTTTCTCACCATTCATTTATTAAATTTTCGATTTTTTTAACAGATTTTGCCCAAATTTCACAACTAATTTGATCACAAGCTACTTGCCACATTTTCAAAACTTCGTTATCATTATATCCGTTTTGACCAATATGTCTATCATAATAATTTTTTGTTATACCCCAAATTAGTTCAATGGGGTTAAACTGGCAGTGATAAGGAGGTAATCTTAGTACTTCATGACCATACGTTTGTGCCAATGTATCAATAAAATAAACTGGTTCAGATTTTAATTTCCTTCGTTTTCTCGTGATTTTGTTAGTGAGAAGTTCAAATTTATTACATTTTATAATTCTACGAATTGTTGATTCCGAAATCTTCAAGGCAGCTGCTACTCTTTGATGGACACAAGATAGAGAAATAAGTGGCCCATTGCTCTCTTTTTCGGAATTAAAATATTCCAGCAGATTTAAAATTAAAGTATGTGAATTTAATAATTGGCCGCAAGCTCTATTAATTAATATTATTAACAGACACTGACAGCTAAGACAAATTACAAAAAACATTTTTGAAATCGCTGAAAAATGGTAACTAGATTATTATATGAATGCACTACTTGATACATACATGTAACAGTCACCTATCAGCAATCCGAATATAACTACAACTAGAGCCCTGCGCGGATAAGCTTTTCTGTATCCGCATCCAATCTGCATCCGCACATCCATGATCCGCATCGGATCCGCATCTTTTGTAAATAACAAATCCGTATCCGATCCGCATCCGCAAAAATATCCGCACTATCCGCACTACAGGTTTTGCGGTCAGTTTGGAAAGAACTAACATATTTCGCCTGTTTAGGTAATCTCTGCTCTAAAACGCTACTGAAAATTTTTGGATTTACCAGCTTATTTATTACTAACGTAACCTAAGGGACCCCAAAAGTTTTAAGGCCTAGATGCGCTAATAACTTATTTAAATCTAGAGAGAGATAATAATTTTGGGGGGCCTAAGCGTTCTTTTTCGTAGGAAGTAAGTGGCGTGCTGCTTTTTTTAATATTGAATTTAAAAAAAAAAATCAGAAAAGTTACTTGATAGAAGGTGCTTCATATTTTTAAGATCAAGTAATTCTCTTACGCCATTTCGCGCATGAGTCAGGCGTTGCAACTTTTTCAAATATCAACATGTGTCATTTTTCAAATTTTTGGGATCTTCAAGACTTTTTACTTCGGGTAGTATAAAAAAATTGGCAGGTTACATAATAAAATTTTCGAGAAAAAATTATGTAGGTAAATTTTGGTATTTAAATAAAACTTCTAATCAGTTTTATGTAAAAAAAAAACCTCTATCAGATTTAAAAGCCAGAATTAGAGCAGAGGTAGGAAGAATTACGTCGAAAGTGTACCAGGAAACTTTGGTCCAAAATATTATTTTCTATAATATATTCAATAATAAAAAGAAAGTTAAGTTGATTGTCTCAACTCAGTCTTGATCATGGACAATTGTCTTAATAAAAATAACATAAAGTGAGATTGAATGCTACAAAATATCATGTATATACAGACAACCGAAAATAACCGAGGACTGCGTAGTCAGAACACAATTGCTTGTTTCTCCGAAAGTAACCGAAGATTTAATGTTCACGCGGATATTGCGGATAAGCGGATATGACATTTAATCCGCATCCGATCCGCATCCGCTAAACCATGCGGATGCGGATCGGCATGATAATTTATTATAAATGATAATTTATCCGCATTCGCAGAAAAGTTGCGGATTTGCAGGGCTCTAACTACAACCTACCACAGGACATTAAAGACATACTAAAACCCGACCCAGCAATGACCAACAATGTTTTGCAATTCTTACAATCAATTAATATTTTTAAGCTAATATAGTTAGAATGTAAATACATGTACTTACTAAAACATTGTAAGATAGTAACAAAGACACCAATAGCCAAGTAGCTGACGTGTCTATAAATAAATAAATAAATAAAAATAATAAAAAATTAAATCTAAACCCCGATTTCATTTTCAATACCCGAAAGAATGGCATTGCTTAATTTTGATATTTCTCAGTTGAATCATATGCTTTTTTACCCATCACCGGCCAACTAATTTTCCTCAAATATTCCATGTTTATGACAAATAATAAACTATTGTTTCTTTCTTTTCTAGAAACTCGTTACTATACGGCACCGATTAGTCACCGGCTAAGGTAAGCATACAACACTTTAAGTACCACTGCTCAATACGGGAAAAATTTTAAGATCGTAGCGCCACGCGGATTTTTTTGAAACCATTCTAAATCAGATACCACTTGACATTTACTAGTAAATAATAGCGAAAAGTGTATCAAAAAACGACAAAAAATAAATAATTGTTTGGGATTTTCTGATTTTCTGAAGTGACATTACTTGTAAACATCTAAAATACTACATTTTGTGATCTGGTTTTAAGTTATGGCGATTTTCCATTGTCGATTATTTTAACTATATTGGGGGAAATAATAATTCCCGTGTTGTTTACCAAGGGGTAGAAATCTACAATGCTGAGCATATAATATTGTGTGGAGTCACTGAAAAAAACAGAGAGTTCATAAAGATTTATGCATTATGCTTAGAGACTTGTGCATTACAAACCCACACACAATAACAGGAATTTTCAAGATATGCGATAATAAATACAAAATTGAAAATATTTTTTGCAGTCACTATCATTAAAATGTAATGAACAAACTTTGATATAAGGGCTCACTTTTTTTCCAATTTTTAAATTGTTTATCTAAACATCGCGTCGATTCCTAACCTCTTGCTTTCCCAATTTTGTTTCGAACCATACGGTGTCTGATATTAGTGGAAACAAATGAAACGATATTTCCGGGTTTCTTCTTTGCAATGAATTGCACATAGGCACACAACAATATGTATTATACATTTTTCAATGATTATAATAAAACTTTAAAAACAAACTTCATACAAAACCAATACACAAAACGAAATGTTATCTGTAGTACACAAGTTCATGAAACGCTCACCAGATGGTAGGGTGCTTAGCTGCAAATCCCTATAAGAAAAGAATAATATAATATTTTATCAAATTCTAACAATATTTATTATTAGTTACACTTATGTACATATCTTACATACAATATTAGATCTTTACGTTTACATTATTTTTGAACAACTAATATTTACAAAATATATAAAACAGGAACTTTAGTTACCTATGAGATCTTATTAACTAATGGTCTAATAACTAGGGTGAACAAGCAAAAAGTACCCTTAAATATTCCTCAAACCCTATATAAATCAACCCTTTATGTTCATTATCTTTAAGTCGAAATATTTCAGTAAATCTTTGCAACTGTATACAAAAAGAAACAAACTGATCAGCACTAACATGTTTCTGATTTAAAGTATCACATTTTGAAACAATCTGTTTAATAAAATCATTACTAAATATATACCCCATCTGTTGAACAGCTAAATAAAGATCAGCTTCTTCTATAAATCCATTTTCTTCTTTATCATACATATTAAATATATTCATCCAATTGCTAATGTATCTATAAAGTTCTTGAAACTCACGCAAATCAATTGTTCCTGTTTTTCTCGTTCTATCAAACATGGTGATCATTATATGACAAACACCTTCTGAAAAATGTTTTCCTTGTCCATTAAATAGAGCTGTTTGGAGTTCTTTAGCATTCATCTTGCCATCATTACACCAGTGTACTTCTGGACATCTATCAACAGGATGAAAACCATTTTTTGGAAAATTTGTATAACCAAAATCTCCTAAACTTCTTGGATATCTTGGAGCTGCTGGATATCCTCCAGGTGCAAGGGAATAATTTCCATGTGGTGATGATAGAGAATATGCGTAATTTTCAACTCGTGTTGATAAATCCAATCTGGAACTATGGGACGAATGCATTTGGGAAATGTTTGCGTTGTGGAGAGTTGGTGCACTTGTTGTATGCATTAGTTGGGGACTTGGTGCACGATGCACCATTTGGTGGTGACCATTTGTATGACTCATTGATGGTGGGTGATAGTTTACTCCGAAAAAAGATGGATAATCAGGAGTATGGTTGGAACTTGGATTCATAACACGATAAGACAACCTGGAACATAAAATAAATATGGAAAATGGATATTCAGGGATAGGTATTTAGTGAGCGAAATATGCCAACAGGATGCTGGATAACTGGATAACAAAGGAATAGTATATTGTGCAACTATATACTATCAATTCTTTAAAAAAGTTTTTGTAGATTGGAAAGATTTAATTAATTTTTGGTCTATATTCGACATATATCTATTATTGTGTATCTTATTTATATGGTTAGTTATTATATTGACTGTTCTGCATCTAATATTATTTAAAAAATTATAGTTAAGCATGTCAATATTGTTAATATTAAATTCAGTTGAGCTCTTGGTGCTGGATTTTAAAAACAAGTTTAATAATAATTGTAATATTCTTAATAAAAATAATAATTTTAAGAAACAGAAGTTTCGTTATATTTTGCGATTTTCTGATTATTTTAAATTGCTCAGTTCGATTCGACTGTTTAGTCATTTATTCGACTTCCTTTGTTTTTTTTTTTTTTTTCTCTCATCACTTCGATTCCAGTTCCGTGTTCTCCTTTTTTGCTCATCACTTACAGTCTGTTCCAAACGGTTAAGCGGAACTAAATGGGAATTTAGTTCTTTTAGGTTGTCACGAGAAGGGACCTTGCTTGGGTTATTTCATTTTTCACGTTGGGATCTCAAAATTTAAAATTCCAATAATGAAACCATGGAAACGAATGACATATGTCAAAATTCAATATTTTTTTTAGATATTTTAATGACAAAAAAATAAACAAATGGGAAATTTGTATTAAGAATGACACAAAAAATCAAAATATAAAGAAAATTACATTTTAAAATGATATTAACCTTAACAAAAAAATGTTTATTGTAAGTATGATTTACAAAGCTTAAACAAAACGGCCGAAAGGCACGATTTAAACGATGAAAGTAACTAGATTGCAAAATCTAGTTCCGCTTAACCGTTTGGAACAGACTGTAATTCAACTTTTCTTGCTCTTCATTCAAAAAAGGGCCTATAAAAATTTTAAATCACCGGGCACTACAGTCCTAATTCGCCCCTGGTTCTTGGTTTGCAGCGCCCACTACTTGCATTTTAATTTGAAATGTATTATAAATAAAATTTAATAATATACTTTTGGTACCACTGTTTTAGACTGTCTCACTGTCTATTGGGATGCAAGAATTTTTTTAATTAAAACAAGATAATAGGATTATTTTAATAAATTAACGCAGGAAAATAATAATATTACGTCGGTTTATTTTGTTTTAAAAATAATAAATAGAGAACGAAATTAGTATTATTATTAAAGTCTTTCTCTATTTTATTTATTTTTTTTTGCAGAGTTAAGCGGCTCCTGAATTGGTAAATTGTTTACAAACATATATAGAATTGAATAAATGGTAACCGGTTCAAAAGTACAATGCATTCATCTAACATTGCACTAGGGGAAAGGTGTTCATTACAATAAATGAATTACTTCCTTATAATACTAGGTGTAGTTCATTTCAATAACACTTCATACAGGGTGTACTAGAAAGATTGTATAGTTGAAAGTTTTATATATACGAATTTTAGGATGGGGTGTCTAAAAAATATATTTAAAGCACCCTCTCATATGTATTTTTTTAAATATGGTTATTATCTATCGGTTTTTTTGAATTTATTCAAAAACGGTAAACCATAGCTTGTAATGGAGATCATTTTTGAGATCTACGACTCAAAATACATAAATATAAACATTTTGAGGTAAATCAGAGAGAAAGAAATTTTTGTAATCCTGAGACGGGGAAAATTTGAGGGTATCGCTAATCGGTGCTTGTCCTATAACGACAATTTTGGCCACTCGAGAATGGGAAGTACAATTTTTTTTTTCGTTTAGAATGAATATCTAGCCACCTCATATGAATTCTAACAAAACACCAACGAACATAATATAATTTAGCTTGTTAACATGATGTATGTATTTTTAAGTAGCAAATCTTACATAATTAGAATTTATTGCGAGATTATATTAGACACAAAGAAGCCAGTTAAAAATATCTACTTTGTTTTTATTACGTGGCTTTAGCTGTAATACTATATGCTAACAGATAACTTTATTTGCTACTGGTTTTATATTTTTATATCCTAATAACTTAAAAATAATTAGAATCATTTTACAGAACAATAATTTTACTAGTTAAAAGATATCTTCCCAAAATTGTTTTAATCGTAGCTTAGAAACAATGAATATCTTTTGAAAAATATTTTATAATTTCAACTTGTAATTTCTTTGTTTCATAGCAATATTTATAGAGTATAATAAAAATGATTATAATTAGTAATTACAGTAAAAACATGCAAACTAATTACATTATTTTTTGCAATTTTATTTATATAACTTGAAGGTTACTATTTCAATTTGTAAACAAATCATAATATAATTTTCTTCCAAGAAACTTACCTGAATATAAACGCGGTTTCTTTAAACAGCGTTAGTTATCAAGTTTATTAATTTATTCTATTATTTTAAGCGTTAAAGGCTCTTATTTATTAATTGATTAGTAATATTGTTCGGCGTTAGCAACAATTAAACAACATTCTTGACAGAATTAATAACAACAAAGTAAAAAAATAGGTATGAATTAACTAAATTATTATATATTTATTTATCTATGTACCATAATATACCAATAAAATACTAAATTTAAGTGCTAAGATGTATTTTAATATAAAATTTTAAATATTCTCATATTTTTTCATGATTCTTCTTCTTCTTTTATATTTTAAAGGTTATGTTTTAAGCTAGCTTGTGAAACACATTTAAAAATGTTAAATAGACTAACTTGTCAATTTGTTCAAAGAAGATTACCGCAAATTAATAGACTTTCAACAGCAACAGAACCATCACATAAAATAGATGATTATTTCCGAACTCTAGAAGATAACCCATTAAATCATACAAAAGAACACCTTTTGAAGTTTTACCGAATATCAAAGGAAACAAAAAAGAAACTATTCTTAAATGGAGGTCTTCCAAAATCGTTCGAAATACATGTTAAAACATTCGCTGAAAATTGTTTAATGGTACGTGAGCCTGCGGTTGATATTATAAATTGTTTAAAAAATATTGATTACTCGAAAGGAACAGTACGATTTGTTTTATACGGTAAACAAGGATCAGGAAAATCTTTAACGCTAGCTCATATTTTACATTATGGATATCTAGCTGGGTTTTTAATAGTTCACGTTCCATGGGTTGGAAGTTGGATGAGACGTTGTAAAGAATATTCTAACTCGTCAACAAAAGATGGTTACGTTGATCTACCGTTAGATGCTGCTGCATGGTTAGTGCATTTTAAAAATCAGAATCAACACTTACTATCCAAACCGGAGCTAAAAATAACACAGGATTATCATTGGAGTAAAAGAGAATCTACGTTAAAAGATGCTCCGTTATTAGAATTAATCGACCATGGTATTAATCGTGTGAAATATGCATCGGATTGTATTGTAATATTAGCGGAAGAAATTAAAAAATTGTCTACTGCGGGAAAATGTAAAACGTTGGTTGCCGTTGATGGTTTCAATGCTTTCTTTTATCCACATATTCGAGTTTATACAGAGAAAAAGGAGCCAGTACATCCGCATAAAGTTACGGTAACTGAAGCGTTTTTAAATTTAACTAAATGGGATTGGAAGAATGGTGTTGCCGTGGTTACAATTGATGAGTTAGCAATTCCGGAAGAAGCTCAAACGTCGCATTTACCATGGTAAGTTGAATATTAATCGATCAATATTAGTTCATTTTTTAAAAATAGTTTTCAACAACCCAAGAAATTTGATATTTTTCCAAAAAATAATCTGATCAAAATTAAAAAATGCATTTTCTATGCGATAGACTAAATATGTACAGGGATATTTATGTAAAAAAAAAATTGTTTTTTAAAATAAGTCAATTTATTTGATTGACAGTTGTTGCAAATTAATATTCTTATTTGTAGCGTACTTTATCTTTTTTAATTTAACCCCCTATGTATCTCTCATAATAAATAAGTTAGAAGTGTGTAAACAGTTCCCAAAAACACTCTGTATAATGTTTTTTAAAATTTTGTTTGTAGTTATCTTTTGGGTGAAGACGGAATCAAACATTTGGAACCCTTTGTCCCAATCGAGGTGCCTGGATATTCAGAAAAAGAATTAATAAGTACGTTAGATTACTTCAGGGAACGAAGATGGATACAAACGGCTCCTGAAAATGATGTTGAATTAGGACTTCTTAGTGCTTCAAATCCATATAAGTTAATGCAGATTTGTGCACCATTGTAAAAATAATGTATTGATAATAAATTTTTAATATTTAATAAATATGAGAATAGAGAATTATCTTTTTCGGTTGATCATTGATACGCAACAATGTCGTTTAATAAGCATCTGTAAATACTTCGGTTAACGTTGCGGGACATCTCTGAATATATCAAATGAAATATCTGTCTGTATGTTATCTTAAAATTGATTGATCTATAATTGAACGAGGATGTCTGAACCGATTATGATGCGGTTTTCAACAGTATATTAGACATTTGCCTGGATTTTTTTTAGCTTTACAGGGTTTATCAACATGGAGGGAATACGATTTTTGCCGAAAAGGCAAAGTGTGAGCAACTTGCGAAAAAAAAAAAAAAATGTCCAAAATCTTTCCAAAGAATCTAATGCTGGTGTGGAAATTTTCCGGATTAATCCAGAAGTACAGGATATCAAGAACAACTTTGATTTTTTAAATGAGAATCTTGTAATATTACGCATCTTTGGATAGAGCTTTTGAAATGAAATAACTTTTATTTAACCATTTTTTACTAGCCCGACCTTAATATATAAGGGCAAGTATTGTAATCGCGAAAATTACCTTTCATGGTCCAGGGAATCCAAAAAAACCTATTTTCGAAGTGCCGTCCGTATGTGTATGTGTGTGTATACACGATAACTCAAAAACGGTTCAACTTAGAGAGTTCGTTCTGATGCTAAAAAATGCTCCTATTAATTGGAAAGAACCCTAATGTTTTTTATGAAAATCCGAAACCAGAAACGGAAGTTATTAAACTTTAAAATTTTAAAAAGTTCATAACTAGTAAACCAAGCTTATAAAACGTAATTTAATGTATTTTTGAAGATTTACCTAAATCTTTTTTTTAATTTAAAAAAAATATATTATTTTTTTATGGGAGGGCAAGTCTAGCTGAGGTCTCTCTTCGCCACTGGTTTTAAAATCTTTTAAGGTTCATGAAAAATTGTATTCTCTATAACGACTTAAAAGTATTTTTGTTTACAAATGTTCAAAGTACCTACTATTTTGATTTAAACATTTTCGCATTATTCCTCTTGAGCTACTTGTAGCTCGGAAAATAATTAAAAAAATAATAATAAAAAATATTTCACTTTCAAGTCGCATGGTCTGGTTGATTTAAGCGGAACTAGATTTTGAAAACTAGTAATTTTTAACGTTTGGAATAGCCTATACCAGTGTATAGGCTATTCATAATCGACGAAAATTATAACTTTCAGTTTGCTGAACACATTTCGCATTCTGGTTTCGTTCGCAGTTTTTTTTCTGTATTTGAAGAAAAAAAAAAAAAAAAACAATTGAACAGTAATAATGCTTTATTATTGGACATATCGTGATGAAAATTATTTATTAACATTAAGAAACAGTATCATACATTTTCTGAAAACAAATTAAGATTATTTTTTTAAATATTAAAAAATCATAAATTCATAAAACTTACATAATTTCTTATAAAGAAATCATTTCAAAAGAAACCACTGCTATACAACCTTGGAAGCTATTACTATATTTACTGTATATTAGCGGACCGCATTTTTTCAACGCCCTGGCAAAAACAAGTGATACGCCACTGATATTTTAAAAAATGTGAAAAGTTAAAAAAAGATGATTTTAGCCAGTAGCGTAGTTAAATGGTGCCATCGCATCAGGGAACCCGAAAAGGGCCATTTTCTTTTACAACAGGAGTCGAGAACCAAAGCCACTTAGTTGGAAAAAGTACGGCTCTTTTAGTATTTTAATAAATTGCCGTACGCCACTGTACAGCCAGAAACTATTGTCGCCATTCTAGTCTTTCCAAATAGCATGTAGACTTCGTTCAACATAAGAACAAAACAGGTGGATGTTACCAGCTCCCATGTGCAGAAACCAAATTTCGTTCATTACGTTATCAACAGTTAGTTTAACATATTGTGCGATGTTGTTTGTTTATTTCCGTTATTATTATTTATTTCCCGTACGTTTCAAGGTATACCGTGTACTAAAATGAGTAAAAATGTATTTGAAATACATGATTTTGTTTGTTTGGTATCCAAAACAATTGTTTAAAACCCTTATGTACTTCAATGTGATCAATTGTTTTCTCGCGCAAAATTGATGACGTAATTTATGATACCCTGTGGGTGCATTCGAGTTGTACAGAGTAGAGCGAGCGCTGAGCGAACAGTTGATGGTGACATGTTTATAAAATCTAACCCTACAATTTTAGGCAGCGTTTTTACAGTCAGATTAGTTCACGTCAGTCATGAATCAAAATTACAGTCTGTTCCAAACGGTTAGGCGGAACTAAATGGGAATTTCGTTCTTTTAGGTTGTCACGAGAAGGGACCTTGCTTGGGTTATTTCATTTTTCATGTTGGAATGTCAAAATTTTAAATTCCAACAATGAAACCATGGAAACGAATGCCGTATGTCAAAATTAAATTACTTTTTTTTACTTATTTTATTGACAAAAAATAAATAAATGGGAAATTTGTATAAAGAATGACACAAAAAATCAAAATATAAAGAAAATTACATTTTAAAATGATATTAACCTTAACCAAAAAATGTTTATTGTAAGTATGATTTACAAAGCTTAAACAAAACGGTCGAAAAGCACGATTTAAACGATGAAAGTAACTAGATTGCAAAATCTAGTTCCGCCTAACCGTTTGGAACAGACTGTATATACCTTGGTTTTTCCTTGATTTTTTTTTTTTCAATGATGAAGAAATATAATCAATTAAAAATTAAATAATAATTAATGAATTTTTTCCATTTTAATTTTATGCACGGTGTATTTTAATAATTTTTTTGCTGTTTACAGAACGTCACAAATACATAAAATGGCCGTACTCTGTAGCTATAGACAAATAACAATATTATTTGTCTAAGACTATTATTTTTATTTTATTTATAATTTAATTTTAAACTTTTATTTCTTTCCCGCCGTTCCCCCACTTTTTTACGTCATACTCCATATGCTCGGTCTTAAAACCCCGAACACATAGAGCGCACTCTAAATGCTCGCTCGATCGCAAAACGAATGCAATTGAGTGTACTCCGAGCGTCAAATCGAAAACGTTTGAGTGTACAGAACGTGCTCGGAACGCTCGGAGCGTCAAACCGAATGTACCCTGTGTTGAACTTAAGTTGAACGAAGTCTAATTCTTCTTTCTTTAAGTCTTTTTATTCAATAGATTGACGACAATTGTACTTCGCCGTTTTTTGTACATAACGAATAAGTTAATTTATTCACAATACCTTTTTTATTTTATTAAAATGCAAGTAAATATTTGCGACGTTTTTGAATTTTAAAATGCTACACATGTATCGAGATGTATAACAGAATCATCACGCGTAAAATGCAACGGACAGACTCTTATAATATCAGTTACTTTTTGCCGTATCTCAAAACATATTACCAAGCCTCCCTCCTGTCCGTAACCAAATCTTTACGCAATTTGGACTTAATATTAACTTTCCCTCTACTTTTTTTTTAACATCTATTCTACATTATTTTTTTTTTTTCTTAGCACTACGGATTTTTTGTGTAGTATTAACGTAAAAAGTATAATGTGAACACAATACTTCCATCAAACTTTCAATACTATCCGACATACTATCCAACTTTTCAAACTAGATTCAGTCAGCCTTTTGTTTGACGTACCAATATTTTGTCAGGCATACAAACTTTTATTTTTATGCTGTACTGTTTTACTTTTACTCAAATTTTTAGTAATCCTGATTGAGATTTGGTCTTGTAAATAAAAACTATACTGGCTAATGGTTACTATAATTAAATATAAACTAGCATAATTCAACGATATTTATAAATTAGTTATTATAACCAAACTTTTATGTTACTTCAAACTGTTAAGTTGGCAGTGAAAAGTAACAAGACAGAATGTATTGAATGCCTATTTCTGTCGCTTTTTATTTTTTTACTTAAAGTTTGAAAGTGTAGTGAAAATTATAGTGTAAAACAACCTTTAGGAAAAGCAAAAAAACTAAAACGCATTGTCCTTTCTTGAATGACAGTCAAAAACACTACAATTTGTTCTGCTTTTATAGCTTTTCACAACTTATGTCATTGTTACAAAAATTCAACATTCAAATATACGTAATATATTCAAACTGTACTGCAATATTTAGTACAGTAATTTGGCCACCAGTTAGCGTATTCGAGCGTGTCACTTCTCAAATTATTAATCATTTCTCGACAGTTTCCTTAAACTTTGTACTAGAAAATTTTTAAATAAAATAAAGTGCCTGGTTAATTTTGGGAATATTACGAATTGCGAAACATGGAAGCAGGCTTTTTGGAATGGCTCGTTGTTTCAGAAAGGTTCCCGGCCCCTATTCGACAATGTAAAAAAAACACCTATTATAGATCATGTTTGAGGGCCAACAAAATTCTAGCTACTCCACTGACTTAAGTTCCAGTATTTTAAACCCCAAAAACACTGGGGCCCAGTCTTTCCACCTTCAGGTAAACCTCTAGGTAACTATCTGACAGATAAGGTTATAAGTCTATGCTGAATAAATGTCATACCGTCTTTCAATAATAATCTATTTAACGGATAGAGACTGACGTATTGAATTCACTGATTGGTATTGACATTTATTCAGCAGATGAAGTTCCAGATAACCCAATCTGTCAGATAGTTACCTAGAGGTTTACTTGAAGGTGGTAAAATCGGGTCTGGATATTAAATAAAAACATAGCTATGTGATGCGTTTAGAGCTATTTTAAGATAAAAATTAAAATTTGAAACATGTGTACTTAGAAAACGTAGTTTTATTCTGTGGTTTTTTTAAAGCAGATAAATGCAGATTTAAACTGTGCGCATTATTATATGAACTCCGGAATCTGTATCGACAGGTTCACTTAGTTCACCAACTTTTAACGCAAATGCAGCTTCTTCGAATGGTTTTTGCATTGTACCACGTCCGAAAGGACCTAAATCTCCACCTCGTCTAGCTGAAGAACAATCGGAATATTTCTGAGCAAGCTCCGCAAATGAAGCCTTTCCTTGTACGATCTGCTCTCGATAAGCTGAAACAAGAAGGAGTTAAAAAAATCTTCGATTCACATTTAGGAAAGCTATAGAGATCAAAAAACCATATCGCGAGGAACATAAATATGTATTTAATGAAAAAATATATTTTTAAATTTTAAGTGAGATATCAAATGAAACTTCTTTAGGATAAATCAAAAATTAATTTTTAAAAAATCTATGTTTTTATGGGTTTTTCGCTAATAATGTGTCAAAATATGTACCTTTTTTATAATCATGTCAAAGAACTGTATACGCATACCGAGTTACAACTCTATGTTAAACCGTTTGGTTACAACTTCAACCGTACAAACAGATACATTAGTGACGCACACTCAAAAACTATTAACTTGGCTTAAGTTTAATTAAAAATTTAACGAAATCAAGCAAATTTTCATTTCTTCAATTCGTAAAAACACTAACGAAAGCTTGATCGGGACAAACAAATTTAACGGTATCAATATTCTAACCTTATTTTTATAATTTATATTAAAACCAAATCTTCACAAACTATAAACTAATGTTCGCAAGCTCAATAAAATGCTATAGAGTTGAATTTATTTACATTTTAGTAAGTCGAGGGCTTCTTCCTTCGTTCTTGCAATATTTTCTTCACGCCATGATGACGGTCTTCTTGAATTTTTATGTTTAACGAGTAGATGTGAACATTGTACTTGTTCTGGCCCTCCTGTAGATGCAGGTTCCGCAGGTTTATCTGGTGTATCCCATTGCGATTCTTTGGTATATATATTAAGATAGTAATGCTGTCCTAAATAAAATATATCAATATCAGATTTGTCAAATATACAATATAATATTTTATATTTTGATAATTTTTATTGGTATTAAAAGTACATTTCTGTAGGTTATTTAATAAATTAATTACTAAATATTTACCAGTAGACCGACTTAAACGTTTTTCCCAGCCCGGTGGCAACTGTTCGTCCGCCATTTTTGTATCGTAAGACGCAAAATCGTATTTCCCTACACAATTATCAAAAATTACCAGAAAATATATTAAAAATTAATTTAAAGATCATATATCAAGTGACAATTAGTAAAACTTCTAAAAATACAAAGATGTAGACCTATATTTTATGTTTTTTAAGTAAAATAAAGAAAATTTTAGGGATAATTTGATTCGTATTGTTGAATTTTTCAAATTTTGGATATTTTTATATTGATATTTTATGCTGCGTTGCTTCAAATTTAAATCCTGTCTTTTCTAATTTGATTATATGAAATGCAAAATGATTACAAATGCATAATATAATTGTAGTTGCATATAAAAATGATTTAGAAATAGTTTATATTCAATTAATTACATTTTAAAATGCTAGTTTCTTTTTAATCAATGAATAAATGTATTTTATGGTTTCACTTTAATGATTCCGTTAGGTGGCAGCACTGTTTCGCTAGTTCGTTTACCGTCAGCTGAGGGTGTAGTATGAAAAAAGTTGGTGTAGTGTGTGGAACTGTAGGATTGTTCCGTAAATAAGATCGAATGAATATAAACAGTGTACTAACTCTAAAATATAAACTACCCTTTCAAGTGTATGTTTAGTGGTTTTATTTATAAATATAGTACGTAAATGTGTGGTTAGGTAGTGTATATTGTAGAAATAGTGATATAAACAAACTATAATTTAGGGTAAACCTACTTTTTACTCAAGGTAAGTGTCTTATTATATTGTTTTATCAATATTTAGGGTAAAGAAAATATGGTTTTTATTTTAAGAGTATTGAAATTGGGTCAGTTGCAGACGTCACCGAATTGTGAATGTTAGAAATTCTATTTAATTAGATTGTTTAATTATTTTTTACGGTAATTAATTATTCCGATACATCTCATCTAGTTTTTATACAGAATTATTTTGAATAATTAAATTATTTGCAGTTGAATAATCTGTTATGTCTACTCGACACCTGTTAAGCCAACCTGTAAATAAATCCATAGCATTCCTTTGTTTAAACTGAGTATAATGTTTTAAAACATGTTATATTTCAATGTTTATAACTAGAAATGAACAAATTATGTATGTCACAAGTATCAGATTTGTTTTCTAATGATTTCTCTTGACAAATTTGATTTCATTTAATGGAGCCTAACGACTTAGTTGCATACATTTTAATATGGTAAAATATTCTGCATTATTGTCTTGCAATCTTTCAATTTAGAACCTGTCCTAGTTTTTTTTATAATTATTGTTACGGTAAATATATCTACGTATGATTTACAGGTAGTTTTAAAGTTATACGGGTCGTACAATAAATAATACCGTTTCAAAGTTAAGTGAAATATTCTTAATAAGGACAGTTTTTGGAACTATGGGTCCCGATCTAAACATGGGGCGCGTATGATGTTAAAAGAATCGCCATGGGGTTATTTTACTTAAGATATATAAAAAATACTGAGGTTCGTGAATATTTTAATGGATTGCTAAGCAAAGTTTAAGAAATAATGGTTTAGAACGTTGTTTCCCAACCTTTTTGGCATCACGGACCCCCTGTAACGTCTTTTGGTCCATATATACTTTCATATAGGTGTAATTATATACACCTGAATTTCTCTGGGACACTTTCTGTATCTATCATACAGTTCCGACCTTACGCTAAGTGATTATCATTATTTCTCTCATCTTAAGAATTTTCTGCGTGGTAGACGACTGGAATATGACAACGAAGTTAATATTACTGACAAACTGTTTATTTTTACTACAAACGTATCCAAAAACTCGTCACAAGGTATGACAAATGTCTAAATCTAAATGGTGACTATGTACAAAAATCCTTCCAACCATGTATTCCATGCCTAATTGAGGAAAAGGAGGTCCTGGGTATCAACTAAATTTTTAGAAAATGCATTTAAATAATAGCATTTTTAGATTATTTTTGTCTTCCTGGCGGCTTTTTACAGTTACCGCCTATATGCGTACACAGTGTAGTGTAAAAAATTGTTTTAATTTGTGTAATATTTTAAATTTTGTAATACGTAACTAAGAGGGAATTTTTTTGGTGTTATGTATTTATATATCTTATAGTAAGCTCTCTAGTTAAATGAAAATTGAACCTCTCGTAGTTAACGCCTTTTTGATCCGTGTAGTTTTGAAAATTTGTAAATATTTCATTTTCGAAAGATCGTATCTCAAAATCTACATGAGATAGGGACCTGCGGTTGGAATTTTTGAAATCCTGAGGTCCTAAATGGCCTAAGGGCATATTATAAAACAACTCCCAAACAAAAAAAATTGTTTGTAAAATTTAAATTTATTTTTTGATTTTTAAAAAAAATCCTAACTTAAAAACAATAAAATATAGGGACCTGCGGTTTGAATTTTTGAAATCTACATACATTTTTCTACCTAGATTAAAAATAGGGCCCTCCTTAGTTAACGCCTTTTTTATCCGTGTAGTTTTGAAAAATTGTAAATATTTCATTTTCGAAAGACCGTATCTCAAAATCTACATGAGATACAGACCTGCGGTTGAAATTTTTGAAATCCTGAGGTCCTAAAGAGCCTTAGGACTTATTTTGAAGCAACTCAAAAACAAAAAATTTTTTTGCAAAATTTTTAATTTTTCTGTTTTTTTTTTTTAAATTTAAAAAATTCTAACTTAAAAACAATAAAATATAGAGAACTGCTGTTTGAATTTTTGAAATCTTCGTATATTGTTTAGTCTAGAAAAAAATTGGGGCCTTAATAACTTAACTTTTACAATTAATTCGAATCGTCAAACAAAACCTTTAAAAATGGCAAAAAATCGAAAAAATCGTAAGGGGTACCCCTTACGATTTTTTCGATTTTTGAGTAAACATTTTTTCTCTCTGTTTTACCTCAAAATGTGCATACTTATGTATTTTGAGTCGTATAACTCAAAAATAATCTCCATTACAAGCTACGGTTTACCGTTTTTGAATAAATTCAAAAAAACCAACAGAAAATGACCATATTTCAAAAAATACATAGGAGAAGGCGCTTTGAATACATTTTTTAGACTCCCCACCTTAAAATTGGTCTATATATAAATAAAAAAAAAGAAGTGTCATTTCATAGTTAAATTGAATGAACTTCACTGTATTTTTCTTCCATATTCAGTGTAATAAAATTTTGATATTTTTAACGGAATTAATTTCTTAGTGGGATTTGACCTGTAATAGGACTGGTCTAAATGTCACTCTAGACGTCTAGATACTTAATTTTTCTACCGTGTGCACCAGCTAAGTGTTGGAAATCCTATAATTACATTAGGGTGTCTTATTACATTTTATGTAAATTTTTTCAGTAAACTTTTATAAGAAATATAACTAGTTTTGTAAAGCCATCTGTCACTACATTGCACTTGCAATAATCTCCAATATTATTCCCTCTTCTAGTATAATCTGACATTGCAATAGGGGAATAATTCTCCCCTTCGATTCTTACCCTAGTGACAAAGAAAATTAAGATCAGGAGCTTGATTTGGCATCGTTCTAGTGTGCTTAAATTGATAAATACTGACATTAAAATATTTTGTTCGAATTACAAGTAATTTCCATATTATTTATTGCAAATATACAAGATTTGATACAAAAATTTGCCGACTTATTATAAATATAAATTTAATACCAGGGAAAGTTAGAAATTAAGTCACAAAAGGCTATTAAAAAAATACTCAAAGTAATACTTAGCCAAAAACAAGTTTTATTTTTCAACAAAGTCACCACCAACATTAATACACTTATCCCATCGCTTTATCAATGCCTCAATACCTACTGCTACATACGTACCTCTCGTTCAACATCGTTATCACCCGCGAAACGTTTCACGCCAAGATGCTTCTTTGTAGACCAAACCTTGAGTAGAGCCCTGCGCGGATACGTTTTTCTGTATCCGCATCCGATCCGCATCCGTATAGACAGGATCCGCATCCGCATAGACAGGATCCGCATCCGATCCGCATCCGCAGACTTTGTAAATATGAAATCCGCATCCGATCTGCATCCGCAAAAATATCCGCACAATCCGCACAGTATTTGCTGTCTGTTTGGAAATATATAACATTAGGGTGACCATTTTCTTAAGAAGGCAATGCGGGACGGAGCAAAAAAATAGGTCCTCATCTCCCAAATCCAAGTGAAGAGCAAAAATAGGTCCTCACCTCCCAAATCCAAGTGAAGAGCAAAAAAAGGCCTTCACTCCCAAATAAAAGTGAAGATCAAAAAAAAAGGTCCTCACCTCTCAAATGTTAAAATGCGGGACAAAATGTTAAAATGAGGGACTTTTGCGGGACGCATCTTAATGCGGGACAAAATGTTAAAATGCGGGACGAATGGTCACCCTATCTAACATGTTTCGCCTTATTTGGCATATCGCTGTTTTAAAACACTACTAAATTTATCACATTAATATTACTTCGTCCAGAAATATTTTTTTTATCTAACGTCGTAGTGAGATTATATAGATTAAAAAATAAAGATGGAAATTACAATTATTCGACTCTTAAATCAAGTTTATATAAAATGTAAAACTTTAAACAGCAATATCTCAGGAATTAAGTTAAATAATTAAACAGATTAATTTATCATATTTATGACAATAAATAACAAGGAAAGTCCTATAATAGCAAATTTAAAAAAATAAGTTCTTAATAATAAAACTAAATTCTTAAAGTAATTATTAAAAGATGAAAGTTATATGACGATTACAAGAATTTTAAGATATTTTTATTTTTTTAAATTTGATATGAGCTTCTATGTTTTTAAATGTGGCAAATTACCATGGTTAAACTTTACTAATATTTCCAAAAATGCAAAATAAGGCGATACATAATTATTTTTAAATTAGTAAACGCAATAAATCCAAAGAAATTGTTGTATCTACGACTCTTATATAAACTCTACTATATTTAAGTATTTAAGTAAGCGTAAAATAGGTCTTTATGGGAAGTAAAAAAAGTAAAAAGTGCCGTAACGTATTATTATTTCACTGTTGTCATAAGCACAATACAAATGCCAGCGATACATTTTTGGGGTTCTAAACGCGTTTTCCGTAGAAAGAAGCGTCCAACCGAAGATTTTATGTTCACGCGGATATTGCGGATAAGCGGATATGATATATAATCCGCATCCGCACGATTTAAATGATAATTTATCCGCATCCGCAGAAATATGGGGAATATCCGCGGGTAATCCGCGGATTTGCAGGGCTCTAATCATGAGAACATCCTATTGCAGTTGTTATGCTGCCCACAACGGTCCTTTTAACCAATTCCGCAGTTTTGGGAACAAAAATGCACACGCTGCCAAATTTGTATGGTGGATGGGAAATTAGATTGTCTTTGTTCTTCGCCAAAAACGGCCGAGCCATAAGAGAAGTGCCAGTTGGTGCATTACGGCAAACGTATTATATTTTTCCAGCTATCAGGTCATTTCGTCCTTATTGACTCACGTAGTCGTTTCGAAGTCCAAAGATGAAAATGTTTATTTACTGTTTCACCTATAAACATATTTACTGTGAATTAAAAAAAGCGTGAAGAAAATAAAGGCCTCATCTCTCATCATCTGTGATTGAATTTCTTCCATCTAAACGTCTGAACCACTTATAACACGAAGTTCGACTCGGGCATTTTCTCCAAAAGCTGCTTTCAAAAATTTAACTGTTTTTAGCGCCGTCTATTTAAGTTAGAAACAAAATATCACACTTCGATCAAGTTCATCTTAAAAATCGCTAGGATAAAGAAGATCCAATTACAAAAATCGCTATAAATCCGAACTACCATTTTTCAAAATGATAACTGGTATCTTGAATATTTTTTCTTGTGAAATTTGATAATAATTTAGCTATTTAAATCATTTTTAAAAATAAACAAAGATTCAAAGTATTTAGATTAATTTAGCTTTTAAAAATTCTTATCTATAATATCTAAACGTCAGTTATTTTGACAATAAATAACATTTAGTATTATCAATGACCCAGGTAAAGCATAAAATCGTAATAATATAATTAGCAAGTGTCTGTATGTTGTGTCGGTAACATTGTGACGGCAATTTTTTCTAAGGTTCTCGTGATTGGCTAGCTGGGAACACCCTGTCTCTGATTGGCTGATAGGTGATAACCTCTCCCGTGATTGGCTAACTGGTGATATCCCGTCCCGTGACTCGCTGACCTGATATTATTGTGATAAATTTAAAAAAAGGTTTCCCCAATTAAGAGTCAATTTTTTTTTTAAATGCGTAATTGTTGGCGTGTTAAACAACCTAGTTACTTTTGTTAACTTTTGTTAAATATTTTTTTTAGAAATATTTCTCTGTTTTGAAATATTCGTCAAAATCTAAAAACCGACACGAGTAAACTCTCATTTTTAGTTAACCGATTTTTACCAAAAGTTGATCAACTCGTGCCATTGATGTCAAAAGCTTAAATATGAAGTTTCATAAAAATCCTTTTAGCCGAATTTGCTCTGTACGTGTACACATACAGACAGATAGACAGACAGACAGACCAACAGACATCATGCTAAAAATAGTCAAAACGTTATGTAGGGTCCTCAATTCGTGGAGATCCATCGAAATCTCGAAATGTCAAAATTGGTATGATCAAAATACCTCCCTTATACCGGGTGAATTATTTAAGGAGCAACATAAATGTTTCACATATAATCATAATGACGTGAGTCGCTTAATTTTTATGACCTTTTAGATTGAACCATACCCTTTCCCTGGTGGGCATTGGTCAAGTAAATCCTCCATGAATTTTCAAATTTCCTCCGTTTTTCAAAATGGAATCAATTCATCGTGGCATGGTGCTTACAAGTTTCTGACAATTTTTCTGTGAGGAAGAGTTCCATATTTCTTGAAGTCCTACAAGTGACAAGAACTTATTGCAAATGCCATATACTTCATTAAGTGTTTTTCTGGTTAAAATTAAAGAAAATGCATTTGAAATTAATTGAATTTCCAAAAATTATATGATTCATTACATTACATTTTATATTTGACTTTTATTAAAACTTTTGATAAAAATAATTCAATGATAAAATATATACGGGCGAACTCATGCGTTTTTGGGATCGTATAGAGTTTTTTTTGAGACTTAGGTTGTTTTTTTGGACTTACTTAAGGCACTTAATTGGATTGTTGACTATATTTTGCTGGTATCAAGTTCCAACTAAAAGATAGTATCATCTATAGTACAGTATTTCTAATGCTTCAAGCAAACACCCACGTTTAGAGTGGAATATCTCATTTCTAGCACTCAACCCATTTGTTATCGATCAATATTACAAATTCTTGGAAAATGATAAATTATGAATTAAACATTTATGTAGGTTAATATCGTTTCAGAAAAAAATTAACACCCATTTCGGGTGGGCGTATGCCTCCGAAATTAATTAAATTTTAATCAAGGTGCGCTCCCGAAAGGGGGGGGGGGAGCTTGAGCCTCTCCCAAGCTCTCAAAAAACACGTGTTTTTAAGGGGGGGGGGGTAGGGTCTGATAAACCACATTTTAAGCATATTTTTGTGAATTTTTTTCAAATCTATGGTTAAATTTATTCATTTTAAAACTAAGTACATATATAAAGTATGTTTTGAAGAAGATACAAAAAAATTTTGAAGGCAAAATATGGCGAAATGAGCCAGCTATGGCAAATCTTCTCAGACTCCGGGAAAAAAGAATTAGATTTTGCGGTGACCAGCATAACTCGTCACTGGATCATATGAAATCAAAAATCCAAAAAGATTTTGTTAGTTTATGAGTTTGGCGAGGTAACGACGTTGAGATTTTTTTTTTTTCATGTTTTTTTTTTTTATTTAGCTATCACAAATATACTCATTTTTAGGTTTTTTTTAGGGGGAATTAATTTTTTTTGTCTTCTAAGTAACGCTAAAAACTGAAAAATCATTTTAAAAATAAAAACTCAACGTCATTACCTCGGCAAACTCATAAACTAACAAATACTTTTTGGATTTTTGATTTCAGATGATCCAGTGACGAGTTATGCTGGTCACCGCAAAATCTAATTTTTTTCCCGGAGTCTGAGAAGATTTGCCACAGCTGGCTCATTTCGCCATATTTTGCCTTCAAAATTTTTTTGTATCTTCTTCAAAACTTACTTTATATATGTACTTAGTTTGAAAATGAATAAATTTAACCATAGATTTGAAAAAAAATTCACAAAAATATGCTTAAAATGTGGTTATCAGACCCTACCCCCGGACGTATTTCAATTTTAGAGCTCATTTAAAGTCATAACTTACATTTTGGAAGGTATGATCATTTTTTAGGTCAACACTGAATTGAGATCTTTTTTGTTAGGTCAATATTTGTATTTTGGAAATGAGGACCTTATTTTTTAGGTTGTCAATTGCATTTTGGTCAGTACTTGTTTGTTGAAAGTTGACGAGTAATTTCCTGATATCTGTCCCTGTGAAACAATTTCGTCTCCAAAGTCCCGGGATTTTGAAAAACGACCCACGTAAAGAGAATTTAATAGACTTTCGAGTAAGGTACATACATACCAGTAGTGCCATTTAACCCTTTACTGCCTATCACACAATGATATTTCTGGTTCTTAAATATTTTTCGAAATAAATGATTTTTTCTAATATTTTAGTTATTTTATTTTTTATACTAGTGGGATATATATACCCCATTTTCAATACCCAGAGAGAAATATATATTCCACTCTCATTGCCCAGTGGGACATATATATCCCATTCTCATTACGCAGTAGGACATATGTATCCCACTAATTTCCCAGTGGGACATATAGATCCCACTCTCATTTCCCAGTGGGATATATATATCCCACTCTCATTGCCCAGTGGGACATATATATCCCATTCTCATTACGCAGTAGGACATATGTATCCCACTAATTTCCCAGTGGGACATATAGATCCCACTCTCATTTCCCAGTGGGATATATATATCACCACTCTCATTATACAGTGGGACATAATATATCCCACTCTCATTACCCAGTGGGACATTATGCAAACTTTCCGGCAAATACTATTTTTAACTAATCTACAACTGTATCTAAACGTTTAGATACAGATAAAATCAAAGAACGCAAAAAAAATGGGACTCAAAGGGTTAAATATTAATTACATGGGTTACATATTAAATCATTGCCGTCTTCGTTCAGGGGGGATATTTATGAGATATTTAGGGTGAAACATTTTTAAATGAACAACCTGTATGTCAATATACATGGCACAAAATACAGGTATTACAGGTCAATACTACCTGAGAAAAATATTTCAAATTTTACTTTAAAAATCTTTACAAAATTTTGTCATAAAGTTTTATTAACTTTAAAATTTAACGTAGCTCTCCAGTTTTTATATTATTTCGGCATAATTTATTGTTATTAACGTCAGTAAAATTGATTTAACGACTTAGCAAAAATGTCTGTTATAATATAACGTTACTTTGGTTTATAGAATAAGTGATTACTGTGTATCTGTAGGTTTCTAGAATAACAGATTTATAATCCTAAAATTTGTTATGGTTTGTGATTTTCTACATATCCATTTTAACTGTTTTTCGATATTGCAAATTTAATTTTTTTAAAACATAAATACGAGTTTTTCTACTTTCTTTATAGCTAATGGCGATAACGGAAAGTTTATAAGTGAGTTTAAAGTAACAAAGTACAGTAATACAATATGATCGATAAATAAGTTGTCTACTAGGCCTGGTATTTTACTTTTAAAAATGTTGTGTTGTCAATATCTGTACTGTTTATCATTTTTTGTCATAGAGATGATAGAGAGATTCATCATAGTATGGACTATGTTTCCAAAACGTATTGGATTTTGCTCGTCTATTTCACTGGGCGTTATTTGGTTCTTGGTCAAAACATAACGTGTTTTCGTGTACATCCGAGATAATTATTTTAGTGTTTTATTTATTGAGATTCTTTTTAGGGTTTTGTAGGTATGACCACCAAAAAACCCTTTTAACTTCAGTCATGTGTCTGTCTGTCTGTAAGGTAGAAATTGTAGCCAAACGGCTTAACATAGAATTTTGAAATTTGGCATGCTTATACAACTCTTTGACCCACGTATAGGAAAACTACTGAGAGTTAAAAAAAAACACATCCCGAGATAAATATAAACAATTATGTATTTAATAAAAAAATAATAATTTTTTAAATTTTGAGTAGCATGCCAAATGAAACCTCTTAATGCTTGGATCAACAAACAAATATTTATTTTTGAAAAATCATTTTTTTTTATTGGATTTTTGCCAAAAATGTGTCAAATCTTTTGTCTTCCACCCTATCTCCCAGAGGGATTGATCTAAAATCTGAAAAAAATCTCCGTAATGAACATGGATGGGAACCGAAATGGTTCAACAAGAATTTTTGATCAGATAAGTTTTTTGAAAAAAATTTTTTTTTTGTGTCGTTGATAAAAAAAAATATTTTTTTAAAATTTATTGTGTGGTATCAAAAGAAAGCTCTTAAGACGTAGATTAAGGAACGGTAGATAGTTTTTTGAAATTCGTTTCTTTTAGCACGAATTTAGCCAAAAATGTGTAAAAGTTATTGTCCCGCACTCTTTTGCCCAAAGGGGTTAAACTAGATATCTGAAAAAATTATGTATATTGATCTGAGCCGAAAACGAACGAGAGGAATTTTTCATTAGATTGTGTTTTTAAAAATATGGTAGTTTTGTGTTTTTGACAAAATTAATTATTTTTTTAATTCATGGTTAAATTATGGCTAGTAATGTTATGGACTTTTTGTACTTATATCTAAGATAGTGCGTGTTTATTTATTATTTTTTTTTTTGGAATTAAAAATATTTAATAAAATAATATATTTTTACTACACTCTACACTGTAAAATATTTCTTTTTAATATAAGGAAGTTTAAAAAAAAAATGGAAGCTCTTAGTTCTCATATAACGAATAAAAGTGATTATCAAAAAAACTGTTGATTTTGATGTGATAAATATACCTAGACATCCAGTATTATGTTGGCTGCTTACACTTATTAAATACCTACAAAACCCTGAAATGTGTGAAAATTCACACTTCACTTCAATTTTTACTTGCCCGACCTTAATATATAAGGGGCAAGTATTGTAATCGCGAAAATTTTCGATGTCGAGATTTTGACTGATGACCACGTTTCATGGTCCAGGGAATCTAAAAAACCTATTTTCGAAGTGCCGTCCGTATGTGTGTGTGTCTGTGTGTGTGTCTGTGTGTCTGTGTGTCTGTGTGTATGTGTGTATGTGTGTCTGTGTGTATACACGATAACTCAAAAACGGTTTAACTTAAAGAGTTCGTTCTGGTACTAAAAAATTCTCCTAATAACTGGGAAGAACCCTATTGTTTTTTATTAAAATCCGAAACCGGAAACGGAAGTTATTAAACATTAAAATTTAAGAAAATTCGTAACTAGTAAACCAAGCCTTGACCAAAAAATTGTATAGGACATAATTTGATGTATTTTTGAAGATTTACCTAAATCTTTTTTTAAATTAAAAAAAAAAAATATGTATTTTTTTTTTTATTATTATTATTTTTTTTATGGGAGGGCAAGTCTAGCGGAGGTCTTCCTTCGCCACTGGTTTCCTTTGTATTGTTACTTTCATCACATACAACTACTCAATTTAGCTCTTTTATTAAGCGAATTATAATATAGTTAAATATTATACTATTTGATTCCGTATGCTTTTCGTTCCATTGACATTTTGTAGTTGGTTGAGTCACCTGTTAATTACCGAGTATCATAGCGGTTGCTGACTCAGACGGCCTCCATTCGGGGCATGCCATCACTCTACCCAATGCTACCTCTCTGTCTCGGAATACCTTTATTTAACAGGTACACTCATGGCTTATTGTTTACTTATCACAGTACACTCAACAACAAAATTGCATGTTTAATTTGGCATCTAATTGTTGGACATGCAATAAAAAGTAGAACAAATCATTTAGGTCAAATGTGAATTTTAACATATTCTAGGGTTTCGCAGGAATTTATTAAGTGATGGCGACCAACAGGGGCCCCTAAGCTAAATGTTTGGGACAATATTTTTTACGGCATTCACGGCATAATGAATGATACTTTCAAAATAATTTTTCGTCTGTTGGTATATCGTGGGTTTACTGCGAAAAATGACCAAGTCAAATATTGCCAAAGTTGCAAAAATCGCATTAAAAGTTCATGTACTTCCCAAAAATTTTAAACAATGGCACAGTAACTTTGTAGGACTTAAATAGTGTTTTTAGGGTTTTGTAGGTATGACCAAAAAACCCTTATACCGTCATTTTGTCGTCTGTCTGTCTGTTTGTCTGTCTGTCTGTTTGTCTGTCTGTCTGTCTGTCTGTCTGTCTGTCTGTCTGTCTGTCTGTCTGTCTGTTCGGTAAAAAATGTAGCCAAACGGCTAAACCTAGAGAGATGAAATTTGGCATGCTTATACAACTCTTTGACCCGCACATAGGAAAAATACTAAAACATCTATAAAACATACCCCCCTAAAAATATAAACAAATATGTGCACATCGAAAACAAAATATTTTTTTAAAATTCTGAGTAGGGTATCAAATGAAAGCCCTTAGTACGTGGATTAACGATCAAATTTTTATTTTTGCAAAACAAATTATTTTGATGCGATTTATGCCAAAATTGTGCAAAAAAAATTTTGTCCCACACCCTGTAGCCCAGATGGTTTAAACTAAAAATCTAAAAAAATTCTAAGTAATGTATATTGGTGTGAACCGAACTAATATAAAATTAACATTAAGATTACTATATTAATATTGTAATAAAATCCAATATTTCATTTTAGAAATGTAAAAATAGTAAGGTCTGTTCCTTTGGTTTAGGCGGAACTAGATTTTCAATTCTAGTTACTTTTACCGATTGATTGAAGCTTTTGATCATATTGTTCAGGAAAAGTCAACATCAATATATAAAAAAATATCTAATGGCAAATTACAAAAATGATAATTGCGGTTAGTTGCAACGATCGAAAAGTATAATTATCTAATTTGATTCTAATATGAAAATTGATTCTATTGGATATTTTTGAAAAATTGGTCTTAAACGCATTAATTTAAAAAGGTGTTTTCGTTAGTTATCGTACAGTCAACCTACCTGTGTTTTAAACGATTAAGAAACGCGATAAAACACGTTTGTTATATTATTTTTGTTCAGATTAAGGTCTTAAATTTCAGCCATTGTTTTACTGTAAATATGGTGAAAATATTGAAAATTTTTAGTATTTTACGTGTAATTTTATTAATATCCTCTTTCGAATGATCTAATGATTACAGTTTTTATATTTATAATTTTATGAATTATTTTAACCTTGGGTTTTCAGGAAATTACGTTTAAACATTTTAAAGTACCTATAAAAAAAATCATACCCATCCTTTTGAGTTGAAAGAGTTACTTAAAATATTTTGCGCAGAGAAAAAATGGCTATTTGTACCTTGAACTAAAAAACTGGTATTAATTTATACTGAAAATACCACTGGAAATTCTCATAGGTATCATATAGGAAAACCAGAGCTGGTCGTAGGATTTGCGGGGATGTATGCAAAAATAAATGCGGTAACGCCAAAAATTTAAGAACTTATTGATTTGCTGCTGTCACTGTTCTGCAGCAGTCTTGAAAGGTCATTGATTTGATCCGTCGAGCCAGATTCCTGTAAATTTTCAACATCTACGCTCTAAAAACGAGTAGATCTGTCCGCTGTAAACGAGGAATCTTTATTTTTTTGCTTTAGTGGGCAACTAAGGATCGCAGTGGCAGAGGCAAGAGGACTAACTCCCGATGGATAAGTTCCGTCGCGGATCGAGAAATCCGGCTCGACGGACCAGATTCTCTGAAAATTCTTCTTGTGTATAGCAAGCTATTTATCCTCATCAGCTTCGTATATATCCATTTTGCGATCGAAGCAATGGGTAACGAAAAACTGGGCTCGACGGATCAGTTTCGTTGCGAATTGAGGGATCCGGCTCGATGGACCAGACTCGATGAAAAGTCCGCTCATATATGGCAGACTTTGTATCATTATTAGATTCATAACCATCCATTTTACGATCGAGGCAATTTTTACAGACCATACATTTGTTTCAAGCAAAAATATTTATTGAAAAGTCAGCAAGAATATTTTAACATTGTTGTATTCACTGGCTGGAACTATATTGAGAAGTAGTTTATGATAGTAGGGGAGGTTAGCTGTATGAACAAATTTTGACATGAATTAGCAAATAAGATATTTAAAAAGGAAACCACTTTCGATAATTATACTTCTTAAGTAGCAGAACTCATACACAGAGTGATTATTTAATGGCGAGACGACGTCACCGAATTTTACGTGCCTCCTAGCAGAATACTATGACTATAATAACCTTGAAGAAAATTTGATTATGAATAAAAAAAGATTATGCGCATGCGCGCATAATAGCCTGCTACGATGTGTATGAAACGGCAAATTATTAAAGCTTCCAGTGACGTCGTCTCGCCATTAAATAATCACTCCGTATTTGACTGATAACTTTGTCATTTTATTGGAGTTATTGGTTACTGGTGGTACATGCTCTCATCTCTTTAGTTTTCCCGATATTATGTTTAACCCAATCTTGTTTTCAACTGTGCATAGTCCATTGAATTTTTCTTGAGCATCTTGAAAATGTGGGCAATCAGACAGATATCGTCCGCATAATCGAGGTATTCCAGTTCCCATTGTGGTCCTCGGTTACATTTATTTAACAGCCACTTACATAAGTCCTACATATTGGTCTGTTAAGTATGAGGTTTTTAGGGTTTTGTAGGTATGACCAAAAAACCCTTATACCGTCATTTTGTCGTCTGTCTGTCTGTCTGTTCGTTAAAAATTGTATCCAAACGGCTAAACCTAGAGAGTTGAAATTTGGCATGCTTATACAACTCTTTGACCCGCACATAGTAATACATTTAAAAAACATATCCCACTAAATATATAAACAAATATGTGTTCATTAAAAAAAATAATATTTTTTTAAAATTCTGAGTAGGGTATCAACTGAAAGCCCTTGGTACGTGGATTAACGATCAAATTTTTATTTTTGCAAAATAAATTATTTTGAAGCGATTTTTGTCAAAATTGTGCAACAATTTTTTTGTCCCACACCCTGTAGCCCAAATGGTTTCAACTAAAAGTCTGAAAAAATTCTAAGTAATGTACATTGGTGTGAATCGGAATAGTACAACAGGAATTTTTGATCAGATTAAGTTTTCGGAAAATAACGCATTTTTTGTGTTTTTAACTAAAATATGTTAAATATTTAATTCGCTATGTAACACAGTAGATAAGTAAGCTCTCGTAGCGTAGTGCGTTGTGTAGACGCTTCGTAATTTGCAAACGAAGGAATTTGAATCGAACTCTAGTTCGATTCCTGTCAATTTTAATTTTTCTGTTTTTTTTTTTGCATTTTTAATTTGTTTAAATTATTTTGTCAAAATTCTAGTTATATTTTGGTAAATGTTGCATTTAATTTTTAAAAGCGTAAATTTAATAACCAGTGGGAAGTGTTGAAATTATAATTTAATTCTATGTTTGAATGTATACGAAATCAGAGAGCGGGGCTTATGATTTAAGCAACCAATGGAAGCCATAAGCGCAATTTTCAATATCTTAATTAACCTTGCTATATAAAAAAAAAAAAATACTGCACGTATTTAGAAACTTAGATAATGGCATTCGAATTAAAATTCATAAAAAAAATATTTTGATATAAAATTTGTTTTGGCATCCCAAATAATCGTCATTCAGTTACTAAATACCTGCGAAACCCTGAAATGTGTGAAAATTCACACTTCACATCAATTTTTTTTATGTATCTCACGTGCCAATAATTATAAAACCGACATGGTAATAATATGAAAATGCAGTTTATTTAAAATAAATAAAGGAGAGTATACATAATACAAAATACCAAGGTCCATGAAACCGGAAAATGGTTTGTCTGCCAGATATGAATCATACTACTAAATGTTGAACATTCTGTAATAAGTGAAACTCCGTAATATTGAATAAGTTCTGTCTCTAGTTTCACTTTTAATATCAAACAGGAAGAATCTTAATTAAAATGATAATAATAGCGTAACACAGAGTAATAACACAATAATGATTCATATGGTAAAACAGATGCGTTTTGCGAAATTTACTTCCTTCATTCACATAATTTCTTATAGTTGCATTAATTTACATTGAGTTTTAGCTTATATTATATCGTCAAGAATGAAATTTGTAGAAAAAAAAGGCAAAGTTGGTTGATAACTTACAAATATAAGGAATTATTTTATTCATCAAAGTATGCACTCATATTGTTTATACACTTTTGCCATTTAAGCGGCAGGTTGTTCAGGCCGGTGGTATAAAACCCTGGCGGACGAGAGTCAATGAATTCCTGGAAGGCCAGTTTTACAGCATTGTCGGAATTAAACTGTTTTCCTATTAAAAAGTTGTCCAAATTGCGGAAGAAGTGGTAGTCAGTGGGGGCTAGATCTGGTGAGTATGGAGGATGATGAAGAAGTTCCAACTCCAATTCCTGTAGTTTTGCCACAGTCATTTGTGCAGTGTGTTGTCTAGCGTTACCATGCGATAAGATAGGAGTCGATCTGTTGACCAATCTAGGCTGTTTTTGCATCATATCGTCCAGTTGGTTGCAGTATATTTTTGTTTGTTTTTAAGTTACCTGTACGAAATTAGGCGAACCAAATTGATATTCAGATCAATTCTGTAAAAAGTTACTGTGTAATAACGTTACTACAACATAAAATATTATAAAAAGTATAAGGGCTTTCATTCATGATAGTAACTGATCTTGCTCATAGTGACGAATTTAGTTACTATTATCATAGTAACAGAGTTACAGAATTGGTCTGATTGTCTACTGCGTAGTAACACTAGAGCCACATACACTAATAATGTTTCGCGCGGTCTGCGATGCCGTAATTCCACGTAAGAACTCATACTTCATAATAGTGCGAATTTCCGACCGTTCCATAAACAAAATTATTTTTTTAAAAAAGTTTTTGATATTTTTTAGAGTATACAATGATTTCTTTAAACAGGTGAGATGCGTAACTTTCCAACAAAAAAAAAACAACTGTAAAATATTAAGCCAATGTCAAATAATAAGCTGTTAAAGTTGGCAATATTATTAAGTACAAATTTCATCCTTGACCTGATATTTATCAAATTAGTATATTCATACTTTGACTAGTAAGTATATATTATGTACATTTATTGTGACATATATAACGATTAAAGACAACGACAGCTGCCTGTTACTTAACCTGTCTTAATAGCGAGGTATGACTAATATAACAGAATCCCCCTTAAAGCCATGAACAAATAACTTCTTTTAAACTTAATCCCCTAAAGGCTAAAAAATCTCTCGTAACTTCAAATTAAATAAAAAATATAAAAATTGCTTTAAATCCTATTTTCTTGAACTTGATTACTTTCCCCCAGAGTATAAATTCAGGCCTGGGGCTTAGACTTTAACGGTTCTGAAATAGCTTTCAGTCTACCACCTTCCCAAGGTAATATAAACATAAATACTTCCGTATATCTATAGTATGTTTGCCCAATGAACCGCCTAATGCGCTAACATAAGCTAATCGACTGGAAAAAATTATATTCATCTGGTAAGGGTATTAGTAAAAAATAAGTGAATTAGTTTTATTATTGTCAAGGCTGAGTATTATACAAGAACTGAGATGTAGACGATTGCAGTGGATACGATACTAATGGTAAAGAATATATGGGAAGAAAAATTGAACACCATCTTAGAAAGACCTCTCTAGAAATGGAGATATCTGTTAACCGAAGATCTAACAAATAGTAGTTTATTATAAATTGCCCACCATTGCTATTTCGAGAACTATAAGAGCTACGAGGTTGCTTAACACGTTCGCGGACAGTACGGCTATAGCCGTCCTAGCTCAGGTCATGACGGTCTAAACCGTCCTACTTTTTTATTCAAATATACAAATGACGGCTGGGGCAGGTTTTAATTCCATTTAAATATATGACAACTAGTATAAACTGTCCTATCAGGAACATACCAAACACAGTAAATGTCCTATTATAAACAAAAAACTAAAAAAGTGACATTTTGGGTACATCTCATTGTACAAAACTGTCCGCGAACGTGTTAAGTTAGACAACAAATACTATTTTACAGGAAAATATCAATGAGTGAAGCAATTTTTTATTTCGACCAGTGGTTCTTAAAGTACGTTGTGCAACTTTCTTACTTTAAATAGGAACACACATTTTATTTTTATTTATTCAATAGAGTATTCTATTCTGATTTCAACGATATAGACAAGTCGTAACCTTACATCACAAAATAATCGAGAAAAACGCAAATTAAATTTATTTAATTTTTTTTCTAAATTGACAAAACCTACCAGTTACACAGATCTACATGTTTTTTTTATATTTTACTTTTATGACCTTTGCTACTGAGGCAATTAGCCAGGACCATTGTAATTTTTCGTGTTGCTACTACGGTACGCCGGTCGGCATCTACATAATTTTGTGCCGAATAAGTTTTACCTGTTTTTGATTAAATTAATAATGCAAAAAATGGCAACAGTTTTGCTGTCATTAATTTGTATATAGACCAATTTTAGGGTGGGAACTCCGCTAGACCTCCGCTAGACTTGCTCTCCCATAAAAAAAATAATAATAAAAATAAAAAAGTAAAATAAATGAAAAAAATAAAAAAAAAAAGATTTATTTAAACCTTCAAAAATAAATTAAATTATATCTTATACAAATTTTTGTTCAAGGCATGGTTTACTAGTTATGAATTTTTAAATTTTTTAAAGTTTAATAACTTCCGTTTCTGGATTCGGGTCTTCATAAAAAACAACAGGCTTCTTCCCAATTAATAGGAGAATTTTTTAGTACTAGAACGAACTCTCTAAGTTAAACCGTATTTGAGTTATCGTGTATACAAATACAAAGACACACACACACATACACGCACACACACAGACACACACGTACGGACACACACGTACGGACGGCACTTCGAAAATAGGTATTTTGGATTCCCTGGTCCATGAAACGTGGTCATCAGTCAAAATCTCGATATCGAAAATTTTCGCGATTTCAATACTTGCCCCTTATATATTAATGTCGGGCAAGTAAAAATATATTTATAGCGCCCTATCATATGTATTTTTTTAACTATGGTAATTTTCTGTTGTTTTTTTTTTTGAATTTATTTAAAAACGGTAAGCCGCAGCTTCTAATGGAGATTATTTTTGAGATCTACGACTCAAAATACATAAGTATACACATTTTGAAGTAATTCAAAGAGAAAAATTTTACGATTCTGCTTTCATTCCGTATATTTTTCTATGAAATAATTTGTGAGAACTGTTAAATATTTTCTTTCATAATATTCCGAGAGATTTCCAATTTCTACAGAATATAACTTAAGCACTTAGAGTTCTGTAATCTCAAATGAAAACACTTATGTTCATTCAGTCTTCAAAGTTTACTATTTGTTCACATGGGACTTGGAATACAATCTAACTTCAAGTGGAACTTATAAGAGATTTATAATATGATAAACGTTTGTTCCAAATGTTTCTACTTGTTTTTTTCGGACAATGTTGGCCCCCATACATGTACATTAAAGCCCCTAGATAAAAAAGTAGCGGAAACTTGTTATAAAATTTGTGCCCTAGGGTTGGGAACACTGATTCGCATACTCGACAACAAATTTGATCAATGTAGGTAGTAAAATTTGGGCCCTGGCTCTAAATTTCTGCATAATTCTTTATTTTAATTCAGCTTTGAGTACAATGGTCATCTCTGGTAATTTTTAATATTTTCCACGTACAGGAAGTCATAAAGAAGACCACTAAATGTAGTATTACCAGGAAATGGCGGAAATGAACCTAAATTAAAGCACCGTAAGTGATATTTGAGAAGTCTACACCGCATATCATATGGTCATTTCGCTTGAATTGTGATCTATTTTAAGTTGGATAAAATTGCGTGAATTTGGTGACATATTGGGATAATGGGGTAGCATATGGTGAATAAATTCAAAAGGTAACTGTTAAAAACTAAGGTAGATTAAGGCTCAGTTGCATAAAGCATCACGCTTCTAGTTGACGATATTGTGAAATATGTCATGTTGAAAAACAATTGATTGTGTACTTAGCAATACTTTCCGCAACACTTGACGATATGATGCATAGTTAACTACAATTTTAGCCTTAAGTAAGATTTAAATAGGGGAAACTTTTTAAGATCGCAGCGCCGTATGCGGCAAAGTTGGAACACTCAAAAGCCACATTAAACTGTTATTCGTGTATTTGTTTACATGGTGAAAATGAACACGAGTTGTATTTTTCCTGTGTTCCGAGCTTTTTTTTAATTTAAAGGTAATCTACGATTTACAAGATATGTAATAATATACTATTCTAAAGAAATTTCAAGGATATTTTTAGTTTTTCATTGTATTTTTAATTCTTTTTGACTGTCTGTCAATATAATAACAACTAAAATATGGTAAATATATTAGTAAAAATTAATATCTCTGCCTGAAAAAGTAGAAGGGCCTTTTAATATATCAACTGATGATTTAGGCAAATTTTGGGTGCGATAAATGCTTTTTTTCAGTCTTTTTTTGGACGTAAAAAATCACTTTCCATAAAATGCCACAGTCAAACATGCATGCATGGGCTTGGATTTTTGCCCATTTTTAGTGTTTGAGTCCATAAAAACCTACGATCCACTTTCTCTCTGCCTCCAAACGTCGTTTCAAGTGATATTTTTTTCGATTTAGGTTAGGTTAGGTAAATTATGGAATGTTTAAGAAGGATTCTTCATTATTCACGATTTACATTGCGCCACACAACAAAATTGATTGTTTTTTTTCCATGATACACAAAAATAAAACACATACAACAAAAAAACACGTATTTCTCCATTGAACAAAACAAAACAATGTGGCTTTCGTATCTTTCACAAATTGCCACCAGATGTCAGGGCGCTTAGGAAGTTTCCCCTATTGTGAGAACTTTCAATGTATCATGTACGAGGTCTGTTCAAAAAGTATCGCGAATTTTGTGTTTTCTCAAAAATTATTTATTTATTCATGAATATCTATTTTGTCCCCTTCAAAGTAATCCCCACCAGATATTATACACTTGTGCCAACGTTTTTTCCAATCCTCGAAGCACTTGAAAAAATCATTTTTTGTGATCTTGTTCAGCTCCTCCTTCGATGCCGTCTTTATCTCCTCACTCGTAGCGTAGCGTCGTCCTTTCATGGGCCTCTTCAGTTTCGGGAACAAGAAAAAGTCACAGGGGGCCAGATCTGGGCCGTAGCAACTCTACGTTGAACCATTTTACGGTGCCGGAAACCTTACTAGCGATGACTTGATTTTGCACGGTCGCCTTGGGTTGTTCTGGCGCCTGTTCCTGTTCAGTCATGGTTTTATGGGCCGGTGGGAAGATGTTATTCACTCCTCTACCTCTCCGAGATGTTAACTTCCTGCCTACTATTACAGTTGTTTAAGCATTTATAGGCAAAAGACGAGCCAAAACATGTGCAAGCAAAGCAACTGTCAAAAATTAACTGAACATTCAAAATTGCCGAACTTGCCGGCATAAGTGAGAGACATGAGTACCAACATAACGCCACAAAAAAATCGAATATACGTAACCCGCGGAAATTCAAAATTCGTGATACTTTTTGAACAGACCTCGTATACCTTAACCAGCGAAATGCGAAACTAAATGTGCTCCTTACCAAGATTATTAAAGTAAAGGTTGTCTCATAACTTGAACTGGTGGGGGTAAATGTACGTCATCTCTATGCTAACGGTACTCAGCCTTTGTTTATTGTATATGTTATATACACGTGAAGTTTGAATTTTGTATATAAATATAAAAATATCGTTTAATTTTTTGATTTTCTACTTGTGTTAATGTGTTTTTCCTTTGAAAGGAATGTTTCTTTGTTCTAAATAAATTTTCTTACATTCATTTTTGATGTGAAGAGAATAATAAGTGAAATATTTCAATATTTTAGTTTTAGGGTGTCCCCCTGAAACTACCCTAATATTCATCAAATTGAATAAATGCATAGAACAAATAAGAGTTGTTTTCTTATAAACAATTTTTATTGTATAGTTTTTCTGTTAAGATAGTTCTGTGTATAAATGAAATATTTTAAGTTTTTTAATACCAGTTTTTACCCAGAAACACTCCCTAAGAAATTTTTTTTTGAGATATCATGCCTATATTTGATCCTGGTTCTACTCTATTGTACCAAATTTCGTTAAAATACGTCCAGCCGTTTTTAAAAACTGATAAAACCACCAATTTTATTAATTACTATATTATTATAGCAATTTGTTTTTCTATTTTTATTTGAATATTCGTAAAATTATATTTGAATTCGATTTTATTGTTATTTATTAACTATAATACAAATACTCATCACCTTAAATTTTATATCAATCAGTATAAAATTATCAGCATTTATATTTATTCTATATTCTAGTTTGAACTAATCTGTATTATGACGTATTCCCTCTCACGCTCTGATTGGTCAGAACGTTACGAGACAACCTTTACTTTAATAATCTTGCTCCTTACTACTTTTCTGTTAGTCCAACACGCATCCAAATTTTGTACGCCTCGCCTTGCTGGTTTAGTTATACAGGGTGTTCATTTTAAATTGCTCACCATTGTTATCTCGAGAAATATTAGAGTTTTGAACTTTTCAATCTTTTGCGAGGCCTTCCAAATCGACGTTCCGTTGTTAACTAGTAATTTTATTTATATTTGTATCATTTCCTTTTGTTTCGTGTGTCTTATTAATGATTCGTGTCATACTTATTAAACAATAGTTAACAGTACTCCAAGTTAGGCCTCATTCACAGTTTCATTATATAAATCTTGACTTAATGTGACGCAATTCTTATAAATATGTATTAATTTTTTAGTTAAAATGTTGTCAAAGCTGAAAAAGGAAGACTACCACGCACTAATTTAAATAAGTATACCATTAATATTACAAATATCATTATGTTTGTAAACTAAACATTTTTAACATTTATTATTTTGCTGTCGATAGCAAAACTGCGAATATAGTAACAATTATTTAAAAAAATATGTCAGTTTCAAATAAATTGATTTTAATTCAACTTCCTCATATTTTAATCGTTATGCCAAAAATGCGTTTTGAGATAATAGTACATAAACATTGGTAATGACATAAGATATTATTTATAATAATAAATTAAGGTATTTAAAATTCTTAACTATGTTCCTCTGTATTCAATTTATTTGTTTATGTGAGGAAAAAAATGTTTAACAAAACTACCGATAAAGGGTTTTATGTGGCCCACCAATAAGAAAATATAATGTTTATTAGTTTTTGTATTCAGTGTAGCCAACACATTACTGTCGCGCTGCTTTAAAACTTGCGCACATTAGAACATTTTATATAAAACATCGTACACGTGTCGGGACACAGCGGACCGCATTGACTGATCGCTTGGCAGGCGTAACCTGCTGCGGCCCGTCCTGTCACAGCACAATGTGCGATTGCAGGCGGAATTGTGCGAACCTATTTGATGGAACATATCGTAAAAAACATATCTCGTTTAGAAACAAATCTTTAAGAGCATGGAATTCTGTAAATCTCTTTCTTTTTAAACAGTTTATACCATTTTTGTTATTTCTTCTTCAACAGCAGGAATATCCAAACTATCAATTTTAAACACAAGCAGTAGCAAGAAGTGTCGGTCGAAAACAGAAAGTATACTTGAGGAGAAATTAGTTGGCCAGTGACGGGTAAAAAGAGCATAAGGTTCAACCGAGGAAATTATCAAAATTAAGTGATGTCATTCGTGTGGAAATTGAGGATGAAATATGACTGTGTTTCAGTCGTTCTTGTCACTGCTACCGTAGCAAAACTGCATGTACAAAAAAGTACATACGTTTATCTGAATATCTTTATATATAACAAACAATTTTAGAAACTTCAGCCGTACGTTCGTACGAGTAATTCAGATATGTTATTGGTAATTTACATAGAATTGTGAATATATATATATATATATATATATATATATATATATATATATATATATATATATATTTGTTTATCGATTATTTGTTGTCTAATTGGCATCAGAATTCTCCTGAGCTATAAAACCTTGTGTTGTATTGAGACGTGTTGCGGTAATCAAAATGTAATGAAAATAACATTTAATAATGAAGTCAATGTAACCTAAAATATTCAATGTAAGTATGATTTACAATAGCTGAAATAAAATGGTCAAAAACCCAATTAAATCCTGAAATGTTACTAAATTTCAAAATTTCCTTCCGCTTACCAGGTCTACAAGTATGAAATGCGGATTTTTTTCAAACTTGCCGCGCAAACAGAGTGTATAGTTCAAAGTTTCAACACATATGGCGTTTTGTTAAGTTATCATTAAGTGTCAAATGCGTATAGGTTATAATTTGAAAAGTGATCATGTATTTTTTTGTTTTACTGTGTTAAAAATGTCAATTTTTCTGCCAAATAAAGAGCATTCGCGGACAGTACTACTGTTTTGTTTTCATTTGAAAAAAAAAACTGCTGCTGAATCATACCGACTGCTTCGAGAAGCTTATTGTGAATATGCTCCATCGCAAGATACGTGTGAACGATGGTTTCGGCGTTTCAAAAGTGGTGACTTTGATCTTACAGACAAAGAACATGGAAAACCTCCAAAAAAAATGAAGATACAAAATTGGAAACATTGCTACAGGAAGACGATAGTCAATCACAAAAACAACTAGCAGAGCAGTGAGGCTTTAGTCAACAAGCTGTTTCCAATCGCCTACGAGAGATGGGTAAGATCCAGAAAGTCGGCAGATGGGTTCCACATGCATTGAATGAGAGGCAGATGGAAAAACGCAAAAACACTTGTGAAATTTTGCTGGCACGATACAAAAGAAAGTCTTTTTTGTATCGTATCATTACTGGCGATGAAAAATAGATTTATTTTGAAAATCCCAAACGCAAAAAATCATAGGTGAACCCAGGCTCACCATCCACATCAACTGCAAGATCGAATCGCTTTGGCAAAAAGACAATGCTCTGTACTTGGTGGGACCAAAAGGGTGTGGTCTATTATGAATTGTTAAAACCTGGTGAAACAGTTAATACTCAACGCTACCAACAACAACTGATCGAATTGAACCATTCGCTGCTCATAAAACGACCAGAATACGAAAGAAGACAGCACAAGATAATCTTTCTTCACGATAACGGTCCATCACATAAGGCAAAAGCAGTTTGCAACACATTGGAGGCACTCAAGTGGGAAGTGCTACCCCATGCCGCTTACTCATCAGACTTGGCCCCTTCAGATTACCACTTGTTCGCATCGATGGGTCACGCACTTGCCGAGCAGCACTTTTGTTCATATGAAAATGTGAAAGAATGGCTAGATGAATGGTTTGCGGGGAAAGGGGAAAAGTTTTACTGGTGAGGTATTCACAAATTGCCTGAAAGATGGGAAAAATGTATAACTTCTAATGGAGCATACTTTGAATAAATAAACTTTTACTGTTCTTTTGAGTTTAATGTGTTTTATTTAAAAAAAAATCCGCATTTCATACTTTTAGACCTGGTAAATCTTTGGAAAATTTTTGGACTCCAACGCCTATTGAACTAAGTGCCCCTTTTATTAATCTTCTACGCACACCGCTGGTTTAAATTTTGTCTTTCTGCAAACATTTCGCAACATATTCGAGTAGATTACTACATCTGTGATATAATAGGTTGTCTGTGAAAATAAGTAAAAAAGTTTTCAGACATGTCTACATAGTTAGAGAGAACTGGCGAGTTTCACCAAATTACAGTGTTAGTATCAATTTGTTACTGCTTTAACTCGGGCTAAAGTATATCATTATCATTAGTCTCGGGGTTGTTTACAGTGTACAAGTGCTTCATTCTCATTACTGGAGTGACCAGAAATTTATGAAAAAAGCAGATTGGAAAAATATAACATTGTCAATAATTTCCTGACAAACTGCGTTCAATATTTTCAATATAAAGGACGAGAAATGAAAGGATACTATTGTTACAATAATAGTAATAATAAAAATTGATGTGAAGTGTGAATTTTCACATATTTGCGCTATCTTCTAGTAATTTTTTTGTTTGTTTTTATTCACAGCTTCTAATTTTGTACGTTTCTGCGAGGATATTTTCAATATTTTCATTTTGAAAAATATGTCAATATGTTTTACAGTTAACATGTAAGTTTTAAAAAAAAATTGATGTGAAGTGTGAATTTTCACACATTGCAGGGTTTCGCAGGTATATAATAAGTGAAGGCGGCATGCTGAGTGTGTAGTACAAATTTTGCTTTGTAGTAACCACGGCAAAATGAACAATCTTTTTAAAATAATTTATCGTCTGTTAATCTCAGAGCTTTAAAAACAAATTTTATGTTAAAATATTTTTTTATTAATTTTAATTCGAATACCTAATATCATTATTTAGGTTTCTAAATAAGTGCAGTATTTTTTTTTATATAACAAGGTTCATTAAGATTTTGAAAATTGGGCCTATGGCTTTCATTGGTTGTCTTAAATCATACGCTCCGCCCCTCTGGCTTCGTATAAATGACACAGAATGAAAATATAATTCCAATTGGTTATTAAATTTACGCTCTTGAAAATTAAATTCAAAATGTGTTAAAATATAACTAGAATTTTAACAAATTAATTTAAACATAATAAATATGAAAAAAAAAAAAACAAAAAATAAAATTGACTCCACAAGCCAGGAACGAACCTGTGTAGTGAATAACGATCCTGTGTGGTTGTCGAGCAACTGAGCCACTAGACCACCAAACGCTTATCAACTTAGTGTGTTATAGTATAAGATGTATGCATCGTCAACAAAAAAACACAAAAAATGCGTTATTTTCCGAAAACATAATCTGATCAAAAATTCCTGTTGTACTACTCCGGTTCACACCATTATACATTACTTAGAATTTTTTCACATTTTTAGTTTAAACCATCTGGGCTACAGAGTGTGGGACAAAAATTTTTTTGCACAATTTTGGCAAAAATCGCCTCAAAATAATTTATTTTGCAAAAATTAAATTTTGATCGTTAATCCACGTACTAAGGGCTTTCATTTGATACCCTACTCAGAATTTTAAAAAAATATTTTTTTTTTTCGATGAGTACATATTTGTTTATATTTTTAGGGGGATATGTTTTTTAGATGTTTAAGTATTTTTCCTATGTGCGGGTCAAAAGTTGTACAAGCATGCCAATTTTCAACTCTCTAGGTTTAGCCGTTTGGCTACAATTTTTACCGAACAGACAGACAGACAGACAGACAGACAGACAGACGGACGGACGGACGGACGGACGGACGGACGGACGGACGGACGGACGGACGGACGGACGGACGGACGGACGGACGGACGGACGGACGGACGGACGGACGGACAGACAGACAGACAGACAGACAGACAGACAGACAGACAGACAGACAGACAGACAGACAGACAGACAGACAGACAGACAGACAGACGACAAAATGACGGTATAAGGGTTTTTTGGTCATACCTACAAAACCCTAAAAATGATAAATAAATTGATGTGTGTAAGTGGTCATTTTATTTCCAAGGTTTTCAATAAATTAGTCAATTATTGATAAAAAATTGATCAATTTATTAATTAATATATTGAACTGAGTAAAACCCACTACCGTATGTCCTTTTTCGATTTGCAACATAAAGCTTTCCCATGTTAAATTTCCTATTGCATATTTTATCTCTACTATGAGTTTTAAACAAAAAGATTATTAATAAAAATTGCTCAGTATTTTAGTCCCAACACATTGTGCCTTATGTTGAATCAAAAAATCACAATTTGTTTGACAAAAGGCACATAATATTTTATGTATTTATTGCTGAAAATAACAATTGCCATGCACAAATGAAAATCAAATGTCAAACAAAGTTTATTTTCAGGTTAAACATAAATTTACAAAATAAAATAATATTACATCTGAACTAAATTTTCAAATAAATTTCCATTATTAGCTAAACAAAAACCTAATCTATTGTAGAAATTTCTGTTTATATTTGGAATAGTCCACGGATGAATATTATTACGAATATTAATTATTTTTTGCTTTAAATCGTCTATGGAGTCGATGTTATTGAAATTGTACATTTTATATTTTATGAAGGGCTACAAGAAAAAAACAAGGATTTAAATCTGAGGTCTTCTTCCAATCCACTTATTTGGAAATGTAAAATTTAAATATTCTTTTACTTCGGTACCATAATGGACTGGACAACCGTCATGTGGAAACCAAATTTTATCTTCACCTACAATTTCAACTATTTTGTTTGCAGTTTCATTTAGCAAAAAATCTAAATGCAATGCTGAATTTAGGTGTTCTTCAACAAATACGGGTCCTACAATTTAATTTTTCAAAATACCTGCCCTACATTTACTTTTTGAGGATATTGCGTCCTAGAATGAATAATAATATTCTTTTGACCAACATCGATGAATTTGTTTGTGGTCACTTACAGACGACTGCACAATGAAACACTTACAAACGCCGATTGAGCAAATGATATAAATCAGAATAGTACGCTCGAGATTTTTCATTCGATAAGATATACCACGACTATAGCCTACTCTAGTTCTTCTTATAAATTCCCCTTTGCATTGTTCAAAGCCCTTAACCTAACAATCTCAGATAATACCGGAGGATGCGAGGTTTAATCATCTAATTCCACACCTCAATCCTGTTATACCTAACATATTGTACGGGGGCTAACACTGATATTATGCAACCCGGCATGCGTCACTGCCCTGCCGTTTGCCGGCATCTATCTGACCTATTTCCCCCTCATGCTGTACCTACATACCTCACATATGTACACACGATATTCTCAAAGGTAGATATTAATTATTAATTTATGATTTCAGAACTTTCAGACGAGTTTTAGGAGAGTAAATAAATATTTTATAAAATAAATTAATATTTAATGTCAAGTTAATATTTTAGTTGAAACAGAACTGTAATAGTTTGCGAAGAATTAAAAATAACAGAACCGTAAACAAAAGATAAGAAAAATAACCAAGTTCATATTTTATTCAATTTACTTAATTCTCTCTCCTTAATGATACGTTCACAGCTCTGAAATTAATAGATTATACGTTACGAGTGACTTATTTACTGTTGATTGTCACTACAAGTTTGTTAAATGGTAACGCAAGCGAACGTTCACAACTCTAAATTTAATTGTTGTCGACTGTTTTCTAGTTAGTGCGCTGTTTTAATGAGACATACAGCCTTGGACAAATGTGGTAACCAGACAACTGGGTCCGTAAGACAATTCGGGCCTTTCACAATTAAGGCTTTTCACAACTAGGGCCATTAACAACTGGGGCGATGGACAATTCGGGCCGTATACAATTGGGGCTTTTCACAATTGGGACTATTAGCAATTCGGGCCATTAATTACAATTCGGGTTTGATTAAGTACATTTTGGTGCTAATTAGAATCAATAAAAAAAAAATATATATTTGAAGGGTTGGCTTAAGTAAATTTTCGTGTTCATTTAATTAAAAAGAAATTGTATTTTAAGGGTTAGATTAAGTAAAATTTAGTGTTCTTTTGACTATGTAAATAAAAAATGTATTTTAAGGGTTGTCTTAAGTAAATTTAAGTGTTCTTTTGAATAAATAAATAAAAAATGTATTTAATTTTAGAAGCAAATATTTTGTAACTAAATTTAATTAATGTGAGTACACTACGAGAAAATCAGTTATTTTTTGTTTGACTATTTGATTTTCCTAGTTTTTTTTTTATTTCTTTATATTTATTCAAAAGAACAATAAAAATTACTCAAGCCAACCCTTAAAATACATTATTTATTTATTTATTCAAAAGAACACTTAAATTTACTCAAGCCAACCCTTAAAAAACATTTTTTATTTATATAGTCAAAAGAGCATCAAATTTTACTTTATATAATTTTTAAAATACAATTTCTTTTTAATCAAATGATCAAGAAAAATTTCTTAAGCCTACCCTTAAAATACAATTTTTTTATTTATTCTAATTCCCACCAAAATGTACTTAAGGGGGGGGGTAGGTTCTGATAACCACATTATAATCATATTTTTGTGATTTTTTTTCAAATCTATGGTTAAATTTATTCATTTTCAAACTAAGTACATATATAAAGTATGTTTTGAAGAAGATACAAAAAAATTTTGAAGGCAAAATATGGCGAAATGAGCCAGCTGTGGCAAATCTTCTCAGAAAAAAAATTAGATTTTGCGGTGACCATCATAACTCGTCACTGGATCATCTGAAATCAAAAATCCAAAAAGATTTTGTTAGTTTATGAGTTTGCCGAGATAACGACGTTGAGATATTTTTTTTTCATGTTTTTTTTTTATTTAACAATCACAAATATACTAATTTTTAGGTTTTTTTTAGGGGGCATTAATTTTTTTTGTCTTCTTAGTAACGCTAAAAACTGAAAAATCATTTTAAAAATAAAAACTCAACGTCATTAGCTCGGCAAACTCATAAACTAACAAAATATTTTTGGATTTTTGATTTCAGATGATCCAGTGACGAGTTATGCTGGTCACCGCAAAATCTATTTTTTTTTCCCGGAGTCTGAGAAGATTTGCCACAGCTGGCTCATTTCTCCATATTTTGCCTTCAAAATTTTTTTGTATCTTCTTCAAAACATACTTTATATATGTACTTAGTTTGAAAATTAATAAATTTAACCATAGATATGAAAAAAATTCACATAAATATGCTTAAAATGTAGACCCCCCCCTAATCAAACCATTATAATATATATTTTTTTAAGAACACGCAGTTTAATTTATGCCAACTCCTAAAATAATAGACCATATTAGTGTGTCGTCACATACATGTGCTGCCATCTGAGAGCTGAGTCCTTTTGAAGTTTAAAATACATGGGACATTACCTTTGTTACCTTAATTTTATAAATATTTTCAATTTTGGAGCAAAAAATATGTATTTTTGATAAATATATACTAATATATACAGTCCAGACACTTTATATTATAGAATAATGATTTTATAAATATATAAATAAGGATTCGAAGATATATTTATAGGTTACGTTTTTAAATAATATGAAAATCGGAATATCTTTAGTATTTATTTAATTAATACTAAGTAATAATTAATATTTTGTTTTAGAATGCATATTGGTGTATTGTTTTGCTACAAATTGTAACAATTACATCTACATTATTAATTGCAAATTTTTTCGTTTTTTGACAGATGAAAATGAAAAACAATAATGAAAAATTAAAAACAACATATTATTCATTTAAACCATTTAGATATGGCACACACACTTATTGCTATGTTACTTGCCATAATAATGATTATTAACGTAAATTTTTCAAAATTAACCTGCAAAATAATATTGTTCTGCAAAAATAATGACATATTAAATTATAATGTATAAAATAAGAATTTTAATAAATAAATATTGACTTGTAGTTTTGATGTGAAGCACTCTCTTACTTTGAAAACTTAATTTATATTTCCAAAATACAATTTAACAAAAAAACAACATGCTAAATTCAAATAAAAGGAATCCAACCGCGAGACGGCAGCACTGAATCCCATTTTGTGACGTAGTTACTAATATGGTCTATTAGTTTTTATTTTAAACAAAAGAAGACTCTAGCTCTTATAGTTATGGCCCCATATGTCAAAAGCCTTAATTGTGAACGGCCCGATTTGTTAATGGCGCGAATTGCTAATAGTCCCAATTGTGTACGGCCCGAATTGTCCATCGCCCCAGTTGTGAAAAGCCCCAATTGTAAACGGCCCGAATTGTCTTACGGCCCCAGTTGTTATGGGGAAGCAATGTTGCCAATCAAACCCTGGGGCTGTCGGCTTCTTCAAAGGCTTGCGCTACTTTGTATATTCCAGTGACTTTAAAAATATCTAGCGCGCCCGCTCGAAGGTTAAACGCTAACAGCTTTACACCAGACAATGGTAAATAGGATTTAGGTTTGAGTAAATAAGTATGAGCTTTAACTATCATGCAGGAAAAGAATCTAAACAAGAGTAACTTCATGGCTGCAGAATACCGGGAGTGATTTGGGTGCATAGATTTATTCCAAGCTGCTGTATCAAAAGATAAGATAGCAGTGATGATTGCTTTTCGAAACTATATGACGTAGAATATATTTTATCCTAGTCTCAACATTTTTCTATTCCATTTTGGAGTTTCCAATTTTCAGTAAAGTAAGAGATATCTTTTTCAAATATTTTCTGTATATTGACTGGTGTAAAATATTTTCCCCTAGTGCATCCTTCGTTGTTAACCTTATTTCTGTCAGTGAGCAACACCTGGTGTAGCTCTAAGCTTCACTCTACATTCTGGTGGATTTATTAGAGGTATGGTTGTATATTTTTACCTTCGGTTTAAAAGTTGGATATTTCATGTACGTGAGGGGAATCCACCTTAGATGCACATGTTACAAGGCACGAACAAGTATTAAACGTGGCTGTATCAGAGTTTCTAAAAATGTAAACTGCGAACAGTTAATCCAGACAGTGTATAATAATAATAGTTTATTGAAAATAGATGATGTCCATAGGTAGTATACCTATGTTTATAAAATTCATTCAGTTGTTTTGCATGCTATGTATTTATTTCTAGAAATACAATGTTACGCTAATAGATGGCTTCTTCAGGTACTAAAATACAAAAACAAAATAATTTAAGGTCCTGTATAATACGTTGTACAATATTTACATATTCTAGGGCAGAGAGCTCTAGTTGCGAATAAACTGTATAATAAATTGATTAGCAGGATAATTTTTTTTACGAGCGTTCCGCCTCGTAGCCATTAAGTTCCTAATAAGAAGGCTTATTTGCCTAATAACGCATAGGCAATGAAATCATAACGCATAGAAATGGTGGCACTTAAAGAATCACATTCCTAATGAATTCGTAATATTTTGTGACTGCCAAAATGACTGACTAAAAGCGCCGTCCAAAAATTGAGCTGCCCTGGATTTCAGAAAAACAACTATTCGGTAATTTATGAAGTAATTAACTATCTTGCAATCAGCGGTAAAATTATAAAAATTACTGGATCCAACGAATCCAACGAAGTCGATCTTCTAGTCAAAGAATCAGCTGTAAATGGATCCCTGTTAAATATCCCTCTAAATAGTAGTGACATTATATCAATCTTTACATCTTCTATTTACGACCAATGGCAAAAAGAATACATAAATTATCTGCAGCTCAAGAGACCATACTATGGTTAAAATATAACTCCTCCTACTTAGAAAGCTTTAGTTTTCTTCACACCAAAGTCTGTGTCTCATATGCACTTTTATCTGACTTAGTTTTAATCACACTTTCTGTCCATATTTTGTGAATAGAATTATATACTGACCCTTGAGGTACACCAATCGTTAGATGAAACTAAAATACAGTAAAATTTGATTTGTGAACATAATTCGTTCCGGAAACGTGTTTGTAATCCAAAGCACTCGTATATCAAAGCGAATTTCTCTATAAGAAATAATGAAAACTAATTAAGGGCGTATCACACTAGAACGCTATCCAAGTTTTATTTTGTAAGTCTTTTTCGAGGATTCAAGTTTTCACGTCTTCAGCTATCACACGTGAAACAGGGAAAAGTGATTTGTGTCTGCGTACATAACGTTAATAATAGACCCATCTCACTTGATCGGACTGAGAGGTCGAGACAGCGCACGCGCATTTGAAGACTTGGATTTCGTCTGTCTTCTAAAGATATATGAAAATATATCTGGATGTATTTGTTCAGACTTAAAGACCTAGGTTTTTTTTCATGCTATCACACACACAAGACTTCGATTCAAATGCCAAGACTTTAGTTTTCCAAGTTTAGACTTGAATAATAACTCTAGTGTGATAAGGCCTTTATTCGTTCCACAAACCAAAAATATTCATATAAAAATTGTTAATACAAAATATAAAGTAAAAATATATAATAGAAGTAAACCTGCATTTTACCTTTGAAAAGAATTTTGGATGGTGTGAGGGATACGAGAAAGAAGGGGGAGGAAGAGGAGAATTATTATGTAGGAAGATGTGACAACTAGAGATGGGAATTTCGGCTCAGTTTGCGGAACCGGATCAGTGGAGGTCGTTCAGTTTGTTGAGCCGGTTCATTGATCCTAACATTTTTGAAACAAACAATTCACTTTATGTAGCTACTGTATTTTAAACCAGATGTGTTAAGTTTATGGCGATGTTTATTGCCCTTATAAATCGGACATCTGGGATTTGGGCAATATTTTTAATATTTTTATATAGTATGGTTGTAAGAAAATACAGACTAAGCCTATTAGTTTCACATAAACTGCCCTACAAATTGATGACAATAAATAATACACTTTATGATAATACATTACACGCCGAGTTCTCGCGAAGTTCAACATGACATCGGTCCAGATCCGGATCACTCCGGTCACTGCTCACAATCGCCCGACCACACGTATCCTTGAAACTTGAAACTATACAGTGAGCCGTGAGCCGGCTCATTTCAATTTGGTGAACCGTGTCACTTCGGTCAGTGTACTGAGTCGGCTCAGTGAGCCGGTTCGTTCATGAACGACCCATCTCTAGTTACAACTTGCAGATTCGAGTGAGGCATGTCGACCGAGACTGATAATGGAGCACGATTAACCATAATTCCGCATCGAGAGAGAGAAGCATCAGCTCAGTTGTGATCACGCCATGCTCGGTAGACAAAGCGTATACGTACTACTCGTATTACATTACCTCGCACGTTTTACAAGTTTTTTTTCTCTTATTTCACGTTTTATGGCTTTTGCTACTTAGGCATTTTGTCAGGTCAATTCTAATATTTCGTAATAAAAATTCCATGCCTGAACAGGATTGAACCCGAGACCTTAGCAACGCAGGGCACGTGTGATAAAACTACGCTACGCCGGTCGGCTTTATCAAGTTAAAATTTATTAAAAATTTTTGTTCGTTTTGCCAAATACTCACAGACCAAGTTACACGCAATCCAAATCGCAAATCGTAATCGCAAAGTTTTTACTGTAGTTTGATATAAACCTAGTACTTGTCAGAAACAAGTTCGAAGAACTCCATCCACAGAATATAAAATAAAATATATACAATTTTAAAAATTACAATAACCCGCCTGTTATTTTTCTCACATGACTGAATATTTCGTCCATTCTGTACCTAAAATACAACCAAATATTCTAACAATTTCTCGTGATTTGGTATGCGGTAACAGTTTCAGTAAACAATCAATCACTACAAAATGCGGTAACGAGGTATTTGTATGTAACGCAATTTCCTGTGATTCCCAAGTTCGAACCCGGGCTGACCTAGTGATAAAAATGAACGTAAATGCCAAGAGGATTTCAGCGAAATGATTTAAGACTTTCGAATGGAGAGTGAATTTACGAATCTGAGAGGGTTTATTTTTTGTGTAGCTCGTTTTTAAAAGCATGGAAAAAGCTCTTACTCTATCGACCAACATTTTTTACTGGAATATTTTAAGTTTTCTTTAATGAGAATTATCGTATCATAAATACAAAAAAGCCATAACATTTTTAGCCAAGAGTTAGCTATTTCAGATTTTTCGTTCAACTCCTCTGGGAAATAGGATGGAGGGACAAAGGTTTTTTGAATTATTTTTGCGAAAAAAGGTTTTTTTTTTTTTGGTCATACGTACCAAATTCTAAAAATACGATCTTTTTAGGGTTTTGTAGGTATGACCAAAAAACCCTCATACCGTCATTTTGTCGTCTGTCTGTCTGTCTGTCTGTCTGTCTGTTCGGTAAAAATTGTAGCCAAACGGCTAAACCTAGAGAGTTGAAATTTGGCATGATTGTACAACTTTTTGACCCGCACATAGGAAAAATACTAAAACATCTAAAAAACATATCCCCCTAAAAATATAAACAAATATGTGCTCATCGAAAAAAAAAATATTTTTTTTAAATTCTGAGTAGGATATCAAATGAAAGCCCTTAGTACGTGGATTAACGATCAAAATATTTATTTTTGCAAAATAAATTATTTTGACGAGATTTTTGCCAAAATTGTGCAAAAAAATTTTTGTCCCACACCCTGTAGCCCAGATGGTTTAAACTAAAAATGTGAAAAAATTCTAAGTAATGTATATTGGTGTGAACCGGAATAGTACAACAGGAATTTTTGATCAGATTATGTTTTCGGAAAATAATGCATTTTTTGTGTTTTTAACCAAAATATGTTAAATATTTAATTCGCTATGTAAAGTTCAGACGTCAGCGCTGATAGCGATGTGTGTTTAGTCATTGGTTTTCTAATTTGTTAAACACAGTTAACTTGCAAACTAGAGTTCGAATCCTGTCAATTTTATTTTTTTTTTTTTTTTTTGCAGTTTTCTTTTGTTTAAATTATTTAATATTAAAAATTAAAAAATTTAACAGTAAAAATTCTAGCTATATTTTGGCAAATGTTGCATATAATTTTTAAAAGCGTAAATTTAATAACCAGTGGGAAGTGTTGAAATTATAATTTAATTCTGTTTGATGTATACGAAATCAGAGGGCGTGGCTAATGATTTAAGCAACCAATAGAAGCCATAGGCGCAATTTTCAAAATCTTAATGAACCTTGCTATGTAAAAAAAATACTGCACATATTTAGAAACTTAAATAATGGTATTAGGCATTCGAATTAAAATTCATAAAAAAATATTTTGACATAAAATTTGTTTTGGCATCCCAAATAATCATCATTCAGTTATTAAATACCTGCAAAACCCTGCAATGTGTGAAAATTCACACTTCACATCAATTTTTTTGAAACTTGTGTGCATAATAATAATCTTTTATCTAATATATTTTTCGTGGTTCAATCTATGACATACATATCAATGATTTTGCATTTGAAATATGATTTTGGAAAGACCTATAAAAGTTAGTGATGCGAAGAGAAAAGCATAGAGAAGTCTATACTGCGTAACATATTGTTCCAACAATGTGTTCACTAATATTTTATATGACATTTAGAGGTTTTATCGGTCGATGTTTATTTTATAGGATTTGTTTCTGAAGATATTTGTTAGAAGTACAATGTTACTTTTCCCCAGTTTCGAATTAGGTTAGCTTGACAAACTAAAATATAGCAGATCAAATATAGATCGGAAAGAACACGCAAAACCTTCGATTTCTAGAGATGGATTACCGGAAAAACAAAATTAGAAATGAAAAGACAGAATTTGTAAAATCATGGAGTCATTCAGACCAATTCTGTAACTCAGTTACTATGATCAAATTTGTCACTATGAGCAAGGTCAGTTACTATCATGAATGAAAGTCATTATACTTTTTATAATATTTAATATTTTATCTTGTAGTAACGTTACTACACAGTAAATTATTACAGAACTGATCTGATAATCACATCAAAAACTAATATTCGACGAAGCTGTATAAAAATTGCTGAAATTATCTCCCCAACTTTTTGAACAGACAAAAGTATCTCGAATTTTGAATTTCCGCGGGTTATGTATATTCGATTTTCGATTTTTTTTTGTGGCGTTATGTTGGTACTCATGTCTCTCACTTATGTCGACAAGTTCGGCCATTTTGAATGTTCAGTTAATTTTTGACAGTTGCTTTGCTTGCACGTGTTTTGGCTCGTCTTCGATTTTTGCCTATACCAAAAACTGGATCAAAGAATCTATCAAATTTTGTGTGAAAAACAAATTTAAGTGCGCAGACGCATTCCGAATGTTGACTGTGGCATATGGTGAAGCTACCTTGGAGCAAAGCAACGTTTATCGGTGGTACAAAATGTTCTCAGAGGGCCGAGAAGATGTGAACGACGAAGAGCGTGTCGGACGCCCGAGCACGTCAACAACCGACGAAAACATTGATGAAGTGAAGAAAATAATATTGGCCAATCGTCGAATCACCGTTAGAGAAGCTGCTGAGGACCTAAACATATCGATTGGCTCGTGCAATTCGATTTTTACCAATGATTTGGGCATGAGACGGGTCACCGCGAAACATCGTTGCTTGTGCGCGAATTTTGGCCAAAAACAACACACTAATAATGCCGCAGCCACCGTATTCTCTAGATCTGGCCCCCTGTGACTTCTTCTTGTTCCCGAAACTGAACAGGCCCATGAAAGGACGACGCTACGCTACGAGTGAGGAGATAAAGACGGCATCGAAGGAGGAGCTGAACAAGGTCACAAAAAATGATTTTTTCAAGTGCTTCGAGGATTGGAAAAAACGTTGGCATAAATATCTCGTGGGGATTACTTTGAAGGGGACAAAATAGATATTCATGAATAAATAAATAATTTTTGAAAAAACACAAAATTCGCGATACTTTTTGAACAGACCTCGTACATGGGTAATGCTATATGATACAACAACAATTCAAAAATAAATATAGATAACAAACCGTAACAACAATTTATTTATTTGTTTATTTTACGCGAACCGAGTAAGATGGAACCAAATTCTTGAATAGGTCAAAATCCATCCAGGTGTTGTTGTTGTTCTGTATTGATGATTGATTTCCAAAATTTGCCGCACTGGAAAAACTCATGTAAAAATTTCGTTTCAGAATATCCCGGGAATTTTGGATAAATTTTCCACTTTACCACGAGTATAACGCACGGTTAACAATATCATTTATATTCATAGTTCATTCGCCCTGAGTTCGGTGTCCAAATCATCCAAAATATAATTCGCCTAGTACCGTTTTCGTGTGAAATAGGCGTAAAACAATAGTTTCCGCATGTGATTCTGTGAACCGGAAATGACGTAGTTTCATACTTCCTCGTCTCGTATTTATCACTATCTTAATTGTTTCTCGCGTTGAAGAGAAACAATACAGTGTTGGCAATATAATTGGTCTTTTATTTGCACTGTTAAATGTATTATCGTTATATCTATACATGATTTTAAATAGTGTGTAATTTTTAATTAAAGATTTTTCTTATTAGGATTTATGTTTCATTATGTTCACACGACTGTTAACAAGAAATCTATAAAATTATGGGAAGTGTGAATTTTCATACATTTTAGTGTTTCTTCGAGTCGAAGTAAGAGGCCAAAGAAGGTTAAAATACTAAATACCGTGGACAACATTATTTGCTGTGATCATATGCCTTTTATATTTCAGGATTTGAGATCAAAATCAATTATTTATCAACAAAAGTGGCTTTATAGTTTTTCAAAATATTCTCCATGAAAATCAATACACTTTTGCATCCGTTTGAAATAATTTTCGAAGCACTTTTTCCTTTCCGATTGAGGCTTTTTCCACTGCGATTATTAAATTATGTGGGATCCAGCTCGAACAAATCTTTTGTTTGAATGTATGCTGGTTCCACTAATGCCCAAGGGTACCTCTATCTCACGATAAGTCATATGACGATCTTGCAATATCAGTTCACGCACAGCATCAATGTTTTCCAGAACAACAACCGATTTTGGACGACCGGCCACGATTGAAGTCGGCAAACCATCGATAAACAGTAGTCCTTGATGGTGCTTCACCACCAAAAGTCAAATTAAGTTCATCGATGCACTGTTGTTGGGTTAATTCACTTCGAAAGTTGTAAAAATAATCGCTCGAAAATGTTCACGAATTAATTTTTAGCCGAGATGAATTTTTTCAAGTTAGTGTAAACAACACAAATAGCACTCGTACGTCAAAACGTTCTGAGTACGTCAAAAATGTCAAACGATAGAAGCATCAAGTTAAGCGCAATCCCGAAATATAAGAGTTTCGTCTTATATTTCCTCGTATCAAAATGGACAATATTTTGAAAATAATTTTTCATTTGTTAATCTAAGGTCTAGTTGCATAAAGTCTGACAATATAGTTAACTACGCATCACGTCGTCAAGTGTTGCTGAAAGCATTGCTATGTACGCAATCGTTTTTATCATGCCATTGTCAAATATTTGACAATGATGTTCGATATCTGACAGCACAAGTATGAAAGTTTCTTGGTTATACCTGAAAATGATTTGTGAACTACTGGCATATCACGTTTTTCTTTTATTTTTATTTTTCCTTACTATATATGTCTTTTTCATATTTTATGATTGTCTGCGTCGGTTTTAAATTTCGAAATTCTCGCTTTTAAAAAATGGAAATGTTACTCCCTTGACGCGACAAACACAATAACATAAACTCCTTAGTTCATCGTACCACACAGTTCTGTATCTCTGAAGAATAGAAAAAATAGAAAATAGTATTTATAAAAAAGATTTACAATCATAAAAAATATTTTAAAGCTTTTCTAGAAACAAATAATAGTAATTGTGTTATCAATCGTGTACAACTCTATTGATAAAGTGAAGAGAGACCAATCTGTCTGTGAAAACAGTTGCACGTAATTTATTCTCGTTAATGAACTGCGTTATTTTATATTCTTTTGGTTTCCATGTACGTTTTGGTCTGAAATTATGCTCGTCGAGTGGACGATTGTAGTAAACTGCTAGCACTTCAAAAAGGTTATTCTGACTGTTCACTGTTTCTGAACGAATCCTAACCTCAAATGAAACGTAGATTTCAATCCGTGGACAAAAACTCTGAAAGCACACATAGCACTGAAAATATGAAGGTCCTTCAATAAGGCACGCATTTGACTTAATCTACGTTTAATATTTAGTTAAGATTGAAGCTAATAAATATACTAGAACTTATAATTAAATGCTGACTACGAAATCCCATGAGAGACACTCAACACAAAACCTCACAATCACCGTATTCACCTCACAAGCCGTTAAACACCTCACAACACTCACAGTGTATAGCCCGTTATCGAGGTTCGTTCAATTTATTTAAATTGTCCTCAACATTCCAGACTACTTCTGATTCACTACACGCTACCGGGCTTCTTAACCAAAAATGCTCGTCTGACTCCAGTGGTGGTTTACTCACGACTCCCTGTCTCTCACAAAATTTTCCCAACCCTTTTCTTAAAACTAATTTGATCTCTGAACCCAATTTTTTGTAGTTGTAAAAATAATCAGCTTTCCAATTAACTACAAAATCCTTTTAACTTATCTTGAAGCCTTATATTTCTGTGCTCAATAATTCATAACCCTAAATAATTAATTTTGACTCTAATTACCTACGAAGTCCATATCACTGAAAATATATGGTCGCATATCAACATCTGTGTAAACATTCGACCATATCCTTGAGATAAACGGTGACAAAATTTTAAACAAATCATGTAATACACGATTGTAAATTCTACCCTTGTCTCTCAACATTTAATTAAAAAATATATGATAACTCAACTAATCTTTGAAGATGTTTATTAAAATAGATTAGTTTTTATCTTTAAATAATTTGAATATTTTTAACTAATTGAATAATTTTACTTTAAATAATGAAGAAATTTTATTTCTGAAATTACCGCTCCCACAATTCGAATAGTCAATATTACTGTTTTCTGGCACATAAAGGCCATAATTTGGATAGATTACTTATCACAGAGTTAAACGATAAATTCTGTGTGCTATTTCAGTCTCCTTACGGACATTTAGAGCAAGCGTTTACCTGTAAGTGCCCCAAGAAGCTGTAGATGAAACCACTTTTGCAACAAAACTATGCGAAGACAAATACGGCTCGTCCGACCAAGGCTATTACCGATGAACTATCTGGGAATTGTTGCCCCATCCACCATACTGTAATCAACAAAAATCAGAAATTAAAAAAATCACTGTTTCAATAATTCACTCGTTGAGATGAAAACGACAATCCAAAGATGGATTCGTAAAATTCTATGTGAATTTCTTTGTAGATAATGTTAAGCAGTTAATTTATAATGTGGAATAAGTGTATAGACTTAAAACCATCAAATATAGCCAAAATGGAGTACCTCAGGGTAAAGTTTTCGTACCTAAACGCTTTGACTTTTATTATTATTTTTTTATTGTCGTTATTAAAATATATTACATTCTGTTTTACAGAATGTACAATAATGATAATTTATGTTTCTAGTTTTTACTTGATATGTACGTAAAGCTAGATTTTAAATTTAGCTTTGTTAAGATTTTAACTCTATAGATTTAAGTTTATATACAAAAAAAATACTTGGCAGAATTTTAAACTATGTATCAGATATAAAACTCATATGCATACAAATGAGTCTAAAAGTAAATAGTTTGAGATAAAAATAGAAATTTTAATAATCATAAAAGAACACAGGAGACTATAAATATGTAAATTTTTATTGGAAAATTATTTTTATTTCATAACTTTTGATATTTTGCATCTTTGAACAGAAAGATATTCATTGGTCATCAACCTCCCGGCAAGAAAATTGACAAAATATCTATAATCAATTTCTTTGGTTTAAGCGGAACTAGATTTGGATTTTTATTATTTTTTATCGATTAAGTGAAGCTTTTACTCATTTTGTTTAGCAAAAACCCTGATCAATCGATGAAAAGAGAGCTCATGACAACTTAAGAAGAACAAAATTGAATTTGAAATTTTCTAGATTCAAATCATGGGGCAAATATTTATTGCGTAAATAAAAATCTGTCTCTTTAGGGTGTAAATGTTTGTGTGGAATCCTCTGCTAATCTCGTTAACTCTACCTGAGCTGGCGGCTTTGTGTTTGACGTATATAACAGGTAATAGTTGAATTCCATCTCGCTATTGTTATCATATTTGTCGATTTCCCTACCTTGTTTCGTGAATGCGCTCGCTTAGATCCAACCTTAGTTATCTTAGAATCTTCCGAGCTACAAAGATCTTGTTCTGCACGGGTCATTTGAATTCGTCATACGGGTCACTGTGTGACCTGCGGGTCTTAGGTTCGCCGTCACTGGTCTAGGGAGTATTGGTATACAAGACACAAGGAAAAATACAACAATAAAATGGATAATTTGTGTATGAATAAAATTCTCGATATACAATGACCAAAACAATAGACTGAATCAAACTGAGACACTCTTACAGAGTTTGTATTGCAAGATTTTGAACTTTGAAGCAGACCGAACATAATAAAAATATAACTTTTAAATTCAATTATACATTCAAGTATTTTCTCTGGGGTATAAATGCAGACAGGAAAATCAGAATTTTCCGCAGAGATATAAACATAAAACTGAGTATAAAGTTGCGATGCTAAACCCTTTACGACTCATCTTGCATTATTTTTGCTGTTGGATTTCAAAAAATATATAAATTATTTAATTTGGTGTATTTGAAGGTAATTTCTGTGAATGTATCGACGGATGCTTAAAACAAGATCACAAATGAAAATGTTTGACTAAAAATGAAGATGGTACGAGAAAAATAGTGCGTACTCCTAGTTGTAGATGGCGCTGGTAAAACTTGATATGTGATATTAAGCTGGGTCCAGATTAGCGAGCCGGTCCTGTAATGTACCGTGTTGCAAATTTGCTGTAAACAGTTCGAAAATGGATAATGCTGGAACATAACAAAAAAAAAAAAAAAAAAATTCAGTTAGAGAGTATTCTAAATATTCAGTGAACTCATTTTATGCAGTTTCGAAGAAAAAATTTTAATCGTATAACGCGTTTTGAGATTAAAATTTTTTTAATGGCATAATTTACTTAAATGTCAAAATTGTGAAATAAAAAAAGCAAACTCAAAAACGGTTAGTGATAGCGACCTGCTGTTGATCTTTTTGGATGCTACGTAGTTCATTTATTCTAGAAAAAAATTTAAGCTTTAATCGTTTAACGCGTTTTGAGATTACGACAATTTATTATTTGTGAAAATTGTGAATTAAAAAAAGCACAACTCAAAAACGGTTAGAGATAGCGATCTGCGGTTGAAATTTTTGGATTTTCTGTAGCTTATTTAGACCAGAAAAATTTTGGGGCTTAAAACATTGAATGCGTTTTGAGATTATGAAATTTTTTTGAATGGTATAATTTACATTATTTGTAAAAATTGTGAATTTAAAAAAAAACACAACTCAAAAACGGTTAAAGAAAACAACCTGATGTTAGGATTTTTGGATTTGTTGTAGTCTATTTAGTCTATAAAAAATTTGAGGCCATATTCGTGTTGCGTATTTTAAAATTATGACAAATTTAAATAAGGCGTGTTTAATAGAAATTTTTATCTTCGCATGGACGTATTTCGAAAAAAAAAAAAAACGAAATACGATAAAGACTTGCGGTTAAATTTTTTGAAATCTTGAGGTCTTAATTGATTTGTAACCATATTTTGAGACAATTTGTTTTTTTGAACTTTTTTAGTTTTTTTTTTATTTTTTTGAAAAGTTTGATAAATCCTAACTAAAAAATGGTTAGGGATAGAAATCTATGGTTTGAATTTTTGAAATTCTACTACATTGTTTAGTCTAAAAAAAAATTGGGCTTTAATAAACCAATTATTAAGTTTTGTACGGGCAGTAATCCAACAACCTTGAAAATAGCCAAAAATCAAAAAAAAGCGTAAGGGGTAGACCTTAAAAAATCGTATTTTTTATGCAAAAAATTTTTGTCTCCGATTTTATTGAAAAATGGTACAAATATGTATTTTTGGTCACAGATCAATAAAATTTGGTCTATTTTGAAGTTTGGGCAAAAGTTTTGGAATTATAGGCAAAAAACTGATCCAAATCGAATCTAACTCAAAAACTAAGAGAGCATGAATTTTTTAAATATTTGTTTCATAAGCTTTACCCCAAAATTAGCTTAAAACTGTATTTTGGCTAAAATTGGAACCAAAAAAATTTTGATCAAAAATTAAAAATTTTGGGTTTTTTTTTTTGGACAATTGGTATACTTATACGCAAATATATGGTACCTTTTGAGTTACGGTCTAAAATTTGGACATTTTCGGCAAAAAAATGTAGTGCACTAATACAGAAGAATAGAATAAATAGAAGAATACCAACAAGAATTGTTGAAAATTTGAACTTTCGACAGGACACTGTAAAAAGAATTGTCGAGAAGCTTACCAGTAGAAAAATCCATAGTTATTACCATCTGAAACGACATTTCTAAACGAGGCATTGTATTTATGTTTCTGAAATCTGCAAAATTTAATTTTTTTAATTCCGTTTTTAATTTCTCACACAAACCTTGTACTAAATTTGAATATGACTTTAATGTAATTACATTTAATTATACAAAGTTAAATTAACATAGAACAGAACCGTATTCGTATAATTTAATTATTCATGCCTCAAATTATAACTTGGTCGAAAACTAAGACAGCGTAGTATTTTAACTCTAAAATAACATAATAGTTTACATTTTAGAAGTTTTTTTTTTTTAATTTATTGTTTTATGATATCTAAAGTTACAAATATCTAGTAAAACAAAGAATAAGCTACTGACGCTGTATATCTAAAATATAAACAAGGGGTCTGGGGGGGGGGGGAGGAATGGTATTATGTTCAATACATCCTGCAGACAGAATAGAAATGCAAAAACACTGAAAATTAAATACGACGGTTTAAGATTTTTTTTTAATTGGTGTAGTAATTGGTGGAATATTTGGTGGAGCAGGATATTAAATGCATGTTTCGCTAATCTAAATCGATTAATAAATTCATCCCACTGGATCATACGATTTGGTTTAACACGAACTATTTATGGACGTTCTAAATACTCTACAATTTCTTCATCATCGTCTGCTAGCAAATCTTCTAAATCAGAATCCATGATTTCCTTCTTTGAAAATAAATGTAAATTATCTAAAAATAATCGACAATATATTTTTTTATTTCAGTATAAATTAAAGTACATAGATTACTAAATTATTTTGATAGTACACATAATGGAAACAGGTGTATGTAATATGTATATAAAGTGTAGATATGTCTTATATGTACATAATACCTGTTATATTATATATTTTACGTATATATGCTTATATTATGTACATATATTTATCAATATGTTTTTTGAAACCTATCTGTCAAAATCTGTCATTTTTATCCAATGGATAACATTTATCAGTACCTACACGCAGGCCCGATAAGAGGGGTGGTAGTCGGGGGAAAATTTCCGGGTGTTTGGGGCCCCGGAGTTATGGGCAGAGCCCTGGGGTCGGCCTGGGCATCGGGGAGCGTGCCCGTCATTCACTTGTATTTTGAAAGTGAGTAATCTAGTTACTCTATAGATAAATAATTGGAAATACGCAAAAAATCGTTTATTGCCTTGATAACTACTTATTCCATTGATAGTCAATTTTATCTATGGAAAATACCGAACCTAAGTCGTATCCGCGTATTCCGACGCATGATGGTATCCATGTTACAACGATTTGTTCACTGATAAGCTTGACTTGTGGATTTTTGGTATAAATCTTCCGCAATTCTTATATCCTACTTAACGAGTTTGAGTAGATGACATTTTTTTTCTGGGATCTTCTAGAATGAATTTGGAAGCTTCCTCATTTTTAGAACTGTATTATATCCGGAACTTTTGTACTTGTACACCTTTAAGGTGTTAAGGACGTTATCCTTGATTCTAAAAACGAATTTCCAGTTATCTAAAATTATCGGAACTATGTAACAAACAATACAATCGCCATCTAATGACGTTTCCTCAAAGATGGTCTGAACGGTTTATTGAATAACGTCTAGAGATTGCTGTTTACTTTCTTTATGTCAGACAGACGTGGAGAGAAAAGTTCATTACGTATTCTAGAGCAGCTAGACACTGCTTTTTACAGAATATTTTTAGGATTTGTTTGTTTTAGAATAGGAAATTCTGTTGAGAAAGATGGTAACATTAATACAAATTGTCAGAAGATATATTTTTAGACATTCAACAATAAAATTTTGAAATATGTCAATTTTTAGAACAAAAAAGAAAAAAGAAAGAATGGTCAGAAGATTGTTGCTATAGTTACTTATGGGATTGTTTTGTTGTAAACAGAAACCGGACGTTAAAGTTAAAATTTGGCATGCTTGAACAAATCTCTGACCCACATATAGGAAAACTATATTGAATGAAGCAGAGAGAAAGAACAAATCATATTAATCATTGGGAAAAATTAAGAAACTAGCAATAAACATAATTTTGTTGGTTATATGTTCCTTGTAGGAACTGAAGAGTTTTGAAACCGCGTTTCTTTCTTCCGTAGGTGTTATTCGTCTTTAAAACATCTCGTACCAAATCTGGAATGAATTCCAAAGCTTCTGTGTCATACTTGGGTGATGCATTCAGCAAACAATTATTCATTTATTACCCGAGAACACGACATAGGAGTTTGTGTCTGAAATGTATGTTTATGTCATCGTTACATGCATCTGTTTACATATGGCAAGCACAAACATAATGCTAGTGATTACTTATGTAATGTTCTTGACAATGATGAAGTATTTATCCAACATACTTTTTCGTACGTCAATGATCTTTCTACAGTATCGTATTATTCGTGGGACAGTCTATTGCACTTGAAAGAATCTACTGTTTACTACTATACCCCTTTTCATACATCTCTTTCGTATTCTAGCAATACCGTATTTTCTGTTAGATGCTCGTTTCATTTAACCCATGCTCTGTTTCCCTATGTAATTGAGCTTTTCATTCCTAATTTTTTCACTCTATTAATCTTGGGTATAATTATCAAATAATCAATTCCACATGATTACTGTTAACGGCGATCTATGCATTTATCTACAATCTAAAATAAAATGAGAAAGAAGGGGAAAGATAATTGAAAAGATTTCAAAATTTCAGATAGTGTTCAAGAAAAGAGATAAAATAACTGGCCAGAATAATGTTTATTTTTTGTGGAAATGTTACGGCTGCCTTTTGCAATAACACAGTAATTATTGTTAAACAAATTTGTCAGGAATGAGCAATTTATAAAAAATTTCGCCTAGCCTAGCCCAGGGGTCGGCGACCTTTCAGTGACAAAGAGCCAAATCTATATTGAAAACAAAAACAATAACATGGAAGAGCCGCTAAAAAATATATGCTATATTTAAGAAAAAAAACGTAAAAATTGTTATTAACATATAATGTATAAATAAATTAATATTTACTTATACATTTAGTTTGTGATACCTATTGCACTTGCCAGTATATTACAGTATAATAATTTTTTTACTGGGACGATTGCTACTTGCATAGTGTTCGATAAGACTTCAATATTTGGTGAATATTCATTAATTTTTAACTTAAGGCAGCACTCAAGTTTCAGGTCAGTAAGATTACTTCTTAACTATTAATTTCATATGTGAAAAGACTTGCTCACAGTAATATGTGGATCCGAAAATTGTCAGTAGTCCAAAAGCATAAATTTTTAAATTTTTGGACGATTCTGGAAGACGATTCCAAGCTTCGAAAACAACTTTATGTACATCTTGAAGATTGCGAATTTCGGTCCACTTATGCTGGATAAAATGAACTTTTCTGTTTCTAAACTTTCCAGTTCAGAATTAAGTTTTAAGAATATATTATTCCATAAATCTTTGGATTTCAAATCCAATAATTGAAGTTCAAATTGTACCTGATTAATCAATGGGAATGGTGATAAATGTAATTGCTGCATATCTGCTTCAGTGGTTTTGTCAAAACAGCTACTGTTTTGCTAAACAGTAGCTGTCAACCGCTTTATATTTTCTAAACTCTTTAAATCTTTCTCCAAAAGCTTCTTGCATGTTAACAATAGTTTGAGCAAAAAAAAAAAAAAAAAATGCATTAATAACGTTGTTATTGTCCTTATGTTTTTGAAAATTAATAAAATGTAAAAATGTTTCTGCACGTATATCATTCATCAGAAATTACTTCTTCTAAAAGGGAATATGCAGCAACTCGGGGAATTACCGGGCGTGAATTGCACCGTAAAACATCCTGAACAATACAAAACCTGTATAGTACAGGCAGAAAGTTGAAAATTAAAAAATAAATTATATTAAAATAATTTCAGCCAATTTTCAAAGAGCCACAATATTTTCTAAAAGAGCCGCAGGTTGCCGACCCCTGGCCTATCAAGTTATTTTATTTATTTTCTTGAACATTGAAATTTTGAAATTTCTTTCTCACTACTGATGGTGCCGGAAATATTTCCATATATGAGATGCAGTCTTCCTCTTTTCTTCCAAACATAATTTGGCATATTTTGTTTAAAAAAATAAATATTTACTTCAGGGCTTTGGAGCGGAGTCAAAGATTCCACTGCTACACCATTTATTTGATAATAGTAGAAGAAACCATTTATTTAATCCTAATTTTTATTTTTACATTATATTTTTTAATTTTCAAATACATAATTATAACGAAGAAGACTCACCGATAACTGAAAGAAATTTTTGTGAAGGTTGCGATACGATGGAAGATATCGGTAGGCATAAAATAAAATCAGCTTTAGAGGCTATAGACAGTTTTCCAGAACGGGTTCAAGCTGCCTGTCAAGTTGGATCAAATATGCTAACTATTCAAACTAGTGTCGAACGACTATTTTGTCCTCTAAAATTAATACTAAAAGACTAATAATACTAAATGCTTAATACAAAATATCTTCCAAAATAAATTTGATGATTGATATTGTACATTTTGATATCAGAGCGGAGCTGAAGCAAAGCAATTAAAAAATCCCGAATTTGCTCTATCATTTGAGTGGTTTTTGCCCAAATCTGTATGTGTTCTTTTGTCAACTACAATTTTTTTGTTTCGGTTCAGAAACGATGCTGTACATTAACCTTGGTTTAACAAAGGATGATATCACAGTAATAAAAGGTTATTATTCATGTTCAACCTTGTGCCAAAAATTGAAAGTGCACTTTCTTTGAGTCTTCAGGCAGTTGAAATTGTTAATAATTGCTACCAATTTCTAATGCATGTTTAAACTTTCAATGCTAATTTTTAAGAGAAATTTGACATGTTAAAGTAATCGTTTTACTTTCATCTAAAGCAGTTTGAATGAAACAAATTGATGTACTGATATTATTTACTAGTTTTTTTCATTTGTCATCTTTTTAAAATCCCTGGCGAGAAAATACAAGGTGTCTCAAATGAAATTTTATATTTAGTGGATCGATTAAAAAAAAAGTAAGCTGTATATAGAAAAAATGTTTATTAATTATTAAAATACACTTTTTGGGGATTTATTTCTTAAAAATAATATCGTCTAAATGTAGACCCTCGCGTTCTCGGCACTCATTTAATCGAACAGTAAAATTACTTATGACGTCTCGGCAGGTGGACTCAGGGATGGCTGCCATTTCGTGACGGATATTTTCTTTCAAATGCGCCAGTGAAGTCGGTTTATTGGCGTAAACTTTAGATTTAAGATAACCCCATAGGAAAAAGTCCATAGGGGTTAAATCTGGACTGCGTGGAGGCCAATTTATGTCACCTCTCCGGGAGATCAATTTGCCTGAGAAAATTTCACGAACACGTGGCAGAGACATATTGGACGTGTGTGAAGTTGCTCCGTCCTGTTGGAACCATGTTCTTTGGTTATAGCCAGGAAAGTTTTGCAGTTCAGGTACCAAGAAGTTGTCTAACATCTCCACATAACGCTCTGAATTCACTATAACTGCACGGCCCCTTTCGTCTTCAAAAAAGTAAGGGCCGATAATTCCTCGCGCCGACATCGCAGCCCATACGGTCACTTTAGGCGAATGAAGGGGTTTCTGATGTTTGCGTTTCGGATTCGTTGCACTCCAGTAGCGGCAGTTCTGCTTATTTACGTGGCCATTAAGATGAAAATGAGCTTCACCCGAAAACAAAATGTTGGTAAATGTTGAAAATCGCTCAATCACCTGATTTACGAAATTAAGCCTTTGACTGGCATCTTGGGGCTTTAATTATTGCACCAATTGAATTTTGTAGGGGTGCAGCTTTAGGTCTTTGTGCATAATACGATGTAATGATGATCTATGCATATTTAAAGCACTTGCGCGCTTCCGAATTGAAAGGTTCGGGTCGTCACGAACAGACTGATTAACATTCTCCACGTTTTCTACCGTTCTTGATGACCTAGGTCGCCCGGATTTTGATTTATCCAGCGTTGTACCAGTCTCTTCAAACTTTTTAACCCAATGTCGAATGAGAGGAATGCCTGGCGCATCATTTAAGTGGCGAAAACCTCGAATACTGCAGAATTTTCTACGTGCTACAGTCGCCGAATCACCGTTTTTGTAAAACTCTCGCACGCATAACGCGCGGTCTGCTCCTGAGAAACGCTCCATACCGAATGAATTCCCAAGAGCCAGGCTACCGATTGACATAACCCCCGCGCCCCTCGGATACGTTGCGTTCACGCAGTAAGCTAAATAAATATAAAATTTCTTTTGAGACACCTTGTATTTAAATTTAAAAAGAGTTGTAATTGATTCTATGGAAAGGCATCAAATGTGTGCACTTAATAGATATTTCCTGACAATGAACTGTTCTTTTCTCTTGAAATCCTTAACTGTTCTGACATCTTACTCTCCCTTTATTGTTCCGGTCAGGACTACTTAGTCCTTCGCGTGTTAGAGTCTTGATTTAATGAACTCACGCCAATTACTAACCCGGACATTACCAGGTTACTACAGAGTAAGAGGGTGTAATGGAACCCTAGAACATGATAGCAATTAACACTACCTGCTGCACTGACTTAACGAGAATTGCAAGTGCCATTTGAAAACTTCACGAAATATTTTAGATATAGTACTGACATCTATACATCAGATCATCTACTTTTCAAATGATCTCTCGTAGATAGAAGGGGACCATCATGAAGAGTTAATAGAAATGGTTTTTTAAATATTTTTATGTCGTAATATTTTATGACTTCCTTCTTCATTTGAATTCTCATTATTGTTAAAATAATTCTACTTTCACAAAGCAAATATTATTCATAATGTTACTGCATTATTTAATAATTGTCTAAGAATTTTTATTGTGCGAATTATGAAATTTTGTCATGTGAAAATAGTTGGAACACATTCACAAATAAGAAAAAATTGATGTGAAGTGTGAATTTTCACACATTGCAGGGTTTTGCAGGTATTTAATAACTGAATGATGATTATTTGGGATGCCAAAACAAATTTTATGTCAAAATATTTTTTTATGAATTTTAATTCGAATGCCTAATACCATTATTTAAGTTTCTAAATATGTGCAGTATTTTTTTTACATAGCAAGGTTCATTAAGATTTTGAAAATTGCGCCTATGGCTTCTATTGGTTGCTTAAATCATTAGCCACGCCCTCTGATTTCGTATACGTCAAACAGAATTAAATTATAATTTCAACACTTCCCACTGGTTATTAAATTTACGCTTTTAAAAATTATATGCAACATTTGCCAAAATATAGCTAGAATTTTTACTGTTAAATTTTTTAATTTTTAATATTAAATAATTTAAACAAAAGAAAACTGCAAAAAAAAAAATTAAAATTGACAGGATTCGAACTCTAGTTTGCAAGTTAACTGTGTTTAGCAAATTAGAAAACCAATGACTAAACACACATCGCTATCAGCGCTGACGTCTGAACTTGGTTACATAGCAAATTAAATATTTAACATATTTTGGTTAAAAACACAAAAAATGCATTATTTTCCGAAAACATAATCTGATCAAAAATTCCTGTTGTACTATTCCGGTTCACACCAATATACATTACTTAGAATTTTTTCACATTTTTAGTTTAAACCATCTGGGCTACAGGGTGTGGGACAAAAATTTTTTTGCACAATTTTGGCAAAAATCTCGTCAAAATAATTTATTTTGCAAAAATAAAATTTTGATCGTTAATCCACGTACTAAGGGCTTTCATTTGATACCCTACTCAGAATTTAAAAAAAATATTTTTTTTTTCGATGAGCACATATTTGTTTATATTTTTAGGGGGATATGTTTTTTAGATGTTTTAGTATTTTTCCTATGTGCGGGTCAAAAAGTTGTACAATCATGCCAAATTTCAACTCTCTAGGTTTAGCCGTTTGGCTACAATTTTTACCGAACAGACAGACAGACAGACAGACAGACAGACAGACAGACAGACAGACAGACAGACAGACGACAAAATGACGGTATAAGGGTTTTTTGGTCATACCTACAAAACCCTAAAAATTGATGAGAAGTGTGAATTTTCACACAATGCAGTGCGTTTAGAACAATTTTTGGCTATAATCTTATTAAAATCAATATTTTTAATTTTATTTTTGCTAATTTAATTATTAAGAGCTTTTATATAATGCCTCACAAGAAATAAAATGTGTTTTGAAAAATTAATGCCTTAACTTTTATGTATTAATCAATATTTTATTATCCTAAATTGACATAATCATTAAATAAATTTTTCGGTCATATATCATTCTATACATTTATTACATCAAGTTATTAATGATTAATGATTTATATTTTCAGATTCACAAAGGAGTCTTTCAAAGTGTATCAGCAAAATAAGGGTGAGTTTTTTTTTTATATATAAAAAATTTAGAAATATCTAAATTACTTTTCGAAGTGATAATATTTTTGAGAGAAACTCTTCACTTAAACCATTACCAATGATTATACCTCTTAAATCTGTAAGCAAACCTATTTTCACACATTTCAGGGTTTCGCAGGTATTTAGTAAGTGAATAATAATTATTTGGGATGCCAAAACAAATTTTACGTAATTTTTTTTTTTTTTTGTTATTTTTAATTAGAATGCCTAATATCATTATGTAGGTTTCTAAATATGTGCAGTATTTTTTTTATATAGCAAGGTTTAATAAGATTTTGAAAATTGCGCCTATGGCTTCCATTGGTTGTTTTAGTCATAAGCTCCGCCCTTCTGTTTTCGTGTATTTATAGGAATATAAATAGCAGTATAGCAGTAATATATTTAGGCACTAATATGATACAGACATTATAACACATGACATAACATATATTTTATATATTTCATTTTTTTCTTACTTGTATCCATGGTATTATATATTTATAGTTACGTTATATTTTAAGTTACTTGGTTGTAAGTCCAATAGTAATCAATTTCAACAATTTCCACTGGTTATTAAATTTACGCTTTTAAAAATGAAATGCAATATTTGCCCAAATATAACTAGAATTTTGAAAAAATAATTTAAACAAAATAAAAATGCAATAAAAACAGAAAAAATTAAATTGCCTCGAGGCCGATTTGAACTCTAGTTTGCAAATTAGAACACCAGTATACTAACCATTATACCATCGAAGCGCTCTGTCTACTGTGCTACATAATATCATTAAATAGTTTACATGGTCACGCAAAAAACACAAAAAATGCGTTATTTTCCGAAAACATAATCTGATCAAAAATTCCTGTTGTACTATTCCAGTTCACACAAATGTACATTACTTAGATTTTTTTCAGATTTTTAGTTAAAACCATCTGGGCTACTGGGTGTGGGACAAATTTTTTTTTGCACAATTTTGGCTAAAATCGCGTCAAAATAATTTATTTTGCAAAAATAAAATTTTATCGTAAATCCACATACTCAGGCCTTCCATTGGATACCCTGCTCAAAATTAAAAAAAAATATTTTTTTTTTCGATGACACATATTTGTTTATATTTTTAGGGGGATATGTTTTTAGATGTTTTGGTATTTTTCCTATGTGCGGGTCAACGAGTTGTATAAGCATGCCAAATTTCAACTCTCTAGGTTTAACCGTTTGGCTACAATTTAAGACAGACAGACGACAAAATGTGTTTTATATGTATATGTTTTCCTTTTAGCTATGCTTGCATTTCTATCCTTTGGACCTATAATTATAAATAAAAATCACTTATTTTAGCAAGAAACAAAAAGTTCATAGCTGCACTAAATCTGAGTTGATGTCGTCAAGATATCTAGGCGCGAACTGCTGGCCATGCGTTAATTTTGCTTTGTTTACCAAAATATGTATCACGTGATCGGTACTCGATCACGCGTCGGATAGCGATGCTCCGTCGACTCTTACTCTCGACATTTACGTCGAGTGGCGAAAACGTCGAGCTAAGAGGCAGTCGAGTAACGGGGTATTACTGTATACATATTTGGGACTGAAATAACGACTAAAATATTAGTTACACATTTCAGAGACCACATTTTGGGTGTAAATCTCACACATTTCAATCTGCTTTCTTAGTGTTAACTTTTAATCTCCAAACTCTGGATGATTGAAGTTGTTTGTTAAGTCTTGCGTGGCTTAGTTCTGTCTGTTAACTAATCAGTTATTCTCAATAAGTTACCGTGGCACAAGTTATAAATCTCTGAGGGTAATTTGCGTGGTTAGGTCGCGTGACTGATGGTATGCTATGCCCAAGGGGATGGCGTCCGGACGCCCGATTGTGAGATAACACCGCATCGCGACGCATACACATGAACACTAACATTAATGAACATCCACTACTAAATTGACAATTTATACACTGAATATTTGTCATTATAGATAAATTGTTTAGATAAATCAAAATGTCAATAAAATAAAAATTGTTATTGCGTCCATTGTTTTAATTTTTAAAACAAGTATTACGGTATTAAAGTATTGAGAGTACCATTAACCAGTTACGAGGTGTGTAAATTAATTAACCGGACTGGCAACATAGCGTTTGATGTGGCAACATTTGGGACGCGGGACTTGGACGGACGGTAGATGAACATCTCATACGCCTTCAGTACGAGTTTGAACTCGCTAGTGTAATTTTGTTGTCCGTAGCGATTTTTTTCGTGAAACAGTGTTTTCTACTGCGTTCTAAAAATGAGTGACATTCATTTTGAGCAACGCTGTACTATCATGTTTTGCTTCAGACTTGGGCACAGTGCAAAACTTTTGCAAAACTTTAGCAGGCCTACGGAGACAGTGTTTTGTCAAGGACCCAGTTTTTTTGGTGGTTTAAGGCATTTTCAGAAGATAGAGAGTTGATTGAAGATGAGTCACACACCGGAAGGCCTTCATCTTCAAGAACCGATGAAAATATCGACAGAATCCGGCATCTTGTGCGTTCAGATCGTCGGTTGACAATCAGAATCAGTGGCGGTCGGTGAAGAATGTTTGAGAGGGCAATTGGTATGATCGGACAAGCTCGTACTATATCGTTCAACAGTATTATAGCAACGACCAAGCACGAGCGTGTCCAATCATGCTGATTGCCCTCCCAAACATGCTTCACCGACCGCCGCTGGTCAGAATGATCGGGGAAGAGTTGAATTTGACTCACACTACCGTTCATCAAATTTTGACCAATGAATTAGGGATAACAAGGTGCCTTGTCACACAGCAATTTCAATAAACGAGTTTTTGGCCAGTAAAAACATTCCTGCGGCTCCTAAGCCTCCTTATTCGCCTGACTTGAGTCCTTGTGACGTTTTCCTCTTCCCAAGCTTGAAAAATCACCTCAAGGGACGTCATTTTGGGACACACGAAAACATTCAAACGTCCGTAACCGACCAGTTTAAAGATATTCCAGTATCCGAGTTCCAGCACTGAATGAGTATTGGAAGAACAGTCTCCAGCGCTGTATGTCTTCCTAAGGAAGTTATTTTGAAGGAGACAATATTAAATTGTAATTATATTCGAACAAAAAATAATAATAATAATTCTTACTCTTATATCATCTTACACAAGAAATATAAATTGTAATAGGAGTCGTGTTAATATTCAAAATTCTTTTAAGATCAAATTTCTGTTAATCGGATAGCCCAGCGTTTCCCAAAGTGTGGGTCGCGACCCGGCACAGGGTTGCAGAAAAATTTTGCCGGGTCGCGAAAAAAATTGTAAAAACACAAAAAAGATTTTTTTTTGTACATATTTTTTTTTTTTTTACGTCAGTTAATTACTAGAATAGTGTGTATTTGTGCTCTTTATTACTAGACTATATTCTTTATTACTAAGGTGGGTCGCGAAAAATTTTAAAACCTCGTACCGGGTCGCGTTCAAAACAGTTTGGGAACCGCTGGGATAGCCAATGTTAATCGATCAAATGATCTTATAGATCTTATACGTATATTAAATTCTGCATTCATTCCTTTGTTATCATAATATTTTGAAGAAACAAATTCACTAGAAAACTATCTAAAATGATACACTGTATTTTAACTATTACCATTTTAGTAGTTATTACTGCTGATCTACGTAAATGAAATAAAAAAGATGACTTGGGACTGGGGAATTCTCGGGAAATGCTGTTTTTTCCGCTCCTGATTCCCGAAGGTTCAAAATTATCGGTAATACCCTACTTACTGAGTCCATATTACATTATCTGGAACAAAACATTTTCTTCGATAAAATCTTCGTATAATTTTCTATAATAATTCGGTCGATTGGAATCTCCCCTAATATTATAATTCCAATATATCAAGCTAGATGTCTCTAGTCTCTGAGGAAACTTGTGTCAACATATCAGAGATTATCGTGAGATGATAATACTATGACTGAGTGGAAACCTGATTAGAGATCTTGGGACTTATATATCAACATTCATTGAATTTAACACCACTACAGCTAAGAAGTTAGTTTGAATTTTCCAGATATCGCTTCAACATAATGCTTCTTTACAAATTTGGTAAATTTTCATTAAAAACATTTAAAACATTTGTGTATAAATTGTGAAGCAAGTCTGCCTCTGCAGAAATATATATTGTCACTAATTATTTTAAGAAAAAGCGTTAATTATAAACGGGAAACATGAATTTCGTTTTAACCGCGCCCACCAATATCATTAAAACTTTGGAACTATAAGCTATTCCAAACCTTTAGGCGGAACTAGATTTTGCAATCTAGCAAATTTTATAGTTTGATGTGAGCTTCTGACCATTTTGGTTTGTAAATCATATTTACAATAAACATTTTAAGGTTAATACCATTATAAAATGTCATTTTCATTATATTTTGATTTTTTGTGTCATTCTTAATACAAATTTCCCATTTAGGGTAACTGCAGCGAATTTCGACTACCAAATTTATTTATTTTTTAATTTACGTACTATTCAATATTTTGGTAGGAAAGTGGTCCCAATCGATACCTCATTCACTTATCTTTAGGTGATAATATTTTCACAATGAAACAAGCTGTTATTACAACTTAAGTTCGACATAAAAAAAATACGAAAAAAACGTTGATTTCAAAAAAGTGATGTTAATATCGACTACCCTAAAATTTTAAGATAATCAACGTTTCTTGTCTCTTTTACATTTTATTTAAGTAAAAGAATATAATAATAGAGACTTTTAGTAAGACGTGATTTTAATTGTCGTCAAATTAGGTAAGTGAAACATGCATGCATGTAATATCGACTAGACCGTAGTAGCTTCATTCCTCCAGTCGATATTACCTGCAATCAAATCTGTTTTATTTAGCCTGTGATATTGTAACAAAATATTATGAAAATCAAATTTTACCAGCTAATATATATGTATTTGGATCAGTTCTTATCAGTTTATTCAATGCAAAATATTTTGTTCAACTTTCCTTTGATAAACAACTGCTGATTAAAACCCATAAAAAAATATTTTAACACTTAAAAAATATAAATATCTACACTGTTCGTCTAACGATATTCACACGTGGCTTAAAATAAAGTGAGGTTAGTTTTTCACATGAACATAGTGTTACGTTATACTACCGCTATATGGCAGCAATTATTTAGAGAAATAATGGGATAGTCGAAATTACCTGCATAGTCGAAATTCGCTGCAGTTACCCTATTTATTTTTTGTTTTTGAAATATGTAAAAATGTATTATATTTTTAACAACTGTCATTCGTTTTAATGGCTTGTCTGTTGGAATTGATAATTTTATTTATTAATTTATTATTTTTTTTTTTTTTTAATTTTTGGTATTGCAGTTGTATGGTGTTCCCTCATATTTTTAACTTCCTGTAAGACAGTCAACAAAAATTAATTCAAAGAATAGTGATTAAATCCACCAGAAACGATTAAAAATTTAATAATTTAATTTATAATCCAACCCCATCCAACTGCAATAGCAAAAAAAAAAACAGCTGTGGCCACCACAGGACCGACCACCATCACTAAGTATTTGTTTAATTTATGCTGCTTTATCAAAAAATGTCTCAAATAAAAGTAGTTAGTTATTGCTTTTATAGCAAATTTGTTAAATACATTTTTTCGCAATGTTTCTATGCTGTGAAATATTCGCAAAAATCTTAAAACCGACACGAGTAAACTCCCTTTTGTAGTTAACCGATTTTTTCCAAAAGTTGATCAACTCGTGCCATTGATGTCAAAAGCTTAAATATGAAGTTTCATAAAAATCATTTTAGCCGAATTTGCTCTGCACGTGTACACGGACCGACAGACAGACAGTAAACCGACACGAGTAAACTCCCATTTCTAGTTAAACGATTTTTACCAAAAGTTGATCAACTCGTGCCATTGATATCAAAAGCTTAAATATGAAGTTTCATAAAAATCATTTTACCCGAATTTGCTCTGCACGTGTACATGGACAGACAGACAGATAGACAGACAGACAGACAGACAGACAGACAGATAGACAGACAGACAGTCCGACAGACATCATGCTAAAAATAGTCAAAACGTTATGTAGGGACCTCAGTTCGTGGAGATCTCTCGAAATGTCAAAATCGGTATGATCACAATACCTCCCTTAATAAATGCTGTCGGTCGGTAAAATTAAACTTGGTAACGTTTTTGGGGGTTTCAGACAAAGCAGAAGTTTTTTGAGTGGCTTTTTTCGTAAAATTGATAGCAAAAAAGTTTTCCATTTGTATCCCATTTCTTGGATAATACTTTTGTACAGTTTTAGAAGACAAAAAAAAATATAAATGGGAAATTTGTATTAAGAATGACTTGAAATCAAAATAAATTTTTATAATCACAATCAATTTAGCCTAGAACTTGCAAGTAAGTATGATTTACAAAGCTTTACCCTTTGAGGACAGAGTTCATCAATTCAATTTCTAAATATATTTTTATTGATAAAAATTATTTTACATTATTAACTACGTAAAATAATTTTCAGGAAGATGCAAAGAACTTGGAAACTGTACAAACACTAAATTACGTATAAAGGATTCCACACACCAAAGCGGCCGCGGTGGCGGCCACGGTAGCGGCCACGGTAGTGATCAGGTCTCCTCACACTAACGCGGTGGGAGTGGCGGTAGCGGTAGCGATCAGTTAGTGAATCACGGTATATAGCTGTATGATAATATTGGACCTTGCTTGGGTTATTTCATTTTTCCCCTTTGGAATGTTAAAATTTAAAATTCCAACAATGAAACCATGGAAACGAATGACATATGTCAAACTTAAATTAATTTTCTTACATATTTTAATGACAAAAAATAAATAAATGGGATATTTGTATTAAGAATGACACAAAAAATCAAAATATAAAGAAAATGACATTTTAAAATGATATTAACCTTAACCAAAAAATGTTTGTTGCAAGTATGATTTACAAAGCTTAAACAAAACGGCTGAAAAGCATTATTTAAACGATGAAAGTAACTAGATTGCAAAATCTAGTTCCGCCTAATCGTTTGGAACAGACTTTACTATCAATTTCCAAAACTTTTCCTATTTCGTCCCACACTTTATTTGTTTTCCTAATATTCTTGTAATCAGGATGTGCTAAGTCATACAAAATTAAATGATCCTTTACTGATCTATGATTTTTTCTGTTAAATTATCTATTTTCGACATTATTTTCTTAAATATATTCACTCTGTGGTATATAAACAATGAATATCGCGCGGCCTAACGCAACTTGTCGAGTTTGGCCGCCAGTGTTTGGTGATCGCTAGAATGAACGCTGCTGTCGGTGGCGTTCTCAGATCGCGGAACGCTTGTATGTGCGTGGTCTCATTGTATTGTATAGGTTGCGTTAGGCCGCTGCATTATCGCCACCGTGGCCGCCACCGCCGCCGCTTTGGTGTGTGGAATCCTTTAAGGCAGCACATCTTACATTATGGTTATTACCAAATAACCAGTAAGAACTTCAGACATAATTTTTAGACAGGTGGTTAGCACAAGAAACCAGTTGCCCTGAAAGGGTTAAATGAAATGAACAAAAGTCTTATTCAATAGATAAAAATGACTAGATTTCAAAATCTAGTTTTGTTTGAACGTTTGGAATATATAGCCTAAAGTTGTTTTTTTTTTTGTTGCTTTGGAAAACGAATAACGAATAACCTGTAAAGAAAATGCAGTTTCTTAATTAAAAATTAATGAAGGAGAAAAGTATTTTCCCGTTCAGGTAACAAGTTTCCGTCATGCGCGGGTAATTCAAATTAAACACCTCTAATTAACTGGATCTTAAATTAACTGTTTAGTTAAATTTATTACTCTACTAAATTTATAGTTAAATATATCATTTTTTAAATTATTAAATCTGAGAGCAATTTATTTTTTCGCACTCTCTTTTAATTCTCTACTTTAATCCATCTTATTTCCTGCTCCATCCGTCTTCATAGCTTGTCACTTCAGCCCATTTGTCACTTTTGTTTTTTTGACATTTTTTTTCGAATACTTGAAAATATTTTTATTTATTAATACAAAGCAAAAAATACAACGTATTCAACTGTTGTATTATTGAAACGAAATTTTGCAATGCGAGGTCATAGTACTTGAAAGTGGGTGGGTGTTTGCTCGAAAGTTTTGGTCATATGACATCAGAACTGTCATTTGTTACAGCATGGGCTGGGTTAGATAAAATGAAAATTAGAAAAGTACATTCACACGAAAAATACACAGAACTAAAACGAACAAAAATTACTAAAATGGTAGGATGTCATAGTTGCGTAAGTGGGCGGTTGCTTAATATGATACAGCTATCATTTTTAGGGTTTTAGGTAGGCCATGAAAAATACCCTTATAACATCACTCATGTGTCTGTTTGTCTATATATACGGTAGAAATCTCAAAGAACAGAAACCAAACCAAGGAACCAACAGTAAATTTACATGTTTAATTGGGACAACATTCCGCTTAATTGGGACAGTTAAGATCACAGTACATATTATGTTACACATATTCTCAAGAAAATGTACAAAGAATTTAATATTACAGCGTTATTTTATGCAGAAAGGAAATGAAGGGAGCCCTACATCCGCACTGAATACCTGTGCTGATTTTGTAGAAGTGAAATGTTACAAAAACAAAAGACAGACTACACTTGACGCTTTTTTGCATTGAATTAAATTGTATGTACCTATTTATTATTTTATTTTGGAATTTATTATTATTATTTATTATTTAGGTCTTTTTAGGTTTCTTTTTTTATTTTGAGTGGGGTATCAAATGAAACCTCTTAATGTGTGGATAAACAAGCAAATTTTTATTTTTGAAAAGAACGTTTTTTTTAAATGGTGTTTCTACTAATCTAAAAAAAATCTCAATAATGTATATTGATGTGAACTGGAATAGTTAACAGGAATTTTTGATCAGGTTTATTTTTTCGAAAAATAAAGAATGTTTGTGCCGTTAAAAAAATATATTTTTTAAAATATTTTGTGTGATATTAAAAGAAAGCTCTTAAGGCGTAGATTAAAGAACGAAAAGTAGTTTTTTAGAATTTTTAAATTTTAACACGATTTTTCCAATAATGTATTTAAAAAAATTCTCACGCACCCTTTAATGCAAAGGCGATAAATTAAAAATCTGAAAAATTCTAAGTAATGTACATTGATCTAAACCGGAAACGTACGAGAGCAATTTTTGATCAGATTTCGTTTTTCGAGAGTATTGCAGTTTTTGTTTTGTTATTTTTTTAAGTTAATTATTTTTTTAAGTTAATTATTATTTTTTAATTCATGGCTAAATTATGGCTAATAATGTTATAGATTTTTTGTATTTATAGACAGGTTAGTGTCTTTTTGCAATTAAAAATATGATAATTGTTTTTTAACAACTGAGAGTCGAGTTCATGTGTGTAGAATGTAGTGCATTGTGTTCAATAGGCTCCACTTACTAATTATACGTCGTGATTCAACCTATTGTTTGAATTACTTTAGCTTCTTGTTTTTAAGGCATCAAAGAGGAATACATCATTTACAGTAATGAAGTACTTATAAATCAAATAACATATTGTAAATAGTCAGAAATACGTTTTTGAAATTGAAAAAAATTAAACCATTTATCAATATATTTCTTATTAATATAATGAACTAATAAAAAAAAAGCGCTAGGATTTTTTTATTTCAATTTTATTGTAATGAAATTTTTGCAAATTATATATAGGCTATTCCAAAGGATGAGGCGAAACTAGATTTTGCAATTTAGTTACTTTTTTCATTAAAGTTTCATTAAAAACTTTCATCGTTTGAATCGTTCTTTTTTGGCCGTTTTGTTTAAGCTTTGGAAATCATACTTGCAATAAACATTTTTTGATTAAGATTAATATCATTTTAAAATGACATTTTCTTTATATTTTAATTTTTTGTGTCATTCTTAATACAAATTTTCCATTTATTTATTTTTTTGTTATTAAAATATTTGTAAAAATTATTTTATTTTTGACATAAGTAATTTCCATGGTTTCACTGCTTAAATTTTAAATTTTCACGTACCAAACGTCTAATTTGAAATAAGCCAAGCAAGGTCCTTCTTCTCATGACAACATAAAGAACGAAATTCCCATTTAGTTCCGCCTAATCGTTTGAAATAACCTGTAAGTTTTGTTTAAAAAAATTAAATAGAAGCTCTTAGTCAAATTACGAATAAAAATGATCAAAAAATTGATTTTGATGTGATTATAGAACAAATATTCCTACACATCCAGTATTATGTTGACTTTTTACACTTATTGAATACCTACAAAACCTTGAAATGTGTAAAAATTCACAAATTTTTGATATAACAGCCATAGAGTTTGCTTTTTTTGAGGTTAGCTGATTTTTTTTCACTAAGAGCTAAGATATGTAGCCGAAGAAGGTAAATATTTCGATAGTGATAATTCAAATGTAAAATAATTTCCTATTAATACAGTTTTATGACGCTGTTCCGCGAATTTTTTCATCAAACCTCGTACGTTTGTTTTTTTTTTATACTAGCTATCAATCGTTGACATAAAACACTCTCTTTTTGATATCCAATTTTCCATTTTTCACATGACCCTGTTTATAAGCAAACCTTGTATTTTTTGTTATTGATTTATTTTGAAATGTAACGTGTTTATTCTTGTATTGTTCCCTCCCTGTTGTATTGGGTTTCATTAAAAGTTTTCTTCGTATTTTGGACAAACAATCACACCTCTTCTCACGTTACTCAAACGAGATTTTCTTTCAGTATTCTTTAAGAAGAAGCAACCGGAAATAATAGGAAGGAAAGCTTAGATTCTGCGAGGATCCGGAAATTTAGTTTTTAGATAAATTGAGAGATAATTTAAACACCATTAGGATTAAATATAAATATAATAATAATAATAAAACTGAGAAAAATTCTCTTTCAATGAGGAGAGAAAAGGAACGACATATTGAGTAAATATGGGGTAGATGTACGGTGTTAAACAAGGGCTGCTTTTATGTAAGGACAAATGTATAAGCCCCCCCCAAGAAAAATTAATCTTTTTATATTTTTGAACATTAACAGGGCTATTCAGAGACAACATTTTAAACACTGTCTAAATTAGGCACTGTTTATTTTTATTTTTTTAATTTAATGGCTTCTGCTGCTGTGGCAATTAGCCATGTTTAAAATTTAGACAGTGTTTAATTTATTTATGTATTCAGAAACATAGTAACTATTTTTTTAAACAATATCTAAACTAAACACTGTTTAAATAAAGACAGCTGAAAATTGTGCAAGTTGGTAACAAAATAATTGAACTTAACTTTGGTCTCTTTCTAATTTTTATGTGCTAGAAAGAGATAGAATATCACATTTATAACCTTACGATCCATCAACGACATAGCTCTTATGTACTTTCTTATTCTACGACATTGTAAAGTCGCTATTGTTTTCTTTCTTACACATTATACTGCCGTAAGAGTGATTTCTGAATAAATAAATACGTCCATTATTATATGACAATGGCTGGACTTTCAAAAATAATATTTGGTGCACCTATTTCACCTATTTCGGTATATGCAGGTTATTAAGAGTTATTGTATAGGTAATTTACAAATTATTTTCTCGAGAACGGCTAGACCGATTTTAAAACTTTTTTTTTTGAATTAAATTGAATTTATACCTAGTATAAATCCCGGTGGTTTCATAATTTTAATATGGGTGCCATTTATTGCTCCAATAATAGAAGGACACCCTGCCATATTATAAAAATTGCTCATTTCTTTTTTTGATGCAATATAAAAGCATCTCTTTTTAGAGCCAAACGTCCTGAATGTCCCCTACCGAAGTATCCTAATTCGTATAATAATTGTAATCTACATGCCGTCCATTATATGTCACATGATTAATTTAATTTTTAACAAGGTGGTGTATAAAGTAACCTGTTTAGAAAAACGATATTTTTCACGAAAAATTTTATCACTATAATTATCATAGGGATTTTCCCTGTCTATTTAAATTCTGACAAAATTTGTACACACAAACTCATTTATATCCTTCACTTCTTCAATATCTTCTAAATATTCTTCCACTGAATTACTCATCTAGAAATCTCACTTAGATAATAATCTTAATACACAAATTTAAAAAGTTAATAGTGAGAAATACGTTTTTGAATTTGAAAAAATATGAAGTACCTATAACAGAACTATATTTTGCTGTGGACGCGATCTACGTCAATTGTATCCCTCCGCCAATGTGACTAAGTTACATTACGCTTTCATTGAGCGTTCATACCTTTTTCACACTAGAACTTTAAGACGAGTGAACTTAAAGTTCACCGATGTTTAACATCGGTATGCTTTCACACTTGATGTTTAAATCTCCGGTGCTGTCATCAGCTACAGTAATTTTGTCCTTAAGTTACCGTCATGAAATTACCAGTTTTGAACTGTCTGCGCAGACGCACATTTTGAATTATTATAAACAAATATGGATATTTCATTTCATTGTACAATAAAGACACTACAATAAAGAATATATTACACCTATATTAACATGTAAGTCGATACATTTTATCTCACTTATTGTAGCTCTGTATTTTATTAAACACATTATTAAAATAAATAATTTTATTATAACAATAAGTATAAACTTCTTATAACGTCGATATAATACAGTATTCTTGTTTATGATAATATAAAATGTTGACAGCACAAATTCAAAGAGTATTTTTTTATAAGATCTCTGTTTTAAACATCGCTTGTATTTAGACGAGGCTATACGGTTTCACATTAGCGTTTAAAGACACATTCACTTTAACATCCGATCTTAAAGTTCTAGTGTGAAAAGGGTATTACAGACACTGCATCACTTTATAACCAAAATTGTTATTTAATTAAATCTAATTCAATATATATTTATCATTTTCTGTAATTTGTGAGTGGTCGAATAATAAAATGAATTTAAATCTTTATAGAGAAAGTATATTTAATATGAACCCGCTATAGAAGCCATTTATCAATATATTTATTATTAATTTAACGAAGATTTGGGTACGAAGCAAATGCAGAAAAAATCGCTAGGATTTTTTAATATACATTTTCCTATGACGTAATATTGGCAAATTATTTAAATTTAGTTTGAACAAATTAAATGACGATTATTATGTGAAAATTTTCATTTCACACCAATTTTTTAGACCCTGATTCGGGTTGACTTTTGTCTTCTCTTAAACAGATCTTCTTTTAAACACTGTTATCACCATTTCTATTCTATTTTAGTGTCTTAACTATCATTCTGGAAAAAGTTTTATTACTCCATTTTGCTTCTTACAGTATTTTTTTTTATTGGCAGCTATCATTGTTTATATGTAAGCACAGCTGTTTGAACTCTTAGATACTCTTGTCTATCGATTACAACATTTGCATTACTGAGCTTTACTCGTCTAGACACTCATTTTACTTCGTTTAACGCAAATTAGCTTCGACCAATATTTAATTGATTAGCCTGTCACATTGAGGGTTACTTTCAAATTACACGTTTTGAAAACAAATTTCGGTTACCACTTAAAATATAATTTGTGAAGAAAAATTATCTTGTTTATTACATGATCTGTAGCAGGAACCAGATACCTTACTGAACAAAGTGCTATTTCAAGTACTATAAAAATAAAATGTAAGCAGCCACAAGCTTTGTACTTTCCTGGTGTCGAAAATTTCAGAAAATTTTCAAAAAGTTGAAATTTATAATTAAATAAAACATTTTAAAGTTTTAATTTTAATCAACCTGCTATAACGATATTTGTATCGTTCTAGATCAGTGGCAATAGTAAATTAAACGGTCAAAAATGTAGATCATGAAATGATGAAAGTTGAAGACTAGTTTGTATCAAATCGACTGTCCTTAAATAATAACAAAACCCAACGTAATATTTTTTCTTTCAGTCGCAATATTAACATAAATATTCAGTTCGACTTCGACATCGACAGTCAACTTAACTGGCATGATCACATCAACTATTTGGCCAACGTTCTTAAAAGGGTAATCTACGCGTTCGTCAGGCTGAAAACTTCTGTATCTTTTGATATGTTGCATATGCTTTTTGTTTTTAATTGGTTATTAGCAACTCGGGACATTATTTTACATTTGGTACATATATGTTTAGTTGCAGTGATAGGTTTTACAGTAATTTTGATACATTTTTTGGTTATGTATTATATTATGGTACCTCGTAGGGACATAAATACAGTTACAATAATGAACGTATCCAATAAAAATAATACAAATGAACGCACCCAAATTTAAACAGGTGATAATCGTGAGTCAACCTATAAATTAATTTACTGTGGAAAGAATTTGATTTTGTGTTGTGTGTTACCATGGAATGGTCAGACAAAGAAAACCGAATTGCAGTTATTGCGCTTTATAAATGTAAGATGGAAAAATCAAAAAATTTTAAGACGCTACATCTACTCGGCATTAGTCGAATGTTTGTGTATCGGTGCATTAAATTGTTTGAGGAATCTAGGGACATAAAAGACCGAAAAAGATCCGGTCGCCCGAGAACAGTACGCACGCCACAAGCTACCAAAGCTGTTAAGGCCAGAATAGCAAGAAATCCGTTGCGAAAACAAAAAATTAAGTCCCGCGAAATGAAAATTTCGCGAAAATCAATGGCGCGCATTTTGAAAAAAGACTTGGGTCTTGGTGCCTTCAAACGCCGCACTGGATAGTTACTCAGTCATGGACATTCCAGCAGGATTCTGTTCCAGGCCATAAGGCTAAGACGAGCCAAACATGGCTTTTAAACAATGTTCCTGATTTTATCGGCGTAGAAGATTGGCCCGCTGTAAGTCCAGATTTGAATCATTTAGATTACAAGCTATGGACCATTTTAGAGGACATGGTTTGCCACAAACGATATCCAAATAATGAATCTCTGAAACAGTTTTAGCTCGAGCTGTTGCCAATTTTCCCATGGAAGTCGTATGTTTAACTATCGATGATTGGCCTGTACGACTTAATGCCTGCATTAAAGCCAAAGGTGACCATTCTGAATAATTATACCAATTATGGATAACTTATGTATAAGTACAAATGTCACTAAAATTTGGTGAAAAACTTAATTGTAGTTTTAATTTTATTTAATAAAATATTTGTAACAGTATTTATGTCCCTTCTAGGTATATATGCTAAATTTTATCGAATAAGTTGGCTTCTTTTAGGAACTTGATGATGTTATTTTCGTTTTGGTTTGAAAGAATTTCATCTAGTTCTGCTGGTAGTTGGTTGGAACTTCTTTCAATAAGTTATTGATGGAATTCTATAGTAATATGCCTTACTGTCAGTCTGGTGTTGCAGGTCTGGCAGTTTGGTGGGGCTTCTCGTTGGAACAGGTGTTGGTGGGTTAATAGAGTGTGTCCAATTCTCATCCTGGTTAATACTATCTGTTCTATTCTGGTAATGTTGTTTTGGGGTTTACTTCTGTGTATGTGGATACGAATGTTGTTCCATGTTTCTTTTGTTTTGTTTTTGTAGTGACTTTTTATGTCGTAAGTTTGAGGTAGAAGGGGGTAGATTTCTTCGTTTATTGCTTCTTTTGCCGCTATGTCTTCTGTCTCATTTCCTGGGATGTTTTGGTGCGATGGAACCCATAATATTGTAACTTCTTTCCCTTGTGATATGGAGTCATGTAGATTGTCCTGGATTTTTTGGATTATGGTGTTTCTAGTATATGTTTGCTTTATGCTAGTGATAGTACTTAGAGAGTCTGTCTGTATTATGAACTTTTGGCCTGGATGCTTTATTATGCTGCTTTTTAGTCGCGATTAACATAAATCATTCTTTGGGGTATACATTTGTCAGTAAATAAAAAATTTCTCCTCCAAAAACATGCTGTAAGAATTTTAAACAATGTTCCTTAAAGGTACCATTGCTGTCTGAGTTCTTTAGGAATTGTAATATTATGACAATTTATAGTTTGTTCATTATATGTGCCTGGTATATGTTAAAGAAAATTCTGACAAATACAAGGTGTCTCAAAAGAAATTTTATATTTAGTGGATCGATTAAAAAAAAAGTAAGCCGTATATAGAAAAAATGTTTATTAATTATTAAAATACACTTTTTGGGGATTTATTTCTTAAAAATAATATCGTCTAAATGTAGACCCTCGCGTTCTCGGCACTCATTTAATCGAACAGTAAAATTACTTATGACGTCTCGGCAGGTGGACTCAGGGATGGCTGCCATTTCGTGACGGATATTTTCTTTCAAATGCGCCAGTGAAGTCGGTTTATTAGCGTAAACTTTAGATTTAAGATAACCCCATAGGAAAAAGTCCATAGGGGTTAAATCTGGACTGCGTGGAGGCCAATTTATGTCACCTCTCCGGGAGATCAATTTGCCTGAGAAAATTTCACGAACACGTGGCAGAGACATATTGGACGTGTGTGAAGTTGCTCCGTCCTGTTGGAACCATGTTCTTTGGTTATAGCCAAGAAAGTTTTGCAGTTCAGGTACCAAGAAGTTGTCTAACATCTCCACATAACGCTCTGAATTCACTGTAACTGCACGCCCCCTTTCGTCTTAAAAAAAGTAAGGGCCGATAATTCCTCGCGCCGACATCGCAGCCCATACGGTCACTCTAGGCGAATGTAGGGGTTTCTGATGTTTGCGTTTCGGATTCGTTGCCCTCCAGTAGCGGCAGTTCTGCTTATTTACGTGGCCATTAAGATGAAAATGAGCTTTATCCGAAAACAAAATGTTGGTAAACGTTGAAAATCGCTCAATCACCTGATTTACGAAATTAAGCCTCTGACTGGCATCTTGGGTCTTAATTCTTGCACCAATTGAATTTTGTAGGGGTGCAGCTTTAGGTCTTTGTGCATAATGCGATGTAATGATGATCTATGCACATTTAAAGCACTTGCGCGCTTCCGAATTGAAAGGTTCGGGTCGTCACGAACAGACTGATTAACATTCTCCACGTTTTCACCGTTCTTGATGACCTAGGTCGCCCGGATTTTGATTTATCCAGCGTTGTACCAGTCTCTTCAAACTTTTTAACCCAATGTCGAATGAGAGGAATGCTTGGCGCATCATTTAAGTGGCGAAAACCTCGAATACTGCAGAATTTTCTACGCGCTACAGTCGCCGAATCACCGTTTTTGTAAAACTCTCGCACGCACAACGCGCGGTCTGCTCCCGAGAAACGCTCCATAGCGACTGAATTCCCAAGAGCCAGGCTACCGATTGACATAACCCCCGCGCCCCTCGGATACGTTGCGTTCACGCAGTAAGCTAAATAAATATAAAATTTCTTTTGAGACACCTTGTATGTAATCATATCCTCGAAGTATGATTACAATGTTCGCTCTGGTGGCAACATCAGACTGCCTAGACTTAGGCCCCAATCCTACTTACTTTAACCATCTACCAGGTACACTCAAACATGTATCATTTAGATTATTTAAGATCAAACTGAAGATATTATTAACTGAGAGTTGTGTATACAATTCTGATTAGTTCTTTAATATTCTCGTTCCGTGATCCACATTGTTGACTTCTTTAATATTTTCTTAGATTTTATTAAACAAACTGCAAACCACTTCGTGTGCAGACAAGTTTATAACAGATTTTAATTCTGTCAATATTAACAAAAAACTTGAAACGAAAACTGAGTTCAAAACAACAATCCAAACTTTACCGTTTATTTTCTTGTATTACTCTTGGCAGTTCAGTTGCTGCAATTATCACAGCAATTTCTTGAAAATTACAAAAATTGATTTTATTTTCTACGACTTTCTGGGCTAGTTTAATTATAAGAAATTCGGAAAATTGTTAGAATTGTATGAAGTTGGTCTTTGATAATTCAGTGAACTAACAAAAGGACTTGATATCAAAGGAATTATAGAAATACATTCGCAGATGGTAGATTTCACATTTTATAAAAGAACTTTTGACCTCTCTTTTCTTGGACGCTTTTACTTGCGTTGACTTTTGGTCATATGCAGAAATTTTCGCAAAAATATGAATGTATATTTTTATTTTAAAATAATTAAGTTGCATTTCGTGTATAGTTTATTTAACTAATTCTTACTTTAAAAAAGCCAGGAGATCATGAAAATATTTTATTAAATGAGAGACAAGTAAAAAAATTGATGTGAAGTGTGAATTTTCACACATTGCAGGGTTTCGCAGGTATATAATAAGTGAAGGCGGAATGCTGAGTGTGTAGGATAAATTTTGCTTTGTAGTAATCACGGCAAAATGAACGATATTTTTAAAATAATTTATCATGTGTTAATCTAAGAGCTTTAAGAACAAATTTTGTTAAAATATTTTTTTGTTAATTTTAATTCGAATACCTAATACCATTATTTAGGTTTCTAAATATGTGCAGTGTTTTTTTATATAGCAAGGTTCATTAAGATTTTTAAAATTGCGCCTATGGCTTCCATTGGTTTTCATATGCTCCGCCCCTTTTGTTTCGTATACATGACACAGAATAAAAATATAATTCCAACATTCCAACTGGTTATTAAATTGGCGCTGTTAAAAATTAAATGCAACATTTGCCAAAATATAACTAGAATTTTGATAAAATAATGTAAAGAAAATAAAACGAAAAAAAATACAAAAAAAAATTGTTTCCTCTGACAGGGACCAAACCTAGAATTCTGGGTAGCTAGCGAGTATGCTAACCATTACACCATGATACGTCTTCTAGTCTAGTGTGTTACATAACTATAACTTTTGTAAATTGTCAACCAAAAAATACACAAAATGTGTTATTTTCCGAAAACATCTGATCAAAAATTCCTGTTGTACTATTCCGGTTCTCACCAATGTACATTACTTAGAATTTTTTTCAGATATTTAGTTTAAACCATCTGGGCTACATCGTAGGACAAAAAAAATTGCACAATTTTGGACAGAATCGCGTAAAAATAATTTATTTTGCAAAACTAAAATTTTGATCGTTAATCCACGTACTAAGGGCTTTCATTTGATTCCCTACTCAGAATATAAAAAAAAATAAAAAAAATTTTCGATGAGCACATATTTGTTTATATTTTTAGGGGGATATGTTTTTTTAGATATTTTAGTATTTTTCCTATGTGCGGGTCATAAGTATGCCAAATTTCAACTCTCTAGTTTTAGCCGTTTGGCTACAATTTGAACAGACAGACAGACAGAGAGACGACAAAATGACGGTATAAGGGTTTTTTGATCATACCTACAAAACCCTAAAAAGAATAGTTTTCGCTAAGGAACTACAATTTTGGCCAGGATCGAAATAGCTCAATATCCTATGGCCAGATGAAACCAAAATAGTTTTATGTAATCCTTTGTATTGGGCTTTCTCCGTCTCTCAAAGCACATGTTGACAATAGCATAACTGTCGAAGAACTAGTTTCGAGTAAAATCAATTAAAAACAGTGAAATTTACCGTGCATTTGCTTTATATTTTCATTGTTTATCCCTTACAACAGACGCCTGTAATTATGTTTGTAAAGACTTTATGTCCTTGGGAATTTTCAAAATTGTTTGAATCCATTGCTAGAATGCTTCCCTTACAAAAGTTAACAAATGTAAATCTTAGAAGATCAAAATACAGTTACCAACCAAAATATAATACCAAAGAAAGAAACGTAAACATCCCTAGACATAAAAATTGTATAAAACCACCAGGAACGAAAATACTAAATGTTCCAGTGCCAACATAAAAATGCTAAATGTCCCTAAACTTTTATCCTTATAGTTTTGGGGTAGACAATACGATTTCCCCCACGTGTTTGCCCTTCGGGTTTTATAGGGACCTACTAACCTAGAACGAGTCCCTAGACGTTGCTTTTAAAAGCCTCATGTTCGAGGTAATAACTTAAATGTAAAATATTTGCACCAATTCGCTAGAAGGGAAATTTATTTTGTAACTAGCTTTACACAGAATCACTAAAAAACTCGTTGAAACGAATAACGAAATAAAAATACATTTTAAAATTCGTTTGAGACAATATTTTTAGTTTTTTTTTTTTAGTTTTAAAACAGGAAATTTTGTTGCGAAAGATGGTAACGTTAAATTTTCAGAAGATACATTTCTAGGGTTCTGTAGGTATGCCCACCAGAAAACACTTATAATGTTACTCATGTATCTGTCTGTCTGTCTGTCTGGACGGTAAAAATTGTAGCCAAACATAGGAAGTTGAAATTTGGCATGCTTGTACAACTCCTTGACCCACATATAGGAAAATTATGGAGTATTAAAAAAGCACATCGTGGGATTAATATAAACAAATACGTGTTTAATGAAAAATTAAATATTTTATTAAAGAGTATCAATTGACAACTCGCGAGGATAAACCAGCAAATTTTTGTTTTTGTTTTTTTTATGGGTTTTTCGTCAAAAATATGTCAAAAACTTTTGTTCCTCACCCTGTTTTTCAGAAGGATTGATCTAAAAATCTAACAAATATCTCCATAATGTACAATGAAAGGAACCGTTTTACCATGAGTTCAAAAAGTAATTACATAAGGGTTGGCTATGGAAAAATAAAATAATGTCTAGTGCAATCTTTATATAAAAATATAAACTTATGACATAAAACAATAGTGATGGCAGTTAATTAATTCTGAAGCTTGCAGTAGAGATGATTTAATTTTTCCATAGCCAACCCTTATGTAATTACTTTTTGAACTCGTGGTACTTCAACAGGAATTTTTGCTCAGATTAGTTTTTCGAAAAATATCAAACTTGGTTGTTTTGGTTGGTCATCATTTTGTCAAACTCAGTAACCGTTTTCCGTAAATAACATTCTTTCAACAGTTTTGTATTTTAGGAATATAAAATCGTATTCTTGGTTGAAATCTGGTATTTATGGTATAATTTCTATCTCAAACTTAGTGGCGAAAAAATAACTAAATTGATTCTTTTTCTTTTTCATTTGAATTATGGAATAATATTGCTCTCCACTCTTTTACTTTACTAAAACATACCTATAGAAGTCATATTTAGTTTGTGTTTTTTAGTCATTTTGAAGCTTTATAAATTTTAAAAGTTTTTATTTAATATAGGTACGCTAAATTTTATTTTCATTACATTTGTCGGTATATTACGTTCTGATTTGTTTTGACACTTGTGTTCACATATCTAATAGTAATTTTGTGTATCTTTACCGACTGCCAACAAATATAAGGGAGGTATTGTGATCATACCGATTTTGACAATTCTTGATTTTGATGGATCTGGATGGAATCCGATGGAACAAAACGTTTTGACTATTTTTAGCATGATGTCTGTCTGTCTGTCTGCAAATTCGCCTGAAAGGATTTTTATGAAACTTCATATTTAAGCTTTTGACATCAATGGCACGAGTTGATCAACTTTTGGTAAAAATCGGTTAACTAGAAATGGGAGTTTACTCGTGTCGGTTTACTGTCTGTCTGTCTGTCTGTCGGTCCGTGTACACATGCAGAGCAAATTTGACTAAAAGGATTTTTATGAAACCATATTTAAGCTTTTGACATCAGTGGCACGAGTTGATCAACTTTTGGTAAAAATCGGTTAATTAGAAATGGGAGTTTACTCGTGTTGGATTTAAGATTTTTGCGAATATTTCATAACAGAGAAGAAGAAAAAAAAAAAAAACAAAAGTGGCTATAAAAGCAGTAACTAACAACTTTTATTTGAGATTTTTTTTGATAAAGCAGCATAAATTAAACAAATACTTTGTGATGGCGGTCGGTCCTGTGGTAACCACAGCTGATTTTTTAGTCATTCTGAAGATTTACAAGTTTTTATTTAATATAGGGACATTTGTATTGGTATCGCTAAATTTTATTATGTTTATATTTGCGGAAATATTACGTTCTGATTTCTTTTGACACTTGTGTTCACATATCTATCTAATAGTAATTTTTTTTAGTCTATTTAAAAAAAAAATGAATTGGTAATTTATTTATAAGTTTTTTGTTTAGTTACATATTTTCTTGTATATATCTTATAGATTTCTATTTTAGACATTGTGTGTGCTTAGTTTTTTTTAGGTTAAATTCAACTTATTTCTATTTTGGATGCCATGTAAACGTATGTAATATGACGTCATAAAAAATGTGACGCAACTGCATTGGCTGGCCGACTAGGCTATAGTACGTTTTAATAACAAAAAGGTTTTGTTGAATCGTAAAACGAACAATAACAAATTTGTCACGCCTGTACTCCTCGATTATCAAATTTGAATTGTTAAAATTGAACCAAACCCAAAATGGCAAAACCAAATTTAATTTTTAGCACTCTGTAGCTTAAAATTTCTAAAACCCGCGAAATGAATAACAAAATAGAACATTTTAATGTGAAATTCGTTTGAGTTACATTTACATATAAAATGTTTTTAGTTTCACACATAGTTTTTATGAAATCGATTCGTTTTTACCGTTGAGCTCGTTAGTCATTCTTTGAAACTCTAGATTGGCCATTAGACTTCCGGTTTTTTGATATAGAAACGTCAGGTTTCTCATTAGATTCAGAATGTTAAATGACAACCATTTTCGGAAAAAGAAAAATTGAGTTTAATTAATTCTTCCACCGGATGTCACAGATTTTATGTCATGAATTTTTTTATATTTTTAAATTAACCTCTGAACTAAATTGTTATGTTTATTTTATTATTTTTTTGTTTAACGCAGTCGTTTTCGTTCTTGAAGTTTATCAATGTGGATTTTCTTTGAATCGATTTGAAAATCCATGTTGACGTCGGGATAAGAAAATAAAGAGATTTAAAATTTTCCTTTGAAATATTCAAATAAATTCACTCATGCATATTTTAAAAATGCACAGAAAGGACTTTGAAAGGATAATGTTAAGAATGCGATGACTAAACAAATATTCTTGTTTTATGAAAATCACTCTTTGTAAAAAAATATTCCAAATATTGTTGCATGCTGCATAAAACAAGTGTTGTTTGTTATAATTAAAATATACTATAAGCAAATACGTTACACAAAATATTGGTCAAATAAAAGTTATTAATTAGTGTATAAGTCCAATATTTAACCCTTTACTGCATGAATTTTTATTTTTGGCTGAAATAATTAGACCGGGAGCTCATGACAGTTTTTGGTCTCCGATTTCATACAGCATGCCTTTTGGAGGAGAGAATATTTACCCTGTGACAACAAAAAAGGGATGGTATTAAACCCCTGCACGCTTTTCGGTCATAGGGAAATTTCCACTTAAACACACAATTTTTGTGCTTTTCTCTGATTTAATATTGCTTGCCCTTTTGTCAAAAGAAAGTTATAACAAATTTAAAGTCTTTTAAATATATGCATGCGATTCGGAGGGTCCCAAAGGGCTCAAACGGTCATGTGATCTTGTAATAAAAAAATATGATTTTCCGCGTTTTCATACAGCATGCCTATAATTAAAAGACTTTAAATTTGTTATAACTTTCTTTTGACAAAAGGGCAAGCTATATTAAATCAGAGAAATACACAAAAATGTTGTGCAAGTGGAAATGCAATTTTCCCTATGACCGGAAAGCGTGCAGGGGTTTAGTACCATCCCTTTTTTGTTGTCACAGGGTAAATATTCTCTCCTCCAAAAGGCATGCTGTATGAAATCGGAGACCAAAAATGTCATGAGCTCCCGGTCTAAATTCATGAGCATTAGGAATTGGTTCTTATTGATAGAAAAATTTATTTAAAAAATATATTTAAAATATTAATTATTATTCTTTCATAAAAATAAAAATTAATATTTTAAAAAATAATTTAGGGTTTGTGCCATACATGGAACATTATGATTCTACATAATGTTACAAAAGAAAATGATTCCGTATTATTTACTCGTCGATTGCTAGGTGTTCTTCATTAGGGATTAAAAGCAGTCACCCTCGAATTTTTGAAAGAAAAGGTTGTATCTTCTAGTTGTCCTTTCTCAATAAATTCAGAGTTATCGTTGAAGTGCAAATTCCGCTTTATATCCTCAAATCTATTGCAGCCCATTACTTGAGATACTGCAGAATGCATTGCTGTGTATGTGGCATATATGAACATTCATGAAGTAGAGTGAATTCAAATTGTAAAGAGCCAGTCTATTGCCTTGCGCAGTAAACCAAAATTCGTCCAGACGAGTCCAACTGCATATTGGAGGGGTGTATTTAAGTGATATTCTGTTTCATAGACGCATCATAGACGTACGTCTAACGCTGTTGTATGACATTTGTTAGTGTGTGATAATTTCTTATAATTCAGAAGTTTCTAATGAAGAATCTATTGAAGAATCTGATGAAGAATCTGATAGAGTATATCCCCTTAATCCTGTTTAGAAAACTTTCATATTTATAGTTTTTGCATATTTTTATTTTTTATTTTAGCTGCTAGTAATTTTGTAAATAACACATTCTATTTTCCTTGTATTTTATGATACTTTTTTCTTACATTTATACATTTTATGAATATGTTTATAATATTATTTTGATATATTATTTGTAATATTATTTGGATTATTTTAATAAATTAAAGCAGGTTTTTTAAATTTTGTTCTATAATTTTCAATTAACCCAGGATTTTTCTCATAAACGTCCTAAGAAAATTATACAGTAAGTATTATATTAATTAATAATATTAATTTAATATTATAAATATACATGTTAATTGTAATTATAAATATACATACATTAAATATAAAGTAAATAATTTATGTTGAAATTATTTAAGTCATATACGACTTTTCATGAAGATAAAATGTATTTTTTCTATAAAATAAATAGTGTCTCAATACGCCTTATAAATTTACAAGGCATAATTGCCACGCCAATGTATTGTCAAGGTTGCGCATGATGACGTCAGAGCAGTGGCTCTTTACATTTTGAAACATCTCTAACGTTGTGATTCAGTTTTAAAAGTAAAATAAAAAATAAAAATCGGAATGTGCCATATATGGCACACTATGCGGTAAAGGATTAAATTGTTTAAAAAGATTTAAAATCACAACCAAATTCGTCTTGTATTTTATTATAAGCACGTTAATAATACGGTTAGTTATTTTAATATTAACGATCTAATATACTATGACTAAATTAACTGTTGATTTAAGATGTAACATCGATAACTCAAACATAACTTGATGGAAACTCAGCTGTTACCAGCAAAATGTTTAATTAATCACTGACGAGTTGCTTTGTTCGGAGTTATCGTGTCAGAAACAAGTTGAGATAGAGTGAAGTCACTGCACAACTACATGTCTGACAGTTATTAAACTTATGTAACTAAAGCACGCTGTAATGATACTTTATATACCAGGTCTACAAGTATGAAATGCGGATTTTTTTTTTTTAATAAAACACATTACTCTCAAAAGAACAGTAAAAGTTTATTTATTCAAAGTATGCTCCATTAGAAGTTATACATTTTTCCCATCTTTCAGGCAATTTGTGAATACCTCGCCAGTAGAACTCTTCCCCTTTCCCCGCAAACCATTCATCTAGCCATTCTTGCACATTTTCATATGAATAAAAGTGCTGCTCGGCAAGTGCGTGACCCATCGATGCGAACAAGTGATAATCTGAAGGGGCCAAGTCTGGTGAGCGGCATGGGGTAGCACTTCCCACTTGAGTGCTTCCAATGTGTTGCAAACTGCTTTTGCCTTATGTGATGAAGCGTTATCGTGAAGAAAGATTACCTTGTGCTGTCTTATTTCGTATTCTGGTCGTTTTATGAGCAGCGAATGGTTCAATTCGATCAGTTGTTGTTGGTAGCGTTGGGTATTAACTGTTTCATCAGGTTTTAACAATTCATAATAGACCACACCCTTTTGGTTCCACCAAGAACAGAGCATTGTCTTTTTGCCAAAGCGATTCGGTCTTGCAGTTGATGTGGATGATGAGCCTGGGTTCACCCATGATTTTTTGCGTTTGGGATTTTCAAAATAAATCCATTTTTCATCACCAGTAATCATACGATGCAAAAAAGACTTTCTGTTGTATCGTGCAAGCAAAATTTCACAAGTGTTTTTGCGTTTTTCCATCTGCCTCTCATTCAATGCATGTGGAACCCATCTGCCGACTTTTTGGATCTTACCCATCTCTCGTAGGCGATTGGAAACAGCTTGTTGACTAACGCCTAACTGCTCTGCTAGTTGTTTTTGTGATTGACTATCGTCTTCCTGTAGCAATGTTTCCAATTTTGTATCTTCATATTTTTTTGGAGGTTTTCCATGTTCTTTGTCTGTAAGATCAAAGTCACCACTTTTAAAACGCCGAAACCATCGTTCACACGTATCTTGCGATGGAGCATATTCACCATAAGCTTCTCGAAGCAGTCGGTATGATTCAGCAGCAGTTTTTTTCAAATGAAAACAAAACAGTAGTACTGTCCGCGAATGCTCTTTATTTGGCACAAAATTTGACATTTTTAACACAGTAAAACAAAACTATATGATCACTTTTCAAATTATAACCTATACGCATTTAACACTTAATGATAACTTAACAAAACGCCATATGTGTTGAAACTTTGAACTATACACTGTGTTTGCGCGGCAAGTTTGAAAAAAATCCGCATTTCATACTTGTAGACCTGGTATATTATCTCTGAAATTGAGGCTCAAGAAATTCCCTAGTAATTGTACGTAGAGAACTTTTTCAAAGTACCCATCACGTTCAATATACTTCCTCATACGTATAAACCACGTGTTAAAAATGTCTTACCAGTTTTCAGTTGGTAATTCTGCACAGATTTGATACTAGTCTGCTAGAAGCTCATGAAATAAAATGGCGATCTTTAAGTTTATCCTTGATGAAAGGGAAGAGTCCAAAATCACAATGAGCAAGATCTGGACTATGCGTAGGATGTTCTAACACTTGTAGTCCAGAATTATTCAAAAATTCTTTAGTTAGTTGAGCTCGATGCGCTGGTGCATTATTTTCATGGAAGCGTCAAGTGTCAAGGCGTGAATGTGGCCATAAGTTTTGAAGAGACTGAATCAACTGAGGCAAAAAACTCAACGTACCACTAGGCCGTAACTGTTTTTTGCTCTTCCAGAACAATTCTCGTAATAGTCCCTCGCTTACCGAAAAATACGACAATTTACTTTTAGACAGATCTTGATTGTTTTACAATCAAGATCTGTGGAAGACTGGTAAATCTGATGTGTGAAGACTGGTAAGACACATTTATCAAATACCTTTCTCTTGAGGCAGATGGAGAAATCACTTTTTAAGATGTGCCTCAGATTTCCAAAGGTTGCACATCCCAATTTTTCTGTTTATCTCTATGGTTTGGTGATTTCGTGTCCCAGGTATTTATAGTGAGAAACTTGATCAATGGGTCCATCCGCGATTGACAAATTACCACTCAGCAGTAAATTTGTCATTACTCTGATCTTTTTACCGACCGTCAACATATATAAGGGAGGTATTGTGATCATACCGATTTTGACATTTCGAGATTTCGATGGATCTCCACGAATTGAGGTCCCTACATAACGTTTTGACTATTTTTAGCATGATGTCTGTCGGTCTCTCTGTCCGTCTGTCTGTCTGTCCGTCTGTCTGTCCGTCTGTCTGTCCGTCTGTCTGTCTGTCTGTCTGTCCGTCTGTGTACACGTGCAGAGTAAATTAGGCTGAAAGGATTTTTATGAAACTGCATATTTAAGCTTTTAACATCAATGACACGAGTTGGTAAAAATCGGTTGACTAGAAATGGGAGTTTACTCGTGTCGATTTTAAGATTTTGCGAAAGTACAAAAGTTGCTATAAATGCAATAACTAATAACTTTTATTTGAGACGTTTTTTGATAAAACGAAAAATTTCGAATAATTTTTGTAATTTTTTTTCTCAATTTTTTCATACTTATATGTAACGTTTCCATGGTCATCATAAATAATATCTCTGTTGGAAAATATTAGGCCAAGTTATTTCTACTCTGCTGCTAGAATGTATTTTATACAAGTACTTTTGATGGCGGTCGGTCCTGTGGTGGCCACAGCTGATTTTTTATGTTGATTTGGAGTCCTATTATCCTCGGCTGCACTATTTAATTTTTCCATCATTTTGTCCATTTCTCCTAAGTTGTCAGTAATTAAAAGAATATCGTCGGCGAAACGTAAATAGTTTAGACAATCTCCATTAATGTTTAAGCTTCGATCTGTCCAATTTAGTCTTTTGAAAACGTTCTCCAATGCAGCATTAAATAGTTTAGGAGATATAGTTCTCCCTGTCGTACACCTTCCTCGATCTTAAAACCGTTTTCTTGTGGACCTTCGCTTCAAAAACTTCCTTCAAATTTTTTCGTCATCACTGGGCCATATCTTGTTTCTTGACTTTGGCACATAATAATAATAAAGCCATGTTTCGTCCCCTGTCACAATTTTTCGACACCATTCAATTCTTATTGCTGTTTGTGCATCAGTCAGGTTTTCTTGCTCCAGCATACGGTTTAACAATATTAATAAAAACAAGAATGGCCTATCATCAAAACCGATTAATAAGCCAAAAAACCGATACCGATTAATCTGCCAAAAGTCAATACCGATTAATCGGCCAAAAAGCTGATACCTACTAGAGATGGGAATTTCGGCTCAGTTTGCGGAACCGGATCAGTGGAGGTCGTTCAGTTTGTTGAGCCGGTTCATTGATCCGGCTCAGTGATCCGGTTAAGTAAACATGTCTCCGAAACACAGGACGGTCGTTAGTTCGTAGGTAGAAAGTCGCTTAGAGCCGGTTCTTGCAATATATAAACTGTAAATATGATCCCGAGACACAGGTCGGTCGGTTGTTCGGTCGTAGGTAGAACGTCGTTTACACCCGGCTCTTGCTTAGAGCCGATTCTTGCAATATATGAACTGTAAACATGATCCCGAGACGCAGGTCGGTCGGTCATTCGGTTGTAGGTAGAATGTCGCTTAGAACCGACTCTTGCTCAGAGCCGGTTCTTGTAAACATGATCCCGAGACGCAGGTCGGTCGGTCATTCGGTCGTAGGTAGAATGTCGCTTAGAACCGACTCTTGCTCAGAGCCGGTTCTTGTAAACATGATCCCGAGACACAGGTCGGTCGGTCGTTCGGTAGAACGTCGCTTAGAGCTTAGAGGTAGAACGTCGCTTAGAGCCGACTCTTGCTTAGCGCCGGTTCTTTTAAACATGATCCCGAGACACAGGTCAGTCAGTTGCCGGTCGTCCGGTCGTAGGTAGAACGTCGCTAGCCCCGACTCTTATCTAACATTTTTGAAACAAGCAATTCACTTTATGTAGCTACTGTATTTTAAACCAGATGTGTTAAGTTTATGGCGATGTTTATTGCCCTTATAAATCGGACATCTGGGATTTGGGCAATATTTTTAATATTTTTATATAGTATGGTTGTAAGAAAATACAGACTAACCCTATTAGTTTCAAATAAAGTGCCCTACAAATTGATGACAAAATACACTTTATGATAATACATTACAAGCCAAGTTCTCGCGAAGTTCAACATGACATCGATCCAGATCCGGATCACTCCGGTCACTGTTCACAATCGCCCGACCAATCGTATCCTTGAAACTTGAAACTATACAGTGAGCCGTGAGCCGGCTCATTTCAATTTGGTGAACCGTGTCACTTCGGTCAGTGTACTGAGCCGGCTCAGTGAGCCGGTTCGTTCATGAACGACCCATCTCTAATACCTACTAATCGAAAAAATGGCCGATTACCGATTATATCTGCCAATTAATTGGTGTAACTCTAGTTGATACGATAAAATAAGATTTTGGCTACTGTTTTTGTTTGAAATTTAAATTCTTCTCACTTTATCTTTGGATTTTAGACAGTTTATTTACGTTTCCTTGTAACAGAGTAACATAGTATTGCATCCTTTCGGTTCAACCATCCGTCTATCCGTCCGGATAAAATATGTCTTAACTATGGAACACTCCATTGAACACAGTAGCAATAGAAACTCGAGAAACTGCTTTCACTTGTCACTCTGACACTTGAAAATACTGGAAAATTTGAAACTTAAGACTTTGAGTCATTACAAAAGGGTTAGGAAAATATCACGGATAATAAATTTTATTACAAGGTTTAACCATGTGTTTAAAATTTGAACTACATTAGGATAAAACAAATGTATACAGTGAGATAGCTTCGCATCAGCGAATACTGTTTTAATCGTCTTGGGGATATTTTAGTCTCTTAAGTTGGTAGCGTTAATGACGTCATAACATGGCGACGCTTTTTTTATGTCCCTGTCCATTGTGGGAGATTATAAAACCTATATAAGAGGTATCGCCAAAAGTTTCCTGCTTAAATATGTTCCAAGGGTGATAGAAATAACACTCCAGTGTCAGAATCATGCAATAAATTTCTTGCATCTTTAAAAAAGTCAATATGGTTTTTATTTTTTTTTTATTTAAACTGTTTTTTCAAAAACTTAAAATATCTGCCTTATTATTGACTTAAAAAAATATAAAGTCTGTTCCAAACGATTAGGTGGAACTAGATTTTCAAATCTAGTAATTTTTACAGATTGATTGAAGCTTTTGATCATTTTGTTTAGGAAAAGTCAACTTCAATATATAAAAAAATAGCTAATGACAACTTACAAAAATTAAAATTCCAGTTAGTTCCGCCTAATCATTTGGAATAGCCTGTATATCAAAAATTATTTATAAGAAGAAAACAAATATTTTTTGTTCAATTCATTTTATCAAGTTGTTGAATATTTGAATTAAGGGGAGACACCCAAAAGCAAAATTTTGGATATTCTCCCTTATTATTGACTTAACAGCAAAAACTTATGTGACAAAAATTGTTTATAATAAGAAAACAAATCATTAAAATCGTAAATAATTTTTCGATTGGATGAATATTTGGGGAGTTACGGGGAGACACCCTTAAAACTAAAATCTTGAAATATTTCACTTCTTATTTATTTAACATTAAAAATGTGTATGAGGAAACATTTTTTTTTTCTTTTCTCATTGCTGTTTTTAATAAGATTATTTAAAGGGCTGTGTTGACAGCGTTGTTAACTTTCAAAAAAACATCACATTGTCGAAGAGCAGATGAGGTATATGCCAACTTGTAGCCTATATCATTAACACAAATTGAGAAGAGGAACGGCCTTAAGTGTGAACCTTGTGGCACACCTAAGATAACAGTTATTGCTTCAGAAGTATAGTCGAATTTTAACCAATTTTGACCGATTGATTTGACCACAGAGAGAACACTCGAACCATTGGAGAAGGTTACCGCTGATGTTGCAAGCTTTTAAATATTGCTAACAAAATTTTGTTTTGTCAGCATAACCCTCATTAACTGTCTTCTGCAACTCTTCATGTTATTTTCTAGCTCGAAGGTCTCGAGTTTTGAAAAGAGGTAGTAGTCCCTTGTGGCTAGGTCTGGGTTGTAGGCTGGATGCCAAGGCTTATTGAACCCACACTCTTCATGCTAGCCTTGATATCAGCGGCCGTGTGAAGTAGCGTTTTGTCCTACAGGAGATGAACTTTACGACTCCTTGACGGTATCGAGCAAATTATAAAGTAGACCGACTAAATACTCCTCATTCAGTGTCATATTTCTTTCCTTGAGGATCTTTAAGATTCCTTTTTAATCACAAAAAATCGTTGTCATAATCTTGGTCGAGTGGGATACTTTTGACTTTGTCTACCGCGTTTCGTCCGGCCTAACGCCATTTCTTGGATCTTTTTTTTTAGGGAGGATCCATAGTACAAGGACTATAGTTTCTTTCCTTGTGACGAAGGACTCCAATACTTCCTTAAGGTTGTCACGGCACGCTGTCCAAAAACGTCTCACAGTAGGTCATTCGTTGTTGCTTTTGAACTACAGACAAAAGTCGTCTGACTGATATGAGTTTCAATCAACTAACGTAAATTAGTGGGAGAAACTTTTGTATTCATCTTCTCAAAGTTGGCACTACTAGACGCAACCATCCTTTTATTTATAACATCCCTGGAACAAAGTTAAGTCGAAAACTTTTTTGTGCTTACTTTGTTCTTGCTTCTAAACACAGATTAAATACTTACAAATAAATTCAATAAGTACGATTTAGGTTACCAGTACGCATTAGGCAACTCGTGTTGCAGAACCGTTTCCAATAAAAAACTGAAGCCTGTGAATTATGTTGCACGTAGAAAACCAATTAATTATATCCAGTAATGTTTGTGAAACACTGTTTTACAATAAGATTAAAATAAAATACTCATTCGTCTTAGTTGCACGTCAATCTAGTTCAATTTGTCGTAATCTTGTATCTAGTAGATATCTTAAGTCCGTCTGTCTAGAGTCGTGTTAGACAGAAGAAAGACGGCCGTTATTCCAGCTGATTTCACAGAATCCTCCTTTTTCCTTTCCTGGGAATTAAATACGCCTTCTAACTACTTCCTTAGACCTTACTCCAGTTATATTAAAAGTGACATTTTTACTTGATTTAATTATAAAGGTTCCAGGTAAAATTAACAAAAACTGTGACATTTTCAGAGGAGTGACAGTGTTTTTAATGGAAGTTACAACGAAACAATTTTAATCCATACCTTTTCTTTTTCATCATGACTTTATAATGTTTTATGATCCCAAAGCGCTAATATTCATAGATGATGAGCGCCAAATTTTTTAACTAAGTAACCAATTAACTATGGATTTCTATAATTAGCGTTTTCCATTTCTACCGATTCTACGTGCAGGATCGGTTAAAGACTCTCATGGAGTCCTTTTTCTGTACTTCATGAATGAGCATCGTTGTGATCTTCCTCGTCTTCGTTTGTCGTTTGATTTACCTCAGATTTACCTAGACAATATTGTATGTTCTGCGTGTTATACAGCCCAAGAAACCGAGAACGCGGGTGGATGCGATTTAAGATAGGCGCAGCTTTGGATGTATCTCATTTAGCACATATATATGCAAGCACTCGCCAATAATCCTTGAGGGGAAGAGGCGTAGGAACCAAAATTGTTTCTTAGGGGGGAAGGCTTAGAAGGTTTTTTTTTTTCATAGGAGGGATTAGATGTCTCATTTTTTTTTTTTGTCTAGATACCAGTGCATTTACAAGAAAAATGTTTCCCTTAAAATGATATTTTTAATGTTGGGCCCAAAGGTTTGAGGGGCTCAAGGTTAGGCTCAAAGAATGGGGGCTCAAAGATTTGAGCCTCCTCCACTAGGGTGCGCGCCTGGCGTCGTTCATTCCACAGTATTCAGCATTCTTCGCTAAAAGTACATCTCAGAGGCGTCAATTCTTTTTTGGTCACTTTTACGAATAGGGGATACGCATAAAATTTATATTTCCTTAAAACTAAATTTTTTTGATATTTTAATGTTAGTTATGTCACCTAACACAACAAAAATCACTTTTAAATTAATATTACAGCCAAATTTTTTAATTAAAATATTGTAAATTTGAAATAAGCCGACCACGCCGCGAAGGTTGCCGAGTAGATACGACTGAGACTGTAAGAGTTTGACGTCACAGATACAGACAAAACATAATGTTTACGTGTTTATATTGTATTGTTTGAGAGTTTTGTATTTGTTTTTAAACAATTTTTCACGCATTTATTATTAAAATAATTTATAAAATATATGTACTCACATTAAAATGGTCTTCACAAACATAAAGTTTACTTTTTTCTGAAATATCGGTTTTATTTCGCCTCATAACTTTTCTGTTGTTTTTCGTCATCAGGTAATGATATAAATTATTTTTTTGGATTTCTAATTGAACTATTTGTGCACATTGGTACTAAACAATATTTTCGACTATGTTTCGAAGTACTGGGGCCTGGATCTTCCATATTTTATATATTTTAATATAAAATTTAATACGGTAAACATGTATAAATTGTTTTTATAGAATTAAACTTTATTTTAATTAAAATCACTCTAACTTTACATAACCTATAAAAGTTATACAAACAAATAAGTTCAGAACAGACTATGTACGCTGGCTAGACTAGTAGTGTCATGTGTCAGTTAGAAGGGTATGACGTCACACGTCGTTTTCGTGCGCTACATACATTTATGATTTTTTTAAGCCTTCAAATTAAAAAAAAAAAAAAAACTGTTTTTTATGTTTATATGCAACAAGAGGAATATAATAAAAAATTTAAAAAAAATCATGCCTATCCCCTATTGTTCAAGTTTCCGGTGCGTACAGAAATTTCGGTGCTGATTGGGTGCTCTACTATACACTCAGGTCACTCGGCGAGCAAGTTTCGTATTCGATTGGGCGAGCAGTTGATATTTTTGACAATTAATTAGGATGTGCTCTACACTTAATACTGTATTGCATTATTCGCAGATAGTTGGATCGGATCTTTTAAATAGGTAGTCGTTATTCTGGTGTGGCCAATCTTCAGTCTTGTTAATACTACTTGGTCTCTTCTTCTTCCAGTTACTGGCTGCCATTTTGAAATTGTATCCTGGATTGTTCGGAGCTTGTTTGATGCTATCTCCTTCCATCTCAGTGTCCATTTTTCTCTTACTGCAGATTTTATCTGGGCTTTGAGGTCGTATGCCTGGATTGGTACTTTGGTTACTGCGAGCCTGTTCATTTCCAGGTATACTAGTATGTTTAATAAAACTAATTCAATCTTTATAAAGTAGTGATTTTATCTTTTTGTATAATAAATCAAATTAGGAAATTAAAAGACAAAATGATTTAAAAAAGGTAACATTTTGAGAATATAAATAAACAGAAAACAAATAAATTATTGCAATCACAAAAATAAAATAATAAAAATTATTATCCTGCACTGTTTACGCAAGGAAATCACTGAATTTTTTAATAATCAGTACAGACATAGTATATAAGGAAGTCTTCAGCTACTTTTAATTAGTTATTTTTGTACACTGTTGGTAATGGAAACAGTCGAAATACGTATTGAGTAAAAAATAAATTTGTGAAACCAACCCAGTGTCGCAATTAAGTAATTTTTTTTGCTAATAGATTTTCTTACAGCTGGTTAAGTTTATTCGTCCTTTTTGTATCACTTTTATGTCCTTGTGTAACCTTGTTCTTTCTTAAATTTTCATTAAGGTCCATTCAATACTAGGAAGCGAATTCCTCATGAATTGTGAATATGTTCTTCGCCACTACTTCACTGTTGGGTAACATTAAAGGCCCTTTGCGGCTGACCGTCTTGTTTATAAATATCTCGAGTAACCACACAACTTACGATCGTCCGAATTCCAGACGGACAACGAATTCCAAACTTAGAAAATTGAAATTGGTTAGCAGATGTTAGATGGTATTAAGGGATTATTTTCAATTGTGGGATTTAAAGTTGAAAACAATTTTGGATAACTATATTTTATTTCATTTTTCATGTTTGTCGTAAAGAAAAATTATGTTTTTTTTGGTAAATACTGGGTCATCTGTCGTTAGAAGAATATATCAGCGGACAAATGTTGTGAATGTGATGAGAACAGGGCATAAAAAGCACACCCTATTATAAACGTCCTTGGGAAGCCCTACCTACACAATTATTAACTTGTGTACACCACGAACACGACAGGGAATGTGTTATAACATAATGAGAACCCTACAAATAGGAATTATAAAAATTAATGTTTTAATTACTCTACATTTATAATTAAATGAGTTGTTTATTAGAACTAACGTATGCAAACTAGTTTTAAAAATAGTAATACGTATACCCGTTGTTTAAAGTTAAATCGGTACCATTGCTAACCAGGGCTGTGGATTCAGAGTCAGAGTTGACAGCAATTTTGGTTTACCAGAATCGGTAAAAATGTACTGACCTCATAGTTGTAGAGTAGGTTTAAAAAAACCTAATTAACAATGCTACGAGGGTTGTGTTTTATATTTCGGGATTTGAGATCAAAAACAATTATTTATCATTAAAAGTTGCTTTTTGTTTTTCAAAATATTCTCCAAGATCCATACACTTTTGCATGCGTTTGAACCAATTTTCGAATTACTTTTTCTATTCCGATTGAGGCTTTTGCACTGCGATTGTCAAATTATGTGGGATCTAATGCGAACACATCTTTTTGACGACCAAATGTTCATACAATAGTGAATGTATGCTGGTCCCACTAATGCCCAAGGATACCTCAATCTCACGATAAGTCACATGACAATCTTGCAGTATCAGTTCACACACAGCATCAATGTTTTCCGGAACAACAACCGATTTTGGACGACCTTCACGAAATTCATTCTTAAGCGAACTACGGGCACGATTGAAGTTAGCAAACCATCGATAAACAGTAGTCTTTGATGGTGCTTCATCGCCAGAAGTCGAATTAACTTCATCGATGCACTGTTGTTGGTTTAATCCAAGTTGTAAAAAATTATCGTTCGAAAATGTTCACGATTTAATTCCATTTTTAGCAGAGATGATTTTTTTCAAGTTACTGTAAACAGCACAAATAGCGCTCGTAAGTCAAAACGTTCTGAGTAAGTTACCGTAAAAAATGTCAAACTTTACGATAGAAGCGTCAGTTGCCAGATTGCAACACTAGTTTAGCGCAATCCAGAAATATAAAAGATAATCTTCGTATACTAGACCCCATTTTTATTTAAAATTGCCTTCATTTTCGCTTACTTCCATATTTCTGCAAGTGTCAAAAATATCACTAGTAGATAACTCATAGGCACTTGTTATTAATTTCCCTTTCAACTTCGTACGGCCAATAATTTTCGAATAAAAGGCATCGCACTAGCGCTAGCATAGTTAGCCAAAAAACAATGAGCGACTCTTAAGAACCTTTGAGCAGAATATTCTGAGTCGGATTTTCAGGTCTGTAGAGGAGGAACCACGCAGGTGGTGAACGAGAATGAACTATGAAATAAACATTTTTTTCTCAGAACTGGTCACAGTAGCAACGATCAAACTCATTGTTTAAGATGGATAGGTCATGTTGCGACGATGCCAGATTGTAGGCTCCCAAAAAATATCATCCAAAGCAAGCTCATAAGTAAAGGTCTTTGGCGAAGACATAGAAACTGATGGATTGTAATAATAGGTGATCTGAGAGCACTCAAGGTGGTAAAATGGAAAGAGAAAGCCAGGAATAGGGAAGAGTGGAGACTGATCCTGGAGGATACTAAACTCCGTCTAGGAGTCTAACGCAGTGATGATGACTGATGACAAGTTGGATTCCGAGTCGGAGTCAACAGTTTGACTTACTCTACAGCCCTGTAACACTGTTATTAGCCTAGCTAGGATAACGATTAAATGGACAAACTATACTCGTCAAAAATTCAGATGCCGATCGATCGACGAAGAGCCCATAAAAAATAAAGAAATATATATTTGTTTCACATAATTTTATATAAACTGTCAATAATGTGTTAGATTTACTTCGTACCAACGTACGTCCGTAGTTTTTATCTCCGTTAGGTATACTTGAATATATTCACGTCAACGTATGTGTGTTTTTGTACACGCAGAACTTCAAATGTGGTGGTGGGAAGAGAGACTGAAACAAAGCGATATTTATTTCTCAATCTCTGAACGAATGACATCACTTAATTTCGATAACCTTTTCGATTAAACCACACGTTTTTTTTTTTTTTTATCCGTCATCGGACAGTTAAATTCTCCTGAAGTTTAGTATTTTTAACGCAGAGGGAAACACCGATACAATAGCAAAATAACATTTCTAAGACAAAAACAATATTTTTTAGATAGAATAATGACATTTAAAATTTTCGAATAGTAATTTATCTGATTACAGTTTTGGAATAGTATTGAAGGAGATTTTTTTGTTCAAATAATTTACTATTCTCTATGTATCAGTGTTATTTATTATAATCTTTAATCTTCAGTATTTTGATAATACTTTTCACGTTTATGTCAATTTTTATGCGTGTAAAAAATTCAGCTTCATGGTTGAAAAGTAAAACGACAGTCGATAAAAAAACTTGAAAAATATGTAAGACTACTAAGCAAGACGCGACTAGAATATGAAATTTTGCTATCAATAACACACCAAAGTTTAATTTTTTGTTGCCAAAATGTTATAAATATTGTTGAAAACTTAAAAGGTTCGATAAAATCTGGAGATATAGGCAGGACCGGCTCTACACGGTAAATATATGATGTACCGCATCCTTCAGGGGCGCTGAAATGAGTGTTTGAAGAACGCTTTTTAATTTTTTGTAATCATTTGATTCCGTCTACTTATTTTTGGCGTCATTTAAATTTTTAGGGACGCTGAATTGCATCGGGGTGCCAGGACCCTAGAGCTGTATTTTACCAAGACCCGGTTAGGCCTTCGGTGCTCTAAGACCATATTTTATATATATATATATATATATATATATAATCGAAGGAAAGTTCTTGACGAAATTAATATGGGTATTAAATAAAATTCTTATGTCATACTCGTCATATATTTATTAAAACAATTTTTATCGAGACGTTTCGATTGGTAATCCAATCATCCTCAGTCCAATATTATTGTCAAATTTATAAGTTAATGTATTTCCACATTAAAATGTTTGGATCGGACAGGAACGGTTAATCATAGTCTAGCCGAACGGTCTGTCCTATACTGGTAGTACTGATTAACCGTTCCTGTCCGATCCAAACATTTTAATGTGGAAATACATTAACTTATAAATTTGACAATAATATTGGACTGAGGATGATTGGATTACTAATCGAAACGTCTCGATAAAAATTGTTTTAATAAATATATGACGAGTAGGACATAAGAATTTTATTTAATACCTATATATATACATATGGAGTTGCCGAGATTTACAACTTAAAACAAAGATAATGATGCACAAGGCAGCTGTACTCCCTGTGCCTCTCTACAGCAGTGAATCATGGAATATACACGGCATATTAAAACTCTAGAAAGATTGTACCAAAGATACCTTAGGACGATATTAAGAGTCATTTGTCAAAATTTTGTACAGAAAAATATGCGATCAACGCCCAAGAAGCTCAAATTTCAATATTTTCGAAACAAGGCAACATGTAAATCTTGTGTTAAAATGTAAAAATGTTATAGAAAATAAAGCTACTGACGTTGTAAATCTAAAAGATAAACAAGGGGCCTGGGAAAAAAATGTATTATGTTCTTTGCATCCTGCAGACCAAATAGAATTGCAAAAACACTGAAAATTAAAACCACATTTATTTATTTATTTATTTATTTATTTATTTATTAAATTAGTGTAGTATTTGGAGTTATATTTGGTGGAGGAGGATATTAAATGCATTTTTCGCTAAACGAAATCGATTAATAAATTTTTCTCATCCCACTGGTTCATATGATTTGGTCTAACACGAACTATGTATGGACGTTCTAAATACTCTACAATTTCTTCATCATTGTCTGCTAACAAATCTTCTAAATCAGAATCCATGATTTACTTCTTTAAAAATAAATGTAAATTATCTAAAAATAATCGACAATATTTTTTTTATTTCAGTATAAATTAAAGTACAGTCTATTCCAAACGATTAGGCGGAACTAACTGGAATTTTCATTTTTGTAAGTTGTCATTAGCTATTTTTTTATATATTGAAGTTGGCTTTTCCTGAACATAATTATCAAAAGGTTCAATCATTCTGTAAAAATTACTAGATTTGAAAATCTAGTTACGCCTAATCGTTTGGAATAGACTTTAGATTACTAATTTATTTTGATATAGGTAACTACACAATAAAATAGTACACATAATGGAAACAGATGTATGTAATATATATATATATATATATATATAAAATTTACGTATACCGTGTAGTACAGCGTTTCTCAACCGGGGGGGCGCGGCCCCCTGGGGGGCCGTGAAAGCTTCGTCGGGGGGCCGCGAAGTCATATAAAATCGAAGCATGAAATTATAATAGAAAAACGTTCAATTTTGCAAGATATATTCATAAATATATGACATTTATATTCATTAAAATATACCTTTTAAACTTAAATAAAATAAATTATACTTATTTTGACAACTAATTTAAACTAATTAAAACGGTTCGCGTTGGTGGTATTTCAAGTACTTTCAAGTAGGTACAACTTGACTTGCAATATTTTTTGTTATGCTCCGAGCTACTGTTAGCTAAAGAGTAAGGATGCGAAAGTGTTCAAAATGGAAAGCAACTTGGAACAATGGAACACTTGAAAATAAAAATACTTGCAAGCCATTATAGGTAATCGTAACAAATATTAAAAACATGTTTATGTAAAATTTAACGTTATACCTCATCTTCAATAATAAAAAATAGTGTATTGAGCCCGGTAGTTCAATTTCAACCACCTGCATACTATTGATAAAATGTTAATGTATGTGTTTATTCTCATAAAGAATTATTTTAAGCAATTCTGTTCCTTATGTATTAATTGTTAATGACTATATTTCTTAATGAGCTTTATCAGGATTAGCCATCTTGATATGTAGTGATACGTGATTTTTGCAAGTGGCGTCTTCATTTTTTTCTGACGTTTTTAGTTATTTTTAAGTGATAAAAGTGCATAAAATACTTGAAATAGTGTGTTATACGGTGGACTTTAGAGTTTGGACCCATGCAGACCAAAATTGGAGCGACTGGAAAGGTATTTGTAGAAATTTTTGTTAATTTTATAATGTAAGTCATTGTTATGTAGAATGTGCTTCTATAGACAATATAGAAACACATATGTACATGCATGCACTATCGGCTATAACTAGAGAAACAAAACTATTTTTTAAATCATTTTCATAAATCCCGATTATTGACTAAATGAATATATTGAATTATATTGGTATAGCAACAACAATTTATAAGTTAGAACCTGCTCTTAAAAATATTTGTTGTACTGGTACAATAAATAAAATAATTAACTTTCTGCTGCAGCAGACCATCTGCATATTTCTTTTGTAAGACGTAATAATAAAACAATTTTTTGGGCCGCAGACAATATTTAAGTTATTTTGGGGGGTCCCATGCCAGAAAAGGTTGAGAAACACTGGTGTAGTATACCGTGTAGGTACTGATAAATGTTTTATCAGTACCTACACGGTGTGAATAACTTATCCTGTGGATAATCTTGTTACTCTATGGATAAATAATTGGACACACGCAAAAAAACGTTTATTCCCTTGATAACTACTTATCCCATTGATAGTCAATTTTATCTATGGTTGGAAATACCGGGCCTTAGTAGCAAAGACCATAAACATGAAATAAATAAAAATACTTCATCTTAGTCATCGTTAGCAATGCTTAAACAGTTTCCAAAAATGTGTATATTCATCATTTTTAGGGTTTTGTAGGTATGACCAAAAAACCCTTATACCGTCATTTTGTCGTCTGTCTGTCTGTCTGTCTGTCTGTCTGTCTGTCTGTCTGTCTGTCTGTCTGTTCGGTAAAAATTGTAGCCAAACGGCTAAATCTAGAGAGTTAAAATTTGGCATGCTTATACAACTCTTTGACCCGCACATAGGAAAAATACTAAAACATCTAAAAAACATACCCCCCTAAAAATATAAACAAATATGTGCTCATCGAAAACAAAAATATTTTTTTTAAATTCTGAGTAGGGTATCAAATGAAAGCCCTTAGTACGTGGATTAACGATCAAATTTTTATTTTTGCAAAATAAATTATTTTGATGCGATTTTTGCCAAAATTGTGCAAAAAAAAATTTGTCCCACACCCTGTAGCCCAGATGGTTTAAACTAAAAATCTAAAAAAATTCTAAGTAATGTATATTGGTGTGAACCGAAATAGTACAACAGGAATTTTTGATTAGATTATGTTTTCGGAAAATAACGCATTTTTTGTGGTTTTTGGTTCACAAAGTGCAAAAGTTATACCAATGTAAGACACTCATATGCAAGGCGTTCGATAGCTTAATGGGTTAGAGCACTGCTGGTAAACGAAGGGTTTCGAGTTGGAGTACGGAGTGAATTTTATTTTTCCGTTTTTTTTTTTGCATTTTTATTATGTTGAAATTATTTTGTCAAAATTCTAGTTATATTTTGACAAACGTTGTATTTAATTTTTAAGAGCGTAAATTTAATAACCAGTCTTATATGATTAACAGACGATAAATTATTTTAAAAATATCGCTCATTTTGCCGTGATTACTACAAAGTAAAATTTGTCCTACACACTCAGCATACCGCCTTCACTTATTATATACCTGCGAAACCCTGAAATGTGTGAATATTCACACTTCACATCAATTTTTTGACTAAAACGGCAGTCAACTCACAAATGAAAGCTAAATCATATCTAGTGTCTAATCCTTCAATATTACTAGGTACTAAACAACGTACGAAGGTCATATAATTTTTTTATAAAACTTTATATATCGGTATCATCATCCCACTTCATCAAAAATTAGAACAAAATTCTCAATTCTCGTAAATTAAAATTCATTACTTCTTAGACCATAACTCATTAAATTTTAACAGTACTCCTATTCTATTCCGTTATATTTTAACTAAATTTCCGTTGTATTATACTAATTAAAATTTCCAAAAAAAGTGGTAATTGGGACACAAAATTGTGACAGTATTTGTAGGCGTATAAATGCTGTATCGATCTTCATCCTGTCGGGAGTTTGCCCCGGTACAGTACGAGGATAGCCGACAGTCCTCAGAATCTCCGAAGTTAGTTTCTTAGCGCGAGTTCGCATCAAAACCCGTTTTATGTTTGGGGACAACCCATAGTGACAAAAAAAACAAAATAGTGCGTTAATTATAAAGTGTAATTAATTAAATTCAGTTGTAAGTAAATAGGTCATGAACTGTTTATTTAATATTATATTGATTTTATTTTGTTTATGTTATTTGTTTATTTTGGCCCAGTTTTATTGGGTCATGAAATTTTTAATAAGTTTTTGCTTACATCAACAATTCACTTTAAAAGCTTATGAGAGATATGTATATTAAAAATTAAGCAAATAAATACAGTCTTTTGCGTTTTGAAACTTGGATTTCTTGTTTAATTCTTTCATGAGTTGTTATGAAATAATTTATATGTAAGTCGATGTATTTAAACTATGGTTATGTTAAAAATTAATTTTAAATTATGTCTTTTACTCTCTGAAGCGACGAATGTGCCCTAAGTATTGTATTACCATAAGGCAGCATTTCCCAAAGTGTGTCCCACGGAACCCCAGGGTTCCGCGATAAAATTCAGGGGTTCCGCGGGACATGGTGCTATTTATATCATTCTTGTTTCATAAAAATTGATGTGAAGTGTGAATTTTCACACATTTCAGGGTTTTGCAGGTATCTAGTAAGTGAATGATGATTATTTGGGGTGCCAAAACAAATTTTGTGAGAAAATATTTTTTTATGAATTTTAATTCGAATGCCTATTACCATTATTTAAGTTTTTAAAGATGTGCAGTATTTTTTTTTATATATCAAGGTTCATTAAGATTTTGAAAATTGCGCCTATGGCTTCCATTGGTTGTTTTTAGTCATAGCTCCTCCCCTTTGATTTCGTGTACATTCAAATATATAATTAAATTATAATTTCAACAATTTCCACTGGTTATTAAATTTACGCTATTAAAAATTAAATGCAACAATTGCCAAAATATAATTAAAATTTTGAAAAAATAATTTAAACAATATAAAAATGCAAAAAATAAATAAAAAATAATATTGTCTCCTCACGTAGGACTCGAACATGAGTCCGATTACGAGTTCTTGGACAGAACGCAAGTATCTTAGCCACAGCACCAAGAAACACGTTACTGTTTAGCGTATTATATAACTATAAGTTGTCAACATTATTAGCAAAAAAAACAGAAAAAATGCTTTTTTTTCCAAAAACATAATCTGATCAAAAATTCCTGTTGAACTATTCCGGTTCACACCAATGTACATTACTTAGAATTTTTTCAGATTTTTAGTTTAAACCATCTGGGCTACAGGGTGTGGGACAAAATTTTTTTTGCACAATATTGGCAAAAATCGCTTCAAAATAATTTATTTTGGAAAAATAAAAATTTGATCGTTAATCCACGTACCAAGGGCTTTCATTTGATACCCTACTCAGAATTAAAATAAAATATTTTTTTTTTCGATGAGCACATATTTGTTTATATTTTTAGGGGGATATGTTTTTTAGATGTTTTGGTATTTTTCCTATGTGCGGGTCAACGAGTTGTATAAGCATGCCAAATTTCAACTCCCTAGGTTTAGCCGTTCGGCTACAATTTTTACCGAACAGACAGACAGACAGACAGACAGACAGACGACAAAATGACGGTATAAGGGTTTTTTGGTCATACCTACAAAACCCTAAAAATGGATAATTAAAAAAAGAGGATTTAAGATTTAGTTAAAAATTCATTCAAGAAAAATAAATGTAATACAGATACACAGAAAAAACAACTTTCTGGTCTAATATATATAACCAATATCCTCATTTATCAAAAAGGGCTATTTGGTTTTTGTTACCGTTTGCAAATACGTACATGTGTGAATCTGGATTTTTAAAATACGCTGATACAAAATCGAAATATAAGCAGTAAACTAAATGCTGCACCAGTTAGGCGAATTTGGTTATCCAATATTTTACCAAATTTTGGAAGGATATTAGAATTCAAAAAGCAAAAGAATGAATTCTTTTTATATGAAAAATATAAATTCATGATTTTTTTTTTTTTTAATTTTATTTTAATGTTCTAGTTTTTAGGAAGACAATGAAAATTACTACTAATTTATAAACTTACTTTTTTATTGTATTTATAAAAGGAAAAAATTTGCAATAACGTCATGTATTTTATTGTATTTAAAGTTTATAAACAAAATTCCAATAAAAGGGTACCGTAATTTTTTTGAACAGCGTATTGGGGTTCCGCGACAAAATAAGTTTGGGAACCACTGCCATAAGGTATTGCTTCCAAAATGTACTACTAAGGTGCTATAAGTAGCAGTATCCCAAATCGGAAATGCTTGGGGCCGCAAAATCAGTTTTAGTGGAATTTATCATGGTGGTATTAAAACAAGGTAGAAAGCTTTATTGTCGTGATGATTGGATTACTTATTGTTATATTATGGGTTTGTTAAGATGTTGACAAGCATCCACGGTTTACTTTTGGCTCCTACATACCCTAATATGAACCCTAGTTCAATGGAGTTGAATTCACAGTACTCTATCCCAAATCTTGGCGATATTTAATCCTGTAGATCGGTGTTCTTCAACCTGTGGTCTGCGGACCGGTGTCGGTCCACAGAAAATTCATGCTGGCCCTCGAAAAATTTGGACAGAATCATGTAGAAACACACTTTTCTTCAGGAGTATATAGAACATTTTTTTAATCGATGCAGAAGCTAACTTTTGTCCGAACCATGATTTATTTAATATTTACTAGTCCTTATACAACATCTCTCGCTAATTATTTCTCTGAAAATGAGCACCTCGTAAAGGTAACTTCTGGATTAATAATCCATTCTTGGAAGATATAGTGGACTTGATCCTTGTGAAAAAGAAAAACTGATCAAGTTGTCTTCTGATGTCACTCTGGTGTCCAGACATAAAATGCAATCACTGTCTCAATTTTGGAAATCGCTAGAAAAAGAATATCCATCTTTCAGTTATAAAGCTATCAAATTATTGGTCATTTTTTTCGACTTCCTATTTGTGCGAAAAGACTTTTTCAGCCATGTCAATAATAAAAACCAAACAGAAAAATCGAATGGATGTTAATGCAGTGTTTCGTCTCTCAGAAACAACTCTGCAGCCATGTATATCAAATTTTCTAACAAAGAAACAGCAGCAGATGTCGCACTAAAAAAGTGTAATTGTATAACTGTATAATATATACCTATTTAATAATAATATAGGTATTATCTATATTGGTTTTTATTTGTGTCTTAGCTTTCAGCCGGTCCGCGAAATATTTATCCTATTATTACCAGTCCGCGGGTGTAAAAGTCTGTCTGTCTGTCTGTTTTTTCCAGAGCTTCGAACCGGAACTGAACCGAAAACCGAAAAAAACCGTTATTTTTGCCGGAACGAAAACCGGAACCGAACCGAAAAATAATATCGGTTTATTTCGGTTCAGATAATGTTTATGTGAGTGAATATAAAATACATTTTATTTAAGATTATTTTTTAAACTGATGAGCAGAAAAAAATCGTGATTCATAATTTTTTTAACTGATAAGTAAAATAGCGCTTCTATTGTCTCGGGGGGGGGGGGGGGGTTGAACGCCCAGAACCCCCCCTGGCAGCTACCTTGGTATGATTATCATAAAATAAGGAATAAAGTGTTCTGAATTATAGTAGAAAATAAATTTCTAATACAAATAAAAGTATTTAAAAATGTATCACTCGGAACTGAACCGAAAACCGAAAAAAACCGTTATTTTTGCCGGAACGAAAACCGGAACCGAACTGATATATATTTTTTTAGTTGAACAGGAACGAAAACCGAAACGAAAAAAATAACGGTTCGAAGCCCTGTGTTTTTCTGTCTGATATTTATAAAACTTCATATTTAAGCTTTTGACATCTATGGCACGAGTTGATCAACTTTTGGTAAAAATCGGTTGACTAGAAATGGGAGTCTACTCGTGTCGATTTTAAGATTTTTGCGAATATTTAGTAACAGAAAAATATTTCGAAAAAATTTATTTAACAAAAGTTGCTATAAAAGCAATAACTACCAACTTTTATTTGAGACATTTTTTGATAAAACGAAAAACAAATTGAAAAATGTTTCGAAATCTATTTTTTCATACTTATATGTAACGTTTCCATGATCAGGATAAATACTATCTCTGTTAGAAAATATTAGGCCAAGTTATTTCTACTCTGCTGCTAGAATGTATTTTATGCAAGTACTTTGTGATGGCGGTCGGTCCTGTGGTGGCCACAGCGATTGGTCAGCGGTGGTCAGCGGTTGGTTAGCGACAGAATACAGACATATATAGATTTTCAAAATCAAATAATTATGAGAAAAATTATGTTTGGTAATTTTTGAGATTTTTTTATATTTTTGTTTTGATCTATGAGATAACTTGGTATATCTTGATCTTTTTAGTTATTTTAAACAATCTTGTACTTCTGTATATGTCGATGTCGGTAGGTAAAAAGAATGATTTTGTTCTAATAAGTTTGTTTACTAGTAAAGCAATTATAGGTACATTGGCACAAAAAAATAAAAATGAAATGTGAGATAAAATGTCGTGTGTTCAATTGACTTATGTTCATCTGTTGCTATGATAATATGTCACAGTATTCATTTGTCATGTGTTAAAATGTGTCTATGTTCATCTGTCGCATGTTAATCTGTCCATGTTAAAGTGACGCATGTTAATCGCTCGTATGTTCAAATGTCGTGGAACCAAAATTACCTTCTTTACTGTACCGACCCTTATGAGATAGATGCCTATGACCTCCATTATTTAGCCAAGAACTTAGTAGACAGCTTTAGTTTACCGAAACCCAGCGGATATAACGAAAGAAAGCCATTTATCAACTATTCTTCTTATCCGGAAAGTATCGATTTATAGAACAAAATAATGTTAACACATTAATATTACTTAAATCATTTTTAAAGTTTAATATTTCAAAATTTCAACTAAGGTGTGTTGGTTTAATATTTTGTATTTGTAATTTCATATGGTAAATGCTAGCTTAATGTTGAGTCGCTTTTGTAACAAGAGTAGTTATATAAGTTCAAGAGCTTATAGCACTTTATGTTGACTGAAGCTTAACGGCCATGTTATAAAGCTCGTCAGGATTGTATTCAAAACACCAAACTAATCTCTTGATATTATGGACTTTGTCGCTACATTGGACAAATTCATGTTTTAATTAACGAACTTTTCAACATACAAACACCAGATATTTTAGTTTAATTCAAAAGAGAAAAGAAGAAAAATTAATACATAAATAATGATATTGTGCTATGGCAACAAGTAATTAAAACTGAAACAAGCTCAGGAATATATTCATTGTCCAAAATTTAACTTTGTAAAATTCATTTAACGATAGAATGTTGTTAAATAATACCATTTTGTTATGTTTCACAGATATATTTGTTATGCAAATGACTACAGTTTCGGCTGTCGCCATTATGAAAATTAGAGTGCAATAGCTCAGTCGCTGAAACAGCGCAGTTCGTCATTTTGCGTCATAACTTCAATGACAAACTTAGTGGCGAAAAAATAACTAAATCGATTTTTTTTGCATGTGAATTATAGACTAATATTGCTCTTTAATCTTTTATTTTACTAAAACATACCTTTTGAAGTCATATTTAGTTTGTGTTCGATAGTCATTTTGAAGATTTACAAAATTTAAAAGTGTTTATTTAATATAGGGACATTTTTATTGGTATTCCTGAATAAAACGATGTTTACATTTCTCATTTAATAATACGTCTGTTGTGTTTTGATACTGACTTGTGTTCAAATATCTTTTAGTAATTTCTTAAAACCTTTTTTATTTAGTTTGTTGTTTATTTCGCAGTTTTGTGTTTAGTTATATATTTTCTTATAGATTTTCTTATTTGATTTTGTGTGTACTGCATAGTTTTTAGGTTATATTCAATTTATTTTTATTTTCTTTTCTTTGATCATATTTTTGGATCACATCAGTCCTTTGTAGGACTATTTTGCCTATTAGAATAGTTTATTTGTTTCTATTCTGTTCTTATTCTTATATTTTCATTTCATTTCGATACAAGTGACAGCGTACAAATATTATATTCGTTAAATAGATGAATGTAAACGTACTAAACCTGACGTCACATTTTTTTATGACGTTTCAAGAGACGCAACTGCACTGTTTCGCCGATTTCCCTATACAAATTTACGCTTATACAAGGGATACCTTTTAATTTTTTACAAAAACTAAGAAAGAAAAGATTTTTTTTAGAACAAACTGTTTTATTGCTTTTTAAAATATTCGATTTTAAGATTTATACCTACACTTTTGCATGCGTTCAAACCAATTCTCGAAACATTTTTTCCACTCTGAAGTTGGTATCTCAAAAACATGGTTTTCGAAGGCTCCAACAGTTTCTTGAGGTGATGAAAATCGCTGTCCACGCATTTTTTGTTTAACATTGTGGAACAAAAAAGTCGTTAGGGGATAAATTAGGTGAATACGGGCAATGAGACATTAATTCGATGTTTCTCTCCTTCATTGTCATGACAAAGAATGATGCAACGTTTTTGGTTGTTTTACCTGATTTTGTCGATGACTTCTGGCAAACAAATTGCGACTGGTATCACATAGACAGAGTTGGTTCGGGAAGCAAACTTGGAGTGTTCCGAGTCACACTGTTTAACTCCAGATTGCTCGAGGAAACGCGCTTAGACCTTTTCTCGAACGCTCCGACCTTGCTTCCCGAACCCACCTAAAGAGATCGGAAAACAATGATAAAGTCAAATTTTTTATTATTCGAATAGAAGTTTTTGAATTTTTGAATTTCAGATATTCGATACAAGTTTACTTCGAATAATGAATATTCAAATATTATTGCCAGTTCGAACAGTTTATTATCGCTAGCATGTGTAAATTTCAGGAGTACGCTAAAATTACTTTTCGCTTGCATCTGATGATAATAAACCGTTATGAATCTACGTAACAGACCTATAGGTTAAAATTAGAAAAGAATGAACGTAACAATTGTAAATAGAATATATTTTTTTAATATAATATAATATTTATTTATCGACCAAGATACAAAATGAAATATTGTTTTTGGTCAGTCACATTACCAAAATTACAAAACCTTTTAAAATATACCGAATAAGATAAAAGTACGTTATAGAAATATCACTCAACATGGAAAGTGTCCTTACTATTTCGGTACATATCATAAATTACATTACGTATCCCAACTGTTGTAAAATTGTCTAATTCTACAACAGATTTAGTACGTGTTCGTTTATTTTTCGGGCTACTGACATCTTCACGTCTCGATTGTTGTGCAGCGATTTTATTCACTTTAGAAATGCTGACATCTAATGTAGCAGCAACTATCTAAAAAGTTAATCAACAATTATTTGTAGAAAAATATTCAAGTGAAAAGACCATAAATATAAATAAAATTAAATATTTACTTACATCTCTCACACATTTCAAATTCATTAAAGGTCCAGCATTATCTCGCTCTCAAAATAATTAATAAGATACAAAACCATCCTTTGAGCGCGGCTACTAAGAGCTTTCGGCATTTTTATGACAATATTTGATTTAATGAAAAATGAAGTTTAACCTCACTTAAATGTCAAACCTGACTTAACAGTACAATCTAAACCTGGCAACGTGTAAAAATGTTACCAACATTCAGTTAAAAAATGTATCAACTGAGTAATGGTTTGATGTTGTGTGACGTCATTTCATATTTATTGTGAATGGAGTTTATATAATTTTATTGATAAAATTTGGTTGATTCTATTTCCTGGATTCAAACAATAATGTTTTATTATACTTCTATACAAATGAATCAAAGTACGTAATTAAATGTGTGCTATTTGATTTGATTAATCGATTTGTTTTGTAACAAATGTTGAAATTTTCGGCACACCTAATTGGAAAATTTTGTATTCCGTTTTGTATTTCCGTAATTACACCCTTTAAAATGAACACAGGTGTGGGTAATTTACAACAGTTAATCGAAATTTCAATAATGTACCAATAAATAAATTACAGAACAGCCAAAAAAGAGATGCGAGAAATTCTATAATAATAAACATATGTACCGAGTAAGTTTCGAGTAAGTTTTACGATCGACAAATAGAAATTTTATGACGAAATCAACACTTTTCGAACAACATATAATTGATCTATCGATAACGATGCCTCGTTTTCCGCATATCATGTCTTTAGTTGTAATTTAAGCAACATCTATGGCTATTAGAGCTACAATAACGGTTACATAATGTCCATCAATGTGATTAATGCCCTACTTCCATCGCAGTCAAACGGAAAAATCCATAAAAACTTTTTCTAGACGATGTCGTTCGTGTCGATGTCACCAAATTTACAATGTTCTCTTGTACTGTTTAATATTTTATTTTTTCATCTGTCCTATTCTGCAATATGTGATACGTGAACCGTAATGGCCTTGGTATACAGACCATGTCCACTACAATGCATATCCGATTTTTTTCCATTCGGTTGTAAACCCTTTGTGCGAATCATGTTTGATTATTATTTGATTATGGTTGAATTGGCATTTTATTGATTGTATTTTATTAGATAAATCGGATTTATAACAAATATTTGTGTTTTTATCAGATATAGAATACATTGAGATGAATTTTATACAAACTATGGTGTTTCGGAGGCGTTATTGGCTTTAGATATTTTTTATTCGTCTTCTTCATCTTATTATGAGGAGACAACAATGTGATAAAAGTAGGGGAAAAATACACAGAGGAATTCTGGACGGTGCAAGGGGTAAGGCAGGGATGTCCTTTAAGTTCAACGCTGTTCAACATATATATCGCAGATATGAAGGAACACCTGCAAAAGGGACAAACGGGAGGAATAGTAGTTGGAATTAAGAAGTTTATGTCCTTAGCATATGCAGATGATATTGTATTGCTGGCAACTAAGGAAATTGAATTAAAGGCAATGATAAAATCCCTTAACAAATACTTAAAAAAAAAAGAAACTGCTGATGAACATGGAGAAATCAAAAATAATGGTTTTTAAAAAAGGAGGAGGGAGACAGAAAGAAGAGAAATGGGAATGGGAAGGAAAGTTAAGACTCACAAATACTTAGGATACCAATTCCAATGCAATGGAGGAACAGGGGAACATATTAAGCAGCTAAGTAAAAGGGCAATGCTAGCAATTCCGCAGATCTGGAGCTTAGGTGAAAGAAAATTTAAAGGTGAATACCACATAAGAATGCTCATGTTCGAAGCCCTAATAAAAAGCATTATCATGTATGGAGCAGAAGTGTGGGGATGGGAGGAGCATGAGCCGCTAGAGAAGGTGCAGAATAGGTATCTTAAGTGGATGTTGGGTCTAGATGAATGTACACCAGAGTACATAGTATTAGAAGAGACAAAGGTATGCAAAATTAAAATAGAAGCCGTTAAAAGAGCAATAAAATTTGAAGAAAACATAACAAAGAACCAAGAAAAACAATTATTAAACGAATGCTGGAAGGAATTGTAAAATAGAGATAAACAAAAAAAAACATCAAAATGGGAGATAAAAAGAAGTAAAATGTACGAATACGGAGGCTATTCAACAGAAGAAGGAAAAGAGAGAGTGGACATGGAATGCAGGAGATAATAGAAAGAATGAAGGACATACAACAACAAGAATTAAGCGAGAGAATAAGCGGATCAAGGTACAATTATAAGTACAAGAAAAATTGGAGCACGCAAAGATCGCTGTATCTAAAAGAAAAGGGAAACGGGGGAAAAAAAAAGAATAATTGCAAGGTTTAGATGTGGTGTGAAGAAAAAACAAACAAATTTTGGTTAAAATAGGAGGATAAATGATGTAGAATGTGCAGAGAAGAAAGGGAGACGGTTGAACATATGCTGGAAGGATGTGAAGAAATGAGAAGCAAAGGAGGAACAAGAGAAGATATTTTAAACGGAAATGGCTGCGGATACACATCGATGAAAGAGGTAATAGAAAGGAAATCAAAGAAAGAGAAAATAATAAGAAATAATACAAAATAGATTTCAAGCCAACAGGCAGAAATTAAATTTATATTTTAGTCATCTCATTATGAGTAGAGTGATGCGCGCACCTAAAGGGGGGAGGGGTTACGGGATTCCTCGTAGCTTATTTAGTCTAGAAAAAATTGGAGGCCTTATTCCGTTGTCTATTTTAAAATTATAACAAATTTTATTATTAATATCTTTGAAATTATTTTGCAATGGTCCAACATTAATGCAGACACCTTTATTTTGGACGTTTGCCATTGCTGATAGTACTAGGCTAGAATAGTACAATATAATGAGTATTAGTATCAAAAAGATATAATACTTCAAGAGTAATATAAAAAATAATAAAAAACAATAAACAATAAAAAAACTGTGTCTACTCTATTCCCTGCCAGTGCGGGAAACAATATATTGGCGAGACTTGCAGACCGCTACAGGTTAGGGTAAACGAGCATAAGAAGAAAGTTCAGCAGGGCGAAATTTACAGTTCCAAACTGGCTGAACATGCTTGGGAAAATGAACACCATTTCCAATTGAAAGATGCTAAACCCTTAATGTATGAGGAAAACAAGTTCAAAGAAAATTGAAAGAGTCTGCTTTGATCGAAAACTCTGGAGATGCTGTCAGCCAAGCCAGCATAGAATTTCCTCAACTCTGGCTTTCCATTATTCAAAACAATCCTTTTAATCCTCAAGTCACTAATCCGGTAACAAACAACTCATTACCACACAATAATGTGACAAACAACCTTAATCCGGTCGTTAATCCTCTGCAGGTAGTCCCGTCCCTACCCATACCTGATCTCAACCACCCAACCAATAGCAACACACCTATAACCTGCTCCCACTCCTACAATACTCGGTATAAAAACTCGAAGAAAACTGAAATGTTTATCACTTTTCGTGATCGCTGAAGACGGAAACAGATTGTTGAGCAGTTTCCGAAACGTCCGAATTTATTATTTTTTATATTACTCTTGAAGTATTATATCTTTTTGATACTAATACTCATTATATTGTACTATTCTAGCTTAGTACTATCAGCAATGGCAAACGTCCAAAATAAAGGTGTCTGCATTAAATTTTATTATGGCGTGATTTATAGAAATTTTCATCTTCGCATGGACGTTTCTTAAAAACGAAATGCGATAAAGACCTGCCGTTGAAATTTTTGAAACCTTGGGGTCATGATAATTGGAGAAAATTGGACCAGCATTCGTTTAAATCCAATGTTACATATTTATGTTATATTTTAATGTGGTTTCTTGTACAAAATTAAACATTAGCTTAGTTGATGTTAACCTAATTTCTGATTTCTCGGTTTTCTTTCTGTCCAGATTTAAAGTAAACCTTTGTAGTACAGAAACAAATACAAAGAAAAAGTTTTTAGATGAAAAACATTTGAATTTAGATTGCTTTTGAAATGTTTTATTTCGTCTTTCTAACTAAATAAACAACATAAAAAAAGAAAAAGTATTCTTTGTTGGTTTTCTGAAAAAGTACTCATTAGATGGTTAAGATTTTAAGCCAAGATGGAAGAAAATATTAAGCACAAAGTCCGTTAAAGAAAGATGTCGTTTGACGTTAACAAATGACGTTTCGACCGACCTTATTATCTCTATATAAATAGATATTATTACATAGTAACTGTAGAATATAAGACGAATATTATTTTGATTTTTAGGGTTTTGTAGGTATGACCAGGGGTATGAAACTCATATAAACGGGCTTGAAACGGTTTTAAGTTATATTCCATCCACCGACAGCGCTAAAATCGTTTTTTTTTACCAACATTTTGAGAACACATTATCGGCAATTGTTTTTGACATTGTAACGATAGGTGACAGTAAATTGTGATTGTGACAGTGATGAATTTTATAAGAAATTTTAAATATTAGCATCACATTTTTTATTTTCAAATGGTGTAGTGTAATTAATAATATTTTAAATGGTAAATGCAAAAGAAATATAAATCGTGTAATAAATAAAAAAAAATGGCACAGACTAAATTTAATATGTACAATAAAAGTAAATATAAAAGTAAAAAATAAATACTTGTTTATTTATTTCATATGCTTGCTTGCAAATAAAATAATAAAACTTAATGCTTACTGAAGTATTAACTTTTAACAATTGTAATTAATTTTAATTTTAGGAAATTAATTATGAGAGTTGTAAATAAATTAATCATAATTTTCGGTTCAAGGCAATCTTTAATTTTCTACCAAAATTACATTTAATTTTTCAATTTTGGTAGAAAATTAATGATCGCGCGATTCATAGCAATTTAAAATATAAAAATATATTTGTGTGCACTGCGGGTTGCATACTATCTAATCCTAGTTCATATTACAACCACGAATGTCGCAACTATCGCTGTCCAAAGCCGTAACATGGGAGTCCTCTATCTTCCTTGTTTTATAATTTGTGGGTATGACCACCAAAAACTGTCTGTCTCTCTATCTGTACGGTAGAAATTTAGTATGTACCTAACTGCACAATATCGGGAGAAAATGCCGAAGAGATGTCCGGGATTTGAACCCGAGTCCTTGTGTTCCGTATACATTCGAGTCATCACTGCAGAAGAAGGGGTGCGAATAGACTCCAGTTTTAATAAAACAATTTGTATGCTATAATTGTTGAGTAATGTGGAAAATAATTACAAGTGGAAACGATTAGTTTGATGCCATTTCAGCCGTGATTTACACGGGAGTTAGTGGAGCATGCGGCTACCACAGCACTACCCTCTCCCTCCCCCATAACCCCCTACTAACGCCACAACTGCACTTTACCAACCGCTGCAAATAATATTATTAACAACTGCAAACGTTTCAGACACATATACAGCACTCGTGGATTCAAAATGTAGCATATATATTGCAAGATATACCAAAAGCTTTTAACTCATATTCAGGAAGATTTCAGGAAAAAAGTCGTATATACTAGAAAAATATATATATATACAGCCTTGCCAGAAAGTATTAGACCCCCTAAGGAAAATTTAGTTTTCATTTATTATCAGTCTATATTACAGGCAATTTTAATTATCTAGTTGTTAGTTATAGTATAAGGTTCAAAGTATAAAAACAGAACATTGTTATTAAAAAAAAATGTATATTTATAAAAATATACATCAATATTTCGTAAATCCCCCTTTTGCTTGAACACTTTTGATTCGTCTGGGCATCCTCGCCACTAATTTCTGGTATATTTCTATAGATAATTGATTCCACTTAGCTATAATCCTTTCCTTTAATGTCTCTTTCGAGGAACACTTATTTTGGGAAACCTTTCTTTTTAAAACGGTCCATAAGTGCTCGATCGGGGATAAATCAGGGGATTGAGCGGGCCAATCCATAACTTTAATCTCACTATCACTAAACCACTGTAAAACACGTCGGGATTTATGGCAGGGTGCGTTATTTTGTTGGAAATAGTAATTAGGTGTCATTTCGCCGAATAGTTTTAAATATGAAGGCTCCAGAGTCTCTTCCAGCATTTCGATGTAGCGTTCGCTGTTTATTCTTCCTTCACATATGGAGATTTCTCCGACTCCAGTTGCAACCATACTGCCCCAAACCATTAAGATGCCCCCTCCGAACTTCACCGTTGGTATTATACATTCCGACTTATAAGCCTCCCCAGGCCGGCGACGAACAAACTGTGCACCAGGATGACCAAAAAGCTGCATTAAAAAAAAAAAAATTAGTTTAATATTCTATGATTTTTCAAAATTAGAAACTTTGAGCAAGTAATTTACATATGTTTCAATACTCACCTCTATGTTTGATTCGTCTGTCCACATTACTTTGGCCCAATCTTCACTTTTCCAATCATGGTATTTTCTGGCCCACAATAGCCGTCGCTTTTTATGGGCTGGGGTCAGATATGGTTTGTGTCTTGCCTTGCATCCTCTTAGTCCTACATCATAGAGGCGTTGTCTCACGGTACGAGGAGAAATTTTTAAGTTATTATGTTCATTCAGTTGACTGGACAGATCTTTCGATGATAGCCGGCGATTACGGAGGGACATGCGTTGCAAAATTCTATCCTGTTTGACTGTTGTAATTTTTTTTCTCCCGCTTCTGGGCTTATTTTTGTAGCATCTAGTCTCCTCGAATCGTTGAATGGTAGTTCGCACAGCACAACGAGAAAATTGTAATTGTCTGGCAGTTTCATGAATTGAAAGTCCTTGCTTCTTCAAAATCACAATTTGGCTTCTCTACACTTCACTCAATTCACGTGTTTTTGGCATTATTAATTAGCACACTAAATAATAATGATGAAAAAAAATGTTTAACTTCAAAAGCACAGCGCAAAACGTTCATACTAAGCTCAAAGGCAAATGTTGTCGTATAGAAGCATTACCGACTTTTTATACTTTGTACCCCCACTAATGATCCTGTAGTTCCAAGATCGTCGGATATCTTCCTAAATGTTGTTATTGTGGTTGTTTTGATTCTAGGAAGTAATTAATACCAATACTTCTCTAAGAAATTTATATATGGAAAATTTCGTGGGGGGTCTAATACTTTCTGGCATAGCTGTATATATCGTTTAAAACAGTGTTTCTCAACCAAAAACGCACCGCGTACCAGTATAATATATAATTTTCTAACGAGGACCACTAATAATAATTGTTGGTTCATTTTTTGCAAGAAAACAAATATATTTGATGTGCTACTAAATACATTTATTACCGATCGCCAACCAGTGATGGCATCCAACGGTTCATTCCGGTTCGCGCGAACCGTTTCTTAAAATTATTGAAATCTTAGGGAACCGGTTGTTAGAATTATTAAAAATAAATTAATTGCTCTGACTTCAGTTTTGAATCGTGCGCCGTGCCCTGCAGTGTTGCAAATATAATATTTATTTTATAGGTTATTAATAATACGCTCTTAAATTTTTTTCCTTATATTTAATAAATGGAAGTAAGTGATTTGTTTTCACTCTTAAAAATACAACATAAAATAAGTTCTTAAAAATACAATTATAATAGGTTCCTAGATATCACATGACTTTATAGAACCGCTTCCTGAAAATTTAGGATGCCATCACTGCCGCCAACATATATAAGGGAGGTATTGTGATCATACCGATTTTGACATTTAGAGATTTCGATGGATCTCCACGAATTGAGGTCCCTACATAACGTTTTGACTATTTTTAGCATGATATCTGTCGGTCTGTCTGTCTGTTTGTTTGTCTGTCTGCCTGTCTGTATGTCTGTTTGTCCCTCCGTCTGTCTGTGTCCACGTGCAGAGCAAATTCGGCTAAAAAGATTTTTATGAAACTTCATATTTAAGCTTTTGACATCAATGGCACGAGTTGATCAACTTTTGCTAAAAATCGGTGGATTGGAAATGGGAGTTTACTAGTGTCGATTTTAAGATTTTTGCGAATATTTAACAACAAAAAAATATTTAAAAAAATTTTTGATAAAACGAAAAAAATTTGAAAAATTCTTCGAAATTTTTTCTAAATATCTATTTTCTCATATTTATATGTACATTTCCATGGTCATGATAAATAATATCTCTGTTAGAAAATATTAGGCCAAGTTATTTCTACTCTGCTGCTAGAATGTATTTTATACAAGTACTTTGAACAAGAACAAATATTTTTGACGGCCAAATATTCATTCAATAGTGAATATATGCTGGTCCCACTAATGCCCAAGGATACCTTAATCTCACGATAAGTCATAGGCGATCTTGCAGTATCAGTTCACGCGCAGCATCAATGTTTTCCGGAACAACAACCGATTTTGGACGACCTTCACGAAATTCGTCCTTTAGCGAACTACAGCCATGATTGAAGTCGGCAAACCCTCGATAAACAGTAGTCCTTGATGGTGCTTCATCGCCAAAAGTCGAATTAAGTTCATCGATGCACTATTGTTGCGTTAATCCACGTCGAAAGTTGTAAAAAATAATCGCTCGAAAATGTTCACGATTGAATTCCATTTTTAGCCGAGATGATTTTTTTTTTACTGTAAATAACACAAATAGCGCTCGTACGTCGAAACGTTCTGAATACGTATTTCGTCAAAAATATCAAACTTTACGATAGAAGCGTTACTAGTTTAGCGCAAGTTAAAGAATTATGTATGCATGCTAAATTTGAACTCTAGACCTAGCCGTTTAGCCACTCTTTCTACCGCAAAAGCTTCGTAATTATACCTACGAAATTTTAAGCTTATGGGACGACCTGAAATTATACTATTTAAATCATTTAATACCTATGAATTTTTGAATATGAAAATTCTTGGAATATAAATTACAGATTACAAATTTAAAAGTGTCTTGGTGTGAAAATATTTCAATTTAGTTGCATTTCAAGCCGGGATTCTCTCAATAAAGACCTTCGTGACTCCAGACACCCAATATTGACTCTGGGACTGTTACATTTTAATACTATTGATTTATATCAGCGATATCAGGTCTTATATTCAAAACTAACAGCTTCATCGAGATGGTCACAACTGTTGAAAATGGAATTTTGTTATCCGACATAGAGGTTTGATAAAATATTCGCGGACTAGAGTAATAAAACTTTAATAATAATATGTTATAATTCATGTGTTGGGAATAGTGAAAAAATACTGAGAGTACCGAAATTTAAATATCTAGGAGCATTAATGGACAACTCAGGTACGAGTTACCAGGAAATTAACTTCAGAATCAATAGAGCAGAAGTAGTAAAGCCTTAAATTCCATGTTGTGAGATAAGAACATCACAATCCAGACAAACAGTTTTTACAGCAATAGTGCAAAGTATACTTACGGATGTGAAGTGTGGTGCATCGACAGTAGAAACAAATAAATTACTAGCTACGGAAATGGATTTCTGGCGAAGGAGCTGTAGAAAGTCAAAAACTGGACAGGATAAGAAATGAGACAATTAGAAAAATAGCAAAAATGCAAAAAAAAATATATAATTTGACACAATTGAAACCGAACTCTAATCTGGTTTGGTCACGCAAATAGAATGACGGAAGGTAGATGGCCAGAAAAGATGGCCTTGATACCAGAGAGGAGAAGAAAACGAAGACCTAGACGAAGTTGGAGAGGAATAGAGGAAGCAATGTCGACCAGAGGACTAACAAAAGACTTATGTCATGACAGAAGTTTCTAGAAATTGAGAACGGAGAGGCAGCGTCAGCCGCATCATATATACATATATATACTGTTCGTTTAGAAAATAAAATTCCCATTTAGTTCATCTTGAGTATTTGAATAAAGTATATATACGATTTATTTTATGTTTAACTTAATAAATAAACAATTAACTGGTGAAAAGAGGTTAAAAGGGAAACATATATTTTAAAAAATAATTAGGGTTAAATATAAAACATCTACCATTGTATGTAGCCACTGAAATAGTTCATTCAATCGCACATTATACCTTGCGTTCAATTTACAACTATTTAGTTTATAACTAGATTGAAATTGTTTTTTGCAATTCACCTAATTTGTATCTAGTTTTAAGATAAAAAAAGTTGTTAATAAAACTAGATATAGGAATATATTATGAAATCGGGTCTTAAGCCGCATTCAAATTATAGACTCTCTTCAATTTATAGTCTATAGTTTGTACTCTGTTGATTGTTCCTACAAGTTTGTCATATGGTAAGACGTGCAATCGTCCAGACCTCTAAATTTAATACGTTATTCCTTGTCGATTGTGGATAATTTTCTAAACTTATAGCTAATGAGTTGTTTTAATGAGACATATAAACACATTGGATATCTCAGTCTATCGGAGAGACCGTATATATTCAGATCAATTCTGTAAAAATTTACTGTTTAGTAACGTTACTACAAGATAAAATATTATATAAAGTATAATGACTTTCATTCATGATAGTGACCTTGCTCATACTGACAGATTTAGTTCCTATTATCATAGTAAATACAAAATTGGTCTGAATGTATGCCTTTACATAACCTAACAAAATGTCATTATTTACAAATCTCGCTCAAAATTACAAAGAACAACAGTAAATATAATCAATTTAAGTAATTAGGTTAGGTTTAGTTAGTAAGAATGTAGGACAGGAGAATTATAAAAACGATAAAAGATAATAAACAATTTACGAAGCCACCGTAGTTGGTTTAAAGACACCAGATGTCGTATTATTCGTAAGTCACTAATTTCCAGGAGCTGTAAACGCTGCGTCGAACGTTAAAACAGTGAATTAAAACATATGCATAATGTATAGTGTAGAGTCTATTAATTTAAAGAGCTCTGAATGGAACTTTAGGGAAATAAACTCAACAGCAGTCAACTCACAAATAACAGCTGCATTAAATCAAGTCGATGTTTCCCCTCTTCACCCACTAGGTATTGTATAATACGCGCAATCCGCGTAATTTTTGACTAAATCTTTGTTTACCTTATGTGTGTGTGTATGTGTGGGTGTCTGTGTGTGTGTGTGTGTATATACGATAACTCAAAAACGGTTCAACTTAAAGAGTTCGTTCTGATGCTAAAAAATTCTCCTATTAATTGGGAAGAACCCTATTGTTTTTTATGAAAATCCGAAACCGGAAACGGAAGTTATTAAACTTTGAAATTTTAAAAAATTCATAACTAGTAAACCAACCTTTGAAAAAAAAATTGTATTATATAAAATTTTATTTTTGAAGATTTACCTAAATCTTTTTTATTTTAACTTAATTTTTTTTTTTATTAATATTTTTTTTTTATAGGAGGGCAAGTCTAGCGGAGTTGTCTCTTCGCCACTGGTTTTTTAGTGTGAGGGGAAGGGCTTTAGCCCGTTAGCCCCCCTTCTAGGTGCGCGCCTTATCTAGAGTCTATTAGGTTAATTTATAATTAATTTTAGCTCAATGAACTCTAAAATTCCGATTAGAAATAAATCGACACATCTCACCGCTGCCAATATAAATAAACTTAAAAGTTAAAACAGATGCCTTCTTGGTTTATTTACATTACAAAAAGCAAATGGAATTAAAATTAGGATAGAAAAAATCTGCTTCACTATCAGCAGAACTTCCGGCTTACTATTATAAAGTTTATTTTTAAAACAAGTATGATTTTATTTTTGGTATTGCTATCTAAATATTCTTCTTTCATTTTACAGTAATAAAATGTTTAAATTTTAACTCTATTACAGCGTAATTTTAGTGGAAGTCGTTCATTAAAAATGCTATTTAATTTGAAATTGCAGTTTGGTTTGAAACTGTGCCAAATTGCATTAACCAAAGGTTCACAACCTATTCACTGGGCTTCACTATGCACTATAACTATTAAAGATAAAATAAATAATAGAAGCATATAACGTGCACATGAAAATGGAATAATGGATTCAACAGAAAATTTTTGAATAGGACTTTCATATACAGGAACTAATTGGGAAACATCGGAATTGTACAATTGGCTTTGTTATGAAACAGATACAAAGGATACGTCGTCTACACCAGTGCTTCTCAATCCAAAAGTTACTATAGACAGGCATAATACCATTTTATTTTCCACGGCCCGGAAAAAATAATTTTAATTTGATAGTATTGCTAGATGTAACTGTTAACTCAAAAGAATGAGTGTTACATGAAATGTTAACTTTTATTTCATTGTATTGCATGGTACTTTTAAGAGTCTTCCACATTTGTTTCTAAAACTCGCGAGCGGATTTAGCCTGAAAACCTCTAAGTTCGCCAGCTAGTTGCTATGATTTTTTATGACTTAGGAATAAGGGTTTTTTGAATTGAAGTCTACGTTTAACTTAACCTTCGTTTAATAATTGTTTAGATGTTAAATTTAAAATACATGGTTACACAAACTTATAATTAAGAAAGGCTGCTATAATCCTATGAAACACACAATCTTAAACTTCACAAAAGAACCTCTTAAACACCTCACAACTCGCACGGGATTTAAGACTCTTTTTGAGGTTCGGTTAACACCATAATAATATGTTCACAATTAATTCCAAACTAGTTTTAAACCAACAACTACCACGTTACCGGGTTTCTCAACCAAACTTTGGGAGGTTTGTGTGATTATTTTGGTATCCAAAAACAAACTGCCTTTGTCTTTTACGAGGTTTTCTTAGGCCTTTCTTAAATCTAACAATTGTAACCCTTTTTTGTTGTTATAAAAATAATCAGCTCTACAATTAACAAACTGAAACATTTTATCTTTAAGAAACATGTTTGTACCCTCATAATTTATAAACCCAAATAATTAATTTATACTCTAATTACCTAATGATGATATATGATAGTAAATGTATGACTGTATCAACATCTGTATAAACATTCGGCCATGTAATTGAAATAAATGGTGAGAATTTTTAACAAATCTGTCTTCAAACTTTAAACTAAAAAAATTGATGTGAAATGTGAACATTTCAGGGTGTTGTAGGTATTTAGGCAGTGAAAGATGATTATTAGAAGACCAAACGATGATGCTTGTCACTAACACAATAAAAGTGTTGGTTTTAAATCCTTTAAATCAATAGGCACGACAAGAAGGTTGCAGTTAGATTTTTTCTACCGTGTATCATATATCTCTAATAATACCATAATATATATTTTAAGGCATTTTTTTGCGGAAATATCGTTCAAATCCAGACCTCGCAACAATGCGGGCGATCTTTTGTCACGCCTACAGAGACATTGTTTATATTGCGACTATATGAAAAACAAACAGATTTTCTACTAGAAATAGAGTCCCAGCAACCGGCCAGTTATTTATTTATTTTCCTAGTCGATATTTGTTAAATAAATTTACGTACCTCTTCTCTACCCATAACAAAATTTATCCATGTATATACAAATATATTTAATTTTACCTAAGATATTAAATGAAAATCTTAATACTTTGCAAAATTTAGTCAAAATGAAATGTATTCCAAAAATCAATTACTGTTCCTTAATCTGCACTTAAAGAGCTTCCATTTAATATTCCCACAATAAAATTTAAATTAAAAAAAAATGTTTTTTCAATAACACACAGACTGAAAAAATTTCCAAAAAGAAATCGGATAAAAAATTCCTCTCGTACGTTTTTGGTTCATAGCAATATACATTGATTAGAATTTTTTTCAGATTTTTAATTTAACCCCTTAGGGTTAAAAGGTGCGAGACACTGATTTTTTAAAAACTTTTTTGGAAAAAATCGCATTAAAATAAAAAAAAAATAACTACGTCTCGTTCCTTTATCTACGTCTTAGGAGCTTTCTTTTGAAACCACACAATAAATTTTAAAAAAATATTTTTTTTTCGACGACACAAAAAATATCAGTATTTTGCGAAAAACCAATTTGATCAAAATTTCCTGTTGAACTATTCCGATTCCCATCAATGTACGATATTGTTGAGATATTTTCCTGCGCCCCCCCTCCCCTTCAACTAAAGAGATTGTTAAAATATCGCCGTTTGATTAAAATAATCGGAAATTGATGTATAACGTTTTCAAAATACGTAGAAAATGTGTTTCCAGAAGTGAAAATGACGTTGGCAGCAATGTGCAGCAACATTTCAAAGGCTTGAACTTTCTTTAAAATTGACAATTAGGTGTAATATATTTCGACTCCCATCTGTCTCTATTATTCAAATGATGAAGGGCTGCTTTTATCTATAGTTTGAATAGTGAAAGTGATAACCAGTACCCTTTGTGTCGTCCTTTGTAATTCTGAATAGAAATTACATAATCCAAAAATTCAGGGTTCAATATATAAAATGAATATAATACATTTCATATGCAAGTTGTTCATAATAACTTATTTCTTGTTTCATTTCCAGTATATATTTTCAGTAAATTTCAAACTATTACTTTCTAGGTTAATATTTCCGGGTACCGAATGTTGAGAGACACTGGTGTAGTCCTGCCAGGCAAATTACAAGTTGTATATTCTTTGAAATAGTAAAAAGTACAAATTACAGCTTAGAACGTAAAGATACTTCTGCATAATAAGACATCAAAGAATATTTTCAAAGGACTGTTCACTTTAGAACTTGTATGCATTAAAGAGAAGGATTAGTAGCTATTTGCTTTCATAAAAACATGCGTAATAAGTTTGCTAATTCAAATGTAAAAGATTTTTTCCACTCTATTGACGTACTATGATTAATAGCTATGTATAAAGTTAAAACAATTTTGGCTCTGAATTTATAGATGATTTAGGATTTAGGTATATCAATAGATGATTTAGGATGTGTTTATAAATACCGAAAAAATCGTTGCTGATGTCGGTGGTTTTAACCATTGTAGTCTTCCACGCACACCGTCATCCCCCTGGTTTAATGCACATCGCGTAAATCTCAGAAAACCAAAAAAAAAAATTTTTTTTTTTTCTTGTTCAGATTATTTTTCCAATTAGATGAAAATTTTGGGAGTCACGGGAGGACACCCTAAAACTATAATCTACATATATCTTCTTTATTATTGACTTTTTTTTAGTGGCACAACTCAAAAACGGTTAGAGATAACGATCTCTGGTTAGAATTTTTGGATTTTCCGTAATTTATTTAGTCTAGAAATGAAAACGGTTAGAGATAGCGACCTGCGGTAGAAATTTTTGTATTATCCGTAGTTTATTTAGTCTAGAAAAAATTTGAAGCTTTAATCGTTTAACTCGTTTTGAGATTATGACAATTTTTTTAATGGCATTATTTACATCATTTGTGAAAATTGTGCATTAAAAAAAATCACAACTCAAAAACGGTTAGAGAAAACGACCTGAGGTTACAATTTTTGGATACCTCGTAGTTTATTTAGTCTAGAAAAAATTTGAGACCTTATTTGTTTGGCGTATTTTAAAATTATGATAAATTTTAAAACGGCGTGATTTATAGAAATTTTCATCTTCGCATGGACGTATCTCAAAAACGAAATATGATAAAGACATGCGGTTGAAATTTTTGGAAACTTGAGGCCTTAATTGACTTGTCGCCAAATTTTGAAGAAAAAAACATCGGCAGTTTTTAGCGAAAAACAAAATCACTCTCGTTCCCCATCTTTGTGACTTTTTTTTTTGTTCCTAAAATTGAATAGTTCCTTAGAAAATCAAATTATCAAAGAGATAAAATAAAAATCGAAAACTGATCTAAATGCGATTCTAAAGAGGGTCTGCAAAATGAGTTCCCAGAAGTGGTAGCCACAGATGAGCCATATTTCGAAAGTGATAAATTAAATGTGAAGTAATTTATAATTATTAAAGTTTCAAGTCCGCGAATTTTTTGATCAAACCTCATATAAATCTCTAGTCAACAGCTATACACAATAGTAAATCACTGTTCTTCAGTTATGAATTATAGAACAAGAATATACTAATTAGATAAACAAACAAACAAACAAGAACTTGATTAAAATCGACCCTAATAATTCGTAGCATGTGCCTAGTTATCAACATGATAATAGAGTATATTCGGAAACAAGTGGCGCATTCTGGCGGTGCTTTAATGAACTAATTTGTTATGTATTGTTGAGCGTGCAGGCCTTGTGTATTTTAACACGGTAAAAAGCTGCATAATCATTATGCAAGTTCCATTCCACCTCCTTCGGATTTCTTCCGATATAGTGCAGACAGCTATGGGGTCGACTCAGCCTTAAGTATTTAATGAGTACCTGTTTATACAGGGATAATAGGACCAGTCGAAACGTCAAACTGACCACGTGGTTTCCATTTCTATGTCCGGTGGTCTAGAAACGGAGAACTTCTCTTCTCTATCCCTTTTACGCATATCTAGGCATTGGGAACCTATTATTTTTCACGAACTTAAGTTCATATTTACTCCGATCTATACGTATTTACTTCGTAACGTAAGGTGGAAGAAGCCTAAAAACAGTAATATGTTGACCTCACTGGCTAAGAAAACTAAACATTATGTTTTCTTATTGGTGAGCCGCTTTTTAGGGTTTTGTAGGTATAACCAAAAAACCCTTATACCGTCATTTTGTCGTCTGTCTGTCTGTCTGTCTGTTCGGTAAAAATTGTAGCCAAACGGCTAAACCTAGAGAGTTGAAATTTGGCATGCTTATACAACTCTTTGACCCGCACATAGCAAAAATACTAAAACATCTAAAAATCATAACCCCCTAAAAATATAAATAAATATATGCTCATCGAAAAAATAATATTTTTTTACAATTCTGTGTATGGTATCAAATGAAAGCCCTTGATACGTGGATTAATGATTTATATTATATTATAAATTTTATTTTTGTAAAATAAATTATTTAGACGTGCTTTTTGCTAAAAATGTGCAAAAAAAAAAATTGTCCCACACCCTGTAGCCCAGATGGTTTAAACTAAAAATCTGAAAAAATTCTAAGTAATGTACATTGGTGTGAACCGGAATAGTACAACAGGAATTTTTTATCAAATTATTTTTTCGGAAAATAACGCATTTTTTGTGTTTTTAACTAAAATATGTAAAATATTTAATCCACTATTTAACACAGTAAACGAGTGAACGTCCGTAGTCCAGTGGTAACGTTCTCGCTTCGTAAGTTGAAAACTACTGTTCGATTCCCGTCAATTTTTATTTTTTCTGTTTTTTTTTTGCATTTTTATTTTGTTTAAATTATTTTGTCAAAATTCTAGTTATATTTTGGCAAATGTTGCATTTAATTTTTAAAAGCGTAAATTTAATAACAAGTGGGAAGTGTTAAAATTATAATTTAATTCTATGTTTGAATGTATACGAAATCAGAGGGGCGGAGTTTATGACTTAAACAACCAATGGAAGCCGTAGGCGCAATTTTCAAAATATTAATGAACCTTGCTATATCAAAAAAAAATACTGCAAATATTTAGAAACATAAATTATGGTATTAGGCATTCGAATTAAAATTAATAAAACAAATATTTTAACATAAAATTTGTTTTGGCATCCCAAATAATCATCATTCACTTACTAAATACCTGCGAAACCCTGAAATGTGTCAAAATTCACACTTCACATAATTTTTTTATATTAAAATAATTTTAAAAAAACTGTTGATTCCAAAAAAAGATCCTTAAAAAGTTTTGGTCCTCGGATGTATTTCAGATCGCTATCCGGCCGTCTTTTGGAAGTTGCACATGCCTGCTATATACATTTGTTTTCTACTTCTACCTGTTTACGTAAACCGAGTACTTTTTATCCAGTTTTCCAAAGTGGTATCGTTTGGCGTGATATGCAATTATATGCCTACCATCTTAGCCTTCAAATTTATAAATAATGTTTATCACAACTATAGTAATATTCTAATCAAATTTAAAAAAATATGTTTCGTTGCGTCAGGAACCTTACTACGAAAATTAACAGGGTAGTCAACGTGTTAACTGCAATGTTTCCCGTATTATATTTACCTGTTACAGTTTTTTACTGTTTTAACTGGTAATATTATTAATTAAAAACGCATTTTTTTAATTGTAATTAATAACATAACCATAGTTTTATTATTTTTTTAATTACATTAAAATATAATAAATTAAAAAGGTAATGTGAACCAAAAAACACGGAATGGTGCTACAGAAGTGGGTGCCTTCGAGATATTGGTATATAAGAAGACCCAGAAAAAGGTAAGTTATAGTAACTAAAGTCCCTATATAAAGAAAGTATTGTAAACTTTTGTTCATACCAACGTCATACATATGTGTGCCTTAGTGTTTGATTGGCAATACTGCTTCCCCTGTTGCCATGTTTGTTGGTGATTTAAATACTTATATATTTTTTTAGGCAACCATATCAAAAACAGTTTTTTTTTTATCACCTAGTACTAGACAACAATTAAATCTTTATCGGCCTAGGTCGATTTGCTTACTTTTTAAGCTGCTGGATGCTAACGCCATCTACGATAGTGATGTTTGATGAATAACAAGTGAATGTTTAAAATAATTTGGAAGTTAATTAAAATAAATAAGTTTAATTTTTCTAATTAAAATTACTTTTGGTCGCCTAAAAAATATAATGTGCACTTTTCCCAAATTGTTCTTTTCTCCAGTTCTTCAAATTCAGATGGATACGAAAAGAATCCACTTTTTGGCCATGGTATAAGTAACTATTTTTTGTGTTTTACTTAACATATTATTATTTTTAGTGGCTGTGTATTGAGTACTAAAAGAAAATTAAAATATCTTTAAGCATTTTGTGGAATTTCACTGAAAACTTTGTGATAGTATTTATGGTAAATGGTAATACTAGGTACTATACTTAGAAATTTCGCATTTATACCAAAAATTTATCGACTTTAGCTGTAAGCATTTAGGTAACATTACTAGGAGTTCTGAAGTTACGTTCCAAACATTTATCATGAAAATACTACACTTTAAATAATTTATTCGCTATATCGATTCGAGAATTTTATGTAGTACATTTGAAATAACATATAGCTATTTTATATTTGTCGTAAAAGGACGTGAACTTAAAATAGCACATACATTTCAATTTAAATTTTAAAACTATTTTATGTGTTTCAATAAAATTAAAAATCGTATATAAATGGCATTAAAGTCCTCGTCCAAATTGACGCAGTGATAAGAATGTAAACATTTATTCACCTAATCCTTAACCATTATTTGGTGTCAAGATATTAGAATTGAAAAAGTATTATTCTTGCGGTTTTCCATGTTTTTTATTACTTTTTTAAAAATCCCTCCAATAACAGGTAAACAGGACAGCCGTGCGTGCGTCAACCGCCCATGTTCAAACATTCACAAGACCGCCTTCTACTATAATCGCACTCAAATCGCGTAGGTCAGCAAACTTTCATCAATGTCTGCGGTATTTGGTTTGATTCTAGCAAAACACGCGGTGACCCTGTCTTCACACCGTTAACAAAATCTTTATAAAACAACAAACAACATTCTTTTCACAACCTTTTTAAATACATCAAATATCCCTAGACCATTTTCATGATTGTGTTTGCTCTTCGGGAACCTTTCCAAGACTTCTATATGCTGTAATCCAATTTTGTTTTTCTTGTTATCTTCCTCAGGAATCTCATTTTGCTCTTAATTTATTCCTAGTTTTTTCCATTACGTTAACATTGTAATTGTAACATTTTTGAAAATTTGTAACTTGGTGTAATTTTTTTGTCGGGTTTTGCCAATTTTATGTTGTCAAAAAGATTACCGCCTGCTTCTATTCTCTCTGTTATTTTCGCATCTATTTTTTAGGGTTTTGTAGGTATAACCAAAAAACCCTTATGCCGTCATTTTGTCGTCTGTCTGTCTGTCTGTTCGGTAAAAATTGTAGCCAAACGGCTAAACCTAGAGAGTTGAAATTTGGCATGCTTATACAACTCTTTGACCTGCACATAAGAAAAATACTAAAACATCTAAAAAACATATCTTCCTGAAAATATAAACAAATATGTACGTGGATTAATGATCGACATTTTATTTTTGCAAAATAAATTATTTTGAAGCGATTTTTGCCAAAATTGTGCAAAAAAAATTTGTCCCACACCCTGTGGCCCATATGGTTTAAACTAAAAATCTGAAAAAATTCTAAGTAATGTACATTGGTGTGAACCGGAATAGTACAACAGGAATTTTTGATCAGATTATGATTTCGGAAAATAACGCATTTTTTGTGTTTTTAACTAAAAGTTAAATATTTAATTCTCTATGTAACACAGTAGATAAGTAAGCGCTCGTAGCGTAGTGCGTTTCGTAGTTGCTTTGTAATTTGCAAACTAGAGTTCGATTCATGTCAATTTTAATTTTTCTGTTTTTTTTTTGCATTTTTATTTTGTAAAAATTATTTTGTAAAAATTCTAGTTATATTTTGGTAAATGTTGCATTTAATTTTTAAAAGCGTAAATTTAATAACCAGTGGGAAGTGTTGAAATTATAATTTAATTCTATGTTTGAATGTATACGAAATCAGAGGACGGGGCTTATGATTTAAGCAACCAATGGAAGACATAGGCGCAATTTTCAAAATCTTAATGAACCTTGCTATAAAAATCATACTGTACATATTTAGAAACTTAAATAATGGTATTAGGCATTCGAATTAAAATTCATAAAAAAATATTTTGACATAAAATTTGTTTTGGCATCCCAAATAATCATCATACAGTTACTAAATACCTGCGAATCCTGAAATGTGTGAAAATTCACACTTCACATCAAATTTTTTAATTAAACTTATCTCAAATACTTAAATTGTTCTTGCTCTATTTATCTATCTCATAGTTTTACCTTGTAACTATACTATTTAGTATTTTACACCGTTTCTGCTAACAACCATAGGTTTTTCTATACTTATTTTCATATTTATTTTCTGCAGTTCGTCATCATATAGCATCAAGTTTTCTTGAAGTTTTTTTTTTTTCTTCTTTCGTTTCCTGCCATAATTGCCATCATCAGCATAGAGATCTCGGATAATTTTATGGGATTTAAATTCTAACGGTCATTGTGGTGTCATTTTTCTTTTTATTTAGTAAAGTATCATTCACAGCTCATGTTTTAATAGATAGTACGTAATTCATAGTGCATAATGTTAATGGATAATGTTAGTGGCTAGTCACAAAACTTTGGTACCATTCATAGCTCATGTTTTAATAGATAAATCGATCTTGCTGCCATCTACTCGCAATAGAAATTACTAAACAATTTATAATAAAAATATCTTGTTATTAAATATATATATTGTTTTTTTATTAAATATACTTCTAAAAAGAACCAAAATAATATTTATTAAGTGAATTATTAAATAAAATAACTATAATGTTTCTGAAGCTACTCACTCTAACCTAACTTTTTGATTTCACTAAAAAAAGATAACTTTGTTTCCCAGAAGTGTTGGTCTAAAATTCTGAAAAAAATCTCAATAATGTACATTGATGGAAACTAAAATAGTTCAAAAGGAATTTTTGTCAGATTAATTTTTTTATTGTTGAAAAAATACATATTTTATTTTAAAAGTTCATGTAGTATTTTAAGGAAAAACTCTTTGTACATAGAATAACAAACGGTACATTATTTTCAAAATATTGTTCAATTGGGCTTGATTACCCCAAAAAAAAAAAATGTTCCACACATATAGCTGCTTTAACTTGGGTACTAGATACCTGAAAAACACTAAAATATGTGAAAATTCACACTTCACATTAATTTTTTATTAGATTCAACACATTTATTAATTAGTACATCATAAACTGCAGCCACAAGTCTTTTTATAATTTCCTGTATAATATATTCGTCTATTTTGAAATGTATCACTGTATACCTGCGAAACCCTGAAATATGTAAAAATTCTCACTTCACATCTATTTTTCAATATTAGTTTTAACATTTTTACTAATAATTATGTCACAAGCTGCATCCACAAGTCTTATTCGAATTTCAAGTATAATATATTCCTTCATTTTGACAGTTGTCAGTGTTTTAATGTTAATGTTAATGTCAGAAGTTTGAGATATACAAACTTTTAACATTATGCGTTAAATATTTTCTTACGCTTATCCACTAAATTGGAGCTATGAATGCTTATACGGATTTGTGTAGAACTAACATTCTTATGCGTTAACATTAACATTATGAATTACGTACTATCTATTAAAACATGAGCTGTGAATGATACTTAAAAGTAGAGGACTTAAGATATACCCTTGTGTTAACCCTTTTTTTGGTTTATCCAGAATGGAATTAAAACAATTACTTGAATGTGCTCTGGAATCTAAAACTTGTACGAGGAAGGTTTAAAATTGACCTGTATTTTATATTATGTCGGGTGACATCCATCCCTCGAGGTGTATTACGTCATTCTCCGGGCGTAATCATCTTAGTAACACCCTTGGTGCATAAATAGCTATAATTCATAAATTATATCGACTAGAAAAAAATAAAATGCAGGTCAAATTTGAATTGTCATCTTGTATATGTCATATGTAATATAATAATAATATGTGTATGTAATATAGAATAAATTTACTAATATACTTTTTCTTTTGTTTTAGGTGAGTGAAAAAACCAGCAAGGCAATTTTTTTGGATTTATATATTGTAAGTAAGTTTATTCACAAAGGGAATCTTAAAAATTGTAGTGAATTTTTACATAATTCAGTGCAACAAAGAATTCTAAAAGGTTTAGAAAATTTTCAGATAAGAACATCTTTACTGCTTCCTTTACATTTTGCCTTTTAACCGTTTTGTATGAGACGTTTTCGTTCTATTCACAATTTTCTGAAATTTTCTTTTTCATACATATCGTAAAATTAGTCTGATGGCTGCGTCCTTGTTGAAATTATAACTGGTAAATGTAGGAACCCAACCATTTGCAAAGGAAGGAAACCATATTAAAGAAAATGGCACATGAAACTTCAAGTCTGAAAAGTAACTACATCCATTTCTAAAAGGTATCTACGCCGGTCACCATGGCGTAGTGGTTAGTGTAGCGATGCACTGGATCCTAGACCATGAGGGCTCGGGTTCAAATCCCGGTTATGGCAAGGAAATTTTCTCAAATAAAAAATTGTCCTGGCTAATTGCGAAAGTAGCAAAGGCCATTAAAATTTTAAAAAAAGGTATCTTTTATTAATTGTACATATTTTTTAAAAGGATTGTATTTCTTTTTCCTTTTTTTCAATAAAAATTAAAATTAAAAAATTCAGTTTAATTCAATCTACAGAAAATAAGAATAATGGACACAATACAGTTTATTCGAGATTTCGATGGATCTCCACGAATTGAGGTCCCTACATAACGTTTTGACTATTTTTGACATGATGTTTGTCGGTCCGTGTACACGTGCAGAGCAAATTGGGCTTACAGGATTTTTATGAAACTTCATATTTAAGCTTTTGACATCAATGGCACGAGTATATCAACTTTTGGTAAAAATCGGTTAACTAGAAATGGGAGTTAACTTGTTTCGGTTTTAAGATTTTTTAACAGAGAAATATTTCGAAAAAAAGTTGCTATAAAAGCAATAACTAACAACTTTTATTTGAGACATTTTTTGAGAAAGCAGCATAAATTAAACAAGTACTTTGTAATGGCGGTCGGTCCTGTGGCGGCCACAGCTGATTTTTTTTTTAAATGTTATTTAATTTTCAGTCAAAACATTGTTATTCTGTTATATAACCAAATTATTTGTTATTCAAAACAATGATTGTAAACACGACACGAATACACTTAATTTTTATCGCATTTTTATCATAATTGCATTGTGATAAGAATGACCGGCATCTGTTTTATGGACACAAAGTCAGAGAACGTGTCTCAAAATAATTTTCAAAAATGTTTTTAGTAGTTTAGTTTTTAAAAAGTGAAATTTGATGTGGTTGTGCTTTAAATTAGTGCATAACTTTCCCATGAAATTTCTGGAGATATTTCGTTATTGCTGTTGTTTATGCAGACGTGTTTGGAGGTTAGTATTTTTACAAATAATGGTTCTGGCTTTTGAACATTGACGTTGTAGAGATTTCAGAAGTATAGAATTGATCATTACGCGGGGCCCGCAAAGAAAATTTCTTCCCGGGGCCCGCAAAGAAAGCTTATCCCCGGGGCCCGCAAAGAATGTGCCATTTTACTGAAATTTTTCAAAAATTTTCGTTTTATCAAAAAAAGGTTCAAATAAAAGTTATTATTTATTGCATTTATAGCAACTTTTGTTAAATGAAATTTTTCGAAATATTTTTCTGTTGCTAAATATTCGCAAAAATCTTAAAATCTACACGAGTAAACTTCCATTTCTAGTCAACCGATTTTTACCAAAAGTTGATCAACTCGTGCCATTGATGGCAGAAGCTTAAATATGAAGTTTCATAAAAATCCTTTTAGTCGAATTTGGTCTGCACGTCTACACAGACAGACAGACGGACGGGCGGACGGACGGACGGACGGACAGACAGACAGACCGACAGACATCATGCTAAAAATAGTCAAAACGTTATGTAGGGACCTCAATTCGTGGAGATCCATCGAAATCTTTAAATGTCAAAATCGGTATAATCACTATAGGTACATCTCTTATTTATGTTGGCGCTTTCTTTAACCGTTTTTGAACTGTGATTTTTTTCAGCCGTTGACAGACACACAGACAGACAGACAAGAATTGATTTTTTATGGATATTGTCTTATATTTATCAGAAACGTGTAGAGACCGAAAAATAAATAAAAAAACTTATCAAGCCTCCAATTTTATTAATATAGATAAGAGCCGACCGACGTAGCGTAGTGGTAACTCATGTGCTCTGCCCTGCTAAGGTCTCGGGTTCGAATCCCGTTCAGGCATGGAATTTTCAAAATTAAGAATCGTCCTGGATAATTGCCAAAGCAACAAAAGCCAAAAATTAAAAAAAAAAGAATTAAAAAAATATATATAGATAAGATATGTTTACACGCGGAAGCTACCGATAGAAACAACACTAATGGCGGGTTGTTTTTGTATGCTATAACATACAAAAACAAATGATTTTAACTTGAGTCAGGGATAATTCTTACTTTACCAACCGGCCATAAGGGGTCCAAATACTGATAATTGATGACAGCTAACTACATAAACAAAGTGTGCAGTCAAATCGGATCTGACTCGGACGTATAAACTCTATTGTTTCAATTATTATTATGTCAATTATAACAAAAGATCGTTTATCCGGTTTGAGTACCTATGTTAAATGTGCATAGGGGAAAAAAGAGTAATAATAGGGTTGATTTTATAGAAAAAGTTATTAATGGCTATTGCCAATGATCACAGACGCTTTCAATTTCTGTTAAAGTAGTGTTCTGTATTTATGAAAGTTTATTTAATAAATTATTAAATATTTTCAAAAATATGCCCCCTATAAATATGTTCAATTTGTCCCCATCTTGAAAAAAAGGCGCCCATGATGACCAGTGTCAGTAGTTATGACAACTGGTGGATTCTCACGTTTCACATCCATACAATAAAACAGTAATTTACCGTATTAATGTTATTTGTAACTATTCTTCTAATTTGTGTTATTTAGTGGTTAAAGTCAATTTAGAGAAGTCTAATTGTAATGATTCATAATTGAAAATCTAATTAACTTTCACACATTTAATAAAATATAAATTTGCGATCGCATGCAATGATAACTGGAGTGTGAAACTGCGGTAGACCATAACCGACTGCATTTTAAAATATCAGAGCGTTGAGGTAAACGACACTGGTTACTTGTAATGAATGTAGTGGGCCATGGTGTCGCTTGTTATGACCATAATTATGAAACGGACCAAATATAGGTTAATTGACATTTGAGCCTACGTTACGACATACTATTTTGCAACGATAACAATTTTGTGGATTAAAAAACCTACTTAAATATAACTTATTTTTTTTTAGTTTCACTCAAGTCCTTTATTTTGATAGGTCTTATAGTTGTTAGATCTTTGGTTAGCTGATCTATCCATCTCTTACGAGTTCTTCTTATTGTATTGTATTATCTTAAAATTCAGAATTTGTAACAAGTTAACAGTGATTAATTTAATTCTCTTTAGTGTTTTTTACATAATCATATAGATACCATTTACCTTAATTTATTTTACTGTATTGACCTTATTATTTTATTATTTATTATATTATTATTTTATTCTAGTGACAATTTATTAATTAATGTTTTCTTATATTGATTTGATGACTGTAATAATAATTTTTTATAAGTATTTTAGACCTATATTTTAAGTTACTGACGTCTCATATATCATTGTAATGATCAACTGAGCTAAATAAATTATTATTATTATTATTATGAGGGCGCAAAAATGAAAAAAAAAAACATAGCTTCCAATTTTATTAATGTATATATCAGCACCTCAGAGGTAAATTGTATTAAGTCGCAAATGATAAATAGCTCAGAAAAGACGATTTAAGATTGTTTATCTCCTTGCGTTGATCGACTTGATAAAGTTTTAAAGCAACGTATATTGAAACTGGCTAGAGCTATAGTTCCAAATTATTTTTCACTCGACAGACTATAAAGTATTGAGTCACTTGGCACTAAAATGTCATTTTTGATAAAAATGTGACTTGATACAGTTTACCTCTTAGGTGCTGATATATTTTTTGTATTTTTACGCCTTAAATGATACCACGAGGTCTTTGTAATACATTAAAGTACTGTGTGTTGCCTAACAACAAGTATATCATTTATTTTATTTTCTATTTTTAATATTCTTAGATACACATGAACAAATGTATGTGCATATTAAAAATAAGCTTATTTATTTGTTTTATTATACTTTGTAGCCAAATATACATAATATATATAGTGAATTTATTCTTTTATACAACATGTACTATGTCATTACCATGGATACAGTTTTTGACAGCAATATAAATCGTGTTCATTTTCATTTTCAACATAGAAAAAAACATATTTACTATCAAAATCAAAATATTTTATTGAAAATACAAATTAAAAAAATAATAATAATAATAAATAAATAACTAATAAAAACTTATAATAAATGTTCAAAAGTTTCTCCGTTTACTTGCATACAAAATGTTAAGCGATCATAAAAATGATTCAAAACATTCAGCAATTGCTCTTGAGGTATATTGTCGGATGCTTAAACAATTATGTCTTGCAGTTCAGCAACATCCCTAGGTTCTCCATTATATACTTTGGCCTTTAAATATCCCCAATAAAAAAAAAATCATTGGGTGCCAAATCCGGAGATCTCGCTGGCCAATTCATTGACCCTCCTCTTCCAATCCAGCTTTTTGGGAAAGTTTTATGTAAATATTCTTTAACTATTCTAGAATAATGGACTTGTGCGCCATCATGTTGAAACCATACTTGTCTATTAATATTCTGGTTTCGCAACGCAGGTAATATTTGGTTTTGCAAAAGGGCTCGATATTTTGCGGCATTAAGGTTACCGTCAATAAAAAAGGCCCTATAATATTGGTTCCTATTATCCGTGCCCAAACATTTAATTTTTGCGGATTTTGAGTTCGGGCGGAATGAAACAAATGTAAATTTTCTTGACTCCAGTACCTAAAATTTTGTCTGTTCACTTCACCATTTAGAGTAAACGTTGATTCCTCTGTAAATAAAATTCTTTGAAGCATTGTTGGGTCGGAATTAATTTTTTCAAACATTTCAAAACAAAAATCCATACGTACTGCTGCGTCCCTTTCTAACAATTCTTGATGATTTTGAAATTTGTATGATCGAAACTTTTCTTTTTTTAAGAAGTTAAAAACAGATCCAGTACTCCCACCAACGGTTTGTGCAATTGATCTTAAAGTATTTTGATTGTTTTCTTCCACTTGTAATAATATTTCCAACTGCTTCTCTTCTGTAAGCACGTGGGATGTTGTTCTTTTATTATTATGTTTTGACTTAAGACATCCATCGCGATGAAATTTATTAACTAGTCTTGAAATTGTAGAGGGATTTGGTATTGGCCGATCTGGATAAGTTGCACTAAATACAGCCAGCAAAAACTTCTCTTAAACTCATTTGGGAATTATACCAAGTTACCATCATTATTTTTTCTTCATCTGTATATACATGTTGATTAATTTTTAAATCAGTAATGAGCGAAAGTATACATACTAATTGTCTATGTTGCAAATGAAAATGAACACGATTTATATTGCTGTCAAAAACTGTATCCATGGTAATGACATAGTACATGTTGCATAAAAGAATAAATTCACTGTATAAGATCACATATAAAATTGTTTTTGATACCAAGTGAAGATATCTTCTCAGCCGCTATATTTTGGACAAATATAATTAGATTCCGTACACGGAAATGAATGGGTAAAGTTTATTAACAAATTACAACTAATCATATTAACTATATCAGTTCTATTATACATATGTAACTGATAACAATATAGTGGGCGTGTAATTTGATACAGTTCACATTAATGTATATGATATCCGACAGAAAAAGTGCAGGCCGAGATAATGACACTAGCAGATGTTGACTCCATGTACCGCATTGTAATACAGTTATGACACACTGTCTCTTTACTTTATTTGTTTTAGTTTCGGGCCTTATAATGTGCTTTATTTTTATAGACATTTTGAGTTTATCACAGAAAATATATGAACGGTTTTTAAGTTGAATGTTTGTGACATTTTTATCATGTTTTGTGTTTATAACAAATTTATAAAATGCATAGATATAGGTAAGTGTTCGATTACTATTTTGGACAGAATTTAGAACAGTGTGCGCCAAACTGTTTCGCGAGTTATTAAAGATGTGCCGCGAAAATTAAAAAAATGTATATTCTAAATTGTAAGGACATCACAGGCTGACAAGCTAATATTTTTATATGAAATTCAGGAGATATTAGAAAACATGTTTGCATAATTCGCAAGTATTTTCCAGCTTTTAGTACAAAAGAGTGAGTAAGTCGTTAGTCCTTTCGGTAACTACAACGACACAAACGATTTTTGCACTGACAAACTAAGTATTTCTTTTTAACCGACGAGGTACTCAATAAACAAATACATGGTTTAATAATGCGTTTCATTTTGTCGTGCGTCGCCTGGTGTGAAAGACCTTAACAATTTTTCCAGAAATTTAGAAGACACTTGAAATACCACGTTGCTCAATATGTCTCCGGTCTAACTAAAATTTTTTTTTTTTATAAATTCGACTTTATTCATCAACATACTCTCCTTCAAGAGTGAAACATTAATTCCAACGCTCCTCTAACTTTTCGATGCCTTCTTCGTAGAACGATTTGTCTTTGCCCTCAAAATAGGCCTCGGTTTCGGCAATCACTTCTTCATTTGAGTCAAATTTCTTTCACTGGAGCATCTTTTTGAGGTCTGCAAAAAGCCAGTTGTCGCTGAGTGCCAGATCTGGAGAGTACGTCGGGTGAGGAAGCAATTCGAAGCGTAATTCATTCAATTTAACATTCGTTTTCATCGACTTGTGACACGGGGCGTTGTCTTGATGAAAGAGCACTGTTCTCTTGCATGTGAAGCCGTTTTTTCTTGATTACTACACTCAATCGATCAAAAAATGCCATGTAGTAGTCGCTATTGATAGTTTTACCTTTCTCAAGATAGTCGATAAACAAAATACCATGCGCGTCCCAAAATACGGATGCCATAACCTTGCCAGCTGACTTTTGAGTTTTTGGTCGCTTTGGACGACTTTCACCGACTGCTGTCCACTCAGCTGACGATCTTTTTGATTCAGGTTTGTAGTAGTGGATCCATGTTTCATCCATTGTCACATACCGACGCAAGAAATACTTTTTATCTCGCTTGAACAGCTCCAAACAGCGCTCTGAATCACCGACGCGTTGTTGTTTTTGGTCCGGTGTAAGCGAACGCGGCACCCACTTCGAAAGCAATTTACGCATGCTCAAATTTTCTTGTAAAATTATGAACACACTACCTTCTGATATCTTTAAGGTGTCAGCTATCTCACGCAACTTCACTTTCCGGTCTTTCAAAACTGTTTTGTGAACTTTTTTTTGTTTTCCGGAACAACTGCCGATTTTGGGCGACTAGAGCGTTCAGCATCATCGGTGTTTGTACGACCGCGTTTAAATTCAGCATACCAATCAGTAATAGTTGATTTGCTTGGTGCAGAGTCTATATAACGCTTATTAAGCCACTGTTTGGCTTCAACAGTATTTTTTCCCATCAAAAAACAATGTTTAATCAACACACGAAATTATTTTTTATCCATTCTTTTGAAAATTACAAAACTGGAGTTACTAAAACCACTGTAACCTCTAAACTAATTGTCAGAATGTCATGAAATTTTCACATGTATCGTTTGAAGGTTGGTACTATCCAGGAATCATATTGATCTGTCAACAGTGTTGCCATATATATGTCAGACCGGAGACTTATTGAGTGAAGTGTTATCTTTGCAACATTTGCTAAGAATTTTCTTAAAAGTTAAAAGATTAAAAAGAGAATGAGACGCCAATCCTTTCGCGAGCTACGACGATACAAATTTGACATTGATAGAATAAGAAAATCTCATAGATTTGAAGAACCATCCGGTGCATAAAGCATTATTTGCCGAACAAATAATTGTCAGCATTTTAGATTTCATTTCGGAATCAATATTCTCAATTAACTAGTAGAGCCATCACCAGGAATTGAAAATTGTGAACATTTTTTCGTATTTAATACTGTTTTCTTAAAAGGTGATTTGAATTCTTTCTGACTTTTCTTTTTCTTTTTTTTTCTGAATGAAATATGGAACATAAAACACGCAGAGACAGTAGCGTGAGGAGAATCATGGGAGACTTGGGAATAATGCGTAGAAATTCAAATACGTCATACAAGCGTAAGTTCAAGACGCCCGTTTAAGCTTTGCGAAGCGTTTCGTAGTCTGACATCTGACGGATGCGTTACTAAAGTTGAAAAAATATGACACAAAAGAACAAAGAGAAAATATTTTTATCAGCATATATCATAGACATCATTGAGGCGCTAGTAGCTTTAGATCATCTGCCAAATTTTTTACCTCGTGGCACATTAGAGAAGGATTTTTTTTTCCACGGCAAACCAAATAAAATATCAAAAATATTTAATTAAATCCAACTTTATTTATACACTCAGGAACAAAAAAAACTTCAATATTTCTGCTTTATTAGTTTCTAGTGAGATATATTGACGGATCAACCTGCTAAAATCTTTCAACAATGCTTTCCATTTCAGGTTCAATAACCTTACAATAGGTAATTCCAATTAGCACCTTTTCACACCTACAATCCCAAATATTTACTTTTTTACTTTCGACACGCAAAATTGGCGTGTTCTGGACAGATATAAACTATTAAAGAATTATAAAGAAAATTATATTGTGGAATTTTATCAACCGGTCACGCAAACATCGATTATTCTCTTTGTCCACAGAGAATTCCAGTTAACGAGTTTTTGTTATTTATAACATAATTTGAACGCCGAACAATAACAGATGATTGTAAAGACATAATGAATTAAGCAAAGAAAAATAAAAAATTACACTGAAATCTACTTCTCTTGCTATGTGCTTATTTGTGTGTATTCAGATTGAACAAATGCTATGGCTAAAGCAGCAATATATTTCCGAATTAAGACAGATAGAGAAAAAATTATTAGGTCGTCAAGGATGAATTTTGTAGAAAAAAGAAGCCAAGTTGGTTGATAACTTACAAATATAAGGAATTATTTTATTCATCAAAGTATGCACCCATATTGTCTATACACTTTTGCCATTTAAGCGGCAGGTTGTTCAGGCCGGTGGTATAAAACCCTGACGGACGAGAGTCAGTGTCCCCTACCCTATTTCCCAAAGGGGTAGACCTAAAAATATGGAAAAAAACGCAATAATGTACATTGATGGGAACCGGAATTTTAGATCAGATTATTTTATCAAAAAATATAGAATTTTTGGTCGTTGAAAAAAATATAGTAGTACAGTCTGTTCCAAACGGTTAAGCGGAACTAAATGGGGATTTAGTTCTTTTAGGTTGTCACGAGAAGGGACCTTGCTTGGGTTATTTCATTTTTCACGTTGGGATGTCAAAATTTAAAATTCCAACAATGAAACCATGGAAACGAATGACATATGTCAAAATTAAATATTTTTTTTAGATATTTTAATGACAAAAAAATAAATAAATGGGAAATTTGTATTAAGAATGACACAAAAAAACAAAATATAAAGAAAATGACATTTTAAAATGATATTAACCTTAACCAAAAAATGTTTATTGTAAGTATGATTTACAAAGCTTAAACAAAACGGCCGAAAGGCACGATTTAAACGATGAAAGTAACTAGATTGCAAAATCTAGTTCCGCTTAACCGTTTGGAACAGACTGTATTTTTTATTATTTTATTATTATTATTTTATGTAAAATCAAAAGAAAGGCCTTAAGCCGTAGATTAAGGAATGAAAGGTGGTTTTTTTAAAATTATTTATTTTAACACGATATTTGTCAAAAATGTACTATCTACTCAAAGAGGTTTCTCAAAGGTTCACAAAAAAAAAACACAAAAAAAAGACTTATCAAATTAATAATTTAAGAAACATAAATAAAAGAAACTTTATTAATTCATAAAAAAAAAAAAAAAACGCAAAACGAAATGACGCAAAGCGGGACCTAAGTATATCATCTGTCTCATTTTGTAATACGGAACTAACAGGAAAAGTTCATTTTTTATGTTTTATATTGACAATACATTTATAATATTATCATAGTATTGGTTCACACGGATACGCCAAAGTCTGTTTACACCACAACAGTCACCAAAGTAACTAGATCTAGTTTCGTATTACAAATTGAGACAGGTTATATATATTTTTAACTAAAATTCCTGTGTAAAATATCCATGACTCGTAACATTTGTTTTGTTGTATTTGATATTAATGTTTGTGTTTTGTTGTTGTTATAGAAGCGGTGCCTCGTTGAACTGCCTGGTGCCAGAGTCCGATGGCCCGTGCTACGAGGCGATGCCCCCCGCACCTGCGATGAGACTCCTAGACTCGCCGTCAGCAGTCACACCTTGCGCGCCCTGCGAACTAGCCGAGGATAAGGTGGTGTCAAGCGCCGAACTGGCGCTCCTTGCCAAGCTGGAGGAGGCCAACCGACTCATAGAGTCGGACGCCAAGTCCCTCAATTCACTTAGTGGTAACTCAGCGTCCGGGCACTCTAGGAAGAGTTCGGATACCTCGCAAATATCACTAACATCAGGTAACAAAAATCAATACTTTCAAAAAATCTTTAGAAAGAAAATGGTTACAATTAGACCTTTCGTATTCATCCTAGGGCAGTGATGGCGAACATATGACCCGCGGGTCACACAGTGACCTGTATGATGATTTCTAATGACCCGTACAAAAAATGATACTTGTTTGACTCTAAAGATTGATTCTAAGATAACTAAGATTGGATTTAAGCGAGCGCCTTCACGAAAAAAAGAAATATCGACAAATATGATAATAATAGCGAGATGGAATTCTACTATAACCTGTTATATACCTATATTATACACGTCAAACACAAGGCCGCTAGCTCAGGTAGAGTTAACGAGATTACCAGAGGTTCTACACGAATACTTACACACTAAAGCGGCAAATTTTTCTTTACGCATACGAGGGGTGTAAATTAAGTAACTGGACTGGCAACATAGCGTTTGATTTGGCAACATTTGGGACGCGGGACTTAGAGGCGGCAGGTGAACATGTGATACGCCTTCAGTACGAGTTTGAACTCGCTAGAGTAATTTTGTTGTCCATGGTGATTTTTTTCGTGAAAAAAATGAGTGATATTCATTTCGAGCAACGGTGTGCTATCACGTTTTGGTTCAGACTTGGGCATAGTGCAACGGAAACTTTTGCAAAACTTCAGCATGCCTACGGAGACAGTGTTTTGTCAAGGCCCCAGGATTTTTGGTGGTTTAAAGCATTATCAGAAGGAATCACGCAGCGGAAGGCATTTCAATAAATGAGTTTTTGGTCAGTAAAAACATTCCTGTGGCTCCTCAGTTTCCTTATTCGCCTGACTTGAGTCCTTGTGACTTTTTCCTCTTCCCAAGATTGAAAAATCTTTTCATTAAATTTTTTCATTAATCGCATTTTTTTATATTTTTCCCGCGATATGTTTTTTTGAACTCTACAGTTTTCTTATATGTGGGTCAAAGAGTTGTACAAGCATGCCAAATTACAACTTTATATGTCTATCCTTTTGGCTAAAATTTCTACCGTACAGACAGACACATGAGTGACGTTATAAGGGTTTTTTAACATACCTACAATACCCTAAAAATAATTTGTTCTAAAAAATATAAGAATTTTCTACAATTTGTTTACACTGCAATTACCATTTAACGCGGTTTTGATCCCCCCCCCCCCCCTCAGCTCGCATTACTCTCAGCTTCCACTGTACGCGCACCTTCCTCTTTATAGTTTTTTACTGTATTATTAATCTAATAATTGATACTGTCCTAATTCTACAATAAGATTTGTTGATAACAATTATTACTCATTCCTGAGATAGTAGAAATTTTTATCTTATCATCCGTCTCATTATTTACTGTGTACACCGCTGGAGTTACTCTAGTAATTAGTGAACTGTCATACATATCTTAATATTGTTGTCTAGTCTACGATGTGAATTGTATTTTTTAGTGTCTTTGTATTAATATTTTGTGAAATCAGGACATCTCTGTGAATATCTTTTATGTCCAATTTCTGTGCTACATATTCTCGATTGTGATTTTATTTTTGCAGTGTTTTAATTTTGAGTTAAGAATGTAAATATTATTACAGATTTTCATCTATTGTTCATGGCTACTGATTATTACAGCATGTCTTTGGAAGCAAAATCTTTAAGTATGTTTTAAGATTCGTTTTACGCTTTTATACTGTTTCACATGTCGATTCTGGTGAAATTAAACTTTCAAAAAATCAGTTATGGTCACCACGAAACCTACCGTGACCACGGGTACTTACAGTATAATATTTTGATATTCTTGTAAAGCTGATTTAATTTACTTTCAAGAAAAAAAAATAATAATAATAAAGTACCGATTGCTTATGTTAGATGAAACAATATGTGCTGAAACCGGAAGTGATGGAGAATTCTTATTATAGTCCTTAAGTGGACACTTTTGTCTAGTTTAACTTTTCTTCTGAATAAGTTTTTGTATCTCTTAAAATAAAGAAGTTATTCGAGGTGTGGCGTTTCAAACAAACACCCTGTATATTATTAACCAGAGTTGATTTAAAATGTGAAACAGTATATCAAAAAGCACCTAAAAGCTATAAACACTTGGGTCCAGCTTTGAAATAAAACGCGGGGCTTTTTGCTTTATTATCATCTCAAACAATATTTATTTTAATTTTATTCTAGGTACAAGTTCAAGTCAAGAACGAGCTGATGATGGCGAAGAAGATCAGTGGTCTCTATGGGGTCGAGTGGTAAACGATTGGGAAAATTATTGGAAAAAACGTAACCAATTCGTTCGAGATTTGGTTCGGAAAGGTGTACCACATCATTTTCGTGGTATTGTATGGCAGTTACTTTGTGCAGCCCATGAATCTCCTGATAAAAGGCAATATGCTGAATATATCAAAGCTACATCTGCGTGTGAAAAAGTGATTAGGAGAGATATAGCAAGGACTTATCCGGAACATGATTTTTTCAAGGAAAAGGATGGGTTAGGACAGGAGTCTTTGTTTAATGTGATGAAGGCGTATTCGTTGCATGATAGAGAAGTTGGATACTGCCAAGGATCTGGGTTCATTGTTGGACTCTTACTAATGCAGGTAAGGTTTAGAATGATAGTTTAATACATTCATAATTACACTGGTGTAGAGATGAGAATTTCGGCGCAGTTTGCGGAATCGGATCAGTGGAGGTCGTTCAGTTTGTTGAGCCGGTTCATTGATCCGGCTCAGTGATCCGGTTAAGTAAACATGTTTCCGAGAAACAGGTCGGTCGTTAATTCGTAGGTAGAACGTCGCTTAGAGGCGGCTCTTGCTTAGAGCCGGTTCTTCCAATATATGAACTGTAAACATGATCCCGAGACACAGGTCGGTCGGTCGTAGGTAGAACGTCGCTTAGAGCCTGCTCTTGCTTAGAGCCGGTTCTTGCAATATATGTAAACTGTAAACATGATACCGAGACACAGGTCAGTCAGTTGTCGGTCGTTCGCTCGTAGGTAGAACGTCGCTTAGCCCCGGCTCTTATCTAACATTTTTGAAACAAACAATTCAATTTAAGTAGCTACTGTATTTTAAACCAGATGTGTTAAGTTTATGGCGATGTTTATTGCCCTTATAAATCGAACATCTGAGATTTGGGCAATATTTTTAATATTTTTATATAGTATGGTTGTAAGAAAATACAGACTAAGCCTATTAGTTTCAAATAAACTGCCTTACAAATTGATGACAAAATACACTTTATGATAATACATTACAAGCCGAGTTCTCGCGAAGTTCAACATGACATCGATCCAGATCCTCCGGATCACTCCGGTCACTGCTCACAATCGCCCGACCAATCGTATCCTTGAAACTATACAGTGAGCCGTGAGCCGGCTCATTTCAATTTGGTGAACCGTGTCACGTCGGTCAGTGTACTGAGCCAGCTCAGTGAGCCGGTTCGTTCATGACCCATCTCTACACTGGTGGCCATAAGTTTGAAAATTTTTGTTATATTCAAATAAATTCTTGAGTTATGCTTCTGTATTTAATATATCAAAATTAATTTAGGAAATGGATCTTTAATATATATTTATTGTACAACTGATAATATGTTTGAAATGAACAATTCAACATAAATAATATTTATTTGGTCAAAAAGTATGGAAACTTATACAAAAATAAATTTTAATCTTGATTAGATGAGTTACGTCCGTAAGTTAGTAATTATAGTTGATAGATAATGGGATGCGGACCAGTCAGAAAATAAAATAAATTTATTAACTTCGCTTACGTTTCGATTTAATTTAAATCTTCATCAGAGCTTAGTTAATAGTCACGATATAAAATAACAATTTAAAATTAATAAAAAACACATCATATTGTCCGGTCATTGACCTCAGAGATGACCGGACAAGTTTTTATAATTATTAGTTATCAAAATTGATTTTTTTTTTAGATGCCAGAAGAGGAAGCCTTTGCAGTATTAGTTCGAATAATGCAAGAATATCGAATGCGAGATATGTTTAAACCAAGTATGGCTGAACTTGGTGTCTGTATGTATCAACTCGAAAACTTGGTACAAGAAGCTTTACCCGATCTGCATTTACATTTTCAATCTCAAAGTTTCCATACTTCGATGTATGCATCGAGTTGGTTCTTAACTCTCTTCACAACAGCTTTATCACTACCTCTAGCTTGTCGAATCATGGATGTCTTTCTCTCCGAAGGAATGGAAATTATATTTAAAGTTGCTCTTGCAATGTTGCAGCTTGGAAAAGATGACCTACTGTCTTTAGACATGGAAGGAATGCTAAAGGTAATATTGAAAAATAAAATAAATTATAGTATAGGATAATATATGTATAGTTACTATAGTCGGATTGCTGATAGGTGACTGTTACATGTATGTATCAAGTAGCGCATTCATATAATAATCTAGTTACCATTTTTCAGCGATTTTAAAAATGTTTTTTGTTATTTGTCTTAGCTGTCAGTGTCTGGTAATAAATATTAATTAAAATATGGCTTCAAATTAGTTGTGAAACTTGGGCAAAATCTGTTAAAAAAATCGACAATTAATATGTGATAAATGAATGGTGGGAAAGGGAAAGGATTGTTGATGATATGAATCCAATAATAATAAATACAAGAAATGACAGCAATAGTTCAGATGACGACGATATCATGCATTACAGTGACTAATTTTTTTTTAAATAAAAATAAACATTTAAATACAACGTATATACGAATAAATATATTTTTACTTAATATTTTATTACTTTGTACTTAGGGGAAACATAATTAAACAACAAATTATCCAAAATTTACGTATAAGTATAAATTTTTCCTTATTTATAATTATTACCTTAAAATTAATAATTTTGTTTGTTTGAGTACTGCTGTGAATTTATTTTCTTGCTCTAATTAGTAAAGAATCTATGAATCATGCCGTTTCTTTCTAATGCTTTGTTTTTTATTAAAATAATTTGGAAGGTTAGTTGTCAACTTGCGTCACTATACGTTACTATGGGTATGCAAATAATTATAATGATATAGACAGAGAAAGCATATAGTATTGTACATCGATACTTGTAGCAACGAACAGTCACCTGTCAGCAATCCGACTATATTATATAAAATAAAAAAAATAAGATTTAGTAGTTCAAATAAATATCGGTTTTATGTATTAAGAACTTACGATGAACTAATTTAATTTTTTATGCAAACTGTTTTTTTAGCAATGGCTCTTCTGAAATTATGGGAATTTTACGATTTTTACCGACCGCCAACATATATAAGGGAGGTATTGTGATCATACCGATTTTAACATTTCGAGATTTCGATGGATCTCCACGAATTGAGGTCCCTACATAACGTTTTGACTAGTTTTAACATGATGTCTGTCTGTCTGTCTGTCCGTGGACACGTGCTGAGCAAATTCGGGTAAAAGGATATTTATGAAACTTCATATTTAAGCTTCTGCCATCAATAGCACGAGTTGATCAATTTTTTGTAAAAATCGGTTGACTAGAAATGAGAGTTTACTCGTGTCGATTTTAAGAATTTTGCGAATATTTAGCAACAGAAAAATATTTCGAAAAAATATATTTAACAAAAGTTGCTATAAATGCAATAACGAATAACTTTTACTTGAGACGTTTTTTGATAAAACGATAAAATTCGAAAAATTTTTGTAACATTTTTCGAAATTTTTCCGTCTCAATTTTTTTATACTTTAAGTAACGTTTCCATGGTTATGATAAATAATATCTGTGTTAGAAAATATTAGGCCAAGTTATTTCTACTCTGCTGCTAGAATGTATTTTATACAAGTACTTTATGATGGCGGTCGGTCCTGTGGTGGCCACAGCTGATTTTTTATTTTTGCGGTCTCATATTTAGTTTCTACACGTTTCAGACGATTATAAGACAATATCCGCAAAAAAATCAAATTTTATCTGTTTTGTCGTTTTTGGCGACTTTCGTAAGTCTGATAAAAACAAATTATCAGACTAGATAACAGTTATCAGTAAAATTTTCAAATATACCTATAGTTTCAGGAAACTTTTATATCTAAAACATTTGTGATTTTAGTTTATATCAAATTTAAAACGTAAAGAATCATTACAGGTATGTTCTCTGATTGTTGATACTCTTGTGACCCGCAAGAAGTAGTTTGGGTACTTCTGTATTAGACTGTTAACATATATATTATTTATATTTTGAGTTAATTAAAAAACAATTACATAATTTGCAATTGTGCAACTGTACATTGTTTAAAAAAGTAATTTATTTGTATACAATTTTAAGTAGAACAAAAACTGTTTAGTATATGTTAAAATTTTAAGAAGATAACTTATATTTTAAGAAAATGAGATTTTTAACGAAACATGTAAGTTAGAAAAATCCGGAAATAATATTAAAACCGATTACGTTTTAATCATAGACTTGTACTTAAAACTATTTATAGATTAATTTGAAATTTTGGGGCATATTTTTATTTATATTTTCTCGTTTCAGTTTTTCCAAAAGGAACTGCCAGCTCGTGCCGAAGCAGATCCTGAAGGACTGTTAAACTCAGCATATAATATCAAATACAACTCGAAAAAAATGAAAAAATTAGAAAAAGAGTATTTAGTACTTAAAACGAAAGAGCAGGAAGAAATGGTCGAACTTAGGGTAAGTTTAAAAATATATTAAATCGCTAGTAGGTAATATTATTAAAAGTATACAGACAGATTATGGTTTTTATATAGTGACGGAGGTTGCAAAGAAATCTTATCTGCCTTTTGCGCTACTTAGGCTGTGAAAACTTGTTTATTTATTGTGTCCAAATAAAATGTATTCAAACTTTAATTGTCAATTACTGTTTTTTTTCTTTCATAAATTGAATTTTATTATCAAGAAAACAGTGTGGAATGGAATTATGCATTAACACAAGTGTGCAAAATAGTCGTATCTTCTCATTCAGGCATTGTTGCAAATGTTGGGGGGGGGGTCTGATAACCACATTTTAAGCATATTTTTGTGAATTTTTTTCAAATCTATGGTTAAATTTATTCATTTTCAAACTAAGTACATATATAAAGTATGTTTTGAAGGCAAAATATGGCGAAATGAGCCAGCTGTGGCAAATCTTCTCAGACTCCGGGAAAAAAATTAGATTTTGCGGTGACCAGCATAACTCGTCACTGGATCATCTGAAATCAAAAATCCAAAAAGATTTTGTTAGTTTATGAGTTTGCCGAGGTAACGACGTTGAAAATTTTTTTTTTCATGTTTTTTTTTTTTATTTAACAATCACAAATATACTCATTTTTAGGTTTTTTTTTAGGGGGAATTAATTGTTTTTGTCTTCTAAGTAACGTTAAAAACTGAAAAATCATTTAAAATATAAAAATCCTTCAAAATTTTTTTATATCTTCTTCAAAACATACTTTATGTATGTACTTAGTTTGAAAATGAATAAATTAAACCATAGATTTGAAAAAAAAATCACAAAAATATGCTTAAAATGTGGTTATCAGACCCCCCCCCCCCCTTAAGTGGAACAAAATTTATTTTCTTAAGTTGTCACGAACTCTTTTTAACTATCATTGAATGCGGTTTTTGTTAAACAATGCCATTTTGTTTAAACTATGTAAATCATATTTCCATTGAACATTCTAAGTTAAGATAACTATCTAACACTACATTTTGTGTCACTCTATACAAATTTTCCATTTCCTAAGTTTTTTTTTTTTTTGTTTTTTCTCCAAAAATGTATAAATATCTTATTATATATTATTTATTCTATTTATTATAATAAATGTCACTCGTTTCCCTGGCCATTTTTTATAATAAATGCCAACTTGATACATGAAATAACCTAAACAAGCTCTCTTCTCGTTACAACTTAAGAAAACGAATCTTCCATTTAGATCCGCTTAAACGTTTGAAATAGACTTCCGATCCGCTTAAACGTTTTTTTTTTTTCGGCGGTGTCGGACGATTATTATTTTTTTTTAATTACACTTTATGTGTTGATATTGCTGTACATTTTGCTGCATTATCTTGTCATAATTCATGATTTTGTTATATTAACTTTATCGTTGACGTATCCCCATAAATAAATTTCTATTGGCGTTAAATCTGGTAAACTCGGAGGGTATTCAACAGTGCATCCTCGTCCAAACGAAACACTGAATATTTTTTTCAATATTAGTAAACTAAATTTGAAAGATTTCTTGTACTATGCTACTGATGATAGCCCCATAGTAGTTAAAAAGTACATATACTGTTCTAATATACAATATGGTCGGAAAGATTAAACGTTTCATCTAAAATTGAAATCTTCAAAACCTAATTTAATATTTATACCAGTATATTCCAGGGCTTCGAACCGGAACTGAACCGAAAACCGAAAAAAACTGTTATTTTCGATGGAAAGAAAACAGAAACTGACCGAAAAAAAAAATAGCGGTTTATTTCGGTTCAAATATTGTTTATGTGAGTAAATATAAAATACATTTTATTTAAGATCATTTTTGAGACTGATGAGCAGAAAAAAATCGTAATGCGAAATTTTTTGTAACTGAAAAAAAAATGCGCTTCTATTATTTCTGGGGGGGGGTATGAACGCTCAGAACCCCGATATGAGGGGGAGTCACTGCCCAAAATCCCTCCTGGCAGCGGCCATGGTATGATTATTACAAAATAAGGAATAAAGTGTTCTTCTAAATTATAGTAGAAAATAAATTTTTTAAAAATACAAATAAAAGCATTTAAAAATTTATCACTCGGAACTGAAAAAAACCGTTATTTTTGCCGGAACCGAACTGATATATATTTTTTTAATTGAACCGGAACGAAAACCGAAACGAAAAATATAACGGTTCGAAGCCCTGGTATATACATTTTCTTCAAATACACTTTATTTCTTAGCTGTTAAATTCTTGTGAAATTGTTGAAAATTTTTATTATTATTTATTTTATTTTTTTGCAGCGATTGCGTACGGAGAATCGTCAACTAAGGCAGCGTTGCGAAATGTTAGAAGAAGAGAGTAAAGCTCTTGCAGATCGTTTAGTTCGTGGACAGGTCAGTAGGGCTGAAGAAGAAGAAACAACTTTTGTTGTTCAGCGGGAACTAGCTGTGCTACGACACGCTCATTTGGAAACGACACATCAGTTAGAACTGGCCCAAGAACAGATAAGATCATTATCATTACTCCTAGAAGAAAATGTAAGTTATTATTTATCCATCTTTCCTGGTCCTTGCATATCGTAATTGCTAAAAAAAAATCATCTTCAGGTAGCGCGCACCTAAAACGGGTTCCTCCTCCACACAAGTAGTAAAAAAACACGTTTTTAAGGGACAAATTTGGCTTGCTATTGAACGTTGTGAGCCGCTCCAGAAAATATTTTTATTTCTATGACCTCCTAAGAAAAATATTGGTTTCTGAGTCCCCCCCCCCAGAAAAGATTTTGGGTGCACGCCTGTCTTAAGGTGTTTAAAAGAAAACGGAGGACTACTAGGAAGAACTCGTTCGTAAATCGAGAACAATCTGTAATAGTAATTAGAAGAACTCAAAAAACACGTAATTTTTTACTTATTTTTGTCAAAATAGAAGTGATGACCTTTTTTACTCGCCTTTTGGAAGTGAGGACCTTTTTTTTTAGGTCAACACTTGCATTTTAAAAAATAATTTGCTTTTGACCAGCACTTGTAGCCGATTCCTACCCTTTTAAAACAATTTTGTCTTCTGAACTCTCCCCCCAAGAAAAATTCCTGAGTGCGCTCCTGATAGTAATAGCAGTTTCTGGTAAAATTTAACAGGTCTAAATTATATTCAGTGTTCATATTGCCACGAGCAGAATTCAATTACAGATAAATTGTTTTTATAGAATTAAACTTTATTTTAATTAAAATCACTCTAAATTTACACAATCTATAAAAGTTATACAAGCAAATAAGTTCACGACAGACTGTGTAGGATGTACGCTGTATACTGGGTTGGCTGTACGCAGTACACTTAAGTGGGGTATGACGTCACACGTCGTTTTCGCGCGCTACATACATTTATGATTTTTTTAAGCCTTCAAACTAAAAAAAAAATCCAAAACTGTTTTTTATGTTTATATGCAACAAGAGGAATATAATAAAAAAAATTTAAAAAATCATGCCTATCTCCTATTACTAGATAAATGTGTCCCTTAAAAACGTGTTTTTTTTTAGTGTTGGGGAGGCTCTAACCCATGAATCCCTCTTGGGTGCGCCCCTGTTCAATTAAACCATAATTTAATGGTTTCTATTTTACCTAACAACCATTTACCACCCTTAAGAAATAATATTTTTAAATTTAAACTCAGTTGTTTTCCCGGTTGCATAACTCGCAGGCGTAACACTTGATGGCAGTAGTGAACAAACTGTTGCAGATGTCAAAATTGTGTACGTGTTTTGCATTATTCTGTGTCTTCTCCCGTAATTATTCATTTGTTTATTGTTTATTAAAATTAATATATTACCAAATGAAATTTCGGATTAGAATTTGCAATAAAATTTAGCCGAAAATTGCCAGATTGTTTAGGTTGGGAAAAATATTGAATTTTGCAATATTTGCTAAAATTTGGTAATAAATAAATTAAGAAATAACAAAATTCCGTTGTATAATTTGTCATTCAATTTATTTAGTGTTGAAAATAAGCAAAATTGGTTTTTTAAGAATAAAAATTTTCAGAAATATGGTTTGGTAAATATGAAACTTATTTGTGAATATTTCTCAATAAAAAAAATAATAATAATAAAATGGGGGCACTGGCAGTCGAATTTCGAATCTCACACAAAGTATCCTTGTTTTGTTAAGAACCAGGTACTTCCAGGTATATTTGTCTGAACTATTTTCAAAAAGCTGCTTATTCTGCTTCAATAATTTGCCATAATTCAGCGATTGTTGTTGATTTTGTGACATCAACTTTATATTTGATCAGTGGCGCAGCCAGGATTTTTTTTTGGAAGGGGCCCGGATGACCTATTTATTTGAATTATGAATAATGCTCTCACTTTTGAAATACAAATGACGAACTAAAAACAAAAAAGTCCTCAATTTTAAAATACAACTGATGACCTAAAAAAAAGGTCCTCACCTCCTATTTTTAAATGTAAAACAAAACATATATATACAGCAAAAAAAATCCTCTTTCTTGGGGTGCAGGTCCCTCCCTCCCCCCTTGGTTGCGCCATTGTATTTGGCGTTAAATCTGGTGAACTGTTCGTCCCATCTATCTATTTGGGAAAGTTTCATCAGATAAGTTCTAATATTTGTTAATTGTGAGGTCTTTCCACGTATCCTATATATCAATACTTGTTAGATTTTCGGTTATTTGATCTATCCATCTCTTGCGAGGCCTTCTCACTGTTCGACGGGTGTTCAATTTTCCTTCCCATATCTTCTTTACCATCCTGTCTTTCTTCAGTATCTCGTAATATTATTCTTGATATTTCTTTAATTTTTGTAGAATTCATCTCATCAATCTTCAATGGACGAAATGTCAATAAAACAAGAACAACTATGTCAAAAAGAAGAAATGGTAGAATGTCTTCAGCAAGAGTTGGTAAAAGTACGTCTGAACGAAGCAGAAAACGACGCCATGATACGAGATCTCAGAAGTCGTATTCAGGAGCTGGAGGAAGATAAGAAGACGCTACGTGAAACAACCCCTGATAACAGCGTAGCACATCTTCAGGAAGAACTTATAGCTGTGAAACTGAGAGAAGCTGAAGCTAATCTTAGTTTAAAAGATCTGAGACAGAGGGTTTCTGAATTAAGTAATCAATGGCAGAGACATCTACAGGTAATTTTATCAACTCTCTTCTATGAAATACCTTGCATAAGCTACAAGATTGGCCGCATTCAGTAGACTCATCGGTGACTTACCGGTACAAACTTACCGATGAATTTTACTGAATGCACGTTTTTTGGCAGCGCTGTCGAACGTCGTATATGAAAACTACAATATCTAAACAATGACAGATTGTAATGACAGTAAATTTTGAATGTAAGCTTTTACAGTAATTTTAAAAGTACATGTGCATTATATGCGTCTCCTCAATAACTAAGTAAACTGACTTAACACTCAATTACGTAATTTTTTACTTGCTTTGTGCTCGATTCTTTTTTTACAGACATAACTGTCAAAATATCCACTGGTGAGCAACTAACTGTAAATGAAATCTGGTTAATAAAATGGTGACCGGTGAGTAAGTATGGTAACTCACCGGTAGATCTCGTATGCATACAGGAAAAAAACAAACCGGTTACTTACCGGTGAGTCTACTGCATACGGCCATTGTTGAATAAAAACAACAGGTTATAATAATGCTAGTGCTAAGTTATACTTAAACCATTTATTTGATTAATTAAAATCTACACATTCCTCTAGAAATTTTACAAAAAGGGAACTGGTAATTTATTCCAAACGAGATAATAGACATGTAGGATAATATTAAATTAATGAAATTTAGTATTATAAATATTTGCACCTCAAAATTAGCAATCAGAAAATATTATGTAAAAAAATATATGATTCCATAAAAAAGTTATTAATTATTAAATAACTGTTTCAAACGCTTATATAATATCACAAGAGTGCATAATATACAAAAACGCTTATATAATATCACAAGAGTGCATAATATACAAAAACTAAAAACAGTGTGTCCATATATTGACTGTTAACCGAACTAAAATTGGTTTTTAGGAGCATCGACAGGAAGCAACACCTGCTGCGGACAGCACTCCAAAGAAATTACTATTCTGGGAGAACCGTGGAAATGAAACACAACGATTAGAAGAAGAATTAATGACCACTCGAATACGTGAAATGGAAACTTTAACTGAAGTCAAAGAACTCAGATTAAAAGTAAGTTTTTTCTTCTTTATTATTTATTTATGAATCATTTTAACGTGTAGTCACAAACAGGCATTTAAAAATTGAAGTTGGAGGACAACCAGTACATGAATTCTTATGGAATATTTTGTTAAAACATAAAATACGCCAAGCTTTTATGCAATTTCGGGTTTTAGGCGTAGTGAGGTTAAAGATGCAGTGTCTTTTTTCGATTCGCAGCTAAATTAAAACATAAAAATAAGACAAATTTAAATAATTTGTAAATTAAAAGGCTCTAATAATTACCTGATACAAAATTAATATATGTTTTTATTTGTAGTAATCATTTTATTTCATGTAGTTCTTAAAGGTGCCAAGTACAACCCAACCAATTTAATTTACTTATTTTATAAATTAATTTAAAAAGAAAGACAACTAACTCATTTGACAATACTGTTGGACAACTATCTTATATTATGGATAAAAAAAATCTACACCGGGTATCTTGTTCAAATCTCAGGCACAGCGTTTAATAAAAAAAGACCGAAAAGATACTGAGTGACAGACTCATGTTGTTTGTCGTTCAGCTATGAAAATTATTCCATCTACGTCGAGTGGAGTTTAATTAAGTATTATTATGGATAATATTTAAAATCTTTTACAATAAAAAAGTATGTCGGAATTAGCCAAGACTTGGTACCGTTATAAGCAACACAAATTCGAAATATGAATTAAATAATTTAATTATAAATGTGATTATATTAAATCTGCTGCTAGTGATAAATAAAAACTATAAATTTACAAGAAATGGCTAATTCAGCTCTACTTTAGAATTTCTACATTGAATATAATCAATATAATATAGTAATATGATTTACTAAATGTTTATAAATCGGATAAAACATTAAATTTCTATCTCGTCCATTTTTAATGGTCAATCGCTTATACCCTTTTCACACTAGAACTTTAAGATCGGATGTTAAAGTGAATGTGTCTTTAAACGCTAATGTGAAATCGTATGGCCTCGTCTAAATACTAGCGATGTTTAAGACAGAGATCTGCGTCTTAAACATCGTCCGCATTGCCAACATAATTTCTATTATAAAAAAATACTCTTTGAATTTGTGCTGTGAACATTTTATATTATCATAAACAAGAATACTGTATTATATCGACGTTATAAGAAGTTTATACTTATTGTTATAATAAAATTATTTATTTTAATAATGTGTAAATAAAATACAGAGCTACAATAATTGAGATAAAATGTATCGACTTACATGTTAATACAGGTGTAATATATTCTTTATTGTAGTGTCTTTATTGTAGAATGAAATGAAATATCCATATTTGTTTATAATAATTCAAAATGCGCAGACAGTTCAAAATGTTAATTTCATGACGGTAACTTAAGGACAAAATTTCTGTAGCTGATAACAGCACCGGAGATTTAAACATCAAGTGTGAAAGCATACCGATGTTAAACATCGGTGAACTTTAAGTTCACTCGTCTTAAAGTTCTAGTGTGAAAAGGGTATTACAAATATCTTAATATTAGATTTCAAACAAATACTTTTTTTAGGTTATGGAGTTAGAGACCCAGGTTCAAGTTAGCACAAACCAGTTACGAAGACAAGATGAAGAGAATAAGAAATTAAGGGAAGAGCTAGAATCTGCTGGTGGTCGAGAACGCGAAGCTGCCGCTCGCCTATTAGAGCAACAGCGTAAATATAACGACCTTCAAACCAAACTGCAGGAGGAACTTATGAACGCCCGTATTAGAGACGCAGAAAAAACTCAGCAAGTAGCTGAACTTACCCAAAAAATCAGTCAACTTGAACTTAAAGTAAGTATTAAAAGTTTTATTGTCAGTGTTTGTTTTTAATTATTTTTTTGCCGATAGGGAATTAGAAAAATTGACTTCTACCGATTGACTTTTGACTGACAAGACATCCGGACAGAAGATTTTTACACACAGACCTATATACACTTACAAAAGACTGACTAATTTGTTCTAAATTGAGACTTAAACTTCAAAAAACTGACTTAAAAAATATATAATTTAAAACTAAAGACTTTTCCTCAAAATCATAAAAATATAGTCATACATTTTTTTTTTTTATAAAGAGAATGGCGGCAACGAGTATAGTTCATTTCTTTGGTTATGCGGAACTAAATGGGGGTTTTGTGTTTTTAAATTGTCACGAAAAAAAAACTATTTTAGTTTTCATGTTGGCATTTATTATCAAGTGATATTTACAGTCTGTTCCAAACGGTTAGGCGGAACTAAATGGGAATTTCGTTCTTTTAGGTTGTCATGAGAAGGGACCTTGCTTGGGTTATTTCATTTTTCACGTTGGAATGTCAAAATTTAAAATTTCAACAATGAAACCATGGAAACGAATGACATTAAATTATTTTTTTACATATTTTAATAAAAAAATAAATAAATAAATGGGAAATTTATATTAAGAAAGACACAAAAAATCAAAATATAAAGAAAATGATATTTTAAAATGATATTAACCTTAACAAAAAATGTTTATTGTAAGTATGATTTACAAAGCTTAAACAAAACGGCCGAAAAGCACGATTTAAACGATGAAAGTAACTAGACTGCAAAATCTAGTTCCGCCTAACCATTTGGAACAGACTTTACTAAACTCAAATGCAATGTAGGTTTGGGACTATTACTAGGCAACGATTTGGGTATTTTTTCACATTTTCACCAATTTCATTTTATACACTACACATTTTATCAGTTATTAATTCTCCATAGACTGAAGAGATGGCAGCAGAAGGTGAACTAAGAAGTCATTCGGTAGATGACAGCGAACGTGTTCGAGAACTACAAGACAAAGTCGCTGATCTTCAGGCTGAAGTAAGTAGAAATAAATGTTGGTGGTGGGTTTTAACACTGATTTCTAAAAGCACCAGCTTCATAATAATGTAAGCTTGTATATAATTGCTAAAAAAAGCTACTAACAGCTAGAAAATTTAAAGAAATAATGGATTTAACTTTTTATATCTGTCCTAGAATAAACCGAACTGTTGTGATTTTAAAATAAGCTGTAAATAAAGCTATAAAAAAACAGGGGATTGAGAACGAAAAAAATACCGTTCGTTTCCGTTAGGAACTAAAACGAAAAATTAGGTTGTTTTCTCGCCTATAGAAGAAACTTCCTAAGCGCCCTGACGTCTGGTGGCGATTTTTAGAAGATACCAGAAAGACTGTTTTGTTTTGTTCAATGAAGAAATACTTGTTTTTTTTTGTTGTGAATAAAAAAAAAAACAATTCGTTTTGTTTTAAGCCGCAATGTAAATCGGAAAAAATATCAATTGAAACGACATTTGGAGATAGGGAGAAAGTGGATCGTCAGTCTCTATGGATCCAGAAACTAAAATTGGGCAAAAATCCAAGCCATGCGCGTTTGCTCGTTGCATTTTATGGAAAGTAATTTTTAACGTCCAAGAAAAGACTGAAAAAATAAGTGTATTTTTTCAGTCTTTTCTTTTCCACCCAAACTTTGCCTGAATCATCAGCTGATATATTAAAAGGCTCTTTCACTTTTTCAGGCAGGGATTTTTATTTTTTACTAATATATTTGCCATATTTTTGTTGATATTATATTGACAGACAGTCAAAAAGAATTAAAGATACAATGAAAAAATAAAAATTTCCTTGAAATTTCTTTAGAATCGTATATTATTACATATCTTTTAAATCGTAGATTACCTTTAAAATACAACTCGTGTTCGTAAACTGAAGAACATTAAGTTAACTTATTAAAACCGGTATTAAATTTTATCAATTTCGTTCACATTCCTGAAGAAACACAACGAAATCTCTTTTTTTTTCCTTTTATTTGTTGGCTTTAGCAGCTTTGGATATTAGCCAGATATAAATAAATACATTACAGGTTTTTAAAAATACATTTATAATTTGATATTTTCTGCTTTAATATAGTAATAAATAATTTTATAAATATCTAGAGAGTTAGTAGCAAGTAGTGTCTGAATATTGGTAGGTAAGGATATTTTTTGGAAACTAAATTTTGTATGAATAAATTACGATTGCGAAAATGAATTGGGCAATTCGAACAATAAATGGTTCGAATCGCTGACAGACAAATTATCACACGGACAGAAAGGAGACGAAACCATTATAATTTTATGCAGATGATATGGAGAGAAAGTGTGATTAAATCTAAGCCGGTTAAAAGTGGATATGAAATATCTGCTTTGTTGAGAAGAAAACCAACGCTTTCTAGGAAGAAGGGGTTGAATTTGACCATAGTATGATCCTTTGAACTGTAGAGAATCTATGTATTCTTGCCATTGGTTGTTTATGGAAGATTTAAAGATTGACATAATCTCATTACTGTTTAGAGGAATATTTAAGAGGGAGCAATTTACAGCTGTTTCTTTGGCTAGAAGATCGACTTCGATGTTGAACTCAAAATCTGAGTGGCCTTTAATCCAGCATATTTTAATAATTTTACCGCTGATCGTGACATCGTTTAGACCTTTAATAATATCATAAATTAGTGAATAGTTCTTTTTCTCAAATCCAGGGCAACTCAATTTTTGGACGGCGCTTTTACAATCAGAAAAAATTACAGATTCATTATGAAAGTGATTCTTTAAGTATTCTAAACTCAACTTTAACGCCACTATTTCCAACAAAATCTCATTACACTTTTTCGTTTTAATCTGTTAAACTTTTTGATGAATATCGGTTTTTAATTTTTGTTTCGTTCTCAGTCTCGAATAAAACAAAAAGTTCGGTTTATTTTGGACAGACTATTTGAATAAAATAACTAAAATTGGGATACTTTTCTGGTGTATGATGTCCTGTATTAGGCGCTAATTGTCTTGCGCCAAAAATCTTAACTAACTAACTATTATGTCCAGTTCCCTACTCCGATCACGAGTCCGGATACTGAGCCTTGGAAATGGCTCGAGTAAGTTCTGTAATAATCACTTGCTTGTGCTTGCGAAGCATGTTTATATGTTGCACCAATTTATTTTATTTTATGAATAATTTCAATATATGTTTGTGTATAGTCTAGTATTTTATTTGTTTGTTTATAATTTTGTAACATGTTGCTAGGCAACAAAATATGGTAAAATTAGTTTTTATATATTTTTTTTTTACGTGTGTATATGTACAGGAAGATTCCGAATAACGCTCAAGCTATGCTCCTAAAATAAAAGCGATAAATTCGCAATAAACCCAAGATATGAGGTATGATAAAAAAAATTCCGGACGGGCTGTATAAAACTTATAGTACAGTCTGTTCCAAACGGTTAGGCGGAACTAAATGGGAATTTCGTTCTTTTAGGTTGTCACAAGAAGGGACCTTGCTTGGGTTATTTCATTTTTCACGTTGGAATGTCTAAATTGAAAATTCCAACAATGAAACTATGGAAACGAATGACATATGTCAAAATTAAATTATGTTTTTTACTTATATTAAAGACAAAAAAATAAATAAATGGGAAATTTGTATTAAGAATGACACAAAAAATCAAAATATAAAGAAAATGACATTTTAAAATGATATTAACCTTAACCAAATGTTGTTTATTGTAAGTATGATTTACAAAGCTTAAACAAAACGACCGAAAAGCACGATTTAAACGATGAAAGTAACTAGATTGTAAAATCTAGTTCCGCCTAACCGTTTGGAACAGACTTTATTCTCGTGCGCAAAAAAATATAAAGCTGCGTTTAGAGCTCTTTAAATTAGTAGACTGTTCACTGTGTGTTGTGGATAAGTTTAGTAGATAGTTTTAACGTTCAAGGCAGCCTTTACAGCTCTGGAAATAATTGCATTACGAATAGTGCGACATCTACGTGTCTTTAAACCAACTACACCTTCGTAAAATGTTTTTTTATCTATTATAGTTTTCTTAATTCTGCTGTCCTAGATTTGTATTAACTAAATATAACCTAATTACCTAAATTGATCATATTTACTGTTCGTTTTTGTAATTTTGAGCAAGATTTGTTGTAATCGGCGCGATGACATTTTGTTAAGTAACGTAAAGGCATATTAGCATACAGACGATTTAGCTAATTAGCATTTATTGTTGCAATATTTGTTTTTAATTTAGTGTATTATTTATTATAATCAATTACATTTAATTTTTTGTTCAGTTTAAAACTGTTATGTAAAAGATTACCTACAAGTTAAATAAAATAATTATTACTATTCTTATTAATTTCTTAATTTTTTGAAAATTTCTCTATATGTATTTTCAATTACTATGCAATTACGTGCCGTTTTCATAATCATTTGAAAGCCCCATTATCCATTTGTTATAATGTTATTTAAATGAATACTTTAGTACTTTGAATTTGACTATAATTTGTTGTTTGCTATGTTTTTTATCCTCTACAATATTTTCAACATTAAAAAAGATATATATTCTAATGATTATTTTTCTCGAGGTTTCTCGAGAAAATAAATCTAATTATTCATTTCTCGAGAAATGAAAAATGTCGAGAAAACAGAAACACTATGCCTTTCTCATTAAAACAACTCACTAACTACAAAGTTTGGAAAACTATCGATAATCGACAACGTGTAACTCATTAAATTTAAAGCTCTGAACGGTTGCTCGCGTTTCCATATGGGGTGCATTCGAGTTGTACAGAGTAGAGCGAGAGCTGAGCGAACAGTTGATGGTGACGTCATGAATATAGCACTAACGGAGCGAGCGTTCTTGTGACGTAATGTTTATAAAATGTAACCCTACAATTTTAGGCGGCGTTTTTACTGTCAGATTAGTTCACGTCAGTCATGAATCAAAATTATATACATTCTGTTCCAAACGGTTAAGCGGAACTAGATTTTGCAATCTAGTTACTTTCATCGTTTAAATCGTGCCTTTCGGCCGTTTTGTTTAAGCTTTGTAAATCATACTTACAATAAACATTTTTTGGTTAAGGTTAATATCATTTTAAAATGTCATTTTCTTTATATTTTGATTTTTTGTGTCATTCTTAATACAAATTTCCTATTTATTTATTTTTTTGTCATTAAAATATCTAAAAAAAATATTTAATTTTTACATAAGTCATTCGTTTCCATGGTTTCATTGTTGGAATTTTAAATTTTGACATCCCAACGTGAAAAATGAAATATCCCAAGCAAGGTCCCTTCTCGTGACAACCTAAAAGAACTAAATTCGCATTTAGTTCCGCTTAACCGTTTGGAACAGACTGTACCTCGGTTTTTCCTTGATTTTTTTTTTCAATGATGAAGAAATAAAATTAATTAAAAATTAAATAATAATTAATGAATTAATTTAATGAATTTTTTCCATTTTAATTTTATGCACGGTGTATTTTAATAATTTTTTTGCTGAACGTCACAAATACATAAAATGGCCGTACTCTGTAGCTATAGACAAATAACAATATTATTTGTCTATTGTTATTTGTCTAAGGCTATTATTTTTATTTTATTTATAATTTAATTTTAAACTTTCATTTCTTTCCCGCCGTTCCCCCACTTTTTTAAGTCATACTCCATATGCTCGGTCTTAAAACCCCGAACACATAGAACGCACTCTAAATGCTCGCTCGATCGCAAAACGAATGCAATTGAGTGTACTCCGAGCGTCAAATCGAACACGTTTGAGTGTACAGAACGTGCTTGGAACGCTCGGAGCGTCAAATCGAATGTACCCATGACAAACTTTGCATAAGTCATAATGACAACAGTGCATAAGTCATAGTCTGTAGTCGACTAATTGAAGAGCTCTGTGCGAATGCCTTAATAACAAAACTATTACATTTTTAGCGTTAATCGGGGTCTACCTATGTCGTATTACCGTAGTTTGCCGTCTTATTTCTTAATAGAAAAAAAATCAAAACAGGGTTTTTCAAATTATTGTAATGTATTGTTTTTAATATATATTTTTTATGTGTCAGGTCATGAAATTGGAATCCTTCAAAGAACGATGGATGGGTGGTGGATTCCCAAAACGCTCCACATCTGTCGATAGTGAATTAGAAGATTCAAGAATTGACGAACCATCATTACGTCTTCAATTCAGCGAAGGTAGCGACATCATAAAACACGACAACAATATGAACACTCGTGCTTCACCAGACGCAAACGTCATTTCGCATGACAACGATCAAATTGCGCCAGAATTACTCTGATTAAAATGACTGATATTATGATATTAAATTAAAATTAATTTCATACCAAACTACCTAAAATTAACACCACATAAAATTACATTTATTAGAGTTGCGGACAACCGGTTTATCTGTGCGGTTTAATTTAGTGCGCCCATGACCTGTAGAATAACCACAATAAACCATATCAGTATATTGTGCTGCCATCTGACAATGGTTTCCTTTTTTTGCTGATTTAAAATATATGTCATTACTTTTGTTACCTTAATTTTATGATTATTTTCAATTTTGGTGCAAAAAATACATATCTTTGATAAGTATACAATAATATACAGGGTGTTTGTTTGAAACGGGGCACCCCGAAAATCTCCTTTATTTGTAAAGATACAAAAAATCTTCAGAACAAACAAACTAGACAAAAAGGCCCATCTAAAGGTTACTATAAGAATTCTGAGGCACTTCCGGTTTCACCGGAAATGATGTCAACTTTTGATCTAGCATAGGGAATAGATTATTTTATATTTTTTTCCTAAAAGTACATTAAATTAGCTTTACAATGACACCAAAAAGTCATATTTTTATGTTAAGCGTTTCAAAATGGTGACCATTTATTTACAAAATAATAATCAACATAAGTTTTACAAAGTTGAACGTAGCAAAGTTTGAAAACAATAAAAAAAGAAACAAAATATCTCTAAAATAAACTGTTATAACTTGTTATTATATGAAATAACATGAAATAACTTAAATTTTAATTTTTCAATTAAATGTTTTATAAATAACGAGTTTAAGAGTTTATTATTTTTAGTTAGTTATTTTATTTTAAGAAAATGGTTGCGTTTTTAACCGCTGTAAAATAATCGGTTGTCCGCTCATACTCATTGTAGACAATTCTATTCAATGCGGCTAATAAACCGCAACCTCTTGTCAGAAAAAACCGGGCGTGCGCTATAGTTTAAATAGTTTGCTCCAAAAATTAAATTCAAATATAATACAAAGAATGGATGTTTCCTAATTTTTGAAAGTGTTTTTTTTATGTGACTTATTATTTGAAATTTGGTTTGGTATGAAACATATTATAAGCTCGTGATTTTATGAATAAGTAAATGGAATTTAGAGAGATTTTAGTAAATCTTTAGACAAGGTTTAGTAGCTATAGGTTTTTATTATCAGCTGTATAGCGATTAGTAATTTAATGAAACAGGAAATGTTACTCAGATTATAAATGTTTATTTTATTTGTAGCGTACTAAAAAAAAAAAAAACATATTTAATAATATTGTTGATGGGAAACGTAGTATCACACCCGTTATATGCGATGGATTTTTTTCGTGCAGCTTAAAATTTTGTGATTATTTATTTTAGTTTGATGTTTTAGATGCAATTATTGCAGCAATTTTATATAAATTGCAACTAAAAATTGCATGCAATTATAAAAATTGCATGTAAGTATTACATACAGTATTGTCGATAGTTATAGTCGATAGACATACATTTACATTAAAAAATGCCTTAGCATTTATTATTATTTTTGTTCCCTTAAATATTGCATGCAATTTTCAAAAATTGCTTGTAACTATTGCATGCAATTTTCAAAAATTGCTTGTTAATATTGCATGCACTTTTGTTAATATGGTAGTTATAAACATTTTCACATTAAAAAATGCATTTAATTGAGTGTAAACTTTTTGCAATATGCAAGAATTGCATGCAATTTTAAAAAAATTGCATGTAAATATTGCATGCAATTTTGTCAATTTGATTGACTTTTTCATATTAAAAAATACATTTCATTCGCATTTACATGACCACTAACTTATTTTGGCTAGTATAAAATTGCATGCAATTTCAAAAATATAGTATGTAAATATTGCATGCAATTTTGTGAAGATGATAGTTCTATGTATTTTTACGATAAAAAATAATTTCATTAGCATTGACATAAATTATTTACTATTTACAAATTTTTATGAAATTGCAGTTTATTTCAATTTAAAAAAAATGCTTGTAAATATTGCATGCAATTTGGTGAATATAATAGTTTGATATTTTCATATTAAAAAAGGCATTTCATTCGCATTTTTACTTTTTTCGTAGTAATATGAAATTGCGTGCAATTTAAAAAAAAAATTGTTCGTAAATATTGCATGCAATTTTGTTAGTATGATAGTTCTATGTATTTTTACGATAAAAAATGTATTTTATTAGCGTTGACATAAATATTTTTGAATTTACATAAAATTGCAAGCAATTTTCAAAAAAATTGCCTGTTAATATTGCATGCAATTTTGTCAGTATGATTATTTTTTACTAATTATTTTACACATTAATTTTTTGGTTATTTTTGGTTAATTTTTTGCCGCATTATTTATATTTCATAACATTTCTTGTTGCATAATTTATATCTTGCTGCAATTTTTGTTGCATAATTTGAAACTAGCAGCAATTTTTGTTTCATAATTTGAAACTGGCAGCAATTTTTGTAGTATAATTTTAAACTTGCTGCAATGTTTGTTGCATAGTTTATATCTTGCTGCAATTTTTGCATAATTTGAAACTAGCAGCAATTTTTGTTGCATAATTTTAAACTTGCTGCAATTTTTGTTGCATAATTTATATCTTGCTGCAATTTTTGTTGCATAATTCGAAACTAGCAGCAATTTTATTGCATAATTTTAAACTTGCTGCAATTTTTGTTGCATAATTTATATCTTGCTGCAATTTTTGTTACATAATTTGAAACTAGCAGCAATTTTTGTTGCATAATTTAAAACTTGCAGCAATTTTTATTGCATAATTTAAAAATTGCAGAAATTTTTGTTGCATTGTTTGAAACTTGCAGAATTTTTGTTGCATGATTTGAAACTTGCAGCAATTTTTATTGCATAATTTTAAACTTGCTGCAATGTTTGTGGCATAATTTGAAATTTGCAGCAGTTTTTATTGCATAATTTATAACTTGCAGCAATTTTTAATACATAATTTATAACTTGCAGCAATTTTTATTGCAAAATACAGAAACTACTATATCTGAGTGCAATTTATTCTCAACAGTTGTAGCAATAATTGTGTCTAAAATTTATTTAAAGCATTCAAAAATTAAACTATTACAATTTTTGTCATTAAAACCTTAAAAATTGATTAAGATTAAATTTTTAGAAAGTGCGCATTTTTCTACTGACGAAAGAACACCTCTTGAGATTTAGAGGTGTAAAAAATATTGTAACCCCAAAAAAAAATGAGAAAATATAGAAATGGGATTTTTAAAAAGAGCGCATATCTTTAAGGCTTTTTTATGTTTTCTAATTTAATTTATTTACACAAAAATATGTAGCCTATAGTTTAATATTTTGAATGCTTAGTGATTATAAATATTTCTTTACTTACCCAGAGACCTTTTGAAGAACAATTTACTTTCTAATAACGATTTATGGAAAGTATACTCTTCAAAAATTTCTCTTAGTTTTAGAAATTTTGGCAAATAATTTATATTTTTTACTTGGTGCTTGATTACTTACATTCCAGATATTAAGAAAAGTATTTTGTTATTTTTTTAAGTATTATATTTTAATTTAATGTGCAATTTTTTTTAGTTTGTGCAATTATTTATTTATTTTGAAATTTTATTTAAAAAAAAAATTATTAAAATGTGAAAATCACATTGTGATATGGAAATAACAGGAAAAGTTAGTTTAATAGTTTCGAAATATTTATCAATTATATTGATTTTTGAAATTTTTACTTCTGACTTAATTCTGTATGACAAAAAATATTTTTTTGTAATTATAATAAATATGTATTTTGTTCATAACTTATATGTAATTGTATAACAAATTAATAATTAATAAATGTATGTACATATTAATTTATGTTTTATTTATATAGTTGATTTCTTTGGTTTAAGTGGAACTAGATTTTGAATTATAGTAACTTTTAACGATTAAATGAAGCTTTTGAACATTTTGTTTAGCAAAAGCCCACTTCAATCTTTAAAAAGTGAGCTCAAGACAATTTGAAAAAATAAAAATTCTACTTGGTTCCGCTTAAACTTTTGGAAAAGGCATACCCCGTATTTCGTACTTTTTCCATTCCCATATCCATTAATCAAAATACAGTGGCAAAAAGTGTTTTTAAAAATTGTGTTTTCCAAAAAAACCTACATCTTCCTTAATGTTTCAGGATACTGAAAAAAACCCTAAAAAAGGCTGAAATAAGATAAGTATAAATGAAATATTTAAATAAAATATTTAAAAAAATCTGTGGCACACAGGGATTGAAATTTGAAGCAATTTTTATATCTCACAACCCTTAAGAGTTAGAGGGTTGGTTTTGGGTACATAAGTACAGAAGGGTATAAGTACTCTACATCCACTATGGGAACCCTGTAACCCTTATAGTTTCTGGGATATTAAATAAATAAAATTCACTATTCCCTAAAACAACCCTTATTCATTGCCCATATACCGTCGATGGACAAAAAAAATTTATTGTTAAATAAATTTTAAGGGTGGAAATTAGGGGATGAAACTTATAAGAGTATGTTTTATATGTTCTACTACCCCTCGTACCCCAATTTCATCTACCTAGTTTTGTCGGATAGCTGGTTAATTTTTGTCTGTGAAAAACACGAATTTTTACATATTTCAAGGTATTTCAAAATTTGAATCTTAAATATGAGTGGGGGGGGGGCTTAAACACCGCAAAATATGTGGAGTCTTGGATTTGAGAGGGGTGTAAAAGGGGTGGTAAAAAACACGTTAAAAACCCCAAATTCTGAACCCCTGAGGCGCTAGGGGCAAAAAAGCCTCAGGGGTTCAGAATTTGGGGTTTTTAACGTTTTTTTTATCCCCCTTTCACATACCCTCATAATTCAAGACTCCGCATATTTTGCGGTGTGTAACCCCCTCCCCCCCATTCATATTTATGATTCAAATTTTGAAATTTTAATAGCATATACTAGGGACCCATATGTAGGACTATACCAAATCTGGACATCCTAACCCTTCTAGCTTTCGAGATATTAAATAAATAAAATTCACTATTCCCTAAAACAACCCTTATTCATTGCCCATATACCGTCGATGGACAAAAAAATTTTATTGTTAAATAAATTTTAAGGGTTAAAATTAGGGGATGAAACTTATAAGAGTATGTTTTATATGTTCTACTATCCCCTCGTACCCCAATTTGATCCACCTAGTTTTGTCGGATAGCTGGTAAATTTTTGTCTGTGAAAAACACGATTTTTTAGATATTTCAAGGTATTTCAAAATTTGAATCTTAAATATGAGGGGGGGGGGCTTAAACACCGCAAAATATGTGGAGTCTTGGATTTGAGAGGGATGTAAAAGGGGTGGTAAAAAACACGTTAAAAACCCCAAATTCTGAACCCCTGAGGCGCTAGGGGCAAAAAAGCCTCAGGGGTTCAGAATTTGGGGTTTTTAACGTTTTTTTTATCCCCCTTTCATAACCGTTCTAGCTTTCGAGATATTAAATAAATAAAATTCACTATTCTCTAAAACAACCCTTATTCATTGCCCATATACCGTCGATGGACAAAACATTTTTATTGTTAAATAAATTTTAAGGGTTAAAATTAGGGGATGAAACTTATAAGAGTATGTTTTATATGTTCTACTATCCCCTCGTACCCTAATTTCATCCACCTAGTTTTGGCGGTTAGCTAGAAATTTTTGTCTGTGAGAAACACGGTTTTATACAATATTTCAGAGTATTTTCGCATTTGTATCAGGATCATAGAATGGCAGAGAGGTGTTTAGTGAATATCTCGAGAACCACAAGGGTTAGTATGTCCAGATTTGGTATAGTCCTACATATGGGTCCCTAGTATATGCTATTAAAATTTCAGCCCTCTGTTTCTTAAGGGAGGCGAGTTATAAGTGTTTTTTATATCTCACAACCCTTACGAGTTAGAGGGTTGATTTTCGGTATGCAGATGCCCCATGTCTTACAGACCCTACAGCCATCAAGAGTGCCCTACAACCCTTACAGTTTTTGAGATATTTAATTTTTAATGTTTAGTGACGTCACATATTAGATCAAAATTTTGGTTTAATTTAATTAATATCTCAGAAACTAGAAGGGTTCTAGGGCACCCTTTGCGGTTGTAGGGTCTGTATGTCATAGAGCATCTACATACCGAAAACCAACCCTCTAACTCTTAAGGGTAGTGAGATATAAAAAACACTAATAACTTGCCTCCCTTAAGAAACAGAGGGCTGAAATTTTAATAGCATATACTAGGGATCCATATGTAGGACTATACCAAATCTGGACATCCTAACCCTTGTGGTTCTCGAGATATTGCCTAAACACCTCTCTGCCCTGCTGCGATCCTGATACAAATGCGAAAATATTCTGAAATATGTATAAAACCGTGTTTCTCAGACAAAAATTTCTAAGCTAACCGACAAAACTAGGTGGATGAAATTAGGGTACGAGGGGATAGTAAAACATATAAAAACATACTCTTATAAGTTTCATCCCCTAATTTCCACCCTTAAAATTTATTTAACAATAAAATTTTTTTGTCCATCGACGGTATATGGGCAATGGATAAGGGTTGTTTTAGGGAATAGTGAATTTTATTTATTTAATATCCCAGAAACTATAATGGTTACAGGGTTCCCATAGTGGATGTAGAGTACTTATACCCTTCTGTACTTATGTACCCAAAACCAACCCTCTAACTCTTAAGGGTTGTGAGATATAAAAATTGCTTCAAATTTCAATCCCTGTGTGCCACAGATTTTTTTAAATATTTTATTTAAATATTTCATTCATACTTATCTTATTTCAGCCTTTTTTCAGTATCCTGAAACATTAAGGAAGATGTAGGTTTTTTTGGAAAACACAATTTTTAGAAACACTTTTTGCCACTGTATTTTGATTAATGGATATGGGAATGGAAAAAGTACGAAATGCGGGGTATGCCTATTCCAAAAGTTTAAGCGGAACCAAGTAGAATTTTTATTTTTTCAAATTGTCTTAGCTCACTTTTTAAAGATTGAAGTAGGCTGCAAAAAAAAAATTGTCCCACACCCTGTAGCCCAGATGGTTTAAACTAAAAATCTGAAAAAATTCTCAGTAATGTACATTGGTGTGAACCGGAATAGTACAACAGGAATTTTTGATCAGATTATGTTTTCGGAAAATAACGCTTTTTTTGTGTTTTTAACTAAAATATGTAATATATTTAATCCGCATAACATAGTAATCGAGTGAACCTGCATAGTACAGTGGTAGCGTTGTTGCTTAGTGAGTTGAAACTACCGAAGACACTACTGTTCGAATCCCATCAATTTTTATTTTTTGTTTTTTTTTTTTTGCATTATTATTTTACGTAATTTTTTTTTTCAAAATTCTTGTTATATTTTGGTAAATACTGCACATATTTAGAAACTTTAATAATGGTATTAGGCATTCGAATTAAAATTTATAAAAAAATATTTTGACATAAAATTTGTTTTGGCATCCCAAATAATCATCATACAGTTACTAAATACCTGCGAAACCCTGAAATGTGTGAAAATTCACACTTCACATCAATTTTTTCAGTATCCTGAAACACACTTTCTACACTTTTTAACAGGGTGTTCTGAAATATTAATTGGTGCAGGTTTTAGGAAGAAAACACAATATTATTCTATGTATTTTTATTAATAATTAAACTGAATTATACAAATATACATGTGATAAAATGGGGTATAATCGGGGTATAAGTGCTTCAATGCTGGCTCCACTATGCGCGACCCTATTAAAAGATCAAACCTGGATAAAAGTATCTTTAAAAACAGTTTTACATTTTTTAAAAATAAGTAAACAATTAAAGAAGTATATATTTTAATATAAATATTTACTATACAATGTTTTTAAACATTTTTTCAATAAAATAATACATATATAGTAATTAAAAATATGGAATACATTATTTAAAAAATAATTTTACGAGTAAAAGTCAAATAATACCATAAAAATAATTTCAAGCTCCGTGTGCTATAATGATCCATTAAAATGTAATGAAATAAAAGCTCTTTTGTGCGATTTTGACATTAAGAATAAATACATTATGTGAAATACTATAGCTAAAAACTATGGTATATGATCCTTCAGTTTTGGGTTCAGGAAGCAAGTTCGGAGTGTTCCAAATCACATGATTTAACTCCAGCGCGTTTGAGAAAAAGCCAAAATGATTCCTTGTTCATTCGAACACTCGAACTAATAAGTTCGGAGTATTGCGAGTCACTTGATTTAACTCGAGACCGCTTGAGGAAACGTTTTGGCTTTTTCTCAAACGCTCTGGAGTTAAGCAGAGTAACTCGGAGCACTCCTAGCTTGCTTCCCGCACTCACCTTTTATGCAACTTTAAAAGAGCGAACAAAATGTCTACGATGTTAAATAAAATTAAAAGATTGCAACACATTCTTCTTGACACTGAGCATTGAACACAGCTAGTCAAATAATGGAAATTTGATAAAATAACTAATCTAATATAAATAATACTTTTGAAGGAATAAGTTTTACAGGTGATTTAAAAATCTTATTATTACATAACAGTAAGTCTGTTTTACAGTGTAAGTAATTTTTTTAAATAACATTTAAAGTCAGTAATACACTATAAATTAATCAAAATAACCAGATCTAGTGTGTCCTTACAAAATTGAACGCAATATAACAACATTTTTTCTAAATATATGTAACAATCCAAAATGGCAGATAATGGATCAGGAGATTTGGTAACGGTATATGCTGTTCACTTTTGTAAAAACAAACTAAGAGGAAATTTTGATTTCAATAGTTTGCAGCTTTGAAATTATATGTCATGTTGGTATTAAAAAATTATAAAAAATGTGACTTTCTTAATAATGATCATAACCAATAAATCTAAAGTCGGTTTTACAGCGTAAGGAATATTTTTAATTGACATTTAAAGTCAGTAATACACTATAAAAGTAACCAAAATAACTAGATCTGGTTTGTCCTTTACAAAAGTGAACAGCATATACATACGATGACTCATGTTTTGCATAATAACAAGACTTAAAATATCATCCTATAGATAAAAGAACACTTGCCATACTGCGACGCATATATAAAAGCCTATTTTCTGCGGAACTAGATAATAATTTCTCTTTTTAATGCTATCTGCCTGCATCTCAAATATTAAGTGATCTTTTTAACGTTGCCTAAACCAGTGTATCTCAACCAAAAACGCACAGCGGACCAGTAAAATATATAATTTTCTAACGCGGACCACTAATAATAATTGTTGATTCAATTTTTGCAAGAAAACAAATATATTTAATGTTTTACTAAATATATTTATTTTATTTGTAGAAAATCACAGAAAGTTTACAGAAAATAAACAAAACATAAATTATTTACATAAAAAATATGCATAAAAATTTAAAAAAAACTGCTAAAACCACATATGTAAACATTCGCGGACTACTAAAACTTTTCTGGGGACAATGGTGGTCCGCGGATACACCTGTTGAGATACACTGGCCTAAACTGCACAAAATATGACAGCAAATGTCAAATTTCATTACGATTCTGTCAAATTCTACTGAAACAGACGTTTAAACTGATAAACTATCTTAATCTACACATTTTTCCAAAAGTTCGATTTACAATGTTACAAACAATTGGTCAGAAACCCAATTCAATGATTAAAAGTCACTAGATTTCAAAATATAGTTCCGTACGATGCTAAGAAATGAGATTTATACGTGTATAGCTTCTTTCTTTGGTTTAAGCGGAACTAGATTGTGAATTCCAGTAACTTTTACCATTGAAGTGAGGCTTTTGATCATTTTATTTAGCAAAAGATCACTTCAAACCTTAAAAGGAGAGCTCATGATAGCTTACAAAAATGAAAATTCCAGTTAATTCAGCTTGAATGTTTGGAATAGCCTATACAAATAATTAAAATAAATAAAAATAAAATTGCACTACTGGTTTTATTGGTGTTTTATCATTGGTGCTAATAGCTTTAAACGCTCAGAAGCCACAAGCCTTCCAAAACAAAACAAAAATAGATCAAACTGTGACTTATGAATCATTTTCATGGTAGTGTCAAAGACGCGACAGGGGTGAGCGGCGTGGTGTTATACTTGCAAGTTCGAATTTCATGGTGGGGTTGGAGGCGTGATAAGTGCGCGTTTTAGTTTTGACAACATTTGTATCCAACCCAAATCTAGCCTAAAAGTTTATACAAGTATTTGGAGTGAACTGTTATTCAATTAAATATGTCGTCAAATCAAAGGAGACGTCTAGCTCTTTTTTATGCATATTTAGACTTAATGCGATATGAAGAAAAACGATGGTGGGTACGTCCCATATATACATAGAAACAGAAGGCAACAGGGAGATTATTTTAACTTGTTGCAAGAAATGAGACACAAAAAACACAGAAAGTTACTTCAATTACAGGAAAAGAATTTAATTCACAATCTTTTTTACTTGACATCACAGTTTAGAATGAAGATTCTGTTGGTCCCTGCTTGGGGGTGTATTATTAGTATACCCACTGCATGACATTTCAGCAGATATTTGAAACCGGATCCATAATAATAAACTTCATGACTGCCGACAACATTGTAAAAGTCGCTATTTCGCTACATCAATTTACGTTTTTTTATTTTTTCTTATGAAATTAATATAAGTGTCTCGCTAAAGATCATTCCGAAAAATATATTTGTTTCTATATTTTCGACAGTGCGGCCAGCGCTAGAGTTGAAATTTCTGAACTTGCGACACCGCGCTTGTAACACCGCGCATACGACACCATGGTATGGGATTTTTTTCAAAATAGAGCGATCCTATTGGTTGAATTTCTTGTTCCACGCTTCCAACACCAGAATGAAAATGATACATGACAGTTCAGAGAAAAATTACATATATATATATAAAAGAAAATAACTATTAGCATCCATATTACTACGTTTACAGAGAGATTCATATAATATCAATAAGCAATCATGTGATGTTTATCCGCATAAAATACATTAATTTACAAAATAAATTCGTGTATCAATGCGCACTGTAATAGACCTTGTGATGTGAATGCGCATTATACAAATAGGCTTGAGTCACCTTAAATAAATGGAAATTAAAGCAAGGACACAAAAACATTTAGAAACAAAGCAATGAGAAAATATGGTTTTTAAAATTTCTATAGTTTAACTTTTCATCAACAGATGGCACAAGTAAATTTTTGGATTAGTAAGTTTAATATAACAATGTTTGTAATACCCTTTTCACACTAGATCTTTAAGACGAGTGAACTTAAAGTTCACCGATGTTTAAGATCGGTATGCTTTCACACTTGATGTTTAAATCTCCGGTGCTGTCATCAGCTACAGTAATTTTGTCCTTAAGTTACCGTCATGAAATTACCAGTTTTGACCTGTCTGCGCAGACGCACATTTTGAATTATTATAAACAATTAAGGATATTTCATTTCATTCTACAATAAAGACACTACAATAAAGAATATATTACACCTGTATTAACATGTAAGTCGATACATTTTATCTCAATTATTGTAGTTCTGTATTTTATTAAACACATTATTAAAATAAATAATTTTATTATAACAATAAGTATAAACTTCTTATAACGTCGATATAATACAGTATTCTTGTTTATGATAATATAAAATGTTGACAGCACAAATTCAAGGAGTATTTTTTTTATAATAGAATTTAAGTTGGCAATGCGGACGAAGTTTAAGACGCAGATCTCTGTCTTAAACATCGCTTGTATTTAACCGAGGCCATATGGTTTCACATTAGCGTTTAAAGATACATTCACTTTAACATCCGATCTTAAAGATCTAGTGTGAAAAGGGTATTACACTAATGGTGCGATTATGGTCATTTCAGTTAATTATTTAAGCTCTTTAAATGTGAAGGTCACAGGCTTTAGCGTGAAGTGCAATTACGGTCACCATTTAACGTTAAATAAATCCTTAAATTTTCCGCTATCGCCATCACAAAGTACTTGTATAAAATACTATTGTAAAAGACAATATATTATGTTGACAATTTCATAATGTGAATTCATAATTTACATAACCATGGAAACGTGCCTGCATGCATAAAAAAAATGTCTCAAATAAAATTTGATTGTTTTTATAATAAATTTTTATATAAGCTGTTCACTTTTGTAAGAACACACTAGATCTGGTTATTTTGGTTACTTTTATAGTGTGTTGCTGACTTTAAATGTCAATTAAAAATATTCTGATCAAAGAGGTTATGATCATTATAATTAAGATATTATTTTTCATTATGACATATGTCAAATGGATTGACATTTTAAAAAAGTGACATTTTTTAATACCAACATGACATACAGCTTCAAAGGTGCGAACTATTGAAAACAAAATTCCCTCTTAGTTTGTTCTTACAAAAGTGAACTGTTTATATAAATAATTTTTTTCGAAATATTTCTGTTGTGAAATATTCGCAAACATCTTAAAACCGACACGAGTAAACTCTCATTTCTAGTTAACCGATTTTTACCAAAAGTTAAAAAACCGTGCCATTGATGTCAAAAGCTTAAATATGAAGTTTCATAAAAATCCTTTTAGCCGAATTTGTTCTGCAAGTGTAGACAGACGGACAGACAGACAGACAGACAGATCGACAGACATTATGCTAAAAATAGTCAAAACGTTATGTAGGGACTTCAATTCGTGGAGATCCATCGAAATCTCGAAATGTCAAAATCGGTATGATGACAATACAGTCTGTCCCAAACGGTTAAGCGGAACTAGATTTTGCAATCTAGTTACTTTCATCGCTTAAATCGTGCTTTTCGGTCGTTTTGTTTAAGCTTTGTAAATCATACTCACAATTAACATTTTTTGGTTAAGGTTAATATCATTTTAAAATGTCATTTTCTTTATATTTTGATATTTTGTGCATTCTTAATACAAATTTCCCATTTATTTATTTTTTTGTCATTAAAATTTGTAAAAAAAAAATTAATTTTGACATGTCATTCGTTTCTATGGTTTCATTGTTGGAATTTTAAATTTTGACATTCCAACGTGAAAAATGAAATAACCCCAGCAAGGTCCCTTCTCGTGACAACCTAAAAGAACGAAAATCCCATTTAGTTCCGCTTAACCGTTTGGAACAGACTGTACCTCCCTTATATATGTTGGCGGTAGGTAAAAATTAAATATTTGATACAAATGAGTATTAAATTTAGTTTTTATGAATTCATTAAATTCAAAATAAAATTCTGAACAATTATTATATTTAAATTTTTTCTGTATTTTTGTATTATTTTTGCAGTCGGTAAAAATGCTACGTAAATAGGTAACCCCTTTTAAGATAGCAGCGCCAATGTGGCAAAATCGAAACTAACCAAATAGTCAATAACAACTTTTTGACATATGGACAATACGTTGTAATTTGACATTGACAAAGTATTTATTAATATTTTTGTCTTGATTTGTGTTTTTTTAATAAATATCACAACAAACAGATACAATATCTAAAAATCCAAACAAATGTAACACGTGTGTCAGAACAAAAACAAACTTGTCAATTTGGTTAGTTCAATATACTTCCACAAGATAGAGTCTCTCTTATGATCATTTGCCTATAACAAATTTTTAGTAGGCATGGTTAAAATCTTATTAAATAGGCGAGTAAAAATTACGTGCCAAACATCAACACTAAATAATAATCCTTATAAAGTACTGTAAACGTAGTAAATTAAAAAACCTCTTTTTTGTATAAAATTTTCATGAAATGTAAACATAAATACATTAAAATTAATTTTGATTATAATGGTATCTTTTTAAATATTGCTATAAATGCGATCAAAGCATATTATTATGCTAAATTTCTTATAAATATTATAAAATCTGAGAATTGCTACCCCAAAGGCGTCCCGCTGGAGGTCTTACTAATTTTTTACCGATCGTTTGAACATGGAATCCTAATCTGATAAGAGCTTCATGGTTCAAGATTTTTCTGCCATCAAAGATGTATGCTGGTTTCATCATTCCCTCGTATATCTTCTTGTAGTCGTAATCCTGCAATATAAATAAAAATTCAAAATTAATTCCTAGCTGATCAAATTTTAAAAAAATACATAAGAGGGTCACGCTTAGAGATATGCAATACTGAGAAAGAATCGATATTTGGGTATCAATAATATCGAATTAAAACTATCGATACCGGTATCATATCGGAAAAAAATATCGATAAGGAACAATGAATATATTTTCTATAAAACATAAAAAAAAACATTTTATTCTTGTAATAACAATCTAATTGTTTTACAATAATAAATAGATTAAAGTAGTATACATGAAAAGTGACAGATGACCTATGATTTATTTCAAAGTAGAATAATGTGTGTAAGAAGATAGGAGCTGTTTGTCCTTGCTTCGGATTGATTAGATCGTCATCCCTATTACACTGTTAAAATATTGTTTTTAGTCCAAGTTGACAGATGTTCAGTGTCATACATTGGAAATATATATTATTTATATTATTTATTTTTTTTCATATATTTTGTTATTATTTACATATTTAGACTTTTATTTATATTCTTGGCGTCGATTTTATGGAGAAAATTCTTCATGTACAAGTCTGTTCCAAACGGTTAAGCGGAACTAAATGGGAATTTAGTTCTTTTAGGTTGTCACGAGAAGGGACCTTGCTTGGGTTATTTCATTTTTCACGTTGGGATGTCAAAATTTAAAATTCCAACAATGACACCATGGAAACGAATGACATATGTCAAAATTAAATATTTTTTTTAGATATTTTAATGACAAAAAAATAAATAAATGGGAAATTTGTATTAAGAATGACACAAAAAATCAAAATATAAAGAAAATGACATTTAAAAATTATATTAACCTTAATCAAAAAATGTTTATTGTAAGTATGATTTACAAAGCTTAAACAAAACGGCCGAAAGGCACGATTTAAACGATGAAAGTAACTAGATTGCAAAATCTAGTTCCGCTTAACCGTTTGGAACAGACTGTAATTTGTTTTTACGCAGTTATATATTATTTAGGTTATCTGACATATAAATATTTTTTGACACTTGACAATTAATAGATCAAGAGAGAGGACTAATGTGAGGCCAAAATACAGCCCAGCTGATTGTGCCCAAAGAAGAAGTTATTGATATAATTTTTAGACCTTCATATATACATATATTTTTAATTTTTATTTACAATAATTATTTAAATAAGAAACTTTAGCTCTGAAGATATATTGTTTGTTTTATTGCTTTATTTAAACTCTTTTAGCCAAATCTCTTTTTATATATAGTACATAATTTTTAAAATTAATATTTTTTTAACTTTTTCAAATTTCCCATTAAACTGAATTTATGTCGTATAAATAACGTAAGTGTATTATCTGCCTTGTTTATTTCAATTTCTTGTTAACCTTTTTTAAATTAAAAAAAAAAAAAAAAACACGTGCTAACCCAGTTACTACGTCCATGCCCTAGTTTGAACTTATTTTAAATTTTCCGCCATACTGTATTTATCCAGTGTAAATCGTACTCGGTTCGCAGCACCATCTACTTTTTTTTAATTTGAAATAGACCATAGAAGTGTTACTTATTGAAAAAAATTTAATCACAGAAATATTTATATGTGTATAAATAAAAATTTTACAATAATGCGTTAGAAAAAAAAAAAAAAGAAACGATATGATACTGGGTCAAATGTACTGATATTAATAAAGTATCAGAAGATTAGTATCGAAACTAAAATCGCGATATCGAATGAAATATATCGATACTGCTATCGTATCAATAGTATCGGAACATCCCTATTCACGCTAGGATTATTGAAAATAAGACACATGGTTCAATTTTTAGAGGATTTTATTTTTAATTTGTTCAAAATAGATCCCTTCAACAATAATATACTTGGCCATTCTTTCCTTTCACGTCTTAAAAGCTCCCGAACAATCTTCTTTCGGAACACTTTCAAAATAATCATGACGGCACTATCTCCTCAGAATACCTACCCTGTATTTTTTAAGTTTCTTATTCTCAATAATTCTATTGTGACCCTAGTATAAAAATCATAGATTATTCTTCGTTTCATTTGTATTAGTTTTTGAATTATTTACAAACACAATGATTTTCTTACATAACTATTGCAGAATAATTTAAATAATTATATCTTACCATAAATTCATCCCATTCGGTGCAAACTACAATGGCATGCGTTCCCTTGGTCGCAGTATAGGCATCGGTGAAAATTTTGACTACCTTTCTAACATGTTCCGGACTATCTGTTACATTTGGATGCGTTAGATCATCCATTATTTGGCAGTGCTCCACCTATAAATAAAAAATACCTTTGTAAATCAAGAAAAAATAAAATATGTAAACGGTAAAAAGGAAAATATTTAAAAAAAATTATAAAAAAACAATTTAAAAAATTTCAATTTAACAAAATGTAGGTATGATGCATAAAAAATAGCGCATAACGGTTAAAAAATTCGCCGCACGCCACAAATTAAAATAAATAGTATTATAAAAATAAATAATAGAATTATATATAATAGTAAAATTATTTCTATTAGCTGTTTTGAATTAAAAGCATTCTGATCGGTTATAGTATTAATTTATTCCTATTGGTTGATTTAAATTTAGATCATTCTAATTGGTTATAGACTTACTCTAATTTCTATTGGTTGCTTTGGATTTAAAGCAGTGTTTCTTAACCTTTTTTCCATCATGAACCGGTAATATAATAGTATATTATTATAAGAGTTTTATAAGACGTAACAAGTGTGACAATCAGTGATGGGCGCGTAAGTTACATGATGTAAGTTACCTCATTGTTTACGCGTAAACAATGTAAACAATGATTTAGACATGCGCACTTATTTTGAATTACATATCCCCATTATCAATATATTTTTATAAATAATAAAATTTTAATGAAACAATTTTAAAAGAAAAAGTAAATATATAAAATTAGGACAAGCCAATATACATATTAATAAAAATCGAATCTGCATCATTGATATAGGTGTTACAAGTTAGTAAATATGAATATGAAAAATTAAAAACTTTTTTCTTTAAGAAAATCAGTCTATATTTTTAATAACAGAAAGATTCATTGCAAATTTTGCATAACGCCCTATATTTTCTTTCATTTTCTTGAATTAAAACAAAACCTAGTTCTTCATAGCTATTCGTTTGGTTTCTTCCCACCATTTTTTAAATAAATTTATTGTTTTGAACTGAATCTACTTGTTCATTAACTCTCTATTATTCATATTAAATAACTAAAACTAACCTCATTATTTGACAGTTTACATAGTTTACATTGTTTACAAGTTTACCAATTGTTTACATAAATTTACACGTAAACGTAAACAATTATAGTTTACTTATAAACGCCCATCACTGGTGACAATACGTCCTATAAAACGAGCATAATATACTATTTTACTTTTACTCTATTTCTTTTAGTGGAGGTTAAGCAATTACTATTGGATAATTGAATGAAGGAGATTCTTATCAGGTTATATGACTATCCTATCTCTATCGGTTAGATTGTTTTTGGTATTTTATCCTTACCTTCGGGTCATAAATATGTAAAGTAGCCCCTTCATCGAGCAATGTCTTCGCAACATGAATAGCCGGACTTTCCCTCGTATCACCAGTATTCTTCTTAAAAGCAAATCCAAGCAGTGCGATATTCTTTCCGCTGACAGTATTGAACAACGCCTCAACCACCTTCGCTGTGAACCTCGACTTCTGGTATTCGTTCATGTCGATAACTTGTTGCCAATACGCAGCAACCTCCGGCAAGTTCAAACACTCGCATATGTACACCAGGTTAAGTATATCCTTTTGGAAACAGCTCCCACCGAAACCAATAATTTGAAAATTAAAAATAATAAATTTCTACACCGAAATGTTGTTAATGTTAGTTAGACAAACAATTAACAAACACCAACGGCTGCTTTTATAAACCTCAGATAAGCAGCGGAATAACTATCGGAAGTATAAGTTTATTCCGATGTTGACTTTTACAATGCATTTTTTATTCTCGGATAGTTATCGCTGAATATGGTATTGTTTGACACATAAATTAACAATCAGAAAAGTCGTAATTATAACTGAGATTGCTAGTAACAATATCGTTTGGGCATGTTTGGGGATGATGTTGAAATATTTAACTTAATTAATTCTTTTCTTGTGATTCGTACTTATATAAAAAATGAGCTTTGAATAACGAGATACTGCACTATCCCGTTATTCGCAGTGGTGCCTTGACTTACGAGTTTAATTCGTTCCGTGACGGAGCTCGTAACTCAAATTACTCGTATGTCAAATCCAGTGTTGTAATGTATCTAGGTATTTGTATCTAGATACAGTAACTAGATACTGTGCAAGTATCTAGTTACTGTATCTAGGTACATTTTAAAATATGTATCTGTATCTGTATCTAGATATTTAAATCAGTATCTAAGTATCTGTATTTCAGGTACTTTTTTCAGATACTTTCCTATTTTGTCTTTTTCAAGGTCTTTTTACAAAATATGTCCTTACGATTTTTCAAGTTGGTAATACATTTAGCATCATTCAGATATTTGAATTTTAAGTTTAAATTAACCAATCAGCGACCAGTAAACTCTTTCTTGCTTGGTGGAGAATTATGATAAAATACAAGTTCTATATGTAATTTATAAAATTTTGGAAAACATTCTTTTATATTTTATTTTTTTAAAATTTTTTATTTAAAAAAAAAAGGAAAAAAATAAAAGGATGTTATCCAAAATTTAATTAATTATATATAGAACTTGTATTTTATCATAATTCTCAAACTTATAATTTACTTATTTATTTAATTTATTTTTATCTATAAAATTTTAATAAAGTGTAATTGTATTTCCAGCTCTGAATAAATTTTAAAAAATAATAAATAAAAAAAAATTAAATAATTTTATTAACAACGGTTAATTAAAACAACCATTAAGTAATTATCTAATCTAAGAATAAGAATTAATTTTATAAATGCGAATTAAATAAAGAAAAATATAATAAATAAAATTGTTGTTTTATTTTTGTCATCCTAAATACTCATTTAATAATCAGTAATTTATTAGCGAACAAAAAATGTTCGATATATCCGCTGAAATTGGAATAAAAAAGTGATTTTTTTAAAGATTACATAGGTGTATAGTTAGTTAATATTTCTGACACACAGCTTCAAAGGCTATTTGTGTTTATTTTAAGAGTAATAATAGTGCATAACTTATTTTTTATTGTGAACAAATATATTCCTTGCTCTAGTTATTTCTTTTTTTTTTGTGGTGTTTTCATTTTTCCGAAAGTATCTTAAAAGTATCTTGAAGTATCTAGATACATTGTAAAAAAAAATGTATCTGTATCTAGATACTTTTTAAAATTTGTATCTGTATCTGCATCTAGATACATTTTTCCTCAAGTATCTGTATCTGTATCTAGATATATTTTCAAATGTATCTATTACAACACTGGTCAAATCAATTTTCTCCATTGGAATGAATTGAAAAGCCATTAATACGTTCCGGGCCCTCAAAACACACCGCAATTTTTTTGTTACATATTTTTAGATACGAAAATTGTGTTTATAAATAAGGAATATTGTATAAAAGCGCAATACAATAGAATTACTGCAGTAAACTGATTAAGTATTATGTACATCAAGGTAAAGAAGATCAGACGACTTGAAGATACTGACAGAGGTGGAGGAGAAAGGATGAACTGTATAACTGAATCTTATTCGCTGATTTTTGTCCTTTTCTCCACGCTTTCTTCACTTTCATCTGCAGGGTTTTCGATAAAAACCTATCCAATGCGGTCTGTTTCATCCTCCATTTCACAATGTTTCTGAAATGAGTTCGGCAAGTGTCATTAAACAGCGTCGTCGAACGCCCAGTTGTAACTTATTCTGGTGTTTCTTTTGAATAAAGTCTGAAACATTCCCAACATTTCGTTCATCTCACTTCTTCCGCTCGTAATGCGCACTAAGGAAAAGGACGCCGATGAGCTTGACTAAGGAGCGCCACATTGCGAAAGTGAGGACCTTTTTTTTACTCTTCATTTGGATTTTCCGAGGTAAGGACCTTTTTTTTTGCTCTTCACTTAGATTTTGGGAGGTGAGGACCTTTTTTTTGCTCATCATCTAGATTTTGGGAGGTGAGAATCTTGTTTTTGCTTACCACTTACATTTATTTGCCAAGGGCGCAAAAACGCAGTTTTGCCCCTAGCGCAAGTTTTCCTTACTGCGGCTCTGGTCAAATGGATCGACATTTTAAAAAAGGGAAATTTATTAATACCAACACGACATACAATTTCAAAGGTGCAAACCACGATATTTTATACCTACAATGCAAAAAAACTTTATAATAGGTTTTCTTGGGGGACCCAGAAGCCAATTTTGTTTTAGAGTGGTTAGAAACCAACATTTTTTTAGGAGGCTCAGAAGCCAACTTTTTTCTTTGGGAGGCCACATTCTAATACAAGCAAAATGTGTCTCTGAAAAACCTTTTCTTTTAGGGTACATTCGATTTGACGCTCCGAGCGTTCTGAGCACGTTCTGTACACTCAAATGTGTTCGATTTGACGCTCGGAGTACACTGAATTGCATTCGTTTTGCGATCGAGCGAGCATTTAGAGTGCGCTCTATGTGTTCGGGGTTTTAAGACCGAGCATATGGAGTATGACTTAAAAAAGTGGGGGAACGGCGGGAAAGAAATGAAAGTTTAAAATTAAATTATAAATAAAATAAAAATAATAGCCTTAGACAAATAACAATAGACAAATAATATTGTTATTTGTCTATAGCTACAGAGTACGGCCATTTTATGCATTTGTGACGTTCTGTAAACAGCAAAAAAATTATTAAAATACACCGTGCATAAAATTAAAATGGAAAAAAATCATTAAATTAATTCATTAATTATTATTTAATTTTTAATTAATTTTATTTCTTTATCATTGAAAAAAAAATCAAGGAAAAACCGAGGTAAAGTCTGTTCCAAACGGTTAGGCGGAACTAGATTTTGCAATCTAGTTACTTTCATCGTTTAAATCATGCTTTTCGGCCGTTTTGTTTAAGCTTTGTAAATCATACTTGCAACAAACATTTTTTGGTTAAGGTTAATATCATTTTAAAATGTCATTTCTTTATATTTTGATTTTTTGTGTCATTCTTAATACAAATATCCCATTTATTTATTTTTTTGTCATTAAAATATGTAAGAAAATTAATTTAAGTTTGACATATGTCATTCGTTTCCATGGTTTCATTGTTGGAATTTTAAATTTTGACATTCCAACGTGAAAAATGAAATAACCCAAGCAAGGTCCATTTTCGTGACAACCTAAAAGAACGAAATTCCCATTTAGTTCCGCCTAACCGTTTGAAACAGACTGTATATAATTTTTATTCATGACTGACGTGAACTAATCTGACAGTAAAAACACCGCCTAAAATTGTAGGGTTAGATTTTATAAACATTACGTCACAAGAACGCTCGCTCCGTTAGTGCTCTATTCATGACGTCACCATCAACTGTTCGCTCAGTGCTCGCTCTACACTGTACAACTCGAATGCACCCTTAATGTTGTGGTGGAGCTTATGTTTATCTTATCCGAGCTTAATCCAAGCATTGTAAAATCGATTTTTTAACTTTATACCGAGAATTGCGTTATCCAAGGTCTATCTATTAATTGTAAAAGCGGCCATAAAAAAAATGTGTGCTTAGGAACACGCGGTAGAAGTGAAACACATATGAGAAAAAGAGTAGTTACTACGAGAGGGGTATATATCCGTAACGCATTCAGTTACACTTTAACCAACAAACAGCGCCCATAGAAGTGTTTCACTTCAAAAATCAACATGCGACCCGAAAAAAAAAAGTAAAGCATTAACTAAATTTTGCAAACAGATTTCATAAATACCTATTGAGGCTTGTAAAAATTTCGATCCAATCCGGGAATCCAAACCAACTGCTCTAGCAACTTCTGATACATCAGCACCCGTTACTTCGCAAACAGCCGACAAAGAATTGATGCTGGATATTCTTTGAGCAAGAAACGCATTTGCTGCCTAAAAAAGAAATTAATTAAAATCTCTCACCACTAAAAATAATGTACTTATTACATATAATACGAATATTGAACACTTAGACTCCAAACAAAACAAAATGAACTTATGTAGAGCCGAAATAAAGTTAGAGAGAGACTAGCAAACACAAAATATATACAGATAGAGAGAAATACAGAGAAAGACTAGACTTTGAGTAGTTTGTTTAACAAAGCAAATACGAGAGAAAGCGAGAAAGACATACAGAAAGACACATAAAAAGCTAGGGAGACAGATAGGCAAACAAACACACAAAAAGACAAACAAATAGATATACACAAAGAGAGATATATAAACAGATATGCAGACAGTGATACATATAAAAACGCACACATAATAACTGACACTGTTACAGACACACAAACAGACAGAAAAACAGACAGATTAACAAAAATACACAGGAGGCAAAAAAAAGTCGGTAGAAACATTGTTAATTTTAATAACGAAATAAAAAGAATTTAATAAACAATAAATTTTTATTGAAACATTTTTAATAAATCATTTTATTTTCAATCATTAACTTTTTTTAATCGTAATTTTTTTCTCCTGACTTAACCTTATCAACAATCTAAAATAAACAACAAATTTTATAGCTAATTAAAGTTGAAATAGCACAGCTTGATAAGAGGTAATTCTAAAATGTTCAACAATTTTGTCGGTTCACTTAATAAGCTTCAGTAGCGGCCGATGAAATTTTTAAATAGGGGTACATGCACGAAAAAAAAATATATTGAAGTGAAGTATGAATTTTCACACATTTCAGGGTTTTGTAGGTATTTAATAGGTGGAAGAAGCCAACATAAAGTCTGTTTCAAACGCTTAGGCGGAACTAGATTTTGCAATTTAGTTACTTTCATCGCTTAAATCGTGCTTTTAGGCCGTTTTGTTTAAGCTTTGTAAATCATACTTACAATAAACATTTTTTGGTTAAGGTTAATATCATTTTAAAATGTCATTTTATTTATATTTTGATTTTTTGTGTAATTCTTAATACAAATTTCCCATTGATTTATTTTTTTGTCATTAAAATATATAAAAAAATAATTTAATTTTGACATAGGTCATTCGTTTCCATGGTTTCATTGTTGTAATTTTAAATTTTGACATTCCAACGTGAAAAATGAAATAACCCAAGAAAGGTCCCTTGTCGTGACAACCTAAAAGAACGAAATTCCCATTTAGTTCCGCCTAACCGTTTGAAACAGACTGTAATACTAAAACTAGTGTATATATAAATAGACATCATTTATATTTATCACATCAAAATCAACAGTTTTTTGATAATCACTTTTATTCGTTATTTGAGAACTAAGAGCTTCCATATTCCATTTTTGTTTTAAACAAAATTTAAATAATTTGCCAAATATCCCAGTGTTTATTTCTGCATTTACTACGAAAATATATTATTTTTTTTAATATTTTTAATTTAAAATATACACGCACTATCTTAGCCATAAATACAAAAAATCCATAACATTATTAGTCATAATGTAACCATGAATTAAAAAAATAAATAATTTTGTCAAAAACAAAAAATGTCATATTTTTCAAAAACACAATCTGATCAAAAATTCCTCTCGTACGTTTCCGGCTTAGATCAATATAGATTACCTATAATTTTTTCAGATTTTTAGTTTAACCCCTTTGGGTAAAAGGGTATGGTACAAGAACTTTAGCACATTTTTGGCTAAATTCGTGTTAAAAGAAACGAATTTTAAAAAACTATCTATCGTTCCTTAATCTACGCCTTAAGAGCTTTCTTTTGATACCACACAATAAATTTTAAGATTTTTTTTTTTTATCGACACAAAAATTAACATTTTTCGAAAAGCTTATCTGATCAAAAATTCCTGTTGAACTATTCCGGTTCCCATCAATGTTCATTACGAAGATTTTTTTCAGATTTTTAGATCAATCACTCTGCGAGATAGGGTGGGGGACAAAAGTTTTTTGACACATTTTTGGCAAAAAACCAATAAAAAAAAAATGATTTTTCGAAAATAAAAACTTGTTTGTTGATCCACACATTAAGAAGTTTTATTTGGTATTCCACAAAAAAAAATATTTTTTTTATTCAATACATAATTGTTTATATTTATTTTGGGATGTGTTTTTTGAACACTCAGTATTTTTCCCATATGTGGGTCAAAGAGTTGTATAAGCATGCCAAATTTTAACATTCTATGTTAAGCCGTTTGGCTACAATTTCTACCGTATGGACAGACAGACACATGAGTAACGTTACAAGGGTTTTTTGGTGGTCATACCAACAAAACCCTAAAAATGCGCATTGGTTATAGTCTGTTTTTTAATTCGGAGGAGCGATTGAAAAATGCCGAGCCAGAAAATTGATCAGTGACTAGTTGCTGTAAGCGATTTTACAGCCGCCTTACAAACATTGTTATATAAAACTTACTAATCCAAAAATTTACTTGTGCCATCTGTTGATGAAAAGTTAAACTACAGAAATTTTTTTATTACTTTATTTCTAAATCTTTTTGTGTTCTTGCTTTAATTTCTAGGAAAATACGATTTTTTGAATATTTTTACAAATACAATCGTGTTATTTAGTTTCCGTTATTGTTACTGATTTATTTTTGTTAAGTTGCAGATTACTTTTTTAAATATATCAGTCATTTCTTTGCTTTAAGTGTAACTAAATGAGAATTTCGTTCTTTTAGGTTATCACGAGAAGGGACCTTGCTTGGATTATTTCATGTGTCATATTGGTATGTGAAAATTTAAAATTCCAACAGTGAAACCATGGAAACCTTTGTTATAAAATATAATACATTTTTACATATTTTGATGACAAAAAAATATATATATATATAAATAAATGGGAAATTTTTATTAAGAATGACACAAAAAATCAAAATGTAATGAAAAGGACATTTTATAATAACAGTCAATTTAATCCAAATTTTGCAATGTGAGTATGATTTACAAAGTTTAAACCAAACGACCAAAAGTCCGATTTAATAGATAAAAATTACTAGATTTCAAAATCTAGTTCCAAAAGGTTTGGATATATTTAAAGTCTGTTCCAAACGGTTAAGCGGAACTAGATTTTGCAATCTAGTTACTTTCATCGTTAAAATCGTGCCTTCGGCCGTTTTGTTTAAGCTTTGTAAATCATACTTACAATAAACAATTTTTGGTCATTATTTCATCATTTTAAAATGTCTTTTTCTTTATATGTTAATTTTTTGTCTCATTCTTATTACAAATTTCCCATTTATTTATGTTTTTGTCATTAAAATATATAAAAAATAATAATTTAATTATGACATGTATTCGTTTCCATGGTTTCATTGTTGGAATTTTAAATTTTGACATTCCAACGTGAAAAATGAAATAACCCTAGCAAGGTCCCTTCTCGTGACAACCTAAAAGAACTAAATTCCCATTTAGTTCCGCCTAACCGATTGGAACAGACTGTATTTTATAATCCATTTTTTTTATTTCAGATTTTTAGTTTTTTTACAACATTTTTACTAATAATTTGGTTCCATGAGCAATATTATGAAAATTATATTATTTTTGCACAACTTTAAATATTTCATTTTTGACAGTTAAGTAGTTCAATTTCATCAACAGATGGCTCTACAAGTTTTGCATTAGTAAATTTCAAAGCTTTTTAAATACTGCACAAGCATAATAAAATCACTGATGTTACGGCTCCATTTTATAATATCCTTATAACAGCGATTCCCAAACTGTGCGCCGCGGAAACATTCCAATATTCCTCCAACTGCGTTTTTTAAGACCAATGTTTTGACTTGGGGCGTCGCGGAAAAAATCTGATACACTAAGGGCTTCGGGAAGCAAATAAGTTTGGAAACCACTGCCTTATAATACAGGGTGTTGCATAATAACAAGACTTTAAAATCACCTATAATTTATTGACTTACCAGTTTCGACAATTCTGAAGACCAAGTATTTGTAGTAAGAATATTTTTTCTTGAAATCCAATGTTCATAAACTCCACATAATTCTTCAATTGCCCTTTGACCTTCAGGTGTGTCTTCTCCACCAATTAATACTCTGTCCGCGTTCAGAAGATCGTTTATAGCTGTTCCCTCAGCTAAGAATTCTGGGTTAGAAAGAATTTGGTATGAAATACCCGGCTTCTGATTAGCGCGGAGTATTTTCATGATACTTTCAGCTGCTCTGACTGGGACTGTACTTTTTTCAACTACTATTTTATCACTTTGGGCTATGTCCGCTATCATACGAGCTGCACCTTCCACATATTTTAAATCAGCGGCTCTACCCTAAAAAAAAATATTTGTTAACAAGGAGTTACTTTAAAAAACAAATTAACTGGGTTATTCTGAACAGAATTGTTCAATTTAAGGCCGCTTTTACAAACCTCGGATACGTAGCAGTATAACTATAAAGTATAAGTTTATTCCAACGTTCGCTTTTACAATGCATTTTTTATTCTCGGATAGTTATCCATGGTTTTATTGTAAATAAAATAAAGTTGGTATTGTTTGACACATAAACTGACATATTAGAAATGTCATATTTTAAATTGACATTACTATTGACAACACATTTGAACATGTTTGGAGAAATATTGGGAGATGTCGAAATATTCGACACAGATAATTATTTTATTGTGCTATATCTACCGCGTTAGTGTCAACCCCTCGGGTGGAAATATTCATAAAACCGCCCTTTAATAGAATCGAGCTCAAATACCGCCCATGTGTAAATTTTCATAAGATCACCCTTTACTAGTAGAATTCTATTAGAATCTATACCAAATGAATTTGATGAGCTGCTCGTGTGCGGCGCAAACTGTACTATTTATGTACTGTAATCCCTTAATTAATAACAGGAGTTTTTTTTTTTTTTTTTTTCAGTGTATAACAACATTAACAACCTGTTCGCATTTTGAAAAATATATAAATAAATAACAACCGGTTCATTCGAACTGGCTCCAGCCCAATACTGTATATATACATATACAAAAACTGGCATTATGTAAACATAGTGTGGAAAGGATGATAGTGGCCAGTTAGATTCTAAACGCTCAAAGTGCTACGAGCATATTCCAGCGGTAATCGGCTGCTACTGTTCATTGCTACGCTTTAAAAAAATAAACTAAATTATTATTTCACAACTGCGTGTAATCAAAACTGCTGAACAAATACAAGGATAACGAGGGATAGCATACTATTATTATTTCGTATGGCAATGTTTAGGTTTTAGAGATTTTAAGGTCGCGACTAGCGTCCTCTGACATGTAGTAGCGGAAACCACCGTACCCTGTGAAGCTTGCCCCATATTTTCGAAAACTAATTCAGAGATGCAGGCACTCATTGTAAAAAATCTGAGCCTATAGTTGCAACAGCCAAGTTTTTTTTTTTTTAATCTTTGTGCCCATAATAAAAAAAAATATGATTTTCCGCGTTTTCATACAGCATGCCTATAATTAAAAGAATTTAAATTTGTTATACCTTTCTTTTGACAAAAGGGCAAGCAATATTAAATCAGAGAAAAGCACAAAAATTTTGTATTTAAGTGGAAATGCAATTTTCCCTATGACCGGAAAGCGTGCAGGGGTTTAGTACCATCCTTTTTTTGTTGTCACAGGGTAAATATTCTCTCCTCCAAAAGGCATGCTGTATGAAATCGGAGACCAAAAACTATCATGAGCTCCCGGTCTATTATTTTTTATAACATTTTTACATTTTAACACAAGATTTACAAGTTGCCTTGTTTCGGAAATATTGAAATTTGCGCTTCTTGGGCGTCAATCGCACATTTTTCTTTACAAAATTTTGACAGTCGTCATTTATTTTGACAATTGTACCTATTTGTGTCTTATTCATGCGAGTAGCGTATATACAGTTTGTGCCAAACGGTTAAGCGGAACTAAATGGGAATTTAGTTCTTTTAGGTTGTCACGAGAAGGGACCTTGCTTGGGTTATTTCATTTTTCATGTTGGGATGTCAAAATTTAAAATTCCAACAATGAAACCATGGAAACAAATGACTTATGTCAAAATTAAATATTTTTTTTAGATATTTTAATGACAAAAAAAATAAATAAATGGGAAATTTGTATTAAGAATGACACAAAAAATCAAAATATAAAGAAAATGACATTTTAAAATGATATTAACCTTAACCAAAAATTGTTTATTGTAAGTATGATTTACAAAGCTTAAACAAAACGGCCGAAAGGCACGATTTAAACGATGAAAGTAACTAGATTGCAAAATCTAGTTCCGCTTAACCGTTTGGAACAGACTGTATCTCTGTTTGTTTAACATAACACTACCAATACCAACATAAAAAAAAAAAATCATCGTAAAACATTATTACCAATCTCAATAGCTATAATATCTACGGGATAACTAGAGTTGGAAATTTAGAAAACAATTTATCCTAGTGAATATCAAGAGGATAATATTATCCCATTGATAGTTATTCTTAGATAACAGCAATGTGGAAATACCGGGCCTAAATAAAAAAATACTATCATAAGACAACTGTTCCACTTTCATAATTTTTTTCATTGTAATGCAGAGCCTTGTTCTATCATATTCGTTACATATTGCATAACAAATATTATGCAATTGTGTGGTTGATCTTTTTAAAACGTCCAAATACCAAGGACGAAGAAATCTTAGACAATACAGAATCAAGAAGTGCATATTAAATAGGTTAAAAATGTTTAACAAGCTCTCTAATGGTAACTTTTATTCTATATAAAAAAACTTATACCATCACTAATGTTTGTACGGTAGAAATTGTGGATAAATGTAAGGTGACCATGCGTTCCAAATTGGCCGGGACAATTCCGAAATTCCGTCTTGCGTCCCGAATTTTTTCAGAGACAATATTTGTCCCGAATTCGGGTTTCTTGTCCCGAATTTTAGAAAAAGTACTTTTTTTCAATATTTATTTTTAATATATTTTAACTAAACTTATTTTTACAAAACTTGAACTAAAGAAAACCTAGCGAAAGAGTTTCCTTGATGATCAGTTTTTGGACAAGTGACAAAACTCAACTTGATGACACATTAAAAGCAATTATAATATTTATTACTGATTAAAGTGAACTATGAAGAAAACTGTGCGGATTTTTTTAAAATGCTTCAAAGCAAAAAAGACCTACTCAAAAAGATCCATAGTTTGAAAAAATATAAAAAGTTTTCTACTCAGTAATTTTAATGAATAAATTTTGAATTCATTTAAAAAAATACTGTGATTTTAATAATGTTCCTTTTAACCCCTTAAGAACTACGCCCGAGTATGCTCAGGCGGCTATTATTTGCGAAAATTCCCACACCCGAGATAATTCGGGCAAGCTTTACCTGCAAAAAAGATCACTTCCGAATGTACTCGGGCGAAAATAAATACGATTCATGGTATGTTAATTAATTCTTTGCATTAATAATGCATAATTATTAATTTTGATGAATAAAAATTGATGTGAAGTGTGAATATTCACACATTTCAGGGTTTCGCAGGTATATAATAAGTGAAGGCGGCATGCTGAGTGTGTAGGACAAATTTTACTTTGTAGTAATCACGGCAAAATGAACGATATTTTTAAAATAATTTATCGTCTGTTAAACATATAATAAGACTGGTTATTAAATTTACGCTCTTAAAAATTAAATGCAACATTTGTCAAAATATAACTAGAATTTTGACAAAATAATTTCAACATAATAAAAATGCAAAAAAAACAGAAAAAATAAAATTCACTCCGTACCCGAAACCCTTCATTTCCAGCGAGTTTTAGCTTACAACACCAGTGCTCTAACCACTACGCTATCGTACGCCTTGCATGTGGGTGTCTTACATTGGTATAACTTTTGTACTTTGTGAACCAAAAACCACAAAAAATGCGTTATTTTCCGAAAACATAATCTGATCAAAAATACCTGTTGTACTATTTCGGTTCACACCAATATACATTACTTAGATTTTTTTTAGATTTTTAGTTTAAACCATCTGGGCTACAGGGTGTGGGACAAATTTTTTTTTTGCACAATTTTGGCAAAAATCGCATCGAAATAATTTATTTTGCAAAAATAAAAATTTGATCGTTAATCCACGTACTAAGGGCTTTCATTTGATACCCCACTCAGAATTTTAAAAAAATATTTTTGTTTTCGATGAGCACATTTTTGTTTATATTTTTAGGGGAATATGTTTTTTAGATGTTTTAGTATTTTTCCTATGTGCGGGTCAAAGAGTTGTATAAGCATGCCAAATTTCAACTCTCTAGGTTTAGCCGTTTGGCTACAATTTTTACCGAACAGACAGACAGACAGATAGACAGACAGACAGACAGACAGACAGACAGACAGACAGACAGACGACAAAATGACGTATAAGGGTTTTTTTGGTCATACCTACAAAACCCTAAAAATACTGTGATTTTAATAATGTTCCTTTTAATAATATAAGTTAATTATCTGTGAATTTATATTTATTATAAATTATAATTATTTATAGTATATAACTTGTATTTAAATAAAATTAATTAAAGAATTATATTTGAATAATTTTCCGAATTTTGAACTAAAAAATATGGTCACCTTAATAAATGGCTGTACATTTATTCGTATTTTTATGAGTTACCCTTAACTACTTACCTTTCCATTTCCAAAGGTTTTCGTAGGTGTATTGACCGATATAAAAATTAATTCCGCTTCTAAAATTGCCTTCGTGATTTCTGTAGTAAAAAAGAGATTTCTGCCACGACATTCGTTTACGACCTCGTCCAATCCAGGCTGAAAAACAAAAGCGATAAAATAACTTGAAAAAGTCATGTTAAAAAAATTAAGATTATTTCTGAATTATTGCAAAGAGGTCTTGTTGATAATGTCCAAATCAGGAGTTAGAAACATTTCTGAAACAAATGGGAAAACAAATTAAACCGGAAAGAAATAAATTTGAGTCCGACTCTCGATTATAATGGAAGAATTTTTGTTGTGGAAAATATATTAATATACTTAGGTTTTATAAGTCATACAATAATGCTTTACTTTACTGCTGACCATCCGTTTCAATATACATGTAATAAGGCACGTCCTATTTTACAGTGTTAAGCCATTATCATTTTTTGTAAAACGAATTATCAAAGTTGATATTTTTGTCATAATTCTACAGGAAGTATGTTATATTATAGATAACAAAAAGCCCTGGGACACAAAAAATATGTAAAAACTTCGAAAAATTTTCTGATAAGTGGGAGTTTTTTTAAAACTTCCATTGCATATCTACATTACAAAAGATAAAATTCATGCATACCGAACAATTTCTTAAATTTTTAGCAAAAATAACACGTAATGACACAAAAAATTAAAATACAAGGTGTCTCAAAAGAAATTTTATATTTATTTAGCTTACTGCGTGAACGCAACGTATCCGAGGGGCGCGGGGGTTATGTCAATCGGTAGCCTGGCTCTTGGGAATTCAATCGCTATGGAGCGTTTCTCGGGAGCAGACCGCGCGTTATGCGTGCGAGAGTTTTACAAAAACGGTGATTCGGCGACTGTAGCGCGTAGAAAATTCTGCAGTATTCGAGGTTTTCGCCACTTAAATGATGCGCCAAGCATTCCTCTCATTCGACATTGGGTTAAAAAGTTTGAAGAGACTGGTACAACGCTGGATAAATCAAAATCCGGGCGACCTAGGTCATCAAGAACGGTAGAAAACGTGGAGAATGTTAATCAGTCTGTTCGTGACGACCCGAACCTTTCAATTCGGAAGCGCGCAAGTGCTTTAAATGTGCATAGATCATCATTACATCGCATTACGCACAAAGACCTAAAGCTGCACCCCTACAAAATTCAATTGGTGCAAGAATTAAAGCCCCAAGATGCCAGTCAGAGGCTTAATTCTCAGACAAATTGATCTCCCGGAGAGGTGACATAAATTGGCCTCCACGCAGTCCAGATTTAACCCCTATGGACTTTTTCCTATGGGGTTATCTTAAATCTAAAGTTTACGCCAATAAACCGACTTCACTGGCGCATTTGAAAGAAAATATCCGTCACGAAATGGCAGCCATCCCTGAGTCCACCTGCCGAGACGTCATAAGTAATTTTACTGTTCGATTAAATGAATGCCGAGAACGCGAGGGTCTACATTTAGACGATATTATTTTTAAGAAATAAATCCCCAAAAAGTGTATTTTAATAATTAATAAAAAAAATTTCTATATACGGCTTACTTTTTTTTTAATCGATCCACTAAATATAAAATTTCTTTTGAGACACCTTGTATAAGGTTGTCTCGTAACTTGTAGTGGTGGAGATAAATAGAGAAGCTACGCATCATCCGTATGCTAACGGGACGTCAGTCTTTATTTATCGTATATGTCGTATGTGAAATTTGATTTGGCTATCGATATAAAAATATCGTTTAATTTTTTGAATTTATACTTGTTTTAATTTCTTTTTTCTTCAAAAGGAATGTTTCTTCGTTCTAAATAAATTTTCTTACATTCATTTTTGATGTGAAGAGAATAATTGTGAAGAGAAGAAGTGAAATATTTCAATATTTTAGTTTCAGGCTGTCCCTCCGTAACTACACTAATATTCATCAAATTGAAATAATGCATAGAACAAATAAGATTGGTTTTCTTATAAACAATTTTTATTGTATAGTTTTTTCTGTTAAGATAGTTCTGTTTATAAAGGAAATATTTTAAGTTTTTTAGTACCAGTTTTAACCCAGAAACACCACCTAAGAAAGAAAATTTGGACATACCATGCCGATATTTGAATCCTGGTTTCTATTGTACCAATTTTCGTTAAAATACGTCCAGCCGTTTATAAAAACAGATATAACCTTCATTTTTATTAATTACTATATTATTATAGCAATTTGTTTTTCTATTTTTATTTAAATATACCTAAAATTATATTTGTATTCGATTTTATTGTTATTTATTAACTATAATACAAATACCCATCACCTTAAATTTTATATAAATCAGTATAAAATTTCCTTAGGTTTTTATTTATAATTGATTCAGTAGAACTGTCTTGAAATAAATATCTATTATGAAAATTGTCAATAAAAATATTTAAAAATTTGCAACATCTATATTAATTCTGTATGCTAGTTTGAACTACGCATACGTGTGACGTATTCCATCCCACGCTCTGATTGGTCAGAAGTTACGAGACAACCTTTACTTGAATAATCTTGGTTTTTATACACATTGGCATATTTAATTTGGTGAATTTCGTTATGATTTTGGCGAAAAATACTTTTACATTTTAAAATTTACGCCATTGTTACGTAGCTGCCCCTAGTGGATGTTCTGCTTATTAGTATTCGACGTACACTTATTATCTCACTCGCGAGTGCATGAACATTCATGCATTTCGATAAGAGAATTATCTCTTGCTAATCCTGTCAAACATAAAGTTTGTTGATTATATCATTTTATATTTTGATGTTTTAAAAATTAACGAAAATGAAAAAATAATAGATATTATTGACGTCATTTGCACATATTAATGCCACATATTTGCTACGTATTTTTGCGATATAAAAAATGCCGAAAATTTAAGGAAAGCTGGTGCAATTGGGCTTAAGACACTCCTGTGGCCAGCTGCGTCACCAAAGAGCGGCGTTTGAAACTGTTTAATATTTAATAATTAATAAATTTCTTATAGAATAAGATATTATTTTTTCTTCCTACGTTCTGATTACTATTCTTTGAGGTGCAAATCCTAAATTTAATTAATTTAATATCATTCTAAAAGTCTATTATGCCCATATTAATAAATAAGCCATTATTTTCAAAGCTTTGTTATAAAAAATTTGCATAGAAACAGTCCGTTTCCATATTTTGTTTTTAACAAACCTCTTTGATAATATGCAGCGTTATATATTAATAAACATTTATGAAACCAGTCATTAGTAATTTAAACATTAAAGCGTGCTAAATTTTATTGATAAATATTTACCGACAAAAATAATTATACATAATTTTAGGTAGTTATAATAAGGTGCCAAATTGATAAAACATATATTTATCTGCTAAAACTGTAATTACGTAGATATGAATTTTACTCAATAGATTTTTTTAAAATGTGTAAATTTAGTCATCGAATAAATAGGGAATAAAATTATTTCAATAACTCACCTCGTAAATGGGTAACTTATCCGAATTCCATTGTGCTATCCTCTCTCTACTCATATCGGCAACTGTCACTTTAATATTCGGACATTTCCAGGCTATAACACTACATGTAGGTCCTCCGACATATCCAGCACCCAAACAGCATATATTTTTAATAACCATTTTTCACACAAAAAAAAACCTGGAACAAAAAAAAAACTATTAAAATACACAAGAAGTTAGGTTATATTTAAACAAAAAAGCAAATATCTATTAATAAAATGTATTTGAGTTTCATATTTGTTATTTAATTGTAAAATAAAACAGAGTTTATGTTAAGATAACTTAAACATTAGTGTTTATTTAGAAAATTTGGTTTAAATTAAGAAATGCCTACCCAAAATCCAGGAACTATAAATAAAATAAAAAGTTGTTTTTTATGTTGTTCCGACTAAACGCTTCTGATGTTTGCCACGGTTTGACACAACTATAAAATGTTTATAAGAAACACTCCCAACAAATTTCTCACGTAGAATGCAACGGTTTTGCCCCAACAATGACCTTATGAATACTACCGATTGTTTCGCCAAATTAATATCGATGTCTAGGCTTGACGTTAAAGAAATTATCTCATGAATACAAATGCTAATAAAACTACCATTTAATCATTTTTAACTGCATTTCGACTAATAACGTCTTTATTACAAATGACTACATGGTTAAAATGAAATTAAAATACGTTTTAAATTAAGTCAGTGACTTTAAAACGATTTTTTGTGAAAAAATTATTTCTTTTTTTAACTATTATGGGGTATCAAATGAAATCTTTTAAAATGGAAGAAATAAATTTTTAAAAAAGCATTTTATATAAACATTTGTTTTCCAAAAATATTACTTCTGTTCGTAAAGCCATTTCTAATTGTTGATTATGGTCAGACGCAAGCGCAGCGATAATAAATCCTTAGAAATGGCTCTACGAACAAAGCTATTTTGTCCTACACACTAACTTAGAAGGCTAGATCCACAAATTTGAAAAATAATAGATTTTTTTTGTATTTTGGAAAAAATGTATTTTTTAATTTCGTGTGAGGTGTTAAATGAAAGCTCTTAAGGGGCGGCACAGCAGTATAGTTCTTACCAGTTTGTTATACAAAACTGGCAGTCTGAAATAAAGTTATAGCTTGTTTCTTTGATTTAAGCGGAACGAGATTATCAATTCTAGTAACTTTTACCAAATTAATAAGGCTATTGTTCATTTTGTTTAGCAAAAGTGCACTTTAATCTTTAAACGAATGCTCATGACAACTCAGAAAAAAAAATTCAGTTACTTAGTTCCGTTTAAACATTTGAAAATAACCTATAGTAACAATCTACACCAGTGTTTCTAAATTGGTGGTGTGCGAACTACTTGTGGTCCTTAGAAAAAAAAATTGTGGTCCGCGAAAGACTTATAAACAGTGATGGGCGCGTAAGTTACATGATGTAAGTTACCTCATTGTTTACGCGTAAACAATTGATGTAAAGTAAACACAAAACTCTTGTAAACAACGTAAACAATGATTTAGACATGCGCACTTATTAAAAGAAAAAGTAAGCTTAATATATAAAATTAGAACAAGCCAATACATATATTAATAAAACTCTAATATGCATCATTATATAGGTGTTACAAGTTATTAAATATGAATATTTAAAAAAAAAACATTTTTTCTTTAAGAAAAACGGTCTATATTTTTTAAGAACAAAATACATTTCACCTTTAAGAAAATGTTCCTTCCTTTTCTTTAATTAAAACAAAACCTATTTTTTCATAGCTATTCCTTCGGTTTCTTATTATTTTGAACTACTTGTTCATTAAGTTCTCTATTATTGGTATTAAATAACTAAAACTAACCTCATTATTTGACAGTTTACATAGTTTACGTTGTTGACAAGTTTATCAATTGTTTACATAATTTTACACGTAAACAATTAAAGTTTACGTGTAAACGCCCATCACTGCTTATAAATTATTATTTTTGAGATTTTTTGTTAATTTTTTTTTATGATTTTTGTTTTTCTTTTTGTGATTTTTATTCATTTTTCAGTGATATTTTATTACTGAGCTATTATATATTAATTTGTTTAATAGTACATTTATTTTTTGTGGTCCGTGGTACATTTTCGGTTAAGAAACGCTGATCTACCTACACATCTAATTTTCATCTATCTAATAGGATATTTTGAAATGAAAAAAAATATGATATAATTATAAATAAACAAATTGTATTATAGACGCCATCTTCCAAACCAAGCGACACGTATTTGCGTACGACGCGTCAAACTGTAGCTAAAGCTTCAATCTACAAATATGTCTCTAACTATTTTGTTCTATTGCGAAAATTTCTTATAGTTATTGTACTTGCCGTTCTATTTTTGACGCCGTCTTGAACCTGCCGCATTTCTCAACATAGGTGCTACAAGTAAAGATAATTACATTTTCATAAAAAACACGTACACCAAGTGGAATTCCATTATCAACAAGTTTAGTATTTTTCGACGAAAGTACTTAACTATAAACAATCATGTTTAAAAAATGTTGACGTAGACGTAATCTGTTGACGTATTTTACCTGAATATATCCACACAAACAATTTAATTATAAAAGTTATTTATAACAAAAAAATAATTTAAAAAAATTACAGAAAATTGTTTTCTGATATATAGTATTAAGTTATTGAGCGATAATTTTTCTACAGTTTAAAAATATGCTATTAGATATAGCCTATTCCAAACGTTTAGGCGGAACTATGGTCTCTTTCAAAGTAGAAAATGTGTGTAAGAAGATAGGAGCTGTTTGCCCTTGCTTCGGATTGGTTTAGATCGTCATCCCTATTACACTGTTAAAATATTGTTTTTATTCCAAGTTCAGTGTCGTACATTGGAAATATATATTATTTATATTATTTAATTTTTTTCATATATTTTGTTATTATTTACATATTTAGACTTTTATTTATATTCTTGGAGTAGATTTTATGGAGAAAATTCTCCATGTAATTTGTTTTTAAGCAGTTATATATTTTTTAGGTTATCTGACATATAAATATTTTTTGACACTTGACAATTAACAGATCAAGAGAGAGGACTAATGTGAGGCCAAAAGACAGCCCAGCTGATTGTGCCCAAAGAAGAAGTTATTGATATAATTTTTAGACCTTCATATATAGATATATTTTTAATTTTTATTTACAATAATTATTTAAATAAGAAACTTTAGAAATTAAGAAATAATAGAAATTAATAAAAAGAATAGCATACACAGTGCTTAAAAGATATGACCGGGAATCCTGTGACAAAAAAAAATCTTTTCTAATTTTATTTAAGATTGTTAGTTTTGTAAAAGAAACTTATTACCCCCACATTATCAGTAGGGGTAATCTAGGGGTAAAGACGTACCATTAATTCGTAAATTAATAAAAAAATATATTTTAGAACGAATACAGCAAAAATTGTGTTAAAAAAATATTCACTTACTAAAACTTACGAAATCCTGAAATGTGAAAATTTACACTATACATCAATGTTTGGCGGCACCATAGAAGGGAGGCATGACCATAATCTATGGTTAAAATAATAAATTACTTTTAATTGACATTATTTTTATAGTGAACATAAATAATATATACCTACTTTTAAGTGTAGTTTTCTTCCTATTAAATTATTTATATTAATAAAATTGGAGGATATATTTGTTTTATTTTTTAATTTTTGCGGACTCAAATTTGGTTTCTACACGTTACAGATGATTACAAGACGATATCCACAAAACAAAAAAACAATTTTTGTCAGACTGAAATTCAGGAAAAAAACGGCTGGATATCTTTTCACGTAATTTGATAAAATGCTAGAGTATAACCAGGGTTCGAACATGAGCTTTATATCATCTCAAAATTTTCATTCTGAGGGGCCGTTTCGGGGTTAAATCTGTTAACTGTAAAACTTATATCTTCCTTATTATAGACTTAACAGAAAAATGTATGTAAGAAAATTTGTTTAGAATGAAAAAAGTTTATTTTCTGTGCAACACAGTTTTTAATGAGAAATATTTGAGGGGATTATGGGAAGTGCTACCTATTGTCAACTGACAATAACTGAAGCGCCTCTAGTGAGATTTTGAGAAACTGACGGTTGTAGGATAGTTGAGTTTGTGACAAGCATGGGAATATGTTCTTAGAAGTGGAAAGACAGTTAAAGACCATTTTAGAGTGTGTTCCCGTGTGTTTCAATAAACATCACATGAAGATACCATTGAACCTGTCAAAAATATCCTACCAAAGTCAGCCATGATGTGAATGCAGTAGCGCCTCTATCGGTAGTGTCAGATGCCAATAAATGAAGTACCTCACTTATTATTTACATAACATGAAATATATATATATTAAAAATTTCTTTAGAATAAAGGAACGATTTTTTTTCTTCTTTAAATTGAATAATCTCACTTATCATTTAAGTTACAGCAAAAATTAACACAACATAGACTACAAAGTACGGGTATGCCAGCTAGTAAAGTAATAAAATACCTGATAAAAGTTTTGTGTTTTATTGCTATACAAATTTAGTTTACACATTAATAATCACATATCACACAACAAAACAATGTGGATTTATAAATCGAATAACTAGATATAGTACAGGAATTTTTAGATTTTCATCAAGAAAATCTTAGAAAACTAAACATACTTCTGTTGATAAGATAGGAAAAAAGAAAGAAATAGTAATATAATCTTAACTATTTCTGTTTCTTTCCAGAAATTTCAACCTAAACTAAAATTACAAATAAAAGTTTTGTATTTAACTTATTAAGAAAAAAAATCTGTTATTTGTAATTGCACCACAGATAACTTAAGTACAATTTGTATTTGTCTACAGAAATATTACTAAATTCTACTAAAAAATAAATTAAATCTTATTAGTAAAATCAGTTAGACGCATGACTATGAGTGCTTGATTTACTGTCACGTAAACTAGCTGACCGTCTGCGTTTTTCCAATTTACGTCGAAGTTTAGATTCTTTGTTCCGTTGAGCTAATAACTTAGCGTAAGTATCAGCCTGTGCTTTTGTCTTGAGAGCACGTTTCTTCTTTAGTGCCAGTCTATGACGTTTTCGTTGTAAAGTGATCGGAGTGATCAAACGTTGAATTTTAGGAGCCTTAACTTGCGGCTTCTTCCCTTCCTTAGGCGGTAAGGGTCGTTTAACGACATAAGAACGTACATCATCTTGTTTTGTTAAATTAAAGAGCTTTCGTATATGATTTGCTCGTTTTGGACCAAGTCTACGAGGTATAGTACAATCAGTTAAACCAGGTATCTCTCCTGGACCTTTACGGATAATAACTAAACATAGTACGCTGAGATTTGCATCGACTATACATCCACGTACAGATTTACGTTTACGTTCACCATCTCTACGTGGTCGGTAACATGAGTGATTTTCGGATAGCAATAATTTCACTCTACCGTTTGTGAGAACACCTTGCTTCATCGGAAAACCTTGTTTATCATTACCTCCTGATATGCGAAGGACATAACCTTTCCATTCGTCACCTAAGACATCCGCGGCAACCTCTGAACCCATTCTTTTATCATAAAAAGCTCTTACTTTATGTTCATCCACTATTTCAAACAATTTTTGACAGCCGGTCGCCGGGTAAGATATGTTCAGCTTCATATTTGTATAAAAATTACTTCTTTTACGTTCTTAAGCCGCACACAAATAAATTTAAATTGCGTCTTTAAATAATATTGTTGCACAATACCAACTTACGACGTAATAATGACGAATTCAACAAACAACCCCCCTAAAACACTTTCATCACAGAAAACTATACTAGCGCTGCAAACGTATATTAAAGAAACCACTTTTCTTACGAAATTTATTGAAATAATTAATAGGTATATTAATTTTAAGATTCATCCCTTCTATTGTGGGACAACAATTTTTGGGAGTAAACAACATCCAATTGTTTTTCACTATAACAACAAATTTAAAATTCGGGAATTTTTTGAGTAGCCATAGCCAACTTTAAAAAAAATAAATTTCAATGAAAATCGATTTTTTAAACACAAGTAATTAATAAAATCAATACATAAATGCATAGCTATTAATAATACAATATAACTAAACAAAAAATTCACACAAAATTTTATAATTAGGTCAAAAAACTTCACAACTTTGGTAAATTTTTCAGTTGCATGGCGTGCAACTTTAAAAACAATGTTAATTAAACCAGGAACTCTACTTAGGGTCAAGTATCATACAGGAAATGGTGGGCAAACAATTACAATACATTGGACACTCGATGTTGGACAAGAAAACGAAAAACCAGTGTAAAATATTATCTATTTAGTTTAAAATAGGGGAGGAGACAATTGAGAAGTGACATTACCGTTGGCGGCGCTGTAATTCATGGAAAAATGGCTGAATTGTCCAGTATTCACCTATCAATATGCTAACAGGAAACCGGTTAATTTAAGCACAGTACATTTTTATTTTATGAAAATGTATCTATCGACGTTCTAACAAAAAATCAACACCAGAACATATGTAATAATTTCAAACAGTACTACAGTCGCGTAGTAAAATATTTGACCATCAGACTGCGTATCCGAGCGTGTCAGTTCTCAATAGCAATATGCGTTTAAATGGAAGGTTAAGTAACACGAACAAAAATTACTTAAATACAATAGGGATTTGCAGCTAAGCACCCTACCATCTGGTGAGCGTTTTTGAACTTGTGTACATCAGATAACATTTCGTTTTGTATGAGTATTTTAGATGTTTACAAGTAATGTCACTTCACAAAATCAGAAAATCCCAAACAATTATTTATTTTTTGTCGTTTTTTGATACACTTGGCGCTATTATTTACTAGTAAATGTCAAGTGGTATCTGATTTAGAATGGTTTCAAAAAATCCGCGTGGCGCTACGATCTTAAAATTTTTCCCCTATAGAGGCCTTACGTGAGTGGGACCAAAAGTCAATATGACTGACAGTAAAAAATAAATAAACTGATATTTTGTAGTGCATTTATTAAAATATTTAAGATACAAAATTAAAATTACATATTAATTAATCTTCACAATAAAATTTTAACAAATTCTTATCTTTAATGGACCAAACTTTAAAAATATCATTTCTAACAAAATTCCACACGTTTTGATAATCTACTGCTTTATTTTTCACATCAAGATAATCAAGTTCTTTTAAATTTTCAAGATTAAAACATTCATTATTACAAATTTCTTTAAAACTAGAAAATAGTTCTTTTTTACATACTGATAATCGTCCAGATTTTTTCAATTTATTCTTTTTAGTAACTCCTTGTTTCATCCCCTCAACGGCAACTTCAATTTTTATGCAATTTTTAAACCAAATAATACTCGATGGACAGGGTTGTTTCGATTCGTGTTTTGCGTGTGCAAAACTTAAATTTGTTTGTACAATTTCTGGTACTAAATGCTTGTAGGGTGATAGTAGATTTTTTGATTGAAATCTATTATCAATTGCTCTGTACAAAGCGTCTTCAGAAAATGGTGTATCTGCAGCTATTGTTAAACTTTTTAAGTATATAGGATCCTTTAGTAAAAGGCTTAATAAGGCTCCTTGAATGCCTATAAAGGACCATTTTGCAATTTTATCGCTGCATGAAACGGAAAGTGTTGGATCACCCCGACCTAAAATATATAATTAAAAATGTAATAGGTTCCATTTAGGAGTATTGGGAAGAAAATTTATTGTTTTTGGATTACTGAAAATTGTTGAAACAGAGTTGTTTCTGGGAGATAAGCGCTGCGTTAACATACATTGGATTTCTCTGTTCGGTTTTTATTATTTACGTGGATGAAAAAATCTTTTCGCACAAATAGGAAGTCGAAAAAATGACTAATAATTTAATAGCTTTATAACTCAAAGATGGATATAATTTCTGCGGACCGGCACCCGTCCGCGGACCCCGGGTTGAAGAACACTGGTCTAAATAATTAACAGTTCAAAATTAAATTTAAAATTTAGTTACCAGAATAACTATATTATTATTACAAGAATTTTTTAACGAGTAAATGGTATTTAACTTTAAACTGCACAAATATATTATTTAAAAATATTTTATTATACAAATGTAGTATTTATTATTATTATTACATAATAAATATTATTATTAATAATATTTTTTGTAAGCAAACTTTGCAATGTATAGATATTAACCAGAGATGGGCGTCTACGCGTAAACTTGAATTTTTTACGTCTACGTGTAAATTTACCGTAGACAGCGTAGAGAAGTGTAGACTGTGTAGACACGTAGAATCTAGCGTAGAATAATGAAAAAGAGGTTATGTAACGTTTAAAAAAATAAAATACCGCCAGTTTTAAGCAGAAGAGGCAGTAAAGAACTCAAATTTAATATTTTTGACAGCTTCCTGATTAAAACAACTACTAACTTTTAATTTTAAATTTACTTTAGTAGTTCATACAGACAGAAACCAAGTAATTTATATTGTCCATAACAACATACGATTTGTGAGATAACATTTTTGGAAACAATATATGTAATTAGAACTGCATAAAATTGAAATAAACATAAACATTAAAGTAAACTATTTAAACTATTACCATTCTATTATTTCAAATATTACATTTAAACGTACTGCGCATGTACATTTTACATTCTATATTCGACACGTAAACAAAGGCATATTCTACTTGACATGTTTACGCGTAAAATCTACATTAGTCTACATTATGTATTCTACGCGCCCATCACTGATATTAATTTATATGACATAACTTGTAATTGTTCTTGAAGTTTAATAAAGGGTTATATTATTATTATTATTATTTCCTAGAGGGGTTCATCTAAAAATCGGAAAAAATTCTGAGTAATGCACATTAATGTGAACCGGAATAGTACCAAAGGATATATAAGACATATAGCATAAAAAATTATTATAGTATAAGTCGCTGCGGGCCGCAAAAATGCAAGAATCGGGCCGCATGCAGCCCGAGAGCCGCCAGTTGACACCCCTGCTTTATAAGGGAAACTTTTTAAGATCGCAGCGCCATATGCGGCAAAGCTGGAACACTCGAAAGTGACATTAAACTGTTACTCGTGTATTTGTTTAAATGCTGAAAATGAACACGAGTTCTATTTTTCCTGTTTTCCGAGCTTTTTTTAATTTAAAGGTAATCTACGATTTACAAGATATGCAATAATATACTATTCTAAAGAAAATTCAAGGAAATTTTTAGTTTTTCATTGTATTTTTAATTCTTTTTGACTGTCTCTCAATATAATAACAACAAAAATATGGTAAATATATTAGTAAAAATTAATATCTCTGCCTAAAAAAGTAGGAGGGCCTTTTAATATATCAACTGATGATTTAGGCAAATTTTGGGTGGGGTAAGTGCTTTTTTTTCAGTCTTTTCTTGGACGTAAAAAATCATTTTCCATAAAATGCAACGAGCAAACATGCATGCATGGGATTTTTGCCCATTTTTAGTTTTTGGGTCCACAAAAACCTACGATCCACTTTCTCTCTGCCTCCAAAAGGCGTTTCAATTGATATTTTTTTAGATTTAGGTAAATTATGGAATGTTTAAGAAGGATTCTTCCTTATTCATGATTTACATTGCGCAACACAACTAAATTGATTGTTTCTTTTCCATGATTCACAAAAATAAAACACAAACAACAAAAAATCAGCTGTGGCCACCACAGGACCGACCGCCATCATAAAGTACTTCATAAAGTAATACATTCTAGCAGCAGAGTAGAAATAACTTGGCCTAATATTTTCTAACAGAGATATTATTTATCATGACCATGGAAACGTTACATATAAGTATGAAAAAATTGAGACTTGGAAAAAATTTCGAAAAATTTTACAAAAATTATTCGAAATTTTTCGTTTTATCAAAAAAAGTCTCAAATAAAAGTTATTAATTATTGCTTTTATAGCAACTTTTGTTCAATAAATTTTTTCGAAATATTTTTCTGTTGTGAAATATTCATAAAAATCTTAAAATCGACACGAGTAAACTCCCATTTTTAGTCAACCGATTTTTACCAAAAGTTGATCAACTCGTGCCATTGATGGCAGAAGCTTAAATATGAAGTTTCATAAAAATCCTTTCAGCCGAATTTGCTCTGCACGTGTGCACAGACGGACAGACAGACAACATGCTAAAAATAGTCAAAACATTATGTAGGGACCTCAATTCGTGGAGATCCATCGAAATCTCGAAATGTCAAAATCGGTATGATCACAATACCTCCCTTATATATGTTGGCGGTCGGTAAAAACACGTATTTCTCCATTGAACAAAACAAAACAATGTCACTTTCGTATCTTCCGTAAATTGCCACCAGATGTCAGGGCGCTTAGGAAGTTTCCCCTATTAGAAGCTTTTAAAATTATTGCGGACCGAATAGATTTATCTGCCATCCGGTAGCGGTTGAGAAACACTGGGGTATGTCTATTATAAAAAAATATATATATTAACCTGGTTTTGTACGAATAGCTCCTGTACGATGGTACAGAGTTCCTGATTGTTTCAAATCTTGTATATCTTCAGTTCGCAAACATTTAGCACCAGTACGAAATATATCTACTTCAAATTTAGCTTTTTTGCAGGGTATTTCTTCATTATTAACATTTTCAATTTCAAAATCTTTTGGTAAAATACAAGTTCCAATATTATCCGTATCTTGTTTTGGAAAAATAGCAGCATCTCCGCAAGGGACGTGTGTAGAAAACATATGAAATGTAACTTCTTTTAAGAGTAATTTATTATTTTCAATAATAAAAACAGAATCTTTAGATTCTAAACATTTTTCAATTTCAGAATATATATATTTTAAAAATCCTCTTCTAGCTATTATTTCGGCATGAGAATCATTTAAAATGTCTCCATTTTTAGACATTAAATTAGCACCAATACATTTAGAACCAGTTCCAAGAGAAACAACTTCTAAATTTTTGTTATCGTGTTTAATAATAGTTGATAAAATAGTCCACTCGTTAGAATTTGGTTTACCAGTTTTCGGCAAAGAATTAAATAAATCGAAAGAAATTTGTGCTATTTTATTATGTTCCATTACGTATATAAATATAAATTGATAAAAAAAATAAAATAAAATTAAGCAACAGTTGTTGGATCCCAAGCATATTTGTCAACTCTCTTTAAGTTACTCAAAATTTTCATATCGTCTTCTGGAATCATAAAATTGAGTTGAAAATTTTGTTCAATATGAGCTCGTGATCTTGCTTTTGGTATGATTCCGATTCCTTGTTGACAAGCCCACTTTAGAAGTACCTAAAAATATTTAAAACTATACTTAGTGTCTTATTTTTTAAAGGTTTTGTAGGTATGACTTCGTATATATTGAAACATAGAATTAAATTATAATTTCCCACTGGTTATTAAATTTACGCTTTTAAAAATTAAATGCAACATTTGGCAAAATATAACTGGTATATTGACAAAATAATTTAAACTAAATAAAAATGCAAAAAAAAAAAAAAACAGGAAAAATAAAATTGACAGGAAGCGAACTGTAGTTTAGAACTTTGAAACCGAGAACGCTAACCATTAGGGACGTTTACTCGTTCACTGTCTTACATAGCAAACTAAATATTTTACATATTTTAGTTAAAAACACAAAAAATGCGTTATTTTCCGAAAACATAATATGATCAAAAATTCCTGTTGTACTATTCCGGTTCACATCAATGTACATTACTTAGAATTTGTTCAGATTTTTAGTTTAAACCATCTGGGCTACAGGATGTGGGACAAAATTTATTTTGCACTATTTTGGCAAAAATCGCCTTAAAATATTTATTTTGCAAAAATTAAATTTTGATCGTTAATCCACGTACTAAGGGATTTCATTTAATACCCTTCTCAGAATTTAAGAAACATTTTTTTTTTCGATGAGCACATATTAGTTTATATTTTTAGGGGGATATGTTTTTTAGATGTTTTAGTATTTTTCCAATGTGCGGGTCAAAGAGTTATAAAAGCATGCCAAATTTCAACTCTCTAGGTTTAGTCGTTTGGCTACAATTTTTACCGAACAGACAGACAGACAGACAAAATGACAGTATAAGGGTTTTTTGGTCATACCTACAAAACCCTAAAAATGAAGCAAATGCAGAAAAAATCGCTGGGATTTTAAAATTTAAATTTTATTGTGACGAAATTTTCGCAATTTAAATTTAATAAATAAAATTTCAAAAAAATTCTCTATTGGTATTAAAAATTGACCACCGTGGTACATGGATCTTTTTCTATTTTATTTCCCTATATAAACTGGTCGTCAGTGGTAGCTCTAATCTAATTTATATAAAATTTACCTGAGCAGGTGATTTATTAAGTTTATTCCCAATCGATTTAACGGTAGGATCTGTGATCAATGTCCTATCATTACTGCTTCCTAACGAGGAGTACGCTTGAAGTAGTATACCTTGTTTCCGACACAATTCTAATAAATCATTTTGATGATAATGTGGGTGCCACTCTACCTAAAATAACACACTATAAAACCTGACGTAATCTCAAAATATATTCTCAAACCTGATTAACATCGGGTTTTGAACCAAAATCATTCTGTAATAAATCCTGAAGATGTTTAACGGTGTAGTTTGAAACACCGATTGCTTTTACTTTTCCTTCTTTTTTAGCTTTAACTAAAGCATTCCAACTTTGGTTTCGTAAAGTTTTATTATCGGAACTATTCACTGGAATACCGGAAGCACCTGGCCAGTGAATTAAGTACAAATCTAAGTATGAAAGGCCTAGATTTGTTAAAGATTGGTTTAGTGCTAAACTTGCACGATCTCCCTGATCACTCGGAGCTAAACAAAAAAATTATTTAAACGTAAATAGTTTAACTACTAGAAATAGCAAGAACAACTAGTTAAGCTGACGATATTAAAAGGGTGGCTAGAAATTAGTACAAATAGCGTAGAGCAGATTAATAGGAAAGAAGCTGGAGACTTGTCAAAAGGTGGGTTCGGGAAGCAAGCTTAGAGTGCTCCGAGTCACTCTTTTTAACTCCAGAGCATTGGAGAAACGGAAAACACATTTCCTCGAGTGGTCTGGAGATAAACAGAGTGACTCAGAACACTCACAGCTTGTTTCCCAAAGCCACGCAAAGTTACAATTGTACTTTTGATAATAGCAAAAGTTGAAACTACAGTCAATATAATAAACAAATCGGTGAAACATAACAGAGTTGTATTTAACAACCTTTCATTCATGAATTTCACAAAATGAAAATGTCAAATCTACACACACCGGCAAATTTAAAGGAACATATTATGTTTCTTTTAAATTTTATTATTTTGTAGCCTATATCTTGATAGCTTTGAATGCTCTACTAAACAGTAGGGAAATATTGTATCGACGCCAAGGAGAACAAAATGCACTATTTAATTTTGCTACTACTGCATCTTTTGGTGGAGGTTCAATTATGGTGTGGGGTGGAATATGTTTTGGAGCTCGCACAGAGTTAGTGGTGATTGATGGCGGAGCGTTAAATGCAGATAGGTATATCAGATATATTCTTCAGGACCGAGTTCTACCTTTTGCCACATATATCGAAGAAAATTCCACCCTAATGCAGGATAATGCGCACCCAGCACGTAACAGACATTTTAAATCAAGTGGGTATAACAATTGGTTAGCCATCGTGCTCCCCTGACCGCAACCCGATTGAACATGTGCGGGACATGCTAGGCAGAAGGCTTTGGTCAAGAATTCCAGCTGTTCAAAACAGAGAAGAGGTAAGAGCCGTACTGATTCAAGAATGGCACAGATTGCCCCAAGAACTGATGAATGACCTCATATAGTCCAAAATGTACAATAAAGTTATTCTGTTTAAAATCATATTTTGTTTGCCTCCGAAAATACAGAACAGACTTCCTGATTATAACTTTAGCTGAACAAGATAAATACGCTGACTTTACATAAGCACTGACCGTGAAAAGATTAAAAATCAATCGATAGAAATTATAATACAACTTATTTTAGTAATTAAAGCAAAGCGATTAAACAATCACCTTGGCGTATAAAAAATTCGTAACAGACTTACACAATTTTGATGTTATAAAAACATCTTCCCTTCGTAGATTATATTTTGGAAGTAAAATTTTCAAAGACTCTCCGATATCTATTTCATTACCATAGACCGCAGCAGTATCTAAAAAATTTTATTTAACATAACCTTAAATTGGTGTATAATTGTTTTTTTTTTACCAAAAGATCTATATCCAGTACTTAGAGCTATGTCTAAAACATCATGTATCAACTGCTTGCCCCGTATTTGGAAAGTCCCGACTAACAAAAAGAGGTTATTTTTTTTAAATAAATAATTTTATAAAAATAATTATACTTAATTCATACATCCAATTAAGGGCATCATATTTCCACTTAAAAGTTTAATTGTTTGCTTTGTACAATCCATTTTAACTGAAAAAATTAAAACAATGTAATGATCACTTTCAAGGTCATGTAAAAAGAAACTTATTAACGGCACGTTTATTGACACTAATCTAGAGACAGTATTTTATATTTTACATTTACATAAACATAATTTAAATTTCAACTAATGTAACTTAACAATGTAACAATATTTCGATTATAACTGGCTTTAAAAATATTAAATTATATTTTTGTCAACTTAAATTATTACATATAAAATGAAACACCAATATACAGAAATCAAACTAATATAATATAATAGATTTATTAACTGCTGATAATACACAGGATACCGAGTTGCCGAGAATCAATTTTAAGCTTTTAGAATCATTAAAATACACAAAATTTGTTGTTAATGTTGTGATGACAGGACATCAGATCTAAAAAAAAAAGAAAATTAATATTAAAATACATTTGTTTCATGTAAACGTAATATATTTATATTTGTTATACAAATTTTGATGTAAACGTAATATATTTAATATGTTTACTGCATTTATAAAGAAATAAGAGTTTAACTTTACTTAACAACCTGGACCCTGTATTTCCATATTATAAGGGCAGAATTTTAGGTTAGGATAGTAAAAAAGAACCAAATTAAGCTTTAAAAGTATTCTGAACTAATTCTGTCTTGTTCTTAACTTTAGAACCAACTAAAACTAATGTGCTTGTACAAAAAATGGAGGTTCAGGTTATTAAGTTGTAGTGTAATATATCTGTTTTAGTGAGTATAGCCGGTTTCTTTGGTTTAAGTGGAACTAGATTTTCAATTCTAGTAACTTTTACAGATTAAGTGAGGGTTTTGATCATTTTGTTTAGCAAAAGCCTACTTCAAACCCTAAAAATAAAACTCAAGTAAACTTAGAAAAATGAAAATTCCAGTTAGTTCCGCTTAAACGTTTGGAATAGCCTATATATATAGTGTGAATTATTTACTGCGCAACATGCAGATTTCACATTCAATGTAAAAGAAGCGAGTTATTTCAAAAGCAACATAGCCATAAAACAAATGCTTCTCGTATCCATAGAAAATATTATACTAGCTGTCAAATTAATTAAATTTATAATGTACACTACGGAAGAAAAACTTCTGCTTTATAACTTGTATATTGTCTTGCTAGGAACGGTGATATTGAAAATTTATTGTATTAAATTATTAATCGTACAAAGAACAAATAAAAAAAAAAAATTGTTCTGTTAATTTTTGTATATATGTTAATATAACCAAACTAATAAAAATTTATTTATTGTTTCTAATTTACTATTTTTTAGCCGTCTAGGAACTCGTCAAATGTCAAATGACTATTATATTTAATCACCACTGCATATCTGTTGCCATGGATATGAGCTTGCTTTCATAATTTGCTATGTTGCAAATGAAATAACTCACTTCATTAACATTATATGTGAAACATGTATGCTGCTCGTTAAATAATTCACCCTGTATGTCTCGGCCCCGGAACAGCAGAAATAAACATGGGATGTATATGTCCCAGGTAGAATAACTGGGATATATATGTCCCGGCCCCGGAACAGCAGAAATAAACATGGGATGTATATGTTCCGGCTGGAATAACTGGGATATATACGTTCCGGCCCCGGAACAGCAAAAAATAAACATGGGACATATATGTCCCGGCTGGTATAACTGGGATATACATGTATCAGCCCCGGAACAGTAGAAATAACATATGCAGAACTAGATTTTCAAATCTAGTAACTTATAACAATGGAAGCTTTTGATAATTTTGTTTAGTAAAAGCCTACTTTATTTGTTAAAGTTAGTTGGAGTTTTTTTTTAACTTTGAGATATCAAATGAAGCCCCTTAAGGCAAAAAAGTTTTGTCTCCCATCTGATTTCCCAAAGGAGCTGATCTAAATATGATTATTTAAAAAAAAAAATCATTGTGTAGTATCAAAAGAAGCTCTTAAGACGTAGATTAAAGAAAGGAAAGTAGTTTTTTTAACTCTTATACTATAACACGATTTTTACCAAAAATGAGCTAGTTAGTCTTGTCCCACACCCTATAATCTAAAGGGGTTAAACTAAAAATCAGAGTAATGCACATTAATGTTAATCGATATAGTACAACAGAATTTTTCATTTGATAATTATTTTGAAAGTTTTTGCAACACCATGTTTACTATATTTATCTGACTAATTGGAGAACTGGGCATTGTATTATAGCTAGGTCTTGATGCGAGCCCATCTAGTAATTATGTACACTTGTAAGTCTTTAGATGGAAGCATGTAGCTTATTCTTATAAAAGTGACAAAAATATATAATTTTTAATATGTTTTAGAGTTTGTTATCGCTTACTGAATACCTACAAAACCTTGAAATGTGTGAAAATACACACTACACATATATTTTTTAAACGATAGAATTCAATCATTAAAAGTTACTAGTTATCAAAATCTAGCTCCACTTAAAACAAAGAAACAGACTAGTCTACTTTCATGTTTACTGTAATTTTAATGTAAACATAATATATTTAAAACGTTTACACTGCATTTATATATGAAATAGTCTACTATAGTGATTTTACTAGTGTGAAAATTTTAGTTTTGAGGTTAACTTACGCCGTCAACAGGATCTGCTTCATCCGCTGAACTAATATCATCACCGAATTCGATATCCTCATCAAATCCATCCTCGACAAATGTAACTGTGTCATTAATACGAACTGTCTCTGGGAATTCACCATACGTTTTAAGATTTCGTGCTTCGTCTGGTGTATATTTAAGAATTACGTCAGCTTTTGCATCTTGATAGTCTCGAAGGCCAATCAAGATAATATCACCTTGATTTATCCACACCTTTAATAAATAAACATATTTTGATTGTTTTTATATTGTTAATTTGATTAAGTTACCTTCTTTCTTAGTTTTCCTCGTATGTGACATAACCTCTTTACACCATCGAAACACATAGCTTCAAGTCTTCCATTACCTAACATTTTTGTGACTTGAGCGTATTCTTGACCATCTTCTTTGAAAACCAATTCGCGTTTCTCTGTTTCATTTTCGTTTTTTCCTCTCCTCCTGTTTTTACCTCCCTTTCCTGAAAATTAAAATGTTTTCAGAAAGTGCAATAATGACAGGCCACAGATGACACTTCATTTTCAAAAGGCGTAATTTCACACAAATCACAAAGTAATGACTTTTATCACTTTCTGATAACTTTCAACTGTATTTTCAAGAAAAATACCATGCACTAAATAAATGAAATACATAAATGAGCACTGAAACTGCACATATGTGGTGTTTTTAACTTTCACGCACAGGAATGATTTCAGGTTTATTATATCAACACTTACCTTTATTCTTAGGCATTTTGTTATATTTCTGTTATTTTTTAATGTGTTACAAGCACTTTTAAATTTTATAACTCGCAAAATAGCCCGTCTGTCTTGTACGAGACAAGGCCGCGCAAAGGATCAAGGGAAAAGTGAGTTCATTTATTTCGCCATCTATTTCCGGCATTTTAGAAAATCCTTATTCGTGTCAAAATGGATTCCCTATCTCAACGCGACGAACATGAATCCTGTGCAAAAAGATTAAAACTTGATCTTAGCGAAATAAAAAATAGTGTTTTGTGTGAAGGAAGTGGTTTTAGCGAATTTTCTGCATTCAGAGAAGACCCTGTAGATACTACAGAAGGTAAAATTTAAAAAATATGTTTGATTGTTTAGCTAATGTATTCCAAGGAAAATGGCGGCTGGGAACATTATCGAAAACGACGACATTTTGTGGGAGGGGCCACCATGGCAGGGTTTGGGTGCGGCAGCATTAAAAAAATTATATTTTTATGTAAAATGGAATGAAAAAATACAAGAATTGAATTATATAATACCAAAAATCTTTATATTTTGTTACTAAAGAAGCTTGCTAAAATGTTGTAGTTGATTTTTTATATATTTTATGTACTTTTAATGCACATTATGAAAAATAAATATTAAAAAAAAAATTAATTTCAAATAAGGGTTATTTTTTTATTTATTTGGCTTGATATTTCCCTATTTAAGATGTATCTTCAATTAATTTAGAAATAACACAGTAAAAATACTTTTTAAGTATTGATTGACATCTTCACACTGTTGCCAAGACAACTATTAAATCAGCAGGTAATGAAAAAATAATATAAAAGTAATAAAACTTAAATTAAAATATCTAAACTTGATATTTCACCAATAAAAATCAAAACAAAAAAATTTACAGGTTAAAAAAATTTAGTGAAATTTATTTTTGAAATGTTTTTTAAAGGTAAATACTAAACAGTTTTCCCTACTACATTTTTTTTCTTTTAAATAACACAGCGAAGTTAAAATTTTTATTATCAGGTCCTTCACCAGATTGTGATTCTGGATACGATGCATCAACTTTGGAATCTGCACCGACACCATTTAATATTACATCACCAAATACTGATACGTGTGACACCACAGGCGATACTCATGAGTCGCTGTCTGAGATAGCGGATCCCGATTTGGACGATGATGCTGTTAGTACCGTCAGCAACCTATCCGACTTGTCCGGCCTCTCTGAATTATCCGGACAAGGATGGAAGGCCGTTAGCGGTTCTATGCAGTGGGTAAGTAAATATGGATTAAACAAGTGCAACGGTTAATGCAACAGACTAATATAATATATATAAAAAAATAATATAATTAAAAAAAAAAAAAAAAAAACTGGTGAAAGGTAAAATTGGTTAAAAGGTTGAAAAAACAAAATCAAATCGGACTAGTTCAAACTATGGTCTAAAATTTGGTTTAAAAACTTATAAATATTAAAATAAATAATATTTACAATACATTTGTGCCTGTCCTTTATTTTATTAAATATTTTTGACATAGTCTAAAAAAATTTTAAAATAAAAGAAATATCCTGAAAAAAATTAATATAAAATTCTTACTTAAAAAAAAATCCGAAAATGATTAATAAAGTGAAAAAAAAATTGATTTAATTTTATAAAAAAAAAAAATTAAATTAAATAAAAATCATTTATCGTAGAGAGCTGAAATGTGGCATTCATATAGAAATTTCTACCCGCTTATATAAAAAACACAGACTTAAAAAATACATAATGCGAAACTTTTAATTTTCAAGTGGGGTTATCAATGAAAACTTGATACGTGGAAAGAACAAAATTAAAAAAAAAAAACGGTTTTCAGAAAAAATCTGCCTAAAAATTTTTCTCCACTCTATCTTCCAGAGGAACTGGTTTAATATTCCGAAAAAATCAGAATAATACACATCAATATAAACCAAAATACTATAATCTGTCTCAATTTGTAATACGAAACTAGATCTGGTTACTTTAGTGACTGTTGTGGTGTAAACAGACTTTGGCGTATCCATATGAACCAATACTATGACAATATTATAAATGTATTGTCAATATACAACATAAAAAATGAACTTTTACTGTTAGTTCCGTATTACAAAATGAGACAGATAATACGCTTGAAATTTTTGATCAATGGTGGGATTAAAATGAATAATTATTTTTCTATTCTATCATTGCAAATAAAGCGATTCTATTTGCGGTTGCCAAGCAACGATTGTTTTATCAACAAAATCGACTTCTATTACTAATAATCCCACCACCAATTATTTTTAAGAAAGTTATCAAATTTTGTATTAAAAAAATTATGATTATGATTATTATTTTTATATAATAATGTAGGGCACCAAATAAAAGATCTTGAAGCACAGATCAACGAATAAAAATTAACTATTAAAAATTTTATTTTGGTGCTGTTTCACCAAAAAACTTTGTTCACTTATAAAATACCTGCGAAGTCCTGATATGTGTGAAAATTCATATAAATTTTTTTCTCAGTCCAATTCGCACATTTTACAAAAGTTATTCCAAACGTTTAGGCGGAACTAAATGTATTTTTTTTTAAGTAGTCACTAGCTCACTTTGTAACGATTGACGTGGTCTTTTTTCCCTAAACAATATAATCAAAAGCTTCATTCAATCGTTAAAATAGTAGATTTGAAAATCTAGTTCCGCTTAAAACCTAAAGCCGCATTCAGAGCTTTTTAAATTAACACGTTGTAGACTGTCCGTTGTCACGTTGTGCGTTATGTTTTTATACATTGTTTTAACTTTCTACGTACCGTTTACAGTAGTAAGAAATTAATGGGTTATGAATAGTCCGATATTTGTGTGTCTTTAAACCAACTACATGGCTTCGTAAAATGTTTTCTATTATCGTTTATATAATTCTGCAGTCCTAGATTTTAACTAACTAAACCTAACCTAATTACTTAAATTGATCATATTTACTGTCAGTTTTTGTAATTTTGAACAAGATTTGTTAATGATGACATTTTGTTAAGTTATGTAAAGGCATACGATATCTAAGGTGTCTCCGATAGACTGAGATAACCAATGTGCTTATATGTCTGTCTCATTAAAATAACTCGCAAGCTATAAGTTTAAAAAATTATCCACAATCGACAAGGAACATCGTATTAAATTTAGAGGTCTGAATAGTTTATCGCGTTACCATATGACAAACTTGTTAGTGACAACGAACAGAGTACAACCCGTAATCTACAGTCTATTGATTTAAGAGCTCTTAAAACCAACTATGTTAATTAAAAAAAAAAAAAAAAGTCTGCAATTTTTATGAAAGTGTGTCCTCATGTTAAAATTTGCGCTTATAATCTCTAAACAAAACAAAAGAAGAACATGTGATGCCGTAAGAAACCGACGTACGGTTATTTTCAATGGCATGCTGCAAGTTTTTTTTGTAATGAACAAGCGTTATTACAGCTTCAGCCATTGCATTTGTTCAATCTGTTTATATAAAATATTTGACCAATTTAAAACAGCAAAATAAATAAAAAACATAAAATATATTTTTATAAAATTGTGTTAGGACATGGCCTGTTAGAAATTGCATGCAAGTTTGCAACTAGACCTGAATTTAGGAAAAATAACATCTAAAATGGACATCGTTGAAATACTTTCTGTACATTAAAAATATGTATTTCGCAATAATTGTTTAATAAAGTAAGTGTTCAAAATATTGTTCGATTAAACTTTTTAGTAGTAAAATTTTCACTTTTTAGCTTATTGTATGTTTTATCAGAAACAGGAAGAGCAGTTATAAATCACCTTGGAATATTATTTTATTCAAAAGCCTTGATAGACCATTATTTAATTGAACATAATAAATAATTGTCAATGTTTATTATGAATTTATGAATAAATTTTAATACGTAAGTTATAGAGATTAAATTTGATTTAAGATTAAGTGTACTTAATGAAATAGACAATAAAAAAATAACAATCAGAGCTATGCCGAGCTTATATAGAACAACTTGAGCTGTATTTATTACACATATCGTTTGTTTTGGGAAAGTGAGGAGAGGAAAAACTTAGTTTATATTTTAGTTTCATAAATGGAACGCTGTTTAAAATTATGTTAATTGCGGTAAGGTAAGAATACCCAAGATTTATATTAAAAAGAACACTTCTAATATGTATTTGTATTAATATAAATTGTGAGAAATTTTATGTTTCTCTTTAAAATAAAAGAACCCCACTTTTTCAAGCTAAGAACTTCATGTTGCTTTAGAGTCGCTATCGTTATAATAAGGGTACTCAGCCTTTTAAAAGTTGCAGGCTAATTTGAAAATTATTTAGACGTCAATTATTTCATTTATCCCACTCTCGGCATGGCTCTGTTAATAAGTTATAAAAATTATTTATTAGTATTTCTTTTAATAAACCAAATTTTAGGTACAGAAACAGATGGCCAGCGGAATTGATCCACGTTCATTATTATCAACACTTGGAACAGACTTAACGAAAATACCAGAATACATGGATGATATAGCGCTGTGGAAAGTTATTATAAATATGTTAGCAGAACCTCCTCGAAGACACAAGTTACGACACGTCAACACATTGGATGACGTTGTTCGATTATTAAAAGGTAAGTATGTGGGTAAATAAATTTTGGGAAGTATTTAAATGAGCACTAAAATAAATTTAATTATGCGACTAAAAAATCTACGTATTCGAAAAAATAAAAAATAGTGAGCACCAATTTAAATTTTTCACCATTCTAACTACCTTTTGAAGTAAAAAGCGACAGAAATAGGCATTCAATACCTGTGTTTTTTTAATTATCACTGTCAACTTAACAATTTGAAGTGACAGATAAAAGTTAGGTTATAATAACCAATTATAAATATCGTTGATTATGTTAGTTTATATTTAATTATGGTAACCATTAGCCAGTTTATTTTATTTTCAGACCAAATCTCAATCGACTATTAAAAATGTTCAATGTGAGGTATAATTGGTGTCAAAGTGTACTTTTTAATTTTATTCTATTTTTCTTAGTGCTAAAAAAATAAATTGGTGCTCATTTAAAATATAGCGTTAAATTTTCAGTGTTATAATTTGATTTATTTGCAGGTTCTAAAAATATAATAGTTCTAACTGGAGCGGGTGTTTCTGTATCCTGCGGAATTCCAGACTTCAGATCACGAGACGGAATATATTCTCGTTTAGCAGTTGACTTTCCCGATCTACCTGACCCGCAAGCAATGTTCGACATAACATATTTCAGTCAAGATCCCAGACCGTTCTACAAATTTGCTAAAGATATATACCCGGGTAAATTCCAACCATCACCATGTCACCGATTTATAAAACTACTTGAAAAACACAATAAACTTCTACGTAATTACACACAGAATATAGATACGTTAGAGAATTTAGCTGGTATTGAACGAGTTGTTGAATGTCATGGTTCATTCGCTACTGCTAGTTGTACACGATGCACATATAAAGTTAACGCAGATGCTATCAGGGATTCAATTAGTGAACAACGGATACCACTATGTCCAAAGTGTTTAGAGGAACGAGGAAATGTGCAATTTGACGAACAGAATTATAAAGGTATAGTTTACAATTTTTTTTATTTTTAGGATTTTGTAGGTGTAACCTAGACACTTTTAAAGCAAGCACCAATGTCCGAATTTTATCTAGCAAGCGGTTAAGGTTTTTCAACTCCATTGAATAGCACATGTTTTATAAGGTTCATTCACAATAACTATAAAATGACGTCATATTTGATTTATGTAGTTGCCAATGTTAGAATATACTGTAACTAACATGCAAGGAAGCATTACTCAGTCGTAAAATTAACTTACAAGGGTTAGTAGCCCTTTCCTACGTTGAAACATCTTAAACAGCAGTTAAAAGTTAAAGTATTATATTCCTCTTTATTTCTCCTAGGTCTTGCGGCGTTTTATAACATTTTATTTTGTTTTAGAAATGGTAATGCAGGGTATAATGAAGCCAGATATAGTGTTCTTTGGAGAAGGTCTACCGGATCATTTCCACGAAGCGATGGCTGCAGATAAACAAAGCTGTGATCTTCTAATCGTCATAGGTTCCTCGCTGAAAGTACGGCCGGTTGCGCTGATACCCAGTTCGCTCTCTGAAAATGTGCCACAGATCCTAATAAACAGAGAACCACTTCCACATTGTCATTTCGATGTTGAACTTCTCGGGGATTGTGACATTATCATAAACCAACTGTGTCATTTGTAAGTATACATACGAATGAAACAATACTATCGATACTAGTAAGGTATCGAGACTATTATTTTAGTACTCGATACTTTTTTTTTGATATCTTACTAGTATTGATACTTTTTTTTATGATCGGTAATATATGTTCATAATAATTTATGGACCAAATTACATATACATCTATTGTTTTTAGTCAGTCATTATTAGCTATAAAGATTTCACATACAAAATTCATTGTTTTCAAAATTATTAAAATCATAAATGGGATTTTTCAACAAATTCTCCTTAACTTTATTTGAAAATTCTCTGCATGGTAGATTTATCTCCTCGGGCAACACATTGAAAAATTTTATACAATAATAATTTGAGCAATTTCTGGATTTGTTCAAGCGAAGGTACTGAGAACGGATTTTGAGCGAGTATTGTACTCATGCGAGTCTCCATGAGTAGTGAATTTGCTCAAATTCTTATGTATTAAGAGGCAATTATAAATGAATAATGCTGGTAAGTTCATTATTTGAGACTTGTAAAATAATCTCGACATTCGGTTCTGTAGGCAGCACCAGCGATAATTCTGACAGCTTTACGCTGAAGGCTAAAAATTCTGTCAGCGGACGGAGAATGTCCCCATATAAGTATCCCATAATTTAGGTGGGATTGGAAGAATGAAAAATAGGCTTTCAATACCACCTCCTTACATACTTCGTATTTCAATCTCCTTATCAGATGGTGGACCTAAACTTTCAGCTAAGAAATTCAGTGTGTTGGTCCCAATGTAAATGAGGATCTACGTGGATTCCAAGAAACTTTACGTAATGTGGGTTTTCAAAATTATGTTTCCTAGTAGTTAACAGCAGGGTCTGGGATTTGTCCGTGTTTAAGCATAAATTATTGGTGTTAAACCAAGAATTTACTTCGCCTGTCAAGGATCTATTCTCGGAAAGTAGTAATCAGTAATGTGAATCAGCGATCCTAGCGGTGAATCATATTTGATATTAAGTAATGGATTCAACATCAGTGTAGAGTTAGACAAGTGATTGAACTCAAATGGAAATACTGAGTGGAATTCAGTGCGGTGACTGAGTGATTTAGTTAATCAAATACCGTTAATCAAATATTTTCAATTTGAAAATTAATTATTTGCAGTATTAAATTTTCGTACTTCAAAAAGTACAACTGTAAGGTCAAGGAGGGTAATAAGGCCCACCTAACACTTTTTATTTTTTTAAAATTTATACAATAACAATTTTGTTATAAATTTATTTTTAAATAATAATTTGAACATATTTTTATAATATAATAATTTATTACATATGTATTTGATAAACGAATCACTAAGTTATGCAATTAAAAAAATGTCTGCATCGGGCCTTATTTATAGAAAAGTCGTTAATTAAGGCCCATATAGCAAATATAAATTAGGGTATAAAAAAGCGTATAAAACACCGGAATATTGGTCTGATTGTTCTATTTTTAAATTATTTTGAAAAATTATGGCAAAACAATTATTTAATTCATGCAATTAGAGCAAATAAATTGAAAATTAGACAACAAAAATTATTAAATAATGGACAAATAAAAATAAGACAAACAATTATTTAATTCATGCAATTTGGACAAATAAATTCATCTTTGTCCTCCTTCGTCAGTCCAACACAGTCTTCGTGGACCCAAAGACGGCAATTTATGCAGCAACGCATGTCGGCCCAACGATTTTACACTGTGGGCCTTATTATCAGCTTGGCGGTTAAATGTTTACACCATAGTTTTATTGACTAATTTGTAGGTTATGAAAAATAAAATAATATAGAATGTACTATTATGTACTAGCAAGTTATTGCAATAAACATGCATGTTATTTAAATAATGGCATATAAGTAAAAAACATACTTACAGTTCAATTCACTTACAGTAGCGAAGCAAACACCGCGCTGTTGTTGTTTACATGTGTATATCTCTATACATTAAAAAAAAACAAAGTACTGCCACCTGTTAATATATAGCAATAGCACATACTAATATGCTGTGAACATGTGAATTCTGAATTTCACTGCTAAGGCACCAAATTCAAAAGTGGGCCTTATTTCCGCCCGGGCCTTATTACCCTCCTTGACCTTACTATAAAGTACAAAAGTAATCGTCGTTTCCGAAACCCTGAAAATAATAAATACTTGTGAAGTTAGCTCCTTCGTACCTGATGTAACCCGGTCTAGCGCGGAAACACCTGTTACAGTACATCCGAACTCTATATGTCTTATTGCACAATATAAATCTGCATTTATAGAAGGTTTTTTACTAATATTAGACATATTTTGTACTATTATTTATGCTTTCGACGACTTTAAAGTAATTATTATAACCATATTATACTGTAAATAAAAATATATTAATAATTTATCTTTTAGTTAAATAATTTGTATTTTTACAGATTGAGTGGTCCATGGAGAGAAGGCTGTTGGCTTCCTGAACCGTTAAAAGAAACAATACAACTATTACCTGCGGAACAAGTACTGCCAGCTTTCTGTCATTCGGAAAACACACAAGACACAGTGTCTAACGCACAAGTAAGTCTTACGAAAAACAGTCAATTATTAGAAGAATGTACATCGGATAATATGGACAATCATTATTCGAGTGATAATATATGTTCAGTCGAATCTAATCCTAGCGAAGAATGTAGCGATAAAATAAAAGAACGACACATATCTGTTGATTCTGCTAGAGATTCAGGTATCGGGGAAGGTTCAAATTTAACAGATGGTTATTCTATAGGTAAAAATGAACATATGGGGAATTTATGGGAACCTAAAATAAAACATAGCTTAGCATCTAGATTGCCTAAAAATATGTATTATTTAGTACGACCAAGTCGGTATATCTTTCCTGGTGCGGAAGTTTATTACGATCCTGATGAAAAATACGGATTTAGTGATGACGATGATTCATCAGAATCTGATATATCAGACAGTGAGAGTGAATCCGATAATGAAAATGATAATGGAGAATCAAAGTTTGACACTACAGAATTTGATAAACTTAATAACTTTATATCAAATAAAACAGAGTAAATTGTTACTTAAATTATGTATCCGTGAAAAAACAACCAAATATATTTAGTTTTATAACATTGAATGGACTGAATGAATTTCTTTTTTATTTTTTATAAAGTTTTAGTTTTAATAGGGTTTTCAAGAATTAAGATTATTGAAGTGGTATTGTCATTTATATGCGTACTTGAATTACATTGATTCATGAAAGATTTTTCGATCATAATGATCATGTTCATTGAACCAAATATTGCTGTTCATTTTAATTGAAACAGTAATATCATGGTAAGATAGGTACCTATGGTGCACACAGACGCAGTTATAAACAAAATCTATAACCAAGAAACTCTTTTACCGTCTCTCATGTGTCTGTCTGTCTGTACGGCTAGTGTGGCTAAACGGTTAGACTTAAAGAGTTGGAATTTGACATGCATATACAAATCTTTCACTCGCATATAGGAAAAAATATTGACACTTAAATTTGAAAAATAAACACTATAATATAAACAAATATGTATTCTTTTGTAAAATATATATAATTTTTTTGTTTAAGTATTTTTCAAAATATTGTAACATGACTATGATTATTTAACGAGAGTTTAGTGAGATTAACAGTATGTGGCTACCAAAAAGGACAGCAGGCCATAAATATTAATGTCATTTACCTAGAATAGGCTGTAATTCTAATATTCCATAGGCCGTAACAAATATTTAAAGACGTAAAAAATATTACATTCAATAGTTTTTTTTTTTAATCATACTGTACTTAATTTATTTTTATTATGTATTATTAAATTATTTTGACAAATTTGAATAATGTTTTCAGGGTTTTGTAGGTATGACTAAAAAACCCTTGTACCGTCATTTTGTCGTCTGTCGGTTCGGTAAAAATTGCAGCCAAACGGCTAAACCTAGAGAGTTGAAATTTGGCATGCTAATACAACTCTTTGACCCTCACATAGGAATAATACAAAAACATATTCCCCAGAAAATATAAACAAATATCTGCTCATTGAAAAAAAATATTTTTTTTTAAATTATGAGTAGGGTATCAAATGAAAGCCCTTAGTACGTGGACTAACGACTAAAATTTTATTTTTGCAAAATAAATTATTTAAACTCGATTTTTGCAAAAATTGTGCAAAAAATTTTTTGTACCAGCCCAGATGGTTATACTAAAAATCTGAAAAAATTCTAAGTAACGTAAATTTGTGTGAACCGGAATAGTACAACAGGAATGTTTGATCAGAATATGTTTTCGGAAAATATCGCATTTTTTGTGTTTTTGCTTGACCATGTAAAATATTTAATAACTTATTTAAGAAAGTGATGCGAGCATGCTTTGATAGTGTAATGGCTAGCATGCTCACGTTCTAATTTGCAAACTTAAGTTTGCTCCGCTCTCAAGGCAATTTTATTTTTATTTTTTTTTTTCATTTTTATTTTGTTTAAATTTTTTTTTTTTCAATATAGTTACATTTGGGCAAATGTTGCATTTAATTTTTAAAAGCGTAAATTTAATAACCAGTGGAAATTGTTGAAATTGAATACACGAAATCAGTGGGGTGGGGTTATGACTTAAAACAACCAATGGAAGCCATAGGCGCAATTTTTAAAATCAAATGAAGCTTGCTATATTTAAAAAAAAAATACTGCACATATTTAGAAACCTAAATAATGGTATTAGGCATTCGAATTAAAGTTATCAAAAATATATTTCAATATAAAATCATCATTCACTTACTAAATACCTGCGAAACCTTGAAATGTGTGAAAATTCACACTTCACATCAATTTTTACCGACCGCCAACATATATAAGGAAAGTATTGTGATCATACCAATTTTGACGTTTCGATATTTCGATGGATCTCCACGAATTGAGGTCTTCTTCTTCTTCTTTTCAATTTGTTGGCCTCGGCTTAAAGCCAGTCCGCCAGCGCTTAGCAATACGAGGATGGTGTGAGGATGTTAGAGGTTTAGTCTAATGGAGGTTAGGAATTCAGAAATTAAAGAGCATATTTCGATGGACGGGTTAGACAGTATACTAGGCACAGAGAGAGGGGCAGGAAGGTGTTTGCTTAGTAGTTGGTATAGGGTGTTACTTTTATCTGTGTGGTTGGGGCAGGAGAATAGAATGTGGGAGATATCAGCGGGTAACCCGCAGGAGCATAAGTTAGAGGGGATTATGTTGATACGGTGGAGATGGAACGGAGTGTGGTTGTGATTGAAGCGGAGACGACAAAAAGTAGAAATTTGTTTTTTGGGGAGGGGAAGGTTGTGGAACCAAGGGTGATATGGTACCACAGGTTGGAGCGAAAAGTAAAAGCGCCCTTTTTCTTCCGCTGAGGAGACGTACTCTTGTTGCCAACATATTCTTAGTTCCCTCTGAACAGCGGGGAGTAACTGCCTGAAGTTGACGGTACAGTTTGTAGGTGGTGTTAAGAGATTCGCGCCGTCGTTTGCCAGGGCGTCGGCAGTGTCGTTTCCGGGGATACCGCTATGACCGGGGATCCAACCCAGACGAACTGTAGTACAGGAGGACAGGAAAGAGTGAAGGAGTTGTTTTATTCGGAGGGTTACACGGTCAGACTTAGGGAGGATGCCTGTGGTCTGGATTGTTTGAAGGGAACTTAGTGAGTCAGTGAGGATTAATATATGTGAACGGTTCAGGGTTGGAATGAGGGAAAGAGCATGCATAATAGCATACTGCTCAGCGGACATGATGTGCATTATAGGAGGGAGCTTTCGGGATATGTTAATGTTATGGGAAGGGACATGAATGCCGTAGCCGGTGGATTGGGAAGATTTGGATGCGTCTGTATAAATAAGAGTATACTGAGGGTAGGATTTCTGCATAATAGATAGGAAGTGTGTTTGGAGGTTGCTTTTACCTTTGTCAAGGCCTATATTTGTGGAAATAGGGAGGGGAATGATTTGAGTGTGGTAAGGGGTGAGGTAGCAGGGGAGGGTGCGAAGTTTGTTTATGTGGCGGATTGCAGGCTGAAGGTTATTATACTGGGTGCAAAGCAAGGGTTTGGGTTTATTGCGGCAATATCTTAGGGAGTCAAAGTTTACTTTTAGTTCATTAAGTGAACGGATAAATGGATTGTTGTGTATGGAGAGCTGTTGTAGGATAAAACGGGAAGATAGGTACTGGGACCTGATTGTGAGGAGTGGTTCTGAGGCTTCGGCCAACAAAGCGTTCGTAGGAGTGGATCTCATGGCCCCCAGGCAAAGTCTGAGACCTTGATATTGGATGCGATTGAGGAATGTGTATCTAGTTTTGGTGAGTGGTGACATTATCGTACAGGAGTAATCGAGGATGGATCGTAGTAGGGCGCGATAAATCAAGAGCATAGTCTGAGGATGACCGCCCCACCAAGTTTTGGTAAGGGCCCGAAGAATATTTAGGACATTCCGGGACTTTGATGCAATGAGGTTGAGTTGGGGTTGCGAATTGAGGTCCTTACATAACGTTTTGACTATTTTTAGCATGATGTCTGTCGGTCTGTCTGTCCGTCCGTCTGTCTGTCCGTCCGTCTGTCTGTCCGTCTGTCTGTGTACACGTGCAGAGCAAATTCGGCTGAAAGGATTTTTATGAAACTTCATATTTAAGTTTGGTAAAAATCGGTTGATTAAAAATGGGAGTTTACTCGTGTCGATTTTAAGATTTTTGCGAATATTTCACAACAGAAAAATATCTCGAAAAAATGTATAAAAGAAAAGTTGCTATAAAAGCAATAACTAATAACTTTTACTTGAGACGTTTTTTGATAAAACAAAAAATTTCGAATAATTTCTGTAAAATTTTTCGAAATTTTTTCCAAGTCTCAATTTTTTCATATTTATATGTAACGTTTCCATGGTCATGATAAATAATATCTCTGTTAGAAAATATTAGGTCAAGTTATTTCTACTCTGCTGCTAGAATGTAATTTATATAAGTACTTTATGATGGCGGTCGGTCCTGTGGTGGCCACAGCTGATTTTTTCTACTGCAATGCTAAATCCGTATTCGCGGATCAGGACGCTCTTGATCCGTATCCGCGGATCTGGCTTTTATGTGATCCGGCTCATCACTAGTTACAATACTTTGAAAATTACTATACCATATGACAAACTGATTCATTTATAGCTCAGAATGCAGCTTTACTACAACTAGAGCAATATGCGTAAATTTAAGTCGTCGATTATAATAAAAATGTTCAATGTTCATGTTCATTGACTGATATATTCATTGATAATGAAAGATTTTTCATGAAACTAAATGTAAATATGTATGGGTAAACTTGTGATCTCTCCTTTTGAACTGGATCGCAACGGTCTTTCGAATATTTTGAATGTGAATGGTGTTTCATTCTTGCTGTAGCAACTGTCCAGTGAAAGAGTACCTTATATTTTATGTAGTTAGAACTGTAAAAGGTAATTGTTTTTTGTATAGGCCTTGTGCAAAAAAATAATTTATTTAATTTTTATTCTTAGGTGATAAAATTTTAAATGTATTTATATACATAGGCTGTATTGTTATAACAATTTAATAACCCTATATCCTAAATGCATTTTGGAACGAATACAGAAATGATTTAAAACTAAGTTTAAGGCTGGGATTTATGGACATAAGACAAAAACAGTTAAGAGCTACAAATATCCATCGTTGCTGTGCGCTAAAAATTAAAACCGTAAAACCTCGATTATAAATATATAGATGAAATATAATAATTTATCAAAAGCATTTTAATTAGAAACCAGTGGCGAAGGGAGACCTCCGCTAAACTTGCCCTCCCATAAAAAATAATAATAATAAAAAAAAAATACATAAAAAAATTAAATTTTTTGAAAAAATTTAAAAGATTTATGTAAATCTTCAAAAATACATTAAATTATGTCCTATACAAATTTTTGTCCAAGGCTTGGTTTACTAGTTACGATTTTTTTTTAATTTTAAAGTTTAATAACTTCCGTTTCCGGTTTCGGATTTTAATAAAAAACAATAGGGTTCTTCCCAATTATTAGGAGAATTTTTTAGTACCAGAACGAACTCTTTAAGTTAAATCGTTTTTGAATCGTGTATACACACACACATACGGACGGCACTTCGAAAATAGGTTTTTTGGATTCGCTGGACCATGAAAAGTGGTCATCAGTCAAAATCTCGACATCGAAAATTTTCGCGATTACAATACTTGCCCCTTATATATTAAGGATTCCACACACCAAAGCGGCCACGGTGGCGGCCACGGTAGCGATCAGGTCTCCTCACACTAACGCGGTGGGAGTGGCGGTAGCGGTAGCGATCAGTTAGTGAATCACGGTATATAGTTGTATGATAATATTGGACCTTGCTTGGGTTATTTCATTTTTCCCCTTTGGAATGTTAAAATTTAAAATTCCAACAATGAAACCATGGAAACGAATGACATATGTCAAACTTAAATTAATTTTCTTACATATTTTAATGACAAAAAATAAATAAATGGGATATTTGTATTAAGAATGACACAAAAAATTAAAATATAAAGAAAATGACATTTTAAAATGATATTAACCTTAACCAAAAAATGTTTGTTGCAAGTATGATTTACAAAGCTTAAACAAAACGGCTGAAAAGCATTATTTAAACGATGAAAGTAACTAGATTGCAAAATCTAGTTCCGCCTAATCGTTTGGAACAGACTTTACTATCAATTTCCAAAACTTTTCCTATTTCGTTCCACACTTTATTTGTTTTCCTTATATATTAATATTCTTGTAATCAGGATGTGCTAAGTCATACAAAATTAAATGATCCTTTACTGATCTATGATTTTTTCTGTTAAATTATCTATTTTCGACATTATTTTCTTAAATATATTCACTCTGTGGTATATAAACAATGAATATCGCGCGGCCTAACGCAACTTGTCGAGTTTGGCCGCCAGTGTTTGGTGATCGCTAGAATGAACGCTGCTGTCGGTGGCGTTCTCAGATAGCGGAACGCTTGTATGTGCGTGGTCTCATTGTATTGTATAGGTTGCGTTAGGCCGCTGCATTATCGCCACCGTGGCCGCCACCGCGGCCGCTTTGGTGTGTGGAATCCTTTAAGGTCGGGCAAGTAAAAATAAATGATTGCTGCAAAATAAAAATATTGAAATTTTACTTTGATTATTTATGTTCGGTTCAGATAATGTTTATGGGAGTGAATATAAAATACGTTTTATTTAAGATTATTTTTTAAACTGATGAACAGAAAAAAATCGCATTTTTTTAACTGTTAAGTTAACATATTAGGACATTTATAAAACATTGATAGCTCATGCTTTTGTAAGAAATATTCGTATAGGTTATAAATTAATTCATGGGGCTGCTTTCTTAACGTTTTGCCTTTTCCACTCATTGTTTTAAATAAAAGAAAACAATTATTTAAAATACAAATATTGTCCTGAAAAGGACAGAATTAATGAAAAATACGATGAGATAAATAACAAAACTCTGTTTAGCTATTTATTTCATCAGAGTTTTGCTATTTATGGTTCAGTACGAATGACACTAGAAAACATTAGTAATCTCAGACAAACCCCGAGGTGGGATAACCAACGTTTGTATGTATAAGTACGTTTGTCGTAGCTATGCCTGAACAATAAACAAAATTGATTGACAAACTTCATTTGTATTTCTTTATTTTGCCAATGTGCCAATGTTTCTGTACGATATTAGGGTACCAACTTTTATTAGAATTTTTTTGAATTAGTGAATTATGTTATTTACTAAATTTACTAACTAAAATTCTTGATTTAGTGTCAAAATTTTACTTTTAGAGATTTATTTCATAATAACCATGAATTCCAGCCTTAATTCCTTTAAGACTGTAAAATATTTATACGAAAATGTCTTAAAACCAATGGTTCACCATCGTTTCTGTATTCGTACATATGAGTTTTAGAATAAGATTTAGTGATAAGATTTTAAATGTAGAAACGCTCGATGCGTTTTCAAATTTGCACACATTTCTTTTGAAATTCATTAGATAGTACCGGAAAAAAAAAATTCATATATCATTCTATTTGAAATTCTGAAAAATGGTTGATATGAGTACAAATATATATTTTATTATTTACGGAATTGTGTACAGTCTTAGGAAGTCAGTAGACGGGACAGAATTTCTTAAATTTTTCTTCTTATGATAAAATAGGTCTTGTAAATATTATACTAATGTCACAAATCTTTCAGGGCATTCTCAAAATAAAATAGAATTTGCACCAAAAAAAAATTTTTTGGAGGTGTGTTTAATGGTCTGTACACTTAAACAGCCAATATAGGTCAACATTTTTATTGACGTGTATTTGTTGTTCATATGAACGGACCATGTACTAATGATATTAATTTTTATTTTAAAGTCTATGCCCTGAAAGAAAGAAACTCAGTTATGGTTGTGCATATATTAACGGTATTTTTTATATAAAAAAAAACTTCAAAATATATACTTTCCGCTTTGAATTGTTAAAAAATAACCCCCTCAAAATATCGTATTATAATAATAAGTTTATATGAATTTATATTTTTGTTACATAAGATTTTGTATATATTTTTTTTTTATTTCGCAACTAATTGTTGTGTCATTTTTTATTTATTATTTTTTTACTTTTAAAGGTTTATTTTGTAAATTATTAGTTTATTCTTTGGCGACCATTTTGGCGTTTGATTGATAAACTAATAATACAGAGAGTGTCAAATTGATTGAACATTACGTGACTAAGCAAAACTTTCTTCTATAATTATTTTTTTTAGGATGGTGCGGAAATATATTTTGCAATCTAATAACTTTTAACGATTGAAATTAACATTCAATAGTTAAAAATTAAATTTCAAAATCTAGTTTAAATCAGTGATGGGCGCGTAAGTTACATGATGTAAGTTACCTCATTGTTGACGCGTAAACAATGGATGTAAAGAAAACAAAAACTCTTGTAAACAATGTAAACAACGTAAACAATGTAAACAATGATTTAGACATGCGCACTTGTTTTGAATTACAGAACCACATTATCAATACATTTTTATAAATAATAAAATTTTAATGAAACGATTTTAAATGAAAAAGTAAGTATATAAAATTAGGACAAGCCAATATACATATTAATAAAAATCGAATTTGCATCATTATACAGGTGTTACATACAAATTAGTATGAAAAATAAAAAACTTTTTTCTTTAAAAAATTCAGTCTAATTTTTTTAATAACAAAATACATTAAATTTCACCTTTAAGAAAATCAGCCTATATTTTTTAATAACGAAAAGATTCATTGCAAATTTTGCATAACGCCCTATATTTTCTTTCATTTTCTTTAATTAAAACAAAACCTAGTTCTTCAGAACTATTCCTTCGGTTTCTTCCCACCATTTCTTTAATAAATTTATTGTTTTGAACTGAATATACTTGTTCATAAACTCTCTATTATTCGTATTAAATAACTAAAACTAACCTCATTATTTGACAGTTTACAAAGTTTACGTGTTTACATTGTTGACAAGTTTACCAATTGTTTACATAAGTTTACACGTAAACGTAAACAATTAAAGTTTACGTGTAAACGCCCATCACTGGTTTAAACCAAAGAAACAGACTATAAATATCGTGCCCTCATTGTGACGAAGTGGCATATTCAATCAATTTGAAACACCCTGTAACATAATTGCCATGTTTAATTAAATTTACTTATAATTTTTTATTATTATGTACCATTTAGTACTTTATAATAAAACATATTTGTAAAAACTGGTTTTAACATTTATTTAAATCCCCCCAAATTCAAATACATCACAATTTTTAAATCTGTAGATATACATTTTTGAATTTGGAGGTTTTTTTCAAATGTATTTTCTTCTTATTCCGCTGTTGAAATATATTGTAAGTCTCTGGATTTTTCCAGATTTGTAAATTTTTTATAATTTTTACTATATTTATTTGAATTAAGGGTATTTATTTTGTATTGTGTCAAATTTTAGTGATGACGATGAGAATGTTTCTTAAGCAATAAGAATTTTTCTTCGATTTGTTAATCTAAATATACCTATTTATATTATGAAATTATTTTGAAAAACAATAAACTTTATTTAAAATTATATATTTGTTTTAATTAAACCTTCCCACTCTAAAATTGGTCTATAGACAAATTTAAAAAAGATTGGTAATATTTGCGCGAGAAAATAACCTAGAACAATGATAGTCACTCATTAGGTATTGAGAACTGACACGCTCGAATACGCAGTCTGGTGGTCAAATATAGTACTAGACGCTCTAGTACTGTTTGAACTTATTACATATGTTCTTGCGTTGAATTTTTGTTAGAATGTCGATAGAAGTTGTAAAAAAACTATAAAAGTGGAACAAATTGTAGTGTTTTTGGCTGTCATTCAAAACAGGACAAAAATAGGCATCTTAGTTTTTTTCTTTTCTTAAGAAAAATGGAGGGAAAGTTAATATTAAGTCCAGATTTGGTAATGGACAGGAGGAAGACATAGGCATATATTTTGAGTTAAAAACTATCTGATACTATGCGAGTTTGTTCATTACATTTGTCGCAGAAAAACAAAACTGCACTAATATGCTTGTACCTGGAAGTTGCATATTTAACTTTTAGCTGCTCCTGTCCAACTAAAACTAATTTTATTTCATGCGGCAATGAACATAATGCACTTGTTTGGAAAAATAATCCATATATTGTAAATTCAAATGACCGATACTCAGATGTACCACATAAAATTACGTGCCCGGCATTTAACACCTCAACTACAAATTACACTTCAAAAAGTCTACTGAAATTAAATTTTAAATACTGTAATTTGAAACCCGTCTTCTGGTATACACCAAATTCCGCAAATATTTACTCGCATTTTAATTAAATAAAAACGTATTATCACCCCTACCTTTTGCCACTGCTGAGAGAATTCTTCATGAAAAAGAATTGAGTGTAAATTAAGATAAATTAACAGTAAGAATTCCGTGTTTGTTCCGCTAATTTACAATAATTTTGAATTTTTGTCTCACACATACCAGTGGCGTGCTAAATCTAAAAACCACATTAACACAAGATGGCTGCAACAGCGAGATTACAACATATTACTTATTAAAAGTAGTTACATACTGTATAGGGGAAAAATTTTAAGATCGTAGCGCCACTCGGATTTTTTTGAAACCATTCTAAATCAGATACCACTTGACATTTACTAGTAAATAATAGCGAAAAGTGTATCAAAAAACGACAAAAAATAAATAATTGTTTGGGATTTTCTGATTTTGTGAAGTGACATTACTTGTAAACATCTAAAATACTACATTTTGTGATCTGGATTTAAGTTATAGCGGTTTTCCATTGTCGATTATTTTAACTATATTGGGGGAAATAATAATTCCTGTGTTGTTTACCAAGGGGTAGAAATCTACAATGCTGGGCATATAATATTGTGTGGAGTCACTGAAAAAAACAGAGAGTTCATAAAGATTTATGCATTATGCCTACAAATTTGTGCATTACAAACCCACACACAATAACAGGAATTTTCAAGATATGCGATAATAAATACAAAATTGAAAATATTTTTTGTAGTCACTATCATTAAAATGTAATGAGCAAACTTTGATATAAGGGCTCACTTTTTTTCCAATTTTTAAATTGTTTATCTAAACATCGCGTCGATTCCTAACCTCTTGATTTCCCAATTTTGTTTCGAACCGTACGGTGTCTGATATTAGTGGAAACAAATGAAACGATATTTCCGGATTTCTTCTTTGCAATGAATTGCACATAGGCACACAACAATATGTATTATACATTTTTCAATGATTATAATAAAACTTTAAAAACAAACTTCATACAAAACCAATACACAAAACGAAATGTTATCTGATGTACACAAGTTCATGAAACGCTCACCAGATGGTAGGGTGCTTAGCTGCAAATCCCTATTGATACACTGGTTTTAGGAGTCTGCTAAACCACTTGTAGCAAAGATTTTTATAATTTTAAATAGTACTATTAATAAAATAATATTTTCCTCATGTTTATATTAACGCTACAGTGTAAAACTGACTTTATAGACTTGCGTGGCACTCAGCAGTACTCAGCGTCAAGAATCCAGCGCAAAGATACTTGGGAGAAGTATATAAACGATGACGTTACTTTTAAACCTGTCAGTTCTGTGTATAAATTGTGTCGAGTAACGTGTTTGTGCTCTTTTATTCAACTAGGACATTAAAAATGTGTGGTAAGTTTTATATCACATTTATTTAAGGGTTAATTTAGATAATTTTAATAAAATAACCTAGAAATATTAACTCAGCTACGTTGACAAGCGGGTGACATTTCAGTGATATTAAAAGAAAATACGTTTAAGCTAATTATTAAATGTTTTTATTGATAGTGACAGATGAAATTATAGTTAATTAAATGTTTTAAGATTGTTTTGAAACACATTCCACATAGAACATATGTTAATTTTGTTATTTTCATTCAAAATCTACAAAAAATGTGTTGCGTATTTGACACTTAGTTTTCACATAATTTTCGGAATATTTTCTGTAATATTTGATAAATAAAAGGTTTTTTTACTTGTATAAATGATAAATTTATATACTTTTAAACATAAAAACGTACAAATATTCCTGTATTAATATTGTAATGCAATTAACAATGCTATTTTCTGTTTATTTAATATTTTTTTGATCTTTAGCATTTGTAAAAGTGAAAGTTAGCTAGCTGTGAGGTGTGTGGATACTATTTTTAATGTCATTTATGAGGGTTTGGGGGGCAGCCTGGTGGGGCAAAGTAAAAGTAGTTTTTGGTAGCCTTAGGCCGTTAAATTATTTCCTGATTAGGCGACATTGGGACCTAAAATACTTTCGTTTTCGTAAAACAAATTAGTAAAAATACATAAATACAAAAGGAATATATAAAGTAAAAATTGGTTTTTATTTTTTATTTTGAGCGAAATCGGCATCTATTATTTCAATTTTTATTAATAATTTATTGGTATTAGTGTTCCATATGTAGCTTATTTTTATCGCCAATAATTAATAATTTGACGCAATTACTGTATTTGCAGTTTTCGCGTTATCTGTATTTGTACGTGCCGTATCAAAATACTAGTATATCTAATTTAAGTTGTTTTTACTAATTACTGCAATTGTTGCGTGCAAAATCACCTTCTTCTTTTACTTAAAAATTGCTGTAACTTCTAGATTTTGCAAAAAATTTTGCTTTATTTTGAAGGTTTAGTTTAATAAATTTTTATAGTCAATAAATTGATGCAATTTTTACTAAAATTTATCACACGCAAATTGCTGCAAGTACAAGATTTTGAAGACGGTTTTCACATTTAAAGCTTATTTAGTTTAATAAAATGTTGGATGAAATAAATTGCTGCAACTCCAGGATTTTGAAGATGGTTTTCACAATTAAAGCTTGTTTAGTTAAATAAATTTTTGCAGTCAATAAGTTGATGCAATTTTTACATAAGTTGCTTGCAATTATTGCCCGGTCCATGAATTTATTACACACCAATTGCTACAACTTCAAGATTTTGAAAACAGTTTCCACGATTCAAACTAATTTAGTTGAATACAGTTTTTCAGTCCAATAAATTGATGCAATTTTTACTAAATTTGCATGCAATTATTGCCTGGCCCATAAATTTATTACACGCAAATTTCTGCAAGTACAAGATTTTGAAGACGGTTTCCACAATTCAAGCTTATTTAGTTAAAAAAAATACAGTCAATAAATTGATGCAATTTTTACTAAAGTTGCATGCAATTATTGCGTGGCCAATAAATTTATTACACGCAAATTTCTGCCACTACAAGATTTTGAAGATGGTTTCCACAATTCAAGTTTATTTAGTTAAAAAAAAATTGCAGTCAATAAATTGATGCAATTTTTACTAAAGTTGCATGCAATTATTGCGTGGCCAATAAATTTATTACACGCAAATTTCTGCCACTACAAGATTTTGAAGATGGTTTCCACAATTCAAGTTTATTTAGTTAAAAAAAAATTGCAGTCAATAAATTGATGCAATTTTTACTAAAGTTGCATGCAATTATTGCGTGGCCAATAAATTTATTACACGCAAATTTCTGCCACTACAAGATTTTGAAGATGGTTTCCACAATTCAAGTTTATTTAGTTAAAAAAAATTGCAGTCAATAAATTGATTTTTACTAAAGTTGCATGCAATTATTGCGTGGCCAATAAATTTACTACACAAAACTTCAAATCCAACATTTTGGAACATTTCCACAATTTAAATTTGTTAAAATTAATAAAATTTTGCAGTTAATAAACTGCTGCAATTTTGTGTGTAATAATTGTGTTAAATTGCACAAAACTAGCTTCAACTCCAAGATTTTGGATAGAACATTTCTACAATTGTCTAAATTTGAAGTTTGAAAATTGAAGTTTTGTGCAATAATTTTATAGGACTTGCGATAATAGCATACAGAATTGCAGCAATTGATTAACTGCATTTTTTTTTTTTTTATTCTATGCAAGTCTATTGCATAGAATAAAAAAAAATGCAGTTAATCAATTGCTGCAATTCTGTATGCAATTATCGCAAGTCCTATAAAATTATTGCACAAAACTTCAATTCCAAAAGTTTTTATAGGCTATTCCAAACGTTTAGGCGGAACTAGATTTTGAAATCAAGTAATTTTTATCTATTAATTCAGACTTTTGGTCATTTAGTTTAAGCTTTGTAAATCATACTCACACTGCAAATTCTAGATTAAATTGATCGTCATTATAAAATGTCCTTTTCATTGCATTTTAATTTTTTGACGTTCTTAATAAAAAATTCCCATTTTTTTTTGTCTTCAAAATATGTAATAAAGTATTATGTTTTTTAATAAATGTATACGTTTCGATCGTTTCACTGTTGGAATTTTAAATTTTGATATTCCAACGTGAAAAATGAAATAACCCAAGCAAGATCCCTTCTCGTGACAATCTAAAAGAACGAAATACCCATTTAGTTCCGCCTAAACGTTTGGAATAGCCTGTACACTCGTTTATTTCTACTATTTGTGATGCAGGCATGGATGTTTTTGAGTTAAGACAAATCTAAAATTCCCCGAATACCATGTTGTTTATTACATATTTCTTTTACCTTTTTTTCGCTTTTTAATACAACTTATTTACATAAATCTTTTTATTATATATTCTGGTCACAAACAATTCTCATATACGTTCAATATTCTTTTCACAACCTTTCACCGTAAACCTATATGCTAATGCACGTCTATAGGTTATGCACCCAATACCTGGATGGCAGAAAATACCACACGACTCTTTAAAAGTTCATGATGGATCAATGACAGATTAAGTAGAGTGGTTAAGATAAGGGTGTTTTGAAAAGACTTTTTATACGATAACGAAATTACAGATTTCGAAAATAGTATTAGTATGAAATAGAGTATAACCCACGATTTAACAGACTAATAGTGGGGTGTTAAAACCGCGGAACCCATTTTCGCAAACTGGTTCATTTAGACCGGGAGCTCATGACAGTTTATGGTCTCCGATTTCATACAGCATGCCTTTTGGAGGAGATAATATCTACCCTGCGACAACAAAGGAAGGATGGTACTAAATCCCTGCACGCTTTCCGGTTATATGGAAAATTGCATTTCCACTTTTTCCCAAATTTTGTGTTTTTCTCTGATTTAGTCCCGGTCTGTCCACCTTCAGATAAAGTTCCAGGTAACTATCTGACAGATAAGGTTTTTTGTAATTTCATCTGCTGAGTAAATGTCATCCCTTCTTTCTATACAAATGTATCTAACGGATAATGAGACTGACGTATTGGATTCACTGACTGGTATTGACATTTATTCAGTAGATGAAGTTACAAAAAACCTTATCTGTCAGATAGTTACCTGGAACTTTATCTGAAGGTGGAAAGACCGGGCCTTAATAATGCTTGCCCTTTTATCAAAAGAAAGTTAAAACAAATTTAATGTCTTAAATATTATAGGCATGCGATTCGCAGGGTCCCAAACGGCTCAAATGGTCATGTGATCTTGTAATAAAAAAATATGAATTTCCGCGTTTTCATGCAAATCATAAGCCTCCTAAGTTAACTTTTTGGTCCGTGTAGTTTTGAAAATTTACAAATATTTCATTTTCAAAAACTGTATCGCCGGTCACCATGGTGTAGTGGTTAATGAAGCGATGCACTGGCTTCTAAACCATGAGGGCTCGGGTGCGAATCCCGGTTATGGCATGGATTTTTCAAAAATAAATGCATCTACTGAATAATAGCCATAGTAGCTAAGTCCAAAAATTAAAAAAAAAAAAAACGTATCTCAAAAACTTCATGAGAAAGGGGCGTACGGTTGGAATTTTTGAAATCTCGAGGTCCTAAAGAGCCTCAAGATATATTATAAAACAACCCTTTTTTTTTGTAAGTTTTAATTTTTTATTTGAAATTTAAAAAAATCCTTTTTTGAGAACAATAAAGTATAGGGACCAGCGGTTTGAATTTTTGAAATCCACAGACTTTTTTCTACTTAAATAATAAATAGGGCCCTCCTTAGTACACGCCTTTTTGATCCACGTAGTTTTGAAAATTTGTAAATATTTCATTTTCAAAAAACCGTATCTCAAAAACTACATGAGATACAGACCTGCGATTGTAATTTTTGAAATCCTGACGTTCTAAAGGACCTTAGAATTCATTTTGAAGCAACTCCAAAAAAAAAAAAAATTTATTGCGAAATTTTTAATTTTTCATTTTTTTTTTTGAAATTTCAAAAAATTCTAACTTAAAAACAATGAAATATAAAGAACTGCGATTTGAATTTTTGAATTCTTTGTATATTGTTTAGTCTAGAAAAAAAATGGGGCCTTAATAATCCAACTTTTACAATAAATACAAATCGTCAAAAAAAAGCTTTGGAAATGGGCAAAAATCGAAAAAATCTTTTTCGATTTTCGAGCAAAATAATTCTGTTATACACCTCGATACATGTGCAGCGCTTAAAAATTCAAGACCTTTTTCCTGAAAAATATCCGAAATTAATAAATTTCTCAAGGCGAAGAAAATAAAAAATTCAAAAATGTTACAAATATTTACTCCCATTATAATAAAATAAAAAGGTATTGCGCTTAATTTAACCTGTTTGCTATGTGCAAATTAACAGCTAAGTACTATAGTCGTCAATTATATTTACTTCGATCACAGCGCCACCAGTAATGTCACTTCTCAATACTGTACTGTAGGAACTTTCGACAGGAGACTGTAAATATAATTGTCACTTCTCAATTGCACAGTTTAAAATTTGTTTCAATGAAACTCCAAATTTAGGTAAGTAATATTTGAAGATAAATTTTTTATGTAAATAATTTTTGTCTAAAAATAAATTTAGTATTTATTAAACTGGTCTGATAGATGCAAATGTTAGTTTTCTCCTAATGAAAACTGAAACCTTGACTTTTAAAAGACACTTGAAAAAATAAAAGGTTGTCTACTAAAACAAGTATTTATACTTGTTCAGTAAATCCTTAATTCTTACTAGTTTTTTTATAAATTAATTTTACGTTTGAAGGAGAATATTTTTAAAGGCTAACAGGAACTATGGACACCCCAAAATTAAGACCAGAGGCGTCGAAAGTGAGGTTAAAACTAAAAATACATTATTTTTCACAGTATATTATGTTGCGGTCACAATTTGTTTTAAAACAATTCCATTTTAGCTTCCTGTGTAAAGAGATGGCCTCTTGCAACTACAGGGTGTTTCAACTTGATTGAGCCTCACGTGATTAAGCAAGTAAATAAAGATGACTGCACATTTTCGTGAAGATTGCGATACGATGGAGGATAGGAGTAGGCTCAAAGTAAAATTGGACTTCGAGGCTATTAAGAGTTACCCATTACAGATTCAAACTGCCTGTCACTGCTGTGTTTCAAGCATGTATCGAGTATTTTCTGCTCTAAAATTGACGTAAAGTCGTAGTTATCCTAGTCGCAATTATCTGAAATCCGGATTATCCGAGATCAAAATCAATTTGTTATTATTCCGTATTATCCCAGGTTGCACCAAAAGTTTTCCGTATAATCCGACCAGATAATTTCCTATTTCTATCAAAACAGTTCCTGCTGTTCTTGCAGTTCTAGACCTGCATTCGGTTCTAGAACGTACATCCTAAATCATAAATCTATTACACCATGACATAAAACAAGCGAGAAAGTGTTAAAGAGAATTGGTCATAAGCGAATATATGACTGAGGGAGATACACACTGCCGCATCCCAGACCCTGGAGATGTGCGGCAGCGGTTAGATCATCACGCCTTGCGTCTTCAAAGTGCGCAGAGAACCAAGCAAATATTCTGCAGACCAAAGAGTTGGAAACTGGTCTGTAGGCAGTAATGATGTCAAATTCATTATAGAAGAACGCCTTCGTTCCACCTAGAAGAGATGCGGGTGAAAAGATTATATTCGCAGCAAAACATTATAAATATACAGGAAAAAAAATCGGGTTCTCCGAGTTTTAAGTTATCTGAGGTGCCGACCACGTTACCTCGGATAACCAAGATTCTACTGTAATACTAAATTTTTTAATATTTTAAAATACACAGCAGCGTTCAGATATGTCCGATTTACCAGTTAAATTAGTGTAAATTAAACAGAAATTAACATGTATAACCTTTTACTTGTATACATCAAACATAAGGCAGCTAGGTCAGGTAGAGTTAATAAGATTAGCAGGGGATTCCACACAAATATTTACACCCTAAAGAGGCAGATTTTTATTTACGCATAGATTTGACCCACGATTTAAATCTACAAAATTCAAAATACAATTTGACCTGTTTGGAAAAAAAAAAGTTCGTCATCGCTGCATTACTGTACAGTAATTTCAATAGTAAGAAAAAAATAGAAAATAAATAATCTGATTGATTATAAAAAATGTAATTTCTTTGGTTTAGGCGGAACTAAATGGGAGTTTCGTATTTTTAAGTTGTCACGAAAACAGCTTGCCTAGATTATTTCATTTTTCATGTTGGCATAAATTACATAGCCCAACAGACATTTTGGTGCCTGCGAGTTTTTAATTGTCTCTAGGTAATTTTTGGGCACAGAATCCAAAATAGCCGTCAGATTTGGTCTATCAGATCTAGTTTTTGAGTTACGCTATATTGGCCTCTTTTACAAAAAAATATCTTATTTCTTAAGTTGTGTATTTTTCACGTTATTACTGTTACTATTTGCTCCAGCTCCCAATTACAAACACAAAAAAGACAAAGTAAGGTATTTATTTCACAAAGTAGATAAATATACATTCATCGCTTATCACTTAAAAATGTTCTTTTGTACGACTTTCTAGCATGGAGTTTACCAGAACAATCTTTCTGAAGACTCCAACAGTAGTAGGCCATCATGTGGCTATCTTATCTTCCTTGATATCTATCTTCCATAGTTTTATGTCCTGATGGAATCTTTCCCCCGGTTCTTCACTAAAATCACCTAGGTTTTCTAGTAAGTGGTCATAATACAATCGAGAATATTAAAATTGGAAAGCATATTTTCCACAAATTCTCTGCTTTATGATTTCCAAGAAAATTTTGTACTACTTGAATAAATGAACACCAAGAATTAGATTCAATCTCGTTCATTGATGCGGTTGGATTGGATTGTGGATCTTCAGTAGGTTGCCTTATCTGAGGACCATCAAATATTCTGGCTTTCAGTTTTTCAGAGTTAATCCCAGGAAATTTACCTGTCAAGTAGCCTACACAAAGTCCATCTCGATTTAAAGTCTTCAAAAATTGCTACATAAGCCCAAACTTGATATGCAAGGGTGGAAATATAATTTTCTCACCCGCAACCGAAGGTTCGTTGACAACGTTTTGTTTTTCTTGGCCCAATTTCTGTTAACCCAGTGCTGATCCTTAGCTCTTCTGTCCCAAAGACATAAAAAACAAGGATATTTTGTATATCCACTTTGCCGTCCAAGGAGGAAGTTTACCGTTTTTAGATAAAAAACTAAAATCAATTAGTCTGTATCTTAAAAACTCGAGCTGCTACGAAAAAGAGTCAGGAATTTTTGGAATCAGCACATCAAAAATATCCAAAATCAGTTCTTACATTTTCGGCACCAAGATAAAAAAAAAATTTGTTGGGCAGTGTTATTAATATTAGAAAAATAAAATAAATAACACATTCTAAAATTTTTGGAAAATGTAAAAATTTAATAAATAATATTAAAAATTACACAAAAAAATCAAAATATAATGAAAATTACATTTTATAATGATATTAACTTTAACCTAAAAATGTTTATTATAAGTATGATTTACACAGCTCAACCAAAATGGTCAAAAGCTCGGATTAAACTATAAAAGTTACTAGATTGCAAAATCTAGTTCCTAAAGATTTGGAATTGCCTATAACTCATTGCAAAATTAAGATTTCAAAACAAAATTAACCCCGTAGCTAAATAAAATTATTTTTGAGTAACAAACCGCGTGAAACTGAAAGCCCGTAAATCGAATGCTGATAAATGGAGCCAGACTAAGGCCTTTGCGACCGAGAGGTTGAAGACCATTGTTATAATTATTAAATTCCAACTGTGCAAAAATTAAAATTATGAGAAAGTATAAAATAGTTTAAATATTTTAAAACAATTTATAGAAAACGTCCTTGAATGAAACATTTATTGTTTCATTAAAGGCCAAAGAAAGGTAAAGTATTTATACTTTTCATTTCTACGGAATATATATTAATAAGTGTATTTTGTTGTTATCATAATGATATATTTAGTAATTACCTGAAAGAGATAATTAGTAGCTATAATTTATCGTTATTTACAGTTTTAGATTGCTGAAATTATCTTTCAGATAGCATATGAAAAAAATTGATAACACCTGAAACCATTATTGTTAGTATCTTTAGATTTATCAGATTACTTTACAGAAGATAAGATTTAAGTAATCTTGAATTTTTGGAATTAAAGAATTTGTTTAAAAGTTCGTTTACACATATATGTAAATCTCATGCTAGTGTAAACGCAATTTTATTTTGTACTTTAAATAGTATTAAATATCTAGAAGTATAATACAAGGTGTCTCAAAAGAAATTTTATATTTAGTGGATCGATTAAAAAAAAAGTAAGCCGTATATAGAAAAAATGTTTATTAATTATTAAAATACACTTTTTGGGGATTTATTTCTTAAAAATAATATCGTCTAAATGTAGACCCTCGCGTTCTCGGCACTCATTTAATCGAACAGTAAAATTACTTATGACGTCTCGGCAGGTGGACTCAGGGATGGCTGTCATTTCGTGACGGATATTTTCTTTCAAATGCGCCAGTGAAGTCGGTTTATTGGCGTAAACTTTAGATTTAAGATAACCCCATAGGAAAAAGTCCATAGGGGTTAAATCTGGACTGCGTGGAGGCCAATTTATCAGAGATCAATTTGCCTGAGAAAATTTCACGAACACGTGGCAGAGACATATTGGACGTGTGTGAAGTTGCTCCGTCCTGTTGGAACCATGTTCTTTGGTTATAGCCAGGAAAGTTTTGCAGTTCAGGCACCAAGAAGTTGTCTAACATCTCCACATAACGCTCTGAATTCACTGTAACTGCACGCCCCCTTTCGTCTTCAAAAAAGTAAGGGCCGATAATTCCTCGCGCCGACATCGCAGCCCATACGGTCATTTTAGGCGAATGTAGGTGTTTCTGATGTTTGCGTTTCGGATTCGTTGCACTCCAGTAGCGGCAATTCTGCTTATTTACGTGGCCATTGAGATGAAAATGAGCTTCATCCGAAAACAAAATGTTGGTAAACGTTGAAAATCGCTCAATCACCTGATTTACGAAATTAAGCCTCTGACTGGCATCTTGGGGCTTTAATTCTTGCACCAATTGAATTTTGTAGGGGTGCAGCTTTAGGTCTTTGTGCATAATGCGATGTAATGATGATCTATGCACATTTAAAGCACTTGCGCGCTTCCGAATTGAAAGGTTCGGGTCGTCACGAACAGACTGATTAACATTCTCCACGTTTTCTACCGTTCTTGATGACCTAGGTTGCCCGGATTTTGATTTATCCAGCGTTGTACCAGTCTCTTCAAACTTTTTAACCCAATGTCGAATGAGAGGAATGCTTGTCATTTAAGTGGCGAAAACCTCGAATACTGCAGAATTTTCTACGCGCTACAGTCGCCGAATCACCGTTTTTGTAAAACTCTCGCACGGATAACGCGCGGTCTGCTCCCGAGAAACGCTCCATAGCCACTGAATTCCCAAGAGCCAGGCTACCGATTGACATAACCCCCGCGCCCCTCGGATACGTTGCGTTCACGCAGTAAGCTAAATAAATATAAAATTTCTTTTGAGACACCTTGTATAATATGTTAGGTAGAATTGTTACATATTTTTATCTAAAATAACTATACACCTTAAAATAGTTGATATGATAGAGATAATACGTAACGGTACCCATGTATAATATCATATACCAAATAAAAAAATAATATATATATATATATATATATATATGTATACAGGGTGTTTGTTTGAAACGGGGCACTCCGACAATCTCCTTTATTTGTAAAGATACAAAAAATCTTCAGAACAAAAGTTAAACTAGACAAAAAGGCCCATCTAAAAGTTACTATAAGAATTCTAAGGCACTTCCGGTTTCACCGGAAATGATGTGAACTGTTGATCTAGGATAGGGAATCGATAATTTTATATTTTTTTCCTAAAAGTAAATTAAATTAGCTTTACAATGACACCAAAAAATCATATTTTATGTTAACCATTTGAAAATGGCGACCATTTATTTACAAAATAATAATCAACATAAGTTTTACAAAGTTGAACGTAGCAAGCTTTGAAAACAATAAAAAAAAAACAAAATATCTTTGATAATACGTTTGATGTATCAAATCTTCAAATATGAGATCCTCATGTTTGATAATTCTCATTGCAAATCAATTTTTATATTCTAAATAGAATGAAGTCGTGTCCAATTTGAATCTTATGTGGTTTTATAAATTACTAGTATCTTATGCAAGCGAGTTCAACAATTGCATCTGTATGATGCAACTCATCTTACACGGTTAAACATTCACTTGCCTTTTCACTATCACATACATATGAAATTTGTTTAAGTGAAATTAATGTTGGCGTTATATACTTGACTATCCCTTAAGGCTTGGCTAGGAAATAAAGTCTCGATATCCATAACATAACGGTATATTAGAAACTATGTCCTGTAAAAAATGCAACCTTGATTATAGTTACACTAAGTTAAACCTGAAGGTCGTCTAGTACTTATTCTAGACCAGGAACAAGAAAGTTAACAAGTTGCACAATATGAAAGTGTAATAATGGAACACTTTAGCTACTAACAAAGAGATTTAATAATAATAATTACAATTTTCATCAAATGAAATGACGATATCGTTTTTCGTAATAAATAGTAAACCTGATCTTGATAATATTCTTGTGAAAAATCTAAGGGAAAATTTGATCGAATCAGGAACACGACTTATATTCTACCCCTCGTAGAATATAAGTCTTCGAGAAGAAAAAATTTATTTTTACCAAAATGTTACCTATTTTTCAACAGTCTCCTTTTAGTTCAACCAGAGCCGGCTGTGGGTTTTGCGGGGCCTCGGGAAAATATTATTTGCGGGGCCCCTTCCCAAAAAGGAAGAAATGATACATGAACATAATTTTATCAATTTATTGAATGATGCACATCAGACTTGTAAAAAACGTTGCATTTGGTGTCAAAAACTTGTCCTAGCTACTAATATTTGTTAGAAATATGAAAGCGCGGGGCCCCTTTAAGCGCGGGGCCTCGGGAAAAATCCCCGAAGTCCCGACCTCTGAGCCGGCCCTGAGTTCAACACATTCGAAAGCCCAAAGATATTCCTGCTTTAAGGCTTTCAAGAAGAACCCTTGCACTCTATAAAATAGGTGTTCCAGCAATGATTTCGTTCCATGTGAATCTTTTTCCAACGTGCCATTTCTTCATTTTCGGAAAGAGAAAGAAGTAGCAAATCTAGAGAATAGGATGGATGAGGGAACAGTTTGTAGCGTTATTCGACCAATTTTGCCATTGTAATTGCGGACGAGTGAGCTAACGCATTGTCACGGTGGAGAACTTTATTCTACGCTAAATGGGGCCGCTTTTAATCATCTCAGATAATCGATCCACTAAAGCAGCCTAATATTGTCCTGTGATCGTTTTTCCTTTTTCCAGATAGTCTATGAAGATAATGCCTTGAGAATTTTCCGGCCAAAGTAACCCTTTCTACATTCTTCGGCGGTCATTCGCCAGGAGAAATCCACTGTTCTTTAATTTCTAGTGTGTAGTGATGGATCCATGTTTTATCAACGGTTATGAAACTCATTTGGATTGTGCTTGTACACGTTCAAACATTGTTTCGAAATGGTCACGCGATTCCGTTTTTGATTCACTGTAAGCAGACCTATCTTGCCGATAGATTTTTCATGCCCAAATGGTTTATCAACCGGATTCTTTAATTCTTCGCTCCACGATTTTCTCGATTCCTTTGCTGTGTCTTTTGGATGTTTTCTTTTCCATGTTCTTTTTGCTTCCCTGTCACAGAACATACTTCTTTAAAAAACTGAATTGCATGCTAGTGTATGGCGACAAAGCTCGCTAGGTGTTTTTCGACGATTGCTTAGATTGCCTAGAGTGTGTTGTGACTTTCGTATTAACGATTAGTCTGGAGCTTTTTGTCTTCATACTGTCATTATTCATCCTATTTACGTATCATAGCTGCCCTTGTTCTTTTGTTCGCTTCACAGGTTTCGTGTCTATACTCTATTCGCAGCGAATATGCAATCGATGCAAACATTTCAGCAATATCACTTTTGTTTTGATTGGACAAAAAGACATTTAAATCACTTTTCATGTCTTTTCGTTTCGGTTTGTTTGAGTACACGATATGACGTTCGGTGAGCGACGAAATCGCTTATCGATGAATTTCCTAGAAGGTTTTCCTGTTGTTAAACGACTGAATATAGTTCAATTCTTTGTAATTCAATCCTAATAAGGGATTAATTCATTTCTATAATTATATTTCAAACAATGAAGTGGAATTTAGACTCATTCATAAGATAAAAATATATTTTTTTTATCAGTGATCCTTCCTGTCTGATAGGAAAATAATGTTTTGTAACTAATTCTACTTAAATTTAAAAAGACAATATTACAATTTTCAATTCATCATCGATATCATAATTAAGCCTTGTCCATCATCATGATATGATTGATTGTCTCTAAAAAAATCATAGGCTGTCAATAAATATTTTACATCAAAACCGTTTCCATTGACTTCAAGTCTGTGATGTTACTTAGTATATTATTTTGGTTTTGAGAGTCCATTTATTTATTTCTTATAATACGCTGTTCTTGGGTCATCCTTTCTCCTACTGCTCTGGGGATTGTATCTAGTCTTGTAGTAGATACTGATCAAATTTTTTCATAAGATGCTTCCAAAATATTTTATTTTTTTTAGTATCTACATAATAAATAGATGTATCTTAAGACACACCAGTCAGTCTTCAAAATGACCACTTCTGGCCGGTACACCGCTTAAGTCTTTGCTGTCACTCATCAGTAGTATTGCGTAGGGTTCATTGAAAAGTTTTTTAATATTGAGGAGGTTTTGAACCACCAGAACGACCTGGTGTATACTACAAGTTCACAATAAACTTGTGAGAAAACGCAGACTATCCAGAAAGGCTATTCAATTGCTTAGCCAAAGGCTTCCCTAATTTCAATCATGGTTTGATGGGGCGGGAGCTATGACGGTACCACTAAACTTAATTTTTACCAGAAACAGATAAAAATGTCTGTTAAAGTCTACTAGAAAACCGTGTTGAAGTCGATAGTTAGAGAACTGATCAACTTTTCGCTGGTCAGCACTGGAGCTTTCATCAAGATTCAGCTTATAATGAGAAGGCTGCGCAGCAGTGGCTTGAAATCAATATACCGGAATTTATTTCACCTACTGATTGGTCGCCTAACAACTCTCAACCTCAGCCCCTCTATAAATTTTTATCCGTGCTTCTGGATATGGTTTGCAAAAGAGGTACCCTAAATCGCTAGTCTGAAAAGCTTCCTAATGAAGGTAGCAGAGTTTTTCTGTAGAAACCTTTCGTTATTCTATTGAAGTGGGGCCGCATATATATTTTAGGGTTTTCTACAGCTGACGATGTTTGCCCTTTGTTGATCAGATTCTCCAGTTATTTTTATCTTCCCATCCTCTATCTTTCAGGCATCTCTTCTCCATAGCCTCATCTATTTCATCCCGCCACGATCTTCTTGGTCACCTTTCTTTCTTCGTCCTATTGGGCTCCAGTCTGCTACTCTATCCATCTTCCTTCATTTGCTCTCCTAACATGGCCGTACCAGATGAGTCTCTTTTCTTCTATGGGTATTAAAATGTTCTTTTCTACATCCATTCTTCTTTTTATTTCTTCATATCTGTTCCTATCCATTCTTGTGGTCCTACAACATCTTCTCCAGTATTCCATTTCCGTAGCCGAGATTTTATTTCGAATCCTCTTGTTCATAACCTAGTTCTCTGCGCCACATGTCATAATGCTTTGGACTATAGTTTTGTATATCGTAGTTTTTGTTCTTTTTGTGCGTTTTCTGTTCCAAAGAACTGAGTTTACCTGTTTAATGCATGTTCTTATTTGTCCTGGTCCTAATTTATTTCTTATTCCGTCGACGCATTATTTGAGATGAATCCAAGATATTTGAACCTGTCGCACCCTTTTAATTGTATATCTTCCTCGATATCCTTTTCTTTATCATTTGTTTTCATAATTTTCTTTAAGTAAAGAGGATGTGATGATAAAAACATCCATGCCTCGACTTCAAACCCGGGACTACTGGCACAAGAAGCAGTGTTGCTACCAAGGCAGGCTTTGATCAGATCTTTTCCACAATTCTGTGGTCGTCAATATACGCGGCCAATACAACCAAAACAATTTTCGACGATCTACACACATTTTTTCCTGGGTAGTTTCTGTTACAAACGTCGAAGTCGTACAGAAGTACTGATATGCATGCTTTAAAGAATTATACCTGTAAAACAATAAAATTAAAATCTTAAAGTAATTCAATCTATTCGAAATTGTTTTTAAGGTGTGTAATGACATTTTTATTACTCATATCCTCAGATTGTTACTATCTGGAAAATTTTAATCCCCTGATCTGTATCATAATACATTGTTTTTGAAAGAAAACGCGTAACATATTATTTCCATTAATAATCAAGATAGTGATTGATAAAAATTTCACTTACATTCTTGTTCAATTAGTATATTTCGTCACGCATCAGTTAATATTGCATCAAACAATAATAGTTATAGTTTTTATTGATTATACCCAGATATTTTATGAAAATTAAAGCAGAGCTGTATGAAACTATTAGCCAATGTATTATGCTTATTGTAAAAAAATGAAACTCTTATGAAGCTTTTTTTAACACTTTTTAAATTTTGTCACCATAAACACGCATTTTATGCTCAAAAACCAGTGAAATATAGTACAGTTTTTTTAAGAGTCGTAGAAAACAATGTTTTTCTATTCCACTTTTTCATGGCTTTTAAAATAATAAATTTGCATTATATAATCAAACTACATCCTCGTTTATGGAATTTGGTATGTGAATGTAGCGACTGGCCAGACTGGTTTAACAGTTCTATATTTTTAAGAGTAGTTGTCAATTTTTGTTTTTTATTATTTATAGCCAATTTTACCAATGTTTTATTTAAGTTAATAAAAAATAAAATTGTCCGAAGTTCATTGTACTTACTGTTCCATAACCCGATATTTTTCTGTTCCATGAGCTTTTTTCAATATTCCTCCATTATTCAAAGCACGTATTGGACACTATTCATTCCACCATTTCATAAGGACTCCGAAAGATTTTGATATTAGATTTTGAACGCCAGTTATAATGAGATTTTTCAAGCATTAAATCATAGATATTGGCAAAAAACTACTGAATGATAGCTTTAATTGTACTTAACATATTTTCAACTTAATAAAATTTGATACAAAAACCGTGAAGTAGTATTTCAGCATTTCATTTAATAACTTTTACTTTTCAAGTATGAAATTGCATTGTTTTAAGTCTGTTTTTGCATGACATTGGGGCATTCTGGTTTAAAAAAAAATTACAATAATTTACTGTAAGTCGTTGGCCAGAATGCCAAGGAGAACGGGTTTGATTTTAAGTTTTTATTCCTGTCTAGAGTGGGTAGAAAGGTATTAGATACATCCCAAGTACCTTTGACGGGAAACGAAGCATTGCTTAGCGGTATCATAATATTTCCCCGCTAAAATTATTCACAAATTTTAAAACCTGTCACAAACATTGAATAAAAATACTAAAAGAAGGAGAATTTTTACATGCAAATTGACACGTAGATTTCAAGCGAGCATTATGTTACGCGGTACATTTCAGAATAGGCTCGCCAATTTGGATCCAGCTTAAAATTATTGATAACAATGTGTTTATAAAAATATTCGATTTTAGAAAATTTCATTTTTGTGATGCTTGTTTTCCTGAATTCTTCATATGGAAAGGTTAAAAGCTCCATTAGATTTTAAAAGAAAGTCATTAGTAATCATTAACATTTTTTGGAGAAATGATAGGAATTTCAGTAAACAAAAAATAGAGAAATTATTCTTATTTAAAACAACAGTTAATTATGCGACCTTCGTTTATGACATTACACATAGATACAGTTAGATCGTATAATTGATACATTCACCTCTCGATTTGATTATCTTTTTTATTACAGATGCATTAGTATTATAAAATTTTAATTTGATTTATAACATCTAAAAGGTTACGCACACACCGATTTTTATCCAGCAAGCGATTGAGTTTTTACGTAGAATACATCTCTGTCCGTAATTGGTATGCCATTCAGGTAATCCTGGAACGAAATCAAGATTTCAAACGCTTAATGTTACGCGTACCATAGTTGAAGGCAACTGGCAGTAGTATCACGTACAGCAACTAATCGCGAGCATGAGTTTGAGACGATATCAGCAGATATAAGTACGCGAGGCGAAAATGACACTATCCCGCACTACTTCGACATTCATAACTCGGTAAAAAAATCGGTGTACCACGGAGTACAGCTACTAGGGTTTACGTGAATACGTTCTCGTCATCCTCTTTCTGTACCGCGCTCTATTTAGCTTTGCGGCGTCAGCTATCATTCTTTTTCTGTAAGCTCTGCACCTTTCCTCATTGGTGTGGCACATTTTTAGATTATTCAGGACCCAATCTATTCAATTTAGATCGTTGGATCGATTTCTGATTGGCTTTTCGTCGATTTATCAATGCGATTTATAAATTGCAAATAATAAAGTTCTGAATAGCAATATATTAACAGTAGGAACAAAACTAAAAGTATTCAAGACAATGATAAGACCAGTAATGTTATTGGATACAACAATGCCCGATGGCGGCGCTACAAGCGCTATGAACAGCTGATTGAAACGAGTAATGTGAAAGTTGTCCATATTTGTTTACATGTTAAATCATCGATTTGCAATGGATAATAAACAGCTATCCTTATTAAATCATTTAAATTTTTTAAGTGCAACACCTTCTTATAGGTGTGTAGTTGAAGGAGAAGAGTTGTTAAACGCCGGACATCTTATGTTGTGCGGAATTTTGGACAAAAATGATGAGCATGTCGACATATGTGGGTTATGTTTACAACAAGCAGTTTGAGATCACCACCTCACGAAGTCACTGAGAAATTAAAATTTAGTATGATGTTGAAGTTTTAAATATGTCCTGTACCTGTAAAGCAGGAACTACATGCAAACACTATTATTTTGTACCAGGTGGTTAACAAACCAAAATGAAAGAAGCCAAGATCAGGGCATTGATTGATTGTAACATTTGTTTTTTCTTTTTTTTTTTGTGTGGTTTCTGTTGGTTTTTCTTTTTGTTCCAGAAACAATATAGTGTGTATGGAAATATTAACCAGCACAGATTTAAAATGCCTGTGGTCTACTTTTAAAAACCTGTCTTACAACAGTATGAACCGCAACCTCTGTTAGAAACTCCTTGCCTAAATAAATTGATTAAAAACAAAAGCAGGCACTGAAGGTTTAGTGAAAATGTATTAGAAAAGCTGCGTACAGAATTTAAGACCGCTTGCCCTAATTCTGCATTCAAATTACACGGGTAGATATTTAATTATGTTCGAGAAGGATTTTTATAATTTAGTGTTTGTTTTTTATTTAATTTGTTTAATAAATACTAGTTTGTTATTATCTCTTCCACAACACCAAATTTATTAACAATTCACAAATTGTTTCTCATTTGGGAAATAGTGGAAGTAAATATTTTTGTTACTTCCTTTTCTAGAGTGACAGCCAAACACACACAAATTTGTGTTATAATAACTCATTATAACATAAAGTAATATAAAAAAGAATAATAATTGCTATCAAAAGTTATTATAACAAACAAACTGCAACACTAACGTTTAAAAGAAACACAAACTACACGAGAAAACACATGTAAACCAGATGTAAACAATAAATTATTACTCGTTTCGCCTAGTTCAGTTTTTATCCGCTTAGCGTCACTTCATAGCGCTGTTGAGCCCAATACGCGGCAGAAACAATTACTCTTTCCAAAAAAGAAGAAGCAGATTTAAGAATAGTAGAAAGAAAAATATTAAGAACAATATTAGGACCAATAAGAACTGGAGAAAATGAATTTCGCCCGAGAATGAACCACGAGATAATGGAAATAATAGAAGACATTGTTAAGAAAATAAAGGAACAGAGAGTAAAATGGCTAGGACACGTATGGAGAGCAGAAGTCAACAATATTATCAGTACTGCAGTGGAATCCAGGAAGAACAAGAAGACGAGGAAGACCGAGATTAACGTGGCTGAAAGAAGTAGAAGACATAAAAAGGGCCGGAATAAATGAATGGAAAGAGAAAGCAAGAGATTGAAACCGTTGAAGAAAGTTATTAAAGAAAATAGGAACTACTTAAGTAGATAAAAAAGGGACTAATCCACCCCAAGATATTGGATTTAGAAATCTCAATAAGCGACGAAATCCCACCAGGGATGTTAAGCCACTACATATAACTGTGATCCTAAGTTTTCCAACTAACACTGTATTCAATTTCACTAGTAACATCTTAAATAGATATATCTCAACATTAGCTTTCCTTTGAGACCAATTTCGAAGGCGCAGCGCTTCGCAATCCTGAATTATACTGACTTAAAGTTTGAGCGGCGCAGCAGAAAGGACTCAAAACGCGCCCTTATCCCTCTCCCTGCTTATAACGCCGCAATAACTAAAGAACGGAGCATATGGTCCAGACATCACACTATCCAACTACCATTTGTTCTGCTTTCTACAAAATTCCCTTAACGGAAAAATTTCGCATCTGTGGACGATATCAAAATTCACCTGGACACATTTTTCGAGAGCAAAGACGGAACCTTCTGGAGAGATGGCATTATGAAATGTCCTGAGCGTTTGTCCAAAGTGATACAAAATAATGGACAGTACATTTGAAAATAAAAGTTTTTTTTAGAATGTATATATTATTGAATAAAAGGTGGAAAAAAACGAACGGAGTTATGTAACAACCCAATAAAACAACAACAAAAAATAAAAATTGTATAATACTATATCTAAGAAAAAATCGGTAATCTGTATAATCTTCATACACGTGTTTTCTTTATAAAACGGTTTATGGGATATAAACAATTTAATACGGGTTTATATTAAATCCAGGTTTAAAAAGGTTAGTAAATAATATTACTTGGAATGTCTATATTTACCTAAACAGCCACCACGGTAAAATTAAGTAAATATTTACAACACTGCAGGTAGTAAATTTATTATTTTACAAGTCGGATTAAAAGTGCCGTATTCATTAACTCAAAAATGGCGCAAGGCAACAATTTGCGGATTTAATTCTTGACGTTCCTTTTTAAATACTTTTATTTGATTAATTTTGAATTTGGCAATGATTGCACGAGTCCTTTTTAGCTAAATATTCACGGTCACTTTTTGCTTTTAAGAAGTTGTAACCTTCGTATTAATTAGCAAAACTTGATAGGTAAGTGTTCACGCTGAAAAGACTAAAAACAAGAGCAGGTAATTTGGTTGTGAGTCAAGGTTTAAGGAGTGACTTGAACGTCGTATTGAATAATAATTTGACAATTTCCCTGGGTCACCAATGTTAAAACTTTCTTCAACTCAAAAAATATTCGGTTTATACATTCTTCTGCGGAGCTTCAACTGCTTACCAGTCTAATCAAGGGGTCTGGAACTAGCGGCTACAGAGCCCCATGAGGCTCTTAGCTGGAAAAAGTGCGACTTTTTTTTTAATACAAAAATATAGAATTTCTTACAGTTTTCTGTAATCTCTTTCAATTTGTCTTAATAAAAACATTATTAATATTTTTCTTCCTCTTTGGGCACTGTCAGTGGGTTAACTTTTGAGCTCACTCACATCCTTCCTCTCGATTTATTAATTGTCAGGTCTTTTGTATACTAATACTTGTTAGATCTTCAGTTAGCTGCTCTCTCCATCTCTTCCGAGGCTTTCCGAATGTCGACGAGTGTTAAATTTTCCTTCCCATTTCTTCTTTATTCTGTCCATCACATGTCCTAACCACTGTTATCGTCTACCTCTCAAATCTTGTGTGATACTTGGGCTTGAGTACAGTAATCGAATATCTTTGTTTTTGCGAATTCTCCATTTACCATTCATTCAAATGGGACCAATGATTCGGCTTACTATTCTCATTTTGAAAACTATGTTGTCGATCTCGCTTTGTTAAGGTCCGTGTTTCCGAGCCATACATAAGTATGGGACCCTACTACAGTTTGGTATAATCTGATCTTAGTGTATCTAGACAGGTTTCTTTTGAAAAGAGGGCCAAGTCCAACGAAGCATTAGCAGTTTTAATGCTGTGCGTAATTTTCTGTTTTATCAGATTCACCTGATTTATCATGATGCCAAGGTATTTGTTAAATATAAACTCTCTCGAAAGTGTTGCCATTAATTTTTAAGTTGGTCATGTTCTCTTGACTGCTAATTGTTATGGATAAATTAAATTAAATTATTATAAATTAAATAATTGAATTATGGTCGCTATTTTGTAAAACAATGGAAGTATATTTATGTACGACATGGCAAATTGTAGCTATAATTACTATGAGTTGCCGTAGCTTCGTGGTTGCGTACGGAACACAGGGTTTGAAACCCCTCACCTCCTTTTTATTTTTATCTTCCGATATTGTGCAATCAGCTCTGGGGTCGACTCAGCCTCAAGTATTTAATACTTAAAATGAGTACCTGTTTACACATGGGTAATAGGACCGGTCGAAACGTCACACTGACAACGTGGCTTTCATATGTATAACCGGTGGTTTAGAAACGGAGAACTGACTTTCTGTCTGTGTATGTACCTATCTAGGCGTTCGGAACATATCATTTATTATTATTATTATTACCCACATAAGATAAAAAATAAAATCGCCATGAAAACAACGCGGTGTTTTTCGAATCATATCTGTAGAATAGATGTCTGTCAATACTGAAATAATTATGAAAATGCTTACTTTATGTTACACATTTTTAAAATATCTAGGACACCAGAATATCTTGTATTTAAGCGGCTTCTTAAATTTTATTTTTATCGGATTTTTATTCGAACTACTCTTTGTTTCGGAAAGCTTCGCGACCCTTTAGACTTCTGGTTTAGCAAAATTGGGTTAAAATTTCGAAGATTAAAGAAATATCACTAAATTTATTGAACACTTGCAACACAAGATTTCATAAATTTTTTCTTAACGGGCTCATGAAACCGAAACGAGTGTTATCTAATTTTAAATTCCAATAGACGCTTTCAAATCATCTACATATTGTATTATAAACTCATAATCAAATACCAATCTTAAAATAACTTTAATAAGCGAAAGTAGACTAAGCAAAAAAATAAATTGTGTAATATCCTAATGAGGTCAAAAACAATAATTATTGCAACTATTATCATATTGTATAATGTAAATACTCCCACGTGGAACTTATGGCTTATTGTTCCGTTTTTAAAACACCACATGAAATTTTTCATCTTTATATGTAGGCTTATGTCAAACCGTTAAACGTAAATAACTGGATTTTTTATTTTCCTAAGTTGTCATTAGCTCTCATTTTAACGATTAAAGTTAGATTTTGCTAAACAAAATGATCAAAAGCATCACTATGTCGGGTTGCTAACGTAAGAGTTTGTTTTTGTATGTTGTAGCATACAAAAACAAATGATTTTAACTCGAGTTAGGGATAACTCTTACTTTAGCAACTGGCCATTAATAGCTAAATGTTACTCAAGCTTCAGAAATCAAGTTCCAAGCTTGATATCCAAGGTACATACAATGACTGAAATTTCGAAAGAAAGTAATCCAAAAGAGGCCTAATTTTATGAAGTCTGGCTTCATTGAATTTACTTGTCTCAGAACTCGTTATCGGTTACCAGTGTTCGCGCATAGAAACACAAGATAACTCGTGACCGGTGAACAATGTGTTAAGGTATCAAAGAAACACAAGCAGAAATGATTGTTTTAAAGCTCCCATGTGGAACACAGGGCTCTATTTTTTCAATATGTTACATACTTTAGTTAATTTTCGTCTTTAAGTATATCTGTTCTTAGTCATTTTTTATTTTTTTCAGGAATTTTCGCCTATCTGAATTACCTGACACCAAAATCCAGGAAAGAGATTTTGGACTTGCTGATAAATGGACTTAAACGTTTAGAATACCGTGGATATGACTCAGCTGGTAAGATAGTTTTGTTTATTTCATAATCTTAATTTGTCTAAAAAAAGTAAATGAAACTTTTTTTGGTAGTTTTATTTTTTTGGGAAGATGTATTTTAATAATACAGTCGATTCCGCTTAATTGGGACACATCGGGACTTAGACATTTTGGAACCAATTAAGCGGCTGCCCCAATTAAGCGAATTTCACATAAAATTAAACAATGCATATTTTTCTTTCAATAATTTTATTTTATAAACTCTTGGACAAAACTATAAATTACATATAACCAGAAAATATAAACTTTTAAGAAAAAATAATAATAAAATCCAAAATAAAATAATAAATAGGTACATACAATTTAATTCAATGCAAAAATGCGTCAAGTGTAGTCTGTCTTTCGTTTTTGTAACATATCACTTCTACAAAATCAGCACAGGTATTCAGTGCGGATGTAGGGCTCCCTTCATTTCCTTCCAGCATAAAATAACGCTGTAATATTAAATTCTTTGTACATATTTTTTCTTGAGAATATGTATGTGTAACATAATATGTACTGTGATCTTAAATTTACTGTCCCAATTAAGCGGAATGTTGTCCCAATTAAACATGTAAATTTACTGTTGGTTCCTTGGTTTGGTTTCTGTTCTTTGAGATTTGGCCCAAATAAGCGGCTGCCCCAATTAAGCGGTGGCCCAATTAAGCGGAATCGTCTGTATTATAATAATTCGCTAACAAAATCAATCAAACAAAAATTATTACCGATTGCCACATATATAAGGGAGGTATTTTAATAATACCATTTTTGACGTTTCATAATTTCGTGGGATGTTCACGAATTGAGGTCTCTACATAATGTTTACAACATTTTTATCATGACTATCGGTCGGTCTGTCTGTCTGTCGATCCGTGAACAGGTGTAGATCAAATTTGGCTTAAAGGATTTTTATGAAATTTCATATTTAAGCTTTTGATATAAATGTCTTTTGATCAACTTTTGATAAATCTCGGTCAACCGAAAGTGGAACTACTCGTGTCATTTTCAGAAAAAAATTATGTGAAAAAAGTTGCTTTTTTTTTATATCCTTATTTACCATATGGATGAGTGATTTACCAAGTAGTTCATTAGTTGCTGCTCTTTCGAGTTCTTTTTTTATATTTAATATTTTTTTACAGGTGTTGCTATTGATTCTCCGGACGCAACCAACATGATCCTCGTTCGTAAAACCGGAAAAGTCAAGATTTTAGAAGACGAAATTTTAAGCAGTAAGTATCGTACCAAACATCCTAAGTAAAAAACTAAAATAATAAATAAAAATAAATACATTTTTATTCCTTATTTCCATAGTTATTAACATGGTAATTTACGCTTGTTTTTCATATTTATAAATCGTCACATTACTTTTTGATGCTTTGATGACACTAAATATTTTTTAGAAAATGAAGTTTTGGATTTTGATGGCATCACAAGCACCCATTGTGGTATTGCCCATACTCGTTGGGCTACTCATGGTGTCCCAAGCGAATATAACTCCCATCCACAACGTTCAGACCCTAATCATTCCTTCGTGGTAGTCCATAATGGTATCATAACCAACTACAAAGAAGTAAGAACTTTCCTAAGCCTTAAAGGATATTCTTTCGAGAGTGAAACCGATACAGAAATCATCGCTAAATTGATCCACCATTTCTATAAGAAACATCCTAACTATTCTTTTAGAGAACTTGTTGAAGCAGTCGTCCAACAACTGGTGAGTAATGCAACTTTTTTACTTTTTGTTTATCAGTGATAAATAAGTTTGAAGTGAAATATGATGACGTTAATATTTCGTAGTGCAGGTATGTTTTTCAGAAACACGAAAAAATTTGTTTTGATGATATGGTGGTAAAATACAGTGCCTTGGAACATGTTTCATTCAGTAAAGTTGGTTTTACACAGTTTATTTTATTGATAAATAAATTGATCAAGTTTTTAGTCAATTAATTGAAAATTTATTGGTAACGTTGAAAATAAAAGGATCACTCTATAAACATCAATTTATTTATCAATTTTTTTGAAAACTTTTACATTACCAACTGTAAAATATGTTGACATATTTATCAAAATGAAAATATAGGGGAAACTTCCTAAGCGCCCTAACATCAAGGGGTCTATTCTGTAAGCATTTCGACAATCGCTTTTACAGTATCGTGTTGAAAGTGCCAATTTTCAACACGTCGCGTTGGTATTCTGTAACTTATCGATAGTCACTAATTGTGTGATAGTGCAGTATTGTGTTGATTTTGGGACGACACGTACGAACGTGTCGTTTTTGGAAAGATATATTGTTTTTAGACTTTTGAAAGTTGTTTACGTTTAGTTTGAATATATTGATTTACTTATTTTGAGGTTAGTATGATTTAAAATGTGTTTTATATATGGAACTATGTATATTGTTGTTGTTTTTTATCTTAAATGTTGTAGTTATGGCCAAAGGACTTATTATATTTGAAGTATTGGATGAATTGGAAGAGGAAGAGACAAGAGGATATGTCAATGAATATTTTAATTTATGAAATAAAAATAAAATACATGTCATAAAATATATTATAAAATAAAAATCCTAATAAAACCATAAAAACAAAAACAAAATTAATCTAAATATACCGTCGTGCGGTTTTGCACAATTTTTTGTAGGGGGTAGAGTATGTATTCATTGAGCAAATGTTATTTAGGGGATTTATTTAGGGGGTTATTTATGGAAATTCCAAATTTCTATGAAGGATTAGCATGACGTCTTGAATTAAGAGAAACAAGTCAACATTTTGAATAATACCTGCTGGAAGGGAAGTTTGCACAAAATCCTGCTACAATAATTATTATTAGAGTTATTTTAAACAAATTATATTAACTGTTACGGGGCAGAAAAAATTCAGGTCAGAATATGTCCTATCTTTTAGTAGGTATACCTGGCCAGATTTGTAACATGACAATATTAACTAATATCACTGTATATAATGTGTTATGTACATATATGTATGTTCATTGTATATACTGTCTAATAACCTCAAAGTTTATTCTGTGACAGTACGTCAAAATTTCAAAATGGCCACATTTACTTTCGACACTTTCAAACACAAAGTAACACTATACGATGACATTGTAATGTGCATAGGCAACACGATACTGTGCATGTGACTGTCGAGAAGTTACAGAATAGACCCCCTGGTGGCGGAATTTGCGGAATTTGCGGAAGATACGAAAGTGACATTGTTTTGTTTTGTTCAATGGAGAAATACGTGTTTTTTTGTTGTTTGTGTTGTATTTTTCTGAACCATAAAAAAAAAACAATCAATTTTGTTGCGTACCGTAATGTAAATCGTGAATAAGGAAGAATCCCACTTAAACATTCCATAATTTACCTAAATCGAAAAAAATATCAATTGTAACGACGTTTGGAGGCAGAGAGAAAGTGGATCGTAGGTTTTATGGACCCAGAAACTAAAAATGGGCAAAAATCCAAGCCCATGCATGCACGTTTGCTCGTTGCATTTTATGGAAAGTTATTTTTTACGTCCAAGAAAAGACTGAAAAAGCACTTACCACACACAAAATTTGGCTAAATCATTTTTGGAAATGGAAAACATTCATAACATTGCTGAAAATATGGTTGAAAGAGCGCTAACACCACTTTCTTTAACCACAAATTAAAGAAATTTGTTTTGTCAACATGTGGTTCCAACAAGAGGGCGCTACCTTGTAATACAGCGCGTGTTACATTGCATCTTCCGCGAAAAATATTTTCTAGCCAATTGTCCACCAGATAATTGAACATATCCTGCTTAATATTTCAGAAAGTAACTCTTTTTGTGCTTTTTGACTATTTTTTTAAATGTTTTTTGATTAAAATTTTCTTTTTAGGAAGGAGCTTTCGCTCTGTGTTTCAAATCCATCCATTTCCAAGGAGAATGTGTAGCTACCAGACGTGGTTCTCCTCTTCTTGTTGGTATCAAGACCAAGACTCGTCTTGCTACAGATCATGTGCCAATCCTCTACGGCAAAGGTGCGTAATCACACACATCAAAATTTCAGAATATATGACATGATTTAAATCACAATACACGAATATACAGAATATATTCACAATACTCTCTTATTAGGAACTGTGAGTCGGGTTAAGTTTTGGCATCACTCGATGTATATTAAATACATCGTATAACTCCTCAGGTTTGCCAAAATGTTTCAACGTAATGTCATCGCTACGGATTTTATTTTACTTCTCCCGTGATTATTCTCTTCTTTGTTAAGCTAATTTATTTTTTTATTACATTTATATGACCCAGGGCCTAAGCGCTGTAGTCTTTAAAGGCATATTCGGTGGCCTAAGTGATTTTTCAAGGCGCAAAGGATATAATTTGACTTTAGTCCATGTAATTAATTTTTAAAACGTCCGATCTTAGATCCTTTATTTTCTGTACCTCTGTATCTTTTGTAATTTATTTTCTGTAAGGTGTTTTTGATCTAAAATCTTTCCCAATACTCTCTAGTTCTTCAGAATTCAGAACTAAAGTCTTCGTATTGGCCAAAAATCTGCCGTTGCTTCTTGGTAAGGCCGTAATTTTTGGACCGCTGGGGAGATGGATAATAGCCTCTCTAACTTCGTTCCTGGGGCAATGTCAGAGCTGGGAATATTTGAAATAAAGTATTTTAAAAAGTATTTCAATTACTTTCTGGTATTTGAAATACAATATTTCAAATACATCAAAAAATATTCTTGTTATTTGGATTTGCAAATACTTTCTCCATTTGTATTTGATATTTGCTGTCTGAAAATGTCAATATTTGAAATACTTTAGAAGTATTTCAAATAATTTCACAGTACTTTAAATATTTTCCGAGTATTTAAAATATTTCCCTAGTACATACAGTCTGTTCCAAACAGTTAAGCGGAACTAAATGGGATTTAGTTCTTTTAGGTTGTCACGAGAATGAGATAACCTTGCTTGGGTTATTTCATTTTTCACGTTGGGATGTCAAAATTTAAAATTCCAACAATGAAACCATGGAAACGAATGACATATGTCAAAATTAAATATTTTGTTTAGATATTTTAATGACAAAAAAATAAATACATGGGAAATTTGTATTAAGAATGACACAAAAAATCAAAATATAAAGAAATGACATTTTAAAATGATATTAACCTTAACCAAAAAATGTTTATTGTAAGTATGATTTACAAAGCTTAAACAAAACGGCCGAAAGGCACGATTTAAACGATGAAAGTAACTAGATTGCAAAATCTAGTTCCGCTTAACCGACTGTATTTCAAATATTTCCTAGTATAACAAATATTTTCGTAGTACTTGTTTCAAATATTTCTTAATATTTCTAATAATTCCTAATATTTCAAATATTTGTCTAGTATTTGAAATATTTCCTTATTATTTCAAATATTTCCTAGTATTTTAAATAATTCTAGTATATTAAATACATTTAAATTATTTCAAATACTTTATAAAAATATTTGATTTTCCAATATTTTTATCAATGATGTCTCATAGTATTTGTTATTTCAAATACTTTGATCGGTATTTTGTATTTGAAATACTTTTACTAAGTATTTTTACCATACTTATACTAAGTATTTCGCACAGCTCTGGACACTGTCAATTAAATTGTCTTGTGATGTCTAAAGCCTGTAATACATGATGCGATTTCTCGTTTTGAATCTCGTACGATTTATCGTACGATAATTATTCCTAACGGTATCGGTCACGTGACTATGCGCAATAATCTACTGCGTCGATATCTGTTCATTTCTATACAATATTTTAGGTCTGGAGCATAAATATTGGATGGTTTTCAATATCGTACAAGATCTCGTACGAAAATCCTGTAGTACACGATACAATAATTCTTGTACGATAAATCGTACGAGATTCAAAACGAGAAATCGCATCATGTATTACAGACTTAAAATCGACATCTTGCTCTGTTAAGTATTATTTCCAAATATCTTGCATACCAATACTCGCCAGTTCTTCTGTCAGTTTATCTAGTGAGTATTATATATAGATGCCTAAATCTCTGGAGCAAAAGGATTTGGATATATCATTGGGACCTTTCCAAACACTTCTGGGGGTCTTTCCACTTTGGGGCCTTTCCTTTCACTTCTTGTCAAGTTTTTGCCAAGTCTGCTGAACTGTTCTTCTCCAGGTGGTTTGAGATCTACCCCTTTTACTACTACCTTGAAGGTTCCACTCAATAACCATTCTGGATATATCATTGAAACCTTTCCTAATCCCGTGGCTTATCCAAATCCATTTTCTAATTTTGATAACAGCCTTAATTTCCTTCTAGTTTGTTAGAATTCCAATAAACTTGATGATTTTATAAACCAGGAAACACGCATAATTCTTCTTAGGCATTAATTTGCAAAAACTTGAAGTTTTTTAACTATATCTTTCGTAATCTTCCAAGTTTCCCAGTCATACAGAAATGAGTGTTAGAACTGAGTATTTTTTAATGAAAAAATGAGTGATCTGCGCTTATAACCTGACAGTTGATGTCATTTTGACAAATATTGTAATTTTCATAGTTTCTATATAATTTGTGAATTGTTGTGAAGATATTCTGGACATTTTTACATCATGTATACAAGTATATTGTAAAATTCATGTCGCTGTACAAACATGCTATCTCATTCAATGGCGAAGGTAAAGTTTTTTAATCAGCCAATTTTTTTAATTTTACTCTATCGCACTAATAACTAATATCAATTTAACAATTATGATAAATTGGCAAATTTCTAAATGGTAACTAACTGTACTAAGCTGCATGCAAAAATCTATAATATTACAAATTTTTATAAAATGTAATTAAAATTAATAGTAAGAAATGTTGATTTTATGATTTTAAATTTAGACAAGCTGTAAATTTGCAGTAGAATTAGTTTTTTTTTCTTCTTTTCTTAGATGGTTCTTAATCTTTCTACAACTCCAATGTTATGTATGTATGTATGTATGTATGTATGTATCGAGTATCTTGAAAACTAAAAGATACACGACTTTGGTTAAATAAGACCACATTATCAGTGCAACTAAATAATATTTCATTTCTTTGATAAAATGTATAGCACACTAAATATACGCAAAATATTAAATTTGCCAATTTTTTTTTCCTTTCAAAAATTCAAATTATTTTTTTTTTTTATTGAAATTATAAAATTTTAATACAAACTTTCTATATGGTCTATTTCAAAGTAGAAAAAAGTAGATAGCGCTGCGAACCGAGTACGATTTACACTGATCAAATACAGTATAGCGGGAAATTTAAAATAAGTTACAACTAGGGCATGGGCGTAGCAACTGGGTTAGCAAGGTTTTTTTTTTTAATATAAAAAAGGTTAATAAGATATTGAAATAAACAAGGCAGATAATACACTTACGTTATTTATACGACATAAATTCAGTTTAATGTGAAATTTGAAAAAGTTACAAAAATATTAATTTTAAAAATTATGTACTGTATATAAAAAGAGAGATTTGGCTAAAAGAGTTTAAATAATGCAATAAAACAAATAATATATCTTCAGAGCTAAAGTTTCTTATTTAAATAATTATTGTAAATAAAAATTAAAAATATATGTATATATGAAGGTCTAAAAATTATATCAATAACTTCTTCTTTGGGCACAATCAGCTGGGTTGTCTTTTGGCCTCACATTAGTCCTCTCTCTTGATCTGTTAAATGTCAAGTGTCAAAAAATATTTATATGTCAGATAACCTAAAAAATATATAACTACGTAAAAACAAATTACATGGAGAATTTTTTCCATAAAATCTACGCCAAGAATATAAATAAAAGTCTAAATATGTAAATAATAACAAAATATATGAGAAAAATTAAATAATATAAATAATATATATTTCCAATGTACGACACTGAACATCTGTCAACTTGGAGTAAAAACAATAATTTTACAGTGTAAGGCAGCAGTCTGACTGATCGAGCGCCGTCGTGTAACGTAGCGTCGAGTCGTGTAGTGTCGTTTAAAAATTTAAAAGCTGGTCTGACTGATCAAGTACTGTCGAGTATTATCGATCATTCAGTGTCAAGTAAATTTGTTTCTCACTTGTCAAATAGTGCATATTCCAACCTAAAATAATACTATCAAACAGTTAATACTAATTACCGAGTCCATTTTACTCTATATTGTAATTTTGTTTTTTTTTTTTGACGTTCCAACTGTCAAATAATATATGGTTGAGCGTCGAGCGTCGTGTGAAATTCAAACTGGTTTGAAATACAAACAACTTGATGCTACTTGATAGCAAACGATGGTTCAGTGCGACTCATGCCCTTAGTTAACGTGTGTTTGAAATTTGCTCGACAGCAAACGATCGACAGCACTCGATCAGTCAGACCGCGGCCTAATAGGGATGACGATCTAAACCAATCCGAAGCAAGGACAAACAGCTCCTATCTTCTTACACACATTTTTCTACTTTGAAATAGACCATAGGCAACTTTTTGATTATGGTTAGGCGTACACAGTGAATCAATAAAATTTAAATTTGTTAGAACAACACTATATTGTTGATTTTTTTAAATTCAATTCTTCTGTGTACGCGTTAGACTTCTTAAAAATCCATACGTTCTTTAAATTGTAAAAAGTATGATTCACTGTTGCCAGATTGACTTTATTTGCCTGTGGCGTAGTAAAATATTTTTTTCACTGTCCATTTTACATTTATTAGTATTAAATTTTTTATTATTGAAATGAAATAGTACAATCTATTCCAAACGATTAGGCGGAACTAACCGGAATTTTCATTTTTGTAAGTTGTCATTAGCTATTTTTTTATATATTGAAGTTGGCTTTTCCTGAACAAAATGATCAAAAGAAAAACCAGAATTGAAAATCTAGTTCCGCCTAAACCAAAGTTGTGCCACGAGCCGCAGGTGTGTAGCGCAATTCATACGAGTGAGAAACGGCTATTCCATGCAAGTTTCATACTATGCTTTTTCCACGACTATTACTTTATTACTTATTTAATTTTTATTCAGTTCCCTTTAAAAACTATTAATAATTTGACAGTTGCTTTCAACATATTTATTACGTTGCCTAGCAACGGTCAAGTACGTGTCATACGGAATGTAAATTCAGTTAAAATAACAATACTTGCCAACTCTAACAAAAAATATATTTGCAAAATTTGACAACTTTAACTATATTATTTAATTTTAATCTGATTTCCTTTACAAACTAATAATAATTTGACATATGCTTTCAATCTATTTATTACGTTGCCTGGCAATGGTCGGCCATTGCTGCTTGAACCTGTTACGTAATGAGCTCATTACGTAACAGGTTAGCGGTGTGTAATGAAAAGGAGTGGGGAACGTGCTACATTTACTAATCACTGACACGTCTGTAATGAACATGTATCTTTATATAGTCGTGGAAAAATATTTTTTTGATTTCTAGTATGCTTGTAGGTGTGTATGTAAGAATGAACGTAATTATGTAAATGCATAATGCATGATATTTTACACACTATTGTATTTTTTACTCAAATTCAAAATTAGCACTTATATAGTTGATTAACAACTTTGCTAGATTTTACTTTGTAAATACGCAAGGTTAAGAACCTTTGTTTTAGTTTATTTTTAAGTATTTGCTTTGCAATTATTACTTAATTTTCAAAAATTAAAAACTGCTTGATAGATTTCGGTATTGCATGCAAAAAAGGGTGTAACTAAATGGATAATTCCGAAATGGGTAAGGTGAAAACAGGTAAAATTTTTAGGTGTTGGTTGGTATTAGGTACTTCATTTCAAATATCTTTGCATGCATTTTCATATCCATTCACATTTCATATCACATCCAATCCATAAAAACAAAATATATTTACAAATTTTTGTCTTATTTCTTATTTCATAATATTCAAGAAAAAAAAAATGTTTAAAAAAAAATCTACAAAAAAAAGTTTAAAACTGATGATATACTATAGTCCATTTCAAATAAGAATGCAGTAGTTGGCGCTACGAACCTAAAATGATTTACAAACTGCAAATGCAGAATTTTGGGAAAATGGTTTATAAAATATTTTATGGACAACCATAAAATAATAAATGCATTATGTATCTAATAGTAAATACATAACGCTGCCATATTGCACGCCGTGTATAATCAGACACGCATGCGTGCTCAGTGAATAATGAACGTTTTATACACGGCAAGATTTTTTCAGTAAGTTAGTTAAAATTTTTGGTGCTCAGCAACGTTTAACAATATAACTAGAACAATAAGTAATAGAAGAACTAATCGTCAATTACTTATAGTTAGTTATTTTGTAATCTTGATTAGATGAGTTACGTCCGTAAGTTAGTAATTATAGTTGAAGATAATGGGATTCGGACCAGTCAGAAAATAAAAATAAATTTATTAACTTCGCTAAAGTTTCGATTTTATTTAAATCTTCATCAGAGCTACATAGATATATAGAAAAATAGAATTATTAAATTGGTAAGTTTACATGTATAAAATTATTATTTAATAATTATTTTATGTTATATTTTAAATTCCGACAATTTTGTAATGCTTATTTTAACTACTTGACTTGTTAAATTTGAACACTATCATAATTTTATACATGTAAACTTACCAATTTAATAATTCTATTTTTCTATATATCTTTGTAGCTCTGATGAAGATTTAAATAAAATCGAATTGTCATGTTAGTTTTTAGAAAAAAAACCTTGCATTTGTTTAATTTATTCATACACCATAGATACCATCTGCACTACTTTTCAGCGCGGAGGAATGTATACATTATAGTGAACAATAACATCTGACAACGAGCATGGAATAATTATTCCTTCACTAGTGAAGAAATTAAATACACGCAAAATGCATAAGAAGATGAGTGCTTTAGAATAACATTTCAACTCTGGTGTTAGAATATTAACTTTCTGTAGTCAAAACTGATTTTAGAATTGATAAATTCTATAGCTGGAGAAAATTCTATCCAAATATATATTTTATTTATTGTAAACTTGGCTTCGCGCTATATCAGAAGCAGGGTCAGCTAGCTCCTGCCCTTATATATACTACATTCTTAATTGAAATGAACTGTAGAGCTAATTGTCTACTGGCAAAAAAAAAAAACTTTGAAACTGCTGACGTTAGAGTTTACTACGGAAAAACAGGTTGATACTGCTGACATTAGCGCTCATTGTCAATTACAGAACAAAAACAGATATTAGCTATTGTGCGCTATAGAAAATAATTTGATACTGCTGGCATTAGCGTTTTTATTATGCTACAGAAACAGTTGCTTGCTGACAAAGCTTGTAGTTATTGCGCATGACCAATTTTTATTTGGCAAGTGGTTGCGGTTTTTTAGTCGCATTGAATAGATGGGAATCAAGCTCAACACTCAACCTGTTTACTTAGTGATTGGAAACAACTGTTGCAAATTCGCTAAACGTTCAGCAAGCAAAATATTGCTCACTGTTAATTTGTCACTTAACGACAAATACAGCGACAGAGTACAAATTTGTTGCTCAAAATACTGATGACAACAAAATACATAAACAAAATGTACAACCCAATCAGGTCTGGGGTATCTATAAACGCTATTATTAATTATTATTACCTATTATAATTACCGACAAAGAAATTTAAAAAATTATGCAACAGAATCATAAATATTGAAATTATATTGATAGGGATTTGTAAAAAAATAATACAGTCTCGGGCACTGTATTTTGCCTGGATCTCGGTAATTTGTATCGGCTTTCCCCGTTTCGACGCCCCAGAACATCATTCTATTTCCGATGCAAAAATAGCTTAACAAACATTGACACAAGACAAATTAGTAACGCATGAGTACTCTCTCTTAATTATTACTCTGTTGAAAGTTGGTAAATAATAAATATAATAATAATAAATTCAGAAAGGTGGAACACTTTGTCATAATTAAATAAAATTATATACACAATAAATTATTCAATAGTAACTTTCTTGACAGTTAAATGTGTGAACAGTTAAAATTTTGATGCACACCTTTGGCTATCAGCGCGTATCATAGTTAATTTTATTATCTAGGTTTAAAGAATTATTTACATCGAGCAAGTAAAGAGGAAAGTCATGTGAGCAGGTTCTTGTTCTAATCTACTAGCACTGTGTAAACATCTACTTCAAATTTGAGAGCAAGGCAAGCTGCTGGGCAAGTTGCCAGGCAAGTGAATAGAGAATCGTTCTATTTTTTAACGTACTTCCCCCACCACACTGAAATTTCAAAAGCAAGCTACTTGCGCACTTACTTGACTTGTTTGGACACGTTTTAAGGAACTGGCAAGTGTTTTTGACTTACGTGAAAAACATTTACATTCAGATAATAGTTTAACAGTTAATTAGCAACTAAACTTGCCTGGTTAGTTGCTTACGAAAAATAGAAGCAAGTACCTGTCCACTTTACTTGCCTCTATACTTAACTTGCCTCTATACTTGACTTGCCTCTCTACTTGACTTGACTCTATACTTGACTTGCCTATCTACTTGATTTGTCTCCCTACTTGACTTGCCTCTACGATAGTTACTCTGAAAGTTTTGTCTAAAATAGTGGGAGCAAATATTACTTAAATCAAAAATAATAAATTGTTTTTCGAAATAATGTCTATAGTCAGTTTCTTTGGTTTAAGCGGAACTAGATTTGGAAATCTAGTAACTTTTAAAGATTGAGTGAAGCTTTTGATTATTTTATCTAGCAAAAATTCAATCGCTAAAAGTGAGCTAGTGGCAACTTAAGAAAATTAAAATTCCATTTAGTTCCGCTTTAACGTTTGGAATCGCCTATATTAAGCTCTGAACAACAATAGTCGGACAAATCAAGTTTTCCATTTTCTCGCAATATTTTTTTCACTTAAAATCCACGTACTGCTTCTGAACTTTCAGAAGCTTTCTTTTTTTTTTTAATTTTGGAATTATTAAAAATCACAAGAGGAGTCGTCTCCAAAAAGTCGTTCGTTCGGTAGGCAGTGTGTGCCGACGCATTGTCGTGAGGGAGCATAATCCCTCTCAATCATATTTTTATTTTACTATGTCAGTGTACGCAATAGCAATAATTTTGCTATTAATAATTAAATGAAATAAGAAATAAGACATTCATTTTCAGACTATATAGTAATAACAAGTAGTAAACTTTTTTTTTTTTAATAAAAATGTTTTTATTTCAATTTTCTTTGCATGGTCGTTTTCTTCGTCCCACGATAGATGACACCACTAGACACGAAGGTATTTTATCCTTTTTAACAATATATTATCCTAGAATCCTGTTTTGTGTTTTGTATAAAATCTATGCAAGAAAATTTGGGTTCTTTGTACAAAGTTGGGATCGAGATATTTACTAACAAATTTGATAAAATACACAAAAAATAATTTGTACCGCAAGAATAAATTATAAAATTATAACATTTACACAAAATTATATGTTAAGTTTTATAAAATTGAATAAAAAAAGCAATTGGAAATTTATATATTTGTTACTTTAATGATGTTTAAATATCATTTACGTTGGGAGCGTAGTGTAAAAAGTTAAAACAGTACGATCGCTTTATTTTGAAGAAAACCGTGCCTTTGTACGGTGTCAGACGCTGTGGTTTCTTAAGTTCCAAAAATTCAACTTTAAGCACTAGACGCACTATCGGACATGCGCATTTCGCCGCATATCTCGTCAAAATTGAACAAAACTTAACCTATAACCACTATTATTTACAAGTATTTCTTTGTATCGCAGTAATTTTAAATATGTATATGTTGCGGGCAATGACTGGCATATAAAAAAATAAGCAAACACCTTTAGCTTACTTCGAGCCTTTCGGCTTCTGCCGTTCTAGATTTTTACTAACTAAACCTAACCTGTCATGACCGGTCGTTGTTAACACTGCCCGCATTCAGTTATTGGCCTTAAATAGTGATATAAAAGAGATATTCTTCTTCTTTGATTTAATGGCATAATAGACCATATTAGTAACTACGTCACAAAATGGGATTCAGTGCTGCCGTCTCGCGGTTGGATTCCTTTTATTTGAATTTAGCATGTTGTTTTTTTGTTAAATTGTATTTTGGAAATATAAATTAAGTTTTCAAAGTAAGAGAGTGCTTCACATCAAAACTACAAGTCAATATTTATTTATTAAAATTCTTATTTTATACATTATAATTTAATATGTCATTATTTTTGCAGAACAATATTATTTTGCAGGTTAATTTTGAAAAATTTACGTTAATAATCATTATTAAGGCAAGTAACATAGCAATAAGTGTGTGTGCCATATCTAAATGGTTTAAAGGAATAATATGTTGTTTTTAATTTTCCATTATTGTTTTTCATTTTCATCTGTCAAAAAACGAAAAAATTTGCAATTAATAATGTAGATGTAATTGTTACAATTTGGAGCAAAACAATACACCAATATGCATTCTAAAACAAATTATTAATGATTACTTAGTGTTAATTAAATAAATACTAAAGATATTCCGATTTTCATATTATTTAAAAACGTAACCTATAAATATATCTTCGAATCCTTATTTATATATATTTATAAAATCATTATTCTATAATATAAAGTGTCTGGACTGTATATATTAGTATATATTTATCAAAAATACATATTTTATGCTCCAAAATTGAAAACATTTATAAAATTAAGGTAACAAAAGTAATGTCCCATGTATTTTAAACTTCAAAAGGACTCAGCTCTCAGATGGCAGCACATGTATGTGACGACACACTAATATGGTCTATTGTATACATTTATAGGTTAGATGCAACTGTCAAAATCAAAATAGTTCACTTACCAAGCCTCTAATGACACTATGAAATTCAAACTTCCAAATAGAGCATCACGTATGTCGCCCTTGCCGCGCCTGTAACAATGAACAAAGATTTAAAAAAAAAATAAGGTTTATTACATTCAAAATATAAAATACAATATGTATTTAGAAATAATCCGACAAAAATAATAAAATAGTAGAATTACCCAAGGTTCCATGGGATTAAAAGAAATTGCTTATCGTCAAATAATTAAAAAAGTATCATTTTTTAATTAAGGAGCTCCCCGCACCTTTTTCTTGCCTTTTTGAATTGTTAGATGACGCTAGTGTATATTTTATTTAAATAAAATATTACACGAAGCGTTATAAATGGCAGGAATGTTAAAAAAAAACAAATTTCTTAGGCAATATCTCGATCCTTATACTAATTTTTGGACTAAAATGGAATAACTTGCACTGTTTTTGTTAATTTTGGTTCTTTTATGTTGTTTTTGTTATAAATATTTTATCTAATGTTTGAAAAATTATAGTTAAATTATTAAAAAATTAATATATTAGATAAAAATGTTTTTTTGTAGTAACATACTAAATGAAATTTTTTGGGTAAGAAAATTATATCGGTCCCTTAAAGCTTATAACAGGGTAACTCGAATTTTGGGTATTTTGAGTTATCTACATCTTCTACCTGTCAACTTTTTTATTATATTAATAATGTTCTATTTAGATAAGTGCTATTGTTTATCTAAAGCACAGAAGCCCAGTAAATCAAATATATATATCAAAACTTAAAATTAATTTTCTGAGAAACTAACAATTTCAAGTTATTAGTTTTAGTATTAAGGTAAAAATATAAAAACATGGTATATCATCTATACATAGGGTGACCAGATTTCAGTGAAGGAAAACCGGGACACAGGAAAAAAAAAAAAGAAGGTCTTTATTTCCTCCCAGATCCAAGTGAACAGCAAAAAAAAAAAATTCAAAGTTAAGAGCAAAAAAAAAAGGTCCTCACCTCCCAAATCCAAAGTGAAGAGCAAAAAAAAAAAAAGGTCCTCATCTCTCAGATTCAAAGTGAAAAGCAAAAGATTCAAAAACCGGGACAATCCGGCGTCCCGAGAACAGTTTTCGGGACACCGGGACGGATGGTCACCCTATCTATACAGGATGTTTGTTTGAAACGGGGCACCTCGAATAACTCCTTTATTTTAAGATATACAAAAAATTCTTCAGAACAAAAGTTAAACTAGACAAAAAGGCCCATCTAAAGGTTACTATAAGAATTCTGAGACATTTCCGGTGAAACTCTCAACTTTTGATCTAGCATAGGGAATCGATAATTTTATATTTTTTTCCTAAAAGTATATTAAATTAGCTTTACAATGACACCAAAAAGTCATATTTTTATGTTAACCATTTCAAAATGGCGACCATTTATTTACAAAATAATAATCAACATAAGTTTTACAAAATTGAACGTAGCAAGCTTTGAAAACAATAAAAAAAGAAACAAAATATCTCTAAAATAAACTATTTGACTATTTAGAATATATATATATATATATATATATATATATATATATATATATATATATATATATATATATATTACTTTTTACAAAAAAAAAAAAAATTACTAATGTTCGATCAAACCACCATTATTGTCCACACATTTTCTAAATAGTCAAATAGTTTATTTTAGAGATATTTTGTTTCTTTTTTTTATTGTTTTCAAAGCTTGCTACGTTCAACTTTGCAAAACTTATGTTGATTATTATTTTGTAAATAAATGGTCGCCATTTTGAAATGGTTAACATAAAAATATGACTTTTTAGTGTCATTGTAAAGCTAATTTAATATACTTTTAGGAAAAAAATATAAAATTATCGATTCCCTATGCTAGATCAAAAGTTGACATCATTTCCGGTGAAACCGGAAATGCCTCAGAATTCTTATAGTAACCTTTAGATAGGCCTTTTTGTCTAGTTTAACTTTTGTTCTGAAGAATTTTTTGTATCTCTTAAAATAAAGGAGTTATTCGAAGTGCCCCGTTTCAAACAAACACCCTGTATATGGCTCGTTAATGTAATACTGAGATATCCGCAAATCATATTGGTTTTAAACTGGATCCACATAAGCGAACCGATCCTTTAATGTACCGTGTAAGGAAACACGCCATGTAAGATTTTTGTGTAGTTAGAATTTTTTTTACTTCTGTGGTCGGGATAGTGCGTATAATTCCAAGCAGACGCCATACAGTTAACTCGTTGGTAGTAAACGTGTTAAAATAACTTTAAACTGCTATAAAATGTCCATTTAAAATAAATGACTAATATAATTTCATTTAGTATGTTTCTATTTGTGTGCATGCTGTCTGAATTATTTATTGACTACAAGCATTGAATTTTTATCATAAACTCTTTTCATATATACGTTGTTTATAACTATAAGGTAAACGTGTTAAATTGTTCGTGATAACCACGTGAAAGTGTTAAATATTCTACGACTTGCAAAAGTACATATACTACAAGACCCTACTTGATGCGTACCCGTACGACGCTGTTTTGTAAGTAAGACCATCAAAAGTAAGCGAAACAATTTATATCGACGAATTTTAGTAATTTATAAATTTATTTTACACATTTTTAGGGTTTCATAAGTACAAGAAACCGTCATTCATGTGTCTGTACGGTAGAAATTGTTACGATTAGAGAAATTAAATTTAGTATGCATACACAGTTCTTTGACCAGCACATAGAAGAAATACTGATACTTCAAAATAACGCATCTCTTGAAATATATTTTCATATAGTCTAATAAATAAAAATTCTCGTTTCAAGGTCATAAACACATGTCGTTTGCTCATGCGCAGAAGTGACATTTCGCACAAAATTCAGTTCCCGGTATATGCACCAAGTAATAACGTTAAACCAATGGAGCTACGACTTGCAGATAGTTCTACATCCGTTTGGGGGAGCGGTAATTTCAGAAATAAAATTTCATTATTATTTAAAATAAAATTATTCAATTAGTTAAAAATATTCAAATTATTTAAATATAAAAACTAATCAATTTTAAAATAAACATCCTCAGAGAGTTGAGTTTACCGTATATTTTTTTAGTTAAATGTTGAGAAACAAGGGTAGAATTTACAGTCGTATATTATATGATTTGTTTAAAATGTTGTCACCGTTTATCTCAAGTACATGGTCGAATGTTTACACAGATGCTGATATGCGATCATATATTTACAGCGATATGTACTTCATAGGTAATTAGGGTCAAAATTAATTATTTGGGTTTATGAATTATTGGGAATAGAAATATGAGTCTTCAAGATAAGTTAAAACTTATTTTTTTTTTTACTTATTATTCTTCAAATTTTTGAATACACTCTTATTGAGAAAGTCAATGCTTGTATACAATATTAATAATTCTTTTATCCTTATAGTGTATGTTTATATCTAATACTTAGTATTTCTTTTGTTTTGTTATATTTCCTTGGCCCTTCAATAGAGGACAACATTCATCAAGGTATTATTTGTTTTTTAGCCCTTTGCTTTTTCCTATTTTAGCTTCTATTTGTGCTTTTGCTTAGAATTTTTTATATAAATTTGTAAAATTAAGTCTAAAGTCTAATGGAAATATGGTAGGTATTTTTGTTTGAAATTTTAATTAATATTTTTTGCAGGTGGTGGGCAATACAGCTGGCATTTATAAAGCTTAATAAAGCCAACTTTAAACAAAAAAATTACAGGATTTGATTTTTTTTTTTACAGAAAAAAAAATAACACAATCACTTTATAGCAATTAGTATATATCGATAATATTTTTGGGGTAAATCTTTTAAGGATACTAGCGTAGAAAATACCCTAAACTCTAGTTGTATCAAAATTAAGATTTTTGGAGGAATAATTTTGGGAACACAGATGCCAGGGGAATTTTATTGAAATAAAAATTATGACGCAATTTTTAACTCTATTTTGAGGAGGGACTGCTTTAAAAATCTGGAAAATTAGGAGTAACGCATATTGTTGAGAACTAGAATAGTACCCTCGGAATTTTTGATAAGATCATTTTTATTTATTTGAAAGTATTGCGTTGTTCATAAATCCGTTCGTTTTTTTTTTTCACCTTTTATTCAATAAAATATATATTCTAAAAAAAAACTTTTATTATCAAATGTACTGTCCATTATTTTCTATCACTTTGGACAAACGCTCAGGCAATTTCATAATGCCATCCCTCCAGAAGGTTCCGTTTTTGCTCTCGAAAAATCTGTAGAGGAGAATTTTGTAGAGAGCGTAACAAATGGTAGTCGGAGCTTATGGTCCAGACATAGCACCATCCGACTACCATTTGTTCTGTTTTCTACAAAATTCCCTTAACGGAAAAAAATTCGCATCTTTGGACGATATCAAAATTCCGTGCCGCGAAATATGTGACCATACCGATTTTGATATTTTGAGATTTCGATGGATCTCCACGAATTGAGGTCCCTACATAACGTTTTGACTATTTTTAGCATGATATCTATCGGTCTTTTTAGGGTTTTGTAGGTATGACCAAAAAACCCTTATACCGTCATTTTGTCGTCTGTCTGTCTGTTCGGTAAAAATTGTAGCCCAACGGCTAAACCTAGAGAGTTGAAATTTAGCATGCTTATAAAACTCTTTGACCCGCACATAGGAAAAATACTAAAACATCTAAAAAACATGTCCCCCTAAAATATAAACAAATATGTGCTTTCTGTTTCTTTTTTGCATTTTTATTTTGTTTAAATTATTTTGTCAAAATTCTAGTTATATTTTGGTAAATGTTGCATTTAATTTTTAAAAGCGTAAATTTAATAACCAGTGGGAAGTGTTGAAATTATAATTTAATTCTATGTTTGAATGTATACGAAATCAGAGGGCGGGGCTTATGATTTAAGCAACCAATGGAAGCCATAGGCGCAATTTTCAAAATCTTAATGAACCTATATAAAAAAAAAAAAATACTTCACATATTTAGAAACTTAAATAATGGTATTAGACATTTGAATTAAAATTCATAAAAATATATTTTGACATAAAATTTGTTTTGGCATCCCAAATAATCATCATTCAGTTACTAAATACCTACGAAACCCTGAAATGTGTGAAAATTCACACTTCAATTTTTTGATACCCCCTTTATAATCTCTATACGCCACCTAGGTTTTGGGAATTAATTGTGTAATTTTTTTGGTGTAAGGTTGGCAAAATGAAGTGTAAAACTTGTTTTTGCGAGGGTCCATTAAGTCTACTTACTTCGAGTAATGCGTTGTTGATCTAGAATGTTCAAGTAAAAAAAAAAAGATATCTTTTTAATCAGTGAATGGAATGTATTGCCAAAGATAAAGAAATTGCATTTTCTATCCAGCGCTGATTAAACATTGAACCCATTTTTATTTAAGTTTCCTGATATAATTTTAATTATTTCTATCGATAAGCATTTTGTTAATTTTACAATGCTAATGTATTAATTGTTAACAAGTATTGTTATCAACATTGATTAGGTATTGTTATTTTTTATCTTAATTCTTGCAGTTTAAATTTTTTTTGTTTATCGAGACAAGTTTTACATTTCTCTGTCTTTTCATGATGTTATTTGTTGTTAATATTTTGAATTGTTATAATAGAACATAGGCCACATGGACGTAGTGATGTACCAGTTCTTCCGAGATCTGAATCTACATCAGAATTCCAACCACTAGAAGACAAAGAAATTGAATACTTTTTCGCTTCTGATGCTTCAGCTGTAATTGAACATACTGACCGAGTTATTTACTTTGAAGTACGTGTTAATTTACTATAAGAACACCAAAAAAACGTATGTATGTTTGTGTGTGGGAATGTTATGGGAACCAGTGGCGGAAATACAAATTTTGGGCCCCCCAGCAAAAAAATTAAATCGGTCCCCAACCTTAGTGATTTTTTTCTTTTCGTATCTAGCGTCTCATAATTTTGAAGAAATTTAACCTTGGATTCTTACACAAAGAATCATTTTACTTTATAATACATATTTTATTATGAATATAAAAGAAAAACAATAATATCAAACAAATGAAACATAGATAAAACAAAACAAATACTGGATATAAATAAATAAATCAATTTATAATGTTAAATCTTTCTTTCTGGATTTTAAATTAGTAGAATCTCTAATTAAGTCTTTAATGTCCATTTCTTGAGCAATTTCAGCCTCAATGCTCAACAACAATAAATAGGGGATAGGCATTTTTTTATTTTAATTTTTTATTATATTCCTCTTGTTACATATAAACATAAAAATCAGTTTTGCATTTTTTTTTTAATTTGTAGGCTTAAAAAAATCATAAATGTATATAGAGCGCGAAAACGACGTGTGACGTCATACCCCTTTAAAGTGACGCAGTACACTACTAGCCTACCCAGTGTACTGCGTACAGCCTACCCAGTGTAGAGCGTGCAGCCTACATAGTCTGTTGTGAACTTATTTGCTTGTATAACTTTTATAGGTTATGTAAAGTTAGAGTGATTTTAATTAAAATAAAATTTAATTCTATAATAAATAAAAACAATTTATACATGTTTACCGAATTACATTTTATATTAAAGTATATAAAATATGGAAGATCCAAGCCCCCAGTACTTCGAAACGTAGTCGAAAATATTATAAGTACCGATGTGCACAAATAGTTCAAATAGAAATCAAAAAAAAACAATTTATATCATTAGCTGATGGCGAAAAACAACAGAAAAGGCGAAATTTGTGGCTGAAAGCTATGAGGCGAAATAAAACCGATATTTCAGAAAAAAGTAAACTTTATGTTGTGTGCATAAATGCATCAATGTTGGGTAAATTATCACTCGGAGCCCTAACAAAATCTTTATTTGCCATTTTAATAATAAATGCGTGAAAAATTGTTTAAAAACAAATACAAAACTCTCGAACAATACAATATACACACGTAAAGATTATGTTGTAGCTGTATCTGTGACGTCAAACCCCAGTCCTTTGACGTCATACTCAGTCGTATTTACTCGGCAACCTTCGCGCCGTGGTCGGCTTATTTAAAATTTACAATATTTTAATTAAAAAATTTGGCTAGAATATTAATTAAAATGTGATTTTTGTTTTGTTAGATGACATAACTAATATTAATATATCAAAAAAATGTAGTTTTAAGGAAATATAAATTTTATGCGTATCCCCTATTATGTAAGCGTTCTTCTCCAGTAGAATCTCGTAGTTTTTTATTATTTTTAATTTGGAAAAAGAACGCTCTGCCGTTGCCACAGTGACAGGAAGTGTTAAAAATAATAAAATTGCAGTAACTACGTCTGGAAAACTGACCGACTGGGAGGTATATTTAATTATTAAGTTCGCAAATTCTTTCATTGTTGATATTTTAGAGATTTCCTCATTAAACATCGAAGCTAACATTACCATTTGTAACGGAAAATCGGACGAAATATCACCTTTGTATTTTTTTGTAAGATTTCGGCAGAACTCAAAATTTCTGTTTCATCCAAGTTAATTCAATTTCGAGGTGACATGAATAAAAACAAATTTACAACGTCGTTCATCCCTCTGAATCTATTTGATTATTATTTTGGATTACTATTTTGAATATGGATAAACAATCTCGCTATTGTTTTGCTGAGGTCTTACTAAACGTAAGATAAAAAAAATGTTTATTTTTTTGTATTATTTTTTTTTCTGTATGTATTTTATAGTGAAAAGTAAATTCTTTATTTTTCAGTATAATACGCGACTAATTTTCTTAAAATTTTCGGGCCCCTCAAAGCTTCCCCCCTCCCGCGTTGCGGGGTCTGGCGGTATGGTAGTTCCGCCACTGTCTTTTATCTAAAATAATTCAAATAAAATTTATTGAAAATAATATAAAAAGTATCCCAAGGTACTATTCTCCCCCAAGACAGTATACCCATCATATCTACGGGGGATAAATTCCAAGCTATTCCACGGATAATAATATAAGGGGGGGAACCCTTCTAAATTAACGTATACTTCCGTTTGATCTGGCCTTTTATGTACCTGCACTGTAATCGTCCACTTTTCTGTTAGAGTACTGTATCAAGTTCAATTAATAAATTGGGGGAATGTCTGGGTGAGTAAAAATATTTTAACTTGAACTTAATTATTATTATTATTTTAGGATGACGATGTCGCTGCTGTTAAAAACGGAGCTCTAAGTATTCATCGTTTACGCAGAAACTTAGACGATCCACACGCCCGTGAAATTACAACCGTTAAGATGGAATTGCAACAAATCATGAAGGGAAATTATGATTATTTCATGCAAAAGGAAATTTTCGAACAGCCAGAATCCGTTATCAACACCATGAGAGGAAGAGTTAACTTTGAAAATAAGGTAAAATTAAAATCTTGGTTTTTACTGCTTCCTCTATTATCCTTGTATTACATGCTAGTTGGGAAGACAAAGATGGTATTTCAAAATGGCGAACGATAGTTTCCAGCTGTACAGTGCTGTAGAGACATTTATTAAATATAATTGTTATCGGTAAAAAAAAAGAAAATATATTAATCTTGATAGTTTTTAGTATCTATCAGATGTGGTATTTACCAGGTTTTTCGTAATACTGGTGAAGGTAGAAATTAATAAATATATCTTTGATTATAATATTCTTTATTAATATGTCTCTCAGATACATTAAACACGTCTATTCGAAGGTAATGAAACGATGATACTCTGCTGTTTTATTTATAGCAACCAGCATTTGTTACATGGCCTACTTGGATAAATAATTAAAATTATAATTATTTTGTTATCCAGATGATCTAAGGCTACAAGTATATAAGTATACCAGGTTAATAACAAAAATTGATTTTTTTCCATTAAAATTTTGGAATTTTGATTAAAAATTTTTTGACTCCGATTTTAGCCAAAATATAGTTTTAAGCTAATTTTGGGGTGAGGATTATGAAAAAAAATATTTAAAAAATTCATCCTTTCCTAGTTTTTGCGTGAAAGCCGTTTTGGTTCAGTTTTTTTTTTTGCCTATAATTCCAAAACTTTTGCCCAAACTTCAAAATGGACCAAATTTTCTTGATCTATGACCAAAAATACATATCTATACAAATTTTCAATAAAATCGGAGACAAAATTTTTTTGCTTCAAAATCACGATTTTTTTAAGGTCTACCCCTTACGATTTTTTCGATTTTTGGCTATTTTCAAGGGTTTTGGATTACTGCCCATACAAAACTTAATAATTGGTTTATTATAGCCCAATTTTTTTTTTTTTAGACTAAACAATGTAAGATAATTTTAAAAATTCAAACCGCATTATTCAATCCCTAACCATTTTTTAGTTACGATTTATCAAATTCTTAAAAAAAAATTAAAAAAATGAAAATTTTCAAAAAAAATTTTTTGTTCCAAAATATGGCTAAAAGTCAATTAGGACCTCAAGATTTCAAAAATTTCAACCGCAGGTCTTTATCATACTTAGTTTTTGAGATATGTCCATGCGAAGATGAAAATTTCTGTAAATCACGCCATATTAAAATTTGTCATAATTTTAAAATACACCAAACGAATAAGACCTCAAATTTTTTCTAAACTGAATAAACTACGGAGAATCCAAAAATTCCAACCGCAAGTCGCTATCTTTAACCGTTTTTGAGTTGTGTTTTTTTTTAATTCACAATTTTCATGAATAATATAAATTATGCCATTAAAAAGATTGTTGTAATCTCAAAACACCTTAAACGTTTAAAGCCCCAAATTTTTTCTTAACTAAATAAACTACGGAGAATCCAAAAATTCCAATCGCAGGTCGCTATCTTTAATCGTTTTTGAGTTGTGCTTTTTTTTAATACACAATTTTCAGAAATAATGTAAATTATGCCATTCAAAAAAATTGTCGTAATCTCAAAACGCGTTGAACGATTAAGGCCCCAAACTTTTTCTAGACTAAATAAACTACGTAGAATCCAAAAATTCTAATCGCAGGTCGCTATCTTTAACCGTTTTTGAGTTGTGCTTTTTTTAATTCACAATTTTCACAAATAATGTAAATTATGCCTTTAAAAAAATTGTCATAACCTCAAAACGCGTTAAACGATTAAAGCCCCAATTTTTTTCCAAACTAAATAAACTATGGATAATTCAAAAAGTCTAACCGAATTCTGGTTAGGCTTTTTGAACGGCTGTCTCCAACCGTTTTTTTTTTTTTTTTAGAATTGTTAGTTTTGTGTGACAAATTTTATAATATGTGATTGTGCCAATTCTGTTATTTATGCAAATGTATTGATAAATATTTCTTTGCAGGCTGTCATTTTGGGTGGTATTAAAGAATATATTCCCGAAATCAAACGTTGTCGCCGCCTCATGTTAATTGGTTGCGGTACTAGCTACCACAGTGCTGTAGCAACTCGTCAGTTATTGGAAGAGCTTACAGAACTCCCCGTAATGGTAGAACTAGCTAGTGACTTTTTGGACAGAACAACTCCAGTCTTCAGAGATGATGTCTGTTTCTTTATTTCACAATCAGGTAAAAAATAATTAAATCTTTTCATATATAGGGGAACATGGGCAACAAATGAGACAGGGGCACAAATGCCCAAGTTGAAGTAAATTATACTCCGACTTTTAAATGAATCTTTAGACGAACATCACATTATAAAAATGAAATGTAAGATCAAATGTCGTGTGTTCAATTGACTTCTGTTCATCTGTCGCTATGATAATATGTGACAGTGTTGTCGTGTGTTAAAATGTGTCTATGTTCATCTGTCGCATTATAATTTGTCCATGTTAAAGTGTCGCATGTTAATCTGTCATATATTCACGTGTCAGGCCACCTTCAAGATAATTTTCTACTTGAATGCTAGGTCCGTATCCGCGGATCAGGACGTGAATAATCCGTATCCGTATCCACGGATCTGTCTTTTATGTGATCCGGCACATCACTAGTTTATAAGAGTGCTGCCATCTTTGTTGTGGTTTTCTGAAGTCACAGTCCGAGCGCCGGACGGTGTACCACCGATGCTGCATACTTGAAGACAAAATATCAAAATTATAGTCATCTACGATGAGTTTCAAAATTTTTATGGCCATATTAAAGTTAATTTTTGACATCCTCATATATTTAATTATGTTCATATACACCAATACATTTTCTAGATCTAATTTTGATTTTTTTTAGGTGAAACTGCCGATACCCTAATGGCTCTCCGATACTGCAAACAGCGTGGAGCTCTCATTGTTGGTATTACAAATACTGTAGGTAGTTCCATTTGCCGTGAATCACACTGCGGTGTCCATATCAATGCTGGCCCTGAGATTGGTGTTGCCTCAACCAAGGCCTACACAAGTCAGTTTATCTCTTTGGTCATGTTCGCTTTGGTCATGAGTGAGGATAGATTGTCTTTAAGACAACGCAGACTTGATGTAAGTATTAACACGAGAATTACCATTTTATGTGGACCGATTACAGTACCTAGACAAAATATTATAACCACTTACAAAAACAACTGTTTATTAAAAATTCCGACATATAATCATATGCTACTTTATTTATTTCTTTAACATACCGTGTATTTATTAAAAGATAAGCTATTTTAAACATCTTCAACTCTGTATTTTTATTCTGAGACTGATTTGCAAGAACAAAAAGTACCGATTTTGTCCTGGCCAGGTAATTCGCCGGATATCAATCCTATCGAAAATGTTTGGAGCCTCCTGAAAAGACTTGTTTATGATTTAAATAATACTAATAAACAAGTTTTAATAGATAATATTAAAAAAGTATGGCATGGCTCTCCAGAAATTGAAAATTGTAATAGGGCATGTATTGAGAGTATGCCTCGAAGAATTGCGGCAGTAATAAAAGCAAAGGGGAGCAACACAAAATATTAAAAACATTTTATAAATCTACTAAAATAATTTGAAATAATGACATACAACATAAAAATAAAATTGGTGTATTACTATTTTGTTGATTTTGTGTAAAACAAGGAATTTTTAAAAAATCATAAGTGGTTATAATATTTTGTCTAGGTACTGTATTGTATTTAAATATCATCATTCCTGGCATTATAACCAGAAATAATAATCTTGGGTATAATGATGCTGTACAACTAATTTTTGTTTTAGATTATTAATGGTCTCCAGAAACTTGAAGAACAGATCAAGCAAGTCCTGAAATTAGACGAAAAAGTCCAAGATTATGCCAAGACTCTATACCAACAGAAGTCCTTACTTATTATGGGACGTGGATATAATTTTGCAACTTGTTTAGAAGGAGCCTTGGTACGTATAATAAATTTTAAATCATAGTTCTTTTTGTAACATTTCTTCATTTGCAGAAAGTAAAAGAACTGACCTACATGCACAGCGAAGGCATCATGGCTGGAGAATTGAAACACGGACCATTGGCTCTTATCGATAACACTATGCCTGTACTTATGATCGTAATGAGAGATCCAGTCTATATCAAATGTATGAACGCCTTACAACAGGTAAATATCGATACAAAATATCATAATCGATACAATTTTTAATTATAATTTCTTCGAGAGCTAATATACACGAAAAACATTAATGAAATTAATTTAAACATGCCTATTTTAATTAGTGTAGAAATATATTTTTCATACAATAAGAAAATACAATAAAAATATTTTTACGAGCCGGATAAAATACTCGATAGGTCTGATTGGTCCGTAGAATTATGTATGCATGCGATAATACTAACATCATACTGGATATACTCTCTCTCCTGTACAAATTATACAATACAATTACGTGATTTTTATTTAATATATGCCAAAATACTTTTAACATCTACCATATTTTACAAAGGCGCGGGTTGAAAAACCGTTAAAAATTTTAGAGTAATGAACATTGTTGATGTGAGTGACTATCATCGTTCTAAGTTATTTTCTCGCTCAAATCTTATATACAGACAGTTGTGGCGAACTAATTAAGAACGGCAGGTGAAATTACAGACAATGTTCTCTAGTTTTAACTATAGTCAATAAATCGCCAAATATGTACTAATTTTTATATGCCTTATACATACCCCAAAGTAAATATTGCATCATCCAAAAATCTTCGGTCGTAAAATTTGTTTAGTTCAGTTCAAGCGTACATGTGCATTAGTACAGGAAATGAAGCATTTTGGCTCGCAATTTTTTCGTCCAGCATGGAATTACGTGAAATTTTCACAAAAGGTAGGGAATAGCCCAAGGATCATTTTCTACATCATGCCGGTGTACGCTAAAACCTTGGGAGTGGTTGCCACCCCATCTCGGGGATGGAAATTTTTTACTACATTTTAACTATAGGAATTGATGGGAAAAGTAATTCGAAGAAATAAATGTGCTTTACGTTTTCTTCGTAAAACTAATATTTTTTGAGTTATTCGCGGTTGAAAGTAACAGTTTTTGTGTAAATTTTGTAAAATATGCATTTTATCAAAAAAACTGTGGAAAGCAAAATTGTAGCTTTTAAAAAAACAAACAAAATACTTTTTTATTATTTTTTTACGACTAATACGAACCGAGATACGGCATGTAATGGTTAAGTTTTTTTCGCCAAATGCATAATTTGAAAGATTCAAAGTCAAATAACAGGAAAAATTTGCATTTTTCGAGGAAAACTCATTGAATATTTTTTAAAGTATTTGATTAGACCTTTCAAACAAAAAGAAAAAAAAGTCTCTAGCATAAAAATTAAGCGACTTATGATCAAAATAAGGTCGGTACCTACTTTTTTCTACGAAAAAATCAGTGAAAACAACCCCCTATTTACCCCCCTAATTAAAATTGATCCTCACCCTTCTGTGGTTCTCTTTATATATGTATTTTCAGTACACCCAAGAAGTTTGACCAATTTAAAATGCCTAATTTTAGAAAAATTGGAGTTTAAAGAAAAAACGATTTTTTGCGATTTCGTATTTTTCACCCTTTTCTTCAAAATATCTCCGAAATTACTGGAGATACGAAAAAAATGATAGAGCACTAAATTGTAGCTTTTTTAATTACTTAAATTTCCCTGTGCATATATTTCCTGTACAGTGAATATTTGGCGAGATATAGCCGTTTAAAACCTCTATTTACAAGCGAACACCACCTTATTCGAGCCCTTCAAACTCACCCCATTTAAAAACTAAGGGATCTTAAGGAATTTAATTTACATAGTCTTATAGCTCTTGAAAAGCCCTACAAAATCGTTTTTGAAAAAACTTTCTATCACTAAAAATGAAGGAGCTATGTTTAAAAAACCAATAAATTTTTTTTCGAAACATTGGAATAGCACGGTTCGGAGCGATTTTTTTTATATCAAGCTCTAACAAGGGTGGGTTTTTAAGGGTTGAAACATTATAAATTGTATTCCAAAGCATGAAACAATCATTATTCAACTAATCCAAACCAAATTTTACCCATCTTAAGGTTTACAACGTTATTTTATAATTTTAGACAATTAGGGGTAGTTTTCACCCTTAAAAAATAAACAGTGCCCATTAGCATGATATAAAATTTGAAGTAGAGGGTGAGACGAACCTAATTTCAAATTTTGGTGCAAATCGATGCAAGATGAAATCATTTTTTAATCCAACAAGGGTTGATTTTTAAGGGTTGAAACATTATGAAATTGTATTCTAAAGCATAAAACGATCCATATTTAGCTAATCCAAACCAAATTTTACCCATATTAAGGTTTAAAATGTTATTTTATAATTTTTTACAATTAGGGGTAGTTTTCACCCTTAAAAAACAAAAAGCGTACAACGGCACAATGTAGAAAATGAACTAGAGGGTGAAATGAGCCTAATTCCAAATTTTTATCCAAATCGATGCTGGACGAAAAAATTGCGAGGTTTTGTCATTTTTTGAGCTTCATTTCCTGTACTACATGTTTCAATTGGCGATATAATTAGGAACGACATTGCAAAACATTATTTTGTGAAGTCTGAGCTGTGTCAGCAAATAAAACACTGGTAAGAATTATTAATACAAGGGTTATAGTGGTAAAATCAATTTCGTTTTTTGTGTTGTAGGTTAAGTTTTCTTTATTTTTTTATTATGGGTAGAAAAAAAAGTTGCGCACCAGGCATGAGGGATGCCATAGTAAAACTGCATTTAAATGAAAATATGTCTTATGGAGTAATTTCAAATAAATTAAAATGTTCTAAAACTATGGTTTATAACGCGGTGCAACATTTTAATAAACCTCACACCACAGAAAATGTAGCTAGACGTCGACGACCTCGAAAAACTTCAGAAGCGGTGGATCGACGAATAGTTCGATTAGCAAAAACTAATCCCTTTCTTAGCTCCAAAGAAATCCAAAAGGAGATATTTGCTGAAGAACCTAATGCACTATCAGCTCGTTCTATCAGAGAAAGATTGAATGAGAACCAACTATTTGGAAGAGCTGTAAGAAAGAAGCCACTACTTTCATCAAAAAACAGGAAGGACAGGCTTGCTTTTGCCAAGGAACATAAAGATTAGACTATTTCACAATGGAAGCATATCTTTTGGAGCGATGAAACGAAGGTTAATCGATTGGAGTTAGATGGAAAAAAATATGTACGGCGCCCTTTTAACCAATCAAAATATATGAATACATGCATATCACAAGATCGTTCTTAATTAGTTCGCCACAACTGTATATATATATTTAAATTTGTTTATAGACAAAGATTTAGGGTGGGGAGTCTAAAAAATATATTTAAAGAGCCCTCTTATGTGTATTTTTTTAAATAAGTTAATTTTCTGTCGGTTTTTTTAAATTTAGTCAAAAATGATAAACAGTATCTTAAAATAGAGACTATTTTTAAGATCTATGGCTCAAAATACATACATACAAACTATACACATTTTGAAGTAAATCAGAGAGAAAGTTTTTTTGGTCAAATATCGAAAAATTCGTAAGGACTACCCCTTTTGTTTTGGTAAAATCATTTTTATTTGTTATGTAATAAGGTACCGAATAATGTATTATTTTGATAATATTTTGTTATATTTAATAATTAGGTATTGTATATAATCTTTCAAACTTCCAACTTAAATTACAATCTTAAAAAAATATGTATGAAACGGTCCCTGTCAGATAGCGTTACATACCGCTGCCTATTTATCTTTGAACTTATACCAGACAGTTTATAGTTGACCTTGATGGGAAATCTTTCGCTAGACTAACTTTATCAAATTCTGGAATGTACGAAAATTTTCATTCCTTTTTTTTTTTTTTAGGTGACTGCCCGTGATGGTCGTCCAATCCTTATCTGTGAAGAAGGTGATAAAGAAACAATGTCCTTCGCATCTAATGTCCTGGAAGTTCCACGTACAGTAGATTGTCTACAGGGTATCCTTACAGTAATTCCGATGCAGCTCCTATCTTTCCACATCGCAGTAATGAGGGGTTGCAATGTCGATTGCCCCCGTAATCTTGCTAAGAGCGTTACCGTTGAATAAAGTCAGTGGTTCAGTGTGCCTAAGTGAGAAATTATGTGATGGAAGTTTTATGGTGGACTATTCCGAAATAGCTCGTTTGACCAACTTTTTGGAACCACTGCCATATTGTATTAATTTAAATTATAAAGATACAGAGTGTTTCATATTGATTGAATATCACGTGACAAAATAATATCATTAGGCAACAGTCTGACTGATCGAGCGCCGTCGTGTAACGTAGCGCCGAGTCGTGTAGTGTCATTTAAAAATTTAAAAGCTGGTCTGACTGATCAAGTACTTTCGAGTATTATCGATCATTCAGTGTCAAGTAAATTTGTTTCTCACTTGTCTAATAGTGCATATTCCAACCTAAAATAATACTATCAAACAGTTAATACTAATTAGCGAGTCCATTTTACTCTATATTGTAATTTTGTTTTTTTTTTTGACGTTCCAACTGTCAAGTAATATATGGTTATGAACTGTATATGCTTAAATGCGCATGTGCTATTGCCTCGAGCGTCGTGTGAAATTCAAACCGGTTTGAAATACAAACAACTTAATGCTACTTGACAGCAAACGATGGTTCAGTGCGACTCATGTCCTTAGTTAACGTGTGTTTGAAATTTGCTCGACAGCAAACGATCGACAGCACTCGATCAGTCAGACCGCGGCCTTATTTTAATAAAAACTGATTTCCGTTTCACAATCAAATCTTCAATAGAAAGAATAACAGTACCTTCTATTATTCTTGTACAAATTTGGTATGCTTGAGTCGCGTAATCAATGCAATTCGTCATATTAACATAATTGAAATAACAAATTTAGCGGTAAAATCATTTTTTCATTTGAATATAGGCTGTTAATATTTTTCATCTTTAATTTAGTAACACGTATCTATTGAAATCATATTTAGTTTTATTCGATAATAATTTGACGTTTAACAAGTTTTAGATTAGTATTGTGACATTTGAATTTACGTAACTGAATTGTTTCGGCTATACCATATTTTTTTTTTTTTCTCTCGCGTTTACAGTTTTCATTTCCGTAACTACTTTGACAGCAATGTAAAATGCGTTTTGGTAAATATTCTGTATGCTCCCACCAGCTTAAATTATAACTAGGTTGTATGTTTAGAATCGAGTATATTGTAACGTTAGAAACGAGAAGGCGTGGCCGTAAGAGTGGGGAACCAATAACAATCATTCATGCAACTGTAGTTGGCAGAGAAACACGCGTTTCTAAAGTTCATTCTACATTATACTTTTTTGCGTAGCACTAGAGATTTTTTGCGTAGTACTGACGTAAAAAGCATAATTTGAAACATAATACTTCCTTCCAACTTTCGATGCTACACTACAAACTACACTATTTTCAAAACTACCTCCGGTGAAATTTTTGGATGACAGTTGTATACTTTTCAGTCGTACCAATTACCAAATTTTAAGTTTTTGTTTACAACTTAGCTTTTAAAATTTTATTAAGTTGATAAGAAGTTTATTTAGAACATATAATTAAATATAAACTTAGTACAATTAAACAATATTTATAAATTGGTTACTAGAATTGGTTCTATAATCAAACTGTTGTCTGTCACCTGAACCTAGAATTTTTTAAGTTGGCAGTAAAGAGTATCACAAAGTAATAAAAGATGGAAGGTATCGCTGTTCTTATTTTCCCCCCCACTATATTCTGTAGTATCAAAAGTTGAAATGATATCAGAGTTGTATAGTATTGAAAAAAGTATAATGTAGAACGGACTTTATGGTTTGAAAGAAACGGGTGGCGCTTCGCCAAGGCCAAATCTCATTCTAACTAGTTTGCGCTTTCTCTCTAAACAGTTGGTGCTGGTGGGATCATACGGAACATTAACCTGCATTTATTTTTTTTATTTTTATATTCGATTAGCGCAATTTACTGCGAATTTAACACGCTATTCGCGGTTAGTAATCAATATAAAGTTGCTTAAATCGAAGACCTACAAAATTTATGAAAATGTATCGCAATGAAAGGTTTGTCAAGCTCAACAGCTTGACAAACCTTTCATTGCATACACAGATCCCTTATTTCAGGCTTCTAAAGAGAAGCCGTGGGATACAAGCTATAGAATTCTATTCAATAGTTGACGATTCGTATTTATGGTAAAAGTTGGGTTATTAAGGCTCCATTTTTTCTACACTTAACATACGAAGCTTTGAAAAATTCAAACCGCAGTTCTTTATATTTTATTGTTTTAAGGTTAGGATTTTTCGAAATTAAAAAAAAAAAAAATAGACAATTCAACAAAAAATCTAAAAACAATAGTTAACTGCCAACAGAATCGCAGCGATGATAGAATAGATTTGTATGCATTATACCACCACAGTTCATACAAGACTCAATAATGGAACTAAATAAAGTCTGTACCAAAGTTTCGAAGATCGGCATAAAACAATTATCCCGTATAACTATAATCACATTGTTAAACTACAAAAGAACTAGTGTTCATGTTTACAACCACGTTGTAAACAGTCAACGGTCAGTGGCGCATACATACGTTTAAGTACTAACTATAAATAAGTATACTTGTTTTTGTTAATCCTTTAAGTAAGATGCGTAATGTGAAAAACTAATCCCTACGGATATAGGTTGACACGCCTATTTTCTATCTCAGAAATACTGATAGTAATAAATCATTTTGTCCGGCAGTTACCAGTGGCGTGCACATTTTAAACACGTTTAAATTGGTTTTGTGTATTTCTATCTTACTTTTTATCATTTTATTAAACGCACGCCTGTGACCATATTTTTCCTCATAATTTTAGGGTCAAATTTTTATGACCTATTGTGTTTAACCCTAGTTCGTATTCCCATATAATATGTGCGGCACACTCGGTTGTTTTTAACAATATTTCGTTTCGAACTATTCATATTTTGTCGCTTTTGTTTTGCCGCTTCTGTGTGAAAAAACAATAACTTTTTACAAATAATAAATTTTATTACTATCAGTCTTTCTGAGATAGAGTATAGTTATATCACTTCTATTGTAATTTTATGAGTTCCCTAACTTTTATTATTTTATTGCGATGTTCAAAACTAATTTGGTACGGACTATACAAAGGCTTGTATCCCAAACTTTGGCGATTAGCGTGGATATTTTGCCAGGTATAGCCCAAACAATGCGGACCCATTAGTGATTAGTTTTTATTATTGAACATAACCTCATTTCTAAATGTCAAAAGCAGCTACATAGTGGCAATGGACTGAAATAACAGTTATATAGTATCGTCCCTAATCCTATGCTACACATGCAGCAAATTGGAACCAAGTCGCAAATTCAATCAATTTTGAAATATCCTGTATAGCGTGTACTTAAAATTGGTTTCCAAATGTATATAATTTGTAAGGGTACACAATTTTTAAATTTGGTTTTTTTGTCTAGTTATAAATGAAAGTATATTTGAATGTTGTTGATAAAAAAAATTATTATTTTGTTGTTTTTATTTTGCAAGCACAAGTTGCATTTTATATTATAAGAATGTGCAATTATATTTTATTGTACTTAATTTATATAATGTCATTCCAATAACCGAAATAAAGGTAGAAATTTTTTATATACGTACATCTAAATTTTGTAGATTAAATAAAACGATGGATTTAAAATTTTCTAATACATTAAACAACGTTTAATAAAAAAGCACGATAATAATGTGCGTTATGCATTACCTAGTAAGTGTAGGGGAATAGCGACTTGATATGATGCAAATGTCATTTGTTAGTTGACTTCCATAGCAGAAACGATGCTTTTATCAAGAACATAGACAAGATGAGACACTCTGAAGAAATGCATCAATTGAACAAAGTCCATTAAGAATTACTTTGAAGGAAGAACATTTGATGTAAAATGTGAGTTTTCACACTTTCCAGGGTTTTGTATTTAGTAAGTGTAAGAAGTCAACATAATGCTGGATGTCGAGCAGGGCCGGATTAACCTATTTTGGGGCCCTAGTCATTTTTTTCCTGCCGGGCCCCCACAAGAAATAGACAAAAAAAAATACTTTCCAAAAAATTAGAAAACAAATGAAATTAAATAAATAATGTTCCTGGGGTAGTTAAAAAACTAATGCATATGTTAATTTTTTAAAAAAAGAATTTTCAAAACAAAACAAAATAAATACATTTTAGTTTTTGTCCCAATAGAATCAATAGGGAAAAACGACAATTCAAAAATCCTTTTTTCTCGCTTTTAATTCTGCAAAATTATCAATTATTTCATCATACAGTCTGTTCCAAACGGTTAGGCGGAACTAGATTTTGCAATCTAGTTACTTTCATCGTTTAAATCGTGCTTTTCGACCGTTTTGTTTAAGCTTTGTAAATCATACTTACAATAAGCATTTTTTAGTTAAGGTTAATATCATTTTAAAATGTCATTTTCTTTATATTTTGATTTTTTGTGTCATTCTTAATACAAATTTCCCATTTATTTATTTTTTTGTCAATAAAATAAGTAAAAAAAATATTAAATTTTGACATATGTCATTCGTTTCCATGGTTTCATTGTTGGAATTTTAAATTTTGACATTCCAACATGAAAAATGAAATAACCCAAGCAAGGTCCCTTCTCGTGACAACCTAAAAGAACGAAATTCCCATTTAGTTCCGCCTAACCGTTTGGAACAGACTGTAATTGATATTGTCCAAAACATTTAGTTCAATATATAATACAGCTAAAGAAGTTAATTTTGATTGGCTCAATGAGTTTCGTAAATAATTTTTTACACGTTTTTATACTGAAACCGACCTTTCACCAGATGCATTTGATACAGACAAAGTTAAATATATGCGCAATAAGATTTCTATATTTGGAAATGTGGATACAATTTTTGTGGTCATTATAAATTGTAGCATATCAGATGGCAACTTTAAATTTTGGCTTTTACAAATTAACATAAATTGCAACAGTTCCTCGTCCAATTCTTCAGTATCAATGTCTTCATTGTACCATTTTTTAGCAATGCGGTATGTTCAGATCTAATTGATACGTCGTCATCTAAGTTTGTATGAAATATTTTAAAAATCTCGTCAATGTCTTTGTAACTTTTGCTACGTAGTTTTAGTTTAGATATTTTGTCACAAATCACATAAAAACAATTTCGTTTAAAGGCTTCTTGACCCTGACTAAAAGATCTTACGTCTTCCTCATCATGATGAACTTCATAAAAAAATCCTTTCCTTTTTCGGTACCTTTTTTTTGAATCTGAATAAGTTTTTATTTCTTACGCGTTAATACTTCCGCTTCTATTTCGGGAAATAAACTTCTTAAACTATTAACGTAATTAAATAAATTGGCAAAAATATTTACCACATACTAGATTGGTATAGTAGGATCTTCTTGTAAGGATTTACTACTTGCATTTATTCTGGAAATAATTTTATCCCAAATAACTGTTAATAAAATGAATTCTAAATTATTATTTTTGTTTGCTATTTCTCGTTATTCCACTTTTACAGAACATTTCTGAGATTCATCTAGAGATATATCACGTAGACAGGGCCGTTTTTTCGCCTAGGCCAACAAGGCCATGGCTTAGGGCCCGCTTATATAAGGGGCCCGATCGCCGGTCTTAATTTTATTTTGTAAAGTTACTGATTTTACAAAAAAATAAACAAATAAATAACAAAATGAATAACATTAACATTATAAATAACCAGGAAATTTATATTTCAGACGAACTCTTGTTCGGCATTATAGAATTTGTGCATGTAAAATGTATTGGGTTGATACAAAATTAACGACGATTTTTTTTTATACATAAGTTTATTCAACAAAAAAAAATGCTGTTTGGAGACGATCTATTGCTGTATACAAGACGATCGAGCTGAGTCAGATAGACGTCGCTGTTGATGCTGAATTGCCGTTTTTGTGCGGAATCCGCTTCTGTTGACGGTCACCATCTCCATTCCACCAAAAGCAAATGCCGTTTGCAATGATTCTCAATAGATGATTCCGCTTCTACCCACCATACGCACCACATTGTCTTCTTACTGTGGGCACCTTTTGCTATTCCTTTCGGTGTTTCACCCGGAGATACACAAACTTTCTTTCTTTTAACGTTTTTTAAGAGCAACCACGGTTGATCGCCAGTGACAAGATTCTTCAAAAATGACGATGGCTCGTTTCTCTGCAGGAATTCGGTAAAAATTCGAACTCGATCAGCTTTGTCGGAGAGTTCGCAAGGCACCCATCCAGCCAATTTCCACACTTTTCCAAGGTTTTTTACGCGACGGACGATCGTGAATTGATCGACATTGAAGTCTTCGGACAATAGCCGGGTTGTCATGCTATTGTCCTCTTCCACGGCTGACAAAAGTGCCTGATCGTCGAAATCCGATGGCCGTCCTCTTCCCTGATCATCCTTAAGACTTGTGTCACCCGATTTTAACTTATTGAACCATCTTTCAACTTGTTTTTGACTGATTGTTCCTATGCCGAAAAGCCATCATCCATCCTTTAAATGGTAGCTCATTATAGAACGAACATGAATATGATTTTCGACACGCATTTTTTTCATACAAAAACATAACAATATTTTCATAATTATTACATAAAGTAAGCGCCATTTTTCAACACTAAATAAAAACTCCAAAAAACTCGTCGTTAATTTTGCATCAAGCAATAATTTTAGTAAAATTAAATATAGCGGCAATGAATAATCAAGATTAAAAATTAGGTCTCAAAATTTCTTAATTTGATTTGACTTCTCCTGGGAGGAGGGCCCGTTAAATACCCATGGCCTAGGGCCCTTACAATTCATAAGACGGTCCTGCACGTAGAGCATTTTTTATTTGGTTGATCCCAGAGCGAATTGCCTTAACTGCATCAGCTCTACAAGACCATCTAGTAGTACATAATTTTTTTACTGTAAAATGTTTATTATTCCGCATTTTGTGAAATAAAAGGAAACTTTTATTTTTTGTACTTTTTTTTTCAAAGTTGAAGGTTCAACCTTCCACTTTGAAAAAATGTCTAGGGCCCCTAGACATTTGTCTCATTTGTCTATGCAATGATCCGGCCTTGCACGTAGCCAGTGTGGCCACTTGTAGCGAACATACCAAACGTAGCATACAGAGTATACATAACGTAGCGTTGTAAGACCTCAGCATTGCAACTCTTATTATCCATATACTTTTTTTATGGTGCGTCGCCGCGAAATTTTGAGAAAAGCTTTGGTGTTTCGCGGAACTCTGAGAAGAGCTTTGTGGTGAGAAAAGGTTGCAAAGTACTGATGTAGGGCATAAAAGAAAAGCTCTTAGATTAATTTAAAGCATATAGATTAACAGACAATAAACGATTTTCAAAATATGATTCAATATGATATGATGACAGAAAAAAAACAAGCGGGTCATTATTACCTGCGAAACTCATAAACGTCTAACAATTCGTACTTCACATTAATTTTTGGGGACTATAAACCAGCCAGAAATCTGATTTCCCCGCGCCATTTGTACATTTTTATTCCTGGACGCTAAATTTTAATTGTTTGTTATTATACAATAATGAAAATAGATTTTTACCAAAAATGATATTTTTTTATATATTAGTTCGGTTATTCCCCTCAAAATAATGGTTTTCAAGATATCGTGTAAATATACTACAATATTGATCTTTCTGGTATTATCCCAGAAGAGACTTTACGCATTACACACAGGCTTGGGGGAAGTATACCCATTCGGGCGCATTCGTGAACGTTTTTAACTAAAGTTTTTTTCATTTTAACAATTCCGGTAACTGTTGATCATATAGTATTTATCAGATATAGTAAAGGATAGTTTAATAAGTGTTAAGATATTTGTTTTGGTGTATTGTGAGTTGGTATTGTTAAAGAACGAAGTGGTCTGATCTTGTCGTGTACAAACGAACATAACTTTAGTGAACGAGAAACGAGTAGTCGGCTTTAGCTTGCACTGCGACAAGTATGGCGGTGCCCGTTGCTTGTACTCGTTTTAGTGATAACTATGAACTTAAAGAAGAATTGGGAAAGTAAGTACTAATTAATTTATCATTTATTTGTGTGTTTAGCGTGCAATGTAACCTTTAATTACTTGTATAACAAAAATAACTAACCATTACCTTCAATGGACGAAACCAGGCGCAAAAAATATTTCAAAACCTAATACGAAAATAAACTTCTATTTGTTGGATTGTGTTTTTTTGTTTGTTGGTGTTAAATTTGAATATAGTGGGTTTTTATGTTGTAATATTTTAAATATTTTAGTGTAGTTTTGAATGTAATTTCTTTTTTGGGGTATCTGCATTGGGTTTGTTAGGAAAATCAATAAGTAGAACTCCTTGTAGCTTCACGACAGGTGGTTGCTTATTATTACATAATTATATTTAAAAAACACTATTATTATACTTCTTTTAAATATTTTTAAACACACATACTACTTTAGGTTGCATATTTATATATATAACCGGTAGTATCGATCGAACGCGGGTGCGTTATATTCCCCGTGAATTAAAACCTGGATCTTACAACAATGCTTCAATTGTTGGACCATTATTTCAACCCAAATCAGCACCACATTTCTAATTTCACACGTCAAATTATTTTAATTTCCTGATTTATTGATTATTTAGTTTATGTTAAGAGTTAAATATAAATATTTTTGTTAAAAGTAATACGCTGAAGGAGAAATATAACGAAGGTCATTTCGTGTCACTAGCTTGTATTTGGACCTCTGCCCAAAAATAGTAAAAAAAACCTGATTAAATGACCTAAAGTTTGAATTTCACCCATCACTAAGGTGAACTGAATTTCTTAATGTCAAATGTGGATAAATGTCCTAAAAATTTAAAATACGGTAAATCATGTACTATCCGTGGTAATTTGGGGACTCTAAGGCAAGGAGAGTTGCAAAACCCGCTAAAAATCTTTTTATTTGGTTAAAAACCTTACAAAACATATAAAAACAATGTTTTGATTCATTTTAATAAAAAGTCTGTATTTTTTGTTTTCTATGTTTGATTTTTTTAAATATTAGGGAAAACGGAAAGAATTCCATTATTTTAGAGCACATATATTTTTTTTTCTCAGTAATTTTTCTTATGTTTAATAACAAAATATAATTTCCATAATTATTTATTACTGTTTCATTATTATTATTATTTTCCATAACATGCACAAATTAGTTGTCATTTTTAGGGTTTTGTAGGTATGACCAAAAAACCCTTATACCGTCATTTTGTCGTCTGTCTGTCTGTCTGTCTGTCAATAGATCTGTATTAAATATTATCCAAGACAGGGCTGTTCAACTTGTATTTGGGATCTACTTTTTAGGGTTTTGTAGGTATGACCAAAAAAACCCTTATACCGTAATTTTGTCGTCTGTCTCTCTGTTCGGTAAAAATTGTAGCCAAACGGCTAAACCTAGAGAGGTGAAATTTGGCATGCTTATAAAACTCTTTGACCCGCACATAGGAAAAATACTAAAACATCTAAAATACATATCCCCCTAAAAATATAAACAAATATGTGCTCATCGAAAAAAAATTTTTTTTTTTATAATTCTGAGTAGGGTATCAAATGATGCCCTTGGTACGTGGATTAACGATCAAATTTTTATTTTTGCAAAATAAATTATTTTGAAGCGATTTTTGCCCAAATTGTGCAAAAAAAAAATTTGTCCCACACCTATAGCTAGTTTAAACTAAAAATCTAAAAAAATAAATTACAAATGTTCGATCAAACCACCATTATTGTCCACACATTTTCTCATTACTCTTATAAGGGCGATGGAAGAGTTTTTATTAAGAATGAGAAAATGTGTGGACAATAATGGTGGTTTGATCGAACATTTGTATTTTTTTTTTTTTTTGTAAAATAATTGTAAAAAGTAATAGTTTTTTTTTCTAAATAGTCAAATAGTTTATTTTAGAGATATTTTGTTTATTTTTTTATTATTTTCAAAGCTTGCTACGTTCAACTTTGTAAAACTTATGTTGATCATTATTTTGTAAATAAATGGTCGCCAGTTTGAAATGGTTAACATAAAAATATGACTTTTTGGTGTCATTGTAAAGCTAATTTAATGTACTTTTAGGAAAAAAATATTAAATTATCGATTCCCTATGCTAGATCAAAAGTTGACATCATTTGCGGTGAAACCGGAAGTGCCTCAGAATTCTTATAGTAACCTTTAGATGGGCCTTTTTGTCTAGTTTAACTTTTGTTCTGAAGATTTTTTGTATCTTTACAAATAAAGGAGATTTTCGGGGTGCCCCGTTTCAAACAAACACCCTGTATATTCTAATAATTATTTTTCTCGAGATAAATATTCTCGAGAAAATAAGTCGAATTTTTCATTTCTCGAGAAATGAAAAATGTCGAGAAATCAGAAACAGTAGGTATGCCCTATTTATTCGAAACAAAGAAGAAGGTATACCGCGTATAGTCTTCCGTATAGCCTTGGCTATAACTGATAAATAGTTATTTACTTGCGCGTTTGTGTGAAATCGCAATATTTCACATTATGTACCCTATTCCAGATTTGGCTACTTTACTCTAATTATCTTTCCCGGGTTAAAACGATTACTAATTCACTTCCGCCTAGGAAGTTTATATTATTTACTAATCAAGAGTAAACATCCTTTAATTGTATCTTGAATATGATTTTAGATATTTATGCAACAAGTAAGGAAATAAAAGTCGTTATCTACGACTGGAATTTACAAAATGAGGCGAATCGGAGTTCTGTGAATCACATGAGTAATAAATAGATCAATTTTCCTTACATGTAACATACGAGGTGTGTAAATTAAGTAACCAGACTGGCAACATTTGGGACGCGGGACTTGGAGGGGCGGCAAGTGAACATGTGATACGCCTTCAGTACAAGTTTGAACTCGCTAGAGTAATTTTGTTGTCCGTAGCGATTTTTTTCGTGAAACAGTTTTTCTAGTGCGTTCTAAAAATTAGTGACATTCATTTCGAGCAACGGTGTATCAGGTTTTGCTTCAGACTTGGGCACAGTGCAACGGAAACTTTTGCAAAATTTCAGCAGGCCTACCTTCTACTTCTACAGTCAAAGCACCTTTGCCTCCTGATGTCCTTTTGGTCCTGTGAAAGGTTTTGCGCAGATTATTGTCCTCCCTAATTTATTGGTCAAAATCTGATGAACGGTAATAAATAATAAATGGCTAAACACCCCTACGGGGTTACGCCACCCTTTGGGCTTTCTAAATCCTTTTTCAGGATGGATCAGTTCCTATATCTCGCATTAAATCTTCTTTGTGATCTCTCTCCAAAGTTGTCTGTTTCTAACTTTATTTCTCCATCTCGTAATTCCGGCCCTTTTCAGATCTTCTTCTACTTCTTGCATCCATGTTAGCTTAGGTCTTCCCCGTTTTCTTTTCCTCCCTGGTTCCCACTGCAACGCTGAATAAGCTATAGACGTTTCTTCTCCTCGCCATCTTACTCGCTGTTGCTTAATTTTCCTTACAACATCGCTCCCTTCCAGTACTTCTAATATCTCATGGTTCATTCTCTGCCTATATTCGTTCTCGCCAATTTTTACTGGACCAAGAGCTGCTCTTAATATCTTCCTTTCAGCTATTCTGAGTTCTTCTTCCTCTTTCTTTGACAATATGAGTGTCTCACTTGCATATAGAAGTATTGGTCTTATTAGTGTTTTGTATACGTTCAGTTTAGTTGTTTTTGTCAGTACAGTACTATTTAGGAATTTTTTATTCGCATAGTAAGCTCTATTTGTTGCTAATATTTTATCTCTTATTTCTCCCTTTCTTTCTGCTGTGTTTGATATCCACACTCCTAAATACTTAAAATTACCAACCATTTCAAAATTAAATTTTCCTATTTTTACTACTGATTCTTGTTTTTTTCCTATATGCATCATTTTCGTTTTATTTTCATTTATTATCAAGCCCATCTTTGCTCCTTCCTTGACTATTTCCTGCACTATATTTTCCAATATTTCCCTATTTTTTGTAATTACTACTACGTCATCTGCATATGCAATAAGTTGACTTCCTCCTGTCCTGATATTTCCTTTATTGAGATGAACGGTAGTGTGAGTCAAATTCAACTCTTCCCCGATCATTCTGATTGTCAACCGACGATCTAAACGCACAGATTGTCGAAAAACACTGATCTAAATGAAAAATTGCATACAAATAAAAGATTTGTTTTCTTATTATAAACTATTTTTGTCACATAAGATCTGGCTGTTAAATCAATAATAAGGGAGATATTTTAAGTTTTTAATAATCAATTTTAACCCCGAAACACCCGTCTAGAATAAAATTTCTGAGATGTTCTCAACCGAAAACGTGCCACGTACCAGTAAAATATTTAATTTTCTACCGCGGACCACCAAATAACTACTATTGAACAAATTAAAAATAACTAAAAAATAATAATTTATAAGCTTTTGGCGGACCACAAAATTTTTGCTAAGAACCAGCAGTAGTCCGCGGACCACTGGTTGAGAAACACGGACGTGAGTTCATCTCCTGCTTATATCAAATAATTTGTGTAACAATATTTATACAAATTACAGGTTGTGCTTAGCCCTTCGCAACCGGCTATAAACTGTAGGTGCTTTTCTGTGTATGCTAAAAAGTGGACGTAATACTGACCATATTACTCCTGAATGTACTTAGATTGAAAACATGACAGACAGATAGACAAACGGACGGACAGATAGACGGACGGACAGACAGACAGACATACATCATGCTAAAAATAGTCAAAACGTTATGTAGGGACCTCAATTCGTAAATCTTAAAAATCTTAAAATCAACACGATTAAACTCCCATTTTTAGTCAACCGATTTTTACCAAAAGTTGATCAACTCCTGCCATTGAAGCTTAAATATGAAGTTTCATAAAAATCCTTTTAGCCGAATTTTCTCTAAACGTGTACACAGACGGACGTACGGACAGACAGACCGACAGACATCATGCTAAAAATAGTCAAAACGTTATGTAGGGACCTCAATTCGTGAAGATCCATCGAAATCTCGAAATGTCAAAATCGGTATGATCACAATACCTCCCTTATATATGTTGGCAGTCGGTAAAAACGTGAAAATTCATATCTACACTAGTTGAAACCGAAATTCATTTTCTAACTGAAATTAGGTTAGTAGGCTTGTGTCCAAACTAAATAAAAAATCTAAATAATATATTTTTTTTTGTCCGGTGTTCACAAATTTAAATCTTCAGCGTCCATTCCGAAAACAAATGAACATTTACTAAAAGCAAATATTTACAAAAAAACAAATTATAAATTCAGATGAGTCTCGTCTTGTTTATATAATTCAATGTAGTAAATATCTTTTTTATTTAAAACGTGCTTAATCTTTTAAAAAAATTCATATATTTTATATGCAGTATCTAAACGAATAGCATAAAATATTTATCTTTATTTGACGAGTTAAACGAATGACAATATTTTGAAATTTATTTTAACCCTTTACTGCATGATTTTTTTATTTTTGGCTGAAATAATTCATGAGCATTAGGAATTGGTTCTTATTGATAGAAAAATTAATTAAAAAAATAATAATTTAGGGTTTGTGCCATACATGGAACATTATGATTCTACATTATGTTACAAAAGAAAATGATTCCGTATTATTTGCTCGTCAATTCCTAGGTGTTCTTCATTAGGGATTAAAAGCAGTCGCCTTCGAATTTTTGAAAGAAAAGGTCGTATCTTCTAGTTGTCCTTTCTCAATAAATCAGAGTTATCGTTGAAGTACAAATTCCGCTTGATATCCTCAAATCTATTGCAGCCCATTACTTGAGATACTGCAGGATCCATTGCTGTGTATGTGGCATATATGAACATTCATGAAGTAACGTTCTGATTCACTTTTTAAAGTAAAATAAAAAATAAAAATCGGAATGGGCCATATATGGTACAGTATGCGGTAAAGGGTTATGTACAAAAACAGGCAGGCAATGAAACAGTTTGTTCCAAAAAAAAATTGTCTTTCTTAGTTTTTGTAAAAACTTAAAAGTTAGCCCTCGTACATTAAAGTCTAGCGACACGCCGGTTGGTACACTGGTTGAAACTCACTGGTCTATAAGGTGATTTAATACACATGATGTTTGATATAGACTTACCGTTGGCGTGTTCTTTGTGCGAGTTTGAGAGAATATACGGAAAACTCACGGCAGAAACCGGAACTAATCTTTCCCAGTTCAGGGAGAAGAAATGCGTTTTCCCATTTCCTCCACACTGGTTATTATATTAAGAGCTTTCCGGTATTAAGTTTCAATTACCCACATTATTTTTAATGATTAGGGATTTATTTGACTCATTTCTTTTTTTTATTTTAATGAAATAATTGTTATCAAAATAAAAGTTATTTTAATATTCAAAAGACTTTTCAAACACCTAAATTTGATCGGTTTTATTGTAGTGCAGTTTGTGTTGCACAGTCGTCACAAGTTCAGATCCTGCGGCAATCTGTGAAATAGTGTTTTTCGCGGTAAAAATATAAGTTATTATTTCTACAAAAGAATATGAGTGAAAACAATCAAGATATCATTGTTTATGCCTGCAAAAACATTTGCAAAATAAATAGTACAGACATAAGCTGACCATTTTCTTGAGAAGGAAATGCGGGACGATCCAGGGTGAGGACCTTTTTTTTTTGCTCGTCACTTGGATTTTGGGAGGTGAGAACCTTGTTTTTATTTGCTAAGAGCGCCAAAACACGGTTCTGCGTACATGAGAGGAAAGGAGTACAAAAGATAACAAAAATGTATTAAACGATTTAACAATTGTGGCTAGTATAATTTAATTACCGCGACAAAAATATTAACAATTGAATAAAAAATATCACAAAAAAATAAATTAGACTGATAACTACATATACCACGAGCTCAAAAAGAAATAACATAAGGGTTGGCTATGGAAAAATAAAATAATGTCTACTGCAGGCTTTATATAACAATATAAACTTATGACAACAAAAAAAGTCATAACAGTTAATTAATTCTAAAGCTTGCTGATGACATTACTTTTATTTTCCATAGCCAACCCTTATGTAATTTCTTTCAGAACTCATGGTATAATGTAAATATACACATTTTAATATCAAAATTAAAAAATTATCATTATCAAACTATAGGAAAAGTAGAGCACTGACAGTTAAATTGATGTAAAGTTAGTTAGAATTAAAAATGCGGGACATTTTGCGGGACAAATATCAAAATGCGGGACATTTTGCAGGCAAGTAACAATGCGGGACGCAAAGTCAAAATGCGGGACTGTCCCGCAAAATGCGTCACCCTATACAGACATGAGCCTCATGATGGAACATGTAAATACACTCAAAAAGATTTAAAATTTTCTGGATACAAGCAGAAATGTACTTTAAATTGATTTGTTGTCGTTATGCTTGGAACAGTACTCTCTGCATAATCAAACACTTTTTTCAAAATATTTTCTGGTTTGGAATATTCTTCTGAATTGTCTTCCTCATCAAATAAAACTTCTTTTATATTACTTAAAAGCATCCCAAAACCTTCATGCGTCATTTTTATATTATCGTACAAAACAAGTAGCAGAAGACAGACTTCATGTAATCAAACGAACATTATTTATTTTTTAATAAAAAAAAGGTTAGAATAACAAGAATAAAGAAAAGAAAAATCTGAACAAAGCGTTCGTCTTTGACTTTCTTGCACAGTGTGCACAGTGGTCACGTGACAAAAAAACTTGAACAACACAGAGTTAACACTGCACAGTTATGCCGAACGCACCTAAGTATGCTGTTAAAATCTTAACATCAGAAACTGACTTTTTTTTTTTTATCTCCATTTTAAACTTATATGTTATTCGTTAAGAATATTTATGTTAAAATTATAACGCGGCGGCGTTAAAATAGCCAGTTAACGTTCTACAATAAGCGCCTACTAAAACGGTGGCTTTAAAATTTAACGCTGGTGTTTAGTTTGCAAAAATGGCTGATCCGAAAATGACGGTTTGCAAAAAAGTGCCGACCAGCGAGAACAAATATTGCCTTACTTTCAAATAAAGCTTAAAAAAGAAGTTGCAGCAGTCCGCGCTGGATTGTAGTCATAAGGAAAAAAAATAAATATTTCTTGTTTTTTATTTTGTTTTTCTAGATATATAGAAACCACATTTTTAAATGAATTTTGTAGATCTAGTTTTGATAATAAATTAGCATTTTATTATTTCCTATGAGTCTTCAAAAAACCCAATACCTACGCAAAACCACTTTTTTATAAATTTCCCATTACCTACGTTCACATTACAACACATTAAGTTCGTAAAGTATTTCCTATGTTCACTTTGCAACATTTATAAGTTGAAATTTAAACCTACAACAGTCCGGTACTAGCATAACCCAATAATTTTTTAATTTTCCTTTTTTTTATGTCTAATAAATTTGATGAATATATCAACAAAATTGCCATGGAGTTGGTTTTCCCGAAATTTTGGTTTATAAAACCTTGGAATTTTTAAAATGTAGTTAATTTTTATCTTATAATTTATCTCCTCTTGGCATTTGAAAATATCCGTTATTGCAATGTTTTAAACGAAAAATCGTCCTTCACAAAACAAAATTTGCATAATTATTTCTTGGAAAATTACTCTTCTTTCCGCATTATAATGAAGGTTATTAATTTTTCTATTATTTTTAAATCATGCGGTAATATTTTTTAAAAATATCTCTGAAATATATAAAAGGGAACGTCTGTATGTATGTATGTATGTATGTATGTATGTATGTATGTATGTATGTATGTATGTATCAATGGCGTTCTGCCTAAACGTTTTGAATAGTCTGTATAAAAAATGCAAACCCAAATTTCTACAAAACGAGTTTTCCACTGAGTGATACAGATTATTTTTTGTTCTACCTACAAAACCCTGAAAACATTTATATTTTAAATACTAAATTTATTTAATTTTGAAGGGTTCTTGTGGTTATTATACAGAAGACCGTGCTTATCGCTACCGTATTGGTTGTTATAACGTGTATTACCAGCTGTATTCTTCGAAACAGTACTTGATATTTTATATTTTTCATTTTAAAAAATTGATTCTTTTGTATCTGTGGATGTTGAAAAAGAAACCACACAAAATTGAACCTTTTGTACAAGTGAAACAAGTAACAAAATAGGATCAAAGAACATAAAATCTCTGATAGGAAAACAAAGGCAATAGTCACTTGACCGACTTACCATTTCCAGAGATTTGACGATATTTTCAAAGATTCAGGATTTAATAAGATATTTTGAAGAGAGTAAAGCAAGATGTTAGTGGCTAGAGAAGCGACTTTTGACATTGCCTTGAAGTCTTTGTAATCATACATCTTTACCTACCTTGACATAGAACTTAAAACATACACTTAAAAATATTAAACAATTGTCTAACTTTTTAGTTAGCATGTCAGTAGATCAAGAGAGGAAATGAATTGGTTTAGACACGAAAATAGAACAAGGACGTTTGTAAATTTTGCCTAATCTTATTATCCCTATAGTACTATTTTAAATATAAAAATGGTGTGAAGTGTGAATTTGCACACATTTCTGGGTATTTAACTAAATCGTAGATCAACAGTGAAACTAGTTCTTAACTAAAAAATTGATGTGAAGTGTGAATATTCACACATTTCAGGGTTTCGCAGGTATATAATAAGTGAAGGCGGTATGCTGAGTGTGTAGGACAAATTTTACTTTGTAGTAATCACGGCAAAATGAACGATATTTTTAAAATAATTTATCGTCTGTTAATCATATAATAAGACTGGTTATTAAATTTACGCTCTTAAAAATTAAATACAACATTTGTCAAAATATAACTAGAATCTTGACAAAATAATTTCAACATAAAAAACAGAAAAAATAAAATTCACTCCGTACTCGAATTCGAAACCCTTCGTTCCAGCGCATTTTAGCTTACGACACCAGTGCTCTAACCCATTACGCTATCGCACGCCTTGCATGTGAGTGTCTTACATTGGTATAACTTTTGTACTTTGTGAACCAAAAACCACAAAAAATGTGTTATTTTCCGAAAACATAATCTGATCAAAAATTCCTGTTGTACTATTTCGGTTCACGCCAATATACATAACTTAGATTTTTTTTAGATTTTTAGTTTAAACCATCTGGGCTACAGGGTGTGGGACAAATTTTTTTTTGCACAATTTTGGCAAAAATCGTTTCAAAATAATTTATTTTGCAAAAATAAAAATTTGATCATTAATCCACGTACCAAGGGCTTTCATTTGATACCCTACTCAGAATTATAAAAAAATATTTTTATTTTCGATGAGCACATATTTGTTTATATTTTTAGGGAGATATGTTTTTTAGATGTTTTAGTATTTTTCCTATGTGCGGGTCAAAGAGTTGTATAAGCATGCCAAATTTCAACTCTCTAGGTTTAGCCGTTTGGCTACAATTTTTACCGAACAGACAGACAGACGACAAAATGACCGTATAAGGGTTTTTTGGTCATACCTACAAAACCCTAAAAATGGTGTGAAGTGTGAATTTTGCGTGTGAACACAGCGTTACCTCAAGAAACTCATAAACTAACGAAATATTTTTGTTTTTTTTGTTTTACATGATCCAGTCATTAGTTATGTGTCTCACCGCAAATCAACTCTGAACGAAAATTTCAAATTCATGTCACGAGCTTAATTTTCGATATTTTTCAATAAAATTTTTTTTGGATACTCTTCAAAGGTTGTTCTTTACTGTAGGTATTATCCCAATCAAGTTACTATTAACAGTTTTCTAAAAAAAAATCTTGAAAATGGGTATAAAATGTGCTGCTCTGACCATACCCCCACCCTTAAAAAAAATGTAATAACCCATTGAAACATCGTTGGGCGTCATCGTTAATAAAATTGACAGTATTGATACAGTCAAGTTGTAATTATTTATGGCTTTAGCTATATGTAAAGATAAAACGACAGTAGTATTTTTTTTTCTGGTGAAAACAATTTAATCACATTTTCATACCAATTACCATGTTTATCAACTTTTTTCAATACTTCATTTATCTTCACTCTACTGTTCATTAAATACTCATCGTGGTTTTTTTAACAAGTTACAATCAGTGTCGATTCAACACATGTAATACAAAGCTATAAAGTCTCATCAAAAGAGATGATACTATATCAAGACACAGTATATAAAGTGAATACCTAACAGTTAATGATGCATTATTATGCAGAGCACGTATAGCGCAATGCGTATAACACGTAAATTAACATACACAGTAACGAAAAATGAATACTCTGCAAAAATAGGGTGATAACTGAATTTAACAACAAAAAACACAATACAACAACAAAAATACAGTGGAACAATGAAAAAAACTCACCGATATATCCAATTTATAATCCAAATGGCACAAAACTTTACAAAAACACAGAAAATACCGAACTTTTGACATAAATCATTTTTGACATTTCTTAGTTCACCACTCTACCACCACGCGGCGCCACACAACGGTTTTCTTTTAGTCCAAATTTTACCCAATTATATTATTTTTATACCAAAAAACTAAATTTTAACAATATTTCCACTATAAATAATTAACAAAATTGAATTTAGCGATATTTATTTAGATACTGATACACTTTTTAACACGCGGGAGATGGATTTTTGTAAAAAAAAAATGAATTTGAACGGAAACTGTAGCACTACTACAATCCATTCCAAACGATTAGGCGGAACTACAGTCTGTTCCAAACGGTTAAGCGGAACTAAATGGGAATTTAGTTCTTTTAGGTTGTCACGAGAAGGGACCGAAAGTCTGTTCCAAACGGTTAGGCGGAACTAGATTTTGCAATATAGTTACTTTCATCGTTTAAATCGTGTTTTTCGGCCGTTTTGTTTAAGCTTTGTAAATCATACTTACAATAAACATTTTTTGGTTAAGGTAAATATCATTTTAAAATGTCATTTTCTTTATATTTTGATATTTTGTGCATTCTTAATACAAATTTCCCATTTATTTATTTTTTTGTCATTAAAATATCTAAAAAAAATATTTAATTTTGACATATGTCATTCGTTTCCATGGTTTCATTGTTTGAATTTTAAATTTTGACATCCCAACGTGAAAAATGAAATAACCCAAGCAAGGTCCCTTCTCGTGACAACCTAAAAGAACTAAATTCCCATTTAGTTCCGCTTAACCGTTTGGAACAGACTGTAGCTTGGGTTATTTCATTTTTCACGTTGGGATGTCAAAATTTAAAATTCCAACAATGAAACCATGGAAACGAATGACATGTCAAAATTAAATATTTTTTACTTGCCCGACCTTAATATATAAGGGGCAAGTATTGTAATCGCGAAAATTTTCGATGTCGAGATTTTGACTGATGACCACGTTTCATGGTCCAGGGAATCAAAAAAACCTATTTTCGAAGTGCCGTCCGTATGTGTGTGTGTGTGTGTGTCTGTGTGTCTGTGTGTGTGTCTGTATGTATACACGATAACTCAAGAACGGTTCAACTTAGAGAATTCATTTGGTACTAAAAAATTCTCCTATTAAATGGGAAGAACCCTATTGTTTTTTATAAAGATCGTTTGAATAGAAATGGGAGTTTACTCGTGTCGATTTTAAGATTTTTGCGAATATTTAGCAACAGAAAAATATTTCGAAAAAATTTATTGAACAAAAGTTACTATAAATGCAATAACTAATACCTTTTATTTGAGACGTTTTTTGATAAAAAGTCTCAATTTTTTCATATTTATATGTAACGTTTCCATGGTCATGATAATTAATTCGTAACAAGTAAACCAAGCCTTGGACAAAAATTTGTATAGAACATAATTTGATGTATTTTTGAAGATTTATCTAAATATTTAAAAAAAAAAAATTAAATAAATTTTTTTTTTATTTTTTTTTTTGGGAGGGCAAGTCTAGCGGAGGTTTCCCTTCGCCACTGGTTTTAGATATTTTAATGACAAAAAAATAAATAAATGGGAAATTTGTATTAAGAATGACACAAAAAATCAAAATATAAAGAAAATGACATTTTAAAATGATATTAACCTTAACCAAAAAATGTTTATTGTAAGTATGATTTACAAAGCTTAAACAAAACGGCCGAAAGGCACGATTTAAACGATGAAAGTAACTAGATTGCAAAATCTACTTCCGCTTAACCGTTTGGAACAGACTGTAACTGGAATTTTCATTTTTGTACACACGTACGCGGAGCTAGACAAATGTAAACATTGGTCATGACTTGCCACACCGTCTGCAGACTACTTAAATGGAGTGTAAACACTTCTTCAGATGCTTTTCTTCAAGCCCGTATACAATGTGTTAAGGTTATCCATTTGTGAATTTTTCTTTTTAATTAAAAATTTATTCCGGAAAACAGGAATTTCTTTTTCATTCGAAATTGAAAGTATAAACTAATTTATATTCGAGCTTGAATCAATACAGTTTAAATATCTTTGTGTTTGTACAACCTTAGAAGAATCACAATTCGATTTCAAAATGAAAAACCAGCAAAATTTGTAAAGAAAATATTAAAAAGCTTGGAAAATAACAGAAAAGATTTGATTTGAAATAAATACAATTTGCGAACATCGGTTGTTACCGAACCTGCTTCGGTTGACAAAGGTCTTGGGATCGATTCCGGGCCAGAGAATATTATTTACACAAAAAATGTAATATCGGTCTGTACGTTAGAAATATGTGGCTAAACAGGTTTATCTAGAGTTGAAATTTGGCATGAATATACAGTTTCTTGACCCACATATTGAAAAAACTGAGACTTCAAAAAAAAAAACATCGTGTGAAATATAAAAACACTCATATATACAACAGGGGCTTCGCTACCGAAAAAAATAGATTCTTTTTGGGGCCACAACTGCAGAATTCACGCGAATAAAAAAAAAATAATAATACTTTGGCCTACAGGGCCCACATACTCCAAATGATGGAGTCCACACTCTGTAGATTGTGCCACCACCGTCTTGAAATAATTATGCATATTCTCTCTGCTTGTCCATCTCATGCAGTGTAGAGCTACTTGTCTCGACATAATGCTGCTCTTCACGTGCTCTACTATCATCTTAAACATGCCTATGGTGACCCAATACCTGTTATACCCAGAGCCGTAGCAATGTTTTTGCGCCCTTGGCAAATAAAGTAAATTGATAAAATTTACATACAAGTGAAGACCAAAAACAAAGGTCCTCACCTCCAAATACAACTTAAGAGCAACAAAAAAGGTCCTCATCAAATACAAGTGAAGAGCAAAAAAAGGTCCTCACTTCCAAACATAAATGAGGAGCAAAAACAAAAAAAAAGAAGGTGCTCACCTCCAAATATAACTGAAGAGCAAAAAAAAGGTCCTCACCTCCCAAATACAAGTGAAGAGCAAAAAAAAAACAGTCCTCACCTCCAAGAACAAGTGAAGAGCAAAAAAAAAATGTCCTCACCTCCAAATACAACTAAAGAACAAAAAAAATGTCCTTACCACCCAAATACAAGTGAAGAGGAAAAAAAGGAAAAACAAATAATAATAATAATAATAATAATACATGTTATATTTATTATTACAGTCCTCACCTCCAAAAACAAGTGAAGAGCAAAAAAAGAATGTCCTCACCTCCAAATACAACTTAAGAGCAACAAAAAAGGTCCTCATCAAATACAAGTGAAGAGCAAAAAAAGGTCCTCACTTTCAAACATAAATGAGGAGCAAAAACAAAAAAAAAAGAATGTGCTCACTCCAAATACAACTGACGAGCAAAAAAAAGGTCCTCACTTCTCAAATACAAGTGAAGAGTGAAAGAGCAAAAAAAAGGTTTTCACCTGCAATGGCGCCCCTCATCGGCCCCGCGCTCTTGTCAAACCTCGCGCCCTAGCAAATAGCCCGACGCCAACCCGTTGCTACAGTTCTGGTTATACCGTACGTCCTTCTAACATAGATTGTAGTGAAAAATTTCAAATGCGGATTTATTGGAATTACTCCTTCCCCACCTCGAAGTAACTGGCAGCCACTAAGTCGGACATATCCCTCCTGGGATATTGAGAGCAAACAGATGTTTGTGAGCGAATCTTCAAGTCCAGCTGAGAAGAATATCTTCCTCAAGGAGGAGGAAAGAGGTCCAAGTATATGTATCTCTTGTCCTAGCTTAGAAAGCTGTATCCAGGGTATAAAGTTAAGCTTGTAGTCCTGATGGTTGGTGTTTTGGGTGGTATGAAAGCCTCCTACGAAAGGGAAATCGAGTCCATTCCCGCCAGCAGTACTTCTGGCACTTCTTTGATCTGCAAGATGCAGAAAGCAGTGCTGCTCGGGTCACTTTGCATTTTACGAGCACTGGATTTGGCGTAATTTCCGCGACTGCATATCGCTTGGATTTGGAATGCAGCCGTGTGTATTTAGCTACACTACTCTGTAATATGTCTTGGCTCAAAAGGTTGCTGAAGTTTGCGATTAGTGGACGCTTGTCACGGACCTGACCCTAATAATAATAATAAGAAAACTCGATACGTTTAATGTATTTCCTTAACACAATTTAATGTATTTCCTAACACAACGAGTATTTCGTTCAAGTTAAGTTGTAGCATGTTTAGGTCATAAATCCGTCATTGTTAATAATATTCCGAACAGTTTATCTTACAGACGAATCGTTGGAGAATATAAAATCGCCACATGTGACATACTGGTGTATGTCACGCAAGCCTCGACAATGTAAACAAATATGTTATTTGTTGTCTATTTATTGCGTTTAACCAGATCATCACTTATAATTTTTTGCTATAAACAGTTATGTCACAAGGATTTCAGTTTTTTTGCTTTTAAAATATTGTTGAATAAAAAATTTATTTGAAATGTTCTTTTTCACACATTTCGTATTTCAGGCATATGAGTGACGGTTTAAGGGTTTCTTGAACACCCTCTATAGCAGTGTCTGTCAAACTTTTTACCTCGCGGCACACAAAGGATTTTTTTTTCACAACAAATAAAATTCCAAAAATATTGAAATTAAACTTTATAAGTATTTAAGCTAATTTTAATTGCAACAAAACTGATGTGAAGTGTTAATTTTCATACATTTCAGGGTTTTGTGAGTATTAAGTGATAACAAATTGAGGGTCGATTAAAAAAAAAATAAATTTCGATTTTTTTAAAAGAAAAATCCGAAGAATCGCTGCACACAGTTTGATATACACTGTTCCATAGCTTTGTTTGGACGCTACAATTAAAGTAAAATCATTAAATATCTTCTTTTATTTGATTTTTATTCGGTTTACAATTTCCAATTATATTTGAAAGTCGAATTTTTCAATAACTCAATAAAAGATTATCCAATTTATTTTAATTTAACAAATGTTTTTATAAAATTAACGAATGATATTGATATCTTTCATGATTAAAAACGGTGAAAAATATTTTTCTTACGCCTACTATAAAACTGTTTCATTGCGACATTACAAGGGTTGAAGTGGATTATACAAAGTAGCGCAAGTTTTTGAAGAAGCCGACAGACCCCAGAGTTTGATTGGCAACTTTGGTTCCCCTGTTAAGCAAACTAAAGCAGCAATTTTTACGTTCTTAAGTTTGCGTCTGCGCTGTCACATCGCTCTCATTTAATAACCTCCTTTGTCGGCGGTTTGAATATTTAAGGTTAAGTTTTATTCAAATTTATATATTATATCCATTTTATGTAAAATTTTTTACAAAATAATTGTAATTGTACCACAATTTTGTTATAGTGCATCTTTGATTAAAAAAATCGTGATTACAATGTTTAAAATAAAAATTATTGGTAGAACTAGTTTCTTATTTTTACCCCAGTATGGCCGCCGTTGCGCTACTTTATATAATCTAGTGACTTTAACAAGGGTCAGTCAAATATAAACTGAACTTTTCCAAAAACTCTGTATTTAGTTAAAATATTTGTGATGTACATAAAAGCACTGGCGTTACCAGATTGGCAGCTTTTTCATGTCAGAAGTAGGATGTGTTCCACCATAACGCTTCCACCTGTTATTTTCGAAAAGTGGTCCTCTCAACGCCACCTTAAATGGTCCGATCAAATGGTAATCGCACGGAAACTAATCGAGGCTGTAAATGGGATGTTCTACGAAAGTCGAGTGCAATTGGGTCAATTTCTATTAGGTTACGGAGGGCCGTGTGATGCCTCGCTTAATCATAAAAAAGTAACTTACTGCGGATTGAGAAGTCACGTCTTACAGGAGTGATATGCTGCTTTCAACTGTCCTTCGGCCAACCAGAATATTGATGTACACATTTCCTCTATCATCACAAAAAACCGACGATACGCAAAACACTACGAACTGTTTCGTCAAGTCTGGAGCGATATGCTTCTTTTATTTTTTCCAAAAAATCGCAGTAGTACACAGTATTAACTGTCCTTTGATCTTCCAGAAAATTGATGCATACATTTCCTCTATCATCCCAAAAAAACGGCATGAGCAAAAACTGCGAACTGGTTCGTCAAGTCTTTGGAGCGATATGCTACTTTGACTATTTCAAAAGTTCGCAGTAGTACACAGTATTAACTGTCCGATCATAAAGAAAATCGATGTACACATTTACTCTATAATCCCAAAAAATTGGTAATAAGAACATTTCCTGCAGACAACTACGTTTTCGTCCTCACTGGGCCTGTTTCATCTTTCCGTCGCCACGTCATACCTGCCCGCTTTGTTTTAGGAACGTAGTGATACACCCACGATTACTCATAATTAAAATGCGTTTCAAAAATACTTCTCTTTCTGATTCGATTAAAAAGTCTTTGTGCAAGTGGCTTCGGACACGTCCTAATATTAAAGAGTCTTTGGAAAAGTTCGATTTATATTTGATTGACCCTCGTAGAATCAGTTGAAGTTATTTCGTTCGATTTTTACAGCAATTTTTGTAATTCTAATATCGATGTCTCACTAGTATCGATAGTATCGTTACATCCCTACTTTGAGGCATCCCGCGCTGATACAACACGCGAGTGCAAACGAACAAGTGCCGACAAACGATGGATAGAATCTGCGCTGCTTGTTTAGTTCGTTTGTGCTTGTCCACACCAATATATCGAGCATATTTGTTCGTTAATTAGGTTTGTTTGACTTTAGACAGTGGTTCTTATAAAAATGAACAAAAAAATTGAGTTATTTATGTTTTTTTTGCAAATTTTCATTAGATATTTCATGAGTCATATTTTTATACAATCATGTTGGCATTAAAATGTTATCGCTTGTATTTCTTATCAGAATTAGGCTTGACCACAGCGTTAGTCATTGAAATTTCGAAACACATAAATACAGAAATGATTGCCAAAAGCAAATTAATAACTTGTGTGTTGGGATATAAAAAATTTTAGTCTTATCAATTAAAAAAATCGCGATTTTATATCGTACCAGCGGGGTGAGATGAAAAAGTGCTAAAGAAAGATTTTAAAAAAATTTAAGTTGTTTTATTTCTCCACATAATCACCTTTTAATTTTACACACTTAGTCCAGTGATGCTGGAGCATTTGTATGCCCACCTTCAAGTCAGATTTTCGCGGCTCTCATAACTCGGAGTTCCATCTCCGCATTCAACCAAAATCTCTTTCCAGATAGATATTTTTTAAAAGTTTGTAATGAGATAGAAGTCGGAGGATGTCAAATCTGGGGAATAAGGTGTATGACCAAATATTTCAAACTTTAATTCTTCCAGTTTTCGAGTTCTAATACCACTGGATTGTGCAGGTGCACTGTTACCGTGGTAGAGGATTTTCTTTTTGACCAAACTAGGACGTTTTTCGCGAATCTCATTCAACAAATGGTCAAAGTCATAATATTGTCCTTTAATTGTTGGGATCTTTGGATGATAATCTATGTATAAGATCCTTTTCACGCCCCAAAAAATGGATACCATGATCTTTCCGGTTGATGGGATATCTTTTGTCTCCTTTAGAATCTGGAAACCACGATACCTTCACTATTTGGTCTGTTCTTTGGTCTCTGTCGTATAATAATGAATCCAGGTCTCATTCATGGTTACGAATTTATTAAACCTATCGAAATCAGCCTGGGAAAGTTCGCATCGGATGAATTTGTTCTCCGCAGACCAGTTTGTGCAACAAATGCGGTACTCGTTTGCGGAAAGCTTTCGCCCCTCGTGGTTAAAATAAAATATACTTTCGATAAGCCAGCTATCTCTGCTACCTTTGGCAACTTCGGTCATCGATCCTTTAGAATGACTTAGTGGATTTGGTCAACGATTTCCAGTATCGCGGTTGTTTTTGGACGTCCATACGCTGATCAACCTTGACAATGATCCTTCCTCTCTTGAACTCATTCACTCAGTGGCAATTTGTTGCATTTGAAAGGGCATCCTCACTTAAATCCGGTTTCTGAGAGCTTAGCCGAGTTTAACCCCTTAGTTAAACTCGGTTAGAATTGCGACTTTGAACTCGCTAGACTAATTTTGTTGTTCGTAGCGTTTTTTTTTCGGGAAAGAGTTTTTTCTAGTGCGTTCTAAAAATGAGTGACATTCATTTCGAGCAACGGTGTGCTATCAGGTTTTGCTTCAGACTTGGGCACAGTGCAACGGAAACTTTTGCAAAATTTCAGCAGGCCTACGGAGACAGTGTTTTGTCGAGGACCCAGGTTTTTGGTGGTTAAAGGCATTTTCAGAAGAGAGTTGATTGAAGATGAATCACGCAACAGACGGCGTTCATCTTCAAGAACCGATGAAAATGTCGACAGAATCCAGGATCTTGTGCGTTCATATCGTCGGTTGACAGTCAGAACGATCGGGGAAGAGTTGAATTTGACTCACACTACCGTTCATCTGATTTTGACCAATGAAAGGTGCACAGGTCAAAATCTGAGTAATTTCCCAATTCCTACTCTTTAAAACAATTTCATCATCTGAGCCCTCTCCCCAAGAATAATTATTGGGTGCGCGCTTTTTCTGACGCCTTTCTATTGATCATTTCTATGTGCCTTTCGTTGAAAAAGAGTTTATAGTAAATTTTAACACAATATAACAAAATCTTTAGAAAAAGACATGTCCTAAATAAAGAAAAATGTTGGTAGTATCACAAGGAACTCTAATGAAAAACAATGAGTTAACAGATACATTCAACTAATGAAAAAGAATGTTAACAAATACAGAAACTAAACGTAGAAATACTAAAATCGTACTAGAAGCTATTCTTAAGCTAAAAATGTTCCGTCAAAAGTTGAGTATATAGTCAATAGAATTTTATTGCGGTTTGATGTTTAGTTTGATTTTAACATTAGCGAGAAGGAGTCAGTATGGTTTTGTTTAACACTTTGAGAACCACGTGCCTACCAGTGACTCGCGCTTCTACTACCCTGATGACCCACCGGAGTACACGCGGAGCTGAACATTTTGGATATCGCGCAATCATTAAATACGAGGTGTGTAAATTAAGTAACCGGACTGATTTATTTATTTATTTATTTTTATTCGAATAGAATTACAATTCAATATTGTCTCCCTCAAAATAACTTCCTTGGGAAGCCACACAGCGCTGGAGACGGTTCTTCCAATCCTCATAGCAGTGTTGGAACTCGGATACTAGAATAGCTTTCAGCTGGTCGGTTGCTCAAAATGACGTCCCTTGAGGTGATTTTTCAACCTTGGGAAGAGGAAAAAGTCGTAAGGACTCAAGTCAGGCGAATAAGGAGGCTGAGGAGCCACAGGAATGTTTTTACTGGCCAAACACTCGTTTATTGAAATTGCTGTGTGACAAGGCGTATTGATCAAAATCTGATGAACGTTCAAATTCAACTTTTCCCCGATTATTCTGTCTGTCAACCGATGATCTGAACGCACAAGATCCAGGATTCTGTCGACATTTTCATCGATTCTTGAAGATGAAGGCCTTCGTGATTCATCTTCAATCAACTCTCTTCCTTCTGAAAATGCCTTAAACCACCAAAAAATCTGAGTCCTTGACAAAACACTGTCTCCGTAGACCTGCTGAAGTTTTGCAAAAGTTTGTCTTGCCCAAGTCTTAAGCAAAACCTGTTAACACACCCTTGCTCGAAATGAATATAATTTTTAGAACGCATTAGAAAAAACCGTTTTACGAAAAAAATCGCTACGGACAAAAAAAATACTCTAGCGAGTTCAAACTCGTACTGAAGCCGTGTAACATGTTCACCTGCCGCCCCTCCAAGTCCCGCATCCCTAAATGTTGCCAGACCAAACGCTATGTTGCCAGCTCGCTTACTTAATTTACACATCGTACCTCGGCTGTCGCCTCGTAATATCCACAATTCGTGATAGAAAAACTCGAGTTCACTGCCTTGATACACAAATAACTATTGTCTCTTGCACTTTTGCTCTAAAACAGAGTTTCCCAAACTGTGCTCCGCGAACATCTACTAGTGCTCTGCGATCTACTAGTGTTGCTATATATATATATATAGCAACGATAGTGCTCCGCCGAATTCTTCTCGTGAAAAGTGCTCCGCGGCTTAAAAAGTTTGGGAAACTCTGCTCTAAAATAATTCAGGAAGGAAGAAATCTCATATTTTTTTACCAGGTCTACAAGTATGAAATGCGGTTTTTTTTTTTAATAAAACACATTAAACTCAAAAGAACAGTAAAAGTTTATTTATTCAAAGTATGCTCCATTAGAAGTTATCCATTTTTCCCATATTTCAGGCAATTTGTGAATACCTCGCCAGTAGAACTCTTCCCCTTTCCCCGCAAACCATTCATCTAGCCATTCTTTCACATTTTCATATGAACAAAAGTGCTGCTCGGCAAGTGCGTGACCCATCGATGCGAACAAGTGGTAATCTGGTGAGTAAGCGGCATGGGGTAGCACTTCCCACTTGTGTGCCTCTAATGTGTTTCTAACTGATTTTGCCTTATGTGATGGAGCGTTATTGTGAAGAAAGATTACCTTGTGCTGTCTTCTTTCGTATTTTGGTCGTTTTATGAGCAGCGAATGGTTCAATTCGATCAGTTGTTGTTGGTAGCGTTGGGTATTAACTGATTTTTTGCATTCGGGATTTCCAAAATAAATCAATTTTTCATCGCCAGTAATGATGCGATGCAAAAAAGACTTTCTTTTGTATCGTGCAAGCAAAATTTCACAAGTGTTTTTGCGTTTTTCCATCTGTCTCTCATTCAATGCATGTGGAACCCATATGCCGACTTTCTGGATCATACCCATCTCTCGTAGGCGATTGGAAACAGCTTGTTGACTAACGCCTAACTGCTCTGCTAGTTGTTTTTGTGATTGACTATCGTTCCACTATCGTTCCACTATGTTTCCAATTTTGTATCTTCATATTTTTTTGGAGGTTTTCCATGTTCTATGTCTGTAAGATCAAAGTTTTGAAACGCCGAAACCATCGTTCACACGTATCTTGCGATGGAGCATATTCACCATAAGCTTCTCGAAGCAGTCGGTATGATACAGCAGCAGTTTTTTTCAAATGGAAACAAAACAGTAGTACTGTCCGCGAATGCTCTTTATTTGGCACAAAATTTGACATTTTTAACACAGTAAAACAAAACTATATGATCACTTTTCAAATTATAACCTATACGCATTTGACACTTAATGATAACTTAACATAACGCCATATGTATTGAAACTTTGAACTATACTATGTTTGCGCGGCATGTTTGAAAAAAATCCGCATTTCATACTTGTAGACCTGGTACATGTTAAATCGCTATGACCGACGTATTCAATTACCACCATGTGAAAGCAAATATCAACCCTTTAGTTTCAACTGTAACATTACTATTGCTTGAAACAATTGTTTTGTATAAATAAAAGTATTGTTTAATAATTGACAGTAGTGTATTTTGTTTGTTTTATGAACGTCTGACATTTTATAGCGGTCAGAGGGCGCCATATTATCATTGATCGCGACGGGCGTCAAAGTGTCTAGTTCCAGCATAACCCGCTTCCTGCGCATCGTAAATACATGCACTAGCCAGCGTACTACCATGCACTGGAATGTCGCGGGGTTACGCCACCAGAAGGGGGACTGTAAGGTCGCTGGACTCGCTCGCCACATAAAAATTTCGTAACAAGATGAATTCATCCAAATTTTAAAAAGTTGAATTTATACATACAAGATTTAATAGAAGTATTAGCTGTGGTCACCATAGAACCGGCCGTCACTACAAAGTACTTATTCAAAATTCTATCTAACACAGAAATTATTAGGAGGACCAAAAAGAAATCCATTTTCAGAATTTTTTTTTATGTTCTTTGGCACTGTTAGCTTTTGGTCTCACTCACTAGGTCCTTCAGCTTGATCTGTTCATTGTCAGTTATTTCCATGTGTCCTGTATATAGTAAAAGAGATTTTACTTGACAGATTGATCGATTGAGAACCGATAAATGTACAGTAATATCCCGCTACTCGACGATAATTCGTTCTGAAAAAGCGTCGAATAGCGATTTCGTCGAGTGGCGAGTCGAATTTCCCCATAAGAAATATTCGTAATTTCCTGCTCTATTAGATTCACCTGATTTAATCATGGTGCCCAGGTATAGGAAAACATAAACTCTCTCAAAAGTGTTGCCATTAATTTTTAAGTTAATCTCAGTACTGCATCCAGTATAGGTCGTTTAATCAACGCAGTTGGTCATTTTGCGTCATAATTTCAATGACAAACTGAGTGGCGAAAAAATAACTAAACCGATTTTTTTTTGCATGTGAATTATGAATATTGCTCTTCACACTTTTATTTTACTAAAACATACCTGTTGAAGTCATATTTAGTTTGTGTTTGATAGTCATTTTGAAAATTTACAAATTTTAAAAGTGTTTATTTAATATAGGGTCATTTGTATTGGTATCGCTAAATAAAACGATGTTTACATTTGAAATTTTATAATACGCTCTGATGTGTTTTGATACTTGTATTCACATAATATCAAACTTATCATCAATTTTTATGATCGCTGAAGACGGATACAGATTGTTGAGCAGTTTCCGAAACCTTAGAATATATTTTATATACTCATGAAGTATTTTATTTTTTCGATACTAAAACTCATTATATTGTACTATTCTAGCCTAGTACTATCAGCAATGGCAAACTTCCAAAATAACGGTGTCCGCATTAATATTGGACCATTGCAAAATAATTTTAAAGATATTATCTAACTTATAGTAATTTCTAAAAACCTTTTTTATTTAGTTTGTTGTTTATCTAGCAGTTTTGTGTTGTTATATATTTTCTTATATATATCTTAAAGATTTCCATTTGATATTGTGTGTAGTGCATAGCTTTTTACGTTAAATTCAACTTATTTCTATTTTCTTTTCTTTGATCATATTTTTGGATCACATCAGCCCTTTTTAGGACTATTTAGCCTATTAGAATAGTTTATTTGTTTCTATTCTGTTCTTATTCTTATATTTTCATTTCATTTCGATACAAGTGACAGGGTACGAATATTATATTCGTTAAATTGCTATAGATGTACTAAATATGACGTCACAAAAACATGTGACGTTTTCACTGACGCAACAGTAGTTAAACTAAGTCATATTTGTGACACTTTGACCTTGAAAGTGCGACCAGCCGATTTTCACTGAAACTGATGTAAAAAGAGGTGGTGTTTTGAGGCTTGACCGTTGGACTGTCAGCCGTGCCTTCTCGAAAGCCGTGCTGGAATCGTGCGGGATTAGTTATATTTATATGTGAGTTTTGGAGACTTGATCTGAACAGTTATATAAAAGCGATATGTATGTTTATGACTGAAACATTGTTAAAATGCAGTTTGTTAAATGCACTGATTCGCTGACTACCCTATACACACGATACGCGGAGGTAGACAAATGTAAACATTGGCCATCACTTGCCACAGCATCTGTAGGCGACTTTAGACAAACACTGCCTATGCAGTAAAAGTACTAGTATGATGTTCCTAAAATACAACTTTTAATGTCATCCAGCGAAAAACAAATAAAATAAAATTATTTTAAAAATATATTTTGTCGGTCCGCGGTAAGTTTTGGGTTGACAAGCATTGCAGTAACCAATCGCTTCAGTCGTTCGCAATATTCTCATAACGATGTAAAAAAAGCTTAACTTTGTTTTAATAAATCTCAAAGTTCAAAGTTCTCATAAATACAAGCTTAAAAACACTTTGAAATATCAAATATTAACAAGAGTTGAAAATTTGTTCAAATGACAAAAATTTAATGAGATTTAAATGGATTAGTTCAGGAGAACATGAACAAAAACACGTGAACATAAAAACTGGAATGAGATCTAGTTAAGATTGACGGCATTAAGATGAATAAAAGCTCCCTATACTTCGTTCTACCCCCCACCTGTGTTTAATAACTAATCACGTGGCAGAGATTCGGTCACGTGACACACGTGAACCAATCATGTGACTCGGTGGCAGATGTTGAAGTAAATGACTAGTTTATTACAACTGCTCAAGCGAATGTTAAAGCGTAATAAGGGTGATTTTGTGTCATTTTGTTACAATGTACAACTGAGTCTTTATAATATGTCCCATTATATAAAAATAATTCAGTTACTGTTATGTGATGGTTTTTCCTAAGCAACGTGAAGCTGTTTTCCTGCAAAAACCATTTCCCAATTTAACAGTAACGAATGAAGATATTTAAAAAAACTAGGAGGCTAAGTTTTTAGGCTTTAAGTTTTTACAAAAACTAAGAAATAAAATGTTACTTTGGAACAAACTGTTTTATTGCTTTTCAAATTGATGTATACACTTTTGCACCAATTCTCGAAACATTTTTTCCACTCTGAAGTTAGTATCTCAAATACATGGTTTTCGAAAGCTTCAACAGGTTCTTGAGGTGATCGATGTCCACGCATTTTTTGTTTGACATTGGCGAAAAAAAAAAGTCGTTAGGGGATAAATCAGGTGAATACAGGCAATGAGACAATTCGTTATCCTTCGTCAAATAATCAATCGTTGTGCTATGTGGGAACTTGCATTGTTATGATGCGACGTTTTTGGTTGTTTTTCCAGATTTTGTCGATGACTTCTGGCAAAAAATTGTTGTATACCATTCAGCATTAGCTGTTCTCCGATCCTCTAAAGCAGTGTTTCCAAATCTTTTTAATCTCGTGGCACATTTTCCAAAGAAGAAAAATTTCGCGGCACACCTACGTAGTCATCCTTCGTCTACTTTATTCTTATTAATAGCATTGTACTATAACTTTTATAGGTTTCGATTCATCTTGGAAGACCCAAACAGTGGATTGTTGCTTAGTTTCCGGTTCATATGAGTAAATCCAAGTTTCGTCACCTGTAACGATGCAGTATACGGATTTTGCAGTGCCTAGGTTGAATTTTTTTTAGCATTCCCTTACACCAATCAACACGATCCTTTTTTTGAGCTTCGATGAAATTATGCGGAATCCATCGGGAACAGTTCTTTTTCACAGCTAAATGTTCATGCAAAATCGAATGTATTGCAGTCTGGGATATGCCAAGGGATGCCTCTATCTCACATGCTGATCTTCTTTAATCATTTTGCCCACAGCATCGATGTTTTTTTGAATCACAACCGATTTTGGTCAACCTTCACGAGTTTCGTCACTTGTAACGATGTTGTATACGGATTTTGCAGTGCCTAGGTTGAATTTTTTTAGCATTCCCTTACACCAATCAACACGAGCCTTTTTTCGAGCTTCGGTCTTCACAATATCTTCTACCTACGCTAGCAACTTCAGACTGACTGACAACATTGGCAAATGATCAGGAAAGGCATTATTCGGTAAAATTAATGCGGGAAACGCTATGCGTGGCTACGATGCGCGAACGGTTCTTATTTAAAAAATGGCCCTCGTATATAGTATAACGTATATTACGGCCAGACTCCAGCGTTATATAGTTGGCGTATGCCAGTGTCCGATCAGCTTTCCGGTCGGTCGGTAAAACCCTAAATGGGGAGAAATATGAATTCCGTAACCGCTGTGAAGTGGCTATCAGAAGGACAAGGTAGAAGGCCGCTAGCCCAGTCTAGAGGTAAATGTGGCTTTGCAGGGTGGTCCTGTTAATTACCAATTACCTATGTAAATTATTTTATCTATTATAGATAAAATACTTTATTTGACTCGTATGATTACAAAGCCCGCCTACGACTTGGGTGTTAAACCTCATCCTTGTGAAATATAGCCTCCATTATATGCTTGTTAAATAAAATACATTACTTGAATTTTTATTGAAAGCAAATGCTGGTATTTTTCTTATTCGGCAGTTATTTTAAAAGCGATCAATAGGGAGTTGTTTCTATAGTACTTTGATGGTGACAGAATATTGATCTTAGATTTTTTGTAGCAAACAACTAAACGATTTCGACCGAAAATACATGTTCTAGTCTTGTTCAAGGTTGTATTACTTCTATGTACTTTTATATTATTAGGTCGTCAAGGATGAAATTTGTAAAGAAAGACAAAATTTGTTGATAACTTATAGATATAAGGAATTATTTTATTCATCAAAGTATGCACCCATATTTTCTATACACTTTTGCCATTTAAGCGGCAGGTTGTTCAGGCCGGTGGTATAAAGCCCTGGCGGACGAGAGTCAATGAATTCCTGGAAGGCCAGTTTTACATCATTGTCGGGATTAAACTGTTTTCCTATTAAAAAGTTGTCCAAATTGCGGAAGAAGTGGTAGTCAGTGAGGGCTAGATCTGGTCAGTATGGAGGATGATGAAGAAGTTCCAACTCCAATTCCTGTAGTTTTGCCACAGTCATTTGTGCAGTGTGTGGTCTAGCGTTATCATAAAATAAGATAGAAGTCGATCTGTTGATCAATCTAGGCTGTTTTTCTTTAAGTTTTTGCATCATTTCGTCCAGTTGGTTGCAGTATATTTCTGCTGTGATCGATGAGCCAGTTTTTACCGACCGCCAACATATATAAAGGAGGTATTGTGGTCATACCGATTTTGACATTTCGAGATTTCGATGGATCTCCACGAATTGAGGTCCCTACATAACCTTTTGACTATTTTTAGCATGATGTTTGTCGGTCTGTTTGTCCGTGCGTCTGTCTGTACCCGTGCAGAACAAATTCGGCTGAAAGGATTTTTATGAAACTTCATATTTAAGCTTCTGCCATCAAATAATAAGCTGTTAAAGTTGGCAATATTATTAACTGAAAATTTCATCATTGACGACCTGATACTTCCCAGTTACGAAATATGGAAAATATAATAAACCCAGAAACAATTTTATTGACTCAAATCACGGACCCACATTTTATATTTACTAAAATAAAAATATATAACAATTCAAACTGATTTAAATTAATGTTATCTATTGTCTTATATTCAACTTTTATTATTATTTTATATTGTTATAAATTATAGTTTATTTATTTTTATTACTACAATTTTTCATATTAAAAGTGAATTATTTATTACACAATATTACTTGCTTTGTATGTTATAAATTAATTTTAACGGAAAATATCTACATATTTAATACTTTTAGATATGCAGTCATTTCATAAATAAAGAACACGATTTGTTTTTTTTTACATCTTAATTTTTATTACAGGAATATCTGGGTAATCTGGACCCAGCGTAACAAGTCACAAATCAGACATGCGCAGTAAAACTGTTCTTAAAGATATTCCGTAATCGTAGGTACCTTATTAGAAGTTTCATCCGTAAACGAAGCTATTAATTTACAATCTTAATATTGCGATTCCCTTGAACCACCGTTTTAGACATTTTCTCAGTTTTTAATCATCCGCAAATTGTTTTAACACCCATTTATCTAGTTGCTCCTGATAAAATTTAACATTTCCACGCAAACCAATTTGACATTTCAAACTATTCGTTTATTAGGTCAAACTGTGGCATTTTATTCAAGAACTTTTTCACTCCCACTTAATTTTAATGATAATAAATCGAGAGAAAATTTTTTAACACAATTTAAAGCAGATGTATGTGAATCAAATATTTTTGAGGGTGTTTTAAAGTTAACTCTTTTCTGTTTGTTTTGGATTCAGTTTTAAGGGTTGTCACTCTAAAATGGGTTACATTTTATATACAAATATTAGCTAACACTTGTGGAGTTAGGGTAAAATGGCGGCCATGTAACCTAAACCATAAATTTGACAGAAAAGAAAATCCTACCTTAGATTCTGCTACAATTTCACCTTTTCAGCAACTTTAACACTACCTTCTGAGTAATCAAACACTTTTTAGACATAAAATCTACATTAAAACTTAAAAAAACTGGGTTAAAAATGCAAAAGAACAACACTATGAAAAAAATTATACTCAAGTAGCGTCTATCTCAGATGCAGTCGACTTTGGTCTTTACGTATGAAACCATAATGACTATTATCGCGTATTCTAACTATTTTAGTAAGTTTACATTGGAAAAATTGATATCCTTACATTAAAAACAATATATTTTTTTGAATTTATGTTCAAATAAACCAAATGAAAGTGAAATAGATTTAATTTAACACATTTTAAGAATTTATTTGTTCCAAATTTTTCTCCGCGTTGTCCCTTATAAAAAAATATCCCGGTGTCACAAATATATTGGACCAGGTGTTTTTTACTTCATAAAAAATAAATCAGCTCTTATAAAATGGGTTTTCTTCTCTGTCACAAAAACAGGGATATATAGAAGTTTTTTTATATAAACAAAAAAATATGTTACGTGATATGACACTTTAAAAATTGGGAAATAAGTTATTTAGTTTAGGAATAGTTTGAATTTAAGTAGAAGTGAAATAATTCAAATTTTGTTAAAATCATTGAGAAGTGATCGAATACGCAAACTGGTGGCCATATTATTGTACTGAATACTGTAGCACAGTTTAAACTTATTACGTATATTTAAGTATTGAATTTTTGTTATAATGTTGACAGAAATTGTGAAAAACTATAAAAGCAGAACAAATTGTAGTGTTTTTGACCGAGAGATAAAAAAGTACAAAGATAGGCATCTTTTTTTTACTTTTCCTAAGAAAAATGGAGGGAAAGTTAATATTGAATTCAAATTTTCGTGATATAATTCTGTTGAACGAATAGAGATAGAAACTTGCGGTTTGAATTTTTGAAATCTAGACTTGTATATAGCTAAATAAAAATGAAAGCAGTGATGAGTTAACGCCTTTTTGATCCATATAATTTTGAAAATTAGTAAATATTTAATTTTCATAAGACCTTATCTCAAAAACTACATGAGTTAGGGACCTGCGGTTGGAATTTTTAAAATCCCGAGGTCTTAAGGGGCCTCAGGACATATTATAAAACAACCCCAAACAAAAATCTGACTTTTAATATTGCAATTTATTTTTTGAAATTTAAAAAAATCCTTAACAATAAAAATAGGGACCTGCGGTTTGAATTTTTGAAAACCTACAGAAATTTTTCTACCTAGATAAAAATGGGGTCCTCCATTATTTACGCCTTTTTGATCCGTGTAAAAAAAATGTAAATATTTAAATTTCGAAGGACTGTATCTCTAAATATACATAAGATAGAGAATTGCGGTTGAAATTTTTGGAATCCTGAGGTTTCAAAGGACCTTAGGGCTCATTTTGAAGCAACTCCCAAACAAAATATCTTAAGCGGTAGACGATGCAGTCGGTAGCGGATCGTCATGACGTCACAGCCGCTAACTGCCGAGCAGTTACAGCGAAATAGTTACTGATTAAAATCTCAAAAACTGTTAGAGATGGCCAGCCGTTACTTCCAACCATTTTGGTGCGCAGTTCCAGCGAAATAATACCGTAAGATTGGTCTCCAGATAACCTAGTTTCCAGAGAGTGCGCAAAAGGAGCCTAAGTAATGTTTATTTGTGTAAAATCGTATGTAACTCATATTTTTATCCTTCAAAATTATAAGTGTGTTTTATCATAAATATGTTAACTACACCTTAAACTAATCATCAAAAGTGCTAAATATATTTCTCAATGAGATATGTCCAATAAATTTTATTTATCAAAATATTTACGACATTACGTAACAAATTCTAACCTAACTTTTTGTAAAAAATTTGGTATAAACATTCTATATTTGAGTATATATCTAAAAATAAACTTTCACGAAATCAAATGAAATTAAGCTTTCATTTCTTGTATAAATAAATTTTGTTATAAAATTGGTTTGGGGAAAATGACAATCTGACAGTACGATATGATCATTATATAAATAAATGAAATTGCAAAGATGATATTAAAGTAACAGAGTTTGCTTTAAGAATAATAATAATGAATGTCGTATACCAGAGGTGGAAAATGTTTTGTTCTCATGAGTCAAATACGAGGGGAGAATATATTTGACTGTTTTACACAGTAACAACAATCACAATACAAAGTTAATTAAACAAGTTTAATTTTTCTAAATAACTCTCTTGTTTTAATAGGGGATACGCATAAAATTTATATTTCCTTAAAACTACATTATTTTGATAGGATGTAATGTTAGTTATGTCACCTAACAAAACAAAAATCACATTTTAATTAATATTATAGCCAAATTTTTTAATTAAAATATTGTAAATTTGAAATAAGCCGACCACGGCGCGAAGGTTGCCGAATAAAAACGACTGAGTATGACGTTAAACGATAGGGGTTACACGTCACGGATACAGCTACAACATAATCTTTGCACGTGTGTATATTGTATTGTTCGAGAGTTTTGTATTTGTTTTTAAACAATTTTTCACGCATTTATTATTAAAATGGCAGATAAAGATTTTGTTAGGGCTCAGAGTGATAATTTAACCAACATTGATGCTTTTATGCTCATGGAATATATGAAAAATAAGTAATGCTAAGTAGTGCTGAAGAAATACGTAGTACAAATTTCGCCTTTTCTGTTGTTTTTCGCCATCAGGTAATGATATAAATTGTTTTTTTGAATTTCTAGTTGAACTATTTGTGCACATCGGTACTAAACAATATTTTCGACTATGTTTCGAAATACTGGGGCCTGGATCTTCCATATTTTATATATTTTAATATAAAATTTAATTCGGCAAACATGTATAAATTGTTTTTATAGAATTGAACTTTATTTTAATTAAAATCACTCTAACTTTACATAACCTATAAAAGTTATACAAACAAATAAGTTTTTAACAGACTATGTACGCTGGATAAGCTAGTAGTGTCATGCGTCAGTTAGAAGGGGTATGAAGTCACACGTCGTTTTCGCGCGCTACATACATTTATGATTATTTAAGCCTTCAAATTAAAAAAAATTAAAAACTTTTTTTTATGTTTATATGCAACAAGAGGAATATAATAAAAACAATTTAAAAAATCATGCCTATCCCCTATTCACAGTTATTCTAACGCATGGCCAACTTGCTAATAGCGACCAACAGTTTTTTTGTTGCCTGCGAAGGGGATTGGCAAAATTTTTCGACCCTGAAAAATCGAAATTAACCGACTCTCTAGGGTCAAGAGCTGGCCTCATTGGATCAAGTCCGGCCCCATTGGTCCTTGATAATGGGGCCTTACGATTTTTGACCACTTACAAAGGTTTTGTTTGACGATCCGTATTAATTGTAAAAATTGGGATATTAAGGCCCCAATTTTTAAGGTCAAAATATAAGATTTGAAAAATCCAAACCGCAGTTCTCTATATTTTATTGTTCTCAAGTTAAAATTTGTTGCAATTTCAAAAAAAAAAAAAAAATACAAAAAATTTGATATTAAATATTTTTGTTTGGGAGTTGCTTCAAAATTAGTCCTAAGGCCTTTTAGAATCTCCGGATTTCTAAAATTTTAACTGCAGATCTCTGTCTCATATAGATTTTGAGTTACGGTCTTTCGAAAATAAAATATTAACAAATTTTCAAAACTACACAGATCAAAAAAGCGTTGACTAAAAAAGCCTTATTTTTTATCTAGATAGAAAAAAGTTTGTAGATTTCAAAAATTCAAACCGCAGGTTCCTATATTTTATTATTCTAAAGTTAGGATTTTTTTAAATAAAAAATTTAAAGAGATTGAAAAATTAAAAATTTTGCAAAAATATTTTTTATTTGGGATTTTTTTATAATATGTCCTGAGACCCTATAAAACCTCGGGATTTCAAAAATTCCAACTGTAGGACCCTATCTCATGTAGTTTTTGAGATACGGTCTTTCGAAAATGAAGTATTTACAAATTTTCAAAACTATACGGATCAAAAAGATGTTAACTTAGGAGAGCTTTAATTTTTCTTTAGGTAGATAAAAGTAGAGCTTCGAACCGGAACTGAACCGAAAACCGAAAAAAACCGTTATTTTTGTCGGAACAAAAACCGGAACTGAACCGAAAAAAAATATCGGTTTATTTCGGTTCAGATAATATTTATGTGAGTGAATATAAAATACATTTTATTTAAGATTATTTTTTAAACTGATGAGCAGAAAAAAAATCGTATTTTTTTAAACTGATAAGTGAAAAAAAAATGCGCTTCAATTATTTCAAGAGGGGGGGGGGGGGTGAACGCCAAGAATAGCAGCGGCCTTGGTATGATTATTACAAAATAAGGAATAAAATGTTCTTCTAAATTATAGCAGAAAATAAATTTCTAATACAAATAAAAGCATTTACAAATTTATCACTCGGAACTGAACCGAAAACCGAAAAAAAACGTTTTTTTTCCCGGAACGAAAACCGGAACTGAACCGATATATATATATATGTAAACAAATAAGGGATTTATTGTTTAAATAAAACTCAAGTTGTTCACAGACTATTTAATTCTAAGTATTCACTCTTACAACGTAAGAAAACATCTGATCTCTCTATCAAATTCTACGTGTGTTTTATAAAAACCAATTAGTGTAATGAGCCGTCATCATTATCGTTAATGAGTCGTCATCATTAGTGGGTCCAGATTACGGATTGCATCTTGATAACATTTTATGGTGACGTAACAGGGCTTCGTGGAAGGCTAGATGCTAACATATATATATTTTTTTTTCATTGAACCGGAACGAAAACCGAAACGAAAAAAATAACGGTTCAAAGCCCTGGATAAAAGTCTAAATTTCAAAAATTCAAACTGTAGGTTTCTATCTCTAATCCTTCAACAAGAAAATCCTCTCGAAAATTTACTTAATATTAACTTTCCCTCCATTTTTCTCAGGAAGAGTAAAATAAGCTAAGATGCCTATCTTTGGCTTTAAATGATAACCAAAAACACTACAATTTGTTCTGCTTCATAGTTTTTCTCAACTTCTGTCGACACAACAATGCAACACTAAAATATATGTAAAAAGTTCAAACTGTACTGCAGTATTTAGTACAATAATTTGGCCACCAGTTAGCGTATGAAAGCGTATCACTTCGCAATAGGTATCTGTAACGCCTATAGATTGCTTACGGAACACATTACGGATTGGTCAAAATTGACCCATAAGTAATTATGTTGAGAAATAAAAATTAAATTAAAAAATTGATGTGAAGTGTGAATATTCACACATTTCAGAGTTTCGTAGGTATATAATAAGTGAAGGCGGTATGCTGAGTGTGTAGGACAAATTTTACTTTATAGTAATCACGGCAAAATGAACGATATTTTTAAAATATTTTTTCGTCTGTTAATCATATAATAAGACTGGTTATTAAATTTACGCTCTTAAAAATTAAATACAACATTTGTCAAAATATAACTAGAATTTTGACAAAATAATTTCAACATAATAAAAATGCAAAAAAAAAAAACAGAAAAAATAAAATTCACTCCGTCCGTACTCGAACTCGAAACCCTTCGTTTTCCAGAGAATTTTAGCTTCCGACACCAGCGCTATAACCCGTTGCGCCATCGGACACTTTGCATATGAGTGTCTTACATTGTTATAACTTTTGTACTTTGTTAACCAAAAACCACAAAAAATGCGTTATTTTCCGAAAACATAATCTGATCAAAAATTCCTGTTGTACTATTTCGGTTCACACCAATATACATTACTTGTAATTTTTTTAGATTTTTAGTTTAAACCATCTGGGCTACAGGGTGTGGGACAAAAATTTTTTTGCACAATTTTGGCAAAAATCGCCTCAAAATAATTTATTTTGCAAAAATAAAAATTTGATCGTTAATCCACGTACTAAGGGCTTTCATTTGATACCGTACTCAGAATTTAAAAAAAATATTTTTGTTTTCGATGAGCACATATTTGTTTATATTTTTAGGGGGGTATGTTTTTTAGATGTTTTAGTATTTTTCCTATGTGCGGGTCAAAGAGTTGTATAAGCCTGCCAAATTTCAACTCTCTAGGTTTAGCCGTTTGGCTACAATTTTAACCGAACAGACAGACAGACAGACAGACAGACAGACAGACGACAAAATGACGGTATAAGGGTTTTTTGGTCATACCTACAAAACCCTAAAAAGAAATTATTTTATTTTCATTTTCACTATTATTCATCTCATCCTTGTAATATAGTGCTGGAGGTCAAGAAACAGAACTTACCATCTTTGCCATAAGTGGCGCACGATGCTGTGAAACTATTAAGTAGATATTGGCGACTTTAATAGAATCTAAGAATTTTAAACTGTGTAGAGACTGTTGCCAGATAATTCTTTTCATTCTTTAATATTTTTATTTTTAAAATAAAGTTTTTTTGGCAGTGTGACAATTTTTTTTCATGGTTCGTGAGTATGATAGAGTAAATATTGCCGATAACTTTACTACGAGATTTTGTTTGAAAGTCTACGAACTGAATTTGTTTACATAATCACTTTCCCAAAATAAAATTCTAATGAAACCAGAACAAATAATTTGATTCCAAAATTAGTGTATTTATTTTAATTTTATATTCACATTAAACATATTTTATGAGTGTGGAATTTTTAGTTTATATTGTAGTTTGTAAACTACTTTTTCCTTCTCACTCTATCTCTTCATTCTTCGAAACTAGTATCCAAGATTCAGGTTGATTAACTGAAGGCCTGTTAGTCAATCTTTTGGACTCCCTTACCCAGACACAAATATTTGAAAGTACAAATTGTCGAAGATTTTTCCATGTATGTACAGTAGGGGGACCATTTTCTTAAGAAGGCAATGCGGGACGGAGCAAAAAAAAGGTCCTCATCTCCCAAATCCAAGTGAAGAGCAAAAAAAAAGGTCCTCACATCCCAAATCCAAGTGAAGAGCAAAGAAAAAAGGTCCTCATCTACCAAATCCAAGTGAAGAGCAAAAAAAAAGGTCCTCATTTCCTCAAATACAAGTTACAAAATGCGGGACTTTTGCGGGACGCATCTTAATGCGGGACAAAAGGTTAGAATGCGGGACAAAAGGTTAGAATGCGGGACAGTCCCGCAAAAAGCGGGACGAATGGTCACCCTAATGTACAGCAGAAGTTGATAACTTGTTTGATCGTCGAATTCGTCTTCATATCCACTCCCTCTAAAAAAATGTACATCTATAAGCCCACAGCCAGTTTAAAAAAATTATAATAATAAGTGCTAGCTGGAGGGGAAAATTAAAAATTTTCAGTTGCCTACCAAGGGTGAATCCAAAATTTGTAATTAACGATCGGAAGGGATTCAAAAAATTTCAAGTGACGACCGGGAACTCAAAATTTTCAAATAAAAACTGTGGCGAATCAAAATTTGACCAGAAGAGACGAGAAATCTGAAAGAACAGGAAATTTGCCGACCACGGCCCAAAAAATAGCCCACCGATCTTCAGACAACAAACCACCTTTTTCCATCGAATCCCGAGCTAGAATCGATCCCTAACAATGTCATATCGACCCCTTTGAGGTTCAAATGGACTTATTTTGGGATCCTTGTTTTAAGCTCTAAAGACGCAGGAGGCTCAGCTACAAAGGGTAATTTCTTGTAGCTCTTAAGTAAATGAAAAGGCCCCTACAAAGTATCTCGATCTGGTTCTATTCTTTTCAAGGATTTTCGGCCAAGCTTTTCACATATATCCAATTTCTTGAGAAAACGACCTACGCCAGATACTTGCTGGTCTACTTCATCTACGCTCTTCTTAAGGATTCCATTCAAGTGCTTGTTTGGAGATGGTTCCATTTTCTTCCATTTTCTGGGGAGCAACTAAGGACCAGAGCAATTTTTGGGGGTACCAACTGAGGGACAGAGCAATTTTGACGTCGATGCGTTACAGGTTATGTACGAGGTCTGTTCAAAAAGTGTTTTTTCAAAAATTATTTATTTATTCATGAATATCTATTTTGTCCCCTTCAAAGTAATCCCCACCAGATATTATACACTTGTGCCAAAGTTTTTTCCAATCCTCGAAGCACTTGAAAAAATCATTTTTTGTGATCTTGTTCAGCTCCTCCTTCGATGCCGTCTTTATCTCCTCACTCGTAGCGTAGCGTCGTCCTTTCATGGGCCTCTTCAGTTTCGGGAACAAGAAAAAGTCACAGGGGGGCAGCTCTGGGGAATACGGTGGCTGAGTCATTATTAGTGTGTGGTTTTTGGCCAAAAATTCGCGCACAAGCAACGATTTCACATCTTCTCGGCCCTCTGAGAACATTTTGTACCACCGATAAACGTTGCTTCGGTTCAAGGTAGCTTCACCATATGCCACAGTCAACATTCTTAATTTTGTTTTTCACACAAAATTTGATACAGATTCTTTGATTCATTTTTTGGTAGGTATAAGCAAACATCGAAGACGAGCCAAAACACATGCAAGCAAAACAACTGTCAAAAATTTACTGAACATTCAAAATGGCCGAACTTGTCGGCATAAGTGAGAGACATGAGTACCAGCATAAGGCTACAAAAAAATAGAAAATCGAATATACGTAACCCGCGGAAATTCAAAATTCGCGATACTTTTTGAACAGACCTCGTATATTTCAAAAAATTTCTAGTTGGCATCTCAAAAAATAAAAAATTGATGTGAAGTGTGAATTTTCACACATTTCAGGGTTTTGCAGGTATTTAGTAAGTGAATGATGATTATTTTGGATGCGAAAACAAATTTTATATTAAAATATTTTTTTTGTTAATTTTAATTCGAACGCCTAATACCATTATTTAGGTTTCTAAATATGTGCAGTATTTTTTTTTATATAGCAAGGTTCATTAAGAATTTCAAAATTGCGCCTATGGCTTCCATTGGTTGTTATAAGTTCCGCCCCTCTGATTTCGTGTACATTGAAACAGAATTAAATTATAATTTAAACAATTTCCACTGGCTATTAAATTTACGCTTTTAAAAATTAAATGCAACATTTGCCAAAATATAATTAGAATTTTGAAAAAATAATTTAAACAATATAGAAATTTAAAAAATATATATATATATATAGTCTCTTCTCCAGGGTTCGATTCCGATCGGATCGGGTTACATGGGTGAAAAGTCAGCGTCAAATACCACTAGACCAGCACACACGTTAGAGTGTTGCTTGTTACAAAGCTATAACTTGTGTACATTATTAGCAAAAAATCACAAAAAATGCGTTTTTTTCCAAAAACCTAATCTGATCAAAAATTCCTGTTGAACTATTCCGGTTCACACCAATGTACATTACTTAGAATTTTTTCAGATTTTTAGTTTAAACCATCTGGGCTACAGGGTGTGGGACAAATTTTTTTTTGCACAATTTTGGCAAAAATCGCATCAAAATAATTTATTTTGCAAAAATAAAAATTTAATCGTTAATCCACGTACTAAAGGCATTCATTTGATACCCTACTCAGAATTTAAAAAAAATATTTTTGTTTTCGATGAGCACATATTTGTTTATATTTTTAGGGGGGTATGTTTTTTAGATGTTTTAGTATTTTTCCTATGTGCGGGTCAAAGAGTTGTATAAGCATGCCAAATTTCAACTCTCTAGGTTTAGCCGTTTGGCTACAATTTTTACCGAACAGACAGACAGACAGACAGACAGACAGACAGACAGACAGACAGACAGACAGACAGACAGACAGACAGACAGACAGACGACAAAATGACGGTATAAGGGTTTTTTGGTCATACCTACAAAACCCTAATAAAAAAGATAGAGGACTGCGGTTGGAATTTTTGAACTTCTATGGCCTGAAATATTATAGAAACACATTTTGATTTAAATTGAAACAATGTTTTGCTCAAATTTGACCTCGGAATAACAAGTTTCGTTGGGAAGTGTGCCTTCATTTACAAATATAACTATAAACAACCGAACTTATTGATATTAAATCGGTCAAATTCATTAGAAACATTTAAGTTGTTTACTGACAATTGTAAATTATCAAAGTTCATGGACCATTCAAAATCTATATCTTTTTAATTTAAACAATTGTAACATTTAATTTATCAAATAGAATATAGATATCTCTTAATATTTATAGATGTCGATTTATATTTATGGGTACGAGAAATTGATCTATTTATATCATCATAGCTATTCATATCTTAGAAAAAATAATCTGAAAATAGAAATTAGTGTTTAGTTTGGAATAGAAGAGAAGAGGTTTTAGCTTGGGATTCATGGAAAGCTGGTGCTTTAGTATTCATTATCAACACCATCAGTGCTAGCGTGCTTCTTCAAGTGTTCTGCTTTTCATGGACGTTAGCTATGATAATATGATTTTTGTTTTTGTGTTTTACTTAGAAATTATTTTTATATTGCGTGCCTCGTCTGTTAATTTTTAGGATTTTGTAGGTATGACCAACCCTTATACCGTCATTTTGTCGTTTGTCTGTCTGTTCGGTAAAAAATGTAGCCAAACGGTTAAACCTAGAGAGATGAAATTTAGCATGCTGTATGCATTATGCATGAACAAATTATTTTGTTCTACACAAAAATTTTTGTCCTACACCCTATAGCCCAGATGGTTTAAACTAAAAATCTGAAAAAAATATAAATAATGTACATTGGTGTGAACCTGAATAGTACAACAGGAATTTTTGATCAGATTATGTTTTCGGAAAATCACTCATTTTTTGTGTTTTTTTGTTGACGATGTACAAAAGTTATAGTTATGCAACACACTATACTAGAAGGCGTATCCTGGTCTAATGGTTAGCTTGCTCGCTTGCTACCCAGCATATTAGGGTTCCCACTCGGGCAGAGGAGACAATTTTATTTTGTTTTTTTTTTTTAATTTATATTTTGTTTAAAGGGGGGGTATGGTCAGAGCAGCACATTTTATACCCATTTTCAAGATTTTTTTTTAGAAAACTGTTAATAGTAACTTGATTGGGATAATACCTACAGTAAAAAGCAACCTTTGAAGAGTATCCAAAAAAATTTTTATTGAAAAATATCGAAAATTAAGCTCGTGACATGAATTTGAAATTTTCGTTCAGGACAAAGAGTTGATTTGCGGTGAGACACATAACTAATGACTGGATCATCTAAAACAAAAAAACCAAAAATATATCGTTAGTTTATGAGTTTCTTGAGGTAACGCTGTCGAGTTTTTTCAAATATCTAGATTATTTAATTTTTGGTATAAGTTTGAAGTCAAAAAAACGAAAAAAACGGAATTTGTTTTTTCGAAATTTCTGTTTTCAGTTGTAAAAAATTCCATAAAAAAAATAACAAGCAAGAAAAAAAAAAAAAATATCTCGACAGCGTTACCTCAAGAAACTCATAAACTAACGAAATATTTTTGGTTTTTTTGTTTTAGATGATCCAGTCATTAGTTATGTGTCTCACCGCAAATCAACTCTTTGTCCTGAACGAAAATTTCAAATTCATGTCACGAGCTTAATTTTCGATATTTTTCAATAAAAATTTTTTTGGATACTCTTCAAAGGTTGTTCTTTACTGTAGGTATTATCCCAATCAAGTTACTATTAACAGTTTTCTAAAAAAAAAATCTTGAAAATGGGTATAAAATGTGCTGCTCTGACCATACCCCCCCCCCTTAAATTATTTTGTCAAAATTCTAGTTTAATTTTGGCAAATTCCATTTATTTTTAAGAGCGTAAATTTAATAACCAGTTGGAATTGTTGGAATTATATTTTCATTTTCTGTGTCATGTATACGAAACCAGAGGGACGGAGTATATGACTTAAAACAACCAATGGAAGCCATAGGCGCAATTTTTAAAATCCTAATGAAACTTGCTATATATAAAAAAAATACTGCACATATTTAGAAACCTAAATAATGGTATTAGGTATTCGAATTAAAATTAACAAAAACATATTTTTACATAAAATTTGTTTTTAAAGCTCTTAGATTAACAGACGAAAAATTATTTTAAAAATATCGTTCATTTTGCCGTGATTACTACAAAGCAAAATTTGTTCTACACACTCAGCATGCCGCCTTCACTTATTATATACCTGTGAAACCCTGCAATGTGTGAAAATTCACACTTCACATCAATTTTTTTTACTATACCATTGTAACTGCCTCTCATTTCTTGTGTATTGTTTGGTGTACGGTGGTCGAATATTTACATTCTTACAAGTTATTTGTTTGTATAGATTATTAGCAGAAATTATGGCAATATAAATATTTAAACAATAATCTTTACATCTTTTTCTAAGTATTATTAATGGAAATTATTTCTAATAATACTTAAAATAACATTTTTGACATTTACAAGGGGAACTCCATTTTAAATTATAAATATTTACTTAGTTCTTGTTAATAAGTTTCCAGTAAAAGTGTAAATTTTAAGTGTTTATAATGCTCTTCATAAAGTTGACCATGGCTTGAAGGGCCGGCGGAACGCACTCCGCAGGTAATGCAAGATATTAGGGCGCTTGATACCGGGGGGCGTCAAGGTTATAACCTGCAATATTATATGAGGACTTTTTTTTTAGATCTTCACTTGAAATTTAGAAGTGAGAAGGAGGAACTTTGTTTTTTCAGGTCTTCACTTGAAATTTTGCCTTGTCTGGGGGCGCTCCATTAAATCTTGCCTACGGGCGCCAAAGACCCTCACGCCGGCCCTGATGGCTTGTGTTTGACTTAACCAAGAATCCCTTATTTGTTTGTAAGGTAGAAATTGTGGCTAAACTGTTGGAGATAGTGAGTTGAAATTGCATGCATATACACAGACACATATTTAAAAAATCCGCATATTTTGGGTTCATTGACGTATTTAAAACTTTTACAATATTTGGTAACACCTATATATTTCCTATCCTATTTTTCCATAACAGCAATACTGCATTCTAACGTTTGAACGGACTATAAATACCTACTGGGGTAAACAATGGTGTCACCAATCGGTTTCCACTGGTTTCGGGAAACCGGTAGTTAATTCACGGCGGTTTATTATAAACCGCCTGTCGGGTATAAATAGATTGAAGAGAAAAATATAAATAATTATAACTCATCCCCTCTTCCTTCAAATTTTCTAGAGCAGCGTTTCTCAACCGGGGGTCCGCGGCTCACTGGAGCCCTGAAAGCTTCATCAGGGATCGCGAAGTCATACAAGATCGAAGCATGAAAATATTATTGTTTTGTTATTATTTTTTTTATTATGCTCCGAGCTACAGATAACTCAAGAGTAAGGATACAAAAGTGTTTAAATGAAAATGAAAGGCACTTTGAACACTTGTAAATAAAAATACTTTACTTTGAAATCATTAGAGAGAATACAATTTTTCGTCACACAGTTCATAAATTAGTTGTGGCGTACGCAGAAAATATTTCAGGGGGGATTTTTCACAACATCGATTTTTATACGTATGGAAAAAGAGCACAATTTTAAAATGCGGTAATTATAATTTTACTTCTTTTCGAATTTTCAAGATGGGATTTATCCTCCTAAGCCCCCCTCCTTGCGTACGCAATTGGATGGCATCACTGCTTGTCTGTTTGTACTCGAAAAATATTGTCTCTTACTAGATACCTACAAAACTCTGAAATGTGTGAAAATGCACACTTCAGTTAAATTTATTTGATGGTATTCATCATTTATGAATACAGTGTAAACCAATAAAATAGGCACAGATCGTTATTTGCCGGCGATCGTTCGCTCGGTTGCGGATAAAACGTATGTTACCCCTTATGTAATTTCATACTTTGCTGAACAATTCAGTGCTGTCATGTTAAAAGATGACACATTTTAGTTTGTTTCGATATAATATTTCTTTTAAATGTATAATAAAAAAAGTAGTAAAATAAAACATAAAACGATATGAAAATTTAAAAAGCAGATATAAAATTTTTATATAAATGCTTTACTGAAGATTGGGTCAAAGATAAGTTGTCAATTTTAATGGTAATGTATGACACAGGGGGTCGATTTGTTAATGGATATTTAAAAAAAAATTAATTAACTACTATAAATACATGGTTTGATCAAAAATACACTGTGCGTATTGTTCAATAATTAGTAAGTGAAAACAGTGGCGTAAATAGGGTATGCAAGATATGCCGTTGCATAGAGGCCCGATGCTCTAGGGCAGCGTTTCCCAACCTTTTTTCATGGCGGACCGGCCAGCGAACAAGAAAAAATTCGCGGACCGGCATGTTTAGAAAGTATGTGTATGGCAAAAGTTTTACATTTTTTATTGCACTGATTACAAATACAAGAAAAAAACAACAAATACAAAATCACATATAATTAGTGAAAAAAGAAACAAATTATTACTTAAGCAATAAACAGATTAAGGACCAAGATTTTCATCTTAAAATTAAGTGGGTTATAAATTAACAGGAGAATAGTTGCATAGTAAAAAAAAATTTTCGCTGTCCGGCATAAAATCTCGCGGACCGGTTGTTGGGAAACACTGCTCTAGGGTAGGGTGACCATTTTCTTAAGAAAGCAATGCGGGACAAAGCAAAAAAAATTGATGTGAAGTGTGAATTTTCACACATTTCAGGGTTTTGCAGGTATTTAGTAAGTGAATGATGATTATTTAGGATGCCAAAACAAATTTTATGTCAAAATATTTTTTTATGAATTTTAATTCTAATGCCTATTACCATTATTTAAGTTTCTAAAGATATTTTTTTTATATATCAAGGTTCATTAAGATTTTGAAAATTGCGCCTATGGCTTCCATTGGTTGTTTTTAGTCATAGCTCCTCCACTTTGATTTCGTGTACATTCTGTACACGAAACTCATTCGTGTACACTGGTTATTAAATTTACGCTTTTAAAAATTAAATGCAACAATTGCCAAAATATAACTAGAATTTTGAAAAAATAATTTAAACAATATAAAAATGCAAAAAAAAAAAATAAAAAATAATATTGTCTCCTCTCGTAGGATTCGAACTCAAATTCTCGGGCAGAATGCAAGTATCTTAGCCACTGCACCAAGAAACACGTTACTGTTTAGCGTCTATATAACTATATAACTATAACATTATTAGCAAAAAAACACAAAAAATGCTTTTTGTTCCAAAAACATAATCTGATCAAAAATTCCTGTTGTACTATTCCGGTTCACACCAATGTACATTACTTAGAATTTTTTCAGATTTTTAGTTTAAACCATCTGGGCTACAGGGTGTGGGACAAAAATTTTTTTGCACAATTTTGGCAAAAATCGCTTCAAAATAATTTATTTTGCAAAAATTTAAATTTAATCGTTAATCCACGTACCAAGGGCTTTCATTTGATACCCTACTCAGAATTTTAAAAAAATATATTTTTTTTCGATATGTACATATTTGTTTATATTTTTAGGGGGATATGTTTTTTAGATGTTTTAGTATTTTTCCTATGTGTGGGTCAAAGAGTTGTATAAGCATGCCAAATTTCAACTCTCTAGGTTTAGCCGTTTGGCTACAATTTTACCGAACAGACAGACAGACAGACAGACAGACAGACAGACAGACAGACAGACAGACAGACAGACAGACAGACGACAAAATGACGGTATAAGGGTTTTTTGGTCATACCTACAAAACCCTAAAAAAGGTCGTCACTTTCCAAATACAAGTAAAGAGCAAAAAAAGGTCTGTCGTGAAATATTCGCAAAAATATTAAAATGGACACGAGTAAACTCACATTTCTGGTTATCCGATTTTTACCAAAAGTTGATCAACTCGTGCCATTGATGTCAAAAGCTTAAATATAAAGTTTCATAAAAATCCTTTTAGCCGAATTTGCTCTGCACGTGTACACGGATCGACAGACAGACAGTCAGACAGACAGACAGACAGACAGACAGACAGACAGACAGACAGACAGACAGACAGACAGAGCAACAGACATCATGCTCAATTCGTGGAGATCCATCGAAATCTCGAAATGTCAAAATCGGTATGATCACAATACCTCCCTTATTGTCAACTGACAATAACTGAAGCGCCTCTAGTGGGATTTTGAGAAACTGAAGGTTGTAGGATAGTCGAGTTTGTGACAAGCATGGGAATATGTTCTTAGGAGTGGAAAGACAGTTAAATACCATTTTAGAGTGTGTTCCCGTGTGTTTCAATAAATATCACATGAAGATACCATTGAACCTGTCAAAAATATCCTACCAAATTCAGCCATGATGTGAATGCAGTAGCGCCTCTATCGGTAGTGTCAGATGTCAATATACATTTGTTGGCGGTCGGTAAAAATAGATTATAGATGTTGCATCATGATTTGAATGATGATTTAAAGTTGATATCCTTAAACTGGTTGACCACAAAGTTGGTCACCTTACTTTGAACTGAACTTGTAATAGTGGGTCGTTGTTTTCCTAACAAAATATTTGGAATTAATAAAAATCTAATTTACTTAATAACGTTATAAATAATGTAAATATTGACAAAATCATTATGAAATATATTATTGAAGAAAATCAATATAATTCGAATAAAGAATAAAGCCTTGAACATGTTAAAGTTCTTTCATATAGACCACTTTTTGTAGTTGTAGTTGATCAAAAAATCGACCATACAGTCTAACATAATTTTTCTTGTACCGGAAGAATTTCGAACTACAATAGGTTCTTCTATTACGATTTTCCCGAAAAATCGCCCATTATTCAAAATCGCGCAACAAAAATAATAGATCTTATGGGAAAAATACAGTCCAAATATCATTGGCGTGGTGTGAATTTCTGATGCAGGGATGCAGTGAAAAGATATGCATGTAAGCAAAAATATTCACGCGAATGTCAAGGGCCGACTGTACTCCAGTTTTTTAATGACTCTACTTTTGTCAATAAGTATTTTTTTTGCTTACATAATTAAAAGCAGCAAAAGAAGTTTTTGTCAATTCATAAATTACATCTGAATTTATCGAAGTAATTTCTGAAATTTTTAAATTAATAAACACATATAAAAACTATTTTTAATTCGAATTCGTACATACGCTTCTTGGCGTTGCTACGTACTCCAGCGTTTCTCAACCGGTGACCCGCGGTCCACTGGTGGTCCTTAGCAAATATTTAGTGGTCCGCGAAAGGCTTATAAATTATTATTTTTAGATTTTTGTTCGTTTTTTTATGACCTATTGTTATTGTTCATTGTGTATTTAGATGAATATTTGGGGAGCTGCGGGGGGACATCCTAAAGTTAAATTTTACTTTACTTTAATTTACTTTACATCAAAAATGTACATATGTATATGTATATATAGTTAAATTAGGAAAAAAAATGAAAATTATTAAAAAATAATATTAAGGAGACAAGGTGAGTGTTACTTATAAGGATGAAATATCTCATTTATCATTTACTTAACAGCAAAAATAAATACGGGAAATGAAACTATTCCTCTGTATTTAATGTAGATTTTAATAAGATATATATTAGGTCGTCAAGGATGAAATTTGTAGTTAATAATTTTGCCAACTTTAACAGCTTATTATTTGACATTGACTTAATATTTTACCGTTCTGCTGTTTTTGTTGGAAAGTTACACATCTCGCCTGTTTAAAGAAATCATTGTATGCTCTAAAAAATAACAAAAACTTTTTAAAAAATTAACTTTTTAAAATTAATTTTGTTGATAATGCTACGGTCGGAATTTCGCACTATTATGAAGTATGACTTCTTACGTGGAACTACGACATCGCAGACCGCGCGAAACATTAATAGTGTATTTGGCTCTAGTGTTACTACGCAGCAGACAATATCAAATTGGTTCGCTAAATTTCGTACAGGTAACTTAAAAACAAACAAAACAAAAAACTGGTTCATCGATCACTGCAGAAATATACTGCAATCAACTGGACGAAATGATTCAAAAATTTAAAGAAAAACAGCCTAGATCGGTCAACAGATCAACTCCTATCTTATTGCATGATAACGCTAGACCACACACTGCACAAATGACTGTAGTAAAACTACAGGAATTGAAGTTGGAACTTCTTCATCATCCTCCATACTCACTGACCTAGCCTCTACTGACTACCACACCACTTCTTCCGCAATTTGAACAACTTTTTAATAGGAAAACAGTTTTATTCCGACAATGCTGTAAAACAGCCCTTCCAGTAATTCATTGACTATCGTCCACCAGGGTTTTATACCACCGACGTAAACAACCTGCCGCTTAAATGGCAAAAGTGTATAGACAGTATGGGTGCATACTTTGATGAATAAAATAATTCCTTATATTTGTAAGTTATTAACCAACTTTGCCTTTTTTTCTACAAATTTAATCCTTGACGACCTAAGTCTATTTTAGTATTTTAAGTCTTCAACATATTGTTTTATATGTCTAATCTATGTATTTTTTTTTTCCAGGTAAGTCCAGTCAATCTTATGGAGGAAATTAGCAGATAAGGTTTTTTAAATCATTTTTATTCTTTTACGAGATAAATTGAGTGATTTATATACTAGATCGTGTAAATTTTAACAGTGATTTTTTGATATTTTTTAATATTGGGTCATGCCTACCGTATTTGTTGCGGTAGATTGAATTTGTTCAGTATATAGCTTTCAATGTTGTCAGGGTACTGCAACCAAAATGTGTAATATCGATTGGTTGAAAATTAGGACTACGTTTTTAGGGTAGCCGCATTGAACTGAAAAGGGGAATGATTACTAAGCTCTGCAAACGTAAGCTTACATCCCTTACACTAATTTCATTTAGAATCGATTAATTTATAGGTATACTAACTTAAAACCTATCAAATATAAATATAAAGTGTGAATTTTCACACATTTCAGGGTTTTGCAGGTATTTAACAAGTATAAGAAGGCAATATAATGAATTCATTAATTAAAGACATGCATGTCCATCTCGTATGGATCCAGTGGTGTCACCCAGCCGGTTTCCAACGGTTTTCGGAAACCGGTTGTTAAAATTTAAAGTGGTTTCTAGAATCTGGTTTAAAAAATATCCGTAAAAATCAGTATCAGTAAAAAAAAATATGTGAAGTGGGAATTTACAAACATTTCAGGGTTTTGTAGGTGTTTAATAAGTGTAAGAAGGCAAAAGGCTGGATGTCTAGAGCAGTGTTTCTCAATCGGTGGTCCGCGGACCACTGATGGTCCGTAGCAAAATTTTAATGATCCGCGAAAGCCTTAACAAATTATTAATTTTGTGATTTTTTTTCATATTTTTTTAACTTTTGTTAATTTTTGTGATTTTTATTTCTAAGAAATTATCTGTAGTCTATGTGTAGACTACAATAAACTTGTTTAATAGTGCATTTATTATATTTTATTATAAAAAAATTACCTACAATATTATTTTTGTGGTTCGCGGAAGAAAATTAGATATTTTACTGGTCCGCGGTACGTTTTCGGTTGAAAAACCCTGGTCTAGAGCCATATTTTTCCTATAATCACATTAAACTCAACAGTTCTTTATGATTATTTTTATTCAAGAGTACAAGAGTTCCATTTAACTTTTTTAAATTTAAATAATTTGCGAAAATTTCGTCACAATAAAATTTAAATTAAAAACTATTTTAATTTAAATTCTAGCTATTTTTTCTAGATTTGCTTCTTATCTAAATCTTCATTAAATTACTAAGAAAACGAAATCTGATCTATAATTCCTCTCATACATTTTCGGTTTAGATCAATATACATTATTTTTCAGATTTTAAATTTAACCCCTTTGTGTTAATTTGGATTTTTTTTTTTTTTTGTAAAAATCGTATTAAAATAATAAAAATCTAAAAAACTACTTTTCGTTTCTTAATCTACGTCTTAAGAGCTTTTTTTGATACCACAATATATATTTTTTTTAAAATAATTATCTTTCCAACGATACAATTTTTTAAAATATTTTTCGAAAAATTAATGTACTCAAAAATTCCTGTTGAACTATTCATTTTATCTCAATTATTGTAACTCTGTATTTTATTAAACACATTATTAAAATAAATAATTTTATTATAACAATAAGTATAAACTTCTTATAACGTCGATATAATACAGTATTCTTGTTTATGATAATACAAAATGTTGACAGCACAAATTCAAAGAGTATTTTTTTATAATAGAAATTATGTTGCCAATGCGGACGATGTTTAATACCCTTTTCACACTAGAACTTTAAGACGAGTGAACTTAAAGTTCACCAATGTTTAACATCGGTATACTTTCACACTTGATGTTTAAATCTCTGGTGCTGTCATCAGCTACAGTAATTTTGTCCTTAAGTTACCGTCATGAAATTACCAGTTTTGAACTGTCTGCGCAGACGCACATTTTGAATTATTATAATCAAATATGGATATTTCATTTCATTCTACAATAAAGACACTACAATAAAGAATATATTACACCTGTATTAACATGTAAGTCGATACATTTTATCTCAATTATTGTAGCTCTGTATTTTATTAAACACATTATTAAAATAGATAATTTAATTATAACAATAAGTATAAACTTCTTATAACGTCGATATAATACAGTATTCTTGTTTATGATAATATAAAATGTTGACAGCACAAATTCAAGGAGTATTTTTTTATAATAGAAATTAAGTTGGCAATGCGGACGATGTTTAAGACGCAGATCTCTGTCTTAAACATCGCTTGTATTTAGACGAGGCCATACGGTTTCACATTAGCGTTTAAAGATACATTCACTTTAACATCCGATCTTAAAGTTCTAGTGTGAAAAGGGTATAAGACGCAGATCTCTGTCTTCAGTATCGCTTGTATTTAGACGAGGTCATACGTTTTCACATTAGCGTTTAAAGACACATTCACTTTAACATCCGATCTTAAAGTTCTAGTGTGAAAAGGGTATAAGACGCAGATCTCTGTCTTCAATATCGCTTGTATTTAGACGAGGTCATACGTTTTCACATTAGCGTTTAAAGACACATTCACTTTAACATCCGATCTTAAAGTTCTAGTGTGAAAAGGGTATAAGACGCAGATCTCTGTCTTCAATATCGCTTGTATTTAGACGAGGTCATACGTTTTCACATTAGCGTTTAAAGACACATTCACTTTAACATCCGATCTTAAAGTTCTAGTGTGAAAAGGGTATAAGACGCAGATCTCTGTCTTCAATATCGCTTGTATTTAGACGAGGTCATACGTTTTCACATTAGCGTTTAAAGACACATTCACTTTAACATCCGATCTTAAAGTTCTAGTGTGAAAAGGGTATAAGACGCAGATCTCTGTCTTCAATATCGCTTGTATTTAGACGAGGTCATACGTTTTCACATTAGCGTTTAAAGACACATTCACTTTAACATCCGATCTTAAAGTTCTAGTGTGAAAAGGGTATAAGACGCAGATCTCTGTCTTCAATATCGCTTGTATTTAGACGAGGTCATACGTTTTCACATTAGCGTTTAAAGACACATTCACTTTAACATCCGATCTTAAAGTTCTAGTGTGAAAAGGGTATAAGACGCAGATCTCTGTCTTCAATATCGCTTGTATTTAGACGAGGTCATACGTTTTCACATTAGCGTTTAAAGACACATTCACTTTAACATCCGATCTTAAAGTTCTAGTGTGAAAAGGGTATAAGACGCAGATCTCTGTCTTCAATATCGCTTGTATTTAGACGAGGTCATACGTTTTCACATTAGCGTTTAAAGACACATTCACTTTAACATCCGATCTTAAAGTTCTAGTGTGAAAAGGGTATAAGACGCAGATCTCTGTCTTCAATATCGCTTGTATTTAGACGAGGTCATACGTTTTCACATTAGCGTTTAAAGACACATTCACTTTAACATCCGATCTTAAAGTTCTAGTGTGAAAAGGGTATAAGACGCAGATCTCTGTCTTCAATATCGCTTGTATTTAGACGAGGTCATACGTTTTCACATTAGCGTTTAAAGACACATTCACTTTAACATCCGATCTTAAAGTTTTAGTGTGAAAAGGGTATAAGTTCGATTCCCTCAAGTAGAGTATCAGCGTCAATATACAACACTTAAAATCATCGTTAATAGAGAACATAGTAGACATCAAAGTAAAAATATAAATTGCATAACTTAAAGTATTCACATAAACTATAACGGTTAAAAAACTTTTATTTCTATTAAATATTTTCACGGCATCAAACGAAATTCCAATTTTTTTTGCTACAAATCAAGTTACGTCCTATCTGTCGAGTAACTTATAAAGTAGTGATATTTTTAGTTATATTAGATATTTCTGTAGACGTTATAGAATAGCAACATAATAAGTTTGGTTATCCTTTAGTCATGGGCTATTTTAGAACCTGCGTGAGAAAAAACGTTAGCAGTAAATTTCTCACCAATAGGGATATGATAAAAGATATAGTAAAAACTATTCTTTTATTATAAAAGAATCGTAAATTACTATTTGTTTCTATTGATTATATTTCATTTATAAATAGAAAAATAGCAGTATTTTCATCGATCTTAAATGTGGTTGAAATTAAAAGGACTTTAATAAAATATCAACAGGGTCTAAATTAGGGCAATAAGATTAGGCACACAAGGCATTTGTCTAGGGCAGCGTTTCCCAACCTTTGCTGCTGTGACAATAAGGGATAGGCATGATTTTATTTTAATTTTTTATTATATTCCTCTTGCTGCATATAAACATAAAAAACAGTTTTGCATTTTTTTATTTTTAATTTGAAGGCTTAAAAAAATCGTAAATGTATGGACGCGCGAAAGCGACGTGTGAGGTCATACCCCTTCTAAGTGACGCAGTACACTACTAGCCTACCCAGTGTACTGCGTACAGCCTACCCAGTGTACAGCGTGCAGCCTACATAGTCTGTTGTGAACTTATTTGCTTGTATAACTTTTATTCGTTATGTAAAGTTAGAGTGATTTTAATTAAAATAAAGTTTAATTCTATAATAAATAAAAACAATTTATACATTTTTACCGAATTAAATTTTATATTAAAGTATATAAAATATGGAAGATCCAGGCCCCAGTACTTCGAAACATAGTCGAAAATATTGTTTAGTACCGATGTGCACAAATAGTTCAAATAGAAATCCAAAAAAACAATTTATATCATTACCTGATGGCGAAAAACAACAGAAAAGGCGAAATTTGTGGCTGAAAGCTATGAGGCGAAATAAAACCGATATTAAAAAAAAATAAGTAAACTTCATGTTGTGAGCATAATTGCATCAATTTGGGTAAATTATCACTCTGAGCCCTAACAAAATCTTTATTTGCCATTTTAATAATAAATGCGTGAAAAATTGTTTAAAAACAAATACAACCAGTGGCGGATCTACATACGGGCTAATAGGGCTTAAGCCCTCGGCCCCACATCCGCAAGGGGCCCCCAACCTCTCGGACAGATACCTATTATATTCTATACCAAGCGCGGCTTATAAGAGAAAAGAGCAAAACAAAAATATTACTTTAAAAAACAACACAAAAAAATTAAAAACACAAATTTACTAATATTTATTAAAAATTAACATAAGTGAAGCGCTAGTTAAAAAAACATTAATAAAAATGTAATAAATAATAATAAACCTTTATTACTGTCTTTTATTTTTTAAATTTTTTGATTGAAACATGTGTAGGGCCCCTTGGTATTTTTAAGCCCTGGGCCCCCAAAAAGCTAGATCCGCCACTGAGTACAACACTCTCGAACAATACAATATACACACGTAAAGATTATGTTGTAGCTGTATCTGTGACGTCAAACCCCAGTCGTTTGACGTCATACTCAGTCGTATTTACTCGGCAACCTTCGCGCCGTGGTCGGCTTATTTCAAATTTACAATATTTGGCTATAATATTAATTAAAATGTGATTTTTGTTTTGTTAGGTGACATAACTAACATTAACATATCAAAAAAATCAAGTTTTAAGGAAATATAAATTTTATGCGTATCCCCTATTAGCCAGGACAATTTTTATTTTTGAAAAATTCCAAGCTTGAACTGGTTTCGAACCCGAGACCTTACGTAGTTAAAGTAGAGCACATGTGTTACCACTACGCTACGCCGGTCGGCTAAAAATCTAATTATTTTCCCTGTAGTGCACATATTGTTGATATCTCTCAGGTAATCTTCTAGTACGATGTTTTTTGGAATTATGTTCAATCTGGTTGAGGTCAGGGGAGCACGCTGGTCAACCCATTATTGTTATACCCACTTGATTTAAAAAGTCTGTTACACAGTGGGCGACGTGTGGGCGCGCATTATCCTGCATTAAGGTGAAATTTTCTCCGATATATGGGGTAAAAGGTACAACATAGTCTTGAAAAATATCTCTGATGTACCTATCTGCAGTTAACGTTTCGCCATCAATCATCACTAACTCTGTGCGAGCTCCCAGACATATTCCATCCCACACCATAATTGAACCTCCACCAAAAGATACGCTAGTAACAAAATTAAATGGTGCATTTTGTTCTCCTTGGCGTCGATACAATCTTCGTTCATTGTTTAGTAGAGCATTCAAAGCTATCTAGATATAGGCTACAAAATAATAAAATTTAAAAAAAAACATAATTTTCAATCTGTTCCTTTAAATTTGCCGGTATTCACTTATATATATATTTTTTTATTCTTCTTTTAAAAACTATTTTTTTTAGTATTGTTGATTTTCTACAGTCTGTTTCAAACGGTTAGGCGGAACTAAATGGGAATTTCGTTCTTTTAGGTTGTCACGAGAAGGGACCTTGCTTGGGTTATTTCATTTTTCACGTTGGAATGTCAAAATTTAAAATTCCAACAATGAAACCATGGAAACGAATGACATTAAATTAATTTTTTACATATTTTAATAAAAAAATAAATAAATAAATAGGAAATTTGTATTAAGAAAGACACAAAAAATCAAAATATAAAGAAAATGACATTTTAAAATGATATTAACATTAACAAAAAAATGTTTATTGTAAGTATGATTTACAAAGCTTAAACAAAACGGCCGAAAAGCACGATTTAAACGATGAAAGTAACTAGACTGCAAAATCTAGTGTCGCCTAACCATTTGGAACAGACTTTAAATGTTCTTCAAATAAATATCGTAATTTTAATTCAGTATTGCCAATCTTAGAAGGCGCATAAAATGTTGTTACGCCACTGACCGAAACAAACTCAACTGAATCAAATTTATAAATGACAGCTTCATCATATCAAATCGCTATTTCCCCCTCTTCATTAGGTATTAAAAAAAGTGCGCAGGTCGCGGATTATTTTTATTTTTTTAGTAAACTAATACATAGTAATAATACTTTTACTATATAGGTAAAAAGCAATACACAGATGTAATGCGGGTTGCATAACTTTCACAAAATACTATTACATCCACGAAACAATTAAGAACGAATATTTAAAACGTTTGATTGATAAGCTGTATTAACAGCTGTCATTCGTACAATTCCAAAGCCCCAAATTAATCTGTAAAATAATTAGAACTTTGATGTAATGGAAATTCATCAATTTTGTGTTAAAATTTCTCTCAAATTGAGGTACAAAGTTAAAATAAATTATTAAATATTGATGGGGTAAAATTAGACTTCAAAATTTCTTTAATCAATACCATTTAATCTACGCATTAAATTGAGTTTATGGAACTAAAACTAGGTTTAAAACACGAAACAGAACCATGGTGGCAAAGTTGGAACCATAGTGTAATGGTCAATATACTGGTGTATTGACTGTTAGACCAGGGAGATTCGGGTTCGAATCCTGGTGATGGCATGGATGTTTGCATTAAGGTTTAAAAATATATAATAAAATAAAAAATATGTGTCCTGGTTAATGGCCATAGTTGCTAAGACCAAATAAATAAATTTTAAAAAAGTTGGCTATAAACTGTGCAGTAGCAGGGGAGGAATAATTGTGCTGACCTCCAGTTGCCCCCCCCCCGAATTGCTTGGAGGAAAACTATTTTAGAAGTGAGGATTTTTTTTTAGGTCATCACTTGTAAAAACATGATTTCAAATATTTCCTGGCCCTCCCAAATTTTACTCAAAACCTCGTAATTCTATTTGCTAACGACGTCTCTAAATTGCTTGGTCGACTGGTGACCCTCTATTGCCTCTATTCTGCATCTGTTCTAAACTTTTCTTTTCTATTTCTGTTCTATTTTTTCATCAGACTTCCATTATTTTATTCATGAGTTGTTAACTCCATATGGGTGTACGTAATTTTTGCAATGGGATTTGTAAAATAACATTCTCGCCGAGCTGCGAATTGCAATACATATTTGATGTTAATGTTACTTTGTTTTAACATACGTTCTTTTATTCCATCTCTTTCTACCTCGTTTGTTAGAATAATTAGTTTAAAAAAAGGAATGTGTTTTATTACACTAAAATTTTACATATAAATGTGTTTCCAAACGATTGAAGAGATAGAAATTTTTAGTTTGACAAAAATACGTAAAAACCACATACTTTTGTAGCTCTTGGGGCGCATCAAGCCCGTGAAACCCCCTGGGTGCGTGCCTGAGCTCAACACAAAAACACTAGTAAACAGCGCAATGAGAAAACATGGTTTTTAAAAGTACAGTAGTTTAACTTTTCATCAACAGACGGCACAAGTAAACTTTTGCAAGTAGATTTTATAAAATGATTTTTGCAAGGTGTCAGAGTTAAATTGCTGACGTCACATCTCCATTTTATCACCCTGTATAACTTCAAAAGAAGTTAGTTAGTTAGTTAGTTAAAATTTTTGGCGCACAGCAACAAAGGTTATTTGCGCCAACTTCAAAAGATGAATTGACTCTTACTTTTGGGGGCCTTATAGCATTTCGGAGACAGTGGTAGCGTTATTAGCGTCTTGGTAAATCCACCGCTGCTTCAAGGGGTACAATGTAATTTTCTAGTTAAATTGGCATTATAAATTGGTATAGGATTTAATTTCTTTAATTTTTCTTTTTAGGGTTTGTAGGTATGACCAAAAAATCCTTATACCGTCATTTTGTCCTCTGTCTGTCTGTCTGTCTGTCTGTCTGTCTGTCTGTCTGTCTGTCTGTCTGTCTGTCTGTCTGTTCGGTAAAAATTGTAGCCAAACGTAAACCTAGAGAGTTGAAATTTGGCATGCTTATACAATTCTTTGACCCGCACATAGGAAAAATACTAAAACATCTAAAAAACATATCCCACTAAAAATATAAAAAGATATGTGCTAAACAAAAAAAAATTTTTTTTTTATAATTCTGTGTAGGGTATCACATGAAAGCCCTTGGTACGTGGATTAACGATCAAATTTTTATTTTTGCAAAATAAATTATTTTGAAGCGATTTTTGTCAAAATTTTGCAAAAAAATTTTTGTCCCACACCCTGTAGCCCAGATGGTTTAAACTAAAAATCTAAAAAAAGTAATGTACATTGGTGTGAACTGGAATAGTACAACAGGAATTTTTGATCAGATTATGTTTTCGGAAAATAATGCATTTTTTGTGTTTTTAACCAAAATATGTTAAATATTTAATTCGCTATGTAACCCAGTCAATAAGCCAGTGCTTATAGCGATGTGCTTTTAGTCATTGGTTTTCTAATTTGCTAAACTGGTAACTTGCGAACTAGAGTTCGAATCCTGTCAGTTTTAAATTTTTTGTTTTTTTTTGCAGTTTTCTTTTGTTTAAATTATTTTGTCAAAATTCTAGTTATGTTTTGGTAAATGTATTTGCATTTAATTTTTAAAAGCGTAAATTTAATAACCAGTGGGAAGTGTTGAAATTATAATTTAATGCTATGTTTGATGTATACGAAATCAGAAGGCGGGGCTAATGATTTAAGCAACCAATAGAAGCCATAGGCGCAATTTCCAAAATCTTAACGAACCTTGCTATGTAAAAAAAATACTGCACATATTTAGAAACTTAAATAATGGTATTAGGCATTGGAATTAAAATTCATAAAAAAATATTTTGACATAAAATTTGTTTTGGCATCCCAAATAATCATCATTCAGTTACTAAATACCTGCAAAACCCTGAAATGTGTGAAAATTCACACTTCACATCAATTTTTTTAGTAATAATTTGTAGGGGATATTTCGATGAGGACCAGTTTATTTTACAATATATTTTCATAAATTATATTGCTTGAAAGTGATCGTTCTGAAAATTTGGTTGTAATAGGTATAGTTCGCGCTGGTAGACACAGTGATTTAATATATATGTTTGTAAATAATTTGGCAGACGCTTCTGGATGTTTCTATAAATACTTGACTAGAAATTAATTTACATAAATAGTGAGAGAAGCCGTAGTTAAATTCAGCATACGCACTAGAACTAAACATATGATTTTTACTATTTTTAGTATATCGTAGGTATAATACCTTATACCAGTGGTTTTTAACCTTTTTTTATATCACGGACTATTTCGAAGAAGTTCCATACACCAAATCCGATTTGATGTATGGTGCCCCATCTCGTATTATTTGATATTTATAATCTTGTTACGATTTTTTGTTAAAAATATGTTGTCCCCTTATTTCCAGTAGGGGCTGTTTTCTTTTATACCCCAAATGGGCTGATTTATATATTGGAAATATTCAGAATAATGTACATTAATATGAACCGGACTTGTATGCTGGACAGGCATGCACCCCGGACTGTATTATGAGTTTGAACCCCCTCCCACTCAAAAAAATATGCTTTTAAGGAACACGTTTTTTCTTTTAATTCAACGTGAGCCCAATCCTCACGAAAACATTTTTGTTTCTGAAATACTCTAAGAAAAAAAAAAAAAATCTGTTGTGGCCACCACAGGTCCTGTGGTGGTCCGACCGACATCACAAACTACTTAATTTTTGCTGCTTTATCAAAAAATGTTTCAAATAAAAATTGTTAGTTATTGCTTTTGTACTTTTGGAGCAACTTTTGTTAAATAAATTTTTGCGAAATATTTCTCTGTTGTGATACATTCGCAAAAATCTTAAAACCGACACGAGGAAACTGCCATTTCTAGTTAACCGATTTTTACCAAAATTTGATCAACTCGTGCCATTGATGTCAAAAGCTTAAATATGAAGTTTCATAAAAATCCTTTTAGCCGAATTTGCTCTGCACGTGTACACGGATCGACAGACAGATAGACAGACAGACAGACAGACAGATAGACCGACAGACTTCATGCTAAAAATAGTCAAAACATTATGTAGGGACCTCAATTCGTGGAGATCCATCGAAATCTCGAAATGTCAAAATCGGTATGTTCACAATACCTCCCTTATATATGTTGGCGGTCGGTAAAAATTGATGTGAAGTGTGAATTTTCACACATTTCAGGGTTTTTCATGTATTTCATTACTATAAATGATTTATTTCTTTTTAATACCTTAAAACAAAGATTAAATTACAATACCTCCCTTATATATGTTGGCGGTCAGTACAATAATTATATAATGTACTTTGATCTGAGCCAGAATCGTTCGAGAGAAATTTTTGATCAGATTGAATTTTTGAAAAATATTGCAATTTATGTGTTTTAATAAAATTTATTAATTCATGGCTAAATTATGGCTAATAATGTTATGGACTTTGTATGGACTCTGGTATTTATGGCTAAGATAGTATGTGTCTTTTTTTGAATTTTAAAATATAATAAAAAAATTTTAACAGCTGAAAAGAGTTGACATAGACTGCACGCATATGAACTCCAGACTACACTCTACACTGTAGAGTGTAGGGTGTAGCATTCAGTTATTTTATTTTATTATAAGTTGTGATTCAATATATTATTTGAATTATTTTAGATTTTGTGTTTAAGGTATCAAAGAGGAATAAATCATTTATAGTAATACAAATATCACATTGTTAATAGTGAGAAATACGTTTCTGAAATTGAAAAAATATAGCCATTTATCAATATGTTTCTTATTAATCTAATGCAGACGTGAATACGAAGCAAATGCAGAATAAAACGCTGAGGTTTTTGGAAAATTACTACTCAAATAACGAATAAAAGTAATTGTCAAAAAAATGTTGATTTTAATGTGATTATAAAACAAATATTCCTAGATATCCAGTACACTCATACCTCGCTATACGGCCGCTCTTTATACGGCTTTTCGCTATAACGGCCTTCTTTAATTATGGCACTTTTTCGACATACGGCCCAAAATGTTTCGTTAAACGGCCAAAAAAATAATAAATGTGAAAAAAATATGGCCAGGAAGAATAAAAACTAATGATCCTTAAGTTGATTCTATTTCTGAACTTCGACAAACCATATTGAACCTAGCAAATGATCTTGGTTTTGAGAATTCGGAATTGATTCGTTATACGGATTTTCGCTTTGCGGCCAACTTTTCCGGAACGTATCTAGGCCGTAAAGCGAGGTATGAGTGTATTATGTTGGCTTCTTCACTGATTAAATACATACAAAACCCTGAAAGCTGTGAAAAATACACACCACATCATTTTTTTTTAGTTTTGTTACTGCAACTCAAATATAAATCGTAATACATAACTATAAAAATAAACATAGAATAAATACATAAATAATTTACATAAAAGCAAAATAGAAATAAAAAATCGCTGCATCAATATTTTATAAATACAATCTGAATTTGATGCAAAATTCTCAGTTCGAACTATGTGTGTAACTCAATTTTTAAATCGTATGAAGCCTGTGTGCAGGTCTGCTTCTAAAATTCAGTTGAATTCGATTCAGAGAAAGTCACATAAATATATAATGAACAGTGTATTTTTACCAGACACGAATGAAAAAAATGTTGAGGGAAAAACGCCATACAAAATTGAATAGAGGTACCAAATGGATTTTTAGAAATAACTTGCTGTTGTCGAATCTATGAAGGTTTATAAATAAGAGGTGTGATAAAAAATATATATACAGTCGGGGACAAAATTAAGTGGACAGGACTTGCAAATAATCATTCCTCCTAAAGTTTCTTATAAAACTTTCTGTAATTTTTAATTCAGATGTTGTACATGTATACAGGGTATTTCAAGATAGAGGCCATTTTCTCAAAATCGTGATGTATGACCAAGTTCGGGAAAAATTTTGATGACCAAAGTTTACAGAAATAATCACATGATAGTATAGAAATGTTTGGAACAAACCGGGTCAAAAAGGAACAAAAATGCAGGATATCAAAGAAAACTTTTTTGGTAAAATTTTTTTGGCATTAGGCTGTTTGTTTAGAATAGAGTATATTGTGATCGTTAGAAACGAGAAGGCGTGGCCGTAAGAATAGGGAACCAATAGCAATCATTCATGCATCTGTAGTTGACATTGAAACACGCGTTTCATACATGACATTGATATACACACATTGGAAAAGTCTAGGGATATAAAAAAATATATGAAAATAAATAGCGTATGGTTTCTTTTGTACGTTTATTGTATTCTTGCCTTGCCAATTCGGGTGCTGTAATAGTAGGTTGTCTTCTAGTACTTAAGACCAAAAATCTGTCTTGACCTGCTGTTGTACAGCGACTACGTCCCGGATTATGTTCGGCTGTACTCCCTGTTTCCCTGTAACGCCACCATAACCAACTGATAACACTTTGAAAAACTCCTATCCGCTTGGTTACATCAACTTGCCTGAAGCCAGCTTGGAGAAGTGCCACCGCACAATTCATCTCGAGGATAGTTAAATGCTGTCGCTCCATTATTAAAATGAATGCCATTACTTAAAAACACTGCAATTATTAATATAAACGTTTTAAATTGAATCATTGAACATGTAATCAATCTACGGATCATGTACTGAATAAAATTTGCCAAATTTGTATTTTTTTCTCTTGTTGGTTATTGTTTTTACTTGTTTTCCATAGCCAACTACTCATAATTGCCTACTATAATTGAAATACAACATTAAATGTACAATAAGCAATATATGATATTTTCATATTTTTTTCAATATCTCTAGATTTTTCCGATGTGTGCATTTTAGTAAGTAGGAATATAACTGTCATTTTTTAAATATCTTTTATGGAGTACAAAAAATGTATTCTCTATAGCGAATTGAAAGTAAAGTATTTTTATTTACAAATAATTATATTTATCTTTATTTTTTTAAACGAAACCCAATACAACAACCCCAAATCATTCAGATTTGCTGCTAAATCTGTCCCTTCTTTTTACAGCAATCAATTAATTTCCCTAGATTTCTATTTCAGTACAAATCAAATTGTTTGTTTTTATGAATAGGGAATTTTTATCGTCCTCTCCTATAAATGAAGTGAGTGATTACGCTCAAATTGGCACCGCCCATTTTAATGGTTTCATTAAATTCCGATCGAACTTGTCTGCATTACCATGGAAACGTATTACGCTTACGTTTACTGACTTACTCTGATTCAACATTCAGAGAATCGGACTCGGGAACTTCTAGCAAATTCCAGATATCGAATACAGAGATATATATTTCGCATGAGAAGCATAAAACAAAACAGAAAATAATTAAGCATTACAAAGAGTATATTATAAGTATATAAATGTTAAAGAAGCCATCTGGGTAGATCTCATTTAACTCTACAATACCGCCAGGGATACGTAGAGGTCAATCATTCCAGATTTGTTCAACAGTTTGATGACGTGCTCCACAATAACATTCTGGGGAAGATGACAAACCCCATTGTATAAAAAGTCGTTGCATCTACTTTGACTTGAGAACAAGATGGGAGGTCTTAGACGAATGGAAAGTGGGGGAAAAAATCCCGGTGTCTGCAGGATAATGAATTTACCGCCTTCAACTGTTAACTACCATTATACAAAATGCAGATAAAACTAAACAATCTGCTCAGCAAACTACAGAAGTAAACGCTAAGTATGATTCAACGAGTACCAAGTCAAATAAAATAGCGTTATAGATACCTTTATGTCTATTATTTATTTACTTGTTTGGTTCATTTTATGCCTACTTGAGTTCTTATGCAATTAAGTTGTTTCCATAGTTGTCTAGAGCAGCGTTTCTCAACCGGGGGGCCGCGGCCCCCTGGGGGGCCGTGAATGTTTCGTCGGGGGGCCGCGAAGTCATACAAGATCGAAACATGAAAATATAATAAAAATGCACTCAATCTTACAAGATATAAATTTTATTCATATTTATAAATACCTTATATTGATATTCCTAAAAATATACCTTTCACAACATAAATAAAATAAATATTCTATTTATTTTTATACTTAATATACTTATTTTGACAACTAATTTAAACTACAGGCTATTTCAAATGTTTAAGTTGTCCCTAGCTAACTTTATAATGAGTAAATGGGCTTTTACTAAACAAAATGATCAAAATATTCATTTAATCGATAAAAATTACTAGATTTGAAAATCTAGTTCCGTTTTAACAAAAGAAACAGACTATAAGTAGACTATATCAATGTCAAATAAATTGTATGTGTCGGTTAATGGGTTCGCGTTAGAGGTACTTCAAGTGTTTTTAAGTTGTGCTTTGAAGTAGGTACGATTTGAAAGTGCAATATTTGTTATTATATATTTTTTTAATTGCTCTCCGAACTACAGGTAACTCAAGAGAAAGGATGCGAATGTGTTTAAATTAAAATGGAAGGCACTTTGAGCATTTGTAAATAAAAATACTTTACTTTCAAGTCGTTATAGGGACTATATTCGTCCTTTAAAAAAATCACAGTTTTTTGTGTCAACCATAAAAGATATTAAAAAAATGTTTAAGGAAAAGTTGTTGAAAAGCTCTATCCAAAGATATCCAATATGACATACGTTCTCATTTAAAAATTCGTAATTGTCCTTGATGTCCTGTAATTCCGTTTTTTTCCGGAATATTTCAATACTACCATTCAATTTTGTGGATAAATTTTAGTTCAAAATTTTTGATGTGTGAGTGACGTGTGAGCAACGTCGCCTTTTCGAAAAAACTTGTGTTCCCATCCATGTTATCTTGATACACCATGTATATATGTTAGCGAAAATATAATTATGTAATATTTACCCTAATTAACGATCATGGTGTGCTATATCGTTGCTAAGCACATTGTTTTATGTAAATAAAATAGTAGAAAATATATAATATGATGTGCGATATATATATATATATATATATATATATATATATATATATATAGTTAGAATGTTGTTCTTGACGAAAAATGTAGGAGGAAATAAAAATTCTTGAATACTCGTCAAAAGTTTATTTATAAAATATCAAGAGACGTTTCGACTGGTAAATCCAGTCATCCTCAGTCTAGAGTACGTTGTCAAGTATATATATATATAGGGGGCCGCAGACAATATTTATGTACTTTGGGGGGTCCCAGGCCATAAAAGGTTGAGAAGCACTGGTCTAGAGAGATCGAAACCAGGAAGTTTTTAAGATACATTTGAAACTATAGCGCCATTCTTCATTCTTGCCTCGTTCCATAAATCATTCCAAGCTGTTTTGGTATCCAAAATTGCTTTTACGAAGGCGGATTGATATATAAGGTCTCCAATAACGCCATTGTGTGAATAGTGGGAATAAAAACAAGTTTCTAACCTTCAAAAGGTAATTTCGAGTATCTCGTCTTGGCATGCAAAGTTTTACTTTCCTGTGTGCCGTCATTGAGTAACGGTGTCATTTATTATTCGATTTCTGAGATGCGTACCAAGCAATCTAATAGAATTTTTAACACTAGAAGGTTGCGCGTCCATCTAAATTTACAGGTGTTTGAAAGCTGTTTATGGCAACCACTGTATGGATGTGAAGAATGTTCGCCAATGGGTTCGACGTGCAAAACTCTGTCATAGAGATGAAAGTTGGATTCATTATTATGACCCCTAAAACAAGCGGCAGTCCATGAAATAATGTCTTGATACTCCACGTGTACGAAAATTCAAAAGAGTTCCATCGACGCAGAAAGTCAGGCTCGCCATTTTCAGGGATGCAAAGGAGTGCATTTTCACGGATAGGTCCCGCGACAACGCCAGACCACATTGCAGCAACGAAACTCCTGAAATTCGCGGTTATTTCGCAACCTCCATACAGTCCTGATTTGGCACCTTCAGATTTCTGGTTGTTCCCAAAGTTAAAGGAGGTATTGAAAGGTGAACATTTTTCATCAGACACTGAAGATCGGGCTGCTGTTCGCAATTGAATCAACAGTAAACAAGAAAGTTTTTTCATGGATAGAATGAAGAAATGGATTCAGCGTTTGAAGAAATGGATTCAGCGTTTGAAGAAATGTGTTGCACTAAATGGTGATGTAATGGTAATGAAAATAATTATGTAGTATTGGTAGTACAATAAATTTACTTAATTTTGAGACTGGTTTCATTATTTTCCTATCTTATTTTATAGAGTTGGAGACCTTATATATCAATCCTTCCTCGTAGTTTATGGTCAATTGAAATAGGGGTTTCTAGAAAATTCAATACATGCATTGCTAAGTGAAAAAAGGTTGTACTTTCGAATATTGGACTTTTTTCAATTAACATCCTTTGCTCGAAACCTCAGGGGCCGTTATTACGAAGTACACCTGTATAAGTCATGACATATTCCAAAAAAACCAAGGTTGCTTAAAATCAATGAATTATCGAACCGTCTCGCCTGAGCTTTGTAAGTTCGCGCCACAAATTGTTCCGGAAAGACTTCCTTTTCCGTTTCAAACATGACTCCCCCACGTAATTCATCATTTGAACGTGTGAGGGCACTGCCATCACACGAATAAAATATTTATTAAGGTACAAATATGATTTTTGATAGCCTGTCAAATAAATTCCATAAAATTTTAGTTGACATAGAGTATATTACAGTGCAGTTTAGATTTTGAATAGTATTGATATTCTAAAATTGTTTATTCAATTAAATCTTCAAAAGTCAATAGCTGCTTTTGATTAATTAGCAGATGTTAGTTGAAAGAGCTTTGTATCTTTCAGGACATATATCCAGATAATCCGTGTTCTCCCCAGTCCTGGTAATAATGAACTGGGATTTTCCACCATTCTGTTATTGGAGAAGGCCTGGACAAAGCCTAGCAACAAAAATCACCGACGTATGCGACAGAATTGATAGGGAGGAGCGTATAGATCAGCGTTTCTAAAACTAGAGGTTCAGGCATCTATACACTATGAGAAATACTTAACAGCCATGCAATGCATAAAGAAGATGCGGCCAATAACTGACCGCATGTACGACGATGGTCTCATGAGATTATAATTGGGGATTTTTTAAATATTTTATACAAGGTGTCTCAAAAGAAATTTTATATTTATTTAACTTACTGCGTGAACGCAACGTATCCGAGGGGCGCGGGGTTTATGTCAATCGGTAGTCTGGCTCTTGAGAATTCAGTCGCTATGGAGCGTTTCTCGGGACCAGACCGCGCGTTATGCGTGCGAGAGTTTTACAAAAACGGTGATTCGGCGATTGTAGCGCGTAGAAAATTCTGCAGTATTCGAGGTTTTCGCCACTTAAATGATGCGCCAAGCATTCCTCTCATTCGACATTGGGTTAAAAAGTTTGAAGAGACTGGTACAACGCTGGATAAATCAAAATCCGGGCGACCTAGGTCATCAAGAACGGTAGAAAACGTGGAGAATATTAATCAGTCTGTTCGTGATGACCCGAACCTTTCAATTCGGAAGCGCGCAAGAGCTTTAAATTTGCATAGATCATCATTACATCGCATTATGCACAAAGACCTAAAGCTGCACCCCTACAAAATTCAATTGGTGCAAGAATTAAAGCCCCAAGATGCCAGTCAGAGGCTTAATTTCGTAAATCAGGTGATTGAGCGATTTTCAACGTTTACCAACATTTTGTTTTCGGATGAAGCTCATTTTCATCTTAAATCTTATCTTAAATCTTAAATCTTAAATCTAAAGTTTACGCCAATAAACCGACTTCACTGGCGCATTTGAAAGAAAATATCCGTCACGAAATGGCAGCCATCCCTGAGTCCACTTGCCGAGACGTCATAAGTAATTTTACTGTTCGATTAAATGAGTGCAGAGAACGCGAGGGTCTACATTTAGACGATATTATTTTTAAGAAATAAATCCCCAAAAAGTGTATTTTAATAATTAATAAAGATTTTTTCTATATACGGCTTACTTTTTTTTTAATCGATCCACTAAATATAAAATTTCTTTTGAGACAGCTTGTATATCATCTAGCTTTGTATAAATACACCCATGACGTTCTCACAACTATGAAATTGCACATATTGGTCAAAATTTATGGTAACATGACCCTTATGATATTAGCACATCTTCTGTACCGTTCTAAAAGTTAGTCGTCGATTAGAACTTATAAATTCGCGAACCTGGACAACCTTTTCATCGGTTTAAGAATTTAAAAGTCTATCCAATTTCTTATCATCTTCCTTGGAATTTGAGAACCACTTAAAACACACAGATCAACTTCAAAAACTGTTTTCAAAGGTTCAAGTACTCCGTTGCCATTTTTCCAAGTTAGAAACAAAATTTCACACAGACACGCTGCTGTGCAATCAGGTTGACAGAAAAATCGACTTACAAAAACTGCTATAAAATTCGATTGAAATAACTTAGCAAAATAAAGTCAACGGCAGTCAACTCAAAAATGACAGCTAGATTATATCAAGTTGCTACTCCCCCTCTCCACTTACTAAGTATTGCGCATCGTGGATAGTTCCAATATCTTTTTATAAAACCTTGTATTATTGAATTAAGCCATTAATAATTCTTAGGACAGTCATTGCAACCTATTTTTATTTACATGATATTAAATTGTAATAAATTATGGACAACAAATGTATATGCAATTATATTGTTTTATGTAATAACATAAAATTTAATTGTTTCTTTATTGTAACCAAACGTAATAAAATTTTAATATGATTGTATATTATGGGAAATTAAACAATAATTCAAAAAACAATTACAGGATAATAGAATAAATTATAATTTTATCTCGGAAGACTATTTTTTATCAAATATAATAAATATTAAGGATATTTAACTAATAAGTCATTTAAAAATATTGGTACCCTATCAGATAATATTCAATTGTTTCATTACTACGAGATTCCTGGTCGCCTTTATAGTTCTCACAGGCGCACACGCAATGACCCATTGCGTGTGCGGCCCTACGGACTCGGACCCCAAAATAAAAATAGTTATTTAATAAAAATGTTGCAATTGAAAATTAAAATTACCTTTTTAGGGTTTTGTAGGTATGACCAAAAAACCCTTATACCGTCATTTTGTCGTCTGTCTGTCTGTCTGTCTGTCTGTCTGTCTGTCTGTCTGTTCGGTAAAAATTGTAGCCAAACGGCTAAACCTAGAGAGTTGAAATTTGGCATGCTTGTACAACTTTTTGACCCGCACATAGGAAAAATACTAAAACATCTAAAAAACATATCCCCCTAAAAATATAAAATAATATGTGCTCATCGAAAAAAAAAATATTTTTTTTAAAATTCTGAGTAGGGTATCAAATGAAAGCCCTTAATACGTGGATTAACGATCAAAATTTTATTTTTTCAAAATAAATTATTTTGACGCGATTTTTGCCAAAATTGTGCAAAAAATTTTTTGTCCCACACCCTGTAGCCCAGATGGTTTAAACTAAAAATCTGAAAAAAATCGAAGTAATGTACATTGGTGTGAACCGGAATAGTACAACAGGAATTTTTGATCAGATTATGTTTTCGGAAAATAATACATTTTTTGTGTTTTTAACCAAAATATGTTAAATATTTAATTCGCTATGTAACCCAGTAGATAAGCGAGTGCTCATAGCGATGTGCGTTTAGTCATTGGTTTTCTAATTTGCTATACAGGTAACTTGCGAACTAGAGTTCGAATTCTGTCAGTTTAAATTTTTTGTTATTTTGCAGTTTTCTTTTGTTTAAATTATTTTGCCAAAATGCTAGTTATATTTTGGTAAATGTTGCATTTAATTTTTAAAAGCGTAAATTTAATAACCAGTGGGAAGTGTTGAAATTATAATTTAATGCTATGTTTGATGTATACGAAATCAGAGGGCGGGGCTAATGATTTAAGCAACCAATAGAAGCCATAGGCGCAATTTCCAAAATCTTAATGAACCTTGCTATGTAAAAAAAATACTGCACATATTTAGAAACTTAAATAATGGTATTAGGCATTCGAATTAAAATTCATAAAAAAATATTTTGACATAAAATTTGTTTTGGCATCCCAAATAATCATCATTCAGTTACTAAATACCTGCAAAACCCTGAAATGTGTGAAAATTCACACTTCACATCAATTTTTTATTAATAAAAACCAAAATGAACACCCCAACATGAAACATTCGTACACATGAAAAATCGCTAGACTACTTAATCAACTTTATTTTTACATTCAAGTATTTAAATTAATATTTTCTATTTACTAACCAATTTAAATAAATAATGATCTTATCCTTTGACGTAAAATTTAAAAAAAATAAAAATCTGTCGCCACATTTAAAACTAAAAATAAATGGAATATTTTTGAAAAATATGTGTGAAATAATAGTATTTTATTATAAATATTAATAAAATTGGAGGTTATATCTGCTTTTTTAATATTTTTTATATTTGGTTTCTGTTCTGTCTAGATTCACGCAAAAACGGCCAGACATAATTTTACGAAATTTGGTATGATGATAGAGTAAAACTAGAATTCGAAACATACCCAGCAAACATTTTTATACGGGCCAGTACTGGTAAAGCACATACTCCCCGGCATTGAAAGTAATGGGCCAGTACCCCGGTGTCCCCGTGGCCGTTACTGGCCCATTGATGTATCAGTTGCCGGCCCAGCAACGGTAAAGTGCAAAATAATCGCATTAGCTGCAAGATTTATTTCTGATGGTTTTAAGTAAAAAGTATGAGTGAAGAAGAGTGCTTATAAAATGCTGGTAAAGTACTTCGTATAGGCGGAATGCGAAATACAACTGTGAAGTACATTATTAATACTGGCGTTGCACTTACTTTTGGTGCCAGTACTTTACCAGCATAAAAGCAGTTTGCCGGCATTCGGCCGTTAGTTGAATGTTTACTGGGTAGGCTATAAGGCATTTCAAAATTTTTATTCTTCACTAGAGAATTTATATAACAAAACTTGTTTACAGTATAAAAACAAATCTCAATTGTTCAAAGCATTTTTTTAAATTTTTTAATATTTGGGGAGTTACGGGGGACGTCTTAAAATCTTGAAATATCTTACTTATTATTTACTTTACATTAAAGATGTATTTAAGTCGTACTTTTTTACGACTTGAAAGTGAAATATTTTTTAATATTATTTTTTATTATGCTCCGAGCTACAGATAGAGGCTTTTAATATCGTGCGAGCTTTTTCCTTTCTCTTAAAGGACTATTTTCAATCTGGTGCTCCTATTTTCGGCTCTAGTACGAAAAGACTTCCTTTGTACATTTCATTCCATTTTGTTTTTTACAAATGACAACTAATTTAAAACAAAATTTAGACACTAAGGCCCAGTCTTTCCACCTTCAGATAAACCTCTAGGTAACTATCTGACAGATAAGGTTATCTGGAACTTCATCTGCTGAATTAATGTCAATACCAATCAGTGAATTCAATACGTCAGTCTCATTATCCTTTAGATAACTATCTGATAGATAAGTTTATATTGAAAGACGGGATGACATTTATTCAGCAAAAAAAGTATCACATAACCTTATTTGCACGATAGTTTCCTAGATGTTTACCTGAAGATGGAAAGACTGGGCCTAAAAGTAACAATTAATTAGGAATAAAAATATTTGACAAAATATGCCTCTCTATAACGTAAGATCGAATTGAACCTAATCCTAAAATACAGTTGAAAATACGTAAAAAATTGTAACTTGGATTTAAATGAATTGTTATAAGATTCAGCTTTCAGTTGGTATTGAATTTCAGTATTAAATAAAGTTCTGTATAGGATTTACGAAAAAGGAAGCGATAAGAAAGAAATTGGTCGAGTTTCCAAGAATTTCTCTCGGCCGAAGAAATAAGAATGTAAGCTTTTGACACAATAAACTTTAGTTAGGAAATATATCGTTATACCAGACATGCAGATGTTAAATCCAAGATGATTTGAAATTATTACCGGATTATCGAGATTTATGAAAAAGGATTTTATAAGACAACAAATCAACAGTTTTCAAAGATAGTTTCCATAATGTAAACCTGTGTTCAGTTCCTACACTTTGGTGTTTGATTTTTGGTGTGAATTTTATAATTTAAATAAATCTGAATAAAACTAAAAATTTAATTCAAAGAAATTCATCACTTATGTATTACAATGTATAGTTGCTTCTGGTACCTATCTCTTTCTTGGTTTTACTTGTTCTCGCACTCTTGATTTATATAGCAACGTCTGCTTAGGAATTCAGCAAGTAGGCATTCTTTCGAGATTTTGCCCAGCAGGGAGTGGGAGTTTTAGACCTGAACTTCACTCTTCGGAGTGAAAGGCCGTGCCCAATATAAAGTAGCAGCACGGTAGTGAAAACTACGGCTCGGTTGAGACTAGAGATGGGTCGTTCATGAACGAACCGGCTCACTGAGCCGGCTCAGTACACTGACCGAAGTGACACGGTTCACCAAATTGAAATGAGTCGGCTCACGGCTCACTGTATAGTTTCAAGTTTCAAGAATACGATAGGTCGGGCGATTGTGAGCAGTGACCGGAGTGATCCGGATCTGGGTTGATGTCATGTTGAACTTCGCGAGAACTTGGCTTGTAATGTATTATCATAAAGTGTATTTTGTCATCAATTTGTAGGGCAGTTTATTTGAAACTAATCGGCTTAGTCTGTATTCTTACAACCGTACTATATAAAAATATTAAAAATATTACCCAAACCCCAGATGTCCGATTTATAAGGGCAATAAACATCGCCATAAACTTAACACATCTGGTTTAAAATACAGTAGCTACATAAAGTGAATTGTTTGTTTCAAAAATGTTAGATAAGAGTCGGGGCTAAGCGACGTTCTACCTACGACCGAACGACCGGCAACTGACTGACCTGTGTTTCGGGATCATGTTTAAAAGAACCGGCTCTAAGCAAGAGTCGGTTCTAAGCGACGTTCTACCTACGACCGAACGACCGACCGACCTGTGTCTCGGGATCATGTTTACAAGAACCGGCTCTAAACAAGAGTCGGCACTAAGCGACGTTCTACCTACGACCGAACGACCGACCGACCTGTGTCTCGGGATCATGTTTACAGTTCATATATTGCAAGAACCGGCTCTAAGCAAGAGCCGGCTGTAAACGACGTTCTACCTACGACCGAACGACCGACCGACCTGTGTCTCGGGATCATGTTTACAAGAACCGGCTCTAAGCAAGAGTCGGCACTAAGCGACGTTCTACCTACGACCGAACGACCGACCGACCTGTGTCTCGGGATCATGTTTACAGTTCATATATTGCAAGAACCGGCTCTAAGCAAGAGCCGGCTGTAAACGACGTTCTACCTACGACCGAACGATCGACCGACCTGTGTCTCGGGATCATATTTACAGTTCATATATTGCAAGAACCGGCTCTAAGCAAGAACCGGCTCTAAGCGACTTTCTACCTACGAACTAACGACCGTCCTGTGTTTTGGAAACATGTTTACTTAACCGGATCACTGAGCCGGATCAATGAACCGGCTCAACAAACTGAACGACCTCTACTGATCCGGTTCCGCAAACTGAGCCGAAATTCCCATCTCTAGTTGAGACTACTGTGAATTTGTATTAAGAATGACACCAAAACTCAAAATGTAATGAAAACGACGTTTCATAAAGACAGTTCACCCCAAATTTAGGCTTTCTAAATTCTGATTTCATCAGTTTTTTTAAGTAACATTTAAGACTGTTTTAAAATAAAGTGTTTTGTCTTTAATTGTTTAAATTTCTTAGTGGACATAATTTAAGCGTCAGCTGTTCGTGTTATAAATTTTAAATCTTGATGTTTTGGTATCAGGTGTTTATGTAAAGCTTTAAAAGCTCAAATTAACATTTATGCCGCGTGAAATTAATATTAAAATGAAATGGCTTAAGTATTTATGTCTCTCAAAAAGAAGAACAGTTCATTTTTAGGGTTTTGTAGGTATGACCAATAAACCCTTATACCGTCATTTTGTCGTCTGTCTGTCTGTCTGTTTGTCCGTCTGTCTTTCTGTCTGTCTGTCTGTCTGTCTGTCTGTCTGTCTGTCTGTCTGTCTGTCTGTCTGTCTGTCTGTTCGGTAAAAATTGTAGCCAAACGGCTAAAGCTAGAGAGTTGAAATTTGGCATGCTTATACAACTCTTTGACCCGCACATAGGAAAAATACTAAAACATCTAAAAAACATATCCCCCTAAAAATATAAACAAATATGTGCTCATCGAAAAAAAAAAATATTTTTTAGAGCCCAGATGGTTTAAACTAAAAATCTGAAAAAATTCTAAGTAATGTACATTGGTGTGAACCGGAATAGTACAACAGGAATTTTTGATCAGATTATGTTTTTGGAAAAAAAGCATTTTTTGTGTTTTTTTGCTAATAATGTTGAAAACTTATAGTTATATAACACACAAAACTGTAACGTGTGTCTTGGTGCAATGGTTACGGTACTAGCGTTCTGCCCAAGAAAATGAGTTCGAATCCCACGAGAAGAGACGATATTATTTTTTATTTATTTTTTTGCATTTTTATGTTTTTTAAATTATTTTTTCAAAATTCTAGTTATATTTTGGCAAATGTTGCATTTAATTTTTAAAAGCGTAAATTTAATAACCAGTGGAAATTGTTGAAATTATAATTTAATTCTGTTTGAATGTACACGAAATCAAAGGGAGGAGCTATGACTAGAAACAACCAATGAAGCCATAGGCGCAATTTTCAAAATCTTAATGAACCTTGCTATATAAAAAAAAAATACTGCACATATTAAGAAACCTAAATAATGGTATTAGGCACTCGAATTAAAATTAACATAAAAATATTTTAACATGAAATTTGTTTTTAAAGCTCTTAGATTAAGAGATGATAAATTATTTTTAAAATATTGTTCATTTTACAGTGAATACTACAAAGCAAAATATGTCCTACACACTCAGCATTCCGCCTTCACTTAATATTTTTAGGTTATATATCTAAGAGGAATTTTTTCAAAATTTTATTGAACCTTGCTATATAAAAAAAAAATACTGCACATATTTAGAAACTTACATAATGGTATTAGGCAATCGAATTAAAATTAACAAAAAAAAAAAAAAATTTAACATAAAATTTGTTTTGGCATTCCAAATAATCATTATTCACTTACTAAATACCTGCGAAATCCTGAAATGTGTGAAAATTCACACTTCACATAATTTTTTTGATATTACCTACCACTTTAGTAAAAAAATAGATTCTTATTTTTTTTCTACGCCATCTCCTTTCGAAGTTGGCAATCATCCTGACATTTGATATTCTTCCATTTTTTCTGCCCTTGGCTAGTGGTCTCCACATGTACAGTTTGGTAAAATTGTTCTGATTACGTTGGCCAGTAATGGTAATTCGATTCAAGATATGAGCCGTTTATTTTGAAAGTGAGACAAGTCCACTTTTCGTTATTTCTAGATTCTAATGGTTTGCATTTGAATAAAATTAAAAATATTCGTAAGGAGTAATAGACTCATTTTACATTTTTGGTATTCTCAATGCATGTAATTTTATTAGCGTTATCGGCGTTATTTGAAAAAAGTCGTAGTTTTGGTGTACCTCAATGGACTGGTCTCACTTTCAAAGGCAATGATTTGCTGAAAATGTTGATTTCTCCTAATGAAATGGAATTATAGTAGCAAACAAATGAAAATTTTATTTAATTATTTATTTTATTTCTATATAATTTTATTCTTTGTTAGAAAAATAACAATAAAAACAAAACAAAAATTTAATTTTATATGAAAAAATTGAAAAAATATGAAAACATATTCAATTATAAGTTGTATACATATAAATTATATTTTGTTAGTTTAGACTTTTAATATTTTTAAAGTATTCATGATGAATGGGTGGTATATAAATTAATAAATCCATCATATCTTTATATTTTTCTTTAGCAATAGCCCTAGTTTTTTCATATAAAGATGGTAATATTATTTTTCCGAAATTACACGGCCTACCGCGCTTTGGTGATAAATCAAGAGTTTTAAATTGTGAATCTTTTTCTATTGACGTTTTATAAAACATTTTATATGGCGCATTTCTCAAAAATCTTATCCAGGAAATATTCAACCAGTTAACTATTTCTCCATCAGTATTTTTCCTTCTTCTTAAAATTGCCTCCTCGAGAGGTTTGGTAGAGTAAAAGTCTTCATTTTTCATTTCATGTACTATAAAGGGATTATGCTTGCGACATTTTTGTATCAATTTATAATAATCCTGGGGTATTAATCGGGTTTCGGTTCGAGAGAATTTATTCGAGTGGACTTGTTTCACTTTCAAAATCAATGCATTTGAAATACTGTTGACCATATAAACTAACAGCAACAAATTTGTACTGATATTGAGTCGATATTTATTGTAAATGATTAAAAACATGAAGTTAATCTCAATTTGTAATAAGACGTAACATTAACTCATATTTTTCACAAAATGGACATATCTCACATTCAAAATCAACGGCTCATATATTGTAGTGATACATACGATGATTCATACATTGCATAATAATAAGAATTTAAAATCACCCTTTAAATACGATATTTAGTAATTCAGGTTTGGAAGATAAAAAAGTAAATTTAGAAATGATCATGTTATTAATTGAAAGTCAAACAATATGAGACTGTAATTTGTGTAATTCCGAATAACCGCAAATACGTTGTTTGCTAAATTAAGTGTAATTTAACCGCAAACACTGGGATGTGCTTCTAATACTAACAAAAATAGCAAACAAAAACGTATCACACACAGAATCCCTAATTGAGATTTAGTTTTTATGTGTGTGTCTACGTCTCCATTTCTACTTTCAGTCGACGACCAGTAGGACACAAAGTATGGAAAAATCAACTGACAGAACATGGCTGCCAAAATCGGAACTCGAGAAAACAAAAATCACTATAATAATATTAATTAAATTAAACTGATAATAATATTAATAATGATGGCATCTTTGTTATTTAACTGTGAAAATTTATGTAATCTACTATTTTCGTCCTGGGATTAATTAACATGAAGTGATTATTATATTATTAAGCCCTTCCTTGACATGGTTTACCTAGTCCTTTATTGATCGCTTTGTTACCTCGGTACACCAGTATCAAAGGCCTTTCGGAATTCTGTTTTATCTCCTACAAAGGTACAACTACATTTGCAATTCCAAATTTGGGACTAATTAAAACAAATGAAAAAACAAATGTTAAATAATTAGAATCACACTGAACAAGGGATTTAGTTGTTAACCAATGGAAAATCGTAAAATGATCATTTTGTATTTTTCTTATGTTGCTATCCTACTAGATATTGGCTATTATTTTATTTTGCTGCCATTGGAAGTATTGACTATGGAGTTATGTTGTACCAGTTAAAAATGCATCTCTAAGAGATTCCTTCTATACAAATGACTCAAAAATGCCATATTTTGATTCGTGTCACTGTTGCACAAAATGTGCAATTATCCATCTATATCAGTGATGGCAAACCTATGACACGCGTGTCACGGATGACACGCCAAGACATTTTGGGTGACACTCATCGTTTGCGGACGATCTTCGGCCAAGAACAGTGAACGCATCTGGCCTCGTGTTTGTTGACTTGAGGTCCAAACTTGAGAAACAGTTTTTTCTAGTGCGTTCTAAAAATGAGTGACATTCATTTCGAGCAATGGTGTGCTATCAGGTTTTGCTTCATACTTGGGCACAGTGCAACGGTAACTTTTGCAAAACTTAAGCAGGTATATGGAGTTAGAGTTTTGTCAAGGACCCAGGTTTTTTGGTGGTTTAAGGCATTTTCAGGATGAAGAGACTTGATTGAAGATGAATCACGCAGCGGAAGGCCTTCATCTACAAGAACCGATGAAAATGTCGACAGTATCTGGGATCTTGTGCGTTCAGATCGCCGGTTTTCAGTCAGAATGATCGGGGAATAGTTGAATTTGACTCTAATTACCGTTCATCAGATTTTGACCAATGAATTGGGGATGATAAAAATCTGCGCAAAAATGGTTCCAAAAAACCTTTCGGATTGAAAATGATACCCATTTTCTGGAACGTATCATTACTGGAGATGAGACTTGGGTGTTTGGCCCAAAGCTCCAAGGCCCAAAAAAGCAAAAATATGCAAGTCGAAGATCAAATGCATGCTGATTTGCTTTTTTGATAGCCAGGGAATCGTCAACAAAGAGTTTTTGCCTCAAGGCCAAACAATCAATCAACACTTTTACCGAGAGGTTCTTGAAAAACTTCGAAAAAGGTCATGCGTGTGTAACGAACTATTTCATTACGGGGGGATATAATAGAGTAAAAACAACTATCCCACCCGCTTCCACCAAAAATGTAACACGGCTAATTACTACGGGGGGATACATAGTGTAAAAACAACTATCCCACCCGGTGCCACCAAATGTAACAGAGGTTAATTACGCTTTCAAAATATATTAAATAACTAATTAAAAACAATCCCATCGGTGACACCAGTTGTGGACGAGCAAATCTTACGGGGTTATAGAGAATAATAATTTAGATCTATAAAGAATAATCTCACCGATTGCCCGAATGGTAAAAAGTGCAAAACTACGAGTTAAAGATAATTTATATAAATAATTAAGAACAACAACCCCAACTGTACTAGTTGTAAAAGTGATAATTACGGGAGGAAAATAATAAGTAAACAATTAAACTATGCAAGGTATTTACTTAACTGTTCAGCTGCCACCACCTAATTTATTAGTAGCAAAAATTAGGAAAAGCTTTTAATCAAAATCTCTAGTGGTATTATTGGCAATTCAATATTAAACAATCTTATGGCTTTAATATATTTATTAATAAAAACAACTTAAAACTAACAAAAGAAAACTACATATTATAACAAAAATAATCTTACCTAAAATTAATCTACTTACATGTAGTTACAATTCTTAAAATCTTCACTTAACATTTTATCTATTTTAAGTTCTATATTTCTCTTCATCTTGATTATTATCGAATGACTCTACATAACTAACTCGAATGACTATCACAGAATGACTGTAAAAGACGGAATGCTTCTACATAACCGAATGGAATGACTGACTGGAATGAATGAATGTAGTGCTAATTTGGTTCAAGCTTTTATACCCAGTACTCAGGTAATAGAGTATCAATACATATGTCGGTACATCGGCCTCTAATAGTTTAGCTTTAGAAGCCGATGTTAGAAAAGAATTACTTTACATTAAAGTAATTCTTTTCCCTGATTTATGTATTCTCTTTGTGCAGTTTACTGAATAGTTCTAATGGTCTAAGGGTACTTAAGTCAAGGTTATACTTTTTACCGTAACAATGAAAGGTTGACCATCATGTTAAGATAACAATCTTCTTAAGTTAACAAAATAGATTTTAAGAAATATAAAATTATCAGCGTTTTTACACTGCTACAACTCTTCCCCCCTTTAAAGTCAAGTTATACGTAGTACTTCACAAGTATAACTTGGCTCAAAAAGGCAAGTATGGCAAACCAACAGCAATTGGACAAGTCAAAAACTCGAAGATAGCAGGATATTCCAGGGGCGGCGCCTATTTGTTGACAGGTCAAAGGCTTATGGGTGTTCGGTTCATCTTTAGTCCTCGACGATAGTCCTGGCTACTTTCGATCCTTACCACTCGACGGTGGTGCCGATAAATTTTTCTTCCTTGACGGGAATTTTCTCGCTACTGCTCAGTTTCTGGCGCTTAAGCTGGACTAGAACTATTGTGGAATCACCTCAGAAGTATTGCCAATGATCCTTGTAGCTGAATAGGATGCCTGCCCCCTTGGTAATTCGACTGCAGTTATCTCGATTACCGTGGTTGTCATATCTTGGAGATGTAGCTGTAGCAACAACAATAACGAAACAGTACACAGTTCATACGACATATCTGGTTTACTTTATAACGGCTAAGTTTAAAAATAAAAAAAAATAATTATCTTTAAAAAATTATATCAATCTTACTATTATGCTTATTACATACTATTATATAATTTAAGACTTAATACACCTAGGTTTTGAATGGGATTGAGCATATAAACTAAACATTTTATCCAAATTAAATCCTATTCATAATATTACATAAATTTGCTCGAATCATGATCCAAAACATAGGTTGGCTACCTACGGACAGGAGGGCCAACTTCCTGGGTACATAACTAATTTCATATGTCCCGGTATCCGATTCTCAAAAAAAAGAAGGTGTAACTAAAAATTTTAACCAACTATTTATTTTAATACTTTGTCTTTCATTAGCAATTACTGAAAGTAACTCTGAATAATACAAAAAATAAAAATTTTAAAATGTCTCAAAAAAAAGTTTCAAAGTTCAGTTAATTTGAGTTATACTTACTAAACCATTTTCTATATATCCTCATTTTTAGTTACATGTTCCTTTTGTTGTCAAGTTCTTTTATTCTTTGGTTGGTTTCCTCAGCTCTGAATTCCATTAAACTAACTAGGTTGTTACTAGCGTACAATCCTAATGAAATCCAGGAAAACGTGTCCCAAAATTCGATCTTCCTCGGAAATCAGGAGGTCTTCCAGAGATGCGCAAGAGGTATCCATCCTTCTCATGGTCTTCCTGGTCAATGCTGCTCTTATTTACAACAAAATCATGTATCCAGCACTCTCTGAGTTTGAAATCCGTTACATATTTTGTTTTTCCAGTCTCCGTCCTGGAGTTGTTAGGTCCTGTAATCTCTAATGGTAATTTCTTCGATGTTTCCTGCAAAATCTTAAAACTACCAATATTACAAGATGGGACACTGACTTCAGTGTTCGCTTTCGTTACTATTTTCTTTACAAGTTCTGTCTTTCTAATCGCTGTATTATTGTTTTTCTCTAAGTGTACTGGCTTGATCAAAATATCAGAATTTTGTACGGTTCCAATTAATTCTTTCCTAACTTTGACATCATCAACATGACTGTCTTTAGCAATAACTACTTTGTTTTCTTTGACTATACTTTCGTCACTTGAAACTTTATTACCATTCTCTAGCTTAAACTCAATAACCGTAATATTATCATTATCCGCCGAATCCAAACAAAATACGCCGTTTCCTGGCAAAACCTTGGAAATACCCAGAGGAGTTGAATCTTGGTCATTTACCTCGCTATGTTTTTCCACGTCGTTCTTGTTTGTAATTTGATCTGATATTTTCACCAAGTTTTCCAGATTTCCCGAAATTATCTCACCTTTATCTACTTGAGATAAAGTCGCACTTACTGCACTGTCTACGCGCTTAATAACCTCGAACTTTTCCGTAGAAATAGTCACGGCAGGGATCGAACCTCCGTCTTCCATGCCGAGCTGATTCGAGTTATATTGGCTTGAAACAGTATCCTCTATCGGTAACGATTCTACGTCATCTCTTTTCAATAAAACATTATCATTGTAATTAACTTCATATTCCAATCTATTTACTTCGGTACTTATATCTTCCATCGGCAGTACTTTCGTACTGTCAGCCTCAAATCTAATGTCGCTATATTCATCCGTCAAATCTGTTTTCAAACTACTAACATTAGTATCGCTATTACCAAATGACTCACAATCTTTACAACTAATTCTTAAATCATCATATTTATCAATACAGTCAAATTTATTTGAACCCTCATTTGGTAACTCTACATTCGATACTAACATTAAAGTATTTTGATCTACAATCATATCATTATCAATTCTATCTAACCTTGATTGCTTTACTTTACTTGACGATTGTAATACATTAGGACAATTTCTTTTAAAATGGCCGTTTTCCCCACAATTAAAACACATAAGGTCTTTAATATCATATCTACACTTTCTAGATTTCTTCATAATATTTTTATTATTATTACTATTATTAAATTTGTTACTAGTCGAATTTTTATTAAAATTTTGAATATTTTCATCAGACTGACTTTCTGGACTCAATTTACATAATGCTTTTGATACTTCTAATTCAATAATACTTTCTAAGTTGAAATTTGATGAATTTACTTGATAATTACTTATTTGTTGTTCTACATATTCTACATGTTTTGCAAATTCTACTGCACTATCAAAGGTTTCTAATCTTTTAATCAATAAATCTTTTTTAAATTGTGGTAAAACACCTTCAACAAATTGACTCAATAATCTTCTTTCAATTATTTGATCAATTATTACTTCTTCAAATTCTATTTCCGATCGTTCGTATAGATATCTACCTAATGTCCGCAATCGTAAAGCAAAATCCTCGACCTTTTCATCCGTGTGCTGAGCACAGGTAGAAAACAGTCGCTCAGCAGTAAAACAATCTGGTATACCACTGAATCTTTTTAATAATAATTTTTTAAATTCACTCCAATTTTCAGTCTTACTTAAAATTGGATGATTTTCCACAAAAAATCTTGCTTCGCCATTTAAACTAATTTTTGCCAACAATACACACTTGTCAGAAGGGTACTTAAAAATTTGGAAAAGATATTCTAAAGTTGATATAAAATTTTCAACTGATTCACCGTTACCCGAAAAGCTGGGTAATCGGTCCCAAATACCTAATGCTTGCATTTTAAAAACGTGTCTTATTTTCTGCGCTAAGACAATAAATTTAGATTACTAATATAAAGAATCTTTATCTCGTATGGTAGCATAACAATGAGCGGCAAAACTACTGGTATTCCTATCCCACCGCTGCCACCAAAAATGTAGAAGATCAAATTCATTACGGGGGGATATAATAGAGTAAAAACAACTATCCCACCCGCTTCCACCAAAAATGTAACACGGCTAATTACTACGGGGGGATACATAGTGTAAAAACAACTATCCCACCCGGTGCCACCAAATGTAACAGAGGTTAATTACGCTTTCAAAATATATTAAATAACTAATTAAAAACAATCCCATCGGTGACACCAGTTGTGGACGAGCAAATCTTACGGGGTTATAGAGAATAATAATTTAGATCTATAAAGAATAATCTCACCGATTGCCCGAATGGTAAAAAGTGCAAAACTACGAGTTAAAGATAATTTATATAAATAATTAAGAACAACAACCCCAACTGTACTAGTTGTAAAAGTGATAATTACGGGAGGAAAATAATAAGTAAACAATTAAACTATGCAAGGTATTTACTTAACTGTTCAGCTGCCACCACCTAATTTATTAGTAGCAAAAATTAGGAAAAGCTTTTAATCAAAATCTCTAGTGGTATTATTGGCAATTCAATATTAAACAATCTTATGGCTTTAATATATTTATTAATAAAAACAACTTAAAACTAACAAAAGAAAACTACATATTATAACAAAAATAATCTTACCTAAAATTAATCTACTTACATGTAGTTACAATTCTTAAAATCTTCACTTAACATTTTATCTATTTTAAGTTCTATATTTCTCTTCATCTTGATTATTATCGAATGACTCTACATAACTAACTCGAATGACTATCACAGAATGACTGTAAAAGACGGAATGCTTCTACATAACCGAATGGAATGACTGACTGGAATGAATGAATGTAGTGCTAATTTGGTTCAAGCTTTTATACCCAGTACTCAGGTAATAGAGTATCAATACATATGTCGGTACATCGGCCTCTAATAGTTTAGCTTTAGAAGCCGATGTTAGAAAAGAATTACTTTACATTAAAGTAATTCTTTTCCCTGATTTATGTATTCTCTTTGTGCAGTTTACTGAATAGTTCTAATGGTCTAAGGGTACTTAAGTCAAGGTTATACTTTTTACCGTAACAATGAAAGGTTGACCATCATGTTAAGATAACAATCTTCTTAAGTTAACAAAATAGATTTTAAGAAATATAAAATTATCAGCGTTTTTACACTGCTACACGTGTGAGACCAAACATCAAGAACAACTGGGTGTTGCATCACGATAATGCACCTTGTCACACAGCAATTTCAATAAACTAGTTTTTGGCCAGTAAAAACATTCCTAAAAGCCTCCTTATTCACCTGACTTGAGTCGTTGCGACTTTTTCCTCTTCCCAAGATTGAAAAATCATCTCAAGGCCCGTCATTTTGGGGCACTCGAAAACATTCAAATGTCCGAAACCGACCAGCTGAAAGCTATTCCAGTATCCGAGTTCCAGCACTGCTATGAGGATTGGGAGAACCGTCTCCAGCGCTATGTGTCTTCCCAATGAAGTTATTTTGATGCAGACAATATTGAATTGTAATTATATTCGAATATATATATATATATATTTTTTAAATCAGTCCAGTAACTTAATTTACACTTCGTATTTCTAGACGTGACACGGCACCCGAGTTAAGCCAGGTTTTTCCGAATTTTGAAACACCGAGCTCAAAAGATTCGCCATCACTGTTCTATACCAATACCTCAAAAATACCAAATTTTGTTTTGTGTCACTGTTGCGTCAAATGAGCAATTGATTATTTTCAGTTGTCTTCTTTACACCCACATTTCGTAGAAGTAATCAATTATGTTTATCATACAATTAAACGAGATGAGTTGTCATTTTCAGTGGTGATGTTTCTAAGACCATTATTGGTAAAAAAAATCGAACTCTCTTATATCTGTCAGGGTATTTCTCATTTCCAAGTAATTGCGTGCACAACCAAACAAATGCTTTACAGAAACGTAATGAATATTAAAATAGGAAGAGAACTAAAGAAACACTACAGAATAAAGCAAAAGACATTTTGTTACAATAAGTTTACATTTACATAGCCATAGAATTTATATTTAGTGATCCTAATCCTAACTTTTTGTATAATTAAGGTCTAATGTTTTTAAAATGTGTCAAGTTCAAATTTTTATGGAATTTAAATGTATTTAAATTTTATGTTTTTACAGAAATGAATAAATTAACCCACAGAAAAAATTATTTTAATATAACTTGACATTCAGTACCGAAAATCAAAGAACTACATATATTTAACACTTTCACGGTTTTATGGGTCAGTTATGTGCAACCCGTAACGAGTTCCAGAAGCAGTCTATGAGCGTAAAGCCTCGTTTATAATAGATACGCTATGTATCCATAGCATAAAAAATACAAGAATTTGTTGTTCTGTTTATTAGAAACAGTGTTCTGAAAGGTCAAAGCCTTTGTTCAATCCTTATGCTTTCTGTTATGGGTTTAGAACGTTGTGTCACGCTTTGATTTTTGTTGTACAAAGATGGCACAGATAAAATCTGTATGAAACGGTACAGATTATCATTCTGGATCGTACTATATAAGACAATATTCTTACTCAGACCTAATGTAGACCATCTCAGTATCCAAGAAGACGTAGCCTCTTTTCTGTGAATATCTAACTGATCTAATCTAAGTTCCTCTCTATTATTAATATAGATCAGATAATCAACCAAGAAGGCGTTGCATCTGTTCTGTAAGTAAATAGTGGAGCTACTTTAAGGTGGTGGCCTTACTCACATCAAATATAGACTATTTCACTATCCAAAAAGACGTAGCATCTTTTTAGTGACTATATTAAGGAACTACTGTAATCAGTTTCCCATCCACTTTTACTTTAGACCAATTAATTATTAATGAAGACGATCTATTCTATTTATAAATAGACCAGCTACTGTAAAATGGTTCATGTCTATTCATGAAGACCAGCTCATTATCCAAGAAGACGTAGCATATGTTCTATGAGTTATTTACTGCGTTATTTATTGAGCTATTGTAAGGCAGTGATCCTGCCCACATCTACTGTAGACCATTTCACCATTCAGAAAGACGTAACATATTTTCTGTCACTATATAACTGATCTAACTAGTTCCTAGTTTCCGTCCATTGTTCATGTAGACCAAATAACTATCCAACAAGACATAGCATTTATTCTGTCTATAAATGCTTCAGCTACTGCAAGGCGGTTCCTGTCTATTCATGTAGACCAGCTCATTATCCAAGAAGAAGTAGCATCTGTTCTATGAGTAAATAGTTGAGATATTGTAAGGCAGTGATCCTGCCCACATCTACTGTAGACCATTTCACCATTCAAAAAGACGTAACATATTTTTTGTCACTATATAACTGATCTACTGTAAACTAGTTCCTAGTTTCCGTCCATTGTTCATGTAGACCTAATAACTATACAACAAGACATAGCATTTATTCTGTCTATAAATAGTTGAGCTACTGTAATACGGCTACCGTCCATTCTTCTAATGTAGACCAACTAACTATCCAAGAAGACGTAGCTTCTGTTCTATGAGTGTACAGTTGAGTTATTGTAATGCAGTAACCCGGCTTCCATCTAATATAGACCATTTCACTATTCAAAAAGTCATAGCATCTTTTTTGTGAGTATATAGCTGATTTACTGTAAAACGGTTATCTTCCATTCGTCAAGTAGGCCAACTAATTATCTAAGAAGACGTAGCATCTGATCTATGAGTAAACAGTTGGTTTACTGTAATACAATAATCCAGCCTACATCTAATATAGACCATTGAACTATTCAAAAAGAAGTAGCATCTTTTTTGCGAGTATATAGCTGATGTACTGTAAAACGGTTCTCTTCCATTCGTCAAGTAAGACAACTAATTAGCTAAGACGACCTAGCATCTGTTCTGTGAGTAAATAGTTGTGTTACTGTAAAACGGTTCTCAGTCCACATCTAATGTGCACCAATTCATTAATCAACAGCGCGTAGCATCTTTTCTGCGAATATATAGTTGAGTGACTGTAAACTGGTTTCCCGTCCATGTTTAATGTGGATCAGTTCATTAACAAAAGGCTCACAGTGTCTTTTCTGTGAATATATAGTTCAACAACTGTACTACAGTGCGGATAGAAAGAGTTAGCTTGAACGTATGAGACAAATTTTATATGCATGAGCACAACTGCATAAATTTTCCGTATTTTTTCAATCTTTTTAAAGATAAAATTTTAAATGAATTCTAAAAAAGTTTTATTTCATAGTTATGATATAGATATTTTTAATTAGTATGATTTATTAATGTTTATAAAATATAATTTATAATTAATATTGTACTAAACCTAATTTATATTATCATAAATTTAAAATAAAATAAAATTTAATTGAACATTAAACTTGTATTCTAGATGAGCATTTCTTATATAAAGGGTTTCTCAAACAATTTGTTGAAAGTGTCTTTAGTGCTGTTTTGAAATTTCACACAAAATTTGATTGAATATTAGTGTTCAATATTTCGTTGTTCCATTTTTGTGACACACTGAAACAATGCACTTGCGTAACTAGTAGAACTACACGTATTAACACTACCAAGTTGAAATTAATGGTAAACATGTGGCAGGGGCACACGTCTGGACTGTTGTAATTTCATCCTTACAGAATTTCCATTTCCGGAGAATCAATTTTATTACTTTTTTTACACACGCGTATGACCTTTATATAATATAATTGTAAATGCTGGAGATATAAGCAATAACAGCTGTGAAATCAGTCAGTGGTTGCCTAGCAACGCGTAATCAATAGCATCCAATCAGAACACCCTATAACCTGGATTATTTTTATTACATATCCTTATTCAATATGCCCTTATCCTATTTCTTACACGGATCAGATAACCCTGATTAATGAAGGTAACCGGATCTTGTGGTGTGCATTAAATCCGATCTGACAATTAATCTTTTCTTCAATATTGTATCGATTTTATTAAACTGGATGATACAACAATTACTTTTCTATTGCGGAAGGTGATGGTAAAATTTCGATTTCGAGATTATGATAAAGCACAAACTGAAAACGATTTTATGAAAATGAAAGCATTCTTCTATCTAAATAAAATTGGTGCTATATCTGTTTTTATTTGTTCGTCCGCGTATTTGATTTCTACACGTTTCAGATGATATCCGCAAAAAATTTTAATAAGTTACATCATTTGTGAAAATAGTGAATTACAAAAAATCACAACTCAAAAACGGTTAGAGAAAACCACCTCAGGTTAGAATTTTTGTATTTCTCGTAGTTTATTTAGTTTAGAAAAAATTTGGGGCTTTAATCGTTTAATGTGTTTTGAGATTACGACAATATTTTTTAATGGCATAATTTAAATTATTTGAGAAAAATGTGAATTAAAAATAAGCACAACTCAAAAACGGTTAGGGTTAGCGACCTGTGGTTGAAATTTTTGGATTCTCCGTAGTTAATTTAATCCAGAAAAAAATGGGGATTTCATAGTTTAATGCGTTTTGAGATTATGACAATTTCTTTAATGACATAATTTACATAATTTGTGAAAATTGTGAATTAAAGAAAAATCACAATTCAAAAACGGTTAGAGAAAAGGACCTGAGGTTAGAAGTTTTGGAATTCTCGTAGTTTATTTAGTCTATAAAAAAATGTGAGGCCTTATTCGTTTTGCATATTTTAAAATTATGACAAATTTTAATATGGCGTGATTTATAGAAATTTTCATCTTCGCATAAACATATCTCAAAAACGAAATAAGATAAAGACCTGCGGTTGAAATTTTTGAAATCCTGAGGTCCTGATTGACTTATAACCAAAATTTTAAACAAAAAAAATTTGATATTTTTTTTTTAACTTTAAATATTTTGATTAATCTTAACTAAAAAATGGTTAGCGATAGAAATCTGCGGTTTGAAATTTTTAAATTCTCATATATTGTTTGGTCTAAGAAAAAAAATGGGCTTTAATAAACCAATTATTAAGTTTTGTATGGGCAGTAATCCAAAACCCTTGAAAATGGCCAAATGTAGACACATTAAAAGTAATATTACTGATTTTTATAAAATTATTCAAAGCAAAAAAAACCTACTCAAAAAGATCCATAGTTCGGAAAAATATAAAAAGTTTTCTACTGAGTAATTTAAATGAATAAATTTGTTATTCATTTAAAAAAAATCTGTGATTTTAATAATGTTCCTTTTAATAATAAGTTAATTATCTGTGATCGAAAATAAAACTTTTATTTACTATAAATTATAATTATTAATTGTATATAATTTGTATTAACCCTTTACTGCATTAATTTTTATTTTTGGCTGAAATAATTCATGAGCATTAGGAATTGGTTATTATTGATAGAAAAATTAATTAAAAAAACATATTTTAAATATTAATTATTATTTTTATGAAAAAAATAATAATTAAAATAATAATTTAGGGTTTGTGCCATACATGGAACATTATGTTTCTACACTCTATTACAAAAGAAAATGATTCCATATTGTTTGCTCGTCAATTGCTAGGTGTTCTTCATTAGGGATTAAAAGCAGTCGCCGTCGAATTTTTGAAAGAAAAGGTCGTATCTTCTAGTTGTCCTTTCTCAATAAATTCAGAGTTATCGTTGAAGTGCAAATTCCGCTTGATATCCTCAAATCTATTGTAGCCCATTACTTGAGATACTGCAGGATCCATTGCTGTGTATGTGGCACATATGAACATTCATGAAGTAACGGTCCGATTCAGTTTTAAAAGTAAAATAAAAAATAAAAATCGGAATGTGCCATATATGGCACACTATGCAGTAAAGGGTTAAAAAAAAATTAAACCATTATATTTGAATAATCAACTCCTCCCCCCGTATATGAGCTCACGTCCAGAATTTTGAACTTAAAAATATGGTCACCTTAGTTAACACTGTTTATTAAATTTAACCACAACCCATAATTTATAGTCAACTAATTTTAAAGCTGTGAATGCAGCTTTAGACCTAATTTTGTACCAAAAATACAAAGTAGAGAGTAACCTTGTTAGAAACTGTACATGTGCAGTTATTCTTGTTTAGGTAGTCAATTTTTCCATGCAGTTCCGTATTGATCAGAAGTGAAGAAGAAGTTAAGTACATTGCATTGACAGCGCAAATTGGAGGGAGAGCTAACATAGCTTCACATCTCTGCTACTTCAGATCGAGTAGGCGTATCGAAGGACAACTCAACGATTTTTTTTTCTCGATCACGTAATGGATAAAGAATAGATACAATTTTGTTGAAATATTCTTGATAGGTCACAAGATAACGTCAGAACCTCAACTTTGACATAAAGTATAAATTAAATATTAAATTACATGATATGAAATATATTTTCTTCTTCTTACGACTTGGAATATTTCTCTGTTTGTTTGAATTATTCGGTAAATGAGGAAATGTAGCTTTATGCCCAACATACCTGGGCTCGTTAATTTTTGTAAATTAAAATTGAACAGATCGTATATATAGACTAGCTAGAACCTACTAAGGTCATATACAATTGCTGTATTCTTTTTATCGGAGCACTCAAGCGAAATGTTTGCTCAAAAATTTGTGAGCGTTCTATTTAACTTGCACAGTTTTAATGAACTTGTATCTCCCCTTGAGCATTGTACTTCCCCTTTTACCTCAAACTAGCCAAATAGTGCCGTATTTGAACTTGTAGAGACATATGTTGATGAAAAATTGAACTGTCAAAAACAAAATATTTGAGGTTAAGTTGTACGGAAATAATGTATAGGCTATTCCAAACGATTAAGCTGATCTAGAATTTTCAATCTAGTTACTTCCATCGTTTGAATCGTTCCTTTTGGCCGTTTTGTAAATCATACTTACAATAAAAAAAAATTTGTTCAAGGTTAGTATCATTTTAGCCGACCTGCTTAGCGTAGTGTTAACGCATGTGCTCTGCGTTGCTAAGGTCTCGGGTTCAAATCTCGTTCAGGCATGGAATTTTTCACAAATAAAAAAAATGTCCTGGCTAATTGCCACAGCAGCAAAGGCCATTAAATTATATATATATATGTAAACAAATAAGGGATTTATTGTTTAAATAAAACTCAAGTTGTTCACAGACTATTTTATTCTACTATTAATAATAACTACTATCTTAGACAAACAATATTTCATACCCATTTGTTCCATTTTTCCCATTCACAACCAGAAACGTTTTCGAACGTTCGCCTTCGCAAATTGATTAAATAAGTTTTTCATGAACAAAATTGCATAATTAACTTTTGTAACTGTTCAAGCACACAAACTTAAATTCAATAATATCCGAAACAACGCAGACAGGTAATAATTTGTCACATCACTATTTGTCACTTAATCATCAAATTAATAATTTAAACAAAACACTGCAAAAATGCAACAATGCAAGATCCCCAATAAAATAAAAAAATATTATTAAGACGTGCATGAATCCCATTCACAAGCAGAAACGTTGACTCGATCCCACTTCTGATGTAAACAAATAAAGGATTTATTGTTTAAATAAAACTCAAGTTGTTCACAGACTATTTTATTCTAGGTATTCACTCTTAGAACGTAAGAAAACATCTGATCTCTCTATCAAATTCTACGTGTGTTTTATAAAAACCAATTAGTGTAATGAGCCGTCATCATTATCGTTAATGAGTTGTCATCATTAGCGGGTCCAGATTAGCGGGTGGAAGGCTAGATGCTAACATATATATATATATATCATTTTAAAATGTCATTTTATTTATGTGTTTATTTTTTGTGTCATTCTTAATACAAATTTCCCATTTATTAATTTTTTTGTTATTAAAATATTTGTAAAAATTATTTTATTTTTGATATTTCATTCGTTTCCATGGTTTCGCTGTTGGATTTTTAAATTTCACATACCAAACGTCAAACGTGAAACAACCCAAGCAAGGTTCCTTCTCATGACAACCTAAAAGAACGAAATTCCCATTTAGTTCCGCCTAAACGTTTGGAATAACCTATAATTTTCATAATATTGCTCTTGGAACAAAATTTTTAGTATTATAATACAAAAATTAAAAAACTAAAATAAAAAATGTATGATTTTTTTATGAACTAAATTGAACTAAATTGAATTGTTATTTTTGTAAGTTGTCACGAGCTCACTTTTTAACGATTGAAGTGGGCTTTTGTTAAACAAAATGTTTAAAAGCCGCATTTAAACGTTAAAAGTTTACTAGTTTTCAAAATCTAGTTCCGCTTAAATCAAAGATGGGCTAATTGAGACAGATAGTGAAAAAAAAAATAAACACAAACTTCATAGTGTTGCCTAGTGATTCAGTCTTTTACATAAATCAAGAGAAGATATATCGAGTTGATTTACTTTCGAATGTCGACACTAATATTGACTTGGTCTAGTTCTGAAAAAAGCAAACTAAAATTCTAAAAATGAAAAAATTGTATAACAAAAACTAAGCAAGATATATTTAATACATCAATGGTTTAAAATTGCCACCCTCTGGTAAATAGCAATATTTAAACTAATCGTAAAATTATTGAATTAATTAAAATTAGCTGGAATAGTAAAATATGATGGTGTCAGAAAAAAAGACAGCAGTGTAAAATTTATAATGAGTTAGATCTCAGATCAACTTGCCAAACAAAAATAAATTCTTGAATAAATTACGTTTCTTTTTAATTTTTTTTTTTTTTTAATAAAACCTATTTATAGAAGTAGCTATAAATAATCAAGAACTTGCTTATTAATAATATCTAATAAAAGTTATTCTATATTTCATGTTTTCTATCAATTCTGGAAGAGTATGTCAGAAATAAGAAAAACGAACAAGGTTATTAAGATCACTCAATCATATATATATTGGAGTGATGCCAGAGTATAATATGTTACAGTGGCGTCCTCAAAAATTTGCTTAATAACAGTGATGATACTACATAGGAGAGGGGGTCAAAAAGTTCGTAGAATGGAGGAGTTATCAGACGGGATTTGCACTATAGTCGGATTGCTGATAGGTGACTGTTACATGTATGTATCAAGTAGTGCATTCATATAATAATCTAGTTACCATTTATCAGCGATTTTAAAAATGTTTTTTGTTATTTGTCTTATCTTGTGGTCAATTATTAAATTCACAAACTTTAATTTTAAATCTGCTGGGATATTTTAATTCCGAAAAAGAGAACAATGGGCCACTTATTTCTCTTGTGTCCATCAAAGAGTAACAGCTGTCTTGAAGATTTCGGAATCAACAATTCGTAGGATTATAAAATGTAATAAATCTGAACTTCTCACTAACAAAATCACAAGAAAACGAAGGAAATTAAAATCTGACTACTTAACTATAATCTACTTAATATAACTATTAAAATACAATTTCTTTTTAATCAAATGAACAAGAAAATTTACTTAAGCCAACCCTTAAAATACAATTTTTTTATTTATTCTAATTCCCACCAAAATGTACTTAATCAAACCATTAAAATATATTTTTTTTTTTCAAAAGAACACGCAATTTAATTTATGCCCACTTGTAAAATAATAATTTTTTATTTTAAACAAAAGAAGACTCTAGCTCTTATAGTTATGGCCCCAGTTGTGCAAAGCCCCAATTGTGTACGGCTATAATTGTCCATCGCTCCAGTTGTTAATGGCCCCAGTTGTGAAAAGCCCCAATTGTGTACAGCCCGAATTGTCCATCGCCCCAGTTGGTAATGGCCCCAGTTGTGAAATGCCCCAATTGTGAACCCGAATTGTCTTACGGCCCCAGTTGTCTGGTTACCATTTTTATCTATACCAAGTTTCAACTTGATTATGTCAAGTTTCAACTTGATTGTGTTCTGTTAGATATCGGATTGGTCTTTTTTTGAGGAATGCCCATTTTAGGTTGACTGCTGCCGTCTTTCCTAAATTCTCCATTTTGTTTTGGTAGTGCTCTTTACAGATATCATGTATATCAGTACTCTTTAGATTTTCTGTCAGCTGATCTATCTTTTACAAGACCTTCCCAGTTTCCTCCCAATTCCTCAAGTTTATTTGGTATTAGAAAACTTTGAAATTATTTTGTCTGCCAAAACTCAGTAAAACTTTTGACTTGACTAAAAGTTATTCAGTTCTTTATTTGTGAAATTCTTATAAAAGTATTACATAGATCATTGTCCTTTAAAAGGATTAAAAGTTTTCCAAAATTTTATCTTTGAAAGTGCGCATTGTATATTTAAATAAAAAATGTTTAAAGGTTCTATTAGTAATTAGATTAAAAAAAGTAGATTAAGTTGTATCCTGCAAGTGCATAATTATAATAGAATGTAAGTAGATTTTCGTCCTTAAAGGACTGATCAATTAAATAGCCCAATCCAATTATTACGAGCTAGAACTTTCCAAGAAATAACATGAATTGTTTATTTCGGATCTATATTTAGGGGGTTTTAGTTGACATTTATACATCTACTGTATGGGTAGTACAAACATTGCAACCAATATTAAAACCAGCGAACATTTGAGTATTTGGGCTATGTAATTAGAGGATGCATAAGCTGCCACACTTTATACAGGAAAAAAAATCTAGACTAGATAAGGTCGAAGAATGTTCAATCCCAGAATTTCAGGATTTTTAAAAAACTAACCAGGGATCACAGGATTAGACATAAGTATTTTTTTACCATATTTCAAAAGTTTTATTGAAATTAAACAACCATTTTTACCGACCGCCAACATATATATAAGGGAGGTATTGTGATCATACCGATTTTGACATTTCGAGATTTCGATGGATCTCCACGAATTGAGGTCCCACATAACGTTTTGACTATTTTTAGCATGATGTCTGCCGGTCTGTCTGTCCGTCCGTCCGTCTGTCTGTCTGTCTGTCTGTCTGTCTGTCTGTCTGTCTGTCTGTCTGTCTGTCTGTCTGTCTGTCTGTCTGTCTGTCTATTTGTCTGTCTGTCGAAAGAGGATGGTGCAGAAAAGAATAATAATTTTTGATTATTCTTAATAGTTTTGATCATACACTGACTTTCTTCCTTGTTGGCTAAGCAATTATTATTTTAAACAATTTTTGGAATTTATTGTGGAATTTAAGACGCACATTTTGATATATACTGGAAATTTTCCATTTCTTTGATCAAAAGAAAATCAATGAAATATATTTACCAATATGTTTTATAGACATCGTCAGGTGGACGCGAAAAATATTTTCTACGAAAGAATATTTTTTAGAAAATTTATTCGAGAAAAAGTTTAAGGTCAATGAAATTTATATTTAAAAAATATTGATTTAGACAAGGGGTCGAGGACCGGTGGCTTCAGAGCCATATGAGGCTCGTAGTTGAAAGAACTTTTTATTTTTTATTAGAATTGAAAAATTACTAACAATTTTCTGTAATTTATGACAATTTGTATTAATTAAAATACAAAATGATCGAAAAAACAGTAGGCGATTGTTTTTCACCACAGAAGCTATTTATTTTTGTTTATTATTATTTTATTTTTTTTGATAATTCATGTCTGACAATTTAAGCTTAACCTAACTTTGAAACAAAATGTTTAACCTGAATCATAATTTTTTTATTTATTTAAGGATAACTTGTATTACGAGAATTGCCTTATATTTCGGGATTTGAGATCAAAAACAATTATTTATCAAGAAGTGTCTTTATTGTTTTTCAAAATATTCTCCATGAAGATCAATAAACTTTTGTATTCGTTTGAATCAATTTTCGTAGTACTTTTTTCACTTATTGTGAGATCCAATGCGAACAAATCTTTGATGGCCAAATGTTCATGCAATAGTGAATGTATGCTGGTCCCATTAATGCCCAAGGATGCCTCAATCTCACGATGTCACTTGACGATCTTGCAGTATCAGTTCACGCACAGCATCAATGTTTTCCGGAACAACAACCGATTTTGGACTACCTTCACGAAATTCGTCTTTAAGCAAACTACGGTCATGATTGATGTCGGCAAACCATGGCAAAACAGTAGTCCTTGATGGTGCTTCATCGCCAAAAGTCGAATTAAGTTCATCGATGCATTGTTGTTGGGTTAATCCATGTCGAAAGTTGTAAAAAATAATTGCTTGAAAATGTTCACGATTTAATTCCAATTTTAACCGAAATGATTTTTTTAGGCTCTGTCTATTGAGACATTTCACAGAATTCTTTTGGACAGCTCTATTCAGTTCCAGTTATTTTCAGATATCTTTTATACTAACACCAGATTTTTTGTCAATAGATTGTTATATTCTTTCTAGTTCTTTTTTGTTTTTTTTTTAAACATATCCGGTCCATTGTATTCGCCTGCTTCTAATTGTAATGTGATATATGTAATTTTTTATAAATAATGAACAATTTTTTCTCTTTTTTCAGGTAAGTCCATAACTGCAGTCCTCAAAATGGTGATGTAATTTATAAATCATTATAGGCCGTTTATCGCACGACTCGGTTCGATCTTTTCGGTTGCAGTCAGAATAGTATTGTGTCGAAGAAAAAACCAGGGGTGAGATGGTTGTTCTTGTGCGTCTAAGACAAGCGTCACACAGACTTTCCTACGGGATTCATTATCATCATCATCATAATCTTCAAATTTTGGATAAAGCGTTTAGTTCTCAGTGCGACTTAACCCAAAGAAAAATCTGTGTCACTCTTGGCTAACACCTCACCCTTGGTTTCCTCACGTGTATCTAACATCAAAAGCTTGCCGTAAAAATTTATGTTTAACATTTGTGTTTTTTTTTATTTTTTATTACTGACAATTCATTCATAAGCGTACATTGGCACTATTTATTTTTGGAGCACAATTTTTGAAAGTTTAATATGTATAAATCTGTATTAATAAAATTGGAGTCTATCAGACCAATTCTGTAACTCAGTTACTATGATCATAATAACTAAATTTATCACTATAAGCAAGGTCAGTTACTATCATAGTAAATTTGGGGTATTTCGAATTCCGTAAGACAAAAGTTACTACAATATTTAGTAACATCCCAGCAAACATTTTTATACGGGCCAGTACTGGTAAAGCACATACTCCCCGGCATTGAAAGTAATGGGCCAGTACCCCGGTGTCCCCGTGGCCGTTACTGGCCCATTGATGTATCAGTTGCTGGCCCAGCAACGGTAAAGTGCAAAATAATCGCATTAGTTGCAATATTTATTTCTGATGGTTTTAAGTAAAAAGTATGAGTGAAGAAGAATGCTTATAAAATGCTGGTAAAGTACTTCGTATAGGCGGAATGCGAAATACAAATGTGAAGTACATTATTAATACTGGCGTTGCACTTACTTTTGGTGCCAGTAATTTACCAGCATAAAAGCAGTTTGCCAGCATTCGGCCGTTAGTTGAATGTTTGCTGGGATATTTAGTAACATGTTACTATAAAAGTTCCTACCATAGTAACTATCAAATGCTGGTGTTTATAAGTAATAATTTAGTTCTTATGAAGATAAAAATGGCGGATATTTGATTTTAAGCGTAATTTGTATGTATAATAGAAAATGAAGGAGATTAGTAAAGAAAATTATCTAAATTAAGTATATATAAAATATGTATGTATGAGTGTAGGTAAATGTTTATATTGCAGGAGAAATTTAGCAAAAAGTCTTTTCCAATTCCTCATTTTTAATATGAGTCTTTTTTTAAATTATTAAAAAAATAGTTTTTGTTTTTAAATAAATTAACAAAAATTCTATTTAGTGACGCAAAAATAGTTTCATAATAGATTATAAAATGAGACGTATGGAAGTAATGACAAAACAAGGAAAATGCATCGAAATAATAAAAAATCCAGCTTCATGGAAGGTTCTAACCCCCAAATCACACCCGCCTGCGCCACTGGTTCTATTGTCGAGAATTTGTCTTTGCATTCCGTTTTTTTTTTTTTTAATTTCTTCACTCATTTTTTTTTTTATATTTTATAAATGTATATACCATAATATATATTATATAGCAACAAAATAATGTAAGCAATACAATATTTTGACATTTTTAACCTCAACTGTCATCTGTATACCACCAATGCGCATGCGTGTTGCGCTTCTGTAACTAACTTCATTCTTTTCTCAGTAACTGTCACTAAGATATAACTTTCATAGCGACGTCCCTACAGTTGGATATTACAGAATACGAAAAATGTTAAAGTTACTATTAAAGTCACTGTAAAAGTTATCTTGTAGTAACGTTACTACACGGTAACTATTATAGTAACTTTTTACAGAATTGATCTGATAGTCTCCAATTCTATTGTATTTACGATGACAACAATATTAATTTGTTTAAATATACGACGCTGAATAACCATCCATGTCGACGAAAAACAATTTGTTTACACTGTAAATGTGGTGGCGTTCTAAACCAATCAGAAACAAGGTCAACAGCTCCTATTTTCTTAAACACTGTTTAAATGTGTCGTAATTTTGAACTTTAGGTCTACGTTGTAATATTGAGAACTTTTATTTAATTTTATTAAGATAATATTATGTTAAAGAGTGCTTGTTATCGATAGCTTTACATTATCCATCAAACCGGAAACTTCTAGAAACTTCCGGAATACAGTAATTTAAAGTTTGTTCATAACTGCTTCCGATAATAAGAGTTATTGTCAATTTTAATATTTCCTTCTGAATAAGTATATTTTTCAATACATTTACTAGCTAAAGCAGTGGTATTCAAACTAGCTCCAGCCATGAGATGGCTGTATCCGTTGTCCAGACAGTATCTATGAAACAAAACAGTGTGTTGTGTTAAATTAACATGCATTATATTGAAATCTTGTAGTATCCCAGTCATTCTCTTATATTTTAACTTGAGATTTTCGTTATTTTTCTATTTTCCTATTTTCATATAACTAATATTTAGCCTGTGCTTCTCCAGGGAGTGTAAACAGATGCTACTCCTCTCTCCTCTCTGCGAATGGTTGTGTAAGGCAGCAAGAAGGAAAGAACACTTCAAATCAATATTCAGTTTTTCTATACAAGTTGTGAAACGAAGCTTGGATATTAACATTTTCTTTGTAAAAGATCTTTTGTTTCTAACTTTTATAAGATGCCGCATTGGTTACAGTAAAGATCAACTTACACTATAAAATACAAATTTTAAATTTTAGTACAAGAAAAATAGAGATAGTTATAGAGATAAAAATAGCAGGGGTGTCCACAGATATATTCCAGAGGGGGCAAAACTTGGATTTTAAAATTAGAATCGTACATATATAATTAGCAAGTGTGTGTATGTGATCTGGGTAATAATGTGACTTTATTTTTTCCTAAGGTTCTCGTGATTGGCTAACTGGGACTTTTGAGGTCTCTTGATTGACAAGTATTTTGCAGATTTATTCTCTAAGAATCTACGAATATAATTACTTATAGAAATGTGTAGGATTTCGTACGCATAAAAAAGAAACTATAGATACTCCTATATGATTTGGCCGATATGAACAATATTTTGCAGATTTATTCTCTAAGAAACTGTGAATAAAATAACATATAGAAATGTCTAGGGTTTCGTAGGCATAAACATGAAACTCTAGACAGTCCTATATCCTATGATCGATATGAAAAATATTTTGCAGATTTATTTTTTAAGAATCTGCGGATAAAATAACGTATAGAAATGTCTAGGATTTCGTAGGCATAAAAAAGAAATTCTAGACACTCCTATATCCTATGATTGATATGAAAAATATTTTGCAGATTTATTTTCTAAGAATCTGCGGATAAAATAACATATAGAAATGTCTAGGGTTTCATAGTCATAAACAAGAAACTCTAGACACTCCTATATCCTATGATCGATATGAAAAATATTTTGCAGATTTATGTTCTAAAAATCTGCGGATAAAATAACATATAGAAATGTCTAGGGTTTCATAGTCATAAACAAGAAACTCTAGACACTCCTATATCCTATGATCGATATGAAAAATATTTTGCAGATTTATTTTCTAAGAATCTGCGGATAAAATAACATATAGAAATGTCTAGGGTTTCATAGTCATAAACAAGAAACTCTAGACACTCCTATATCCTATGATCGATATGAAAAATATTTTGCAGATTTATTTTCTAAGAATCTGTGGATAAAATAACATATAGAAATGTCTAGGATTTCATAATCATAAACAAGAAACTCTAGACGCTCTTACATTCTTTGAGTGATATGAACAATATTTTGCAGATTTATTTTCTAAGAATATACAAATATAATTATTTACAGAAATGTCTAGGGTTTCGTAGGCATAAACAAGAAACTCTAGACACTCCTATTCCTATAACCGATATGAACAATATTTTGCAGATTTATTCTCTAAGAATCTATGAATTATTCTATTATATATAGAAATATCTAGGATTTCGTAGGCATAAAAAAGAAACTTTAGATACTCTTATATCCTTTCACCGATATGAACAATATTTTGCAGATTTATTCTCTAAGAATCTATGAATTATTCTATTATATATAGAAATATCTAGGATTTCGTAGGCATAAAAAAGAAACTTTAGACACTCTTATATCCTTTCACCGATATGAACAATATTTTGCAGATTTATTCTCTAAGAATCTATGAATTATTCTATTATATATAGAAATATCTAGGATTTCGTAGGCATAAAAAAGAAACTTTAGACACTCTTATATCCTTTCACCGATATGAACAATATTTTGCAGATTTATTCTCTAAGAATCTATGAATTATTCTATTATATATAGAAATATCTAGGATTTCGTAGGCATAAAAAAGAAACTTTAGACACTCTTATATCCTTTCACCGATATGAACAATATTTTGCAGATTTATTCTTTAAGAATCTACGAATATAATTACATACATAAATGTCTAGGGTTTCGTAGGCATAAATTAACGTCTCAAATTATTTTTAGTTTTAACAATATAAATGTAATGTCCTGAGTAAAAATGAATCGTTTTCCCATCTTAAAAAGTTCATGAATAAATAATCTAACTATATAACTAGCAAGTATCTGTATGTAGTGTATGTAGTAAGTATTAGTCCTGTGTAAATCGTACTCGATTCGCAGCACTATCTACTCACTTCTTATTTGAAACTGACTAGGAAAGAATATAATTCGCCAACACTTAGAATTCCCAATATTAATTTCCCGCGCAGGTTTTCTTTTCTTTTTATTGGTAAAAGTGTCTAAAACACGATCTGTACCAAATCATATAAATAAATTAATTATATAATAATTACTCTTATTTTTTGCTTCAACTGCAAATAGTAAATTAATTAATATATTTAAAAGCTGTCAAAAACAAACCTACACAACGGTGCGTAATTTATAATTTCCCAGAATGTTTCGAAGGATAACAGCTTTGGTAACTAATTTAAAACAAATTAAAATCATCACAAAGATTCTCAAAATCTTTTAAAGAAGACTACGGAAATTCTTGGCAATCCTCTTCAAAATAAACTAAATGAGAAAACAATTGAGGATTGATTTACTTGGTTGATAAAGATTCTGATGTTACCGACCGCAGGAGTTTGAACTTTGGTATTAAATATACATTACAAGTCCTTGGGAAAAAGGATTAATTTTTTATGAGAAATATAGATTAGTGAAAAGAATTTTAATATACTTTTGAAGACTTGTGCACACCTGACGAAAAATTAAATAACATAAAATATTATAAACGAATAATTGTTTGCGGACATAACAGGGTTGATTGAAACCAGGAAGCAACAACTCGGCAATAGTTAACTCGACGACGTCAACTCGTGGAAGGTGATAAATTAAAAAAAAAAAAAACAAAATTAAAAGACAATTGTATATTCATATTGCAACATGTGTAACAATTTTTATTTGTGAAAATGTATTATTTAGATCAAAATAAAAAGAAATTCATACAAAAAAATAAAAAAAATTGAAGTGAAGTGTTAATTTTAGGGTTTTGCAAGCATTTAATAGGTGAAAGAATTCAACATAATACTGGATGTCTAGGTATATTTATATATATATCTATATTTATATATATATATATATATATATATATATATATATATATATATATATATATATATATATATATCACTTTTATTCGTTATTTGAGAACTAAGAGCTTCCATTTCCACCAAAAACATTTAGGAGATAATTAAAAAATTGATGTGAAGTGTGAATTTTCACACATATCAGGGTTTCGCAGGTATTTAGTAAGAGAATCATGATTATTTGGGATGCCAAAACAAATTTCATGTTAAAATATTTTTTTGTTAATTTTAATTCGAATGCGTAATACCATTATTTATGTTTTTAAATATGTGCAGTATTTTTTTTTTATATATATATATATATATAGCAAGGTTCATTAAGATTTTGAAAATTGCGCCTATGGCTTCCATTGGTTGTTTTAAGTCGTAACCCCGCCTCTCTGATTTCATGTATTCAATTTCAACAATTTCCACTGGTTATTAAATTTACGCTTTTAAAAATTAAATGCAACATTTGCCCAAATATAACTAGAATTTTGAAAAAATAATTTAAACAAAATAAAAATACAAAAAAAAACAGAAAAAATAAAATTGCATGGAGAGTGCCATTACACTAGCATACTGGTTTAGTGTGTTTGATAAGTTATTAAATATTTTACGTAGTCAAGCAAAAAACACAAATAATGCGTTATTTTCCGAAAACATAATCTGATCAAAAATTCCTGCTGTACTATTCCGGTTCACACAAATGTACATTACTTAGAATTTTTTCAGATTATTAGTTTAAACCATCTGAGCTACAGGGTGTGGGACAAATTTTTTTTTGCACAATTTTGGCAAAAATTGCGTCAAAATAATTTATTTTGCAAAAATACAATTTTGATCGTTAATCCACGTACTATGGGCTTTCATTTGATACCCTACTCAGAATTTTAAAAAAATATTTTTTTTTTCGATGTGCAGATATTTGTTTATATTTTTAGGGGGATGTGTTTTTTAGATGTTTTAGTATTTTTCCTATGTGAGGGTCAAAGAGTTGTATAAGCATGCCAAATTTCAACTCTCTAGGTTTAGTCGTTTGGCTACAATTTTTACCTAACAGACAGACAGACGACAAAATGACGGTATAAGGGTTTTTTTGGTCATACCTACAAAACCCTAAAAAGTAGATCCCAAATACAAGTTGAACAGGCCTGTCTTAGATAATATTTAACACAGAACTATTTACACGTGTATTAAATCATAGTATTAAAGCACTCAAAACTTATATGAAATGTTATTTGAACGCTAAAAGCAAATATTTTATATGTTAAACCTAGTTTTACGAAAACTTGCTTACTCTGAAGTAGCGAGAATGTAATGAAATAATGGCGGAACAAACAATATCAGCAACGGTAAATATTTACATAAAATCCAGGAGAATATTGACGAAGAACTAAAAATAGTTCGTATCATTTTCCAGACACAATATTGGGTGACGATCGAATGAACTGGAGCACATATATTGAAAGAAATGTTGAACCACCGATATTTTATTAATAGCTTCTTAAGTGGTGTAAAAGAAAAAAAAACGTTTTGTTTCTTGACCTCGGTACCATATGAAAGTAAGATGTTTCAACCCGGAACAGGTCAACTCGATTTGTTACATGTCGACAGAAGTTGTGAAAAACTATAAAAGCAGAACAAATTGTAGTATATTTGTCATTCAAGAAAAAACAAATATAGGCATCTTAGTATTTTTACTTCTCTTTAAGAAAAATTGATGTGAAGTGTGAATTTTCACACATTTCAGGGTTTTGCAGATATTTAGTAAGTGAATGATGATTATTTGGGATGCCAAAACAAATTTTATATTAAAATATATATTTTTTTAATTTTAATTCGAACGCCTAATACCATTATTTACCCAGCAAACATTTTTATACGGGCCAGTACTGGTAAAGCACATACTCCCCGGCATTGAAAGTAATGGGCCAGTACCCCGGTGTCCCCGGGGCCGTTACTGGCCCATTGATGTATCAGTTGCTGGCCCAGCAACGGTAAAGTGCAAAATAATCGCATTAGTTGCAAGATTTATTTCTGATGGTTTTAAGTAAAAAGTATGAGTGAAGAAGAGTGCTTATAAAATGCTGGTAAAGTACTTCGTATAGGCGGAATGCGAAATACAAATGTGAAGTACATTATTAATACTGGCGTTGCACTTACTTTTGGTGCCAGTAATTTACCAGCATAAAAGCTGTTTGCCAGCATTCGGCCGTTAGTTGAATGTTTGCTGGGTGATGATTATTTGGGATGCCAAAACAAATTTTATATTAAAATAAATATTTTTTTAATTTTAATTCGAACGTCTTATACCATTATTTAGGTTTCTAAATATGTGCAGTATTTTTTTTTTATATAGCAAGGTACATTAAGAATTTTATAAATTGCGCCTATGGCTTCCATTGGTTGTTATAAGTTCCGCCCCTCTGATTTCGTGTACATTGAAACAGAATTAAATTATAAGTTAAACAATTTCCACTGGTTATTAAATTTACGCTTTTAAAAATTAAATACAACATTTGCCAAAATATAACTAGAATTTTGAAAAAATAATTTAAACAATATAAAAATTAAAAAAAAAAACAAAAAATAATATTGTCTTTTCTCGCAGGGTTCGATCCCTTTCGGATCGAGTTGCTTGGGTGAAACGCCAGCGCAAAACCACTACACCAGCATACACGTTCCATTGTAGCGTGTTACAAGCTATAACTTGTGTACATTATTAGCCAAAAATCACAAAAAATGCGTTTTTTTCCAAAAACGTAATATGATCAAAAATTCCTGTTGTACTATTCCGGTTCACACCAATGTACATTACTTAGAATTTTTTCAGATTTTTAGTTTAAACCATCTGGGCTACAGGGTGTGGGACAAAAAATTTTTTGCACAATTTTGGCAAAAATCGCCTCAAAATAATTTATTTTGCAAAAATAAATTTTTGATCGTTAATCCACGTACCAAGGGCTTTCATTTGATACCCTACACAGAATTGTAAAAAATATATTTTTTTTTTCGATGAGCATATATTTGTTTATATTTTTAGGGGGATATGTTTTTTAGATGTTTTAGTATTTTTCCTATGTGCGGGTCAAAGAGTCGTATAAGCATGCCAAATTTCAACTCTCTAGGTTTAGCCGTTTTGGCTACAATTTTTACCGAACAGACAAACAGACGACAAAATGACGGTATAAGGGTTTTTTGGATACCTACAAAACCCTAAAAAAATGGTAAAATTTGCGCGAGAAAATAACGTAGAACTGAGAAAGAACAAATATAGGCATAGTTTTTTACCACCAAAAGAAAAAAACATTTTCGCCTGTAATATATAAGCGATGACCAAAAAAGAAAAAAAAGGTCCTCACTTCTATTTTAACAAAAACGCGGAACAACCACATGTTTTCGGAGCTCTGGGGGGGGGGGGGGGCCCAGGTTGAGCATCCCTGGTTGCGCACCTGCTTACGTGACAATAGCTACAATAGTGCAGAGGCCAGTCATGAGATGGCTGTATCCGTTGTCCATATATTATCTATGAAACAAAACTGTGTGTGGTATCAAATTAACATCCTGTGTATCTAAATATTGTCTTCTTTTAGTCATTCTCTTACATTTAACTTCAGCCTCCCCCCCCCCCCCCTTTACGCTGGCGCTGTTCAAGGTGTTTAAAGGTGTTTTCACCTTTACACATTTCACTGTAGGTGTATCATCAGTGATATATATCCAAAGCCTAAAGTGTAAATTCATTTTTAGATCCCTTGAGGAACGAATTGGTTCTCCCTTGGGACCTAACTTTCTTTAGCAGTCATCCACACGTTAAATATGTGCCTACTGTGGCCCTAATAGCTTCATTGATCCTGAAATTTACATATTCAATTATCCTTTATGGTAAATAATTTATCATTAGACGTTAATATTGACTAATGATTCTGTATTAATTAACAGGATAGTAATTATGGACCTTGATTTACAGTAACGTAACCATAACATAACGGTTAACGTAACATAACGGTAGAAAGTAAATGTTTACATGTTCAAAATATGAATGCAAATCTGTTTTTGATAACCATATTAATTAACATAAACATATTCAAGAATTCATGGGCTTGGGCTGCTCATGTTATTAGAAAAGATGATAGCCGATAGAAAAATAAAATCGTAAAAGCTGCAGAAAAGTAGTTGACTAGAGTAGCTAACGACCCACAGCAGTGGAATAATCTAAGAAAGGTTTATGTCCAGTATTGAATCACATAGCGCTGATGATGATGTTCAAAAGTTAAGCCGCATTCAGAGCTTAAAATTAAAACGTTGTGCGTTATGTTATTTATACATTGCTTTAACGTTCAACGTACCGTTTACAGCAGTTATAAATTATAATCCGACATCTGTGTGTCTTTAAACCGACTACATGGCTTCGTAAAATGTTTTCTATCTATTATCGTTTTTATAATTCTGCTGTCCTAGATTTTAACTAACTAAACCTAACCTAATTATCTAAATTGATCATATTTACTGTCCGTCTTTGTAATTTTGAACAAGATTTGTTAATGATTACATTTTGTTAGGTTATGTAAAGGCATACGATAACTACGGTGTCTCTGATAGACTGAGATAGCCAATGTGTTTATATGTCTGTCTCATTAAAACAACTCACAAGCTATAAGTTTAGAAAAATATCCACAATCCACAACGAACAACGTATTAAATTTATAGGTCTGAATCGTTAATCGCGTTACCATATGACAAACTTGTAGTGACAACCAACAGAGTACAAGACGTAATCTACAGTCTATTTAAGAGCTCTGAATGCGGCTTTAAGGCAAAAGATTTTAGACGAAATTTTCATCTTTGCATGGACGTATCTCAAAAACGAAATGCGATAAGGACCTGCGGTTGAAATTTTTGAAATCTTGAGGTCCTAATTGACTTGTACCCTTATTTTGAAACAAACAAAAAAAAAAATTCATCTTTTATTAATTTTATTGAAAATGACGCTATTTAACGATATCATGGAACGGAAGAGTTTACAATAAGAGCAGGATCGGGTTATAATCGAATTACCAACCTTGATGATCGATTTATTGTGTCCACGGTACTACAAAATCGGTACAAAACAGTTCTGTCGCTTGTCGATTAGCTCAAATTCTAGATGTCATACTTTTTGCAAGAATGGTAGCACGGTTAAACGAAGCTGGAAGCCAATTACAGAGCCGAAACTGCTTCGAACTCATCAAAAATCCTTCGTTTTGCCCAATATTGGATTGTATTGACTAATCGATTTGGCGTTCAATTTTATTTAAAGATGATTCCTGGTTTACTTCCCTTTTTAAAATTATGATAATTTGATATTTTCTGGTTTAATATAGTTATAATAATTTCATAAATATCTAGAGATTTAGTAGGACGCGTCTGAATATTGGTAGGTAAGGATATGTTTTGGACAACTAAATTTTGTATGAATAAGTTACGATTGAAAATGAATTAGGCATTCAAACAATAAGTGGTTCGAATCGCTGACAGACAAATTATCACACGGAACGAAAGGAGAAGTTTTCTTATTAATACTATGTAGACGATATGGAGTGAAGGTGTGATTAAATCTAAGCCGGATAAAAGTTCATATAAAATGTAACAAGTAATGGGTCGGCGTCATTATTCACTATTTTAAATTAATTCTTGTTAATTTTTATCCTACCGACTGCGCCATGTAACAAGTAATGGGTTGCGTAAATGATACACGTATATACTCGTCGATAGTTCTTTATTAACTAACTATAATATGGTCTAGGCTCGTCTGCCTAGGTCCGCACCTTTATCTTGTTACACATACATTACATAAAAGATAAGCAAAGCTTTTTAGGCAGGAGGGGTTGAATTTGACTATAGTATGATCCTTTGAACTGTAGAGAATCTATGTATTCTTGTTGCCATTGGTTGTATATGGAAGATTTGAAGATTGACATAGTCTCATTACTGTTTAGAGGTATATTTAACAGGGAACCATTTACAGCTATTTCTTTGGCTAGAAGATCGACTTCGATGTTGAGTTCAAAATCTGAATGGCCTCTAATCCAGCATATTTAACTTTGATTTGAAATTTGTTTAATTTGCATATAAAACTAATTTTTAAAATTCAAGTATTGTTTTATTTATATTAATTATTAATATCTAAAACCACAATAATATAAGGGTCTGCCTAAATATTTATTTTATAAAAGAAGTCCTCCAGCCTACAAAATTTCGGAAGCATTGCTTGATAGTTATTCAACCATAAATTGATGAAAAGGAATATATATTTTAATTGAAATTGTTGGACAAATATTTATTTTGGAATGGATGTCCAAACAGTCTTAAATGATAAATGAGGGTAAGGTTGAGATAACATGTGGGTTCGTCCTATTGGTTATTGAATTGATCAATAGATGGCCGCTATTTCATTATCCTTATCAGATAATGTTGATAAATGACAGAATGTCCGTAAAAAAAATCTTAATAGCACAAGCTTTTAATTATATAATAAACAGAATCATTTGGACTACATTACCGCTATTGATTCGAATGTAGAAGAAAGCAGCCATATTTAGGATAGTTTTTTTTTAATTGACCTATTTTTTTGTGAAAAATTTACATTTACGATGCTGTAATGAAATAATAATATTCTAAAATTAATAAATACGAACCTCGCGTCACATGGCTTCGGACGTATGTATTTTTAGGGTTTTGTAAGTATGACCAAAAAACCTTTACAACGTCAGTCATTGTGTCCGAATTGTGACTAAACGGCTAGACCTAGAAAGTTGAAATTTGGCATACTTTTACAACTCTTTGGGCCACATATTGGAAACCTTTTGAGTTCAAACAAACACATCGTGGGAAAATATAAACAAATATGTATTCAAAGAAAAATAAACTTTTTTACCGACCGCCAACATATATAAGGGAGGTATTGTGATCATACCGATTTTGATATTTCGAGATTTCGATGGATCTCCACGAACTGAGGTCCCAACATAACGTTTTGACTATTTTTAGCATGATGTCTATGGGTCTGTCTGTCCGTCTGTTCATCTGTCCATCTGTCTGTCTGTCTGTCTGTCTGTGTACACGTGCAGAGCAAATTCGGCTAAAAGGATTTTTATGAAACTTAATATTTAAGCTTCTGACATCAATGGCACAAGTTGATCAACTTTTGGTAAAAATCGATTGACTAGAAATGGGAGTTTACTCATGTCGATTTTAAGATTTTTGCGAATATTTCATAACAGAAAAATATTTCGAAAAAAATTATTTAACAAAAGTTGCTATAAAAGTAATTACAACTTTTATACGAGATATTTTTTGATAAAACGAAAAAAATTTTAAAATTTTTTCATACTTATATGTAACGTTTCCATGATCATGATAAATAATATCTCTGTTAGGAAATATTAGGCCAAGTTATTTCTACTCTGTTGCTACAATGTATTTTATACAAGTTCTTTGTGATGGCGTTCGGTTCTGTGGTGGCACAGCTGATTTTTTTTTTAATTTTGAGTGGTTATTGAATAATGGTTTGATTGGTTATTGAGTGGTTATTGAATAATTATAAATTGTTAATAAGTGAGGTATCAAATGAAATTTGATACCTCACTTGATATTCGACAAAGATGTGTCAAAAAACTGTTGTCCACCACCCTATTTTCCAGAGTGGTTGATCTCAAAGTCTGAAAAAATTCTCTATAACGTACATAGATGGGAACCGGAATAGTTCAACAGGAATTTTTGATCAAATTAGTGTTTTTTTTTTTTTGAAAATATCGGTTTTGTGGCCTACAAAGAGTAATTAATTTTTTAAATTTTATTGTGTGGTATCAAAAGAAAGCTCTTAAGACGTAGATTAATGAACTAAAAGAATTTTTTTTGGAACTGGCCAGCTGTAGCTGGATCTTAATACATAATTAGTCATGCTGTTTACACATTTTGTCGTGAAACATTTATCGTTCGAATTACATATTTTGTCGTGGCGTTATATTTATCCGTTATTTTTTGGCTGCGGTTTTATTAAATCAGAACAACTCCCAAATTAGGAAAGTTGACATTTTTCTTATGCACTTGTGCTGCTTCTCGGTGACCTCAAAATGTCAGACAGAAATTATTAAGTAATAATCCATTGCGGATTGAATAGCGTGCGTTTTATTTATTAAATATACTCAGAAAAGAACGTTTTCTTGTTAATAAATGCACTTTTTATACCATGCACAAATGTAATTAAAAATTAATATTTTTATTATCTTTGGTCGCGTGCTAACAACAAATATTAAGAAAATTAGTTTTATCGATGTAAATTTACTTTAATTCCATATAAAAGTTTTATTATTTATGTTTTTAATTCTCATTAATGAAATCAAAACAAAATAAAAGAAAGTAGCCGGATTTCAAATATCAGATTGTTACAAAAGTTCATGAAATTTTTGCATTTATCTATAATAATATATAAATTCCGGGATTCACGCAAAAACGGTTATATATTTTAAAAAGATTATATATTGAACATTATCATGTTCCATACAAGCTGTGAAGACAGCCACGTTATTGTTAAATTAAAACTTTTTGTATTATTCTTTGATTTATTAGATATTTGTAACTATTTCATAAATAAGATCATTCTAATTCAGCGTTTCCCAACCTGTGGTACGCGTACCACTGGTGGTACGCGAGTTGCTGGTTGGTGGTACTCGAAAAATAATCAATAATGGCGGGACTCTGATATATAAAATATGAAATGTCACGGTTGGCTGATTTATTTATTTCATTTGTACTTACTCTGTACATCCCTCACATTATGGGTTCCAAAACTTGCGAGCGGATCAAGTCTGGACCCCCCCCTTATGAGTCCGCTAGCTGGTTGCTATGATTCTTGGAAGGAGTAAGGGTTGTTCAATTAAACTCAACATTTTAGCTAACCTACTTTAATTACGGTTACGGTTTAAATATTTACATGATTACACTAGACTTACAATTACGTCGATACAGCTAAATCCAAAAGAGACACACATTCGCACACACTAGACACACTTTACACCAAACACTAATTTAACCACTACATGTTTCTATATATTGTTTCTCCACAAAATCTGGTCACTACACTAACGTTCATACGGAATTACATTGTTACTTTATTTCGACTCGCCCAAACACTCTAAATGTCTCTAACCCATGTCTCTTAAAAAACCAACTCCAAAACATGGTCTTAACCATACGACGGGTCAAAATCCTCTATTGTTAACATCTTAACGTTTTGATGGTTTAACATCAACTCCATTTAAAACATGACTGCCCTGGAATGCGTACTTCGCCCAACTGTTAAATGTCATTTCACACCTCTTGACTGTCTGTCTTGTACTATCTTAAAATTCATAATTTATTGGTGATAACTCAGATAAATATCCCATTAGAAAATATCCCAATCATCATATTTATATCTCAGACAAAATTTAATTATTATTTATGTGCTTGTGGTTGACGTATATTTTTTTAACACAATAATTTACGATTCACTTTTCATGTTACATTGACAAAAGTGTCAAGTTGCAATAATAAACAATATCCCGTTATCTTAAATGCCCTTTCTAAGAAATAGATTATTTTTGTATCGTTTAACAGATTAAATATTTTACTCTAATTAAATGATTATAATGAATTTATTTATGAAATTTTATTTATGAAATAATACCAAAATTACCTCCCTTACAACACAATCTAATTAATTTTTGGTTAAACATTGATAAAAAATATGAACAACTTTCTGAGAAAGCTCTTAAATTATTATTATCGTTTACTAGTACGGAATTAGTAGAAAGAGCTTTTTTTCATATATTTAAAAAAAAAATAAGTATCGAAACAGAAACGCAGCTGTAGACTTAAGCACATGGATATCATTAAATTTATTTTATAAAAATATTTCATTATAATAATGATTATAATAATAAAAATATAGAAAATATATTAATTGTTTTTTTATAATTCTATGTTTTTATTAAAACCATTTATTAGTAAACGAAATATGACAAAATAGTAGAATCTACTATTTTGTCATGTTTCGTTTCTATCTACTATTATATCTACTAAGTAAATAAATATAAAAAATACAATAATTTTTACGAAGTAATACAATTTAGCGTGATGTACTACCAAGTGGTACGCGAGCCAAAAAAGGTTGGGAAACTCTGTTCTAATTAATTAAAATTGTAAATGTATAGGTTATTTTCGGACAAGAAAAAATCAAAATGTATACCATGTTTTCGGACGGAGGGAGTAGTATTTTTTAACAATTTTTGTCAACAACAAATTGCATATTTTTCTTTTTATATTCTTCTTTCTTTAACTGCACTAATAAAGAGCACTATTTGGGTCATACAAAAGTTACTTTGACATAATTTTAAAATTTCTGGGAACTACCTAAACTTGTACTGCGATTTTTTCAACTTTGTCAATATTTTACTTGGTCACTTTCCGCCGTTAGCACACGATATGTAGCTCAAAGAATTATACAAACACGCCAAATTATAACTTTATGGGTCCAGCTGTTTGCTAAAATATCCATCGAACAGACAGACAGACTTCTAAAGACAAATATTATTTGAAAAGCTTTTAATTATATTAGACAATTCTGTTCTAATAACCTTAAAATAAAGTATCAATAACCACAAACGCCCACGTAAACAATAAAGCGACTAATATAGGTCAAATGATAATCTATTTTTATCCCACTTCTGCCACCACCAAAAGCATTCGTTCGTGAAATTTATCTAGAAAAGTCAGCACACTTGTAGAGGGTACCTGAGGTCACAACTCCAGAACCCAAGCGCTGCGGTTTGCACTAAAGTTTGTATTAAATTTGCTTTGAAATAAACTGTAGCTATCGAATGCAGTCTAGCAGAATTTCGTTGCACTAACTAATTTATTATTTATATAAAATGGATTTGTTTAATGTATTTTTAATTTATTTTTAATAGATTTTATCTAAAATGGATGCTACACATGGACATGGAAAGTGCTGTGAAAAGATTTCGCAAATAATCTCACTGACTGGTTTCGGCTCTTGTCATTGTAAACGTTACAGTCAGTGGTGGCTGGTACATAAAAGCTGCAACACCCTCAATTTTACTCTTTCAAAATATAAAGTTGATACAGATTAATGGAGACGTTAAACCATGGGGTCCTTGCAGGATTAACCGCACGGAAGAAACTCCGTATAGGCCACTGTTGGTGAACCCATGGACACCTCCTTCGAGGTGAAGAGTCTTTGATTTGTGAGACATCTAACAGAGATTTGTCTGTGTTACTGGTTTTAACCTAGTATCGTACCAAATTTCGTGAAATCATATCCAGCTATTTATGCTTGAATCTCAGATAGACAAACAGACAAAAATTGGGCTTTTGCAGATCTCGTCTTATAATCATACGCGTAGAAACCAAATATGAGACCGAAAAAAAAAAAAAAGTGTAGTGTGAATTTTCACACATTTCAGGGTTTACCTACAAAACCCTGAATGTCAATACAGTGAATACAGTGTTTAATACAGTGAAACCTCAATATAACGGACCTCGATACAACGGACTTCGGATATAACGGACAGCATGTAAGCGATCGTAAACTGCACGTGAATGCACACTCTGGAAATCCCCCGAGTAGCGGGCGGGAATTCGCAATTTTAATTAAGTTAATAATTAAGAAACAACAAACTTCAAAAATCCAAACAAAATTTGATACATGTTTCAAACCAGTGTCACCGAAACCAGGAAGTTCAAAAACAAACATTGACGGCTCTCCTCAACGGGCGACAATAGTGACATATCATCTGAAGACGAATAAAGTGCAATTTTAAAGTGTAATTAGAATGTAAACTTTCGTTTATAATATATTTCTATTTGATAGTTAATAAATAGCTTATTCAGAAAACTTATTTTTATATAACGGACATTCGGCTATATCGTACATCCCCTCGCCCGCATTGGTCCGTTATATCGAGGTTCCACTGTAAGTGTAAAGAACCAACATAATACTGGATGTCTTGGAATATTTTGTTTCATTTGGTATGCCACTCAAAATTTAAAAAAAAAATAATTATTTTTTAATTAAATACATAATATTTTCAATTTATCTCGTGATGTGTTGAAATCTTAGTATTTTTCCTATGTGCGGGTCAAAGAGTTGTAAGCATGCCAAATTGCAACTTTCTATGTTAACACGTTCGCGGACAGTACGGCTATAGCTGTCGAATATTTTTCCTAGCTCAGGTCATGACGGTCTAAACCGTCCTACTTTTTTATTCAAATATACAAATGACGGCTGGGGCAGATTTTAATTCCATTTAAGTATATCAAAACTAGTATAAATTGTCCTATCAGAAACATACCAAACACAGTAAATATCCTATTATAAACAAAAATCTAAAAAAGTGACATTTTGGGTACATCTCATTGTACAAAACTGTCCGCGAACGTGTTAAGCCGTTTGACTACAATTTCTACCGTACAGACAGACGGACAGACACATGAGTTTTTTTGTGGGCATACCTACAAAACCCTGAAAACAGATATAGCCTCCAATTTTATTAATATATAAGATTGTTAGTTTTATAAGAAACTAGTAAGAACTACACAGTTGTGCGCCCTTAACTCTGGTCATGAACGAGAGTTATGCTATTTCTGAACCCTCTCTTCATGTTCTCGTAGCGATACTCAATGGTGTGTTAAAATGGTGAGCCAGTTCGTTGGTGTTAAATTCGTTATGAACTGATGGACATAATCTACTGCTGTTCATTTGCCAATGTACACAAAGTGGTGCTCATCACTGCCGTGGTATTGGGTGTAAATAAGCCTTTATTTAGGGTGCACACTGTGTTTCAGTACGATGCCCATGTTAGTGTACATAACAATGCCGCATAACCGCTACCACTGCCATCTAACGACACTTTTAAATGACCCGAGAGAGTTAAATTGGTTCCATAGTAATTTAACATAACAAGTATTATTCAGAAGGGAAATTTGTCTTGAAATACTCGTTATTTTAGATGAATTGGACAGAGAAGAAGTATTTTAGGAAAAGTATGAGCCAATTTGACCGCAAATTTGACATATTGCTTCTGTATAATACTTTTTTACGGATTCCTAGATAACGAAGACACCCTTACGCCAGGTTTAAATTAGGCTAGTACAGGAGGTCTATTCTTTAAATTCTCGACAATCACATGTACAGTATCATGTCATCTATGCAGACTGAACTGTCTCCGTAGACTGTCCTCTGTGATGTTGTTTTGTATCCGGCATTATCGAAAATAACTGGCACCATTTTAAAATTTTGACGTATTGTGATAGAATAGATTTCTAACAGAAGGTTATTTTGAATAGAAATTCCAAGTCTTACAAAATATTAAAAATAATAATTCCAGAAATATATCGAATTCCTTCAAGAATATTGACTATAAGATCGTCACTGGGATCAATGGAGAGGATTGCATATACCATCGGAGCAATTGTGCGAAACAACTTATTTAGATTAATTAAATATTAGAAGTTCTTATGTGTTGAATATAAATAAGTTAAATAACACTGAAACAATTATAAAAATAAATGATATTCTTCTTGATAAATTAGCGAGTCTTCTACACTTCAAGTGCGTCTAAAAATTCATAAAATAATATATCCCTGCGCTATAACTAAAACGTTTTACTTAAAAAGGAACAAAAATACATATTTCCATATAAAAAACACATTTTAAATCACACTAACTTACAAATATATTCAAACTTGTTTAAACAACAAGTACAAATGTTAAAAAAAATTGATGTGAAGTGTGAATTTTCACACATTTCTGGGTTTTGCAGGTATTTAGTAACTGAATGATGATTATTTGGGATGCCAAAACAAATTTTATGTCAAAATATTTTTTTATGAATTTTAATACGAATGCCTAATTATTTAAGTTTCTAAATATATGCAGTATTTTTTTTTATATAGCAAGGTTCATTAAGATTTTGAAAATTGCGCCTATGGCTTCCATTGGTTGCTTAAATCATAAGCCCCGCCCTCTGATTTCATCAAACATAGAATTAAATTATATTTAAGTTTCTAAATATATGCAGTATTTTTTTTATATAGCAAGGTTCATTAAGATTTGGAAAATTGCGCCTATGGCTTCCATTGGTTGCTTAAATCATAAGCCCCGCCCTCTGATTTCGTCAAACATAGAATTAAATTATAATTTCAACACTTTCCACTGGTTATTAAATTTACGCTTTTAAAAATTAAATGCAACATTTACTAAAATATAACTAGAATTTTAAGAAAATAATTTAAACAAAATGAAAAAGCAAAAAAAAAAAACAGAAAAAATAAAATTAATAGGATTCGAACCCTAGTTTGCAAGTTAAGTTACATTATTAAGCGTACGACAAAACCAACCACGCCACTAGAGCGACTGATATGTTGTGTTACATAGCGTATTAAATAGTTAACATATTTTAGTTAAAAACACAAAAAATGCGTTATTTTCCGAAAACATAATCTGATCAAAAATTCCTGTTGTACTATTCCGGTTCACACCAATGTACATTACTTAGAATTTTTTCAGATTTTTAGTTTAAACCATCTGGGCTACAGGGTGTGGGACAAAAAATTTTTTGCACAATTTTGGCAAAAATCGCATCATTAAATCCACGTACTAAGAGCTTTTATTTGATACCCTACTCAGAATTTAAATAAAATATTTTTTTTTTTTTCGATGAGCACATATTTGTTTATATTTTTAGGGGGATATGTATTTTAGATGTTTTAGTATTTTTCCTATGTGCGGGTCAAAGAGTTGTATAAGCATGCCAAATTTCAACTCTCTAGGTTTAGCCATTTGGCTACAATTTTTACCGAACAGACAGACAGACAGACAGACAACAAAATGACGGTATAAGGGTTTTTTGGTCATACCTACAAAACCCTAAAAACAATATCACTTTTCAAAGAAGACAAGTTCCTAGGTCTCCTCTCAAGAGCGACCCAACACTGTTAAAAGTGTACTGTCACTATCACTGAGTTACAGAATACCAACACGCAGGGCCGTCTTAGGCCATGCAGGGACCCTTGGGCACACAGAGTTTGGTGCCCTTTTAGAAAGTCAAAAAAAAATGTGAATGAAAACATCAGTATGTAGTTTTATTTAGTGACTTTATTGGTTATTATGGTTAGCTGTATACAAATCAAATATAAGTGAATTAATTACTATTTTGAGAATTGGACTTACGTTAATGATGATGGTTTCTTCCGGGATTTCTGTAGTGCAAAATCTTCTATTATGTCCTCAAAGTCTAATTTTTGAAGGATATCACTTTCTATGCACATGATTGACAAATTATACGTCGTTCTTGTAACATAGTCGTTCGCAATTAATTTTTTATTCTTTTTAGCCGTGAAAATGAGCGCTCTCCACTACAATTGGTGGTCATTAAACAAAGGAATATCCTTGTAGCAACTTCCACATTCGGGAAAATTTCTTCTAATTTATCTGCTTTTATTAAGAGTATGTAAGGCTGAGATACACAAGTCCGCCGATTCATTTGCAGGGTTTTTTAATAAAAGTAGTAAAAATTGAGCTCCTCTTTTTTCCGTGTAAACAACGACTTCGGCATTTTGAGGCCCCCATCAAGCCGGTGGCCCTGGGTTCGTGCCCAATGTGCCCTTATGGAAAAGACGGAACTGCCAACACGAAATGTTGAAAATCGAAACCGAAGAATCGATTGTCGAAAAGCTTATAGAATAGACTCCCTGGTTTGTCGACATAGTGGCGAACTAGGTACATTCAATATAAAAACCATTTAAAATAAAAAAATTGATGTGAAGTGTGAATATTCACACATTTCAGGGTTTCGCAGGTATATAATATGTGAAGGCGGTAGTGTGTAGGACAAATTTTACTTTGTAGTAATCACGGCAAAATGAAAGATATTTTTAAAATAATTTATCGTCTGTTAATCATATAATAAGACTGGTTATTAAATTTACGCTCTTAAAAATTAAATACAACATTTGTCAAAATATAACTAGAATTTTGACAAAATAATTTCAACATAATAAAAATGCAAAAAAAAAACAGAAAAAATAAAATTCACTCCGTACTCGAACTCGAAACCCTTCGCTTTCAGTGCATTTTACCAGTGCTCTAACCCATTGCGCTATCGTACACCTTGCATGTGAGTGTCTTACATTACTATAACTTTTGTACTTTGTGAACCAAAAACCACAAAAAATGCGTTATTTTCCGAAAACATAATCTGATCAAAAATTCCTGTTGTACTATTTCGGTTCACACCAATATACATTACTTAGAATTTTTTGAGATTTTTAGTTTAAACCATCTGGGCTACAGGGTGTGGGACAAAATTTTTTTTTGCACAATTTTGGCATAAATCGCATCAAAATAATTTATTTTGCAAAAATAAAAATTTGATCGTTAATCCGCGTACTAAGGGCTTTCATTTGATACCCTACTCAAAATTTAAAAAAAATATTTTTGTTTTCGATGAGCACATATTTGTTTATATTTTTAGGGGGGTAGGTCTTTTAGATGTTTTAGTATTTTTCCTATGTGCGGGTCAAAGAGTTGTATAAGCATGCCAAATTTCAACTCTCTAGGTTTAGCCGTTTGGCTACAATTTTTTGGCCATACCTACAAAACCCTAAAAAGCTTAAGTTACTCATGAGAAATGAAAAGTTTTCATCATTTTATCCTGTTTTGTCAAAAAATATAAATAAAAAATAATAATTGCAAGTATCTTATGCGGAAATGACCCTAAATGAAATTCTTTTCCTGTAATATTGTCACGAAAATAATAATTTAAAAATAATTGTCGAAACACGAGCAAAAGAAACAAATTAAATTACACAATGCAGAGGGCGGAAGTGAAACTGAAGCGCACTGCGCAAAATGAGCGCTTGCTACTTGCTATTATTGTGTTACCACCAAGACAATATTAGCCACGTAACAACCATATTCTATCTCCCTCCCTTTTTCGCTCTTCGCTCTTCGCTCTTTACCACGTCTCTTATGTCACTACTCACTACCAATTCATTTGTTTTATTTCATTGTTTTCTGGACATTTCATATTAAAAATAATTTTGTGATTATACCGTGGGTTTATTATATCATAGAACACAGAAGTATCATTTCTATAACAACCGTTGATTGATCCAATCCAATCAAGTGCCATATCTGCTACTACCATGGAACACCACTTGGTTCTATCGTCCACTAAACTAATTAGTGTTTGAAAATTTTAAGTCCCTGTCTCACTTATAATACTAAAAACAACAGTTATTCTTCTACGTCCTCTTTCACGTTTTTTGTTACATGGTCCACTACCTAAGTTCCACTCAATATTTGTTTCCCTCACTATGTGATCAAAAAATGTTTACTGTTGTCTTTTAATTTTTCTTAACCCTTTCGCTGCGGAGTTAGGGACGCTGAACACAACTGCGTGTGCTAGGTTAAGAAATTCCAGGCATGGAATTTTTCAAAAAATAATTGTCCTGGCTAATTGCCAAAGCAGCAATGGCCATAAAAATAAAAAAACAAAATAAAATCTGAGTTACAGAATCAAAAAAATATCAAAAAATCCATTTTTTTTAAATTTGAAAAAATGGTATGCTGCATCTTTGGCTAGTAGCTCCCAAAGAACATACGAACTTACTTAGAGCTATTAAAAATATTGAATGGAAAAAACATTCCAAAAATTTATCTTCACAATACTTACAAAACATTTAAATTTCACAGAATTTTTGAAATTTGAAAAAATGGTGTACAGCACTTTAGGCTATTACGCCCAAAGAACATACATACTTACAGCTGTTAAAAATATTGGAACGTAAAAACATTTCAAAAATTTACTTACACAATACTTACAAAAAAATCAACATAATTTTTTGAAATTTGTAAAAATAGTGTGCAGCATCTTTGGCTATTAGCACCCAAAGAACATACAACTTAAAGCTATTAAAAATATTGAATCGAAAAAACATTTTCAAAACCATTTTTCTGCACAATATTTACAAAAATCTTAAAATCCACAGAATTTTTTGAAATTTGAAATAATGGTGTACAGCAGTTTAGGCTATTAGCGCCCAAAGAACATACAAACTTACTTAGACCTGTTAAAAAAGCTATTGAGACGTAGAAACATTCAAAAAGTTCACAATACTTACAAAAAATTTAAAATCCACAGAATTTTTGTAAATTTAAGAAAATGGTGTGTAGCATTTTCTGCTATTAGCGCCCAAGGAACATACATACTTAGAGCTATTAAAACTATTCAATCGAAAAAACATAAAATTTACCTGTACAATACTTACAAAAAATTTAAAATCCACAGAATTTTTGTAAATTTAAGAAAATGGTGTGTAGCATTTTCTGCTATTAGCGCCCAAGGAACATACATACTTAGAGCTATTAAAAATATTCAATCGAAAAAACATAAAATTTACCTGTACAATACTTACAAAAAATTTAAAATCCACAGAATTTTTGTAAATTTAAGAAAATGGTGTGTAGCATTTTCTGCTATTAGCGCCCAAGGAACATACATACTTAGAGCTATTAAAAATATTCAATCGAAAAAACATAAAATTTACCTGTACAATACTTACAAAAAATTTAAAATCCACAGAATTTTTGTAAATTTAAGAAAATGGTGTGTAGCATTTTCTGCTATTAGCGCCCAAGGAACATACATACTTAGAGCTATTAAAAATATTCAATCGAAAAAACATAAAATTTACCTGTACAATACTTACAAAAAATTTAAAATCCACAGAATTTTTTGAATTTTGAGAAAATGGTGTGCAGCATCTTTGGCTATTAGCTCCCAAGGGATGTCGACTCAGTATAGGAAGTCCCTTCTTAACCCTTCAATAGACACTCAACTTGTTTCATCACTATTGCACTTTTTCAAATTTTACTTTTTATAAAACTGGTAAAAATGTGTACACACAGCATTTAGGGCTACTAGCGCTTAAGGTAGTTATTAATTTAAAGGTATTTTATACAAAAAATGCACTGGTCAACATGTGTTGTTACTTGAACGTTACGTTGAACGTTTCATAAACGATTCTGAACGAGAAATATTTGGAAGGATTAATGACGTAATGTCTACCAATATTATCAAATAAAGGCTTAAGTAAAGAAATTAATCCTCTTAATTAGTTTCGCTAATGAATATTTTAATGTAAATTTTTTTTGCGTAGTTCTGTATTGCGTAAACAATAAATGGTCCACGACAGTACACAGCAATTTAAATATAAAAATTTAAAAATAATTTTTTATTTTGTAATAATTTTGTTAACCAGTATTAGCATTATAGGCTATTCTAAACGTTTACGCGGAACTAAATTGCTTTTGCGTAGTTCTGTATTTTAACAATAAATGACAGTTCGAGGATGTCAGGGAGAGGTTAGGCCTGTGCTATGACCTGTCAGTTGCTTTAGGTGACGACAGGGTACTCATGGACAGGCTGATACTCTTCCTAAGAGAATCGAACTTATTGTTTTATGTGTGAAGTCTTGCACCTTATTTTAATGTGTTTCTAGTTATTGACTGTGATATTCGATGGTAATTGGTCCTTTTACAGCCTCTTACCATCACCCTGAGTCTGTTCAAATTTTCGAACAGACTTTTTATATTATTTATTTGTGTTTGTCAGTGCAAGATTTCTTTTATTGAGTATGCGTATTTTTAATGATTTTATCTATTTATTTATTGTCTAATTTATTGTTTTTAATATATAGTCTAGTCATTTAAATGGGCTGCGTTAGGCGCAAATAGCTTTTGTTGCTGTGCGCCAAAAATTTTAACTAACTAACTAACTTAACAATAAATGGATCCCGACAGTGCACAGCATTTTTAAATATAAAAATTTATAATGTTTTTTAAAATTTATTACAGGGCTTCGAATCGTTATTTTTTTCGTTTCGGTTTTCTTTCCGGTTCAATTAAAAAATATATATATATATCAGTTCGGTTCCGGTTTTCGTTCCGGCAAAAATAACGTTTTTTTTCGGTTTTCGGTTCAGTTCCGAGTGATAAATTTTTAAATGCTTTTATTTGTATTATAAATTTATTTTCTACTATAATTTAGAAGAACATTTTATTCTTTATTTTGTAATAATCATATCAAGGCCGCTGCCAGGGGGAGTTCTGGGCGTTCCCCCGTCCCCTGAAATAATAAAATCGCAATTTCTTTATTACTTGTCAGAAAAATTACGATTTTTTCTGCTCATCAGTTTAAAAAATAATGTTAAATAAAATGTAATTTATATTCACTCACATAACCATTATCTGAACCGAAATAAACCGATATTTTTTTTCGGTTCAGTTCCGGTTTTCGTTCCGACAAAAATAACGGTTTTTTTCGGTTTTCGGTTCAGTTCCGGTTCGAAGCCCTGACTAGAAGTACTCACATGAGTATGTGTCTAATCGATTATTTACGATATCTAAATAATTAATAATATTATAATAGATAATTATACGTTAATTTTGACCACATTAAACTAATGTTAAATCTGCATGTCCAACTCAGCGTTAAACCATTAATTAAATGTAAGACAATAAAAAAACATGGAATGAAATGTATTATTCATATACCAATTCAATTATTGTAAAGAAGCAATCAGTTTGGAGTGTTTTAAATATATTATAACCAATATACAGTCCATGGACATATTATTAGAAGCAACTTTATTTTTTAATAGAATTGAGGTTGGAAGGAAATAAATACATTATTTTTATTTTTACATGCTTAAATGTATACAAGGATACTTATTTAAGATACTTCGACATATTCTTGATATGAAATCTTTAAAAATATTATATTTTGGCTTCATACAATCTGTCCTAAGCTACGGTATATTAGTTTGGGGAGGGGCTTTGGACTGTCATCTTAAAAAGCTCGATATAACACAAAAATTACTTCTCAAAATAATTTATAAAAAGGACTTTAGGTACCCCAGTCATAGATTGTTTACTGAGACTAAAGTCTTTGATTTAAAGCAACTCTATTTTTTGGCAGTTACCAAGTATATGTTCAAATATAAAAAAAATAATTTATTGCGTTTCTCGAATCATACATATTCAACAAGAATTAAATCTCAGAATCTCAGTTACTAATTTGATTCAAGAAAAGTCATTGGTCGAACCTATTTTTTGTACTACATTCCTTTAATATACAATTTGTTAACAAAGTACACGAATTTTGAAAGTATTGTCATTCTTAGCTACCATGCATATATCAAGACTATCAAAAAAATTATTTACACAGTCGACAGACAAATAATTTCTCTTACATTTCATCATACATAAAACCAGATTTACTTTGAAAATACATATGTATATGATTTAGATTATTATAATGTATCAATGTATGTTAGTGAAAAAAATATTTTTTTTTTTTTTTTGTATATATAATTTTGTATATTATACATGTTATATTACCTTGGCATCACGACAAGCCTAGCTTAGTAATGCCAACGTAATAAAATAAAACTGTACTCCTATATTATTAGAATTTAAATTTAAGTACATCTATTTACGGTCGATAATTATATATTTTTTTCTTAACTGTAATTAATATGGTAAATAAATGAATTATTATTATTATTATTATACATTTTTTTTTTCTTCTCTTCAATGCAGTTTTTAATAAGAAGATTATTTAGGAGGAAAGAGGTGTGTTACTTATAAGGTTGAAATATTTAATTTTTTATTTACTTAACAGTAAAAATAAATATGAGAAAAAAAAAACTATTCCTCTCTGTTCAATGCAGTTTTTAATAAACTATGAAGAGAGCTACCTATGAACGAAGTATCTAACTTATTATTTAGCATTGAAAATATATACAAAAGAGTGGTTTAGAACAGTGTACTTCAACCTTTTTGCCCCCGCGGACCGTTGAAAATAGGATAATAATTCGCGGACCGGCTGAAAACTAAGACAAATATAAACCAAAATATATAGTACTAGGGGCCTCAGCCCGGCTACGCCGGTCTTCTCCCCTACGTTGTTAAAACTCATACGTTATAATATTGTCAACTGACAATAACTGAAGCGCCTCTAGTGAGATTTTGAGAAACTGAAGGTTGTAGGATAGTTGAGTTTATGACAAGCATGGGAATATGTTCTTAGAAGTGGAAAGACAGTTAAAGACCATTTTAGAGTGTGTTCCCGTGTGTTTCAATAAATATCACATGAAGATACCATTGAACCTGTCAAAAATATCCTACCAAAGTCAGCCATGATATGCATGCAGTAGCGCCTCTATCGGTAGTGTCAGATGCCAATAATAAGGCATTTTGTCGCACTTGTCGATTATAAAACTCGTCGCTCATCTTTTTTTAACACTATTTTATGGAAATTCTCCCTGCAAATGTCTTAAGTTTTATCGTTAAATCACCTTAAATACTTAATGTGAAGAAATACGTTCAAAATGTGAAATCTCGTCACATTTTAAATTGCAAAAAATTTGACAGCTGTCACATTTTGACATCTTGTAAGCATATTTTTGCCTCAAAATGATTCAATGCTGGCCCAGATTCTTTGAAAAATGTTTTCTGATGCCTCAAAATATTATCTCGAACGTCGAAAAAGCTATCTTGAACCATTATCACCTCTTAACACTTTGATTAACCCTGAAATTTTTAATATATATAAATCTTTTTTTAACACTATTTTATGGAAATTCGCCCTGCAAATATCTTAAACTTTATCGTTAATTCACCTTAAATCCTTAATTAGTATTCTTCTGTCAAGAAACACGTTCAAAATGTGAAATCTCGTCCCATTTTAAAATGCAAAATATTTTACAGCTGTCTCCTTTCGAAACCTTGTAAGCACATTTTTGCCTCAAAATGCTCAAATAATGGCCCAGATTCTTTGAAAAATGTTTTCTGATACCTCAAAATATTATCTCGCACGTCCAAAAAGCTATCCTGAACCATTATTACCATTTAACACTTTGATCCTTGCCGTAAATATTCTGGACCGGCCGTCTTGTATTAAGAATATTTTTGAATTATCGTCTGATAAAACCTGTCCGTGCCGATCAATGGTGACTTTGATTCGACACGGATTCGAGGAAAAAATTCATGATTTTTATCAATAAAAATTAGTCAGTACCCCCTGCCGAAATAAAATTAAGCCTAAGCACTAAAAAAATATCACCCGGATAAGACGGCGGTTCATTTTCCTCTCTCCGCGTTACCGGAAAAATGAAAATACATCAGAAATTGAATAGAACATACATACCACACTTGTACAATATAGTAGATTTTATTATTATATAGGTATATGTTATACAGTTATATAATTACAATTTTTAGTGCGACATCTGCTGCTGCTTCTTTAATATGGTCCGGGACCCCTAATTTATTGAACAGACATGTAATATTTTGAGAATCTCTGTCCTAACAGAAGCTAATCTTAACTAAGACTCAAGAGTGGTGATGTTACAACAGACCTAAATGATCATTTTGTCTTTGTTATGAATACAGACTTCTGTATACAATCTTAATTCAATTATTTCATGAATACATTTCCTATTAACCCATCTTCTGTCCTGACATAACATTCAATCAGCTATGTTCGCCGAGCAAATTGAAATATGTACACTATTACGTCATCTATATCATATTTAAAACAAATTCAATCAACGTTATAGTCGGATTTTTATAACAAGAAAATGACGTCACCAACAAATCAAACACCCGCATATATATAACTTCCACGATATCAGAGAATTTACGTCATCTGTAAAAGTTACTAAAACAATGACGTCACTTTCAAATGAATAACAACCCCTTTAGTACCAATTTTATTATTAAATTTGTTCTTGTACCTAGAGAAATGAGAATTTCAATCGCTGTTTCTTTGTAAATTTTATTTATTTAATAAACCAGAGTGCATGTGATATATAAAATAAAATTTTAGATTCTCCTGACAACAGACAGTGACAAGATTGATGACCAAAATACCAAAGAGTAAATGGATTACATTTTATTGACAAAATATATTTATAAAATAAATACGATCGTCTGATCAGAAATATGTTTCAAATTTTTTCCACGTTTTATTAAATACTCCCTCCGTGCGAAAATATAGTATACATCAGCGTTCTCCAACTATTTTCATGGCGGACCGGCAAGCGACCTAGAAAAAATTCGCGGACCGGCAAGTTTAGAAAGCAATGTGTATAGCAAAAGTTTTATATTTTTTATTGCACTGATTACAAACACAAAAAAAAACAAATAAAAAATCAAATTACTGAAAAAAGGAACACATTATTACTTAAGCAATTAACAGACCGAGATTTTCATCTCAAAATTAAGTGGGTTACAACTCATTAGGCGAATAGTTGCATAGTTGCATAGTTGAATGGTTTTCAATCTAAGTACGTGAATATTACTTCCGGTGTACCTCAAGGGGCACATTTAGCGCCTTTACTTTTTAACATATCGATAAATGACATATCGAAATGCTTTGTGAATTCCAAATTCACAATGTATGCCGATGATTTGAAATTATATAGGCCAGTTACTACAACTAATGTTTGCAGAGATATTCAAGAAGATTTTGAAAGATTAATTCAATACTAGTGGACCCACCCGTTGGCCAACTGTATTGGCAAACAAATCATTACCTTAATGTGGAACTTGCTCGATACCTCATACTTCTTTCTCTAGCCATACGCCTAACTTCATCTAATTCAAATTGAATCAACTCTTCGCGTATTATTGAAAACTGGACAAATAATGAGTATTATTCCGAATTATTTATTCATTAACTTTTTAAGATAGGAAAACGATTCATTTTCACTCGTGCATTACCTTTATAGTAATAAAACTGAAAATGATTTGAGACGTTAAATTTAAAATATATTTATTTAAAAAAAATTTCCAATTACTTATATAATATAAAAATACGCACACGGAAAAAAGCGCAAATGAAAAAATACACACACGGAAAAAAGCGTACTTACACTATATCTCAAATCAGTTTGAAATATATCGTGAGAAACTATTACAAAGTAAAATTTAATTGCTTGCCCGTTTACTTTTATAGTGTAGTACTGACTTTTAAATGTAAATTTGTCATTTCAAAATATTCCTTACGCTGTAAAACCTACTTCAGAAATGTTGGTTATGATCATTATAACTAAGATATCATTTATCTTTATGACATATGTCAAATGGAATGAAATTTTAAGAAAGTGAAATTTTTTACCATGTTTTAATACCAACATGACATACAATTTCAAAGGTGCAAACTATTGAATGTATCAATTTGTAATTTTTACCAAAATATTTTAAATATTTCGAACCAATTTTAAATTTACACAAATAAGTTGTCACCTAGCGCGTTTAATGACGTTTGGATACTTTGGTAAATTTCGGTAAGTTACGTTACATGTCGGAATCTTGCTGCTACTATTTTTCGTGAAATATATTAATTTATTATAAAAAAGAAGCAAGAACGCCAAAAACTAATAGACAGATAAAAGAATCACTATTTAAGTAATTAGAAATCGTAGAAATAAAAAAATAATAAAGCATTGAAAAAATAAAAATTCGGTAAACTTCGGTAAGTTACGTTACATGTCGGAATCTTGCTGCTACTATTTTTAGTGAAATATATTAATTTATTATAAAAAAGAAGCAAGAACGCCAAAAACTAATAAGACAGATAAAATAAACACTATTTAAATAATTAGAAATCGTAGAAATAAAAAAATAATAAAGCATTGAAAAAATAATAATAAAGAAAAAAAAGTCACATTTTTCTTACTTACTTTCATCAAACCAAATATTTTTTTAAATAATTATTTTTTTGCTAATAATAATTTTAATCAAAAATGTCGAATATCACGGAAGGATAACGTTTTTCTGTGTTTTGTTTCGTAAAAAAACCGATCCGTGTATTTCACAACTAAATTAATAATTGTGAAGTGATTTTTTAATGAAAAACACAACTGTCATTTTTACTAATTTATTGTCAACACTGAAAACTAAAATTCACAGCACACTACTGTGCAATACATAAATTAATACTACTATATAATAAGAACCTCGCTTCAATTGTTTATTTCCACGCACCCAGACAGCCAGGGACACAGGTTGGGGTATTATATTATAGATTGCCATCATAATAAACTTAAACTAAATATAAACAAATGTAAAACGATTTCATTAACTCGCTATAGAAATATCATCAACTTTGACTACAAAATTAAAAATATAAATATTGAAAGGGTTTCACAAATTAAAGATCTGGGTATCATTCTAGACTCAAAACTATTATTTGATATCCACATTGATACTACGGTCAAAAAGGCTTATAAAATGTTAAGCTTCATTTTGAGGACTAGTAAACCCTTCACTAATAAAAACACTTTACTGTCACTATATTTTACACACGTTAGAAGTCAGCTAGAATTCTCAACAATAACTTGGTCACCTCACTATAATATTTACATAAAACGTATTGACAATATTCAAATTAAGTTTTTGAAACACCTAAATTATAGATTTCCACATAATTCTAAATATTTAATATCTCTTGGAAAGAGAAGTACTTTATTAGATATGACATTTCTGTACAAGTTGTTAAATAATTTAATTGATTGTCCTGATCTTTTAAAGCAAATGTATATGCGTGTTCCGTTACACTGTACTCGAAATCACGAGTTCTTTTCTTTGCCACTAAATAAAATTAACTCTGCATACAATTTCCTACTCAATAGAATTTTCTTACAATTTAATAAAATTTCAATTAACTTTCCTTATATATTTTTGTACAATATTAACCAATTTAAAAAACACGTTCTTCACCTATTGTAATTTATTTAGAATTTATTATTATTAATGTATGTTATTATTTTTATTACTATTTTCTCGCTAGTTTCCGAATTAAGGGGGGGGGGGTATGGTCAGAGCAGCACATTTTATACCCATTTTCAAGATTTTTTTTTTAGAAAACTGTTAATAGTAACTTGATTGGGATAATACCTACAGTAAAGAACAACCTTTGAAGAGTATCCAAAAAAATTTTTATTGAAAAATATCGAAAATTAAGCTCGTGACATGAATTTGAAATTTTCGTTCAGGACAAAGAGTTGATTTGCGGTGAGACACATAAGTAATGACTGGATCATCTAAAACAAAAAAAAAACAAAAATATTTCGTTAGTTTATGAGTTTCTTGAGGTAACGCTGTCGAGTTTTTTCAAATATCTAGATTATTTAATTTTTGGTATAAGTTTGAAGTCAAAGAAACGAAAAAAACGGATTTTTTTTTTCGAAATTTCTGTTTTCAGTTGTAAAAAATTCCATAAAAAAAAAGCAAGAAAAAAAATATCTCGACAGCGTTACCTCAAGAAACTCATAAACTAACGAAATATTTTTGTTTTTTTTGTTTTAGATGATCCAGTCATTAGTTATGTGTCTCACCGCAAATCAACTCTTTGTCCTGAACGAAAATTTCAAATTCATGTCACGAGCTTAATTTTCGATATTTTTCAATAAAAATTCTTTGGATACTCTTCAAAGGTTGTTCTTTACTGCAGGTACTATCCCAATCAAGTTACTATTAACAGTTTTCTAAAAAAAAATCTTGAAAATGGGTATAAAATGTGCTGCTCTGACCATACCCCCCCCCTTAAGAACTAGCGCCGCCACTGAGTGTAAGCTTGATCAGTGAGGATATTGGTTAGTCTCAAAAACACTAGTCAGAACGCTGGTATTTCGTGGGCTCAAATCGGGATAATCTCTATAAATTGGGACATCTGACAATCCTATACTTGCCCAACCAATTTACATTAATTTTGCTACTCTATTATGTCACACACACCTGCTTGTTATCTAATTCATGAATTTGTATTGCGAACTGCAAGATGAATACCTAATATCTCTCTCTCGATAGATCTTTGTGTGACACGTAGATGTCAATATATCATCAATAAGTATTGTAATCCCTTTGATTTAATGTTCAATCCATTACAATGTATGCATACATATTTAACAAAACAGTGTCTAGGTCAAATTTGCCGCACTAGAACAATTTTTAGTTTAGTTAAATCAATAAGTAAATAAATAAAAAGCATTTATATTTTATCGTACTGTCAAAGAATGCATGTTCTCATGTTTGAAGGAAAAATGAATTATTATAATTGCAAATACAAGTACATTTTTCAAGCACGTTAGATTTAATTTTGATAATTGGGGAAACAATTATATTTTATTGCAATCTTCCATCAGTTTGCAATGTAATACATAAGCAATTAATTGTGTTTAATGAGATGGTCAGTCCTGATGGCCGTCCACGCGATAATAATAATAATATATTTGATAATTAATGTTTAATGCAATAGCGGCGTCAATGGAAGCAAGGAATTTACTTCATCCCTTGCTCAATCAGACGGATTTTTTTTTTTGTGAAAAATCCAGGGTTCGAACCGTTATTTTTTTGTTTCGGTTTTCGTTCCGGTTCAATTAAAAAAAATATATATATCAGTTCGGTTCCGGTTTTCGTTCTAGCAAAAATAACAGTTTTTTTTCGGTTTTCGGTTCAGTTCCGAGTGATAAATTTTTAAATGCTTTTATTTGTATAAGACATTTATTTTCTACAATAATTTAGAACATTTTATTCCTTATTTTGTAATAATCATACCAAGGCCGCTGCCAGGGGGGAGGTTTCTAAGCGTTCACCCCCTCCCCCGAAACATTAGAAGTGGATTTTTTTTACATATCATTTAAAAAAAAAAAAAAAATCGATCAATTTAAAAAATATTCTTAAATAAAATGTATTTTTTATTTTGGTTCACGCCCATCCTATCTGAACCGAAATAAACCGATACTTTTTTCGGTTCAGTTCCGATTCGAAGCCCTGGAAAAATCTTTAGCTTAAAATAATTTATTAATTTATTTCGTATTTACTATAGTAGAATATGGTTATAATAATTACTTTAAATTAGTTGAATCTATAAAGTATAAATTATAGTAAAAATTATGTCGATTATTAAAAAGTCGCTGATAAAACTCAGTTGCGGCTGGTGGGTAAAATATTTGGGGGACAATTATTGATCAATAAATAGCAGTATCCAGCATACGATACGCGGGCCGATTCTGGCCCAACAATAAGTTTCAAACGGCTCGCATGAAATTTCTACCCCTTGTTTTTTTAGAATCACCCTCCCCCTTTCTCAATAGATTTTCGGAATTTCTCCACTCCCCCTGTCCTTAATTGACTTTCAGAATTTCTTCCCCACGTTCTAAAATGATTTTTAGAATTTCGCCCACACGTCTGTGATTTTTAAATATCTGGCTCCCAATCTAACTCAATCTGGCTTGTGAAATATATTTAGAATTCACATACAATGTATTAAAGTAAAGGGAACACGATTTTTCTCAAAAACGCAATGTGTAAGTTGTTAAAAAAATTTCAAGACCTAAGTTGACCGTAATGACATTAAAAATGATTAAAAATATTTCGATTTCAAATTATACTTCCAAGTACGACTTGAAAGTAAATAATATTTTGTTATATATATATATATATATATATATATATATATAGTTAAAAAAATTGTAGCTTTTGGTGCCCCATTCTAAATTATTACCATTGTTTTTTTACTGAACTCTATATTAATGTTCTATTTCCATTTTTTTTCGATTGTGAAATATTCAATTTTGGCCAATGAGGACCAATATTTTTTATTAATGATATAGTTTCATAGTTAAGCACGTTAGTTTTAATATAACGAGCTGTATCCAGTTTCACGTCTGAGTAAAATCAAAACAAACGAACGCTAAGCTAAAGCCGCCGGCCTAAATTCACCAACACAGTCACACTAACAACTGGCTGCTCTTGCCCTTTCCAGTTCATTTTTATTACTTGCCTAGATAAAAACATTAGAAATCGCATGTGGCAACACTGTACCGGGACACTAAAGTGTAGTGTCCACAGCATTGTTTTCTAGATCTATATTTTTAAAATCTATCACTTATATAAAAAATCTTTGAATTAGAAATAATAAAAATAAATATACGCAGATATATTTAGCTAGTTTAAAGCAATTTTAGTATAAATTAAGTATAAATTGACAACAGTAGACCTTAATCTGGACCTTAATAACCTTAGAAACTGTCATTAAAAAACTGGAGTACAGTCGAACCTTGACGTTGTCGAGAATATTTTTGCCTATTGAGAAGTGACATTACCTATAGAGGCGCTGTTGTCGCTTACAAAATGGCGATTGGAATAGGATATTTTTGACATTTGCCATTTGATACACAACAATTCACATTGCAGTTAATTTTCTGTTGCGATTTTAAAGACGTTTTATTAAAGTTTTCTTCACTTTAACACATACAAACAATGTAATTAAATGAGCCACATTCAACAACCCCTATTCCCTTAAGTTCCAAATATTCCGCTAGGCGTCACTTCAGTTATTGTCAGTTCTCAATATGCATTTATTTTCACTGCATCCCTTCATCAGGAAGTCACACCACTCCACTGGTTTAATGTATAATTTACTAATGTATTGTTTTTGTTTCAGAGGCGCATTCTCTGTTGTAAGAAGATGTGTCCAAAAATCAACGGGACTCGAATTTGCTGCAAAAATTATAAACACCAAAAAATTATCAGCGAGAGGTAAATATTAGTTTCTTCAAGACCCACTTTGAATTTTTTTTTTTAATCTCTTAAAATATGTGAATTTTCTCACATTTCAGGGTTTTGTAGGAATTTAGTACGTGATAGCAAATTACATTGGTACTTATGAAAAATCATAAATTTCGATAACTTTTGAAAGAATAATTATGTGCTTCCATCTAGAGACAACAACCGTACATGAGATGTGTTTGAATAAATTGGAACGTTATTCGTTTTGCTTATTTTAAAATTATGACAAATTTTAATATGGCATGATTTATAGAAATTTTTAATCCGCATGGACATCTCAAAAATGTAATGCGATGAAAATCTGCGGTTGAAATTTTTGAAATCTTGAGGCCCTAATTGATTTGTAACCAAATTTTGAAACAAATAAAACTTTTTTTGAATATTTTTATTAATCCTAACAAAAAATGGCTATAGAAATCTGCGGTTTGAAATTTAAAATTCTCAACATTGTACATTCAAAAAAAAAAAAAAAAAATGAGCTTTAATAAACCAATTATTAAGTTTTATATGGGCAGTAATCCAAAACCGTTGAAAATGGCCAAAAATCGAACAAAGGGTTTGACCTTAAAAAAATCGTGTTTTTTAAGCAAAAAATTTTCATCTCAAATTTTATTGAAAATTGATACAAATATGTATTTTTAGTCCTAGAAAATTTGGTCTATTTTGAAGTTTGAGCAAAATTTTTGGAAATATAAGCAAAAAAATTACCCAAATTAAACTCAAAAACTACAAAAGCATAATTTTTTTAAATATTTTTTTCATAATCCTTACCCACAAATTAGTTTAATTATATTTTGAGTCAAAAAATTTTTGAACAAAATTTTAGTGATTTTTATTTTTAAATTTTGTTGGAAAATTGTTTATTGTACCAATTGTACCATTTATAAAACAAAAATTTTAATGTCATATTGAAACTTATCAGTAACGACGCTAGCGAGGGGTACGGGGGGCCGGACCTTTCCAAAATGTGCTCTGACCCCCAGTTGCTTGGAGAAAAAATAATTTTAGAAGTGGACCATTTTTTTAGGTCTTCACTTGTATTTTCATGTGTAAACGATAAAAAATGATTTCAAATATTTCCGGGCCCCCCAAATTTTACTCGAAAATGTCTTGGCTCCGCCTTAAAAGCTAGCCCCCCCAGAATTGCTTGGAGAAAAAATAATTTTAGAAGTGGAGCTTTTTTTAGGTCTTCACTTGTATTTTCATGTGTAAACGATAAAAAAATTATTTCAAATATTTCCTGGCCCCCTAAATTTTACTCAAAAATGTCTTGGCTCCCCCTTAAGAGCTAGCCCCCCCAGAATTGCTTGGAGAAAAAATAATTTTAGAAATGGACCTTTTTTTTTAGGTCTTCACTTGTATTTTCATGTGTAAACGATAAAAAATGATTTCAAATATTTCCTAGCCCCCCAAATGTTACTCAAAAATGTCTTGGCTCCCCCTTAAGAGCTAGTGCCGTCACTGAAACTCATTATAACACACAATTCAGTTTCATAATGACTTTGTTATGATGCAAAAAATAAAAAAATAAATGTTACTTGATTCTTGTTTAAAAAACTTTTGTCCTTCACTTAAATACCTCCGAAACCCTGAAATACAGAGTGATTATTTAATGGCGAGACGACGTCACCGAATTTTACGTGCCTCCTAGCAGAAATACTGGTGAATACTACGACTATAATAACCTTGAAGAGATATAATAACTAGAGATGGGTCGTTCATGAACGAACCGGCTCACTGAGCCGGCTCAGTACACTGACCGAAGTGACACGGTTCACCAAATTGAAATGAGCCGGCTCACGGCTCACTGTATAGTTTCAAGTTTCAAGGATACGATTGGTCGGGCGATTGTGAACAGTGACCGGAGTGATCCGGATCTGGATCGATGTCATGTTGAACTTCGCGAGAACTTGGCTTGTAATGTATTATCATAAAGTGTATTTTGTCATCAATTTGTAGGGCACTTTATTTGAAACTAATAGGGTTAGTCTGTATTTTCTTACAACCATACTATATAAAAATATTAAAAATATTGCCCAAATCCCAGATGTCCGATTTATAAGGGCAATAAACATCGCCATAAACTTAACACATCTGGTTTAAAATACAGTAGCTACATAAAGTGAATTGCTTGTTTCAAAAATGTTAGATAAGAGTCGGGGCTAAGCGACGTTCTACCTACGACCGGACGACCGGCAACTGACTGACCTGTGTCTCGGGATCATGTTTAAAAGAACCGGCGCTAAGCAAGAGTCGGCTCTAAGCGACGTTCTACCTCTAAGCTCTAAGCGACGTTCTACCGAACGACCGACCGACCTGTGTCTCGGAATCATGTTTACAAGAACCGGCTCTGAGCAAGAGTCGGTTCTAAGCGACATTCTACCTACGACCGAATGACCGACCGACCTGCGTCTCGGGATCATGTTTACAGTTCATATATTGCAAGAATCGGCTCTAAGCAAGAGCCGGGTGTAAACGACGTTCTACCTACGACCGAACAACCGACCGACCTGTGTCTCGGGATCATATTTACAGTTTATATATTGCAAGAACCGGCTCTAAGCGACTTTCTACCTACGAACTAACGACCGTCCTGTGTTTCGGAGACATGTTTACTTAACCGGATCACTGAGCCGGATCAATGAACCGGCTCAACAAACTGAACGACCTCCACTGATCCGGTTCCGCAAACTGAGCCGAAATTCCCATCTCTAATAATAACACTTGATGCGCATGCGCGCATAATCGTCTGCTACGATGTGTATGAAACGGCAAATTATTAAAACTTCCAGTGACGTCGTCTCGCCATTAAATAATCACTCCGTATGTCAAATTGCACATTATACATAAATATTGAAGCATGGTTTTTATCTGATTAAATTATTAATGCAATTATTTGTTTCAGATTTCCAAAAATTAGAAAGAGAAGCCCGAATATGTCGGAAGTTGCAACATCCAAATATAGGTAACCTTTGTAGGTTACTAACAGATGTCTTTATTTGCCGTGTTTCCCCGAATATATGCCGAATATTTGAATCCTTTGTAACATGTACTCTTTGCTTGTCTGTGATTGCATGTCTCCTAATTATAAATGTTTGTTGTAGTCCTCGGCAAATGTTTGGAAAAACGTCGGTATTTTTTTAAAACATTTTTAGTTTTTGAATCTCTCTTACTAACCATAAAATCATAACCAAAAAAGTATGAATTTAGACCTTAAACGTATTAGTGCGAAGGGTTAAATAATATACAGGGCAAATCGCGCACCAAAAGGGGGGATCCTCGAAGTCCTCGGCTGCACCTCGGCCTTCAAATTCAGATGTGGCCGAAAATGATCTACTTTTTAGAAATGGTACATAAATAACTATTTTAGACTCCCTACCCTAAAATTGGTCTAAATAAAAAAAAAATTAAAAAGAAAATGTTTAAATTTGCGCAAGAAAATAACGTAGAACGATGATTCAAATTATTGTACTAATTATTTTAGTGTTGCATTTTTGTTATAATGTCTATACAATGATATAAACAAGTATCTCTTATCACAAAATAATTGAAAAAAAAAAAATCAATTAAATACATATTAATTTTATTGAAATCTCGGTAGGCAAGACGCTATAATAGTAACTGAACATTTTTATTTAGATTTTTTACTTGTTAGTTGTAATTTGTTAATTCTATTTGTTGGATTAGTATTTCTATAAGAAAATAAATGTACCCATGACGAACAAATTGATATACAAGGTGTCTCAAAAGAAATTTTATATTTATTTAGCTTACTGCGTGAACGCAACGTATCCGAGGAGCGCGGGGGTTATGTCAATCGGTAGCCTGGCTCTTGGGAATTCAGTCGCTATGGAGCGTTTCTCGGGAGCAGACCGCGCGTTATCGTGCGAGAGTTTTACAAAAACGGTGATTCGGCGACTGTAGCGCGTAGAAAATTCTGCAGTATTCGAGGTTTTCGTCTCTTAAATGATGCGCCAAGCATTCCTCTCATTCGACATTGGGTTAAAAAGTCTGAAGAGACTGGTACAACGCTGGATAAATCAAAATCCGGGCGACCTAGGTCATCAAGAACGGTAGAAAACGTGGAGAATGTTAATCAGTCTGTTCGTGACGACCCGAACCTTTCAATTCGGAAGCGCGCAAGTGCTTTAAATGTGCATAGATCATCATTACATCGCATTATGCACAAAGACCTAAAGCTGCACCCCTACAAAATTCAATTGGTGCAAGAATTAAAGCCCCAAGATGCCAGTCAGAGGCTTAATTTCGTAAATCAGGTGATTGAGCGATTTTAAACGTTTACCAACATTTTGTTTTCGGATGAAGCTCATTTTCATCTTAATGGCCACGTAATAAGCAGAACTGCCGCTACTGGAGTGCAACGAATCCGAAACGCAAACATCAGAAACCCCTACATTCGCCTAAAGTGACCGTATGGGCTGCGATGTCGGCGCGAGGAATTATCGGCCCTTACTTTTTTGAAGACGAAAGGGGGCGTGCAGTTACAGTGAATTCATAGCGTTATGTGAAGATGTTAGACAACTTCTTGGTACCTGAACTGCAAAACTTTCCTGGCTATAACCAAAGAACATGGTTCCAACAGGACGGAGCAACTTCACACACGTCCAATATGTCTCTGCCACGTGTTCGTGAAATTTTCTCAGGCAAATTGATCTCCCGGAGAGGTGACATAAATTGGCCTCCACGCAGTCCAGATTTAACCCCTATGGACTTTTTCCTATGGGGTTATCTTAAATCTAAAGTTTACGCCAATAAACCGACTTCACTGGCGCATTTGAAAGAAAATATCCATCACGAAATGGCAGCCATCCCTGAGTCCACCTGCCGAGACGTCATAAGTAATTTTACTGTTCGATTAAATGAGTGCCGAGAACGCGAGGGTCTACATTTAGACGATAATATTTTTAAGAAATAAATCCCCAAAAGTGTATTTTAATAATTAATAAACATTTTTTCTATATACGGCTTACTTTTTTTTTAATCGATCCACTAAATATAAAATTTCTTTTGAGACACCTTGTATTTAAGATATACATTTGTGGCATAAGAACACTCATGTGGTAAATATGAACAGAGAACTGTACCCTGCCAGAGAAGCTCACGGTTTAATTTGTCAATATTATTTGTTGGATTACCACTGCAGTGATCGCACTAGTACGTGAAGGGTCTAATGAACTAAAACATGATATTCTAGAAAAAGATAAATACAATAAATTAATTATTAAAATAAACATTATAGAAATATCATGTAAACATGTCAAATATCATCTTCATTGAAATCAGAAAAAAATCTGATTTCAACTATATAAAAATTATCAAGGTTCATTATTTAAAATAATTTATTTCAAAATTTTATATCAAAGTTATATTTTAAAATTATACACGATTAAAAGATTGTTATTAAAAAGCTGTATCCTATTGTAGCTAAAAATTAGCTGGCAGACTTTTCAGTGGTATTTAAAATTCCTAATCTTTCTTATTTTTACCGACTGCCAACATATATAAGGGAGGTATTGTGATCATACCAATTTTGACGTTTCGAGATTTCGATGGATCTCCACGAACTGAGGTCCCTACATAACGTTTTGACTATTTTTAGCATGATGTCTGTCGGTCTGTCTATCCGTCCGTCTGTCTGTTTGTCCGTCCGTCTGTCTGTGTACACGTGCAGAGCAAATTCGGCTGAAAGGATTTTTATGAAACTTCATATTTAAGCTTCTGCCATCAATGGCACGAGTTGATCAACTTTTGGTAAAAATCGGTTGACTAAAAATGGGAGTTTACTCGTGTCGATTTTAAGATTTTTGCGAATATTTCACAACAGAAAAATATCTCGAAAAAAATTATTAAACAAAAGTTGCTATAAAAGCAATAACTAATAACTTTTATTTACGTTTTTTGGTAAAACGAAAAATTTCGAATAATTTCTGTAAAATTTTTCGAATTTTTTTCCGTCTCAATTTTTTTATATTTATATGTAACGTTTCCATGGTCATGATAAATAATATCTCTGTTAGAAAATATTAAGTCAAGTTATTTCTACTCTGCTGCTAGAATGTAATTTATATAAGTACTTTATGATGGCGGTGGGTCCTGTGGTGGCCACAGCTGATTTTTTATACATACTTTTTTGGTCTCTGATTTCTTAAATTCTGTGATGATTGTTATTGCATGCCTCAGTGTTAAATGTAAACTCTTGACCCCGTACAACTTTATGTCAACTTTTATGTTTCCTTATTCTCTAAGTCTGTTGAATAACATAATTAACTTTTGTTTTTTTTTTTTATTTTAGTGAGATTACATGACAGTATACAAGAAGAAAATTTTCATTATCTAGTCTTTGATTTGTAAGTATATTTTTTAATGATTGCCATTTATTTAGAGAATGAGACATCATCATTATCTACCAGTCGAATTTGCTGAACTTAGACCTACCCAATGCTTCTCCAATCCTTCGAACGAATCTTCAGTACGGAAACTCACGAACTAATACTAGCGAGTGGCGATTGTTCGAGCACAGAGCTCAGGCTGGTGACTGTGTAGTCTGTAGTGTGGAACACACGTACATCTATGTCTATAGTTTGGTATGTAGGCTCAATCTGGATGGGCGAACTTAGAACATAGCACGAGCGAAAGCTGAACGGCAGACTCGAGACACTGCCAGTACAATGTTTGTACACGTACACGTACTACGTATACTGAAACGTTCGCCGTTCGCGAACTACGAGGGTCGATCAAATATAAACGAACCTTTCTCGGCTGAGCGGCGGGAAAGGCAACAACGTATGTTGTGGCGGTTGGGGTCGTTAGTTAAGGATGTGTAGAGGGAGAAAACAAGCCCAATCGGTTTATCTAATGTTCTGTTTTGAAGCCCTTACGATGAATGCGAAGAGTATGCCTGTCGCTGTTGTGCAACGCATTATTATAAAGTTTCTATCCCGTGCAAACGTGAAACCAGCCAAAATTTACCGCAGACTGCAGTTCCAGTTCGGGCAAGATACCCTTTCATTGCGAAGAGTGAAAGTTTGGCACCATGAGTTTAAGCAAACCCGCGAACGCGTTGAAAATCAATTTCATCCTCGCCATTCTTGCACCATTGTGACCGTTTGTTTGTGGACCGGGATGGACAATCGATCGACAAAGCTTGAAATTTCGGAGGAACTTGGTGTCAGCTATGAAAGTGTTCAATCAATCATCCGAAAGCAATTGGGCTTCAAAAAAATTTCGTTGGGTTCCAAAGCTGCTGAGTGATGATCCTTCACAACGCCAAGCCACACACAGCAAATCTAACGCAACAGAAACTGGTGGATATGCACTGGAAAATGTTTTAACATCCACTTTATAGTCCAGACTTATCTTCATACAATTTCCACATGTATAGGCCCCTCATAGACACACTTGAAGGCAAGAGATTTGAGAACAATGATAAAGTGGAAACTTTCGTGCGCAACTGGTTAGATACCCACCTAATTCCATTCTAGGAGACGGGGATAAAGAAACTGCCCAAACGTTGGGAAAAATGCATCCTAAATGGAGGAGACTATATAGAAAAATTATTTGTAGAAATGCATAAATAATTCTGGCAAAATTATTATTTTTTTTTAAAAGCTCGTTTATATTTGATTGCCCCTCGTACTAGCGACTGTCTATCGTTCACGGACGATGCATCGATGCTTTGATACCCAAGCTAGTAACTCAAAGCTCTCACATTCTGATCTCAGAGCTGAATATCTGAATTGTGCAAGCTATGCTTGTTGACTCAGTCACAGCATCGCATACGGTGTTCGGACAAGTTAAAAATACACCAATTACCAACAATTAATAATGATTTATTTAATAACAAATTTATTAAAATATAAATATATTTTTTAATAAATTATACAAAATAGTTAATTATCTTAAATATAACAATGAAAAATTGTAATGAATGCGTTCATTTTTTTGTTTTCCAAAGGTGGACAAATTAATTTAAATTAAAACTGATAATTTTGATAAAAACAACTCGTTTAAAATAGAGTATTTTAGTATTTTGCATTCCCCCACTAAGAGAAACGAACGCACGAGAACTACAGAAGTATGTATACTGTTCACAGGTACAGCGTGACGTAGACAGTAAACACTAGATTTGTTGTACGCGAACGATTCGTTCCAAAAGAATTAATCTTTTTAGAGAGTCATTCTATACTGAACTAATCTTTAAAAAGATTCATATATCCCACCTCTAACTTGTAGTATCTCGAAGCCTGATCGCGTACGTAATGAAGTGCTTGCAATCAAAATGGGTCTTGAATAAGATATAATCGACACCATTGAAAAGAAAAGACTTTCCTGATTTGGACATATAGAAAGAATGCCAAATACGTGATGGCCCAAAATAATGTGGAATTTAGTGCCAGAAGGCCGTAGAAAACCTGGTAGATCTCTAAGATCCTAGGAGACAGATGTGTATGAAGCTATAGAATACAGAGTTCTCCAAGAAGGTGACTGTAGAGATAAAGACACCTGGCGAAGAGAAGGCGAAAGGCGGCAATATATTTTTTTGGCATAGTATTTGATGTACCGTGGATAAAAATTCCCTCTCCTAGTAGTTATACAATGATAAATAAATTGGAATGAAAACCATGAAATAACTAGCATAATTTTTACAGTTACATAAGGTTTACAGTAAGCTAAACATAAGACGACATCTGTGGAATATAATGTAGGGTTTCGAAGCCTTTCTGATTTTAGAATTTCTGATGAAAGATTATATGTGTAATTAGTAAGACCTTTGGTTAATAAGACCTTTTGGTTTGAAGGCCCTTATCTTGCTTCAGGGCCCACGATTCCTTAATCCAACATTGCCCTTAAACCTCTGTCTCATTCTCTGAATAAATGGTAAATGTTGAAATATCGTAAAATAGAAATGTTTTAATACTGTTATGTTTTCCAGGGTGACGGGTGGAGAGTTATTTGAAGATATTGTAGCACGAGAATTTTATTCTGAAGCAGATGCCTCACATTGTATACAACAGATTTTAGAATCTGTTAATCATTGTCATTCAAATGGGGTAGTACATAGAGATTTGAAGGTAAATATGAATCAATATAATTTAATTTTTCAACCATAATCATTTATTTTGCAATCTGTTCAGTGCTGGTGTAATTTTATAATATTTAGAATAAACGGAATGATCTATCGTTACTAATATCAAAGGTGCCAGAAAGTCTTGGTGTCAGAAGTTAGCTTTGCATACCTTGGCTACCCATGCAAATACTATCGGTCCTAAACAACTTCCCTGTGGAACACCCCAATAATTTTGGTGAATAATTATTACCTTCTTTAGTTATCTGGTACTTGCCTGATAAATAATTTTTAAACCACGCTAATGTTGTGCCCCATGCGACTCTGAAGACCCGTTTTAAACAGACGATTCCTTTAATATTATTTTTGTTTCAGCCTGAAAATTTATTATTGGCCAGTAAAGCGAAGGGTGCCGCTGTAAAATTGGCGGATTTTGGCCTTGCAATTGAAGTACAAGGTGAGCAGCAAGCCTGGTTTGGTTTTGCTGGTACGCCTGGTTACCTATCTCCAGAAGTATTGAAAAAAGAACCATATGGTAAACCAGTTGACATATGGGCCTGCGGTGTTATACTTTATATCCTCTTAGTCGGTTATCCACCATTTTGGGATGAGGATCAACACAGACTATACGCTCAAATCAAAGCCGGAGCTTATGATGTAAGTATTAACTTAAAATACCAAAAGTATCTAGATAGAACAAATAGAAATTTTGTAAACATTTTTAGTATCCCAGCCCAGAATGGGACACAGTTACACCAGAAGCAAAGAACTTAATCAACCAAATGTTGACAGTTAACCCTGGTAAGAGAATCACAGCTGCTGAAGCTCTCAAACACCCATGGATCTGCGTAAGTTTATTGCTCCGTTCACAATGGGACACCCATCCAAAGTCAATCCACAATTATTATTTTTTAAATTGGTCACCCATCTAAAAACATTTTTCAAATATGTTTTATTTTTTTTATAGTAATTATGTTTTATAGTTGGTCACCCGTCTAAAGTTAATCTTTAAATTTTATGTTTTAGAGTTGGTCACTCATCCTAAGTCAATTTTCAAATATTATGTCTTAGACTTGGTCACTTATCCGAAGTCAATCCTGAAATTTTGTTTTATAATTGGCCACCCATCTAAAGTCCATTTTCAAATTTTATGTTTTAGAGTTGGTTACTCATTGAAAGTCAATCCTCAAAATTTATAGTTGGTCTTCCATCCGAAGTCAATTTTTAAATTTTATGTTTTATAGTTAGCCACCCATCCAAAGTCATTCCTCAATTATTTTTAAAGTTGGTCACCCATCCAAAGTTAACCATCAAATTTTGTTTTAGAACACATTCAGTATTATTCCGTAATTGTTAAATCTCTTATTGGTCACTCATCCAAAGTCCTCTTTGTGAACGTAGTGGTTTTCAGTGAATTTATTGGATACTAATGCCGTTTTTTATTTTACAGCAAAGAGAACGTGTTGCATCTGTTGTACACAGACAAGAAACAGTGGACTGCCTCAAAAAATTCAACGCACGCCGCAAACTCAAGGTAAGTTTCATATGAAGTTTTAAAATTTTAACTAATTCACAGACTGCCCTTGGTAGTAAAAATGGTTTCTATGGAAATGAAAAATTGAAAATGACAAATAATAGTTATTTGAAAAAACGTGTTATTAATTTTTGTATATAATGATAGATTTTTTGTTGCATCCATAATTTCGGGTGGAATAAGAATATCTTCGTCACTATGTATTAATTCTAATAACTCACCAAGTAATCTAATCAAGTAATTGTCACCAATCACCTATAAAGAAAGAACCATATAACAATTCCATTACAACCGAATAGGAACTCGACAACTATATTATAAATATTAAAAATAATTAATGTAAATTATAAATCGTCGGAGAAAAAATTATAGCTTCAATAGAGCACATACGGTTTTACTGGTTTGGCTTCAGCAATGAATCTCTAGCCGTATCAGTAAACTATAACTTTTCTGCATAGTTTAACAAATACCTTTGTATACACACAATATTTGTCTACGGATATTTACGACAAAATGTTTATTTTTTATATTTATTGTTAAACATTACCTTAAATACAAAAATTAAACTTGCCTGCAGAGAAGAATTTTTATTTTAAATGGCACTTTTATTTCTTTTACAACATATTGAAGATGAAATAAACATATACTCGTATACCACTCATAATTTAAAAAGATACTGATTGGCCACGAATTCGTAATTACTGTGGTACGGGTACCTGTATATTTTTTGCCAAATTAGGTATTAGAAGAGTGTTGTCAGTTCTTACTTAAAAATTTGAAAAAATATTCCTTCCATATAATCGGATCGAGCTTCTTTCAATTCCTTATAATATTTTGTAATTTTTTCACTTTCTTTTCTCGACAGTATTTTAATTATAATCATCATTATCACTATCATCCTCATCATCATCATCATCATCATCATCATCCTCATCATCATGAAGCTCTGGCCATCATCAGGTGATTTTGGACAGCTTCTAAAAAGAGCATAGGCTGTCAATAAATTGTTTCCATTTATCCCGTCTATCTGCCACTGGCTTCAAGTCTGCGATTTTATTGTAGAATCTTCCGTCTTGATTTTGTGAGCTCAATATTTTCATTTTCATCTCTAACAGTCTTGAGCGACTCCAGGTGTTCTTGGGTTGTCCTCTTCTTCTACTTCTCTTATTGCATGCTAGTGCATATTGACATACCTCGTTAGGAGCTCTTCGAAGAGTATGCTCTAACCAACCATACTTTCTTCTTTTTATTTGGTTTATGTCTTTTTGACCAGTTCTTTCCTTCAAGACGTTTGTAGTCTTCGTGACCAATAAATGCGAAGGATTCTTAGAAAACATCGATTTACAAATAGTCGCACTTTTCTCTTGATAGCTTCTGTAATGATCCAAGTCGCGTAGCTCTACAGAAGTACTAACGTTGCGCATGTCCTGAAGATGATAGTATTCGTGGGGGTACTATATAATTCCATATATGGCTAAGTTGGATGAAAATGCCTTTTGTTTTGCGATTTCTGCATTCTACATCTACATCAGCGTTGCGTTCAAATGAATTTGACAACATGTACTTAAACTATTTGTTTTTGACACATTTCATTCTAAAATTGCTAACTTGGTAGAACAAAGACAAAGGATTCAGGGACTACTGATATCTTTTTAATTAGTGAATGGAGTATACTTTGATAAAATTGAGAGTTTGAGTATATATTGTGACCTCCTCGAGTCCTTAGAAAAATTTGTGTGTGTATTATAATTATTATTTTACAATATTGTATAATAATTTTTGTGTTTTTAGGGTGCTATTCTTACAACAATGTTGGCTACCCGCAATTTTTCAAGTAAGTACTACTTTTCCCTATTTTATTCCACCCCATTTTTTCATAAAAAATTATGAAAATTGGGTATTATTAATAAATAAAATTAAAGATTTAAAAACTACAAATAAATACAAAAGAAAATACACTAATACACATGCACATAAAAGGAAAAATATTTTTTGTATATACTTTAAAAAAAACTCTTCTTTTTGTATAAATTTCACATAACAATATCTTGGTGTTTTTTCAAATTTCACTAAGTCTTCTACAAATTATTTTTTTAATTTTATTTTTTTCATTTAGAGCACAAGCTGTTTTTCATTTTATTTTTTGTTTTTGTATATATACAAACATAGCTTGATGTCCCTGGTACATATAGATTTAGAGAAAATTGTGTTAGCTTATAATGGGTTCCATTGTATAACAGTAAACCAGAGCCGTACCGAGGGCGATTCTGAAATGAGCGCCAAAAAATAAATACAGGACTAGCGTCAAAAAACTTAAATAAAAAAATATAATTTAAATGATTTCCTTTAGGAATGACGATGAGTACCCGGGTACCCGCGGTATCCCAACATGTGAACATACGACCGATTAACATGCGACACTTTAACATGGACAGATTAACATGCGACAGATGAACATAGACACATTTTAACACACAACAAATGAACACTCACATATTATCATAGCGACAGATGGACGTAAGTCATATAAGTTCAGCGGTTGGTCATCTGTTGGTCCATCGTTTAGACAGCGATTTGTCATCGGCAGTATTGTAATGTATCTAGGTACATTTTAAAATATGTATCTGTATCTGTATCTAGATATTTAAATCAGTATCTAAGTATCTGTATTTCAGGTACTTTTTTCAGATACTTTCCTATTTTGTCTTTTTCAAGGTCTTTTTACAAAATATGTCCTTACGATTTTTCAAGTTGGTAATACATTTAGCATCATTCAGATATTTGAATTTTAAGTTTAAATTAACCAATCAGCCACCAATAAACTCTTTCTTGCTTGGTGGAGAATTATGATAAAATACAAGTTCTATATGTAATTAATTAAATTTTGGAAAACATTCTTTTATTTTTTATTTTTTTTTTTATTTTTTATTTAAAAAAAAGGGAAAAAATTAAAGGATGTTTTCCAAAATGTAATTAATTATATATAGAACTTGTATTTTATCATAATTCTCAAACTTATAATTTATTTATTTATTTAATTTATTTTTATCTATAAAATTTTAATAAAGTGTAATTGTATTTCCAGCTCTGAATAAATTTTAAAAAATAGTAAATAAAAAAAAATTAAATAATTTTATTAACAACGGTTAAGTAAAACAACCATTAAGTAATTATCTAATCTAAGAATAAGAATTAATTTTATAAATGTGAATTAAATAAAGAAAAATATAATATCTAAAATTGATGTTTTATTTTTGTCATCCTAAATACTCATTTAATAATCAGTAATTTATTAGCGAACAAAAAATGTTCGAGATATCCGCTGAAATTGGAATAAAAAAGTGATTTTTTTAAAGGTTACATAGGTATATAGTTTGTTACTATTTCTGACACACAGCTTCAAAGGCTATTTGTGTTTATTTTAAGAGTAATAATAATGCATAACTTATTTTTTATTGTGAACAAATATATTCCTTGCTCTAGTTATTTCTTTTTTTTTGTGGTGTTTTCATTTTTCCGAAAGTATCTTAAAAGTATCTTGAAGTATCTAGATACATTGTAAAAAAAAATGTATCTGTATCTAGATACTTTTTAAAATTTGTATCTGTATCTGCATCTAGATACATTTTTCCTCAAGTATCTGTATCTGTATCTAGATATATTTTCAAATGTATCTATTACAACACTGGTCATCGGTTGGTCAGCGACAGAATACAGACTTTCAGATTTATTTATCGTATATAGATTTTCAAATTCATATAATTATGAGAAAAATTATGTTTGGTAATTTTTGAGATTTTTTTATAAATTTTTTTTTGATCTATGAGATAACTTGGTATTATCTTGATCTTTTTGGTTATTTTAAACAATCTTATACTTCGGTATATCTCGATGTCGGTAGGTAAAAAGAATGACTTCGTTCCAATAAGTTTGTTTATTAGTGGAGCGATTATACATTGGAACAAAAAATCAATAAAACAATGAAAAGCTTTTACATATATACCAAATAAAATAATTACAAACATTGTTATAATATATAATCGATAGCTAAGTATTTTTAATATTTAATTATTAAAAACAAAAATGTAATGTGAGATCAAATGTCGTGTGTTCAATTGACTTACGTTCATCTGTCGCTATGATAATATGTCACAGTATTCATTTGTCGTCTGTTAAAATGTGTCTATGTTCATCTGTCGCATGTTAATCTGTCCATGTTAAAGTGTCGCATTTTAATCTGTCTTATGTTCAAATGTCGTGCAAACGGTACCTGCTACCCGACTCGTTAAGATTGTACCCAGTTCCGATTTTGATTACACTTTACCCGATATGTACCCATTACCCGTTAACTATTAACAGGTAGCGGATAATTAACAGGTAATTGTCAGGTATTTTAGGTATTTCTATTTATGATTATCTTGTTGTAAAAACAACTGTCCATTCTTTCTCGTGATTGTAAAAATGAAAAGACAAAGCGGATTGCAGGTAGCCCTTTGGTTTTCTTCCATGGTAATATCCAGGTAATGGTATCGGGTACCCAGTTCCAGAAATTTTTAATTCTCGTCATTCCTAGTTCCCTTTGAATTTGTCCTCTATAATAGCTAAACACGGTTGCCAACCACTTTCCTACTTCTGGAAGCACTTGTAGAGGCTGATATAGAAACAGTACCCAAAAGCGCTTAAAAGGAGTGTTTTCTGAAGTGAAAAAATTGTTGATAACGGTGTATAGCTGGTTATATAAGATTATATCGAATATTTTAATTTAGAGAATTTTTTGGTTCTTGAATTGAGGCGCTATAGTCTGTTATATCCTTTTCACACTAGAACTTTAAGATCGGATGTTAAAGTGAATGTATCTTTAAACGCTAATGTGAAACCGTATGACCTCGTCTAAATACAAGCGATGTTTAAGACAGAGATCTGCGTCTTAAACATCGTCCGCATTACCAACATAATTTCTATTATAAAAAAATACTCTTTGAATTTGTGCTGTCAACATTTTATATTATCATAAACAAGAATACTGTATTATATCGACGTTATAAGAAGTTTATACTTATTTTTATAATAAAATTATTTATTTTAATAATGTGTTTAATAAAATACAGAGCTACAATAATTGACATAAAATGTATCGACTTACATGTTAATACAGGTGTAATATATTCTTTATTGTAGTGTCTTTATTGTAGAATGAAATGAAATATCCATATTTGTTTATAATAATTCAAAATGTGCGTCTGCGCAGACAGTTCAAAACTGGTAATTTCATGACGGTAACTTAAGGACAAAATTACTGTAGCTGATGACAGCACCGGAGATTTAAACATCAAGTGTGAAAGCATACCGATGTTAAACATCGGTGAACTTTAAGTTCACTCGTCTTAAAGTTCTAGTGTGAAAAGGGTAATAGAAAGCAGTATTGCTCTTATGGGAGATGAAAGCAGTGCTGCCAAATGTTTTAAAAGGGTCAAATATGTCAATGAATATACGAAATTTTATATTCTTTTATTGTTAATTCATTGAATTTAAATGGAAAAAGTATCGAAGACTTGTATGATTTACAAAAATCAGCTAACACGAAAGAAAAATTAATAACCATTTGTATAAACCGCGTTTTCGCAAATCAGCACGTTTTACAGCCGCCAACGTTGCCAAGAAAGAAATGGATAACATTATTGGGACAACCCCATATTAAGAGAGTATAAAAAAGAACTACTCAATTTTCTCTGTACTGCATTCTAACGTTTAAACGGACTATAGATACCCTTACATGTTTTGCCCAGTTTACCCAGCAGAATTTTTGGATCAAACATTGCATTTGGAGACACAAAACTGTTGCATCTCTGTAGAGATACGTGTGTGCACTATTTGGACACCCCATTTAATGCGCAGGCGCAATTTAGGTAGTACTAAAATATCTCGGTACGGCTCTGCAGTCTTCTTTTACCCTTTAATTGATATTGTCACAGAACATAGTTATAATTTCCATTTTACTAAGTTTTTGATTTGTATTATTTTAGAATTATACACATTTCTTTTGTAAATATTATTTTTTTTGTAGTTTTCTGTGGTCTGAGACGAATATCATTTTTTTTAATACATCCAATACTACAGTATGTAAACTGATCTATTGCCTATCATTACTAAATCATGGACTTAATAATTTCGCTACCAAAATGATTTAAGACTCAAAATTATTTGGTAAACAAATAAATGCGATTTTATACAAAAAGGTATTATTATAAAGTTTCATCTATATCAAGGATTTATGACTCCATTCTTACATTTCTCCCCCAGCTTATTCCTTTCAGGTAAAATTGTTAAGGATTTCGTATGTACAATCAAAAAAAACTTATATCGTCACTCATATACAGTGAATTCATTTTTTAATGCAACATGTACTATGTCATTACTTAAAATCAAAATATTTTATTGAAAATACAAATAAAAAAATAATAAATAAAAGTAAATAAATAACTAATAAAAACTTTTTTCCGTTTACTTGCATACAAAATGTTAAGCTATCATAAAAATGATTCAAAACATTCAGCAATTGCTCTTGAGGTATATTGTTGGATGCTTAAACAATTTTCTCTTGCAGTTCAGCAACATCCCTAAGTTCTCCATTATATACTTTGGCCTAAAAGTCTAAAAAAAGACCCTATAATATTGAATCCTATTATCCCTGCCCATTTAATTTTGCGGACTTTGATTTCGGGAGGAATGAAACAAATGTAAATTTACTCGACTCCAGTACCTAAAATTTTGTCTGTGCACTTCAACATTTAGAGTAAACGTTGCTTCGTCAATAAATAAAATTCTTTGAAGCATTGTTGGGTCGCAATTAATTTTTTCAAACATTTCAAAAGAAAAATCCATACGTACTGCTGCGTCCCTTTCTAACTATTCTTGATGAATTTGAAATTTGTATGATCGAATCTTAAAGTATTTTGATTGTTTTCTTCCACTTGTAATAATATTTCCAACTGCTTCTCTTCTGTAAGCATGTGGGATGTTGTTCTTATTTTATTTTGTTTTGACTTAAGACATCCTTCGCGATGAAATTTATTAATTATTCTTGAAATTGTAGAGGGATTTGGTATTGGTCTATCTGGATAAGTTGCACTAAATACAGCAGAAACTTCTCTTAAACTCATTTGGGAGTTATACCAAGTTACCATCATTATTTTTTCTTCATCTGTATACATGTTGATTAATTTTTAAATCAGCAATGAGCAAAAGTATACACATTAATTGTCTATGTTGCAAATGAAAATGAACACGATTTATATTGCTGTCAAAAACTGTATCCATGCTAATGACATAGTACATGTTGCATTAAAAATTAAATTCACTGTATCTGTCAGTATGGTGGATATAGGGGAAACATTTTAAGATCGCAGCGCCATATGCGGCAATGCTGGAACACCTGAAAGTGACATTAAACCGTTACTCGTGTATTTGTTTACATGGTGAAAATGAACATGAGTTGTATTTTTCCTGTTTTCCGAGCTTTTTTTTTTAATTTAAAGGTAATCTACGATTTACAAGATATGTAATAATATACTATTCTAAAGAAATTTCAAAGAAATTTTTAGTTTTTCATTGTATTTTTAATTCTTTTTGACTCTCTGTCAATATAATAACAATAAAAATATGGTAAATATATTAATAACAATTAATATCTCTGCCTGAAAAAGTAGAAGGGCATTTTAATATATCAACTGATGATTTAGTTTCATCTTGGAGTTTTTCATAATTTTTTTAGTTACTGATTTAGTAACTGAGACAGTTACTGATTTTTTTTTTATTACACAAAAAATAATTATTGATTGAAATTCGTTGTTTTTGTTCGTTCATTTTCGTTAAAATATACACATAGTTTTATATTGTTATTTCTATTCTATGATAATCCAGATATTTTTTTGTTATTGATCCAAAATCTATCCCCATTTTATGATGTAGATATTCAAAATTTATATTCAGATATAAGAATTCTTAGCAATAGTTTAACATTCAAGATAATCTATTTATTTTTATTGATTTTCAAAATATTGATTTTGAATAATATTATATTAGTTTGAAAATTTCCATGTGCACAGTTATTGTTCAGGCCGAACTCTAGCTTGTAGTGCCAAGAAGTGATATATGTGAAACTGTTACTATGGCTACTATTGTTCTCAACTATCCTAATGGTAAATAAAAAGTTTTTAAATTTTATTTTAAACTATTTTTATTATCTTTTTTGTTAAATTTTATAATTTTGTTTGAGTAATCCGAGGTAGCGAAAATATTAAGGAACTGAAAATCTGTATACTGAAAACGGTTACAGAATAAACTATTACATGGAAACCCTAATGAAAAAAAAAAAACACAGTCAGCATGCCGCATCACACCAAACGAACTACAAAATTGAATAAATATAAAGTAAAAATAGTGAGATATATTTTTCGGGTATTTCTTAAAGTACTTCTAACTGGTGCTAATATTTTTTTGTTCTATACCCTGTAACCCACAAGGGTTGATCTAAATATCTGAAAAAATCTAAGTAATGCACTTTGATGTGAACCGAAATAGTTCAAATGTAATTTTTGATTACTTTGAATAGTATTGATTTTCTTTGGATTGTTGCAAAAATTTATCTTTATTAAAAAAATATATATTATGGGGTATCAAATGAAACCTTTCAAAATGCATGTTAAGAAATTCGAAAAATCACTTGTACCGAGGAGGAACTGAAATCCATTCATCAAAAATGTCATTTGAAGACGGGGAAGTAAAAAAATAGAAAATTTACTGGGGACAAGAGGGAAAAATTCTAAAAATCACTTTACACAAAGGAGTACAAAAAAAAACATGAGGATGGGGAGGTAAAAATTTAGAAAATAAACTGGGGGTAGGGGGGGCAAAAATTCTAAAAATCACTTTAATGGAGGGCAGAAGTAGATAAAAAATCAACTGAGGATGGGGAAGAAAAATTTTCTAAATTAGCTGGGGCAGGGGGGCAAATATACAAAAAATTACTTTAACGAAGGGAAGTATTAAAACAAATTTAGAATATTACTTGGTAGTCACGTGTAAAAAATATAAAAATCTAAAAATCACAAAATTCGTAATATAAACTGGGGGGGGGGTTCTAAGAAGGTAAAAATGATAAACAGGGGGCAAGAGACAAAAATTCTAAAAATCATTGCACCGAGGGGGGCAGAAATTCAATGAAATATTTTTGCTGGGGAGGTAAAAATGATAAACAGGGGGCAAGAGGCAAAAATTCGAAAAATTATTTAAACCGAGGGGGACCGAATTTCAAAAAAATCATTTTTGACGGGGAATTAAAAATGATAAAAAGAGGGCAAGAGACTAAAATTCGAAAAATCATTTAAACCGAGGGGGGATAGAAATTCAAAAAAATCATTTTTTGAAAATTAGAAAATTAACTGGAGTTAGGGGGGCAAAAATTCTAAAAATCAATTTAAGGAAGGAGAGAAAACAAATCATTTGAGGATGGGGAGATAAAAATATAGAAAACAAAATGGGGGCAGGGGGGCAAAAATTCTAAAAATCTCTAAGAAAGAGCTTAAGTACAAAAAAAATCTAGCATATTACTTGATGATATTCTAGATTTTTAACAATAAATCGTACGAGATTCAAAACGAGAAATCGCATCGTGTACTACAAGCACTATACCAGCGATGGCGAACCTACTATTACCCTATTACCTTAGTAGCAAAGACCATAAACGTAAAATAAAAAAAATTGAATTTGAAATTTAGTAGATACAAATCGCGGATCAAATATATAATGCGTAAATAAAAATCTGCCGTTTTAGGGTATTTTTATAAAACTCCTGCTAATCTCGTTAACTCTACCTGAGCTAGCAGCCTTGTGACGTGTAGAATATAGGTATATAACAGGTAATAGTCAAATTACATCTGATTATTATTATCATATTTTTCTAACCTGTTTCGGGAATCTGCTCGCTTAGACCCAGCTTAGTTATCTTAGAATCTTCAGAGCTACAAATATCTTTTCTTATACGGGTCATTTGAAATCGCCATACGAGTCATCGTGTGACCCGTGGATTATACGCCATCACTGGTCTAGATTCAAAAAGCGATCAAACCTCGAGTTAAAAACTACACGATGATGGTTTTCCACTAACGTTTTTGACCAGTCTCAAATTGGATCCCCCAAGGGCATACCTTGCTCAAGACAGTGGCGCACCCAGGAATTGGGGGGGAAGACAAAATTATTTAAATTATTCTCATAAAAGTGGTGACATAAAAAAAAGTTCCTCACTTCTGAAATACAAGTGATGACCTAAACAAAATTCTCTCATCTCTATTTTTATATACATATATTTAAAACCATGGTGAAAATTTCGTTTTTCCCTCTTTCTTTGGGTGCCCCCGCCCCCTGGGTGCGCCACTGGCTCAAGACGTCTCTTTTTTCTACGAGTCATTTGAAATTCATATGGGTCACTGAGAGCTGGTTTCTGAAAGCTTAGCTGAGTTTAATCTATTGGTTAAATTCGGTTAACAATGTAACAATCCCATAAGTAACCATAGCAACCATTTTCTAACTATTTGGTTGGAGTAAATTAGGCTTTCAGAAACCGGCCCTAAGTTACCCGCGGGTGATACGTCCACTAAAGTCACTGGATTATACAAAGTACCGCAACGGCGACCATGCTGGGGTTAAAAATGTCGCCAACACAAATGATGTTCAGTGATTCCAACATTACAAAAATAAGAAACTAGCTTTTATTTTAAACATTGTAATCACGATTTTATTAATCAAATATGCACTATCACAAAATTGTGGTACAATTTCAATTATTTTTTTAATTTTTATTAAATAAAATGGATATAATATATAAATTTAAATTAAACTTAAACTTAAATATTCAAACCGCTAACAAAGAAGGTTATTAAATGAGAGCGAGAGAGGGAGAACGTAAAAATTGCTGCTTTAGTTTGCTTAATAGGGGAAGCAATGTTGCCAATCAAACCCTGGGGTCTGTCGGCTTCTTCAAAGGCTTGCGGTACTTTGTATAATCTAGCGACTTTAACGTCCACTATAACTGCACTATATCTTGCTCAAAACGGTAAAATCTCTCACTACGTCAGTAATTGAAAATGTTGTAGTTAAGTTTGGTGTGATGATGAAATTGATAAATCAGTGATGAGTGTCACTAGATTAGGTTGTTAGGTGGTAGCAATGCTGAACTAGGTTGTAGTACAAGTAACTCCACTACATTAAATAGTTTAGTATTTTGATAGTGTTGGTAGTACTGTTGACTAGTAGTTAGTAACTTTGTTTTGTCTCGTTGTGGCGGACTTTTTTGCGTCACTCTACCTCACCTTCACGTTCACTCTGACGCAACTATAGAAAGTGGTAAGATTACACTACTGGCCTATACCTGCATCAAAAATACCTACTTTCAATTCACATCCACTTTATTTCAACCCAATCTCATACATTCGCAATTGTTTATTTATACTTTTGGAATGGATTTTATATAACTATACATGTAGGATTGAATATTTTTTACAGGCGCGCATCTAGGATGCCCAGATCCAAAATGTGCTCCAATAAGACACAATTATAAACGGAGGGGTGTACAACACACCATTTTTTATTTACATATCTATTTCTTGGAATACACAAATTATACATGAGTTCAAATAGAAATTATATAAGGATTTGCTATTGAAAAATAAAATAATGTCTACTGCAAACTTTATACCAGTGTTTCTCAACCAAAAACGCACCGCGGACCAGTATAGTATATAATTTTCTAACGCGGACCACTAATAATAATTGTTTGTTCATTTTTTTGCAAGAAAACAAATATAATTAATGTGCTACTAAATACATTTATTTTATTTGTAGATAATTTACAGACAGTTTATAGAAAATAAACAAAATTTACATAAAAAATGTGCATAAAATATAAAAATATAAACTGCAAAAAACACAAAAACTTACGCGAACCACTAAAATTTTTCTGGGGACCACCTGTTGAGAAACACTGTTTTATACAACAATTAACTAACGTTTAGGCACAGCCTTTGTAATCATTAAAATTGGAAATTATACTTTTTTGATTTCACAGGTACAGAAAAATAAACATAAAAAACTAGAAGCTGTTCAAAATGACCACCGTTTTCCAGCAGACACAAATTTACTCGTCTTTTCATACTATTAAAAGCATTTATAAGAATTTGAGGAGTTATATTGGCACACTGTTCGATAATTCTGTTTTGCAGTTCCACGATATATGTTAATAGGGGTTTTGTATACATTATTTTTCAGATAAGGGAATATAAAGTAATCTAAAATTGTCAAGTCTGATGATCTTGGTGGAAATTCTGGATTTGAACTTAAACTAATTATTCGATTCACGAAGGTAATTGATAGTCTCTTGAGCGGTGTGGGCAGTCGCGCCATCCTGTTGGAAGAGCCATGTTGGAGCTCATCCTCAAGAAGAAGATTAATAAATTCAATATATTCCGGTATCTCTGAGCAGTAAGTTTCGTGGAAAAATATGGTTCCGATAATACGTCTTCGAAACACAGCAATCCAAACACCAACTTTTAACGGGTGAAGGGGAATTTCGCGGAAAGTATGAGGATTTTGAGCACTCCATAACCTCATATTTTGTAAATATATATACTCCGAAAGGGTGAACCAGGCCTCGTCAGAAAAAAAACGTTAAATTTAACAAATCATCATTATTAATTAATTTTCTTTGGAACCAGTAGCAATACACAATTTGCCTATTGTGATCTGCTTGCAGCAACTCATATAAAGCAAAAAATTTGTATGGGAAGAGCTTTAAATCGTTTTTGACAATAGTATCCCAGCAAACATTTTTATACGGGCCAGTACTGGTAAAGCACATACTCCCCGGCATTGAAAGTAATGGGCCAGTACCCCGGTGTCCCCGTGGCCGTTACTGGCCCATTGATGTATCAGTTGCCGGCCCAGCAACGGTAAAGTGCAAAATAATCGCATTAGTTGCAAGATTTATTTCTGATGGTTTTAAGTAAAAAGTATGAGTGAAGAAGAGTGCTTATGAAATGCTGGTAAAGTACTTCGTATAGGCGGAATGCGAAATACAAATGTGAAGTACATTATTAATACTGGCGTTGCACTTACTTTTGGTGCCAGTAATTTACCAGCATAAAAGCAGTTAGCCGGCATTCGGCCGTTAGTTGAATGTTTGCTGGGATGGTAAGTTCCTAATGATAAACCAGTCTCTTGCGAAAGTGTACGTAATGGGTTGCTCGTTCATACGTTGACGAACATCATCAACTGTATTTTGAGTACGAACTCTTGGCCTTCCAGTTCTCTATGAGTAATGTCCTTGTATCTCGGAATAAATCAACGCATCTTCTAAATGTGCTGTAAAAATCTCCTTCAAGGAAAGTAATATCTAGAAATTGTAGCCGAAATTCCTCTAAACATGACAACGTACTGTAAACCCATTCGTTGTTCTCTCGAATACCATTTGGAAAATATTATTCAATCATAAATTTTTGTGTTCTATTGTAAAAACCATTATTGTAGCTTAATTTAATTTTCAATATAAACTTGGACAACAACAGTGATGACAGTTAATTAATTCTAAAGCCTGCTGTTGAAATTACTTTTACTTTCCATAGTGACGATTGCCAAACCTTATGTAATTTCTTTTTGAACTCATGGTATATTACATATACATATATACTTTGATTTTTTGACTTGATCGTTTAAGGTCAACAATGCATCGCTCGAAGTAAGAGGACTATTTACTTACTGTATTGACAACGAGTATCTTTAAAAAACTGTTTATACACATCATTAGAGAGATATTGCAAAGTGAAAAAAATCTGACTTTATTAAAAGAAACCTCTAATAAAGTATCCTGTATTAAAATTTTTCATAATGTTTTAAAGAGTGTTATTGCAACGGTGCTCTTGCTTCATACTTTATTTTGACAAATATGCCAAATTGATAGATCGGAATCGTAATGAATATAGAAGTTAACTGCAACCCTTATATAAGTTAACTGCAGCAGACTATTTTTAACTTCTTCCCACACTGCACAACCATTCGCAAAAGGGTTTCGTGACACATTCTCGGAGAAAAATAACATCGTCCTCGTATTTAAATCGTAAACGTTTTTTATCTTTAACTTGCATCATTACTCACAAGAAAACTCAACAAATTTTATGTTCGAATTTACTTCGTTGTTAATTTTGAGGTTAAATTGACAGAAGACCTGTCAAAATAAAGGCGCTTTAAATAAAATTGTTTTGCCGTTATTTAAATTAAATAAAGGTAGCCTGTATTTTAATAAAAGAAAAAAATTAAGGATATATCAACTGCACATGCGCACATGTCAAATAAAGGAAAACTTTTGAAAGACTTTCGAAAAGATTAGTAGAACAGAGGTTGCAATATCTCTCTATTATCAATAGACCTGTACTCTAAAAAAAGTAGTGTTTAAGAAACTTTATGGCACTCTAAAAAATTAACTGTTAGTGTACCATGAAGTCTCTCGATTAAATTTAGTGAAATAAAAAATCGTCTGATTTATCTACAAAAGAAAAATTACCCTGTTGTGGTCCTCCTATTTTTAAGATGAAAATGGGAAAAGGGAGATGTTCCTTTTGGAGTCCTTTGTGTTAGTAATAACAAATGTGATGTATTTTGTGTCAAAATAAAAATAAATAAACCTTTGTAAAGGAGAGAATGCTACCATGGGAAGGCCTGGATATTAATAAACAAATTACCAATCATTTGTTTGTCTAATTGTGATGTACAATCGTCAAAAGTATTGTTAATCTAAAATACTCAATCCTATATTGTGACTGTTCATTTTGATTGTTAAAGTAAAATTTACAGTTGAACAGTACAAGAGTTAAATTGGTCAAATGTAAATTTTGCTTAACAAATTCCAATTGAACATTTTTGTACTGGATAACTTGACTGCTTGCTTGACTTGCTTCCTGCATGTGTGTTTCACCCACTGTTTTTCTTTATATTTTTCATCTATTTCATAATTCACATTCACAAACTTCATTCCATTAAATTTTATAAAATAATTTTAAAAAAATCATTAAATTTAAGCTTTGTTAGTTTCATTATTTTCATCAGACAATGGTATCAACTTTATAAGAAAATAAATGTTGTAGTTTTGAAGTTCAATGTTTAAATTTATGTTGGTAATATTATTAGACCTCAGTTAACGTTATATTCAACGATTTAGACAGTTAAAAGTATCAAATTAAATTAGACTAAGAATCTATAGAAAATATATTATAAGAATTTTAAGGCTACGAGCAGACGGAGTGACAATTGGACTAAATGAAGAGTTTTGAACTGTGTTATGCCCGTCTTAACTTACGGGGCGGAAACCGTACCACTGATTAAAACTGTAGGGTTTAAGATAAACAAACAAAACTCCAAAATAATGGCAAACTTTGTATTAAGCGAGACGCTGAAAATCAACGATACCATTGAGCAGTTTGATGCTTACAAGTATTTTGGGCACGAAATACGAATTGGCAGAGACAATCAAACATGCGAAACCTTCAAGATAATAATATAATAATAATAATATCACAGAGGGGTGTCCAAGATGTCACTCTTATTAAGCAGGCTCTTCGCAGCAAGTATATGGCACGACTTAGGCAGATATGGAGATCTTGTCTGTCTGGCAAGAACAAGATCGCTGCCACAAACATGCTTGCTGTCCCATTAATTTCATACACTTTTGATGTGATGAAATGGAAAGTTGATGATCTTAAGGATTTCGACAGAAGAACCAGAAAGATCATGAACATCAACCGAAGTCTTCACCCGAAATCTTTTGTGCAGCGCATTTACCTCCCTCGTCAAAACGGGGGTTGGGGATTACTTAATCTGAACTACTTGCACGATCGACTCGTGGTTACAGCTAACTGTATCCTCAGGAGTCAGGATCCACTATTACAGTTCGTTAAAGCAGCAAAGGGGCGTTTCTTTATCAGGCAGCGCGAAGAGTAGCAACGAGATTTAACCTGGCAGACTTGAGTCCCGTCGGAGAAAACGCTGGAGTACAACTCTCTCGGGAGGAGTATAATAGAATTACCAGTTCGGTGAAACGAGGGGAGATAGACATGTTGACAAAAGAACACATTAGTAAAAGTATGCACTCTGTGTTCTTCAAACATATTAAAAGTCTAGAGTTGTCCACCGAACTCACGTTCTCGTTTCTTAAGTCTTCGGGGTTGAGATCGGTTTTGTGTATACGTATCAGGATGGTGTTATAAATACTTTGGCGTACAGGGCCCGCATATTCCAACTGGCGGAGACCACACTCTGTAGGTTGTGCCATCACTATCCTGAAACGATTTTGCACATTCTGTCTGCTTGCCTATCTCTTGCAGTGTCGAGCTACGTGTCTCGACATAATGCTGCGCTTCGCGTGCTCTACTACCATCTTAGACATGCCTATGGTATTGATCTAATACCGGTTATACCGTACGTCCCTTCTGACACAGAATCGGTGGTGGAAAATTCCAAGTGCCGAATTTATTGGAATTACTCCTTCCCCACCGAGGTTACTGACAGCCACTAAGCCGGACATAACCCTCCTGGATATCGAGACCAAACAGATGTTCTTATATCATCAAAATGTACTGCTACTACAATTGTTGCCCCGTCTGACTTTAGCCTAAAGTGGTTATAAAAATAATCAGGCTATCCTTAAATTAAGAAACTCTTTTTAGTGATATTTACAAATTCTTTTCCTGAGCGTTATCCGTGGTCTAAATATACTGTCTTGAAAGGGGTAGAAAAAATTTGATGAACTAAAATTAAAACAAACTTTGCTTTCAGTAGTTTACTTATATTGTTGAACAAATCAGTGGTGAATTAAATTTGTTTGAGTTACAAAAAAAAGTTTTTTAATCAGATTTCACAAAATTAATATTGGAATGTTCATCGCATGATAAAATCACAAAAAAAAACTTTTTTTTGGTAACATGATAATATTTTTTTTTTTTTTTGGAAAATTTTGTATGTAATTCACCATTGTATATCTGTTTTCTTTGCCTTGTTGGGGTTTGATTTTTGGCTTAATTTTTTTGGGGGAATTATGATGGTAATAATTTTTTTATTGTATTAGGTCGAAGCATTATTGTCAAGAAAGGAGACGGTTCACAGGTCAAGGAATCTACTGACAGTTCTACTACTTTAGAAGATGATGATGTCAAAGGTAATATTTGTTTATTATTAATTAATTAATTAATTAATTAATTAAATATCAATATACGGACAGTTTCAATAAAAATATGTTTTAACGTATTTTTCTTATTACTCTATATTTTTTCTTTCAGATTTTGGTGAATAATTATGTTTTTCACTACCACTACAGTGGTAGCCTTAATTGCTAATAGTATTCTGCTATTTACAATTTCTTTAAACATATTTTTAAAAACAGATAGTTACTAAGATAAATTCAGAAAGGGTGATTTTAAAGTCTTGTTATTATATAATAAATGAGTTATCGTATGCACCGCTACAAAGTATCCTGAAACAAAATACCATTACCGTCCATTTCGCGCGCACCCAGGACTTATTCTGGGGGGGCTCAAAGCAAAAAAAAATTCTTGAAAAGATATTTAAAAATTCAAAATTTTCAAGATGAAAACGGGCAGCAAATGGTTCTTTGGCCCACTTTCCATCTTTGAAAGATGACTTTAATAGTTGCGAACAGGCGCGCACCCCTGATTATTCCTGGGGGGGGGTCTCAAAAAGTAAAACTTTTTTCTTGAAAACGTCTTCAAAAATATGAAATTTTCAAGATGAAAAGGGACATAAAATGGCCCTTTGGTCCACTTTCTATCTTTGGAATACGGTGGATGCAGTGGTGGCGCTATCGGGGAGCCCGGGGGGGGGGGGGCAAATTGCTCTGGCCCTCAGTTCCCCTCCAGAATTGCTTGGAAAAAAATGTGTTTTAGAAGTGAGGACCTTTGTTTAGGTCATCATTGATTTAAAATATTTCTTGGCCCTCCAAATTTTACTCAAAAATTTGCGTACAACAGTTAATGGCTGACGAGAAGTGTTTATGTAAAAATTTTCTATATCAGTATAAAATTTCCTTAGGTTTTTATTTATAATTCATTCAGTAGAACTGTCTAGAAATAAATATCTATTATGAAAATAGTTAATAAAACTATTTAAAAACGTGCAACATCTATATTAATTCTGTATGCTAATTTGAACTACGCATACTTGTGACATATTCCCTCTCACGCTCGGATTGGTCAAAAGTTATGAGACAACCTTTACTTTAATAATCTTGGGACGAATTGAAATATTTACAGGCTTCTTACCCTTTTCACACTAGATCTTTAAGACGAGTGAACTTAAAGTTCACCGATGTTTAAGATCGGTATGCTTTCACACTTGATGTTTAAATCTCCGGTGCTGTCATCAGCTACAGTAATTTTGTCCTTAAGTTACCATCATGAAATTACCAGTTTTGAACTGTCTGCGCAGACGCACATTTTGAATTATTATAAACAATTAAGGATATTTCATTTCATTCTACTATAAAGGCACTACAATAAAGAATATATTACACTTGTATTAACATAAAAGTCGATACATTTTATCTCAATTATTGTAGTTCTGTATTTTATTAAACACATTATTAAAATAAATAATTTTATTATAACAATAAGTATAAACTTCTTATAACATCGATATAATACAGTATTCTTGTTTATGATAATATAAAATGTTGACAACACAAATTCAAGGAGTATTTTTTTATAATAGAAATTAAGTTGGCAATGCGGGCGAAGTTTAAGACGCAGATCTCTGTCTTAAACAACGCTTGTGTTTAAACGAGGCCGTACGGTTTCACATTAGCGTTTAAAGATACATTCACTTTAACATCCGATCTTAAAGATCTAGTGTGAAAAGGGTATCTGATTGGTTAGTCAGACGGACGGATCTTTCTTTTTCGCTGTCTCTCTCTGCGCAGACCTTAGTCCCATCCTCCACGGGTCGCTGGTTGAGGTATACACACATGAATAAGTTGAAGGTCAATTTTTTCAATGTATTAATCAATAAATTGATCCATGAAAAATCCACTTTAGTTTGTGGTAACGTTTCGTTAGCGTCGTGTAATTTATACAATATTTAAAAGCTGGCACAAAATTAAACAATTTCTCGTTATATAATAACAAGATTTTAAAATCACCCAATATTTCAGTGTAATTTAATAAATAACATATCTATTCACCAAAGTTTAGATATTACCTAAATTTAGTGGTAGTATCTTATGGAGTATAATGTTCGTATATCATAAAAAGTTTACTCTCTTGAAATGCAGTCGAAAATTTCAGAATTTGCGTAAAATAGCACTTACTGGCACACATTTCACTGTAGGTCAAAAACAGTAATGGTAATCGTTAGAATGGTTAAAAAACACTTAATTACTAATGCTTATAATTAATATTTCCCAATTCTTATCTACTAACTGCTAGTACTAAAAAAATGGCATTCAAAACACTAGAAAATTTAGTGAAAATGCATTAGCTAATTAGACAAAGCACATTTTAGATAGTGCCCTAAGTAGATTTGGAAATTTTAATCTCTGGGTCGTATCTTTTTTGAGAATAATTTTGTTTTCTGTTTGCTATAAAATGTATCTTTTTTCAGTGTTTCTACTTTAGTTTAAAAATTCCAGTCCCAATCCTATATCGCTTTTCCTTTTCGAAATATGTTCATTTTCACAACATATATTCGCCCACATCTAGAATTCGCCGTTTCTGTTTGGTCACCAAGTCTTAGAAAAGATATTGACTTTATGGAAAGAGTCCAGAGACGTGCTACGCGCTTATCATTTGGTTTCAACAGACTTCCCTATGATGAGAGACTTCGAAGACTTAATTTGCCCAAACTGGAAAACCGCAGAAGTCGTGGTGATCTTATAACTACCTACCATGTACTCCATCGGAATTTTGATGCTGATCTTACTGGTTTGTTTGTACTTAATGTAGACTCTCGTTTACGTGGACATTCGTTAAAGTTATGTCACGAAAAATTCCGTAATAACGTTCGGGCCAAGTTTCTTTCTAACCGAGTGTTTAATGACTGGAATAATCTACCAGAAAGTGTAGTGTCTGCCCCTAGTGTGAACAATTTTAAAAATAAACTGGACCTTTACAATCAGTTGCTACTATCCCCATAAACTGAAATTTTCTGTTTTTGTACACTTTTTATATTTGTTATTGTTTGACTTTAGTTGTTTATCAAAGTGTGTTGTTTCTTTCAACTTTCCTGTATCACAACAATGTGAAATATTGTAATTTTTCTATAAGAACTTTACAAGCCATTGGCTTCAGTTCTTTTTAAATAAATAATAATAATAATTTCAAAGCAGGCGTGCACCCAGAACTTTTTCTATGAGAGGTCTCAAAAATTAGAAAAACAAATTGCAATTCCAAAGAATTTGTTGAGATCTTCTGTTGGCCAATTTCGATGAAGTTGTGTCTGATATTAAAATTACCGGCTTCAAAACGTCGAAACTAATACAGTAGGTGTTTTGTTATGTGAACTAATAGAAATCAGGGGTGCATAAAATCAATTTGTTCAAATAATTGTGTATTTTAAAGTGTTTAATAAATATTATTTCATGTTTATAGTCCTTTAAAGATTGGGATTTTGTTTTTGCACTTATCTTGTCAGTCAAATTTCTTACTAATGCCCTTTCCCTGCATTTTGGCAATACAAGTAAGTCATCAATGTCGAAATATTTCTTTCGGTCCAATAAATAGCCTTATTAAATGGTTAATGTTCCGTATTAGTCCACCACAAGAGGCTTGTATGCTTAGAATGAATTATATTATAACGTTATAAACGAGAAGGCACGGTCGTAAGAGTGGGGAGCCAATAGTAATCATTCGTGCATCTGTAGTTGGCAGAGAAATACACGTTTTTAACACGAGGAACATCCGAATATAACTGATATTTTTGGAACTTTTTATGAAGTTAATGTTTTTCAAAATACGTATACTATAAATCTCATTGGAAAAAGGTAAAAATTCCTTATGAGTACCTGTTCATATACGTCTAGCAAGTTTAAGTTTTTTCTGTCTAAAATTTTTGCTAACTAAACCTAACCTAATTAGTTTTATCATTGATAGTTTGAATATAGTGGAGATATATAAATGCTTTATACAGTTTTAATACATTTACATAATTTAGCATCTATGAATGCGACGAAAAACGGAATTTTCTATTTCAAACATAAAATTGGTAGGTCGGAATATATTGATATTTTTGAGGGTTCTCTCTTTTAATAATGTTAATATTCTTCAAAATAAGTATACTATAAATCTCATTTAAACCATTTAAATGTGACTTAAAGCGTATAAATACTGAAATTTTATTATTCAAGTATTTCTTTAAAAGGAGCTAAGGAGCTAAATGTTAACAAACACTTATTAAATAATTGCTTGGATTTCGAAACGGATAACTATCAAGTACTTATTTACATTTCAGTTTTGACTAAAAATATTGGAAGTGATAAAGTGACTCATAAATGTTGTGTTTTGAAAGAAAGGGGCGGCGCTTCGCCATGGCCAAATCTCATTCTAACTAGCATACACGGTTTCTCTAATGAGTTGTCCGTGGTGGACTTATACGGAACATTAACCAAGAATAATTTGAATCCTGAATCTGGCGCCCCTCCCTCCTAACCCCCGAAAACATCTGACGTAATGACAATTTAGATGCTCTATAGTTTTTGCACCCAAATCTGGTGTCCCCTTCGTCTTTCCATTCGCTTTGCTCCGTCAGTGCCGGCCCATTTTCTTTGACGCCTGGTGCGAAGAAATTTTGACTACCCTTCTTTTTCTCGAATTAATTCAAGATGAATGCTCGAATGAGAGTAATTCAAAAATTCACTTGAAGAATAAGAGGCAGAAATAAAAATATCATTTGACTCATTTCACGAAGATCTCTGGGTCCGCGTCTGTAACAAGGTTATATTTTCCCAAAAGACAATAATACCAATCAGATCTAAAATATATTTATAAAGTAATTAGGTCCTTAGCAATAGATTAGAAAATTTAAATCGCAGGTATTTAGGGGTTACCATTTTTTGAGATATGTTCATTGAACTTACATTTTTTTTTTAATTGTGTTTTTTTGGTATTTGAAGATCATATTTTTTAGTTTTTAAATACAAATACGTTTCTTTTGGAGTTTGGGGGGGGGGGAAGCTTAAGCCCGTGAGTACAGTGTTAATTTTCTGTTGACTGATCTCTCCATCTTTTTGTCTTCCCATGGGTTGTGGACTCTTCTGTTTTTCCAAGTCCAATTCACTATAAATCCATTTATCCTTGAATGTGTAAATTTAATTTTTATAAAAAGTCCTTCTTGAGCCTGACAAGCATCTAAAAGCATTCATAGTTCATATAATACACACTTTTCGAGCTTATTAATTTTTCCCATCTCATATGATCGTCTTGAAACTATTGTATCAACTCTTGGTTGATCAATCTTGCATCTGCCATTCTGTTTTATTGTCTTATTTTTTTCATATCAATCCTTTCTTATCTAGGATGTATGACACTTCTTCTTCTTCAGCTTTTCCCATTTTCATATTGGGTCGCTGTTATTGAAGACTCTCCTCCATTCCCTACTATCCAAATACTCATCCCCTACTAGATCTTTACTATCCAAATCTTTCTTGATGCAATCCCACACCTAATGTTAGGTCTGCCACGGGGTTACTTTTCAAACGGGTTTCTTTTGATATTTCCGTGACTCTTTCTTTTTCTCTCAATCTCTAGTCCTGGATGTTATCTCGCCTCGTTTTGCCGAGTATCCACCTAACCATTCTCATTTCTGTCACTTCTATTTTCCTTTCCTGGGACTGTTTCAACAACCAGGTTTCAGCCCCACAGAGCAGCGCAGGTCTTATTACGGTTTTATATATTCTTCCCTTGACTCGTTCACTAACTTTTCGATCACACAAAACACCTGATACCTTTCTCCAATTTCTCCAGCCTGCCCGTATTCGGTGTTGGATGTCTTTGTCCAGGCTGTCATCTTCTGTTATGTACGAGCCTAGGCACTTAAACTGTTGCGCTATAGTTAACTTATATCCTTGTAGCTGTACTTCTCCTGCCATATCTTCTTCATCAAATCAAAGGTATTCCGTCTTTTTTCTACTGACTTCCAGACCTCTAATGCCTCCCTCCACTTTTCCAATTTTTCTTTTACTTCTAATACGATTTATGACACTACCTTGATGATATCTATATAGGAATAATATCCAAATTACCGACTTTAAAACATCGAAACCAATGTTTGCAATTTGTCACAACATATCTTCGATAAAAAGAGCAAATTAATTCGCATGCTTAACCTGCGTTTTCCTATCTAATACCGTTTTGAATATGTAGCTTTTATTCGCTCATCATGTTCAATACTGGACGCAAAATTAAAGAAAATACCACAAATTACAATTACGATTTATCTTTCCATTCTTCTGTTGATTTTCGATGCAGTCCATTGACGTCGTTTTGCTATGTTATCTTCAACAAGCAACTCGAAGATTTGCTTCTTGCTGTTGGTGTTTCATAGTCCAGAAATTTCTTATTCTCAGCGCAAATTCTTAAGTGCTATACGGCGTATTATGTAGTAAAAAATCGAATTGGTATTTTTATTTACAAAAAAATATTCTATGCAGTTTCCTGTTCATCCACTCTAATCATCTGTTTATCATTTCCTTTATGTTTGGTTACTAACATAATTTAATTAATTAATTAATTTGTTAAATAAAAATGTGCAAATGTGTATAAATTCATGAGTTTTAATTGATTTAACAAACGCTTTACTAACGAATCTAACGTTACCATTTCTGAAAGCGAGTATAACTTTAACTAACACCATCTGGGGATAATTGGCCGAACTAATCATATATTAATTTGTTTCACCTCATTTACCACTGGTTTATTTCAAAATTGTGTTACTAAATTGTTAATAATTTCTTATTAAATGTAATAACAAACTTGTACATAATGCATGAGTTTCTATTTCTATTTTTTATTTGCATTTTCCTTTTCTTAACTTTTTCTCTGCATGTAATCTTTTTATCTGTTTCTAACTTGATGCTTTTACAGCTCAGACTGATTTGTGTTAAACGAGAGCTATTCTCTGCAGTCCTCAAACTATGCTTTTGAAATACTTTTTCAGTAAAATCTTGACAGATGAAGATTTGCATTTATGTTCGATATTCATTACATCATTTCACCGGGGCATTTTGTCAGAACAATTAAAACAGTACATGCTAAATACTCTCTCTATAAACAATATTTTAAACTACCTGAGAAAGAACTAATAGCCTTATATGCTGGTACATTCTTAATCAAACAGTTTTAATCGTTAGTCCTAAATATTGAACAAATTTCCATACATTGATTTAATTATTATGAACTGTTGAAAATAGACGATATCCAAAGTGACGTCAGCAACTCTAGCGCCAAGTGTGAGTTTGTCAAACTACGAACCTTTAGAACCTCAGGATTTCAAAAAATTCAACCGCAGGTCTTTATCTTATGTAGATTTTGAGATACGGTCTTTCAAAAATATAAAAAATATTTACAAAGTTTCAAAAATACACGGGTCAAAAAGGCGTTAACTATGAAGGACCCTATTTTTATCTAAGTAGAAAAAATCTGTAGATTTCAAAAATTCAAACCGTAGGTCCCAATATTTTAATGTTCTTAAGTTAAATTTCTTTGAAAAAATAAAAATTTGTCCCTAAAAAAAAAATTATTTTTGTTTGGGGTTGGTTTATACTATGTCCTGAAGCCCTTTAGGATTTCGGAATTTCCAAAAATTTCCGCAGGTTCCTAAAGACATCAATTCAGTTTTTATTTAGGTAGATAAAATTCTACATTTCAAAAATTCAAACCGTAGGTTTCTATCTCTAATCCTTCAACAACAGAATCATCTCGCGAAAATTTGGATTTAATATTAACTTTTCTTAGGAAAAGTAAAAAAAAAAAAACTAAGATGCTTATCTTTGTCCCTTCTTAAATGATAGCCAAAAACACTACAATTTGTTCTTTTATAGTTTTTCCCAACTTCTGTCGACATTGTAACAAAAATTCAAAGCTAAAATATACGCAATAAGTTCAACTGTACTGCAGTATTTAGTACAATAATTTGGCTACCAGTTAGCGTATCGAGCGTGTCACTTCTGAATAGAATACAGATATAATTAAAAATTAAAAATCAACATCCAACACCATCCAACTGTAATATCATAAATAAAATAAATAAATAAATATAATTGATAACGTTTTTGGGAGTTTGAGACAAAGTAAGAATTTTTTTGAAGAGTCACTTTTTTCGTAAAATTGATACAGATGGAATACAGACTATTCCAAACGATTAGGCGGAACTAAATGGAAATTTCATTCTTTTAGGTTGTCAGGAAAAGGGACCTTGCTTTGGTTATTTCCTGTTTCAGGTTTAGTATGTGAAAATTTAAAATTCTAAGAACCCATGGAAACGAATGACATGTCAAAAATTTTAATACATTTTCCCATATTTTGAAGACAAAAAAATAAATAAATGGGAATTTTTTATTAAGAATAACAGAAAATTAAAATGCAATGAAAAGGACATTTTATAATGACAATCAATTTAATCTAGAATTTGCAATGTGAGTATGGTTTACAAAGCTTAAACAAAATGACCAAAAATCCGAATTAATAGATAAAAATTACTAGATTTCAAAATCTAGTTCCGCTTAAACGTTTGGAATAGCCCAGCGGTTCCCAAACTTTTTTGACCACGACCCGGTACGGGGTTTAAAAATATTTCGCGACCCACCTTATGAAAAAAAAACATTTATTTACAAAACAACTTTTATTTTAAAGCAGTAGCTTTATAGTAATAAATAGTAATAAAGAGTATATTGTAGTAATAAAGAGTATAGTATAGTAATAAAGAATATAGTATAGTAATAAAGACCACAAATACACACTATTCTAGTGATTAACTGACGTAAAAAAAAAAAAAATGTACAAAAAGATTCTTTTTTGTTTTTACAATTTTTATCGCGACCCGGCAAAATTTTTCTGCGGCCGGTACCGGGTCGCGACCCACACTTTGGGAAACGCTGGAATAGCCTATAAAAAAGTTTTCCATTTGTATCAAGTTTCTTGTATCACGCTGTAGACATTTATAGTAGGGAGACCATTTTCTTAAGAAGGCAATGCGGGATAAAACAAAAAAAAAGGTCGTCACTTTCCAAATATATGTAAGTGAAGAGCAAAAAAAAAAGGTCCTCGCCTCCCCTATCCAAGTGAAGAGCAAAAAAAAGGTCCTCACCTCCCCTATCCAAGTGAAGAGCAAAAAAAGGTCCTCACCTCCCAAATCCAAGTGAAGAGCAAAAAACAAAGGTCCTCACCTCCCAAATCCAAGTGAAGAGTAAAAAAAATGTTCTAATTTCCTCAAATACAAGTTACAAAATGCGGGACTTTTGCGGGACGCATCTTAATGCGGGACAAAATGTTAGAATGCGGGACGAATGGTCACCCTATTTTAGGGCCTACGGACGGAAATAAGTCGGAAAAAAACCAAGTGAAGAGCAAAAAAAAAATTCAAAAGTTAGAATGCGGGACTTTTGCGGGACGTTTCTTAAAGCGGGACACCCGATCAAAATGCGGGACGAACGGTCACCCTAATTTAGAGCAATTGGTAAGCGGTACTGATACTAGCAAGGGCTATTAGTGCTTAAACCTCAGGTCTAAACCACATTGTGTATACCTAACTTAAAGCTAACCCTACTGTTAAACCATATACTAAACCTCATGCTGTTGATATTTAAACCAAGAGAATGTTTAGCATTGTACTTTATTAATCAGTTTGAGTGTTCGTCGCAACGGGGTAATGTCTTTGTGTATATGTGTTCTTGGCTCTCTTCTACGCCTCGTTCAAATTGCAAACGAACAGAAGACAAAAAGGGATGTGTGGATAGAAGTTCAACAGTTATTGCTAAAGAACCAGAAGGTAAATTTTTTTAATATATGTTTTTACGCCATTTTTATGTTATTTTTTTGTAAAATATATGTTTTATTTTATATGAAGAAATTTTTATATGGGTAATATATTTATAAAATTGCAATTATTTAGGGAATGCATCACATTTTACACATTCAGAGTTTGGTAAAATTTCGAATTAATAAATAATTTTTGTCATTTTCAGTTTTTGGCGGAGTACTTGTATTTTTAGATCTACTTTGTTAAACCCTTTAACTGCGGCGGCGCTGCCACCATTAAGCAAAACTGTCATGGTATACAGTGTCTGTAGTTTCGAGAGTTTATTAGCGCCTCTGGTGGCAAATATTGAAATCACGTATATCAAATATTAGTCAAAAATATTGTTAAAAACTTTTAAGACAGATATACCAGCTTTTAAAATTAACACAACCAGTAAAAACAGTTATAAACTTTTAAGTCAGACATTTGAACTCTTTAAATTCATCATCATTAGTGCGACAGCTCAAAGTGAACCTAGTTCCTCCTGTTTCCAGATTTCATGACCATATTTTTAATTTGTGTACATTCAGAGGTGATATGGTCAGTATTACGTTCATTTTTCAATGTACACAGAAAGGCACGTATAGTTTATACCCGGTTGCGAAAAACTTAACTCACGTCCGTATCCTTGCTAACCGTCAAACGGCAGGAGCAAACGATTTAGTGCTTGCGACTAAAGGTTGCTCTTAAAGTTAGCATAACAATTATTTTTTTTCATCATTAAATACTCGTATTTTCTAAAAAAAATGTACATTTTTATTTGCAATAGAATTAATTCTGCTAATACCGTGTTTTTCTGTTTACACGTATAACTAAAGTAAGTACCACGTAAGTCTGAAAATATGCAATAAAAAGAGTAACTATAATTAAATACCTAAATATTGCTACCGATCATGTGCCAAAATCAAATCTGACCTATGTTATTTCAACATTATTAATTTAATGGCACGTATTCTACGGTACATTTTTTTTTTTTTGAAAAGTAACCTGATTTAAACAAAGGTTTTTAAAGAACTCGACATTGATAATCTAATCAAGTAGTGAAAATGGCGATGGCTTCGGTATATTCTGCAAAAAGGCCTAAATCAGTAGAGTAGCATTCGATTAGGCGCCTCAAGAAAGCCATAAGCGAGATAGGCCTACAATTTTTAACTTTGATCACCAATTCTGTAATCAAAATTAACTTAAAAGATATTTAGAAATTTTAAATTATTTTGAAAACTTTTTTTAACGAAGCAGCAGATAGGTAAAAACTGCTACTCCGTTTTTCCCAACTCGTTAGCTGGAAAAAAAAAATAAAAAATAAATACCTTGAGCAGTTGTCCAAGACATTTATTTTGCACAACCAAACGAATTATTCCTGCATGACCATGCATTAAATTTTTCTAAATACGCGGTTAAAGGGTTAAAATTTTGCATATATTTCTGAAAAAATTGTACCCGAAATTATACATATTCAAACATAAAAAAACTTCAAAAAAATTATATATAAAATAGAGTTTAGCAATATGTTTGTTCAAAGACCAATTTTCAGTGATTTGTTATTAATAATGGCATGCGCAGAATTCGTAGAATAACGGGTATGCGGCTTATAATAACAAATTGTTGATTATCTACGAACAACCTAAAAGCGCATTCAGAATAAGCGCGCCGAATTGCGCAAAATATTCATAAACATCCTATTTGAAAAATAAGCTGTGCACAAATACGCCAGTTTGCGCAGCTCGAACGATCACGATCCGTCGAGTGTCGGTACTTCAAAGAAAACTATACTCTTTATAAAATGCAGATATAGTAATCTAAAACAGAATGTGTCGCCAACATTGGATTCCGGACGGAAAGCAAACAATAACTTCAATAAAATTGCCTTTTAAATTACCTATTAAGTGATATATCAGTTTTATTCATATAATGTATACCACAATAATGTATTTATGTTTAAAAATACTCCAAAAAACACACAAAAAATTGTTTAGCACGATCAAATGTAAACAAACACGTAAAAAGGTAACTTCAGCAATAAGTAAAAAATGGTTTTCGTGTATCTTCGCGCAAATAGCCTTTGTTGCTGTGCGCCAAAATTTTTAACTAACTAACTAACGTGTATCTTCGTAAATGTTCGGGAGGCAATGATTTATTCTAGGAAAATGTAAACAAGCAATGTTGGAGATACATTTTAATGTAAACAAGGGTGTCCATCTTGGTTATTGGTGGGAGGCTCACGTGATAATTTTATCGATCTCTCATCATTCGTTCGCTGTTGAGTCAGTCAGTCCACGCAACAGCCAACAGGGTAACGAATATTTCACGTGCTTTTATTACTGTTTCTGCATTATGAACTGTCTTGAGCCTATGCACTGTTTGAAATGCAGAAATAGTAATAGAATCACGTGAAAGTCGCTACCCTATTGGCTGTCGCATAAAATTAACGGCTCAACAGCCAACGAACGACGAGAGTTCGACAAAATTATCACGTGAATTGTATGATTACTCCTTCTTGATTCCAAACAGATTATAAAGATGTGCCGGATCACATAAAAATCCAATCCGTGGATACAGATACGGATACGGATTATTTATGTCCTGATCCGCGGATACAAATACGGATCTAGTATTCAATTAAAAAAACGAACGATCTGGAAACGATAATTTGAGGTGTCGCGTAGTTCCTACAAACTAAAACGTGCTAACTGACACAATTCAATATAATTCAAAATCACTCACTCATTGTTTTTGATTAAATTAATTTTATTCTATTAATGTATACTAGACCGTTCGAAAACTACCGGCAAGTAATGTGATGCTCGACTAAACATCAATTGAAACGTCAGAGTAAAATTTACTCCACCTTGAGCATTTTTAAATGCAAGTTTATATAAAAACGGACCTGGTTGGGGATTTTATTTTTTTTTTGCAGATCATCCGCGTAACAGGTATCCGGCATACCACTATTCTGAACACAGTATACATGTTCGTGTGCGATCTCTTTGGAAAATAAGCGTGACAAACGATAAGTATTAACGTAGCTTGCCCAAACTGTAACGTAAACAAACAGACCTGAATCTTATTAAAGAGCGCCTTGCGCAGTTCTACCTTGTGCAGTTCTATGTGATTCATAGTTTTATGACGCAGTTCGGCGCGCTTTTTCTGGATGCGGCCTGTAGTTTCCCATAACGCCTATAGGTTGCTTATGGCAAGCGTTACAGGTTGCACAAAATTAACCCACTAATGTCTAAATGTTTGTAGTTTGGCCTCAACACTGATGTTTTGTCCGCCCGCGTTTGTTATGTTTCCCTTACAATTGTGAGAAGAATTTTTACCAAACTCTGAATTTAGCACAATTCCATAGCATGTGTTTGTTAAGCATCTTGTTTGCCTGATAGCCAGCATAAAATAATATAATCAATTTATTTACTTTTTTTCAAATAAAACTGTTACAATGCTGATCTGGCGTACAGAAAATAGATAGTAGAAAATTGTTGGCAGTTGTTCAAAGTTTATATTTGTTTTATATTACTCTAGAAAAGCAATTACTCAACAAGTTTATAATATTATATTGTTTAAACATTGTGATGTGTTAAAATGGCTTCATTTAGTACTTTAATAGCTGGAATAACAAAACAAACAGAAAGTATGATTTATTTAACACAACCTTATTTTCATTTAACATAACCTCAATGTTAATTTTGAAAATATTAGGAGCTGGTACTCCACCTCAATCGCCTAGGTCTGCTTCTGCGATTGCTTCGCTACTCCCAACGAATTCGAACAATGCGGGTCCTTCCAAACCTGTATCCATATCTCTGGGTCAAGCATTAGTTCAGGGGGTTCAAGGTTAGGTTATAGTTTTAACCGAGTTCACCTAACCTCAAAATAAAAAATTTTCATTGCTACTAACTCATTAAAACTAATTTAAAAATTAATTAAATACAGTTTTAAATCGGTTTTGTTGTTTTTATTTATATAGTCTTGATGGTTTTGTTATAATTTTACTGTGTTTCAGGTAATTTATAACAGTGATAGTCAAACTGTGTTCCACCGAATTCCAGGGTTTTGTGTGCAGGGTCATATCTGGGGAATGGGTGCAAAGCACTTATGCCCTGAACTCTACAGCTGTTCTGTAACTTATAAAAATACGATTAAAAAAAATGAAATTATAGCTACAATAAATTGATTTCAAGCCACTTGAAATTTTTATAATGAATAGTTTACATATTATATTAAAAAAATATAATAGTTAAGTTTATGGGAGTCGGACAGGTGTAGAAATAAATAAAAAAGTTTATTTAACTAAGCTTACGTTTCGATTTTAATCAAATCTTCCTCAGAGCTAAAAAGATTTAGAATCAGTTAGAAATTACATAATTAATATTGTTATATGAATACATTATCAAATTACAGCTGAATGGTGTCGGTACTAAGTTTACATGAATAATTAATAGTTATAGATAGATGATAATACAGTTAAATATAAAAAAGTCAAATAATAAAAAATATATGAGTTACGCAAAATTTGATTTAAAATAAATAAATAAATAACTAAAATAAATAAGTACATAAATAAAATTTGTTATACCTAGTTAGTCACATAATTTAAAATTATAACATTAAATAATAAAATATGAGTTACGTAAAATTGATTTAAAATAAATAAATAAATAAATAAAAATAAATAAATCATAAATAAATTTTACTATACCTAGTTAAAGTCACATAATTTTAAAATAAAACGTTAAATAATAAAATATATCGGTATATATGTCCATGGTTAATAAGGTCGTTGAACTTGGTGATAAGAATGATACTGAAAATTCAAGTCTGAATTCGAAATAATCTACAGGTAAAAAATTGCAACTAGTGAAATCTATACGGCAAATATTATTCGTCAACATATATATTATATTAAATAATAACTACGACATAACGGGGTAAAATCGTCAGTTACATCATTGATTACATTATAAAATGCTTAGGCTAAATGCCCGCTCAGCAATTATTATCCCTCAGCTGGACGGTCTTACCCCCATTATGCAAACAGCTGATAGTTGATTTTATTATTCTAATTATATAATAAGTCCGATGTATAAGTTTCACTGAATTTGAAATGACTTTAGATATTTTTTTTATGACAGGTTTATACAAGCGACTGACGTATAATCCCCGACTACGCACGCAGCTGACTTTTTAGGGTTTTGTAGGTATGACCAAAAAACCCTTATACCGTCATTTTGTCGTCTGTCCGTCTGTCTGTCTGTCTGTTCGGTAAAAATTGTAGCCAAACGGCTAAACCTAGAGAGTTGAAATTTGGCATGCTTATACAACTCTTTGACCCGCACATAGGAAAAATATTAAAACATCTAAAAAACATACCCCCCTAAAAATATAAACAAATACGTGCTCATCGAAAACAAAAATATTTTTTTAAATTCTGAGTAGGGTATCAAATGAAAGCCCTTAGTACGTGGATTAACGATCAAATTTTTATTTTTGAAAAATAAATTATTCTGATGCGATTTTTGCCAAAATTGTGCAAAAAAAATTTTTGTCCCACACCCTGTAGCCCAGATGGTTTAAACTAAAAATCTAAAAAAATTCTAAGTAATGTATATTGCTGTGAACCGAAATAGTACAACAGGAATTTTTAATCAGATTATGTTTTCGGAAAATAACGCATTTTTTGTGGTTTTTGGTTCACAAAGTACAAAAGTTATACCAATGTAAGACACTCACATGTAAGGCGTACGATAGCTTAATGGGTTAGAGCATTGGTGTCGTAAGCTGGAAAACGAAGAGTTTCGAGTTCGAGTACGGAGTGAATTTTATTTTTTCTGTTTTTTTTTTTTTGCATTTTTATTATGTTGAAATTATTTTGTCAAAATTCTAGTTATATTTTGATAAATGTTGTATTTAATTTTTATGAGCGTAAATTTAATAACCAGTCTTATTATATGATTAACAGACGATAAATTATTTTAAAAATATCGTTCATTTTGCCGTGATTACTACAAAGTAAAATTTGTCCTACACACTCAGCATACCGCCTTCACTTATTATATACCTGCGAAACCCTGAAATGTGTGAATATTCACACTTCACATCAATTTTTGTTTATAAAACTTTTCAAACAGTGTATGCCTGTTTGAGATTCGTAAAAGATAGTTTATAAAATATTTTATAAAAGATCTTTGTCAAAAATCTTTTAATCAACGGTTTGACGATCACTGTTATATGTAATAAAAATTAAATTGGTCCGCGTCTTCCCAAAGGTTGAATACCTCTGCTGTAGACCATCAAGACTAATTATCTACGACAAAAAAATCTTTAACATTCTTAGAGTAATCCTTTGCATGTTACATTAGTTTGGCTTCACAAATAATACACTCGAGTTGGACTGAAAGACAAAGTTCGCAATTCTGAAATGTGGTGCAAGCTTGGAAAAAAATTTATATAAAATTTTTTAAATTTTTTTTTGTCTGCGTATTGTGTTGTTTTATGCATGTTTCATCTTAGAAATAGAGTGCTGCGAGCAAAACGCTGAATCTGTCATTAATTGGGTGGACTCGACAGTTGCTTGCAATAAGTTCATGAAAGCTGATTCAAATGAGACAGGTGGGTTTTTAATACTTAAACAAAATAACAATACAGTTTTGGTATTTTCATTAATTTTTAACTAATAATTGCATACATTTTTATTTTTTAGCAGAGCTATTTTTCTTAAAAGAAACACTAAAATTAAAATAAATAATGATGGATAAAATTTTGTTTAAATGAGAAAATTTTGTGAAATATTACAAGTTTATAGGTGTTACTTCCCGTAGCCCCCCAAATATTAACTTAACTAAATATTTCATTCACAGAAAAGAATTTCTTCATTATTTTTTTAAAGTAAATAATAAATGAAAAGGATTTGTGTAAATTTTTGCTTTAACGTAAATAATAAATGAAATATTATTGTCATCTGACACTACCGATAGAGGCACCACTGCATTGTACATCATGGCTGACGCAGATAGGATATTTTTGACAGGTTCAATGGTATCTTCATGTGATATTTATTGAAATTAATTTATTATTCAATATGAGGGTTGAGTTAAATGAAATTTTGCGTTTTCTCAGTGCCCAAGTAATCTCTAGGGTTATAATTGAAGGTAATAAGGCTTTTTTGTCACGTTTCGGAACACGATGAAAACTTAGGTCTCTTTTACGACCTACTTTTGCATTGCAAAGATAAACACAACAATTCACGTTGCATTTAATTTTTTCTTGCAATTTTAAAGACATTTTTTAAAAACTCGCTATGTAAACAACAGTAAACAAACTCGACTATCCTCCACCTGTCAGTTTCTCAAAATCTCACTAGAGGCGCTTCAGTTATTATCAGTTGACAATATAAGTAGCGTTCCCCATAGTTCCTCAAATATTAATCTTAATAAAAATTTTATGGACAAAAAAGAATCAGTTCTTCGTTCTAAACAACTTTTTATGTACATTTTTGTTTTTAAGCAAATAGTAAATGAAACTTTCCATAGCTCGTTAATATTGATATTATTAAAAACTGAATTAAAAGAATTATTTCTTGATTCTCAAAACCAAAATATTATACATATTATTATTAAAGTAATAAAGTAAATAAGTAATATGTGAAAATTTTAGATGACCCTCCCCTGTAACTTCCCAAATATTTACCTAACTAAAAAATATGTAGAACAAACAGGTTTTTTTCTAGTATTAACATATTTTTGTCATATACGATTTTATTGTGAAATAATAAGTGAGATATTTCAAGGTATTTGTTGCCCCCCACTTTCCCAGAATTCCCTAAATATACGTACAGCAATAATTGAATCAATGTATAGTACAAAAAAGATTATTTTTTAAAATATTTTTTTAATTTTGGAATATAAAAATTCAAACACATATTTTTCTTATTATTAAAAAATTATTTCTGGTCGAGAAATAGCTCTGTTAAGAACATGTACAATATTTAATTTCACACAAAATATTATAGAAATTTAAGAATTTTTAAATTAAAATTAAAAATTTTAATCAAGTGTATTTTTTTATATAAATTTTATTTTTGAAATATTTTAGCAATAAAATTGGTAAAATTGCATCTAATATTAATGTTTTTGTCATAGATATGGAAGAAAAATCTTGATTTAACTCCAAAACGGTCATAGGAAAAATTAGTATATGTAGCTTTTAGCAATGTTTTATAATAATGCAAAAATAAATTAAATAAATGTACATGCATGGTTTCAAATAAATTACAAAGTTGCTTATTCTTCAAATAAATTATTATTCAATTACTTAATGTTCAATAAAATATAGTTATAATTTTTGGAGCAGTTGTACAGTCTCGCGTGGGTCGGTTGTTAAATTTTCAAGAATAACACTAGCGGGTTGATAAACTCATTATTAAAAATTAAATTACAAAAAATTACAATTGAATATTAAAATCAAACATATTAATTAACGACCGAGGTAGTATAGTAGTATCATAGGTGTTTTGCGTTGCTAAGGTCTCGGGTTCGAATCCTGTTAAGGCATGGAATTTTCATTAAAAAATTCACAGTAGCAAAGGCCAATAATAATAATGTATTTCAGCTAATAATGTACACAAGTTATACTTATTTAACACGCTAGACAAGAAGGTGTATCCTGGCCTAGTCGTTATGGCGGTGGCATCGTACCCAACTAAATCAGTTCGATCCGTGCGTGAGGAGACAATATTATTTTTTGTCTTTTTTTGCATTTTTATTTTGTTTAAATTATTTTTTCAATATTCTAGTTATATTTTGGCAAATGTTGCATTTAATTTTTAAAAGCGTAAATTTAATAACCAGTGGAAATTGTTGAAATTATAATTTAATTCTGTTTCAATGTACACGAAATCAGATGGGCGGAACTTATAACAACCAATGGAAGCCATAGGCGCAATTTTCAAAATCTTAACGAACCTTGCTATATAAAAAAAAATACTGCACATATTTAGAAACCTAAATAATGGTATTAGGCATTCGAATTAAAATTAATAAAAAATATTTTAACATAAAATTTGTTTTGGCATCCCAAATAATCATCATTCACTTACTAAATACCTGCGAAACCCTGAAATGTGTGAAAATTCACACTTCACATAAATTTTTTCAATATTGGAATAATTCTAAAATTGTCTGCTTTAAGTTTTAACCCTTTACCGCATAGTGTGCCATATATGGCACATACCGATTTTTATTTTTTATTTTACTTTTAAAACTGAATCAGAACGTTAGTAGTTCATGAATGTTCATATATGCCACATACACAGCAATGGATCCTGCAGTATCTCAAGTAATGGGCTGCAATAGACTTGAGTATATCAAGCGGAATTTGCACTTCAACGATAACTCTGAATTTATTGAGAAAGGGCAACTAGAAGATACGACCTTTTCTTTCAAAAATTCAAGGGCGACTGCTTTTAATCCCTAATGAAGAACAACTAGCAACTGACGAGCAAGTAATACGGAATCATTTTCTTTTGTAACATAATGTAGAATCATAATGTTCTATGTATGGCACAAACCCTTAATTATTATTTTAATAATTATTTTTTCATAAAAATAATAATTAATATTTTAAATATATTTTTTAAATTAACTTTTCTATCAATAAGAACCAATTCCGAATGGCCATGAATTATTTCAGCCAAAAATAAAAATTCAAGGGTTAACTTTTGCTTAGTTTCAAGAAGTACGGAGCTTCCCAAAACAGCAGAGATGTACAGCCTTAAAAAATAAAAATATATTTTATTGAACAACTATTTTTATAAAATTTAATTCAATCATTATTCATGCTTAATAATTAAGAAGAAATATTACGTAAAATATAAAATTATCTTTGATATGGTAATACTTATGGGCAGATATCAAGGTCCGTAAAAAATACGGTTGTCTCACTTTGAGTGATGGAATACTTCAGTATGCCTAATATACAACAGCCTTTGTGCAGGCTGCTATGTTGATTGATATTGATAGTTATTTAACATAGCAAACTCCACAAACGCTTTAAGTGGGAAACAGAATGCACCGAGTTCTACGACGTGTTGACGCCGTTCGTACGGCACTATCTGTCAGAACAAAGTTAAAACCAAGCTGTCGTACGCAAGTGCACAGAATGGACAACGTCCTACCGCGTTCGACCGCCGTTGATACTGAATGTTCGTCAACTTCCAACTTTTGACGCCGTTGAACGTTGACGCAGAACACCTAACCTCAGTTTTTACTGAATAATAAAGTGTTTGTATGTATAAATAACTTGCATAGAACATAAATAGCATCACTCACAAGTCTTCATCATCCATTATAGGGATTTGCAGCTAAGCACCCTACCATCTGGTGAGCGTTTCATGAACTTGTGTACATCATATAACATTTCGTTTTGGGTATTGGTTTTGTATGAAGTTTGTTTTTAAAGTTTTATTATAATCATTGAAAAATGTATAATACATATTGTTGTGTGCCTATGTGCAATTCATTGAAAAGAAGAAACCCGGAAATATCGTTTCATTTGTTTCCACTAATATCAGACACCGTATGGTTCGAAACAAAATTGGGAAAGCAAGAGGTTAGGAATCGACGCGATGTTTAGATAAACAATTTAAAAATTGGAAAAAAAGTGAACCCTTGTATCAAAGTTTGCTCATTACATTTTAATGATAGTGACTACAAAAAATATTTTCAATTTTGTATTTATTATCGCATATCTTGAAAATTCCTGTTATTGTGTGTGGGTTTATAATGCACAAGTTTGTAGGCATAATGCATAAATCTTTATGAACTCTCTGTTTTTTTCAGTGACTCCACACAATATTATATGCCCAGCATTGTAGATTTCTACCCCTTGGTAAACAACACGGGAATTATTATTTCCCCCAATATAGTTAAAATAATCGACAATGGAAAACCGCCATAACTTAAAACCAGATCACAAAATGTAGTATTTTAGATGTTTACAAGTAATGTCACTTCACAAAATCAGAAAATCCCAAACAATTATTTATTTTTTGTCGTTTTTTGATACACTTTTCGCTATTATTTACTAGTAAATGTCAAGTGGTATCTGATTTAGAATGGTTTCAAAAAAATCCGCGTGGCGCTACGATCTTAAAATTTTTCCCCTATACTTTTAATAAAAGAAAGCGCATGTATAAACACAGATATAGGTTGTCAAGTGACACTTGACGGCGTTAAAAATTATTGCATTGTGTGCAGGCGAAAATTCTCAACGGCGTTAACGCAACGCTGTCGCAAATGACGGCGTAGCGCGCTGTGCATTCTGTTCCAGGCTTTAGGCATACTAACGTACGTCAGCCTCAACCGAAGTGAGGCAACTGTGTAGACTACAAACCTTGGGCAAATGTTACTTTTAAGTTTTAAAGATATCGTTGGTCTACTGTATTTTCTTTTGTCTTTATGATCGCCCAACAAAAAGCTTCATTATATTATGAGTTCTATACAAAATCAACAGTTCTATAATTGGTCCGTTGTAAATTTACTCAAATTTATAGTGGATCAAATTAGTTTTGTTGTTGTTATGTAATATATCTTCTTAAGAGTGTCATTAATTTCATTGCATTATGCTATTCACACAGGATATCGTAGCTTTGTCATGTTGCATGTGTTTTTGATTTCCGCATGCTTGCTTTGCTCGGAATGTCTGGTCAAAAATGTGTTAGATGATTCTATATTAATGGAATATCAACGCCTTAAATCTGAAGATTCTGATGGTAAGAACTAATATTTAAAAATCTTTTAATATAAGCACACTTTTATATAAGCTAATTCCCTAATCACAAAATATTCAAATATGTTACAAATGTATAATTCAGATATTTTATAGAATAAGTACGTAAAGTATTGCCAACTTAAATGGCAACCAGACGTTGTATGAAATGTTTTTAAAATATATCATTAACTACATTTTTAGAGTTTCGTAGGTATAATTCAATACTCTTATACCGTCACTCAATAGTTTGTTTGGGCCGGAATGTACTGGAAAAACGATTCTGTACTTTTTACAAAAATGGAATTCCGAAACTTTTTCCTAAATATCATAATAGAAAATCATTAACTATTAATTAGAGATATATATTAGGTCGTCAAGGATGAAATTTGTAGAAAAAAAGGCAAATTTGGTTGTTAAATTACAAATATAAGAAATTATTTTATTCATCAAAGTATGCACCCATATTTTCTATACACTTTTGCCATTTAAGTGGCAGGTTGTTCAGTCCAGTGGTATAAAACCCTGGCGGAAGAGTCAATGAATATTTGGAAGGCCAGTTTTACAGCATTGTCGGAATTAAACTGTTTTCCTATTAAAAAGTTATCCAAATTGCGGAAGAAGTGGTAGTCAATGGGGGCTAGGTCTGGTGAGTATGGAGGATGATGAAAAAGTTCCAACTCCAATTCCTGTAGTTTTGCCAGTCATTTGTGCAGTGTGTGGTCTAGCGTAGGGTGACCATTTTCTTAAGAAGACAATGCGGGACGGAGCAAAAAAAAGGTCCTCATCTCTCAAATCCAAGTGAAGAGCAAAAAAAAGGTCCTCACCTCCCAAATCCAAGTGAAGAGCAAAAAAAAAAGGTCTTCACCTTCCAAATCCAAGTGAAGAGCAAAAAAAAGGTCCTCACCTCCCAAATCCAAATGCGGGACTTTTGCGGGACGCATCTTAATGCGGGACAAAATGTTAAAATGCGGGACTTTTGCGGGACGCATCTTAATGCGGGACAAAATGTTAAAATGCGGGACGAATGGTCACCCTAGTCTAGCGTTATCATCGATAGAATCGATCTGTTGACCAATCTAGACGGTTTTTCTTTAAGTTTTTGAAAACAATTTTTTTTGTCAAATTTGAAGTATAAATTAACTAATAAAAAATCATTTTCAACATTTTACAAAAAATATTTGAATTATACAATCTTGTAACCTGTAATATGAAGCAGATTTGAATTTTTTAACTAAATTAACAGAAAATAAATCAAAAATTGGTAATTTAAGATATTAAAAAATGTGTCCTTTGAATCCAGTTTTGAATTTAACTGTTAATAATATATTATTTATAATAAAATTACAAGAATTCAAAAAGTTTCATTCAGTGGGATTTTATGTATGTTTTTAATGTTAAAATGCTACTTGTACCGCTAACGGGATTGGTTATGACCCCTTTATCTAATAATTTCTAACGAAATAATCACAATTTTTTAATGCTTTTAATAGTTATAATGGTACTTGTAAGGAAAATGGGTTACGTTCTATCCCTTTCACATGTTTACGCTATTAACCTAAAAAAAACATTTAATTTTAGATTGTTATTGATAGTATAATCCATCCACGATGTTTCCTCATCTCAGTAGGTCATGTTGGTAGCCATAATAATAACTTAAGTCACTAGATTATACAAAGTAACGCAACGGCGGCCATACTGGGGCTAAAAATGTCGCCAACACAAATGATTTTCAGTGATTCCAACAGTAAAATAATAAGAAACTAGTACTACCAAAATTTTTAGGTTAAACATTGTAATCACGATTTTTTTAATCAAAGATGCAGTATAACAAAATTGTGGTACAATTTCAATTATTTTTATTATTTTTATTAAATAAAATGGATATAATATATAAATTTAAATGAAACTTCACCTTAAATATTCAAGCCGCTGACAAAGGAGGTTATTAAATTAGAGCGAGAAAGAGAGATGTGACAGCGCAGACGCAAACTTAAGAACGTAAAAATTGCTGCTTTAGTTTGCTTAATAGGGGAACCAATGGTGCCAATCAAACCCTGGGGTCTGATTGGCAGACCCCAGGGTTTGCAGACCAAAGGCTTGCGCTACTTTGTATAATCCAGTGACTTTAATAATAACTAGACAACTACTACTATACCACTTGCATAGTAAATTACAAAAATTCTAAAATGACTTTTTTTTAATTTTATTTATTTTACATCGGTTTATTTCTGCAACGAGGCTAATCGCCGATGCCATGGGGCGAGCTCCTACACCTGAATAAGGAGTGAATGATTGTGAAAAATGGAAGTAATGTTTACCCTTTAAGGACAACTGGTTACTCTTGCTAACCACATATCTAAATATGATTTCTGAAGTTTTTACTGATTTTTGGTAATAAACATAGTGCAAGATTTCCTTAATACGAAATTTAGTATTTGCACATTTTCCAAGTTGTTTTATCCTGAAGATCATTTTGCGTAACTAATAATAGTAAATAATTTTTATCAATCAAAATGTATTTAGAAATGTATTCTTAACTCTGCCATCAAAGGGTTACACAGTGGTCACTTTTTCGATTCCGGGCGCCCTTAATATATTAAAATATTCCCGCGGCGCCCCAAGTCAATACATTCAATTTTTCATTTTATTTTATTAGACAGTTGAAAATATGAAAATGATGAGGTCCTCACTTCTAAACTACAAAGTGATGAAAAAAAAGGTCCTGGGTCTTCGCGGCGCACAGTTTGGGAAACGCTGGGTTAACATATTATTCTCACCCGAATAATATCACCAACTGAGGGGGGGGGGGCTTAAACAAGATACAGCACAATTCAGACCGTTTTTACCTGTCTGAACTGCGTGATTAACGAGCTTGGTCACTCCATTGGCTACAAAATATCATTCATGTGACATTTTATGAGAAATATTCATTTGGCAACTGAGACGTTTGATCATTTTTTTTAGCAAAAGTCTACTTCAATCGTTTAAAAGTGAGCTTGTGACAACACGACAAAATAAAAATTCCTTTTAATTCCGCTTAAATGTTTGGAACAGACTTGAATAGATGTAAAAATGCCATTTTTTAATGTCAAATTTTAGCAACCTAACAAAATATCATGGCCTACTCAGATGAGGAAACATGGTGATTGAATGATATAATCAATCTGGCTGTAAGTAGCCATAAATATCAATTTTGGAATTCTGGAATGAACCAATTTGATCAACAAAAAAAAATTTATACTTAAACAAAATAAAAAATTTAACATCGTATTTTAATAGACGATATCCAAAGTGACGTCAGCAACACTAGCGCCAGTGTACTTTTGTCAAACTAATCTTACAAATATCTCATTTTTACTTATAATTCATTGTCGGATTATAATGAATAACTTTTATTTTCAAAGAAGTCGTACTGGGTGCGAAATTAAAATATGTTAAAATAAAAGATCATTCTATTTAAGAATTAAAAAGGTGATTAGATGTCGAGCAATACAAAAAACTGGAAACAGGGTAGTTTTAATAGAGAGATTAGATTTAAGTGCACTTTTTATAATAATAATAATAAATTAACTATGAAATTTTACTAATAAATAAAAATTCTTTTATGAAAAGTAATATGTAAACAATCTCAGGAAAGAAACTGTCTGTCAGAATAGTTCGACTGATGGCACTGTCACTACAACGATTTTAAAATGGATATCGCCTATCAATCAAAAAAAAAAAAAAAAATCAGACTTTAATATAATGTTATTCTATCATAGTTCAAATCATTGCTTATAAACGGATAAAATTAAGATATAAAATGATTTTTTTAATATTCAAAGGACACAGTTATTTCCAAAAAAAATCCCATGCTTTAATGCAATTTAAATTGCATAATTGCGGTCTTAGTATTTATATATCCTTACTTCTACATTTATTAAACCCTTTCTATAGGAGAGTCCTGAAGAATAAAAATGGATTCAAGGATTAAGGATTCAAATATATAAATGCAAAAACCGCTCCTTAAATGCTAAACTAACAAGCTTGTATTTTATTTGCAATTTGTAGAAATAAGGATTGTGTGTCCCAACAAGACGTATTCACAACTTTCCACAAACTCTCAGAGTTCAGGTATGAGATAATTAAGGCCGAATTAAAAAAAAATCAATTACTTAAGACGGACCTTTTCTCTTTTTTCATAACTTGTTTTACATGAAAGCTGCGTTTTCTACAGAATGCAATTATTGCTGCAATAAAAATTGCGTGTGCAACTTATTGCACAAGAAAAATTGCACGTGCAATTTTTTGAGCAAGTAAAGTTGCACATGCAACTTACCACGCAAGTAAAGTTGCATGTGCAACTTATAACACAATTAGTTACAGCATATTGCGCAAATAATATTACAACAATCCTCCAGAAAATTGTAAACGTGGAAATTATATGCTGACATAAAACTACTATTATAAAACTATAATTTTGAAATATAATTGAATAATCTTTTTAGTCAGAATTAATTACTGTTTTAGATTATCCAAAAATATACGGGTGTCCTATTTTAAAAAATATTTTTTTGAGAATAATTGTTTTGGTGTCAAGTTTGTACTTTTAATCGTAATCGTAGCTCTGATAATAATAAAATTACCATTGATGCAGGGCTCACTATGAACAGCTTGCATATATGTGCCCTTTCAAGAAAAAAAAATTGCGTCTGGTTTTTGATTATATAATTTTTTAAATCGGACCTTTGATTCAAATTTAAATTTTATAACTTATAATTCATCTTTGAGATCTTGATACAAAAATTGCAGCAATAATTGCTTCATCTAGATTTTAAAACAATTTTTTTACAAAACATATGTAAAACACATTTTTTTTTTTAAAAGTCGATATCAATACTGATCAGAATAATCTACATTTAGGGGGGGTTTACTGGGCCTTTTGTTAACCCTTTTCCGAGTTTATAAGATCCTACGTTAAGTAAATCTTCGATTTAACGAACTAATAATGGGTGTGATTACCGTTAACTACGAATATCTGTTAAATCCGAGACCCCTTTTTTCGCCAACCAAGAACATATTCCTAAGTCAGAAAAGGAAACATTTCACTTTAATGCATATAATTTAAATGTTATTATTAAAGGTTAATATAATTCAGTTAATCTTACATTCTAACAATTTGAGGTGCGTTAACCATAAATTTGACACTAATCTCGAGAAGCTGGCTCGTTTGAATTTTTAATCGAGTTAAACCATAACCTAGATTAAATAAAACTTGAGTTAACGAAATTTAACTCTCGAAATCGAGCATAAAAAATAATGTACACATTTCTTTCTGATTTTGTAAAAGCAAGAAAAATGTTACACTCACTAAGAAGATATCGGGGCACTTAGAGCGTGGGAAAATATTCGAAACCGTGGGAAAATTAAGTGACGGTAGTAAGAAATAATAAATTACTCGTAACTTAACCACCGTAAACTACTTACCCTTTGCCCTTGCTTTGAGTTGTTGACTTTTATAAGCAGCGATATTTAAAAGTCGCGATAGACTTGGAAACGTAATGCAGTTTGGGCAATTCTAAACATATGTTAGGGCAATTTCTTCAAAACAGTTTTTACCGAAAAAAAAAAAACATTTTAAGCTGTGTTCATGCAATTTAGGCGAAAAGCAGCATCGATTTTGTAATAGAATAACGGTTGACTGTTAACAATCGATCAATTCGAAAGTCCTTTAAATAGAGGTTCGTTAAATCGAATGTTTACTATACTTTACAATTAAGAGCATGTTAAAACCGCATACACGATCGAACAAAACAATGAACGTTAACTGGAACAAGTAAAAGTTTCTGAAAGCTTAGTTAACTATAACCAAATGGTCAGAGAATGGTTGCTATTGTTACTTATGGGATTTTTATATTGTAACCAAGTTTTACGAAATAGTTAAACTCTGCTAAGCTCTCAGAAACCAGACTTTAGTTTTTTATCACTTCAGTCGTTTGAAAACATCTTTTTAATGAGCTCTTTAGGGAACAAAAAAGGCACACGGAGCCAAGTCAGGCGAGTATGATTGATGGAGAACGAGAATGAATTTCTCTTCGCGAAAAACTGCCAAGCGGTAAGGGAAAAACTACATTGTTCAATATGTTTTGGCAAGTCGACAATATATTCCTATTTCTACTACAACCTGTCGGTTCGTATGGATAATTCGGAACCTAGGTAACCTTTTAGTCGGTTTTAAAAACTGGAAACTTACCCGATAATCTTGAATTAGATGGTTACGTCCGTAAAATATAATAAGATGAGAAAGTAATGGGATTCGGACTGGTCAGAAATTAAAATTAAAACAATATTTTAACTTCGCTAACGTTTCGATTTAATATGAAATCTTCATCAGAGTTAGAATGAAAATATAGCTATAATTTAAGATGATACAATTTGTTTTACAATATAAAGTATAAGAAATTAATTTTACAAAATTTGATCAATTTTTTCTTTTATTTTCATAGATTACACTAGTTGTTTGATTTTATCGTATCACTTTTCCTATTCAAACTTGATTAGTTCACGGATTATTTTTTCTCTAAGTTCAATGACTTCTCACATTATGTGGACGTTAAATTTTATTTATCTGACTAATTTATTTTATTTTGTGACTTTTTAACCTAGGTATGTAAAAATCTTAATTTGTGATTTATTGTATTATTATTTTATTTATTTATTTATTTATTTTCATCTTTTAATATTATCATATTTTTCACATTTAGTTGTAGTTAGATATTAATCAAATTTTGTAAAATTAATTTCAATATTGATCGCCGTAGCGCTGGGATCAAAATTTATTTCCCTATATAGTGAAATTTACGTTCTTGCATATTCGTGAGTGTATGCGGTTTTAGCCAATAAATATTACAAATTTTCAGTTAATACAATGTAATATAAGACCTATAAAAATCTGTTTCAGTATTTAAATCTTTAAGTTTTTGATAAAAAAATTTAGAGAACTTTTTTAATTAAAGTTTATTTTTAAAAATTGGAAATGAAAGTAAGTTTTTAATTACCTTATGCACTTATTAAATTTTTACATTTATACACATTTCGCTATTACACAATTAAAATGTAAATATCGAAAACGCTATATGTAAAATAAGATTGATAAGATGGCTGCCGGTTTAAAAATAAAAATTAGCATGTATACCAACTTAAAAAAACTGGTTTGTATGTTCTTGTATTTCTTTCTTTTTTATAAACCAGTGGTACTTGTTTCCTTTACTAAACTGTAGCAAGTAGATACTTTATTTTTTTATTACATTTACTAAATATTTATTTTTCTTTTATTAGCAAGAAGACAGGAGATTATAAAGATGACAGAACAACTTATAGAAGCAATTAATACAGGAGATTTTGTAGCTTATACGTAAGTGATAGTTCACTTTTATTACTACTGAAATGTTATAATTGATTTATTTTTTTAGGAAAATTTGTGATCCACATTTGACTGCATTTGAACCAGAAGCGATGGGCAATCTCGTGGAAGGAATGGATTTCCACAAATTTTATTTTGATAATGGTAAGTAAAATTAGCAGATAAATAAACATTGAGAGATATAAATACAAAGAGATACAGTGTGACAGAGCCACCCTATTACAGTAGCCCAACTATTTATTCAAACCGCCAGCTTAAAGTAGATCGGTAATATTGTTGTAGAAAAGATGCGACGTCTTTTTGAATAGTGAAATGGTCTATATTAGATGTTAACAGAGTTACCGCTTTACAGTAGTTCAAATATTTACTCATAGAATAGATGCTACGTCTTCTTGGGTAGTTAGTTGGTCTACATTAAGAATGGATGCTGTCTTACAGTAGAGCAGTTATATACTCGCAGCAAAGCTGCGACGTCATTTTGAATAGTGAAATGGTCTAAATTAGACGTCAGCAGTGTTACCGCTGTACAGTAACTCAACTGTTTATTCATAGAACAGATGCTACGTCTTATTTAATAGTTAGTTGGTCTACATCAGTGGTGTCCAACATACGGCCTAAAGGTAGCCATACACGGTGAGGATTTCCTCAAGGTTTAGCCTGAACAGTCCAAGCCTTGAGGAAATCCTTACCGTGTATGGCGGCGTCCGTGAGGCCGCGGCCGGTACTTGAGGCCAAAAAATCCCGAACAAAAATCATATTTCGACCTTGAAGTCAGATTGTAATTGGCCTTAAGGTCAGACTCTTACTACAGTGTGTGTGTTGTCGACAGTCGTCCTTGAGGATTTGTAAAGTGAGTGTCGAATTTATTTAGTCGTGTCTAGAGAATTTTTATCGAAATTCATACTAATGTATGAAAATTAACGTTGCTTGTGGCAAGTAAGTTCTAAAGAATACCATGATAGAAATAAAAAGGGTGCTGCGTACGCGAAATTATTAGAAAAAATAAAGGAAGTGGACGCGAAAGCTACAGAAAATGCCGTTATTAAAAAAATAAACAATATCAGAAGCGCTCTCCGAAAAGAGAATATAAAAATTAAGGAATCGATAAAATCAGGAGCATCTGCTGATTCTACGCACAAGCCTAAGTTGTGGTCCTCAAGTCTTTTTTCTTGAGGCCACTCCTCATCATGTGTGGGCGAGGGTTCGGTACAGGAATTCCTTGAGAAAATCCTCACCGTGTATGGCTACCTTAAGTCTAGTTTTTAAACATCCCGCACGAATTGTCTGCATCCCCTTTTCAAGTAATTTTTTAATCCCCTTTCCGACCTTGAATGATTTTCTGAATTTCTACCTCTCCAAGTAATTTTTAATATCTGACCATCGATCCAACTCATGAAATAAATACGACTCTACTATGGAAAAATGTTGGATGCCACTGGTCTACATACATATAAAAAATGTACCTACTGTATATATCAACACAAATATGTACATATGTATGTGCTTCCATATTGTACATAGAAGCACATCTTACATAACAATGATGCATTATAAAATTAACAAAAAAAATCTACACCTACCTTTCCAACCGCTCCAAATTTAGTTTCCATAGAGTCCAAACACCAAAGTCCACATTATAACACACTTTTTTAAGTTCTCTCTGCACTTTTACCACTTAAAAATAACTAAATGACGCCAGAAAAACTGCAAACGCCACAAAAATCACGAGTCACTACAGATTAAGATGGCTAACTCTGATAAAGCTCATTAAGGAATATAGTCATTAAATATTGATAAATAAGGAACAGAATTGTTTAAAATAATTATTAATGGGATTTAACGCATACATTAATATTTTATCAATCATATACAGGTGGATGATATTATATTACTCAATGTAAAAGTTATTTATTATTGAAGATAGGGCATAATGTTAATTTTGAAAAAATGAAACGAACACCTATATTTTTTTACTTAATTAGAAAGGCAATACATTAGTAATAAACCATGTTACAGAAATTTTAATTTGATGTAAAATAAAAACTCAATAAATAAATAACTACATTAAGTAGGCTACGAATTTGAAAAAATAGATAATAATACTTATTTAACAGCATAAAACAGTACTTTTTTTCATGAATGGCAAGTTGATTGTACGAGTACGCAAGTACAGCAATCTCATGAGTGAAAAAAAGATGCTTTATGCAAGAGTTTCATACAATATTTTTTCTACCACTGTCTACCATTAGAAAAAAATAAATAAAAATTCAAATATACGCAATTCTACGGCTGTCTAATTAAAAAAAAAATCTGGGACTTAACTAAAATTTGAGATTTTTGAGTTCACGAATTTAATTTAATTGTTTTCAATGCACTTTTTGATTCTTCTTCGGGCTGCACGGACACGCCTGCAGACCTTGGAGATGGTTCTGTCGCCCTCATGAGCTCACGTAAGTCCGTGGAGATAGTGGTGTAGGCCCCATTTATCCGATATATTATGCTTATGGAAAGTGTGAAATAATTAAATGCTTATGAGACTTTTTTAACACTTTTAACATTTTTTAATACTCACCATAAAAATGCATTCTATGCACAAAAACAAGTGGAATATAGTACATTTTTTAACAGTCGTAGAAAAAACAATTAAATAATAATATTTTATTTAACAAGTATATAATAGAGGCTATATTGTACGAGAAGGATGTTTACAATTCAAGTGAAAATTAGCCATTATATGCGAGTCAAATACAATATTTTATCTACAACTATATAGTCTTATCATTAAAGAGTTGAAAGTTAGTAAATTTAATTAAAAAATACAGAAATTCTGAGCGTCAGTTGTTAATCTTCAGATCCTACGTCATCAAGATGGTTACTGAACCAGCTGTATTATACAAGGTGTCTCAAAAGAAATTTTATATTTAGTGGATCGATTAAAAAAAAGTAAGCCGTATATAGAAAAAATGTTTATTAATTATTAAAATACACTTTTTGGGGATTTATTTCTTAAAAATAATATCGTCTAAATGTAGACCCTCGCGTTCTCGGTACTCATTTAATCGAACAGTAAAATTACTTATGACGTCTCGGCAGGTGGACTCAGGGATGGCTGCCATTTCGTGACGGATATTTTCTCTCAAATGCGCCAGTGAAGTCGGTTTATTGGCGTAAACTTTAGATTTAAGATAACCCCATAGGAAAAAGTCCATAGGGGTTAAATCTGGACTGCGTGGAGGCCAATTTATGTCACCTCTCTGTCAATCACCTGATTTACGAAATTAAGCCTCTGACTGGCATCTTGGGGCTTTAATTCTTGCACCAATTGAATTTTGTAGGGGTGCAGCTTTAGGTCTTTGTGCATAATGCGATGTAATGATGATCTATGCACATTTAAAGCACTTGCGCGCTTCCGAATTGAAAGGTTCGGGTCGTCACGAACAGACTGATTAACATTCTCCACGTTTTCTACCGTTCTTGATGACCCAGGTCGCCCGGATTTTGATTTATCCAGCGTTCTACCAGTCTCTTCAAACTTTTTAACCCAATGTCGAATGAGAGGAATGCTTGGAGCATCATTTAAGTGGCGAAAACCTCGAATACTGCAGAATTTTCTACGCGCTACAGTCGCCGAATCGCCGTTTTTTCAAAACTCTCGCACGCATAACGCGCGGTCTGCTCCCGAGAAACGCTCCATAGCGACTCAATTCCCAAGAGCCAGGCTACCGATTGACATAACCCCCGCGCCCCTCGGATACGTTGCGTTCACGCAGTAAGCTAAATAAATATAAAATTTCTTTTGAGACACCTTGTACAACACTGTTAAAAATACTATTATTTATTGTTTTATTTATTTTAACTTATAAATAATATTCTAATTATATATATGGATTGTGTGAAGCAAAAATAGCCATCGTTACTAAGTGCTAAACATTTTAACTAACTAACTTACTAAATAAAAACTTGCAGTGTAAAAAAAAACGTTCTTTAGCCACGGGTGAGCACGCATGCGCTTCACTTTCCTACACGGCGTGGTATATGAGCAGCTTTATATATTTACAGTTGGGCGCATAATCAGGGCCTTAGCATATTTGGCGCCCCGGGCGAGATTTTTTTCCCCCATAAAAAAATTAATTAATCCGTAACTAGCTTTTTTGGGGCCTTGGTCAAGATTTTATAATTACCCCCCCAAACACTATATAATACAAGTGATGACCGAAAACAAAAGGTCCTCACCTTTAAAATACAAGTGAATTTTTTGTGTAAATAATATAATTTTTAATACAAAAGCAAAAATTAAAAATTAAATTTTCGTGCCTTTCTATCCGAAAACTCTTTTACAACTTTTAGATTTTGTTGTGACCGTCTGCCGCCCCTCATGACCTGGTGCCCTACCTCCCTTTAAAGCCAGTACTGCACATAATGTATTAGATGTACCGGAAAGTTTTTTCGTTTATTTGGTGTTATTGAAACGGAAACAAATCGAAAGAAAAACTGTACTTTATTGAGTAAAATAGTTACCATTGTGATCTATAACACTCTGCCATTTATCAGGAAGAGAAAATATTCCCGATTTAAATAATTCTTGATTTTTTTAAAGAAAAAATTGTTCAAGGCTCATTTTAACATAGTTCATATCTCTAAGTGTCTTGTTTCTTAAAAAGTGTTCCAGTGACCGAAATAAGTGATATTCGGAGGTGGGTTAGAACCTCCCAATCAAGCTCCGAAATTTTTTCACGTGTCTTTTTTTGATGAATAATGTCAGGCATTGTCGCTTTGAAGAATAACTCCTCTTCTATTCACAATTTCTGGCCGATTTCTGGTCAAGTTCTGATTCAGTCGATCCAATTGTTCACAGTAAAGATCAGAATTAACACTTTGTCCCGGTTTTAACATCTCATAATAAATTATTACTCTATAGGGCCTTCCAGATCGAAGTTCATCAACCAAGCATAAATTTCCTGATTTAAATTTTTTAAACCACTGTTGACATGTGCGTACACTTAGTTTATCACCATAAACAGTGCAAATGTTTTATGTAGCAACTGTAGCAGATTTTTTTTATGGTACTCATACAACGTTAAACAGCATAAAAAATGTTTTGATGACAATTCTTCCGCCATTTTAAAATGCAAGGGTTTAAAATGAAACGAAAACAATAATTAGGTACTCAAGATTACAGAGTTTAATCAAAACGCAAAAAACGTCTGTTTAATTCAGCGAATAAGTCGTTACTAGTTCGCATACTGCACTAATAATAAAAACGAAAAAACTTTTCAGTACACCTAATATTTATTATTTGATGGTCCTAGATACATTATTATTAAATTTAATTTAAATATTAAAAAGTTTATACTGATGTAAATTGTTTCATTTTTGATTGTTTTTTATTGTTATTTAAGCATTAACACTAATGTTACCACTATTTCATTGTATTATTATCTACTTTTTTAAATTTGTTTTTGTTCAACTAAGTGCAATAAAATATTTACCTAAATAAAGCCCTTAGTAGTAGCTAATAGCGCTGCCTGTTATAAAAGGCTTCAACCTTTTAGGAAGACAAGTGAATCCACTATCAGATCAATTCTGTAAAAATTTACTGTGTAGTAACGTTACTACAAGATAAAATATTATAAAAAGTATAATGACTTTCATTCATGATAGTAACTGACCTTGCTCATAGGGACAAATTTTGTTACAATGATCATAGTAACTGAGTTACAGAATTGGTCTGATTATCTTTGGACACTGGTATCCTGAACACATGCTTGCAAGACATGTGCGAGACAGAAATATATAAATAAGTTTGTTGTTGGTTCATTTGTCATTGAACAGACATCTTTAAAAACAGAATTGTATTAGTCCGAGAGCTAGCAACGTTTTCGAGAAAGAATTTTAGGTCGGCTGGTTTTTCGATATTTCCCTTTCGTATTGAAGTTAAGTAGGGATGCGGTACGTCTGGCACCTGGGAGCGGTTGCGTTTACCTGTGCGCATCTCGCCTGTACAGGTAAAAAGTGGATATTTTGAAATCATTTTAAGACATTTTATTTATTTTATATAATTTTCTATGTCTTTTTAGCATTATAAATTTATAGTTGCCAGACAGTTTCGTTGTTGCTAACATTGCGCCAGATCTAATTTAAGTATTTAAAAAATAATATTTTTCAAACCATTTTAGTATAGCAGTAATTTTAATATGATATAGTTCTGTAATCAAAGAATACAATATTAATTTGCCAGACGGAAATTCCGTTGTTTAACTAGGAACCAGACCAATTTAAGTTCCGGGGAGAATAGGTAAGTTAGAAGAGTGTGGCAGCTTATTCGTTGGTTGCGTGAGAGAGATAGCTGCAACAGAGGGCGTTAGAGAGAGACAGGTTATATAGGTTAGAATTTCATAAAAAAATAGAGCAAAATAATAATTAAAGTAAAATGAGATGAGAACAACTGATAAAAAATATTATTAGCAAAATAAAACAAATCATTTATTTTAAATATGTAGGAAATTAAACATAAAATGTAATTCAGTATTTTTATTGAATAATTCTGTCACAATTCAATGAACTGAGTACCTGTTAAAAAAATTTAAAAAAAAAATTAAAAATAAAAAATTTAAAAAAAATTAAATTAAATTATTATTATTTTTTAAATTTTATTATTTTACCACTTTTGTTTGAACAAAAAACACATTTTTCTTTTTCCTCACTCATCACGATAAAATTCTGCTTCTATTTTATTTTATAAAAACAAGCAAACATAAAAACTCATGTGGACGACGCCAACTTAAAAAATAGCAGCTGTGATTGTTTGACTGTTATCTCTTCTTACTCACCTATTCTCCCCGGGACTTAAATTGGTCTGGTTCCTAATTAAACAACGGAATTTCCGTCTGGCAAATTAATATTGTATTCTTTGATTACAGAACTATATCCTATTAAAATTACAGCTATACTAAAATGGTTTGAAACATATTATTTTTTAAATACTTAAATTAGATCTGGCGCAATGTTAGCAACAACGAAACTGTCTGGCAACTATAAATTTATAATGCTAAAAAGACATAGAAAATTATATAAAATAAATAAAATGTCTTAAAATGATTTCAAAATATCCACTTTTTACCTGTACAGGCGAGATGCGCACAGGTAAACGCAACCGCTCCCAGGTGCCAGACGTACCGCATCCCTACCTAACTTCAATACGAAAGGGAAATATCGAAAAACCAGCCGACCTAAAATAAACTTTTTTGTGACGTTACTAGCTCTTAGACTATATGTTTTTTAATACCCCATATGCTATATGTATAAGAAATGCAAACATAAACCATTGTAAACTTCCAAATTTATGGCATAATAAAACACATGCTCGACATTTCTATAAGTAACTGCGAGTTTTTTCAATTGTTCACACGATATTTTTTGTTTTTCTAGTTTTGGGCAAAAACTGCAAAGCTGTAAACACTACCATACTAAATCCCCACGTCCACCTGCTGGGAGAAGACGCCGCCTGTATCGCTTACGTCAGGCTTACGCAGTATATGGACAAGTGAGTATATAGGCTATTTCAAACGTTTAAGCGGAACTATATGGAATTTTAATTTTGTCACAGCTCTCAAGTTGTCACTAGCTCTCTTTTCATTTTGCTAAACAAAATGATCAAGAACGTGAAAATCTATTTCCGCTGAAACAGGATTAATCGCCTGCCTATAGGTACTCCACGATACCAGAAGATTTACGTCATCTAAAAGTTATTAAATAGGATGACATCACTTTCAACTACGTTTACATGTACAACAAGTCTATTCAGTCGAGCATAAAGAATAAATAATATGTGTTTGTAATTTGGTTATAAACATAAAATCTGAAGCTTTATGAGAACAGAATATACTATGAGTTCAAAAAGAAATTAAATAAGGGTTGGCTGTGGCAAAATAAAATAATGTCTATTGCAAGCTTTATTGACTAACAATTGACTAACGTTTTCAATAGAAACTTATGACAACAACAGTGACGACAGTTAATTAATTGACAGTTAAAGCGTGCAGTACACATTATTTTATTTTTCCACAGCCAACCGTTATGTAATTTCTTTTTGAAGACATGGTATAATACATGTCACTCTGACAGATATAATAACATGGCGAAATGTAAATACTGTCAATTAGTCAGTTCTGCCAATAGCGTCAAAATAAAAATCTTAATTTTTACTTAATAATATGCTGTTCACTTTTGTAAGAACAAACCAGATCCAGTTATTTTGGTTACTTTTATAGCAGGGCTTCGAACCGGAACTGAACCGAAAAAAAAACGTATTTTTGTCGGAACCGGAACTGAACCGAAAAAAAATATCGGTTTATTTTGGTTCAGATAATGTTTATGGGAGTGAATTTAAAATACATTTTATTTAAGATTATATTTCAAACTGATGAGCAGAAAAAAAAATAATTTTTTAACTGATAAGTAAAAAAAAATTGCGCTTCTATTATTTCGGGGGGGGGACGCCCAAAAACCACCCCCTGACAGCGGCCTTGGTGTGATTATTACAAAATAAGGAATAAAATATTCTTCTAAATTGTAGTAGAAAATAAATTTCTAAAACAAATAAAAGCAAACAAAATCGCTCGGAATCGAACCAAAAACCGAAAAAAAAACGTTGTTTTTGCTGGAATGAAAACCGAACATTGAACAGGAACAAAAAACCGAAACGAAAAAAATTACGGTTCAAAGCCCTGTTTTATAGTGTATTACTGATGTCAATTAAAAATATTCCTTACGTTGTAAAACGGATTTTAGATTTATTGGTTATGATCATTATTAAGAAAGTGACATTTTTAATTTTTTTTTAATACCAACATGACATACAAAACACATGGCTTTCATATCTATAACTGGTTATCTAGAAATGAAGAATTATCTTCTATGCTCACGCCTATGCAGGCTTTGGGAACCTTTTTTTTTTCGATGACGTAATTCCCTGATATCGTGGATCGCCATAGAAGAGTATTATTCTTGAGACGAGTTGCTAACATGTGTGACGTTGTTGCAGGCAAGGGCACGCCCACACTCACCAGTCTGAAGAGAGCCGCGTATGGCATAAGAGAGACAACAAATGGCAAAACGTGCACTTCCACCGAAGCGGGAGTTCTGGTGGAGCAGCATTCGGTTTTAGTGCACATAAATAGTTTTACGATGAAAATGATAAAATATCTTATTGGATGTAAGGTTTGTGCGCAGTCGTTGTGGTTTTTATATATTGGTATAATCACATCACCTTATTTAGTGATATTTTTTTTAATTTGTTTTATTTTTTTAATTAAAACTTTTTCCCGAATAGTTTTATTTTTTCAAAACTTTACTGCTACTGTGTAGCGTAGTGTATGAGTCTCATTAAATTTTATTCTGTTCGTAAAAGTGAATTTAAAATGTGCATAAAATAAAATTATCATGAAGAAAACTTGCCTTCTTAAAGAAAAAAAAGCTGTATAAAATAGGCCATTTATAGTGTTAGTTTTGGGCTTAACTCTCTTAGTGTACTTCAAAATTTTAATTTTTGTAAAAAAAATATTTCCTCGACGGCTGCCAAGGTAATTCAGCACACCAAACTTAACTTAATTTAAGTTGTTTACAAGAAAAAAGTAGCCAAATAATGTTAAAATGCTATTTAAAAAAAAAATCTTTCTAATGCATTATTTTATAGAATTATTTATTCTAATTTATTTTTTACTCTTCACAAATCTAAGGGACTAGCATAATCGTTAAAAGTTATCTACTTACATAATGTGCAATTTTGTCATTCAGATATTGTTTTGTATTTACCTTTATTGTTATCTTGATGTTATATAGTATTTACGCGATTCAAATTTCGCTGATATTTGTTCCAGTGTCTTTTCTGTCTTGTGCGCCTGCGCGTGCTGTCACGTGGTACACGCGCACTTGATCATGTGACGTGCTTTTTTAAAAGACCAACGGAAATTTGAGTTTTTTACAGAATTCTAGAGGTTTATTATATATAATATGATACATTACATATATATTATATAAAAAAATAAAGCAGGCACTGTTTTTTCTTTGCCTGTATTCAAGTACTGGTTTTAATCTGGTACATAGCGTAAGTGTAGATTGGTAGTTTGAAATAGTAAAAATCTAAATCATTGCATTTTGTACATCTTATATACCTATTTGACTGTTTAAAAATACTAAAAATTTAAAGCTCTCTTCGAAATATTGTTATATTCAAAATATTTAATCACTGTATTTGCTAATTTAACACTTTTGAGAACAAGTGTAACCATTTCTTCAATATACTTTAATTAAAAGTTTTTATTTCGCCTTATTTTTAAATGTTTGGAATTCAGAAAGGGTAGTTATAGAAATTAAGTTTTTTAGAATATAATCTGCAAATTTCTATAGTGGTGTAATTCCAAAAATCTATAGCAGTAGGAATAAGAATAATTTAAATTACGATTTTAATCTGCTTTTTCAATGTATTGCTGTGAAAAAAAAACATTTACCGAATTTACGAATTTAAAAATTATAAATTTCCATTTCATGTGTAGAATAGTACTTCTTTAGTATTTGTAGAATAAAGAAAATATAGTTCATATTTAAAATATTGAGCTGTTCTATGAGCTTGCTCAAAATCACAAGGATATTGGCCTAAAAAAATATTTAACTACAACAGTTTAATACTCAAAACAGTTAAAATAAAAACAACGTTGCGTTTTACATTTATCGATCAATTCATATTGTTAATAAAACATGTATATACACACATGAATTTATCATTATTTATTTTATAAATAATACCACATTTAACATAATTTTTTGTGCACAACTGTTAATATACTGCGTTACTGAATGTTAAAAATTCGAATGAATGTGTGCCTGATTAGCTTTGTGTGTGAAAATTTGGGCCAAATCTTTATTTTTGAATTAAAAACACTAACATTTAGATTTTATTACATAGAAAGATGACATTTTGGAATAGTATAGGATGAAATTAAATATCACTTTAGTGTAAAGTTAAAAACAATCCTAAAAATGGATAGTAACTTGTTATAAAACAGAATAAGCACAAGTGCCTGTAGAGGTTATACACCACGGTTGTTCAATAAGACACCTACGTCACTTGTTAAGATGATAAAGTATAAGATTCGCTATTCGTACACTAACGTTAACGGTAAAAATGAGGAAAGGCCGAGAGAGATAGCAGTATACTGTGTAGTACAATTATGTGAAACGTAAATGCAAAATTTGAAACGGGCGTATGGTGTATTATCTTTGCATCATTTTGACACATGCTCATTATGTCAAAGTATCACACAACATAGAAAATTTCCACATCTTTCACTCAATCTCCCTTTTCACATTTTTTTGTGCAACTAACCAATACTTTTACTCTATCATCCTAGATTAAGTGACTTCAGTCTTTAATTACAACCAACAAAGGAAACTTGATGTTCTTTCTTAGATTTTGTAAAAGTTTATTAAACATTTGTAGGATTAGTTTTAGTTTTACATAAGACACGCCTCACACGATCTCATTTGATAAAGTTCTATAGGAATGAACTGAGGTAGCCATCTTGAAAAGATTATGACAGACTCAGGGGTAGATTGGAACAAGAATTAGGCTCTGAAACTTAATTCCAAAAGAAACCGCTTTTAGGATCCCTGGTTCAGTTTCACTAACTATTGTGGGGTATTAAAATGGCATCGTCTACCATTCTGGCACCAGCCTTTTCCCAAATGACCAGTCTGCCCCTGGACTATTTGGTTAAAGTTTTGTGTTTCGGGAACCAGGTAGCCATCTTGTTTTCTGTGTGTTATATAGTCTAACAAATAAAATGTCGCTTCAAGGTCATGTATAAATCATATAAATTAATCGCATAATTTGTCGACAGCTTCATAGGCGGCACTGTAGGTAAATGGACAACTATGAGGATATATTGCATAATTGTTTTAAAATATTTTGATTTTGAAAACAACCATATCTAAAATAATTAAGTCATTAACAATAATGAAAATTATAAGTTATACTGAATATTTGGAAAAAAATGTTTTAAAAATTAAATTCACATTATAAATATGTTAAATGTTTAATAAATACGTCACTGCCAACTGCATAATATCGTTCTTGTCCGCTAGAGAAGTGTTCTTCAACCTTTTTGGACCCGCGGACGGTGAAAATAGGATAAATATTACGCGGACCGACTGAAAGCAAATAGACACAAATAAAAACCAATATAAATAGTATTTTATTATTATATAGGTTGTTTCTGAGTCGTTTCTGAGAGACGAAGCACTGCAAAATAATAATAATTTCAGCTTAATCGTGTTTATCAGAAAAAGCGGGACATATTTAAAAATGAGCGGGTGGTGGGCAGGCTATCAAAAAGCGGGACCGTTCCGCCAAAAACGGAACTATGGTCACTTTAACATAATGGTCTTTCAGTTTTGGTGAAACGCGTCAGTTTTTCAGAAGCACCCAAATAGTAACTCAGTTATTGGTCTGAGATAATCACCCATTGTCCAATTTAATCGATCTCTCGTCGTTTGTTTACTGTTGAGTCATTCAGTCAACGCAACAGCCAACAGGATAAAGCCTCCAATATTTCAACTGTTTCTACATAATGAACTGCTTTGAGTTCGAAACAACTGAAATAAAGCGATAGTAAAACGAAAACGTATATTATATTGAATTAGTGTGAGTACGAGAGAAAGGCAATAAGGACGTATGGCGTAGCTGTGTTCATTATTTCCAAGATGGCTACCTCAACACATTAATATAGACCTATCATTGTATCGGAATAGATTTTTGTAACATTTTTGGTTGAATCTGGTATTTGTTTCGTGTGATATTGGTCTAAAAAATAACAAGTCTGAAGTAGATTTGGTCGAAATCGTGTATTCCAGAGAAATGAGCAGTAAACAGAATGTATTATGCGTGATAATGGAACGAAGAAAAGAGAATTTTACTTTTAGTACCATGTAGTTATTTCAAAAAATTAGATTTCTTTTTTAAATACTGTGTACAGTGTTACTACATATGTATAAATGTTTATCATATCAACAGAATATTATTTTGGGTCAAGATTGGAATAGAAAAAAAAACTAATTTTTATAATAAATTCATTTTTTATTAGATTTTTATGGGATTAAAGTCAATAGCACTAAATTTTTGAATGGTACAATTAAATTTTTCAAATTTGCTCACTATTTAATGTGTGTACTGGATTTTAGGATACTTTTATTGTGTGTTTTGTTATTTTCTTTTTTTATTAAGTTTTAGTACAAATTTTAAGGATCCTGTAAATCCAGATTGTATAGCCTTAAATAATATTGAAACGCAAAGATTTGTATAAGCTCTTTGTGCTTGATTTCATGTCACAACTTGATGTATGTTACTTGTAATTCCTTTCAACAATTGAGTTATATAAATGTGTTTTAATGAAAATTGTTGTCATGTTTCAAACATTTGGTCTCCTTAATAAACTTATACCATAACAATAAAAAAAACAAATGAATATTTATTGTTTGCGATGTTGCATCGTTTTAAGGACTTCATTATAGGGATTTGCAGCTAAGCACCCTACCATCTGGTGAGCGTTTCATGAACTTGTGTACATCAGATAACATTTCGTTTTCTGTATTGGTTTTGTATGAAGTTTGTTTTTAAAGTTTTATTATAATCATTGAAAAATGTATAATACATATTGTTGTGTGCCTATGTGCAATTCATTGAAAAGAAGAAACCCGGAAATATCGTTTCATTTGTTTCCACTAATATTAGACACCGTACGGTTCGAAACAAAATTGGGAAAGCAAGAGGTTAGGAATAGACGCGATGTTTAGATAAACAATTTAAAAATTGGAAAAAAGTGAGCCCTTATATCAAAGTTTGCTCATTACATTTTAATGATAGTGACTACATAAAATATTTTCAATTTTGTATTTATTATCGCATATCTTGAAAATTCCTGTTATTGTGTGTGGGTTTGTAACGCCCAAGTCTAGGCATAATGCATAAATCTTTATGAACTCTCTGTTTTTTTCAGTGACTCCACACAATATTATATGCCCAGCATTGTAGATTTCTACCCCTTGGTAAACAACACGGGAATTATTATTTCCCCCAATATAGTTAAAATAATCGACAATGGAAAATCGCCATAACTTAAAACCAGATCACAAAATGTAGTATTTTAGATGTTTACAAGTGTTGTCACTTCACAAAATCAGAAAATCCCAAACAATTATTTATTTTTTGTCGTTTTTTGATACACTTTTCGCTATTATTTACTAGTAAATGTCAAGTGGTATCTGATTTAGAATGGTTTCAAAAAAATCCGCGTGGCGCTACGATCTTAAAATTTTTTCCCTATACTATTGAGAAGTGACATTACTAGTGGCGACGCTGTGATCGAAGAAAATATGATTGATGACAGTTGTACTTAGCTGTTAATTTGCACATAGCAAACCGGTTAAAGTAGGTACATTACGTTTTTATTTTATTAAAATAGGAGTAAATATTTGCGACATTTTTTTATTTTTAAGGCGCTACACATCTATTGAAATCTATAACAAATTCATCTCGGAAAATTTTGTACTGGTACGCCAATGAGTTGATAACAAATATTAAGCTACCAACAGATTTTCGTTGTTCCTCGGGTTCGGGTCAACGAAGTAATCTGATTGGTTCTTGGTTAAATTGGGATATTCAGCTGTGAATTAGAATATTGGCATCTGACACTACCGATAGAGGCGCTACTGCATGGACATCATGGCTGACTTTGGTAGGATATTTTTGACAGGTTCAATGGTATCTTCATGTGATATTTATTGAAACACACGGGAACACACTCTAAAATGGTCTTTAACTGTCTTTCCACTTCTAAGAACATATTCCCATGCTTGTCACAAACTCAACTATCCTACAACCTTCAGTTTCTCAAAATCTCACTAGAGGCGCTTCAGTTATTGTCAGTTGACAATAGTGTTGATATTTTAAAACGCTCAGGAATTAATGATCGCACTGTATTATTAACAGAATCAAGTTGGAAGACACATTTAAGGTAAGAACTCAACTCAACTGGCATTTACCAACAGAGTGGATGTATTTTGTACTTCACATACATTTATTTAAAATAAATACATAATGGACCAGCCATTATAATTTATGTAATTTAATATATAATACAGGGAACATAAGTTACAATAGAAAAATAAATATCAGTACATACAAAAAAAAAACCTTCATCACAAGACATGAAAACTGCTCCAACAAATTAAAGAATTAATACAATAGTAGTTACCTAATTTTTTTATTATACATGAGTAGGGTGATCAGACAGTTTAACAAAATATAGAGAACAATTTTTGAAGAACAGTAAACCCTCGGACTTCGAACAGTTTGATGTTTCAAACCAATTGAAACTCAAAAAAGTGAGGAAAATCCGGTTTTGAAACCGAATAAAAATATTAAACAAAGAATAACGCGAATTCTAGATGAAACAAGGGTAATTCATCCTCCAGTGAACGGTAAAATACCTCCTACAATACTATTGATTGATTATTATATAGTCGTAGAAGCTTTAGATTTCGATCGATGGATTGTAATCCGATAAACAAATAAATATCTATTTGACACAGTTCTATATAAGCTATGAATAACGTGTGTCAGCTTCTTATACCCAACACACATCCGTAGTTTTTATATTTGGATATATGCACGTAAACATATGATTTTTACAAATGCGCGCGCATTCTTTCTGGGCGTTACAATATATTTAATACTTTTTTTTAATTTACTCACAGTTATACAAATATTTTCAAACATTACTTTCATATTATGTTCTAAACTTTCTAAGTTGATATTTAGAAAATATATGTATTTAAAATAACACATAACCTATCTTTTTAGGTTAACTATCAAATTTAAGGTTTGTTCGTTTGTGTTGCACTAAACTTGTCCAGGACAAGAGCAGCTGACGTCACAGTGCAACTAGAAACTTCTTCCGAACTGCTCGAAACAGGAATACAAACGAACGGTTTTCTAGGCAGGCGAATGACATTTCCAGACAAAGTTGATAACCTCACTTTTTAAAACAAATTTGTGCTAAAGAAATAGTAAATAAATAAGATAATATGAACAGTTTCAATGCTGAAATAAATTTTATAAAAATAAATAATAAAAATTCAAGTTTTGACAGATTTTATAAAACTTCTGAATGTATTTATGTTAGTTATTATACCAGCATTGTAGGAAAAGTACTTTCCTTCTGTTCATATTACTCGATTCATGATCGGTATATGATAGATAGATGTAAAATAAAAATTTCCGCTAGACCAAATACAGATTATAACCAAGTTAGCTTAAGTTTGCCGCCTTTTTACAGGTTGCCTGAAGCTACACTCACTCCCGAGCAAGTGCAGACTTTGCCTGTCCTGAACAAGTTCATAAATACAAACGAACACTTTACGTACAGGTGTCGGAACACAAACGAACGCCATAGTGTAGCTGTGGTGGAGTTCAGTGTAGGTTGTGCAACACAAACGAACACACCTTTAGTGATTTCTGTAATTGTCAGATTCTATTCCTGCCACCATTAGGTTGAAGAGAGACATGTCGATTGAAACTAAATAATATCACTTTTTCAATCTCAGAACGAATTAAAACCCTTTATTTGAATTTTATTGCTTTAATTTTTGGTCTTTAACCATATGCTCTTTTTAATGGTTATCGACCAAGTTAAATCTCCCTAATTATAAATACAAATCAATTATTGAAAGTCGAACAACTTAACCATTTAAACGTTTCCTGGAACGGATTGTGTTCAAAGTTCGAAGGTCCACAGTTATTTATATACATGATAATCATTTGGTGGATGATAAAACCCTTACAAGGGTCGTACAGTCACATTAGGTAAGTAAATAATAATTTTTAAAACATACATATATCACAAGAAACAATTTATAAATATGTTAATAAAGTATTTAAAAAAAAAGAGAACTTCTCTTTAAAAGAGACCTTCTGGCCACCCTATACATGATCCCTTCAATTCAATTTCTCCTGCTAGATAAAGAACCGAAAAATTACATTAAGTCTCGACTTATGTCCACTTTACGAACCAAGTTTAGATTTACATTCACGAACTAAATTTACGACTGATGAACGTAATGTGAATTAAGTTTCGACTCATACCCACTGTGGGAATTAAGTTTTAACTTATGTCCACTATACGAACTATGTTTCGATTTATGAACGCTGTATGGACCAAGTTTCGACTTAAGTCTTCTTGTTAAATTTGACTATTGAGATTATTAGCTGCGATCTACTGTTCTGTCTTGTAAAAATTTTTCCTGATCATTGCGTACGCTAATCCCAATGTTAGAACACCAACGACAGCACCTTGTGCTCCTACACGAAGTTGCATGAGGAAAACACTGGTACTCATGGCTCCACGTCTTTTGAATTTGTATGCACCATACAAACAAGCCAGGGTCAAAACTCCAATACCTGTAAAATAATTATATAAGCACCAAATCTATATAAATAATATTGGAGGCTATATTTTTCGTCCTCATACTTCGTTTTTACACGTTTCAAATGATAGTTAGAAGATATCAACAAAAAAAAAATATATGTTGTTTGTCTATCTGTTCGAGATTTCGCAAAACTGGCTGGACATAATTTCACTAAATTAGGTATGATAACAGAGCAAAACTGGTGTTCGAACGCAGGCTATATGGGAGGTTTGTCAAAAGCGTTCGACCAGTCGAAGAAGTAATGATTTTAGGTCATATCTACTCTACAAGTCGAGTAAACAAGAACCACACCAATTTTTGGATAAGTACAACCGTAATAATTTTCCGGAATAGTAGAACTTTCATAAAAATTAAATATGACCTATGTAAGTGTTTCTCAACAGGTGCTCCGCGGACCACCAGTGGTCCTCAGAAAAATTTTAGTGGTCTGGGAAAGTTTTTATACGTGATTTTTGCAGTTTTTTTTATTTTATATGCACATTTTTTATGCAACATTTCTTGGTCAAAATAGATCTTATTATAATATGTTAATTAATTTGCAGTTGAATTAAAATAATTAAATTTTTACTAATTATTGTTTAGTTATGTCAATAACTAGTTAGATAACAACAAATACAAAAAGTCTTGACCATGTAGGATTTTTATTAAAGGGGGGGTATGGTCAAAGCAGCACATTTTATACCCATTTTCAAGATTTTTTTTAGAAAACTGTTAATAGTAACTTGATTGGGATAATACCTACAGTAAAGAACAACCTTTGAAGAGTATCAAAAAAAAAAAATTATTGAAAAATGTCGAAAATTAAGCTCGTGACATGAATTTGAAATTTTCGTTCAGGACAAAGAGTTGATTTGCGGTGAGACACATAACTAATGACTGGATCATCTAAAACAAAAAAACCAAAAATATTTCGTTAGTTTATGAGTTTCTTGAGGTAACGCTGTCGAGATATTTTTTTTTTCTTTCTTATTTTTTTTTTATGGAATTTTTTAAAATGAAAACAGAAATTTCGAAGAAAAAAAATTCCGTTTTTTTCGTTTTTTTGACTTCAAACTTATACCAAAAATTAAATAATCTAGATATTTGAAAAAACTCGACAGCGTTACCTCAAGAAACTCATAAACTAACGAAATATTTTTGGTTTTTTGTTTTAGATGATCCAGTTATTAGTTATGTGTCTCACCGCAAATCAACTTTGTCCTGAACGAAAATTTCAAATTCATGTCACGAGCTTAATTTTCGATATTTTTCAATAAATTTTTTTTTGGATACTCTTCAAAGGTTGTTCGTTACTGTAGGTATTATCCCAATCAAATTACTATTAACAGTTTTCTAAAAAAAAATCTTGAAAATGGGTATAAAATGTGCTGCTCTGACCATACCCCCCCCCCCCCTTAAATGAATTTAGCCAAATTTAGAATTTATCCAAATCTCTCTTTTTATATACAGGCTGTTTGTTCGAAACGCCGCACTTCGAATAACTCCTTTATTCTAAGAGATAGAGAAAATTCTTCAGAAGAAAAGTTAGACTAGACGAAAAGGCCCACTTAAGAGTTATAATAAGAATTCTGCATCACTTCCGGTTTCAACGGAACTTCTTTCAAAATTTTTATCTAGCATAGGGAAACGGTACTTTATTTTTATTTATTTATTTTTATTTTTTTCTTTAGAGTACCTTAAATCAGCTTTACAAGGATGTCAAAATATCATACTTTAATTTTAACCATTTCAAAATGGCGATCATTTATTTACAAAATAATAAATAACATAAATCGTAGAAACTAAATTATAAAAAGATATAACATTATGTAACTAGGAAAAACAATTCAGCAATTCAACTACAAGCCATTTTAATTTTCAACATATATTTACATTAGTGTCATGACATTTTTAAATTAATTAAAAATTATGAATGGGTATTAATTACTACATCTAACATAACGATTTTGTAAAATATAAATTTGAAATAAGTTAGACAATTCGTTTATGCGTGTGAAGTTAGCAATTGATCGAGCCAGCAAGTAATCGGCACGGACAGGATATTACAGCGGACCAAATCAAGTAACGCTGTTGAATAAAATCGTTGTTTTTTATAGAATTAAACAAGTTGCAGTTCTGAACTTTTTACCAACCATGAGGAATAGGTACAGGAATCGAATGATGGCTAAACGAAAATTTTCTCACGCGTCAGAGGCGCGCAATTAATTTTTTTCTCTCGAAACCACTCGCTATCAACATAAAACTAACAATATCGCTAGAATTAAACAAGTTCAAGTTCTGAACTTTTTACCAACCATGAGGAATAGGTACAGGAATCGAATGATGGCTAAACGAAAATTTTCTCACGCGTCAGAGGCGCGCAATTAATTTTTTTCTCTCGAAACCACTCGCTATCAACATAAAACTAACAATATCGCTAGAATTAAACAAGTTCAAGTTCTGAACTTTTTACCAACCATGAGGAACAGGTACAGGAATCGAATGATGGCTAAACGAAAATTTTCTCACGCGTCAGAGGCGCGCAATTAATTTTTTTCTCTCGAAACCACTCGCTATCAACATAAAACTAACAATATCGCTAGAATTAAACAAGTTCAAGTTCTGAACTTTTTACCAACCATGAGGAATAGGTACAGGAATCGAATGATGGCTAAACGAAAATTTTCTCACGCGTCAGAGGCGCGCAATTAATTTTGTTCTCTCGAAACCACTCGCTATCAACATAAAACTAACAATATCGCTAGAATTAAACAAGTTCAAGTTCTGAACTTTTTACCAACCATGAGGAATAGGTACAGGAATCGAATGATGGCTAAACGAAAATTTTCTCACGCGTCAGAGGCGCGCAATTAATTTTTTTCTCTCGAAACCACTCGCTATCAACATAAAACTAACAATATCGCTAGAATTAAACAAGTTCAAGTTCTGAACTTTTTACCAACCATGAGGAATAGGTACAGGAATCGAATGATGGCTAAACGAAAATTTTCTCACGCGTCAGAGGCGCGCAATTAATTTTTTTTCTCTCGAAACCACTCGCTATCAACATAAAACTAACAATATCGCTAGAATTAAACAAGTTCAAGTTCTGAACTTTCTACCAACCATGAGGAATAGGTACAGGAATCGAATGATGGCTAAACGAAAATTTTCTCACGCGTCAGAGGCGCGCAATTAATTTTTTTCTCTCGAAACCACTCGCTATCAACATAAAACTAACAATATCGCTAGAATTAAACAAGTTCAAGTTCTGAACTTTTTACCAACCATGAGGAACAGGTACAGGAATCGAATGATGGCTAAACGAAAATTTTCTCACGCGTCAGAGGCGCGCAATTAATTTTTTTCTCTCGAAACCACTCGCTATCAACATAAAACTAACAATATCGCTAGAATTAAACAAGTTCAAGTTCTGAACTTTTTACCAACCATGAGGAACAGGTACAGGAATCGGATGATGGCCAAACGAAAATTTTCTCACGCGTCAGAGGCGCGCAATTAATTTTTTTCTCTCGAAACCACTCGTTATCAACATAAAACTAACAATATCCCTAGAATTAAACAATTTGGAGTTCTGAACTTTTTACCATCCATGAGGAATAGGTACAGGAATTGAATGATGGCTAAACGAAAATTTTCTCAATCGTCAGAGGCGCGCAATTAATGACGAAGCCAGTTCCACCGTTCTTTCGAAAATAGTACTTCTCCGTGCCGAGCCGTTGTTACTACATATCTACCATATTTAACCTGATTTAAATTAAAGTATATTACTGACATTTACGTTCCTGTATTACCTGTTCCTGCTTATTTCATGTCATATTTGTAACATTTCACTTATTATTAGAATCAATATTATTTGTAAGTGAAATGTTACAAATACGACCTGACATGGAATAGGCACGGATAGATAGTACAGGCACGTAAATAAAATGTCAGTTAATCGTAAAATAGTACTCATCCGTGCCGAGCCGTTGTTACTACATATCTACCATATTTAACCTGATTTAAACTAAAGGATATAATTGACATTTACGTCCCTGTATTACCTATTCTTGCTTATTTCATGTGATATTTGTAACATTTCACTTATTATTAGAATCAGTATAATTAGTAAGTGAAATGTTACAAATACGACCCAACATGAAATAGGCACGGATAGGTACTACAGGCACATAAATGCCAGTTTGAACTAGCTTCGGTGACTGTCTTCATCGATAAAAACCGAGGTCACACGATCCGTTTCGGAAAGAACGTGGTTTTGAGGAAAAAAAACTAATTGCGCGCCTCTGAATATCGGGAAATTTTTTATTCGACTTTTGTTCGATTTCAATGCTATATCTACATATTTGGTAAAGAATTCAAGGCGACACATTTTATACGAGAGAAAAAACTTAATTGTGCGCCTCTGACGCATGAGAAAATTTTCGTTTAGCCATCATTCGATTCCTGTACCTATTCCTCATGGTTGGTAAAAAGTTCAGAACTTGAACTTGTTTAATTCTAGCGATATTGTTAGTTTTATGTTGATAGCGAGTGGTTTCGAGAGAAAAAAATTAATTGCGCGCCTCTGACGCGTGAGAAAATTTTCGTTTAGCCATCATTCGATTCCTGTACCTATTCCTCATGGTTGGTAAAAAGTTCAGAACTTGAACTTGTTTAATTCTAGCGATATTGTTAGTTTTATGTTGATAGCGAGTGGTTTCGAGAGAAAAAAATTAATTGCGCGCCTCTGACGCGTGAGAAAATTTTCGTTTAGCCATCATTCGATTCCTGTACCTATTCCTCATGGTTGGTAAAAAGTTCAGAACTTGAACTTGTTTAATTCTAGCGATATTGTTAGTTTTATGTTGATAGCGAGTGGTTTCGAGAAAAAAAAATTAATTGCGCGCCTCTGACGCGTGAGAAAATTTTCGTTTAGCCATCATTCGATTCCTGTACCTATTCCTCATGGTTGGTAAAAAGTTCAGAACTTGAACTTGTTTAATTCTAGCGATATTGTTAGTTTTATGTTGATAACGAGTGGTTTCGAGAGAAAAAAATTAATTGCGCGCCTCTGACGCGTGAGAAAATTTTCGTTTTGCCATCATTCGATTCCTGTACCTATTCCTCATGGTTGGTAAAAAGTTCAGAACTTGAACTTGTTTAATTCTAGCGATATTGTTAGTTTTATGTTGATAGCGAGTGGTTTCGAGAGAAAAAAATTAATTGCGCGCCTCTGACGCGTGAGAAAATTTTCGTTTAGCCATCATTCGATTCCTGTACCTGTTCCTCATGGTTGGTAAAAAGTTCAGAACTTGAACTTGTTTAATTCTAGCGATATTGTTAGTTTTATGTTGATAGCGAGTGGTTTCGAGAGAAAAAAATTAATTGCGCGCCTCTGACGCGTGAGAAAATTTTCGTTTAGCCATCATTCGATTCCTGTACCTATTCCTCATGGTTGGTAAAAAGTTCAGAACTTGAACTTGTTTAATTCTAGCGATATTGTTAGTTTTATGTTGATAGCGAGTGGTTTCGAGAAAAAAAAATTAATTGCGCGCCTCGGACGCGTGAGAAAATTTTCGTTTAGTCATCATTCGATTCCTGTACCTGTTCCTCATGGTTGGTAAAAAGTTCAGAACTTGAACTTGTTTAATTCTAGCGATATTGTTAGTTTTATGTTGATAGCGAGTGGTTTCGAGAGAAAAAAATTAATTGCGCGCCTCTGACGCGTGAGAAAATTTTTGTTTAGCCATCATTCGATTCCTGTACCTATTCCTCATGGTTGGTAAAAAGTTCAGAACTTGAACTTGTTTAATTCTAGCGATATTGTTAGTTTTATGTTGATAGCGAGTGGTTTCGAGAAAAAAAAATTAATTGCGCGCCTCTGACGCGTGAGAAAATTTTCGTTTAGCCATCATTCGATTCCTGTACCTATTCCTCATGGTTGGTAAAAAGTTCAGAACTTGAACTTGTTTAATTCTAGCGATATTGTTAGTTTTATGTTGATAGCGAGTGGTTTCGAGAGAAAAAAATTAATTGCGCGCCTCTGACGCGTGAGAAAATTTTCGTTTAGCCATCATTCGATTCCTGTACCTATTCCTCATGGTTGGTAAAAAGTTCAGAACTTGAACTTGTTTAATTCTAGCGATATTGTTAGTTTTATGTTGATAGCGAGTGGTTTCGAGAAAAAAAAATTAATTGCGCGCCTCTGACGCGTGAGAAAATTTTCGTTTAGCCATCATTCGATTCCTGTACCTATTCCTCATGGTTGGTAAAAAGTTCAGAACTTGAACTTGTTTAATTCTAGCGATATTGTTAGTTTTATGTTGATAACGAGTGGTTTCGAGAGAAAAAAATTAATTGCGCGCCTCTGACGCGTGAGAAAATTTTCGTTTTGCCATCATTCAATTCCTGTACCTATTCCTCATGGTTGGTAAAAAGTTCAGAACTTGAACTTGTTTAATTCTAGCGATATTGTTAGTTTTATGTTGATAGCGAGTGGTTTCGAGAGAAAAAAATTAATTGCGCGCCTCTGACGCGTGAGAAAATTTTCGTTTAGCCATCATTCGATTCCTGTACCTGTTCCTCATGGTTGGTAAAAAGTTCAGAACTTGAACTTGTTTAATTCTAGCGATATTGTTAGTTTTATGTTGATAGCGAGTGGTTTCGAGAGAAAAAAATTAATTGCGCGCCTCTGACGCGTGAGAAAATTTTCGTTTAGCCATCATTCGATTCCTGTACCTATTCCTCATGGTTGGTAAAAAGTTCAGAACTTGAACTTGTTTAATTCTAGCGATATTGTTAGTTTTATATTGATAGCGAGTGGTTTCGAGAGAAAAAAATTAATTGCGCGCCTCTGACGCGTCAGAAAATTTTCGTTTAGCCATCATTCGATTCCTGTACCTGTTCCTCATGGTTGGTAAAAAGTTCAGAACTTGAACTTGTTTAATTCTAGCGATATTGTTAGTTTTATGTTGATAGCGAGTGGTTTCGAGAGAAAAAAATTAATTGCGCGCCTCTGACGCGTGAGAAAATTTTCGTTTAGCCATCATTCGATTCCTGTACCTATTCCTCATGGTTGGTAAAAAGTTCAGAACTTGAACTTGTTTAATTCTAGCGATATTGTTAGTTTTATGTTGATAGCGAGTGGTTTCGAGAAAAAAAAATTAATTGCGCGCCTCTGACGCGTGAGAAAATTTTCGTTTAGCCATCATTCGATTCCTGTACCTATTCCTCATGGTTGGTAAAAAGTTCAGAACTTGAACTTGTTTAATTCTAGCGATATTGTTAGTTTTATGTTGATAGCGAGTGGTTTCAAGAGAAAAAAATTAATTGCGCGCCTCTGACGCGTGAGAAAATTTTCGTTTAGCCATCATTCGATTCCTGTACCTGTTCCTCATGGTTGGTAAAAAGTTCAGAACTTGAACTTGTTTAATTCTAGCGATATTGTTAGTTTTATGTTGATAGCGAGTGGTTTCGAGAGAAAAAAATTAATTGCGCGCCTCTGACGCGTGAGAAAATTTTAGTTTAGCCATCATTCGATTCCTGTACCTATTCCTCATGGTTGGTAAAAAGTTCAGAACTTGAACTTGTTTAATTCTAGCGATATTGTTAGTTTTATATTGATAGCGAGTGGTTTCGAGAGAAAAAAATTAATTGCGCGCCTCTGACGCGTGAGAAAATTTTCGTTTTGCCATCATTCGATTCCTGTACCTATTCCTCATGGTTGGTAAAAAGTTCAGAACTTGAACTTGTTTAATTCTAGCGATATTGTTAGTTTTATGTTGATAACGAGTGGTTTCGAGAGAAAAAAATTAATTGCGCGCCTCTGACGCGTGAGAAAATTTTCGTTTTGCCATCATTCGATTCCTGTACCTATTCCTCATGGTTGGTAAAAAGTTCAGAACTTGAACTTGTTTAATTCTAGCGATATTGTTAGTTTTATGTTGATAGCGAGTGGTTTCGAGAGAAAAAAATTAATTGCGCGCCTCTGACGCGTGAGAAAATTTTCGTTTAGCCATCATTCGATTCCTGTACCTGTTCCTCATGGTTGGTAAAAAGTTCAGAACTTGAACTTGTTTAATTCTAGCGATATTGTTAGTTTTATGTTGATAGCGAGTGGTTTCGAGAGAAAAAAATTAATTGCGCGCCTCTGACGCGTGAGAAAATTTTCGTTTTGCCATCATTCGATTCCTGTACCTATTCCTCATGGTTGGTAAAAAGTTCAGAACTTGAACTTGTTTAATTCTAGCGATATTGTTAGTTTTATATTGATAGCGAGTGGTTTCGAGAGAAAAAAATTAATTGCGCGCCTCTGCCGCGTGAGAAAATTTTCGTTTAGCCATCATTCGATTCCTGTACCTATTCCTCATGGTTGGTAAAAAGTTCAGAACTTGAACTTGTTTAATTCTAGCGATATTGTTAGTTTTATGTTGATAGCGAGTGGTTTCGAGAAAAAAAAATTAATTGCGCGCCTCTGACGCGTGAGAAAATTTTCGTTTAGCCATCATTCGATTCCTGTACCTATTCCTCATGGTTGGTAAAAAGTTCAGAACTTGAACTTGTTTAATTCTAGCGATATTGTTAGTTTTATGTTGATAACGAGTGGTTTCGAGAGAAAAAAATTAATTGCGCGCCTCTGACGCGTGAGAAAATTTTCGTTTTGCCATCATTCGATTCCTGTACCTATTCCTCATGGTTGGTAAAAAGTTCAGAACTTGAACTTGTTTAATTCTAGCGATATTGTTAGTTTTATGTTGATAGCGAGTGGTTTCGAGAGAAAAAAATTAATTGCGCGCCTCTGACGCGTGAGAAAATTTTCGTTTAGCCATCATTCGATTCCTGTACCTGTTCCTCATGGTTGGTAAAAAGTTCAGAACTTGAACTTGTTTAATTCTAGCGATATTGTTAGTTTTATGTTGATAGCGAGTGGTTTCGAGAGAAAAAAATTAATTGCGCGCCTCTGACGCGTGAGAAAATTTTCGTTTAGCCATCATTCGATTCCTGTACCTATTCCTCATGGTTGGTAAAAAGTTCAGAACTTGAACTTGTTTAATTCTAGCGATATTGTTAGTTTTATGTTGATAGCGAGTGGTTTCGAGAAAAAAAAATTAATTGCGCGCCTCGGACGCGTGAGAAAATTTTCGTTTAGCCATCATTCGATTCCTGTACCTATTCCTCATGGTTGGTAAAAAGTTCAGAACTTGAACTTGTTTAATTCTAGCGATATTGTTAGTTTTATGTTGATAGCGAGTAGTTTCGAGAGAAAAAAATTAATTGCGCGCCTCTGACGCGTGAGAAAATTTTCGTTTAGCCATCATTCGATTCCTGTACCTGTTCCTCATGGTTGGTAAAAAGTTCAGAACTTGAACTTGTTTAATTCTAGCGATATTGTTAGTTTTATGTTGATAGCGAGTGGTTTCGAGAGAAAAAAATTAATTGCGCGCCTCTGACGCGTGAGAAAATTTTTGTTTAGCCATCATTCGATTCCTGTACCTATTCCTCATGGTTGGTAAAAAGTTCAGAACTTGAACTTGTTTAATTCTAGCGATATTGTTAGTTTTATGTTGATAGCGAGTGGTTTCGAGAAAAAAAAATTAATTGCGCGCCTCTGACGCGTGAGAAAATTTTCGTTTAGCCATCATTCGATTCCTGTACCTATTCCTCATGGTTGGTAAAAAGTTCAGAACTTGAACTTGTTTAATTCTAGCGATATTGTTAGTTTTATGTTGATAGCGAGTGGTTTCGAGAGAAAAAAATTAATTGCGCGCCTCTGACGCGTGAGAAAATTTTCGTTTAGCCATCATTCGATTCCTGTACCTATTCCTCATGGTTGGTAAAAAGTTCAGAACTTGAACTTGTTTAATTCTAGCGATATTGTTAGTTTTATGTTGATAGCGAGTGGTTTCGAGAAAAAAAAATTAATTGCGCGCCTCTGACGCGTGAGAAAATTTTCGTTTAGCCATCATTCGATTCCTGTACCTATTCCTCATGGTTGGTAAAAAGTTCAGAACTTGAACTTGTTTAATTCTAGCGATATTGTTAGTTTTATGTTGATGGCGAGTAGTTTCGAGAGAAAAAAATTAATTGCGCGCCTCTGACGCGTCAGAAAATTTTCGTTTAGCCATCATTCGATTCCTGTACCTGTTCCTCATGGTTGGTAAAAAGTTCAGAACTTGAACTTGTTTAATTCTAGCGATATTGTTAGTTTTATGTTGATAGCGAGTGGTTTCGAGAGAAAAAAATTAATTGCGCGCCTCTGACGCGTGAGAAAATTTTCGTTTAGCCATCATTCGATTCCTGTACCTATTCCTCATGGTTGGTTAAAAGTTCAGAACTTGAACTTGTTTAATTCTAGCGATATTGTTAGTTTTATGTTGATAGCGAGTGGTTTCGAGAAAAAAAAATTAATTGCGCGCCTCTGACGCGTGAGAAAATTTTTGTTTAGCCATCATTCGATTCCTGTACCTATTCCTCATGGTTGGTAAAAAGTTCAGAACTTGAACTTGTTTAATTCTAGCGATATTGTTAGTTTTATGTTGATAGCGAGTGGTTTCGAGAGAAAAAAATTAATTGCGCGCCTCTGACGCGTGAGAAAATTTTTGTTTAGCCATCATTCGATTCCTGTACCTATTCCTCATGGTTGGTAAAAAGTTCAGAACTTGAACTTGTTTAATTCTAGCGATATTGTTAGTTTTATGTTGATAGCGAGTGGTTTCGAGAAAAAAAAATTAATTGCGCGCCTCTGACGCGTGAGAAAATTTTCGTTTAGCCATCATTCGATTCCTGTACCTATTCCTCATGGTTGGTAAAAAGTTCAGAACTTGAACTTGTTTAATTCTAGCGATATTGTTAGTTTTATGTTGATAGCGAGTGGTTTCGAGAGAAAAAAATTAATTGCGCGCCTCTGACGCGTGAGAAAATTTTCGTTTAGCCATCATTCGATTCCTGTACCTATTCCTCATGGTTGGTAAAAAGTTCAGAACTTGAACTTGTTTAATTCTAGCGATATTGTTAGTTTTATGTTGATAGCGAGTGGTTTCGAGAAAAAAAAATTAATTGCGCGCCTCTGACGCGTGAGAAAATTTTCGTTTAGCCATCATTCGATTCCTGTACCTATTCCTCATGGTTGGTAAAAAGTTCAGAACTTGAACTTGTTTAATTCTAGCGATATTGTTAGTTTTATGTTGATAGCGAGTAGTTTCGAGAGAGAAAAATTAATTGCGCGCCTCTGACGCGTCAGAAAATTTTCGTTTTGCCATCATTCGATTCCTGTACCTATTCCTCATGGTTGGTAAAAAGTTCAGAACTTGAACTTGTTTAATTCTAGCGATATTGTTAGTTTTATGTTGATAGCGAGTGGTTTCGAGAGAAAAAAATTAATTGCGCGCCTCTGACGCGTGAGAAAATTTTCGTTTAGCCATCATTCGATTCCTGTACCTGTTCCTCATGGTTGGTAAAAAGTTCAGAACTTGAACTTGTTTAATTCTAGCGATATTGTTAGTTTTATGTTGATAGCGAGTGGTTTCGAGAGAAAAAAATTAATTGCGCGCCTCTGACGCGTGAGAAAATTTTCGTTTAGCCATCATTCGATTCCTGTACCTGTTCCTCATGGTTGGTAAAAAGTTCAGAACTTGAACTTGTTTAATTCTAGCGATATTGTTAGTTTTATATTGATAGCGAGTGGTTTCGAGAGAAAAAAATTAATTGCGCGCCTCTGACGCGTCAGAAAATTTTCGTTTAGCCATCATTCGATTCCTGTACCTGTTCCTCATGGTTGGTAAAAAGTTCAGAACTTGAACTTGTTTAATTCTAGCGATATTGTTAGTTTTATGTTGATAGCGAGTGGTTTCGAGAGAAAAAAATTAATTGCGCGCCTCTGACGCGTGAGAAAATTTTCGTTTAGCCATCATTCGATTCCTGTACCTATTCCTCATGGTTGGTAAAAAGTTCAGAACTTGAACTTGTTTAATTCTAGCGATATTGTTAGTTTTATGTTGATAGCGAGTGGTTTCGAGAAAAAAAAATTAATTGCGCGCCTCTGACGCGTGAGAAAATTTTCGTTTAGCCATCATTCGATTCCTGTACCTATTCCTCATGGTTGGTAAAAAGTTCAGAACTTGAACTTGTTTAATTCTAGCGATATTGTTAGTTTTATGTTGATAGCGAGTGGTTTCAAGAGAAAAAAATTAATTGCGCGCCTCTGACGCGTGAGAAAATTTTCGTTTAGCCATCATTCGATTCCTGTACCTGTTCCTCATGGTTGGTAAAAAGTTCAGAACTTGAACTTGTTTAATTCTAGCGATATTGTTAGTTTTATGTTGATAGCGAGTGGTTTCGAGAGAAAAAAATTAATTGCGCGCCTCTGACGCGTGAGAAAATTTTAGTTTAGCCATCATTCGATTCCTGTACCTATTCCTCATGGTTGGTAAAAGGTTCAGAACTTGAACTTGTTTAATTCTAGCGATATTGTTAGTTTTATATTGATAGCGAGTGGTTTCGAGAGAAAAAAATTAATTGCGCGCCTCTGACGCGTGAGAAAATTTTCGTTTTGCCATCATTCGATTCCTGTACCTATTCCTCATGGTTGGTAAAAAGTTCAGAACTTGAACTTGTTTAATTCTAGCGATATTGTTAGTTTTATGTTGATAACGAGTGGTTTCGAGAGAAAAAAATTAATTGCGCGCCTCTGACGCGTGAGAAAATTTTCGTTTAGCCATCATTCGATTCCTGTACCTATTCCTCATGGTTGGTAAAAAGTTCAGAACTTGAACTTGTTTAATTCTAGCGATATTGTTAGTTTTATGTTGATAGCGAGTGGTTTCGAGAGAAAAAAATTAATTGCGCGCCTCTGACGCGTGAGAAAATTTTCGTTTAGCCATCATTCGATTCCTGTACCTGTTCCTCATGGTTGGTAAAAAGTTCAGAACTTGAACTTGTTTAATTCTAGCGATATTGTTAGTTTTATGTTGATAGCGAGTGGTTTCGAGAGAAAAAAATTAATTGCGCGCCTCTGACGCGTGAGAAAATTTTCGTTTTGCCATCATTCGATTCCTGTACCTATTCCTCATGGTTGGTAAAAAGTTCAGAACTTGAACTTGTTTAATTCTAGCGATATTGTTAGTTTTATATTGATAGCGAGTGGTTTCGAGAGAAAAAAATTAATTGCGCGCCTCTGCCGCGTGAGAAAATTTTCGTTTTGCCATCATTCGATTCCTGTACCTATTCCTCATGGTTGGTAAAAAGTTCAGAACTTGAACTTGTTTAATTCTAGCGATATTGTTAGTTTTATGTTGATAGCGAGTGGTTTCGAGAGAAAAAAATTAATTGCGCGCCTCTGACGCGTGAGAAAATTTTCGTTTAGCCATCATTCGATTCCTGTACCTATTCCTCATGGTTGGTAAAAAGTTCAGAACTGCAACTTGTTTAATTCTATAAAAAACAACGATTTTATTCAACAGCGTTACTTGATTTGGTCCGCTGTAATATCCTGTCCGTGTCGATTACTTGCTGGCTCGATCAATTGCTAACTTGACGGAGCTAATTCGTTTTTAGTTCAATTTTTATGTATAGAAAGCTGTAGCGTTTCTTTAGCATCGTGTAATTTAAACTACAATTTTTAAAAGCTGGCTCAAAATTTTCTTTTTGGTGGGCCGGATAAAATCTTTCGTCGGGTCGCCGGTTTCCAACCCCAGCATTAAAACAAATCTAGCAAATTAACTACGCCCATGGCAAAAAAAAATAATAATAAAACAATATATTCTGGCAATCGTTTCTCCGCCCATGGTAGTACAAAATATATAAAACCAGTGGCATAACTACAAAAATTGGGCCCAACACGTCTCAAAAGGCCTTTAGACATACAAAAATAAATTTCTGGTAAGTTTATGGGCCTCAAGCTCGCGTGGGTCCGTTAGCATTGCCGTTACTAACCAATTGGTACCTGCGATATTGTATAAAACTGGGTAAATACAAAATTATTTTAAAATTAATTTTGATTGTTTTGACCTAACCAAATCAGTCAAATATGAACATTTTATAAATTGTAAGCTACGTAATAATATAAATTGTGCTGATTCAGGTGTAAAATTATTTAAAAATAACGAAAATATTTACCTATTGGGAATACAGGAGCTTCTTGTGTTTTTCTGGCCAATCTCTCTTGCTGTGATTCATCATTATAATCAAAGATTTGGTTCGACATTTTGTACCGAAACTAAAATAATAAATTCCCTTTAACAATACGAGTCTTAAAAATTACATAATTAACAAAATTATAATATAAAAAATAGTGATGTAACATTACATCATAATTATAAATTTAACCTAGTTTACGCCAAATTGTTCAAATTAATAACTTACCTTTCTCTACTGTTTCTTTAAAACGAAAAATTACAAAACTGATTGAATCACAGATATTTTCTTGAACTACAGACGGACAAAGTTTTAAAACGACGAACAATCACGTCGCATGAGAAATCATTTGACGTATGACGTCAAGTTCACTATCCAAGGGTAATAATACCAGTGACGTACTGTTTTCTTTTTTTTTTTTGGTTAATTCTACATAAATAGGAATTATATAATAAAATATTATAAATATGTAAACAAAATTTATAGCTTATGTTTTTATTGATTCAAAAATTGTCTGGGATTCTGTAAAAACGTAGTTTATAGTTAAAATAATGATAAGAACATAAAAACAGTAAAAATAAAAATAATAAGTAAGTTTTACAAGTATAAATATTTAAAATAGTTTTATTTGCGATTTTTTGTATAAAATTTTTGGCATTTAAACCTATTATTATCGCCAGTGTCGGATTTACGAAGAAGCGGATGAAGCAGACAGATTCAAGCAGCATATTTTTAGGGACTATATTTTCGAAACCCACTTTCTCAGGGCCGTAACGAAAATATTAAACGCCGGTGGCAAGTGTCCAAGTTGCGCCTTTTCGAATATTTTTGCGCCCCTATTGAGAACACGCTCGGATACGCAGTCTGGTAGTCAAATATTGTACTAGGCGCTCTAGTACTGTTCGAACTTAACACGTATGTTCTAGTGTTGAATTTTTGTTAGAATGTCGATAGAAGTTGTGAAAAACTATAAAAGTAGAACAAATTGTAGTGTTTTTGGCTGTCATTCAAGACAGGACAAAGATAGGCATCTTAGTTTTTTCTTTTCTTAAGAAAAATTGAGGGAAAGTTAATATTAAGTCCAGATTGGAAAATATTTGGTTGTGGACAGGAGGAAGGCATGGGAATATATTTTGAGTTAAAAAGTAACTGATACTATAATCTGTCTCAATTTGTAATACGAAACTAGATCTGGTTACTTTGGTGACTGTTGTGGTGTAAACAGACTTTGGCGTATCTGTTTGAACCAATACTATGATAATATTATAAATGTATTGTCAATATACAACATAAAAAATGAAATTTTCCAGTTAGTTCCGTATTACAAAATGAGACAGATAATATGCGAGTTTGTACATTACATTTATCGCAGAAAAACAAAAGTGCACTAAACTTAAAAAAACAAAGGTCGTCACTTATAAAACACAAGTGATAACAAAAATTTCTGGTGGGAGGGAGCAATTGGGGGGGGGGGGCACTGGTGCCGCCACTGCCTCTACAGGTGGTCTTTTTTGTCGCCTAATTACAGCATGACAATTTTTACCATGGGGCATAAGGTGCGTATACAATTTTTATGATTGCTGCCCCTCATATTAAGACGATTTTCTCCGTAATTGTATCACTTAAAAGAGAATTTTTAGCCGCTTTTAATGATACCAAAAACTTTTATTTTCGATTTTGGTATTTTCAGTTTTTTATTTATTTTTCTACGTATAATAGGGAACTTCATAATAAATTTGTTTTCTAAATAATCGCGCATCGCCTTGAATTTGTCTTATAAAATGGGTGGGACTTATTATTTACTACCACTTCAGGCTCCCAAAAGTATAAATCTATCGCTGTCTATGGACAGGATGTTAGCGTTTATCTAAATTTTCGGTAATAAAACAATTGCGAATTATTTTATCTTATCAATGTATATCAGTTTACTGGTATTTTCTATAGTTTTTATCGAGTGTTGTGTAAATGATTTAATTTGCATGTCTGATACCCTTTTAATTTAATTAAAACATGTCCCATTTAGTAAATATTTCATTTCTAATCTTTGTTGTTATGATTTTATGTCAAAAAAAATATTCTGATCATTTTGCAGTAAAAATATGGTAAAAAACAAATATATCTTATGTTATTGGCAAGAATTCGTGCTATTCAACACGTACGCCAATTCTTAAGGCGTAATAAAATACCGTTGTCTAAAATGAAATTATTTATTTACCAGTGCTGTACCATGGGTAGGGCGAATCATATCTCCTGTTAAAGGGCAATAAAAGAAATAATCAACATTTTCAATAGAGCTCTGCCACTTTTTCGGTTTTCGCCCGGAAACTCTGGTTTTTTGTTTGTTTCCGAAACATGAGATTAAGAACTAATCCGGTTTAGTTTTAAATCTCCGTTTTTTCACATATCTCAATTTTTTAAGTATTCGTGATAATTTTAAATTAAGTATTTTGGTATTTTTATAACATTAATGTTTTTCGATTTGCCGAAAATAGTTGGAAAAATAGACTGCAAAGCTGAGACCAATAGGCGAAAATTGCTAAGCAATATGACATCTGGTGGGATTTTAGGAACTACAGAAATAGACATTCTATCGCACTTTTTTTTATAAAAAATGTTTGCATAAAAATATAATTGCATAAAAACAAGTATTAATATTGTAGCAAAATTACAAAAAAACACCAGTAAACATTAAAATTGACGTTGTTTATATGTAACGAATGTCTATATTGAAGGTTCCAAGTATGACACAATAGCGCTGCAATCTTAAAATACTTCCCCTATGCATTTGTAGAGCACATATTATTTTCTCTAATGTGTACTGTGCGTATAGTTACAGTACATATTATAGAGGGCAGTCCTTTAATTTAGAGCGTTATCCTTCAGATTTATTTATTTCTCAAAACCCATTTTTGTCCTTTCTTATTTACAGTCTGTTCCAAACGGTTAGGCGGAACTAGATTTTGCAATCTAGTTACTTTCATCGTTTAAATCGTGCTTTTCGACCGTTTTGTTTAAGCTTTGTAAATCATACTTACAATAAGCATTTTTTGGTTAAGGTTAATATCATTTTAAAATGTCATTTTCTTTATATTTTGATTTTTTGTGTCATTCTTAATACAAATTTCCCATTTATTTATTTTTTTGTCAATAAAATAAGTAAAAAAATATTAAATTTTGACATATGTCATTCGTTTCCATGGTTTCATTGTTGGAATTTTAAATTTTGACATTCCAACATGAAAAATGAAATAACCCAAGCAAGGTCCCTTCTCGTGACAACCTAAAAGAACGAAATTCCCATTTAGTTCCGCCTAACCGTTTGGAACAGACTGTATTTTGTCATAATTGGCATCTCACACTACCGATAGAGGCGCTACTGCATGGACATCATGGCTGACTTTGGTAGGATATTTTTGACAGCTTCAATGGTATCTTCATGTGATATTTATTGAAACACACGGGAACACACTCTAAAATGGTCTTTAACTGTCTTTCCACTTCTAAGAACATATTCCCATGCTTGTCACAAACTCAACTATCCTACAACCTTCAGTTTCTCAAAATCTCACTAGAGGCGCTTCAGTTATTGTCAGTTGACAATAATAAGAATTCTGCATCACTTCCGGTTTCAACTTTTTATCTAGCATAGGGAATCGGTACTTTATTTTATATTTTTCTTGAAAGTACATTATATCAGCTTTACAAGGATATCAAAATATCATACTTTAATTTTAAATGTTTTTTTTTTACCTATTTAGATGGATGCAAATCAATTATTTTGAAATAACATTTATTTAATGGAGAACTCTTTCCAATTGTTTTGTTTGTAGAGTAAAATAATCCATCTTTCGTTATTTGACCTCATTTGTATCTCTTATAAAAATAAAAGTTAGCAATGCTCTAACAGTTCCGGATAATACCCTGTATAATGTACAAGATACCTGGATTTCTCAACAGATTAAGATGGAGATTTGTTTAAGAGAGGTGATTTTAAAGATTCTGACATTTTGGGAAAATAAAAGTAGGGTATAAATTAACACAAATACAAATTATAGAATTTATTTTTCAAAATAGTACAAAAATATTAATATATTCCAATAGGTGGTGGACCTCCATAGACTAAATTCCATGAGTACGGTTGTTTTACATTTACTCCCGTAACACCTAATAAATTGTTAACAATACCATACATTGAAAAAGCATCTGGCCGGTTATCTCCTTCGGAAGCATACATTATTAAAACTGAAGTGTGAACTGCATCCTTTAATATCGTGTACAATTTGTTTGCAAATCCAGACCCGTAGATCACATACTGTCCATTTTCCACAGTCTCCATAGGTAATATATTCATACTATTAAAATCATGTACATTATTACTCGTAATGTATCTAAATAATCCAGTATTTATATCATGTCTCTCATGAGCAAAGGAACTAGTCAATATAAACACTTCTTTAAAATTATTATTCTGTATAAACGTTTTAAGTTCTTCAAAAAATTCTCCCATGAATTTTTGTATGAGAGTTGTTCGTAATTGCAAAATAGCAATTTTTTTACCTTGACAGTTGCAATCATTTTCGTCCGTGGCATATAATTCACATGCTACACATATTTCTTCATTTGGATCGTAGGGATTTGGTCCTACTGCTGGAATTAAAGCTTTATGATATACAGTTCCAACAGTTTTTAGGTTAAGGCCACATATTAATAAATCATTTGTTAACTGGCCCACATTTCCAACTGACACACTCGGAATTATTAAAGTATAGTCTTTAAAATTTACTTCTTTTCGTAAACGTATCATGGTTTTGTATAGATTATTAAAAAAGTGAAATTGAAATGTCAAATATTTCAAAAAGCTGAATCACTGAAAGAAAACAGAGTTTCTACTGCCATCTGTAATAGCGGGAAAAAGTCATGTTATTCCAATTAATCCAATTTTACGATTTTGTTTTACTTGTCCTAAGAAAAATTATAGTAAAGTTAATATTACCAAATTTTGGCGAGATGATTCTGTTACTGAAGGGTTAGAGATAGAAAGCTACGGTTTGAATTTTTGAAATGTAGACTTTTATCTACCAAAATAAAAATTGAAGCTCTCCTAATAATTTGTAAATATTTGATTTTCGAAAGATACAAAAACTACATGCGATAGAGACCTGCGGTTGGAATTTTTGAAATCCCGAGGTCCCAAAGGGCAGTGATGGGCATTTACACGTAAACTTTAACTGTTTACATTTACGTGTAAATTTATGTAAACAATTGGTAAACTTGTCAACAACGTAAACTATGTATAGTTATTATTGATATAACAAATTATTATTTATTCCTGCCTCGTCAGCCCAATTGGAATGAGAAAATTTTCCAATTGGAAATATTAATTGTTTCCGCGTCATAAATGAGGTACCTTATATCTTGCAACTTAACGCCCATCACTGATCACTTGTATTAATTATAGAAAAGAGGACTTATTTTAGGTCTTCACTTGTGTAGAAGTGAGGACATTATCTTTAGGTCATTACTTGTATTATAGTCATCTGTTTTCATGAGTATTAATAACGATAAAAAATTGTCCCCACCTCAAATATTTCACGGCCCCCATATTTTAAGAGTTGGCTCCACCACTGCCAACATTTGTAAACAAAGTCATCAGAAAAGAATACGTAAAATTGACTTCTTGTTTCTTTGCCGTTTCGGTAGCTGTATTCAATTATTACTTACATTTTGAATCATTCATTTTCTCAAAAAAGGTAGGTACGATTAAATAGGCTGAGCATACGTACTCTCTTTTAGAGTATTATACTCTTTTTTAGGTAATATCCTCTATACTCTTACTTTTTATAAAAAAAATATATTAATATACTACGATTAATTTTACTGCATGTATACATAATAGGCGTTTACGTTTAGTCAGTCAGATTAATCCTGTGGATTAATCCGAGCGATCCAAGTGCTCCCGATCCGTTCGTAAAGTCAGTCGGAGCGTACACATTAGCTTATTTTTAGTCAATCAGATTAATCCGTTGGAACAATCCGATTATTTCAAAACAATCTGATGATCTAGCCGGATTGCTAGGATTTATTAGTGTAACACTAAACAACGACATAAATGTGACAGTTGTATTTAGCGCCACCACCACCAGGCGTCACCACTTAACTTCAGACTTAAATTCCTTACGAAAAGTGTTAACAAAATCTGAGCAATCCGACTAATCATGTGACGTCTCAGATCAATCTGAGCAATTTTGTAGATTGACTAAACGTAAACGCCTATATTGTTTGGTAAACATCGTGGTGTTATTATAGGTTAGTATATAAGTGGTGTAGAGTACGTTCATTTTAACTTCATCACAGGGTATCATAAATTACGTCACCATTCTGCGCGAGAAAACAGCTGATCACATTGACGTACATTGGAGTTTTAAACAATTGTTGTGGAAACCAAACACACAAAACCATGTATTTCCAGTGGCGGATTTAGGCCAGTTAAGGCCCCGGGCGTAGTAAGAATATTGGGCCCCTCAATTAGGAAAAAGTGTAAAGTTAGATTTTTGCGGGGCCCATTAGAGGTCGGGGCCACGGGCGCGCGCCCGGTGCGCCCGCCCTTAAATCCGCCTCTGTTACTAATAACATCCCTCTTATCCTTTTTCAGCCCTCCCCCAAAACATTTTTAAAAAAAGATTAAGACTAAAACAAGCGGATTTTAGCCCTGATTTACTTTTGGCAAAAACTGGAGCAACTTTATTTAATTTCAAACATCTTTCTGAATCATATACAACATCATACCGAATTCCAATTAAATCTGTTCATACAGAGTGATTATTTAATGGCGAGACGACGTCACCGAATTTTACGTGCCTCCTAGCAGAATACTATGGCTATAATAACCTTGAAGAATATTTGATTATGAAGAAAAAAAGATTATGCGCATGCGCGCATAATCGCCTGCTACGATGTGTATGAAACGGCAAATTATTAAAACTTCCAGTGACGTCGTCTCGCCATTAAATAATCACTCTGTATATAAGCGAGTTAAAGACAATTCTTAAATTTGGAGGCCTCTGTGCTTTATATATCTAACTTTCCTGCACCTACGTTTAAAGATTACCTAATTCTACACACAGGTGCAAAATCTCAACGATATCGGTCCATAAATAAGCAAGTAATAGCCGTGCTCTACTTTTGGCCGAAACTGGAGTAATTTTTTTAACTTTTTAGCATCCCTCTACAACACAGATGTAATTTTGTGACCTTATAAGAAATTTAAATATAATCTGCTCGTAAAATAAGCAAGTTATGGATAATTTTTAAATTTGCGGGCCTCCGGAGGCCCCCGAGCTTCGTATATTTAACTTTCGTGCACCTACGTTTAAAGATTACCTAATTCTATACCCCGGTGCAAAATCTCAACGATATCGGTTCATAAATAAGCGAGTAATAGCCGTGCTCTACTTTCGGGCGAAACTGGAGCAGAATTTTTTATCAAAGTCCGAATTTGGTACTTTTAAAGGTACAGGCAGAAGCATCTTCAAGTCCTGATTTCAGAAGTGTGATGTTTTTGAAAATCGGTTCATAAATAAGGAAGTTATAGCTATTTGAACTAGTTTTCACTTAATCTGCTCTAGTTTCAGTCTTAATCCGCCAACTAGACCGCGGATTAAGTGAAAACTAGTTCAAATGCCTATAATTCCCTTATTTATGAAACGATTTTCAAAAAAATCACACTTCTGGAATCACGACATCAAGGTGCTTCTGCCTGTATCCTTAAAAGTACCAAATTCGGACTTTGACAAAAAATTCTGCTCCAGTTTCGGTCGAAAGTAGAGCACGGCTATTACTCGCTTATTTATGGGCCGATATTGTTGAGATTTTGCACCGGGATGTAAAATTAGGTAATCTTTAAACGTAGGTGCATAAAATTGGGATATGTGGTGCACACGGGCCTCAAGAGGCCCTCAAAGTTGAAAAATGTGTATAACTTCCGTACATATTGACTGATTTGGATGAGATTTACTATCGGGGATAAAAGTAAAGTCTTATTGATAAATTTGGCAAAACGGTGTACTAGTTTTTGCTGAAATTGGAGCACGGCTGTAACTTGCCTATTTATGGACCGATATCGCTGGGATTTGGAACAGTAATTTGCAATTAAGTAATTTTTAAGGTTAGATGTAGGAAAATAGAATATGAACAGAACAAGGGCCTCAGGAGGCCCTCAACTTTGAAATGCGTCTGTACCTCTTATTTATTGACTGATTTGAATGAGATTTACTATTGGGGCTCAAAGGAAGATTCTTACTGATAGCATCCTTCTTATCCCTTTTCAGCCCTCCCCCAAAAACATTTTTAAAAAAATTAAGACTAGTAAAATTGGATTTTAGCTCCGATTTACTTTTGGCAAAAACTGGAGCACATTTATTTAATTTTCAACATTTTTATACATCAAAAGATTAATTTGGAGCCTTCATACCGAATTCCAATGAAATATGTTCATAAATAAGCGAGTTGAGGACATTTTTGAAATTTGGTAGTTTCAGGAGGCCTCTGTGTTTTATAAATCTAACTTTCCTGCACTTACGTTTAAATATTACCTAATTCTACACCCCGGTGCAAAATCTCAACGATATCCAGTGGCGGATTTAGGTCAGTTAAGGCCCCGGGCGCAGTAAGAATATTGGGCCCCTCAATTAGGAAAAAGTGTAAAGTTAGGTTTTTGCGGGGCCCATTAGTGGCCGGGGCCCCGGGCGCGCGCCCATTGCGCCCGCCGTTAAATCCGCCTCTGTGTATTTCAAATACATTTTTACCCAACAACAGTAAGTGACGCCACTGAAATGTGTTAAGCTAGCTGTTGTTAATGTAATGGACGAAATTTGGTTTCTGCGCAAGGGACTGCGTAATATTTGCCTGTGATGAAGTTAACTTGAACGTACTCTAATGATGTAAAATTGATATGAAGTGTGAATTTTCACACATTTCAGGGTTTTGTAGGTATTTAATGTGTGTAAGAAGTCAACAGAATCAACTAAGACATTTTTTTTCTATAATCACATCAAAATCAACAGATTTTTGATAATCATTTTTATTAGATATTTGAGTATTAACTAAGAGCTTCCATTTAATTTGTTTAAAATAAATTTAAATGATTTGCGAATATTACGTCATTAGAAAATATAAATTAAATATATTATTATTATTATTTTTTTTTATTTAGGCTCAAATACACCACTACCGTTTTGCCGAGACATGTATGCTAATCCATCCATTAAAATTCTCGAAGTTGAAATGATTTTTTTTTCAGAAAGATGTCAACAAAAAACTACTTACAATCGTTGAAACTATCAGCAAAACTACAAAAAATTGAAAACTTTCTCAGTACCAACTTTGGAATTTTGGAAGATTCATATTCAGCCACATTGCAAAACACAAAACAGAAATGTAAAATAAATCAAGAAGAAATATCATTAGTTGATGAACTAGAAGAAAAGAACAGAAAAAAAGCCCGAAAACTACACTCAAAATTAATAAATACAAAATTAGAGACCCTAAAAATTTCAAAATCAAAAAAGGAATGTAAAAATCTACATCTGCATAATTTGAATTTAAGTCTTACTGAAGATTGCCTCAAATCTTGTCTCTTATGTCAAAAAACTATGGACGCCATTTGCAAAATAAATCTTAAAAATAAAGAAACAAATATGGAACATAAAATCACTGAAGAAGTTTGTTTTAAAAAGCCAGCAGATGTAAAAATCTCCAGTTCAAGTCCCAAAACCAAAGAATCAAAAACCGAAAATATGGAAACAAAAAATACTTTAAATTCTGTTGTTATCAAAGATGAAGACGTGTTTCTTTTTAAAAGAATTGAGCTTTGGAAAAGATATGGAAACCCATGGATAAATGAATTGTATGAAATCACTGATAATTCTGTTCGGGAAAATTGGGAAAAGAGAAGGACTGAGGAAGGAGAGAAGAAAGAAGGATTTTGGAATATTTGGAAAATACCAGAAATATTACCAAAACCACAAAACTAAAAATTTAAAAACATTAAATTGTAAATAATTAATTTATATTAGTCTAATTTTATATGGAATGTTAAAAATATTTATTTTTATTAGTGTTCTTCTTGTATTAAATATGTAGTGTATTAAATATGAAAAAAAGAGTGGTATTATCTCATTTTGTAATACGAAACTAAGAGGGAAATTTAATTTTTTATGTTGTATATTTAAAATATCATATTAGGGTGGTAATTCTGAAATGGCATCTTTCAAAATATTTGACATGTTAATCACAATTTTGACATGTCAATAGCAATTTTGACATGTCAATTTGATATCTGGCATATGTAGTATTTGAGTGAATATAACCTCGATATAATGAAACTTAACCAAATATTCAAAAGCCAGGTTTACAAGTTCACATGTTTCCATAAGTCTATTTACACCACAACAGTCACCAAAGTAACCAGATCTATGGTGTATTTCAAATTAGAAAAAGTAGATAGCGCTGCGAACCGAGTACGATTTACACTGGTCAAATACAGTATAGCGGGAAATTTAAAGTTACAACTAGGGCATGGGCGTAGTAACTGAGCAAGTGATTTTTTTTAATATAAAAAAGGTCCAGATATTGAAATAAACAAGGCAGATAATACACTTACGTTATTTATACAACATAAATTCAGTTTAATGGGAAATTTGAAAAAGTTAAAACAATATTAATTTTTAAAAATTGTGTACTATATATAAAAGAGATTTGGCTAAAAGAGTTTAAATAAAGCAATAAAACAAACAATATATCTTCAGAGCTAAAATGTCTTATTTAAATATTTATTGTAAATAAAAATTAAAAATATATTTATATATGAAGGTCTAAAAATTATATCAATAACTTCTCCTTTGGGCACAATCAGCTGGGCTGTCTCACATTAGTCCTCTATATTGATCTGTTAATTGTCAAGTGTCAAAAAATATTTATATCTCAGATAACCTAAAAAATATATAACTGCGTAAAAACAAATTACATGGAGAATTGTCTCCATAAAATCTTCGCCAAGAATATAAATAAAAGTCTTAATATATAAATAATAACAAAATATACGAACAAAATTAAATAATATTATCTGTCTCATTTTGTAATACGGAACTAACAGTAAAAGTTCATTTTTTATGTTGTATATTGACAATACATTTATAATATTGTCATAGTATTGGTTCACATGGATACGCCAAAGTCTGTTTACACCACAACAGTCACCAAAGTAACCAGATCTAGTTTCGTATTACAAATTGAGACGGATTATATAAATAATATATATTTCCAGTGTACGACACTGAACATCTGTCAACTTGGACTAAAAACAATATTTTAACAGTGTAATAGGGATGTCGTTCTAAACCAATCCGAAGCAAGGACAAACAGCTCCTATCTTCTTACACACATTTTTCTAAGGTGATATGAGTATAGTTTCGTATTACAAAATGAGACAGATAAAAAAATAATTCAAACAATAATATGTACAAATATTTTTATTAATAGATTAAATAAGAGTAAATTATAATTATTTGAGATATAATAAATTATTTTAGTAACAACATTATTTTTTTTAATATTAAAATATGTATATACAGACAGTATTCGCTTTACACGGTATAAAAAGGACCAAGCAAGCTAAAACCGTGTAAAACGATTACATTTAAAATACGATTATCTAAATTTGTACCATATTATTGTGGGACTGGTTATATGACTATAGCGTGGTAACTGAAATTAGTGGTAATCGAAACCGTGCACAGCGAGTACTGCCTGTATATTTATTAACTCCAATAACAAGGTTTTGTAACTGATGGACCAATTATGTCTATAACTGCATTATATGTAGAAGCTAAACCTCCTACAATTCCAACAAATATTAATTCCCAGATGTATACTTTTTCATGGAGGGGTATTTTCCTAAAAAAATATATTAATTAGCATTTCATCTGGTCTAAAACGAGATCAGTTCAAAATATGCATATACCTTTCTGGCCAAGTTGGATCTTGTTGTTTACAAAGTTTCCAATAAAAGAATGGTGGTAAAATAAATGTTAATAAAGTAACTGTTGATCCTCCAACAAGAGATAATATTTTTCCAAATTTCGGAATAGTTTCACCAACAAAAATCATTAATAACATAATGCAAGTACGAATAACATTTCTCTTCCAATGACACCCTAAAAAATAAAAAATATTTAATACATTATACCTGCGCCTACCCAGAATTTTTTTCTTGGGGGCGGCTTAGAAGACAATTGTTTTACAGGGGCAGGGATGTACTGGGACCTATATTTTTATCGAGAAATTACTGACCCTACCAGCTCATTCTAACACGACCAAAAACAAAAATTGATGTGAAGTGTGAATTTTCACACATTTCAGGGTTTCACAGGTATTTAGTAAGTGAATGATGATTATTTGGGATGCCAAAACAAATTTTATGTTAAAATATTTTTTTTAATTTTAATTCGAATGCCTAGTACCATTACTTAGGTTTCTAAATATGGGCAGTATTTTTTTATATAGCAAGGTTCATTAAGATTTTGAAAATTGCGCCTATGGCTTCCATTGGTTGTTTTAAGTCATAAATCCGCTCCTCTGATTTCGTGTATACAATTTCAACTATTTTCACTGGTTATTAAATTTACGCTTTTAAAAATTAAATGCAACATTTGCCCAAATATAACTAGAATTTTGAAAAAATAATTTAAATAAAATAAAATGCAAAAAAAACAGAAAAAATAAAATTGTCTCGAGATCGGATCGAACCTTAGTTTGCAAATTAGAACGCGAGCATGCTAACCATTATACTATCAAAGCATGCTGGTTAATGTGTTACATAAGTTATTAAATATTTTACATGGTCAAGCAAAAAACACAAAAAATGCTTTATTTTCTGAAAACATAATCTGATCAAAAATGCCTGTTGTAACCTACTATTCCGGTTCACACAAATGTACATTACTTAAAATTTTACAGATTTTTAGTGTAAACCATCTGGGCCACAGGGTGTGGGACAATTTTTTTTTTGCACAACTTTGGCAAAAATCGCTTCAAAATAATTTATTTTGCAAAAAGAAAATTTTGATCATTAATCCACGTACATTACCAATACACTATCCAAGCAATTCAATAACATAATTTCAAATATTCATGTCCCAAAAGATAGGAAATATCTTGTGGTAAGCAGAGCCGCAGTAAGGGGGGGGGGCGACGGCCCCTAGCGCACTAAGGAAAACGGCGCCGATGAGCTTGACTAAGGGCCGCCACATTGCGAAAGGGAGGACCTTTTTTTTTTGCTCTTCACTTGGATTTTGGGAGGTGAGGACCTTTTTTTTTGCGCTTCACTTGGATTTTGGGAGGTGAGGACTTTTTTTTTTGCTCATCATCTAGATTTTGGGCGCGGTGAGAATCTTGTTTTTGCTTATCACTTACATTTATTTGCCAAGGGCGCCCCTAGCGCCAGTTTTCCTTACTGCGGCTCTGGTGGTAATAGCAACCGATAATACCCAAGTCAAGTATGAATAAAAAATAAGAAATACAACTAAAATAATTAATTATAAAATTCCCTATATTAAAAACATTACTTAAAAAATATACGTTTTATTAGTTCTTAATAAGAAGTTTTAAAAATACGAATAATTGTACTGAAAAAAATGGAGAATTAAAAATTTTATATCGATAATTTACTAAGCTACTAATAAATCAAATAGAATTATATCCTAAGTTTGTCCGCTCCTTGGTGATATACGTACCATGTGGCATTTGAAGTATTTCTTCAACTTCTTGGCAGACTGGATTGATAACAATTAAGAATGCCAATACCAAATGAATTGCCATTGATAAATTTGCTAGAGTAACCAGAGTTGTTCGGGATAAAGACATTATCACATTTGGTTCCACTATTTCACCATAGACAAAATATCCACCAATTGTAACTGGCATATACAATACTATCACAACTAAAAAAACAGAAATATTAAATTCTATAGTTCGGAGTACAGTTAATGCTGAATGGTATACAACAATTTGTTTGGCAGAATTCATCGACAAAATCATGAAAAACAACCAATAACGTCGCATTCTTCATCATGACAATGTAAGCTCCCACACGGCACTTCATACAATTGATTATTTGAAGGAGAAAAACATCGAATTATTGTCTCATTGACCGTATTCACCTGATTTATCCTTAACGACTTTTTTTTGTTCCCCAATACCAAACAAAAAATGCGTGGACAGCGATTCATTTTTTTGATTTCATCACCTGAAGAAGCCTTCGAAAACCATGTTTTTGAGATACCAACAGTTGTGGAAAAAATGTTTCGAGAATTGGTTTAAACGCATGCAAAAGTGTATAAATCTTAAAGGCGAATATTTTGAAAAGCAATAAAACAGTTTGTTCAAGAAAAAAAATTTTCTTTCTGTATTTTGTAAAAACTTAAAAGATAGCCCTCGTACTAATTTAAAAGGTGTTAAATTCTTACCTATAAAAGCGATAAGTACACTAATTGGAAATTTCTTTTTCTGTTCCATATCATTTTGCAATGTTGGGAAAGTGGAAGCACCCCCAAAAGCAAAAAGTAATGTCCCAAATGACAAGAAAAAATCGTGAAATCCATGAGTTTTGTGTAAAACTGGTTCAGTAGCTGTTATACCGTCCATTAATAGCTGTATTACAATAAGTATACATGCTAATGCAGTTGTAAATAATGCACCAACTCCAACGGCCCTATAAAATAATATTATTATTATAAAAAATCTTGATTAGATGAGTTACGTCCGTAAGTTAGTAGTTATAGTTGAAGGTAATGGGATTCGGACCAGTCAGAAAATAAAAACAAATTTATTAACTTCACTAACGTTTCGATTTAGCTCTGATGAAGATTTAAATTAAATCGAAACGTTAGCGAAGTTAATAAATTTGTTTTTATTTTCTGACTGGTCCGAATCCCATTACCTTCAACTATAATTATAAAAAATATACATAACAATTAAATAAAAAAAATAATAAGCCCTATTTTTCAACCGCCGATACGCGACATTTTAATAAGAATTTACAGCTAATAAAACTTACATATAAAATTATACATTTTTATAATTTTATTTGGCCATAATTCTGGAATCTACTTTTTAAGAAAGCTATATTTTTTTTTGTATATTACGTTATGTAACAACAAAATAGCGACATTTTTAAATTCTGATGTCGAAAAGAGCTACTTTTATTGAAAAATGTAGCACCATTTCGTGACAAATGGTTGGTAAGATTGTTCGTACCTTAAACGGCATTAGTTAGGGGTCATAATCCTGAAATAACATTGTTGTTTTTTTGATTCTACAGTAAATTATATATCTCAGTAATCCATGCAAATTGGTAGAAATTAGTGTTTTTGTTGCTATGTTAGTTCTTCAGATGTTATTTTTTTGTTTGTGACAGAAAGATTATTAGTTTTTCAGAAGTAAGTCTATTTTCTATTTATTTTGAATCATAATTTTTTTCTAAGTGATCATTTTTGAATCAAATGTACAAAAACACAAATTGTAAAAATAAAATGAAGTTGGAAGAATAATACTTGCTACTTTGTGAAAATTTTTAAGAATACTACTTGAAAATTTAAATAGCATTACATTTTTACAAGTCTACCGAAAGTAAGTTCATCCCTTAAAGGGTAATATTAATTAAAAACTCAATTATGTTAAAATTATTAATTTTTTGTTCCCATCTGACAGCGGTGAATGAAACAATAGTTTTATTCGCGGATGAAGTCTCTTATGGTTGGTTTATATACGGAACAAGAATAAGGAATAGGAAATAAGAATAGTACACAAGATGTTAAAACATGGCTGCGCCGTATATCGGTTTATGTAGAAATGAAATTTAACTTAAACACAAGAATAGTTGGTAACATTTAACATTTTATTCCTATTCCAAGAATAAGAGACCATAAGCATGCGCACAATGGTCAAAATGTCGGCCGTAATAAAATTTGTTCAACAGATGTTTTCCAGCTGTGATCAGAAGGTTGGAAACAACAATATAATGTGTGAAACACAAGCTAATAAATTTACAAAATCTTCTAAATCCATTTTACTGAAAACGAAATTTTTTTAAAGGTTGTATTAAACACAACAACCTGTCAAACGACAACCCATAAACACAGGCCAACGCAAGTACGCAGGCGCAGCGACGAAATGTTATGTCCGATATAAACGGTTTCATATTTTTTATTCTTGTGTACTATTCTTATTTCCCATTCCATATTCTTGTTCCGTATATAAACCAAACATAACAGATTAAAGCAACATACGCATGCGCAATATGTTTGAAATATTTATGCATCATTTTCATGGTGGTATCACAAGCGTGATTGGTGTTGAGGTGTTGTATCTGAAACTTTCATGATGGCATTAGAGGCGTGATAAGTGCGCGTACTCGACTCCGACAGCAGTTGTATCTAACCTAAAAGATTATACAATTATTCGGAGTAAACGGTTATTAAATTTCATTAAATATATCATCAAATCGAAGCAGACGTCTAACTTATGTATATACATATTTACACTTACTGCGATTTTGCTACAATTAATTTTTTATTGTACTAGATACTGTAGTACTGTTTCAACTTATTACGTATGTTTTAGTGTTGAATTTTTGTTAGAATGTCGACAAAAGAATGTCGTGAAAAACTATAAAAGCAGAACAAGCTATAGTATTTTAGGCCAGAGTTTCCCAAATTGTGCTGTTTCCGCGACGAATTCTTCTCGTGAAAAGTGCTTCGCGGCTCAAAAAGTTTGGGAAACTCTGTTTTAGGTTGTCATTCAAAACAGGACAAAGATAGGCATCATAGTTTTTTTTTCTTCTCTTAAGAAAAACCGAGGGAAAGTTAATATTAAATCCAGATTGGGAAAATATTTGGTTATGTACAAGAGGAAGATGTGGGAATACATTTTCAATTACGGCAAAAAAAATTATTTATTTTATTTATTTTATATCGGCCTATTTCTGCAACAAGGCTAATCGCCGATTACGGCAAAAAAGTAACTGATACTTTGCGAGTCCGTTTATTGCATTTGTCGCAGAAAAACAAAACTGCACTATTATGCTTGCAACTGCAAGTTGCATATTTAACTTTTAGCTGCTCCTATCCAACTAAAACTAATTTTATTTCATGAGGCAATGAACATAATGCACTTGTTTACAAACATAATCCATATATTGTAAATTCAGATAACTGTCGCTCAGCTTCTAATGTACCACATAAAATTACGTACCCGACATTTAACACCTACTCAACTACAAATTACACTTCAACAAATCTACTGAAATAGGGGATAGGCATGACTTTTTAAATATTTTTATTATATTCCTCTTGTTGCATATAACATAAAAAACAGTTTTGCATTTTTTTTTTTAATTTGAAGGCTTCAAAAAATCATAAATGTATGTAGGGCGCGAAAACCACGTGTGACGTCATACCCTACATAAGTACTGCGTACAACCTACCCAGTGTACAGCGTACAGCCTACACAGTCTGTCGTGAACTTATTTGCTTGTATAACTTTTATAGATTGTGTAAATTTAGAGTGATTTTAATTAAAATAAAGTTTAATTCTATAAAAACAATTTATACATGTTTACCGAATTAAATTTTACATTAAAATATATAACCTATATTGCAGTATTTCAATTATGCCTCTAACGATTTGTAACTTCATGTAAACAATGTAGTAAAATTCTGACATCTAAATTACATAAATATTTACATTTTACATTGTGTTGCAGCGTTTATTGTTTACATAAAGTTATAGAATACATAAATGGTTTACTTACAAGTCTGTTTTGACACCACGTATTTCTTCAGCACTGTAGCATTCATTATTTTTAATATATTCCATGAGCATAAAAGCATCAATGTTGGGTAAATTATCACTCTGAGCCCAAACAAAATCTTTATCTGCCATTTTAATAATAAAAGCGTGAAAATTTTTTTAAACACAAATACAAAACTCTCGAACAATACAATATACACACGTGTAAAGATTATGTTGTAGTCTGGGCTGTCTGGGGTTTGACGTCATGCTCAGTCGTATTTACTCGATAACCTTCGCGTTGTGGTCGGTTTATTTCAAATTTACAATATTTTAATTAAATAATTTGGCTGTAATATTAATTAAAATGTGATTTTTGTTTTGTTAGGTGACATAACTAACATTAACATATCAAAAAAATGTAGTTTTAAGGAAATATAAATTTTATGCGTATCCCCTATTAAACTTTAAATACTGTAATTTGATGCCCACCTTCTGTTATACATCTCGATACATGTGTAGCGCTTAAAAATTCAAAAATGTCGCAAATATTTACTCGCATTTTAATAAAGTAAAAATGTACTGTGTTTAAATTAACCTGTTCGCTATGAACAAAATGACGGCTGAGTACTAGAGTCAACAGCCATATTGCCTTAGATCACAGCGCCGCCACCGGTAATGTCACTTTTCAATAGTCTATATCGTCTTTACTTTCCTGAACGGACCAAGGTCACAAAAATTTGCCCCATCAACATCAAACGAGCCGACAACAAGTGAATCTACAAGTATATACTGTGCCACTGCTTTAAAATATACCTTCTGACCACCCTAACTATACAATACCTATTGTAACATTTTTATTTTTAGGTTCTTTTTTTTCAAGATGATCATACAAAATTACATCATACTCATATTTCTTCATTTATACATAACATTAAAAACAGATGCAGCACATGTTCGCAAAAGAGAGGTAACGACAGAAAATATAAATTATTTATCAGAAAATATAAAAATGAGAGAAAATGACGGAACGAGTGAAATGAAACTAAACAAAATAATAAGAATCAAAAAGTCACCAGAAGAAGATCAAGCAAATCAAGTAGTATCTGATGAGAAATCAACACCAGATACAAATGCAAATGTTGTTCACGATGAAACAACCTTGGAGTCTAACGTAATCAGTAGTAATGATATCACAGGTAATATGTACGGAATGTTGTACTCCAAGTTTTGTCCACAAATATTTATACGAGTGCAGATTTATATCAGGTCTGGGAAAAAGTTCGTAGCGTTTTTTTTGTAAAATTCAACTGGTTTTGTTATACTGTAAAAATGAATTTATTTAAACCAAATATGTTCCGCTATTATCGACAACGTTTCGCCATTTTTCGGGTAGAGCCATGATGCCATCGGTGAATCCTTCTGTGGTTTCTGGTTGAAAAACTGAATCAAGTGGTTTTCACAGGCTTCTTTTGAAACCAGCTTAATTCCATTGAGAGAATTCTGCAGAGATCGGAATAGGTGATAGTCAGAGGGTGCTATGTCTGGACTATACGGTGGATGCAACAAAATTTCCCAACCAAGCTCTTGCAATTTTTGACGGGTCATCAAAGAAGTGTGGTCTTGCGTTATCATGATGAAAGACAACACCTTTCCTATTATTCAATTCGGGCCGTTTTCTTTTAATTGTCTTGCGTAATCTCTCTAGTTGTACACAGTAGAGTTGAGAATCAATCGTCTGACCAACTGGAAGTAGCTCATGGTGGACGATTCCCTTCCAGTCCCACCACACACACAGCATCACCTTGTTCGGCGTCAATCCTCGCTTCGCGAACGCTTGTGACGGCTCACCATCCCTTGTCCACGATCTTTTACGCTTCCGATTGTCGTACGTGATCCATTTTTCATCACACGTTTCAGAAATGGCTCGATTACATTGCGTTTCACCAGCGCATCGCAGATGTTAATGGTCTGTCATGTTTTTCGCGATCAACTCATGAGGAACCCATATATCGAGCTTCTTTTTGTAGCCAGCTTTCCGTAAATGGTTCAAAACAGTTTTGTGGTCAATGCTTAGCTCCGTACCAATATTGACACTGCTGATATGCCTATCTTACTGGACTTTTTCAAGAATTTCATTTTTTCACTGATTGGACGACCAGAGCGTGAGTCATCTTTCACATTAAAATTACCAGAACGAAAGCGAACCATTTACGCGCAGCAGATTTTGATAAAGTACCTTCACCGTACACAGCACAAATTTTTTCACGTCTGCGCAGCGTTCTTCCCCTTGTAATAATATTGCAAAATCTAGTGCAATTTTTCATTACTTTTCTCCATTTTCAAACGCAAACAATTTTCCAACCACTGCACAAATTTTAATGTTTAGACACTCAAAGTAACGCCCGAACTGTCACCTTTCCAACGAGCGCTTAGTGGTGTCGCTGCGATCTGTGTTTCCTGAGTTATTTGCAATTGGCGCCGTCTATCGGTAAAAACGCCACGAACTTTTTCTCAGACCTGATACATACATATTTAATGGAACAAACCTCATGAAAATGGTGAATTAAGATTGTAGTCAAATGGTCCGGATGTAAAAATATTTTACACAAAAAAAAAGAAACATTGTAAAATAAAAAAATGTAACGACGCAACTTCGAAAAATCTATGATGCAGAGCAAAAATTTGTGTATTTTTAGGAGCGTGGCAAGTTCGAAACGCAAAACGAAACTACGCAAAGCTAAGTGCTCTGCGTATAAATTTGCACTCGCATAAATATTTTATCGTATAAATGCTGGCGTAGAAAATTTCTTAAATCAATAAGGAAGATGCAAACAAGATTAGAGATGGGAATTTCGGTTCAGTTTGCGGAACCGGATCAGTGGAGGTCGTTCAGTTTGTTGAGCCGGTTCATTGATCCGGCTCAGTGATCCGGATGTAAACATGTTTCCGAGACACAGGTCGGTCGTTAGTTCGTAGGTAGAACGTCGCTTAGAGCCGGCTCTTGCTTAGAGCCGGTTCTTGCAATATATGAACTGTAAACATGATCCCGAGACACAGGTCAGTCAGTTGTCGGTCGTTCGCTCGTAGGTAGAACATCGCTTAGCCCCGGCTCTTATCTAACATTTTTGAAACAAACAATTCACTTTATGTAGCTACTGTATTTTAAACCAGATGTGTTAAGTTTATGGCAATGTTTATTGCCCTTATAAATCGGATATCTGGGATTTGGGCAATATTTTTAAAAATTTTATATAGTATGGTTGTAAGAAAATACATACTAAGCCTATTAGTTTCAAATAAACTGCCCTATAAATTGATAACAAAATACACTTTATGATAATACATTACAAGCCGAGTTCTCGCGAAGTTCAACATGACATCGATCCAGATCCGGATCACTCCGGTCACTGCTCACAATCGCCCGACCAATCGTATCCTTGAAACTATACAGTAAGCCGTGAGCCGACTCATTTCAATTTGGTGAATCGTGTCACTTCGGTCAGTGTACTGAGCCGGCTCAATGAGCCGGTTCGTTCATGAACGACCCATCTCTAAACAAGATATCTAATTCAAAATTATATATTGTAGCCCAGCTAGAAACGGTCCTCAATGCTAAAGGTGTTGGACGACGTGCTGAAGACATAACGATAAGACCCATGTACGACATAAAGATATCTGACGCCCCACTGGAAATTGGAAATTTACCAAGCTCAGTCGAACCACTAGAAAAACTGGAGGATCTGAAAGCCGTACCAGGTATGTAACGAAAATATTCAAAATCCTGCGGGGTTGTGTCCAAGACAAGATCGCGTCTTTTAACGTAAGTTTATAACAAGTGTGTGGTAGCAGTTGGTTTTGACTAAAGCCCGGACAAAAACAGTTTCTAGGAAATTATGGTCTATTTCAAATTTAAAAAAAAGTAGATAGCGCTGCGAACCGAGTACGATTTACACTGGACAAATACAGTATAGCGCAAAATTTTAAATAAGTTACAACTAGGGCATGGGCGTAGTAACTGGGTTATCAAGTGTTTTTTTTTTTTAATTTAAAAAGGTTAATAAGATATTGAAATAAACAAGGCAGATAATACACTTACGTTATTTATACGACATAAATTCAGTTTAATGGGGAATTTGAAAAAGTTAAAAAAAAAATAATTTTAAAAATTATGTACTATATATAAAAAAAGAGATTTGACTAAAAGAGTTTAAATAAAGCAATAAAATAAACAATATATCTTCAGAGCTAAAGTTTCTTATTTAAATAATTATTGTAAATAAAAATTTAAAATATATGTATATATGAAGGTCTAAAAATTATATCAATAACATCTTCTTTGGGCACAATCAGCTGGGCTGTCTTTTGGCCTCACATTAGTCCTCTCTCTTGATCTGTTAATTGTCAAGTGTCAAAAAATATTTATATGTCAGATAACCTAAAAAATATATAACTGCGTAAAAACAAATTGCATGGAGAATTTTCTCCATAAAATCTACACCAAGAATATAAATAAAAGTCTAAATATGTAAATAATAAAATATATGAAAAAAATAAATAAATAATATATTTCCAATGTACGACACTGAACATTTGTCAACTTGGACTAAAAACAATATTTTAACAGTGTAATAGGAATGACTATCTAAACCAATCCGAAGCAAGGACAAACAGCTCTTCTTACACACATTTTTCTACTTTGAAATAGACCATAGTTTGTTCTTACAAAAGTGAACTGCTTATAACTATGATATTATTTATCTTTATGACATATGTCAAATGAAATGACAGTTTAAGAAAGTGAAATTTTTTACCATGTTTTAATACCAACATGACATACAATTTCAAAGGTGCAAACTATTGAATGTATCAATTTGTAATTTTTACCAAAATATTTTAAATATTTCCAACCAATTTTAAATTCACACAAATGTCACCTAGTGACACTGATATGAATGACCAAACTCGGCCGGTAATTCTTGGTAAAAATTATAAATTTAAGGAGAGTTTTACTCAATACATTACATTTACATTATTGAAAATTTAAAACGTTAATCGTAGAAATAAAAAAATAAAGCATTAAAAAAATAATAATAAAGAAAAGAAAGTCACATTTTTCTTACTTACTTTCATCAAAGCCAAATATTTTTTAAAATAATTATTTTTCAGCTACTAATAATTTTAATTTATATTATTTTTGTGTAAACAAATCAATTAACAACTATTATAATTACGCGTTATATGTCAATATAAATTCGGTGAGCTTCGGAATATTTCGTTACATTTCGCTTCAATTGTTTTAGATTTCAGACAACTTCCACGCACCCACGCAATCATGGACACACGTTGGCGTTTTATATTATAAATAAAAACATATCTTTTATTTTCTTTCATGTCCTTTTTTAAGAATTTTTTTCATTTGTTTTCTTTTTATGTTGCAAACATTTTTTAAAAAAATACCTTCATCGGTAGGACAATATTTATCTAAATAAATGTTGAATCATGCACATTTTTTTTCTTAAGAATAAATTGATATTCACATATATATAAACATAAATTCGTAAAACTATTTAAAAATCAAGAAATATTATAAATTATTAGGATATATTAACATTTATTCCATGTAACCCAATACAAATATGGAATAAAAATGGCGGCTACAGTTCATATGGCCACACTGTCTTTATACAGTCACTGTAGAAGATTCCTTCAGATTTCAATCGAGCATTACGTTACACGGTACATTACAGGATTGGTGCGGTAATCTGGACCCAGCTTAAGATGACAGCTACATAAACTACGTTATTAGACTGATCTATTGTTTATCAGCAGTTTCGTTTTAATTAGTTTATGATATAAATAAAATGTAAAATTGCAGATGCGGGTGACTTGCGAGTTACGCCATTTGAGGGTGAAGATGATACTACTACAATAAAGCCGCCGGTAACAAAAAAAAAACCAGCCCCAACTAAAAAAAAACAACCTAAAGCTACAACACCTGCTGTGAGGGCACGAGCAAATCATCTCTACGCAGAATCCTTTGCAGTGAACATCGCAATTTTGTTCTACATATATTTCTATTAAATCAGAGATTATCAAAATTTCACAATACGTAAAACTGAGTTTGTTTGCGGAATAAAAAATGTTACCATGTGTGTGTAAATTATTAGTAATTAAATTTTTTTAATTGCGAATTATTGTACCTAATTTGCTTATTATTTGGAAATACACTGCATATCGTTTATAACGACGTTGAAGGGACCAATGGAACTCGGTCATTATAACCGTAGGTCGCTATATCCAAATACTATACGAAGTGTGAAAATTAAGTAACCGGACTGATTTTTATTTTATTTTATTTTTTTTTTATTCGAATATTATAGCAATTCAGTATTGTCTCCTTCAAAATAACTTCCTTTGGAAGCCACACAGCGCTGGAAACGGTTCTTCCAATCCTCATAGCAGTGCTGGAACTCGGCTACTGTATTAGTTTTCAGCTGGTCGGTTACGGACGTTTGAATGCTTTCGAGTGTCCCAAAATGACGTCCCTTGAGGGGTTTTTTTCAATCTTGGAAAGAGGAAAAATTCACAAGGACTCAAGTCAGGCGAATAAGGAGGCTGAGGAGCCACAGGAATGTTCAACTCTTCCCCAATCATTCTGATTGTCATGTATCATTTTCATTCTGGTGTTGGAAGCGTGGAACAAGAAATTCATCCAATAGGATCGCTCTATTTTGAAAAAACCCGTACCATGGTGTCGTAGGCACGATGTTAATAGCGCGATGTCGCAAGTTCAGAAATTTCAACTCTAGCGCTGGCCGCACCGTTGAAACCATAGAAACAGATATATTTTTTCGGAATGGTGAGATCTTTAGCGAGACATTTATATTAATTACCTAAAAAAAAAATTAAAAAAACGTAAATTAATGTAGCGAAATAGCGACTTTTACAATGTTGTCGGCAGTCATAAAGTTTATTATTATGGATTCGGTTTCAAATATTTGATCTGCAGAAATGTCATGCAGTGGGTATACTAATAATACACCCCCAAGCAGGGACCAACAGTATCTTCATTCTAAACTGTGATGTCAAGTAAAAAAGATTGTGTATTAAATTCTTTTCTTGTAATTGATGTAACTGTCTGTTTTTTGTGTCTTATTTCTTGCAACAAGTTAAAATAATCTCCCTGTTGCCTTCTGTTTCTATGTATATATGGGACGTACCCACCATCGCTTTTCTTCATATCGCAATAAGTCTAAATATGCATAAAAAAGAGCTAGACGTCTCCTTCGGTTTGACGACATATTTAATGAAATTGAATAACCGTTTACTCCAAATACTTGTATAAACTTTTAGGTTAGATTTAGGTTAGATACAAATGTTATCAAAACCGAAAACGCGCACTTATCACGCCTCCAACCCCACCATGAAATTCGAACTTGTAAATATAACACCACGCCTCTCACCCCTGTCGCACCTTTGACACTACCATGAAAATGATGCATCAACCGACGATCTGAACGCACGAGATCCCGGATTCTGTCGACATTTTCATCGGTTCTTGAAGATGAAGACCATCCGCTGCGTGATTCATCTTCAATCAACTTTCTTCCTTCTGAAAATGCCTTAAACCACCTAAAATCCTGGGTCCAAAATCCACGGCCAACCTGATATTGTTATTCTCAATAATTCTAATGTGATTTTGGTAACACAGAAGAAGCCGAATGTCTCGGAGAGCCAATATAAAGTACGAACAATCAAGATCCGAAAAATGTGTTTATTATAATTATTAAAAGTATACATTACCAAAAATCCTTTGGGGATCCTAACCACATCGCAGGAGTTAATATAAATGATATTAAGAGAAACCATATACAAAAACTCATCCGGGGAAATAAGTCCTGCATAATTTCGTGGATTATCTGAGAAGAAAGTAATAGATATACGGTTCCTGCTCCGAAGAGTGTTAACTGGATACTTCCAGAGACCAACATCCTAAAAAAAAAAACTTGTTTATGCATATTTTCAGGACCACCACAATATTATGTACACCTCAAAGAATAGTAATCAGGAAATATTATGCAGCAAATAAAACAAATACTCCCTATGTCCGAAAATAAGAGTCCCATTTTAATTTAACTGTGTTATTCGAGGCTAAGGATCAATGCTAGGGATTGATGGACATTAAAAACAAAGAATATAAAAGTTTTACTGACTCCATATACCGGTGAATTATTTAAGGAGCAACATACAGTCTGTTCCAAACGCTTAAGCGGAACTAGATTTTGCAATCTAGTTACTTTCATCGTTTAAATCGTGCCTTTCGGCCGTTTTGTTTAAGCTTTGTAAATCATACTTACAATAAACATTTTTTGGTTAAGGTTAATATCATTTTAAAATGTCATTTTCTTTATATTTTGATTTTGTGTCATTCTTAATACAAATTTCCTATTTATTTATTTTTTTGTCATTAAAATATCCAAAAAAAATATTTAATTTTGACATATGTCATTCGTTTCCATGGTTTCATTGTTGGAATTTTAAATTTTGACATCCCAACGTGAAAAATGAAATAACCCAAGCAAGGTCCGTTCTCGTGACAACCTAAAAGAACTAAATTCCCATTTAGTTCCGCCTAACCGTTTGGAACAGACTGTACATGTTTCACAAGGATCAGCCATAAAACAAATGCTTATCGTATCCATAGAAAAGACAAAATATATTTTTTTAAATATTTTGTGGACTTAGGTACTAAGGACTTTTTTTTTTAATTACTGGGATTGTGAGGTCTCACCTTCCCCATTTTCCAGAAGCCCTAAAAGCAATAGTGGCATAAGGATTTCTTGTCTTTTTTCTATGTTGAGGGTATCTTTCTTCTAAAATATCCCAACACGTACCTAGTCGACTTCCTCCATAGCCAGCATTAACACAGAATACTACAAGTAACACAAAGCCTATCCAACCTGAAAAAAAAGTTATTTAATTAACACTGTAAGTACCTGTACATGTTTTTCATATATAATAATTTCCAAATTGTTTAATACTCCGACAATATAAAAGTATGGATGGTAGTGCGACATACGGCGTATTTAGGTGCCCGCACAACTTCCGTACATTTGTGTAAATACTACATATAACTATGAAATTACATCACAGTAGGGATTGTGTCCTGTTGGAATGGCTAAATTTTATAAAATTAAATAAATAAAATAAAAACATCCCAAATATAGGTAATTTCGGAATAAAAATTATTTTGCAGGTGAGGACCGAGTTTTGAACACCACACTAGACTCTACAGTGTAGATTGTAGTGTTCAGTTATACGTTGTGATTCAACCTATTGTTTGAATTACTTTATATTTTTGTTTTTAAGGTATCAAAGGGGAATAAAGCATTTATAGTAAAGAAATACTTGATTTATATCAAATATCAAATTGTTGATAGTGAGAAATATGTATGCTTCTACACTTATTAAATGCCTATAAACAGAGCCGGCGTGAGGGTCTGCGGCGCCCGTAGGCAAGATTTAATTGAGCGCCCCTAAGTAGAGCGCAACTAGTTTTTTTCGAGGTCTTCCCTTAAAATCTAAAAAAAAAGTCCTCGTCTAAATTTCAAGTGAAGAGCAAAACAAAAGGTCCTCTCGTCTAAATTTCAAGTGAAGAGCAAAAAAAAGCTTCTTTCGTCTAAATTTCAAGTGAAGATCAAACATAAAAAATTGATGTGAAGTGTGAATATTCACACATTTCAGGGTTTCGCAGGTATATAATAAGTGAAGGCGGTATGCTGAGTGTGTAGGACAAATTTTACTTTATAGTAATCACGGCAAAATGAACGATATTTTTAAAATAATTTATCGTCTGTTAATCATATAATAAGACTGGTTATTAAATTTACGCTCATAAAAATTAAATACAACATTTGTCAAAATATAACTAGAATTTTGACAAAATAATTTCAACATAATAAAAATGCAAAAAAAAAAACAGGAAAAATAAAATTCATTCCGTACTCGAACTCGAAACCCTTCGTTTTCCAGCCAGTTTAAGAGCGCTCTAACGCATGTAGCCATCGAACGCTATCACACGCATAAGCACACGAAGAGCATAAAAAAAGGTCCTCTCGTATAAAATTACATTCATTTGACATTTGGCGCCCTTTCGAATCTCACGTCAGCGCCCCCCTCGCAACGACGCCCGCATATCTTGCATTCTGTACAGCGCCGGCTCTGCCTACAAAACCTTGAAATGTTTAAATATTCACACTTCACATCAATTTTTTTTTATAACTGAGTAATGTTTGCATGTTAGTTTCATTACATTCTAACATCAGCAACTGAATTAACCAATGTGACGTCATTTCATAATTAACTTAAACTTTAGGACATGTTTGTTTACCTGAATTAACAATAGCTCTAGGTAATGCTAAAATTCCACTTCCTGCCATTTCTCCTGCTATTAGCAATGCAGTTGATGTCACATTTAATCCTTTTCTAGGTAATTTGTGTTTTACAGTATTTAAAAAATTATTTTCTAAAGGAGGAGACGATGTACCTTGCAACTGTAACAAGAAGATTATAATAATAAAAATACAACAAGTTTTCAAGTAGCTAATACAGAATGAAATTTTAAATTATTTTGTGGTGGTCTAGATAAAGCACAGTATACAGGCTGTTTACGGTCTTATTTATTTTTTAATGGGTGATACTAGTAATAGTAAAAGTTTTATAATACAGTCTATTCCAAACGATTAGGCGGAACTAACCGGCACTTTCATTTTTGTAAGTTGTCATTAGCTATGTTTTTATACATTGAAGTTGGCTTTTCCTGAACAAAATGATCAAAAGCTTCAATCAATCGGTAAAAGTAACTAGAATTAAAAATCTAGTTCCGCCTAAACCAAAGGAACAGACTTTAAAAGAGATATTAATTTTTTAATTTTTGGGGCTTTTACACCATAACTCTTCAAATATTTATCCAGTCAAAAAATGCATTTAGATAAAAGATTTGTCTTCTTATTCTTAACAATATTTGTAATATAAGTTTTTGCTGTTAAGTCAATAATAAGAGAGTAACTTAAAATATTTATTTTTGGCGTTAAAAATAAAAAATTTAAATTACTCCCTTATTATTAACTTAACAGCATAAACTTACATAACAAATATTGTTAAGAGTAAGAAGACAAATCTTTTACCCAAATGCATTTTTTTGATTGGATAAATATTTGGAAAGTTATGGCGGAAAAACCTCAAAAATTAAAAATTTAAATTACTCTCTTATTATTGACTTAACAGCAAAAACTTATATTACAAATATTGTTAAGAATAAGAAGACAAATCTCTTTTCTAAATGCATTTTTTTCATTGGATAAATATTTGGAGAGTTATGGCGGAAAAACCTCAAATTAAAAATTTAAATTACTCCCTTATTATTGACTTAACAGAAAAAACATCACAAATATTGTTAAGAATAAGAAGACAAATATTTTATCTAAATGCATTTTTTTGATTAGATAAAAATTTGGAGAGTTATGCGGAAAAACCCCAAAAATTAAGAACTTAAAAAATTATTTTAAGGTTTTTTTTTAGTTTTAAGGTTTTTCGCCTTCTTTTTGACCTGTAGTATCATCCATTAAAAAAGAAATAAGAAGGACGTACCAACTTATTAATTCTCATTGATATACTAAATATACAGCTAATAAACGTGGATATAAGAACAACATAATAAGAGGAGCAAAATTTAAATAATGAGAATTTGAAAATCGTCTATTTATCATGATGGTATATGGCTCTAGTAGTTAGTGATATCTCCAACGCATAATATGACGTCATGCGCACCACGTGATTGGACTGATCTATTACGTATTTTCCCGCCAGGGTAAAATGAGGGGATTTACCCCGCGAACTGCAATTGTTAAAATATAGCGCAAAATTAAATACTGTCAGCAAATTCAACATAATATATTGATAAATAAAATCTTTTTTATTTTGAATGTGAGTCATGATTTTTATTAAAATTTTATTTTGTTATTTTTATTATAATTTAGTACAGACCCTTTCTTGAGTAACATTTGTCAAGCCATCTTCTGGATCACAAGAAACCTGGGTCCAAATTGGATCTCTGGATCCCATGGATTGATAACTAGGCATTTTAATTAATTATATTAAATAAAACTACAAAAATAATATATTTAAATACAAAAATATGTAAAATAAATTAATAAATATATTTCACTATTATTTAAATAACATCATTTTATTAGTTATGTCTTATGACCAATTTTACACAAAACATAGATTTAATAATACTAATGTCAAACACATATGATTCTACAACCTGAAGTTGAATATTTTCAGTTGACGTTGATTTCACTATGTCAGAAGTTCTAAAAAGTCGTTCGGGTTCACAAAAATACATTGGTGTAGCCAATACTTTTATTTTTAATCAATTATACCGTGGTTTTTTACTTTCTGCTTTACAATTGCATATAACAAACAAAGACTACACTATTTTTTACATTTTAATTGTAGTTTAAAATACATTTTATGGGCACATCATTTAATTTTGATTTTATCATTTTTGATGCACGCCAATGCTTATCAATAAAAAATCTGACAAAAAAGTAATTTTATAATGAAGAATGAGGGGTTATCAGCGATGTAAATAGAGCAATTTGATAAATTTTAATCTGTCTTTGCACATGTTTGATTAATGACTAATTTAAAAATAACTTTTGTCCAATACCGTGCGTAAAGTAGACACTTTCCGCACGCATTAAGGATGGTTCCCAATAGAAGTAAACGTAGAATCACTTTTTTTTTCTTTTTTTTTTTTTATTAGTATATATACCAATTTTAGGATGGGGTGTCTAAAAAATATATTTAAAGCGCCCTCTTACATGTATTTTTGAAATATGCTCATTTTCTGTCGGTTTTTTTGAATTTATTCAAAAATGGTAAACCGTAGCTTGTAATGGAGATTATTTTTGAGATCTACGACTAAAAATACGTAAGTATACACATTTTGAAGTTAATCGGAGAGAAAAAAAATTTGCTCGAAAATCGAAAAAATCGTAAGGGGTACCCTTTACGATTTTTTCGATTTTTGGCCCTTTTCATAGGTTTGTTTGACGATTTGTATTTATTGTAAAAGTTGGGTTATTAAGGCCCTAATTTTTTTCTAGACTCAACAATATATGAAGATTTCAAAAATTCAAACCGCAGTTCTTTATATTTTATGGTTCTAAAGATAGAATTTTTTGAAATTTAAAAAAAAAAATTAAATGAAAAATTTTGCAAAAAAAAAATATTTTTTTGCAGTTGCTTCAAAATGTGTCCTAAGGCCCTTTAGGACTTTAGGATTTCAAAAATTTCAACCGCAGGTCTTTATTTCAAGTAAATTTTGAAATACGGTCTTTCGAAAATGAAATATTTAAAAATTTTCAAAACTACACGGATCAAAAGGGCGTTAACTAAGGAGGGCCCTATTTTTTATCTAGGTAGAATAAAGTCTTTAGATTTCAAAAATTCAAACCGCAGTTCCCTATATTTTATTGTTTTTAAGTTAGCGACTTTTTAAATTAAAAAAAAAAAAAAGAAAAATTAATAATTTCGCAAATTTTTTTTTTGTTTGGGGGTTGTTTTACAATACGTCCTGAGTCCCTTTAGAGCCTCGGGAGTTCAAAAATTCCAACCTATGTATCTTATAGGGGAAAAATTTTAAGATCGTAGCGCCACGCGGAATTTTTGAAACCATTCTAAATCAGATACCACTTGACATTTACTAGTAAATAATAGCGAAAAGTGTATCAAAAAACGACAAAAAATAAATAATTGTTTGGGATTTTCTGATTTTGTGAAGTGACATTACTTGTAAACATCTAAAATACTCATACAAAACGAAATGTTATCTGATGTACACAAGTTCATGAAACGCTCACCAGATGGTAGGGTGCTTAGCTGCAAATCCCTATATAGTTTTTGAGATACGGTCTTTCTAAAATGAAATATTACAAATTTTTAAAACTAAAAACTAAACAGATCAAAAAGGTGATGGTTCAAGAGAGCTTCAATTTTTATTTAGATAAATAAAACTCTATATTTAAAAAATTCAAACCGTACGTTTCTATCTCTAATCCTTCAACAACAGAATCGTCTCGTGAAAATTTGGACTTAATATTAACTTTACTTCCTTTTTTTTTTAGGAAATGGAAACTTTTTTAGATTAGATTAGATTAGATTAGATTAGACTTTATTTAGCATTATTTTGCTACATAAACAAATATTAATAGGTACTAGGTAAATATAATTTCATATAATATATTTTAAAGTAAATCTAAACAATTAATATTAATATTTCACACTTAATCTAAGGTATATAGTTTTAGGAATGATTTTTTTTCCTTTTTGATAAAAAATGTGCTGTTAAAAATCGGCCATGCCTGAATTGGAACCGGTTTTAGAAATCAGGTATCCGAAACCGGTTACACAAAACCGGGTTACTTGAAAATTATGAATCCAGTTTTATTCGAAAACCAGAACCGTGGACCCGAAAAATTGGTTTTAGTTTTCAAAGTTTTTTACCTAATAATGTTTTTAAGGAATAAACCCTATTTCTAATCTAGCTTTGATCAACCTAGGCAATAAATTGAGACAAAAGATCATTTTTAGAGGACACTAAATTTTTGTAAATCAAGGAAAACATTTTATATTGTTTTAAATTCACTGGTTTAATTTTGACATCTCATCAACTAACTTCAGTAAAGTGTAATAATTGTGTGGAAAATATATAAATTAATATTTGTCCAATTAAAATCAAGAATATGTACTGAGGAAACCAATAGTTTAAAGATCGACACAGTCAGTTTTCTTGACAGCAGTAATATCGAGCGAAAAAAATGTCATCCCGTGTTTTGAGGAAATTACAAGGCGATAAAGATTTAACTGAAGATCTAAATTCGGATCCAGAAACTGATTTGCCTATTTCTGGCGGTGCAAGAAGAAAACAATTAAATATTAACCGATATGATTTGGTAATTATTACTTTAGGTTATAAATTTTATTTCATCAAAACGTCAATATTGTGCAATGTACAAATGGACTGAAAAACATTAGATTTACCGGACATTTGATAAATACAGACGAACTTGGTTAAAACGAGCAAGTATATAACGAATTCTTGGCTATAATAAGCAAATACCGTTACAGATTTTAATTTAAACGTATCTCAATACAAACGTTCACTGTTAGTATGAGCTCTTTTACGGTTATACAAATTTTAACTATTCGATGAATCCTGCTTCATAGCTCGTTAGTGTAATTGAATCTCACTAACCATTTTTTTTCCCTTTAATAATGATTTCATTTACAACGAGCCTATGTACTTGTACTCCGTATGGTTTTGGTTATAAACATTTTTGCTGCAACGTAATTGGTTAGTGAGGTATTTTAATCTCAGGTAGCGTCCTATAGACCCCTAAATTTGCATTTTGTTTACTACGTTCGCGGACAGTTTTGTAAAAGTAGGACGGTTTAGACCGTCATGACCTGAGCTAGGAAAAATATTCGACGGCTATAGCCGTACTGTCCACGAACGTGTTAACAAAATGAGAGCAAGAAAAGTGTTCGCAGTGCACTGTCAGTGCAGTTACCTTTCCCAATCGAATACAAATTTTATCAACTCTAGAGCAACTGCTAGCCCAATCAAATACGAAACTTGCTCGCTGAGTGACCTGAGTGTATAGTAAAGCACCCAATCGAATACGCTATAAGAAAACTAAGATGCCTGTCTTTGTCTTTCCTTGAATGACTGATAAAAACTCTACAATTTGTTCGGCTTTTATAGTTTTTCACAACTTGTAACAAAAATTTAACACTAAAATATGCGTAATAAGTTCAGACTCTACTGCAGTATTTAGTACAATTATTTTGATTAATAGTTAGTGTATTCGAGTGTATCACTTCTCAATAGTGAGATAATCGACTTTTATAAAATATCTGGCCAATATATGCTTCCAAATTCGAGTCTTATTCGGTATAATATTTACAAGAAGAATTTTTATATTTCACATTTTTAGTTAAACCAGCAGTCTCATTCAGAGAGCGAAGTTAAAGAAGATGATAATGAGACTGAAGCAAATAATGCTCCTGATAATGTCGAAGGACACGAAGCAACTAAAAGAAAAAAGAAGAAAAGGAAAAAAAAATCTGGCAAATCTATCAATACTAGAAGAAGTAGTGAAGATAATGCAGATGTATGTTATATTATTTTTATTATCATTATTATTATAACTGGAAAGCAATCTACTATAAGCTACAAAATATATATATTTCTTTTTCTGTAATTTCTATAAATAGCATGTCCCTCTAATATACAGCCAGTGTTGTAATAGATACATTTAAAAAAATATCTAGATACAGATACCTAAGAAAAATTGTATCTAGATGCAGATACAGATACAGAATTATAAAAAATATCTATGGTCTATTTAAAATAAAGTAGTTAGCGCTGCGAACCGAGTACGATTTACACTGGACAAGTACAGTATAGCGGAAAATTTAAAATAATTTACAACTAGGGCATGGGCGTAGTAACTGGGTTAGCAAGAGACTTTTTTTTTAATTTAAAAAAGGTTAGTAAGATATTCAAATAAATAAGGCAGATAATACACTTACGTTATTTATACGACATAAATTCAGTTTAATGGGAAATTTGAAAAAGTTAAAAAAATATTAATTTTAAAAATCATGTACTATATATAAAAATAGAGATTTGGCTAAAAGACAGTGATGGGCGCGTAAGTTACATGATGTAAGTTACCTCATTGTTGACGCGTAAACAATTGATTTAAAGTAATCACAAAAACTCTTGTAAACAATGTAAACAACGTAAACAATGTAAACAGTGATTTAGACGTGCGCACTTGTTTTGAATTACAGAATCACATTATCAATACATTTTTATAAATAATAAAATTTTAATGAAACGATTTTAAATGAAAAAGTAAGTATATAAAATTAGGACAAGCCAATATACATATTAATAAAAATCGAATTTGCATCATTATACAGGTGTTACATACAAATTAGTAAATATGAATAAGAAAAATAAAAAACTTTTTTCTTTAAAAAATTCAGTCTAATTTTTTTAATAACAAAATACATTAAATTTCACCTTTAAGAAAATCCGCCTATATTTTTTAATAACGAAAAGATTCATTACAAATTTTGCATAACGCCCTATATTTTCTTTCATTTTCTTTAATTAAAACAAAACCTCGTTCTTCAAAACTATTCCTTCGGTTTCTTCCCACCTTTTTTTAATAAATTTATTGTTTTGAACTGAATATACTTGTTCATTAACTCTCTATTATTCGTATTAAATAACTAAAACTAACCTCATTATTTGACAGTTTACAAAGTTTAAATTGTTTACATTGTCGACAAGTTTACCAATTGTTTACATAAGTTTACACGTAAACGTAAACAATTAATGTTTACGTGTAAACGCCCATCACTGCTAAAAGAGTTTAAATAAAGCAATAAAACAAACAATATATCTTCAGAGCTAAAGTTTCTTATTTAAATAATAATTGTAAATAAAAATTAAAAATATATGTATATATGAGGGTCTAAAAATTATATCAATAACTTCTTTGGGCACAATCAGCTGGGCTGTCTTTTGGCCTCACATTAGTCCTCTCTCTTGATCTGTTAATTGTCAAGTGTCAAAAAATATTTGTCAGATAACCTAAAAAATATATAACTGCGTAAAAACAAATTACATGAAGAATTTTCTCCAAAAAATCTACGCCAAGAATATAAATAAAAGTCTAAATATGTAAATAATAATAAAATATATGGAAAAAATAAAATAATATAAATAATATATATTTCAAATGTACGACACTGAACATCTGTCAACTTGGACTAAAAACAATATTTTAACAGTGTAATAGGGATGACGTTCTAAACCAATCCGAAGCAAGGACAAACAGCTCCTATCTTCTTACACACATTTTTTTAAAGTGACATAGAGCATAGATAGTAACTAGATACATTACAACACTGTCTACTGATATAATTTTTGTAAACGTCTATTACCATGTCATAATTTATCTATGACTTACGGGGCATAAAATATATATTGAAATTTTGTCAATATTTTAACAATGTGGAGATGGTCTTGTCCGTAATGAATAGAAGTGGAAAGGTTGTACAGGTATCGGACATAATTAAAAACAACTATCTACAGCTGACCAGTTTCGGAATAGTTTATTCTTTCATCAGAGCTGCTACACTTAATACTATTATCTCAGGTATGTCTTACAATATTATACTTATATTTTTATTTATTTATTCATATATGATGTACACTTATACTGTATTCTGATTTTCCTTTATGTAGCAGCTCTGATGAAGGAATAAACTATTACGAAACTGGTCAGCTGTACATAGTTGTTTTTATTTATGTCCGATACCCGTACAGCCTTTCCACTTTTATTTTAACAATGATTTAAATTTTAGTTTGATGAAATAGAACGTACTGTACGTGAAGTAAATAGATTACTTGGAGAAACACACCATGCGAATGCCAGTCCAACTGTTTCAACCGAAAAGGCAGCCGTTGGACAAAAAAATATTTTGAGCGTTCAACATCGGAACTTAAATCCAAATAATGAACTCAAACGTATTTTTGGTTCAAAAATCATCCAATCAGAACAGTAAATAAATAAATATTTACAATAACTTGATATTTTTTAATTAATTTGGTATTTATTTTGTAGTAGGCGAAAAAATCGAGGTAGGGGTCACCAAAAATCAACCTGGTTAGTTCAAGGAAAAGAGAATTGGCCTCAAGTTGGTAAAAATGGTCTCTCTATGTCACTTGTAGAGAATAAAAATGGAATAATGACATTTTGCTATGAACATAGCAATAGTTATCAACAAGTTCAAAGAAGATTTTTGGAAGCGGTTGAATCTTTGCATCCTGATAATATAGTGAATATTATCAATAATTTTCCATACCATATTGATTCTTTGATACAATTATCGGATTTATGCCGCGCTAGTGAAGATTTAGCTATGGCTGCTGAATTGATTGAAAGATCATTGTATTGTTTGGAATATGCTTTTCATCCATTGTTTAATATTGCTCAAGGAAATTGTCGGTTAGATTATAAAAGACAAGAAAATAGGTAAGTTAATTTTTAATTTTGGTTAAAATTAGCGCGAACGAATTAAAAATTTTGCAAAATTTTTTTTTATTTGAGAGTTGTTTCAAAATGCGTCCTATGGCTTTTTAGAACCTCAAGATTTAAAAAATTTCAACCGCAAGTGTCTGTCTCATGTAAATTTTGAAATACGGCCTTTCGAAAATGACAAATTTTCAAAACTATACGGATCAAAAAGATGTTAAATAAAGAAGGGCCTATTTTTTATCTAGGTAGCAAAAAGTTTGTAGATTTGAAAAATTCAAACTGCAGGTCCCTATATTTTATTGTTCTTAACTTGGATTTGTTTTAAATTTCAAAAAAAAATATTGAATTTTTTTTTATTTGGTTTTTGCAACACTCCTGGAATACTACGGCTCTGTGAGACGCAAGAGTTCATATACATACCAGTTTTGCAAGTGAAAGATCTGAAATCCTTTCGTAAAATGTTTATTATTTACTATCGTTTTCCTAATTCTGCTGTCCTTGATTTTTACTAACTAAACCTAACCTGATTAACTAGTTTTTAGGTATACAGTACTTTATTTTCCCCCAAGCATTAGCCTATTCAAAATAGTGTAATACACTCTAGTAAATACGATTAATTTAGATAATTAGGTTAGGTTTAGTTAGTAAAAATCTAGGACAGCAGACTTAGGAAAACGATAATAGATAATAAACATTTTACGAAGGTATTTCCGATCTTACACTTGCAAAATTTGTGTGTATATGAACTCTTGCAACTGAGACTACTGTGGGACGTTTATGGGTTGAAGAAGAAGAATATTCAAGTCATATTTTCATTTTGGTTTAAACACTTTCACATTCTTACTCTTAAGCTATCTGTAGCTCGGAGCACAATAATAATAATAATATCACTTTCAAGTTGTACTTTCAAGTACTGTAAAAATAAAATATTTTTAATTATTTTAATTAGTCTCTAGCTAGTTAAAAAATACAAGAAAGGAAAAATGGCTCTAATTACAACCGTCTCTTCAAAATTTATTGTCAACTGTTAATTGACTTTCTCGTATCTGAGTGTTGATATTTATATAATTTGCGGATATTCTGCGGATCGTCTGCGCACACAGTTGTAACCACCAATTGTCTTGCCGCTGCGGTAAATAAATCGGTCATCAGCACTAGTACAAAAAAGTACTTATAAGTTGTCCATCGTAAACTGGTCCAAAAGCCATAAAACTCTAATGGCGGGTTGCTAACGTAAGAGTTTTCTCTAACTCGAGTTAAAATCATTTGTTTTTTATATTACAACATACAAAAACAAATGCTTTTAACTTGAGTTAGGGATAGTTCTTACTTTAGCAACCGGTCATAAATACGCAGTGAGTTAATAGGCTCCGCCTACATTATTAGGGATTAGACTTTAGGGCAAATATATACTAAGTAATAAATACAGTGTCGTCCGACGATGGTTTATTTAGTTAGTGTATGTACAATCGTACTCGATTCACAATGAATACGCCACTGAGTCTCCCGGTTCAAAACGACGGCCTGTAGAGGGTAGGAGTGCCGTCCATCAGACAACAAAAATATCTCCTTATGTTGGATAATTTATACTTTCCGATTATAATATGTATATTTTTTTAATTTTCAGAGCATTTTATATCACGCTATTTAAACACCTCATCTTTGTGGGAGGCAGAGCTTGTTACCGTACTGCTTTAGAATTATGCAAAGTACTTTTATCTCTCGATCCAGAGGGAGACCCGCTTGCTGTAGTGTTAATTTTGGACTTTTATGCATTACGAGCTAAGGAATATGACTGGCTAATTCACTTCGCTGGTAAGTAATCATTTGCGTTGACAATAAATAAGAGCGAACCGTCTATAACAGATGTAATATTTTAAAATTGTAATCGTAATTACTGTTTCAGATGAATGGGAATCTAGAAGGAATCTTACTCAGCTTCCAAACTTTGCTTTTTCATTAGCTGTTGCACATTTTCATACATCGGTTGATGGAGATTTCACTTTAGCTGATAAACTTATACAGGAAGCTCTAATTATGTTTCCTGGTGTATTAATGCCTCTTTTAGAAAAATGTTCCATACAACCAGACAGCAAAGCAGCCAAACATGATTTCTTTGGACCAAAAACTGAATCTAAGTAAGAATTTATTTCTATTTTATAATTGTAATCAATACAACAGCAAAGAAAGGAGAGATTTAGTTAAGGAGAAAACTGACTTTATTTTTGCTAACCATCACATTTAGCTCAGAGCACAGAGCTCTTTAAATTAGTTGATTGTTCATTGTGCATTGTTTATAAGTTTAGTAGATAGTTTTAACGTTCAAGGCAGCGTTTATAGCTAAAGAAATTAGTGCTTTACGAATAGTGCGACATCTGTGTGTCTTTAAACCAACTACGGTGGTTCGTAAAATGTTTATTATCTATTATCGTTTTCCTAATTCTGCTGTCCTAGATTTTTACTAAATAAGCCTAACATAATTACCTAATAATATCTTTGAAATTATTTTGCAATGTTCCAATATTAATGCGGACACCTTTATTTTGGACGTTTGCCATTGCTGATAGTACTAGGCTAGAATAGTACAATATAATTAGTATTAGTATCAAAAAGATATAATACTTCATAAGTAATAAAATAAATAATAAATTCGGACGTTTCGGAAACTACTCAACAATCTGTTTCCGTCTTCAGCGATCACGAGAAGTGATAAACATTTCAGTTTTCTTCGAGTTTTTATACCGAGTATTGTAAGAGTGGGAGCAGGTTATAGGTGCGTTGCTATTGGTTGGGTGGTTGGGATCAGGTATGGGTAGGGACGGGACTACCTGCGGAGGATTAACGACCGGATTAAGGTTGTTTGTCACAGTATTGTGTGGTAACGGGTTGTTTGTTACCGGATTAGTGGATTGGCTGACAGCATCTCCAGGGTTTTCGATCAAAGCAGACTCTTTCAATTTTCTTTTGAACTTGTTTTCCTCACTCATTATATTGTACTATTCTAGCCTAGTACTATCAGCAATGGCAAACGTCCAAAATAAATGTGTTCGCATAATTACCTAAATTGAACATATTTACTGTTCGTCTTTATTATTTCGGGCGAGATTTGTTCTAACCGGCGCGATGACATTTTGTTAGGTTATGTAAAGGCATACAATGTAAACGTTCTCTACGATGTAGACTGAGATAGCCAATGTGTTTATATGTCTGTCTCATTAAAAACTCACTAACTATTAGTTTTGAAAACTGTCTACAATCGACAACGTATAACGCATTAAATTAAGAGCTCTGAATGATTGCTCGCGTTACCATGTGATAAACTTGGTAGTGACAATCAACAGTTCATAAGTCTAGTCTATAGTCGACTAATTTATGAGCTCTGAGTGCAGCCCACTAAATAAACTTACATTCATTAAAATTAATTTAAAAAAATCTAATTAACTTTTCTTGTTTTCAGTATATAAAGATATTCCAGTTTTCTCAAACTGCAGCCCGAGGGTACAGAATAATTTTTGTAAATGGCCCTCTGTAGAAAAAATGTGGTGCATCACTGATTTAAATCAATATTTGAGGAGTTACGGGCGCAAAAGTTTTATAATTTTTAACTTCCGTATTTAATTTACGCCAAAAAATTGTATATTTGAAAAGTTATACAGGATAAAGAAACGATTCTCCTTTGTTTTACAAATTTGTTTAATAATGATTATTTATGTGTAAATATTTTTCTAGGCAATCACCTGCACTTGCAACACTAGTGAAACTATATATCCACCGAACTTATCATGTTTGGAAAGAATATGATATTCTTCCATGGTTGGAAAGAAATGTGAATAAGGTGTTAGAACGTGTGGATGCGAAGGAAACTTTCATTAAAGACTGTGAAGTTAAGAGAGCCGTCAGATATCAGGGTATACCTAGGAATATACTTAGACATATTTTCCTCTCCGATATTAAAGAAGTTACAGCTCCTATGTCAGAGGTATTATATAAAATTATTTTGCATGGTAAAAAATTTAGGCACTCAACGTGTTTACCTGTTATGTTTTATTTAACCCATTAATGGCCAAGCAGTTAAAAACAAATATATGTACAGTCTGTTTCAAACGGTTAGGCGGAACTAAATGGGAATTTCGTTCTTTTAGGTTGTCACGAAAAGGGACCTTTCTTGGGTTATTTCATTTTTCACGTTGGAATGTCAAAATTTAAAATTCCAACAATGAAACCATGGAAACGAATGACATATGTCAAACTTAAATTAATTTTCTTACATATTTTAATAACAAAAAAATAAATAAATTGGATATTTGTATTAAGAATGACACAAAAAATCAAAATATAAAGAAAATGACATTTTAAAATGATATTAACCTTAACCAAAAAATATTTGTTGCAAGTATGATTTACAAAGCTTAAACAAAACGGTCGAAAAGCATGATTTAAACGTTGAAAGTAACTAGATTGCAAAATCTAGTTCCGCCTAACCGTTTGGAACAGACTTTATACTTATCGATTTAAAAGGGAAATAGATTTAAGATTGTAGCGCCGTGGTGGTCAATTTTGTAACGTAGGTAGAGGGTACTTAATGTTATTGTTACATAGCTGTGAAAGTTAAATTATAGGAATTATATTTTATAATATTTTGTGAACCTGTTTTACTATTTTATCAACAAGTAAGTATATACAATTGTTTATAGAGCAATTTTTAAGGTTTTGTAGGTATGACCAAAAAACCCTTATACCGTCATTTTGTCGTCTGTCTGTCTGTTCAGTAAAAATTGTAGCCAAACTGCTAAACCTAGAGAGTTGATATTTGGCATACTTATACAACTCTTTGACCCACACATTGGAAAAATACTAAAACATCTAAAAAACATATCCCCCTAAAAATATAAACAAATATGTACTCATTGGAAAAAAAAAAAAAACTGAGTAGGGTATCAAATGAAAGCCCTTAGTACGTAGATTAACGATCAAAATTTTATTTTTGCCGAAAAATTATTTTGATGCGATTTTTGCCAAAATTGTGTAAAAAAAATGTCCCACACCCAGTAGCCCAGATGGTTTAAATTAAAAATCTGAAAAAATCTAAATAATGTACATTGCTGTGAACCGGAATAGTACAACAGGAATTTTTTAACAGATTATGTTTTCGGAAAATAACGCATTTTTTGTTTTTTTGTTGACGATGTACAAAAGTTATAGTTATGTATCACATTATACTAGAAGGCGTATCCTGGTCTAATGGTTAGCTTGCTTGCTTGCTACGCAGCAAACTAGGGTTCGCTCCCGGGCAGAGGAGACATTTTTATTTTTTGTTTTTTTTCCAATTTTATTTTGTTTAAATTATTTTGTCAAAATTCTAGTTATATTTCTGGCAAATATTGCATTTAATTTTTAAGAGCGTAAATTTAATAAGCAATTGGAATTGTTGGAATTATATTTTCATTTTATATGTCATTTATACGAAACCAGAGGGGCGGAACATATGACTTAAAACAACCAATGGAAGCCATAGGCGCAATTTTCAAAATATTAATGAACCTTGCTATATATGTATATAAAAAAAAAAAAAACTGAACATATTTAGAAACCTAAATAATGGTATTAGGTTATGGTTCGATAGAAAGTGTTTTAATCACGTTATAACTTGAGAATAAAAGACAATCTCATAACAACATTAGAGTTTTTTTTACTTATTTTTACATGTACAATACATTCCTGAAATTCGGCCCATTCCTCCCCACTCACCCTGTATACTTGAAATAATCCACTACAAAAAATTTTATCACCATAACCTACATCATAAAATATAGTGTTTAATTTTTTTTAGGGACGTGTCATGCAAAAAAATGGCTTTATAAACATTTGTATATATCTACTTGTTGATAAAATAGTAAAACAGGTTCATAAAATATTGTAAAATATATTTATTCCTACAATTTTAGTTTCACAGCTACGTAACAATAACATTGAAATCCTCCACCTACGTTTCAAAATTGACCACCACGGCGCTACGATCTTAAATTTATTTCTCTATAGAAGAAAATATTTTTTTTTTAAATCAGTAGTTCTCAAGCTAGTGCACAAACTTGTTTATTTTTAAAATTAGGTTATACATATTTTTTAGATACATTCGATAGGGGTTTTCTTTTGTTTTTTCTTTGAATGTTAATATTGTATGTTTCTTCTTCTTCTTCTTCAGGATGTACGTGGGCCGATATTTAGCTTTGATCCAGTTCCTCCAGTAGATTCAGTAAATCTGTACAATAAGCCGAAGGGACCAACTAGGGTACCAAATAATGATAGTACCGTTAGCATCTTTTTCCAGTCTTTATTACCAAACTTCAACTTGGCTGCTAATTTAGTTGATCAACAGTAAGTCATATTTTACTTTAAATATCTCACTCATTTAACATATAGAATATAATCAAAATTTAAATTATGTTCTAATAATATTCCAAAATTCTGTAGCTTTCAATAATAAAATAATGTATTGCAATTTTTGTGTTTTTTATAATTTAACTAGTCGGATTTTTTTTAGAAAGACCATGACGTCACCGATGTATCAAAGACATACGTATATACATAGTATTCACTCAAATGTATGTATGTCATGGGTACTGCGAAGTACGCCGAACGTCGTACCATTACTACGTCGAAATTTGTCTGAATATTATGTTTACATAAGCACTTTACTATACATAACCTCACAAATTTTAAAATGATATGTAGAAATCATTTAAAATTGATGGTTTTAAAGTTATCTAAGAGGGAAAAAAATCCTTTTTAATTGCCTTTAAGTACATTCTGGTAGAAAAATCCTATAATACTCTTTTATTTTACTGTATTGGACGAACTTATATTAAGTATTTATACATATTATGTAAATGTAATGGGCAGTTACTTGTGACTTCATTGTCTTTATTAAAAAATCCGACTGTAGAAATAGTATTACAAGTTTTTCGGATCGTTTTTAAAGGTTTATAGGTTATAACGACTCTCTTTGACTCCGATTGTTTTTAACATGGTAAATACGGCTTAAAGACAATTTAGGTTAAAATATGTTTTATAAGAGCTACATTTTTAAATAACAAATGAAATATTATCTTGGCAGCTGTATAAGATGACAATATGACAAATTCAAATTAAAATTTGACATTTGAAATATAAACTGTCATCATATTTAGGGCAGATTAGCCAACATTAAAAAAATTAAAAATTATTTGAGTTGCAAATATGTAACATTAAAAAATAAATTACCATAGGCCAGAATTTCCCAAACTGTGATCCACGAGCGTCTACTAGTGCTCCGCACTTGTTCGAACTTGTTCTATTTTCAAAATAAATTGATCAATTTTTTTGTCATTTAATTGATCAATTAATTGACGAAATTTTTACACTTTACACACATCAATAGGGGATACGCATAAAATTTATATTTCCTTAAAACTACATTTTTTTGATATGTTAATGTTAGTTACAGTCTGTTCCAAGCGGTTAAGCGGAACTAGATTTTGCAATCTAGTTACTTTCATCGTTTAAATCGTGCCTTTCGGCCGTTTTGTTTAAGCTTTGTAAATCATACTTACAATAAACATTTTTTGGTTAAGGTTAATATCATTTTAAAATGTCATTTTCTTTATTATTTGATTTTTTGTGTCATTCTTAATACAAATTTCCCATTTATTTATTTTTTGTCATTAAAATATCGAAAAAAAATATTTAATTTTGACATATGTCATTCGTTTCCATGGTTTCATTGTTGGAATTTTAAATTTTGACATCCCAACGTGAAAAATGAAATAACTCAAGCAAGGTCCCTTCTCGTGACAACCTAAAAGAACTAAATTCCCATTTAGTTCCGCTTAACCGTTTGGAACAGACTGTATATCACCTAACAAAACAAAAATCACATTTTAATTAATATTATAGCCAAATTTTTTAATTAAAATATTGTAAAATTGAAATAAGCCGACCACGGCGCGAAGGTTGCCTAGTAAATACGACTGAGTATGACGTCAAAAGACTGGGGTTTGACGTCACAGATACAGCTACAACATAATCTTTACGTGTGTATATTGTATTGTTTGACAGTTTTGTATTTGTTTTTAAACAATTTTGTTAGGGCTCAGAGTGATAATTTACCCAACATTGATGCATATATGCACACAACATAAAGTTTACTTTTTTCTGAAATATCGGTTTTATTTCGCCTCATAGCTTTCTGCCACAAATTTTGCCTTTTCTGTTGTTTTTCGCCATCAGGTAATGATATAAATTGTTTTTTTGGATTTCTATTTGAACTATTTGTGCACATCGGTACTAAACAATATTTTCGACTATGTTTCAAAGTACTGGGGCCTGGATCTTCCATATTTTATATACTTTAATATAAAATTGAATTCGGTAAACATGTATAAATTGTTTTTATTTTTTATAGAATTAAACTTTATTTTAATTAAAATCACTCTAACTTTACATAACCTATAAAAGTTATACAAGCAAATAAGTTCACAACAGACTATGTAGGCTGCACGCTGTACACTGGGTAGGCTGTACGCAGTACACTGGGTAGGCTAGTAGTGTACTGCGTCACTTAGAAGGGGTATGACGTCAGACGTCGTTTTCGCGCGCTACATGCATTTATGATTTGTAAGCCTTCAAATTAAAAAAAAAAAAAAATGCAAAACTGTTTTTTATGTTTATATGCAACAAGAGGAATATAATAAAAAATTAAAATAAAATCATGCCTATCCCCTATTAATTGATTGTCAACCTTTTTCAATTAATTGATCAATAAATTGAATCGTGTAAAACCCACGTGTAAAAAATCGTTTATTTGAAATTGAATATAATGGTATTAAATGTAATTATATGTGCACACATACTTATTTCTTTCATTGTGTATATATTTTGTTTAATAAATATTTAAATTTACAGACTAGAAGAAAATGCTGCTGGTGTAGCAGCAATGGAAGAAGAAGGCGCAAACGGTTTAGAACTACGAGTAAGTGTTGCTCATCTTGTAGATGCGATGAGAGATCTGCTCAGTAATATACGGCTTCCAGACGTCCCAAATGACGCAGATGTCGATGATAGTGGTGATTCCGAATCAGATGCGGAACACAACAATTATCTAACGTGAATTAGACGCAGTCGGTAAGGAAGGTTTGCAGCTTTGTTGGATATAAGATTTCTCCAATCACGTTGGTACATAAAAAACCGGAAGCAAGTCGTAATCACTCATAAAAAGCTGATATAATTTTAAGTATTTCTTGCTCATGATTTATATTGTAATATTTATAGGGTATAATTGCGAAACGGGACAACCACTATTATATTATTTTTTATTAAGCTGTGTTAGAGCACTTAAATTATTTCACTGTTCACTGTGTAAGTTTAGTAGATAGTTTTAACATATAATTTTGTATTTTTTATTGCGATTTGCAGTACTCATATAAAAACACGTGATTGGACAAATTCTTATTGATTAAAATTACAAAAAATTCTATGATTAGGGCGTGCCAATGTTATTATTTTCCTAATAATATGTAAACATTCTCTGTTTATTCCAAATAGAAATGAACTGTTTTTCAAAATAGAATTTTAATATTACAACAATCTTTAATTTGTTAGCTTTAATCAAAAGTTTAGGTATCAAAACTAGTAATAGAATACAGTCGATTCCGCTTAATTGGGACACATCGGGGCTTAGGCATATTGGCCCAATTAAGCGGCTGCCCCAATTAAGCGAATTTCACATAAAATTAAACAATACATATTTTTCTTTCAATAATTTTACTTTATAAACTCTTGGACAAAACTATAAATTACATATAACCAAAAAATATAAACTTTTAAGAAAAAATAATAACAAATTCCAAAATAAAATAATAAATAGGTACATACAATTTAATTCAATGCAAAACGCGTCAAGTGTAGTCTTTCGTTTTTGTAACATTTCACTTCTACAATATCAGCACTGGTATTCAGTGCGGATGTAGGGCTCCCTTCATTTCCTTCCTGCATAAAATAACGCTGTAATATTAAATTCTTTGTACATATTTTTTCTTGAGAATATGTGTAACATAATATGTACTGTGATCTTAAATTTACTGTCCCAATTAAGCGGAATGTTGTCCCAATTAACCATGTAAATTTACTGTTGGTTCCTTGGTTTGGTTTCTGTTCTTTGAGATTTGGCCCAAATAAGCGGCTGCCCCAATTAAGCGATGGATCAATTAAGCGGAATCGTCTGTATTTTCGAAACACGAAAATTGCCCGAACCCGGCAAGATTCCAAGAGCAGTCCAAGAAACAAGTCCAAGAGCATTTCTCAAGGTGGGACCCTTATGACAAAATGAGATAAAAGTACAACAAATTAAATAAAATTTATTATAAAGTGGGTTTTACACAATTCGATTTATTGATGTGTGTAATGTGGTAAAATTTCATCAATATATTGAACAACTTTTTGATGAAAAAATTGATTAATTTATTTTGAAAATATAACAAGTTCTATTTTTCATCTTTTTTTAGGGTTTTGTAGGTATGACCAAAAAATCCTTATACCGTCATTTTGTCGTCTGTCTGTCTGTCTGTTTGGTAAAAATTGTAGCCAAACGGCTAAACCTAGAGTTGAAATTTGGCATGCTTGACCCGCACATAGAAAAAATACTAAAACATCTAAAAAACGTATCCCTCTAAAAATATAAACAAATATGTGCTCATAGAAAAAAAAAATAATAATAAATTCTGAGTAGGGTATCAAATGAAAGCCCCTAGTACGTGGATTAACGATCAAAATTTATATTTTTGCAAAATAAATTATTTTGACACGATTTTTGCCAAAATTGTGCAAAAAAATTTTTGTCCCACACTGTTGCCCAGATGGTTTAACCTAAAAAATTCTAAGTAATGTACATTGGTGTGAACCGGAATAGTACAACAGGAATTTTATATCAGTTTATGTTTTCGGAAAATAACGCATTTTTTGTGTTTTTTTGTTGTGACGATGTAAATATTTAATGTTATGTAACACAGTAAACCAGTATGCTTTCATGGTGTAGTGGTTAAACAACTCGCTTTCTAAATTGAAAACTCGGGTTCGCTTCCAGTCTGGAGACAATTTAATTTTTTCTTTTTTTTGCATTTTTATTTTGTTTAAATTATTTTTTCAAAATTCTAGTTATATTTTGGCAAATGTTGCATTTTATTTTTAAAAGCGTAAATTTAATAACCAGTGGCAATTCTATGTTGCAATGTTTGCAAAATCAGAGGGGCGGAGGTTATGACTTAAAACAACCAATGGAAGCCATAGGCGCAATTTTCAAAATCTTAATGTACCTTGCTATATAAAAAAAAAAAAATACTGCACATATTTAGAAACCTAAATAATGGTATTAGGCACTCGAATTAAAATTAACAAAAAAATATTTTAACATAAAATTTGTTTTGGCATCCCAAATAATCATCATTCACTTACTAAATACCTGCGAAACCCTGAAGTGTGTGTAAATTCACACTTCACATCAATTTTTCAATGTAAATTTTGTTTTTATTTTGAAAAACAGTTCTTTAAATAGTTTAAATATATAACCATGTTTTAAATGTATTGTTAACATTGTTTCCACATAATTTAAAATGTTCGTTAATTTTTACATAGTTGCAATATTTATTTTAAATTAATTTAGTGATAATTTGTATGTGTTCACTAAAACTGTGACTGTTTAAGATATATTTTGTTTTGTAGCCAGAATATTTGAAACAATATTATACCATATTACATTTTATAGTTTTTTTGTTAGTAATTCCTTTTCTGTTCCGTCAAAATCCTCAATTTTAACTCAGTTTCCGATCTTATTAAAACCAAAAAAAAAAAATTATTAAAATCAAAATAAACTATTTGAGTATTTAGAAAAAAAAAAAACTATTACTTTTTACAATTATTTTACAAAAAAAAAAAAAAATAACAGATAAGTTATTTCATGTTATTTCATATAATAACTAGTTATAACAGTTTATTTTAGAGATATTTTGTTTCTTTTTTTATTGTTTTCAAAGCTTGCTACGTTCAACTTTGTAAAACTTATGTTGATTATTATTTTGTAAATAAATGGTCGCCATTTTGAAATGGTTAACATAAAAATATGATTTTTTGGTGTCATTGTAAAGCTAATTTAATGTACTTTTAGGAAAAAAATATAAAATTATCGATTCCCTATGCTAGATAAAAAGTTGACATCATTTCCGGTGAAACCGGAAGTTCCTCAGAATTCTTATAGAAACCTTTAGATGGGTCTTTTTGTCTAGTTTAACTTTTGTTCTGAAGATTTTTTGTATCTTTACAAATAAAGGAGATTTTCGGGGTGCCCCGTTTCAAACAAACACCCTGTATAACATATTAAATTTAGAGCTCTGAACGATTGATCGCGTTATCATATGACAAACTTGTTAGTGACAATCAACATAGTCACATCCTATAGTCGACTAATTTAAGGGTTCTTAATGCAACTTTACTATCTTCGTCATAAGAAAGTAATCCACAAAACGACTTGTGTCATTCAAATTCGTTTCTTTTTTTTTATAAATACTATTGGGCTCTAGTTGTTTTGCTGTACCCAAACGTTGTACATCTACATTTTATTCCTTAGAGCCCTCAACCATCTTCCTACGATGAGCCGTTTCGATGTAGTACTGCTGCCAAATTTTGTTATTAAGTATATAAATATTTTGGCTACAAAATATTAATTTGAAATAATGTGCCCTTTTTTCTAGAATGATGGTTAGTTTATTAAGCTTGATAAAATGCCAGGTAGTGTACCAATTTTATAGTACACAGATATATGAAATATTTGCACAATTGAATTTGTATTTTCTCTCTAAATGTTGTGATAAATGTTTCTTTTCTATTAAAAAGTTTAATTTTACTTTAAATATAGTATTGTAAATTAATTTAAACATTACTAGGTAATTTGTTAATAACTAGGTAATTTTTAACTTGAATTATAATATTTATAGTGCTGCGGCCGAACAAAATAATTTTTAATGGCGCTGCCGTCAAATATTCGTACTCTAAAACAAGAAATAAGATATTGTTATATGAAATATATGTTAATTGTACTACTAATGTATGAGTAATTAATTAAAACCAATTAAAAAAATTATATGAATTATGAATTTTTACTCATTACACTTTAACGTCAATTCTTGCTTGCGTAGAATATTACGTATATTTTGGTCGACGTTATTGAGAAGTGACATTACCGTTGGCGGCGCTGTAATTCATGAAAAAATAGCTGAATTGTCTAGTATTCAGCTGTCAATATGCTAACAGGGAACAGGTTAATTTAAGCACAGTACATTTTTATTTTATGAAAATGTATCTATCGACCTTCTAACAAAAAGCAACACCAGAACATATGTAATAATTTCAAACAGTACTACAGTCGCGTAGTAAAATATTTGACCACCACACTGCGTATCCGAGCGTGTCAGTTCTCAATTACCAATGCTCGCCTTTGGGAGAGAACCTACCAAAGCCCTATAGACATCCTGATAAAACAGCGGAAGTGGAGATGGATAGCCAATACCCAGAGGCGGATTTAACGGCGGGCGCGCGCCCTGGGCCCCGTCCTCTAAAGGGCCCCGCAAAAACCTAACTTTACACTTTTTACTAATTGAGGGGCCCAATATTCTTACTGCGCCCGAGGCCTTAATTGACCTAAATCCGCCACTGGATATCGTTGAGATTTTGCACCGGGGTGTAGAATCAGGTAATATTTAAACGTAAGTGCAGGAAAGTTAGATTTATAAAATACAGAGGCCTCCTGAAACTACCAAATTTCAAAAATGTCCTCAACTCGCTTATTTTTGAACATATTTCATTGGAATTCGGTATGAAGGCTCCAAATTAATCTTTTGATGTATAAAAATGTTGAAAATTAAATAAATGTGCTCCAGTTTTTGTCAAAAGAAAATCAGGGCTAAAATCCGATTTTACTAGTCTTAATTTTTTTAAAAATGTTTTTGGGGGAGGGCTGAAAAGGGATAAGAAGGATGTTATCAGTAAGAATCTTCCTTTGAGCCCCAATAGTAAATCTCATTCAAATCAGTCAATAAATAAGAGCTACAGACGCATTTCAAAGTTGAGGGACTCCTGAGGCTCTTGTTCTGTTCATATTCTATTTTCCTACATCTAACCTTAAAAATTACTTAATTGCACATTACTGTTCCAAATCCCAGCGATATCGGTCCATAAATAGGCAAGTTACAGCCGTGCTCCAATTTCAGCAAAAACTGGTACACCGTTTTGCCAAATTTATCACTAAGACTTTACTTTTATCCCCGATAGTAAATCTCATCCAAATCAGTCAATATGTACGGAAGTTTTTCACATTTTTCAACTTTAAGGGCCTCTTGAGGCCCGTGTGCGCCACATATCTCAATTTCGTGCACCTACATTTAAAGATTACCTAATTTTACATCCCGGTGCAAAATCTCAACAATATCGGCCCATAAATAAGCGAGTAATAGCCGTGCTCTACTTTCGACCGAAACTGGAGCAGAATTTTTTGTCAAAGTCCGAATTTGGCACTTTTAAGGATACAGGCAGAAGCATCTTGATGTCCTGATTCTAGAAGTGTGATTTTTTTCAAAATCGGTTCATAAATAAGGGAATTATAGGCATTTGAACTAGTTTTCACTTAATCCGCGGTCTAGTTGGCGGATTAAGACTGAAACTAGAGCAGATTAAGTGAAAACTAGTTCAAATAGCTATAACTTCCTTATTTATGAACCGATTTTCAAAAACATCACACTTCTGGAATCAGGACTTGAAGATGCTTCTGCCTGTACCCTTAAAAGTGCCTTTGATAAAAAATTCTACTCCAGTTTCAGCCGAAAGTAGAGCACGGCTATTACTCGCTTATTTATGAACCGATATCGTTGAGATTTTGCACCGGGGTGTAGAATTAGGTAATCTTTAAACGTAGGTGCACGAAAGTTAAATATACGAAGCTCGGGGGCCTCCGGAGGCCCGCAAATTTAAAAATGATCCATAACTTGCTTATTTTACGAGCAGATTTTATTTAAATTTCTTATAAGGTTACAAAATTACATCTGTGATGTACAGGGATGCTAAAAAGTTAAAAAAATTACTCCAGTTTCGGCCGAAAGTAGAGCACGGCTTTTACTTACTTATTTATGGACCGATATCGTTGAGATTTTGCACCTGTGTGTAGAATTAGGTAATCTTTAAACGTAGGTGCAGGAAAGTTAGATATATAAAGCACAGAGGCCTCCAAATTTAAGAAAAGTCTTTAACTCGCTTATTTATGAACAGATTTCATTGGAATTCGGTATGATGCTGTATATGAATTCAGAAAGATGTTGGAAATTAAATAAAGTTGCTCCAATTTTTGCCAAAAGTAGATCAGGGCTAAAATCCGCTTGTTTTAGTCCTAATCTTTTTTTTAAAATGTTTTTGGGGAGGGCTGAAAAATGGCTCGGGTTCGAATCCCGGTGATGGCATGGATGTTTATATTTGTTATAAAATTTCTAATGTATCAATAATAAAAATAAAGATATCCTGGTTAATGGCCATCGTAGCACAGACCAAAAATATTAATTAAAAAAAAAATTCTAAGCCGAACTGTTTGGCCACAACTTCTAACAGGCAACAGACAGACCAATAAGTGACGGTATATAGGGTTTTTTGTTATACCTGCGAAATCCAGAGAAGAGTATAAATGTGTTTTTTTTATAATTTAATTTTTATGGCAATCTTTGTAACAGTAAACTCACCTTTACTTATTGCTTTAAAGTGTAATCGCAGCTTTACTGATGTTGTCATACAAAGCGCGCACGCGCATTTAAAACGCGAGGTGTGGTAGATAAATGTCAGTGTGATAATTCTTAAAAAAGGCGTGAATTTTACAAATTCTGAATAAAAACTTAAATTTTTGTGTAGATACATAATTAGTTAACAATATAAAATGACTGGAAGACTACCTGCTTGTGTTATTGATGTTGGAACCGGGTAAGTTTTAACCTCAAATAAATAAATTAGTCATAATGATAAATATTATTTTTCATAGTTATACTAAACTGGGTTTTGCTGCCAATAAAGAACCACAATTTATTATTCCATCTGCTATTGCTATTAAAGAATCTGCAAAGGTTGGTGACCAAAGCAGTCGAAGATTAGCAAAGGGTGTGGAAGATTTAGATTTCTATATAGGGGATGAAGCATTCGAAGCTACTGGATATGCTGTTAAGGTAGGACAATTTTATTACTATTATTTTGTAAATTTAAAAATCAACCAATGTTACAGTGGTAACGTTGGTTACAACCTGGTTATATGTGAGGCCCAAAACAATTTTTAAAAGTCGTAAAGGAAGCCAGTTGCGGCTTTCAGATGTCTTATCGTATGGTAAACTGTCATTAAATTTTGAACATTTCATAGGGTTTGGTAGGTATAACTAAGAAACCCTTATAACAACACTTGTGTCTATTGTACGGTAAAAATTGAGGCCAAACGGTTGAACTTAGAAAATTTAAATTGACCCACAGGATTGATTCAGGTGGTACGTGTGTTCCAGTTGTTAAAATATTGAAATATTTTTGTACTGATTGTTAAAATGAATAGTAGGACAAACAGTAAAAAAAAAGTATAGTTTATTTAGTTTTTACTTTGGGCAAAAGGCCACATCAACAATATCTAGAAATAAATAAAAGATTTTGGAAATTATTAGAATAATTTGTGCCGCAACTGCAATTAGTTATTTTTTTTTATTGTTTATCTGATTTATCAGCATTTTAATTTTTTTAACGTATGTTCAATATTTTAATTATCAATACACACGTTTTTCATACTTCACATACACTTTTTAAGTTTTTTTTTTTATATTTCATTTCAGTATCCAGTCCGTCATGGTCTTGTCGAAGATTGGGACTTAATGGAACGATTTTTAGAACAATGCATATTCAAGTATCTACGAGCGGAACCTGAAGATCATTATTTTCTTCTAACGGAACCACCATTAAACACTCCCGAGAACAGGGAATACACTGCTGAGATCATGTTTGAATCATTCAACGTACCAGGGTTGTATATCGCAGTTCAAGCGGTATTAGCTTTGGCTGCAAGTTGGGCGAGCAGAACTATCGAGGACAGAACGCTCACAGGGATTGTTGTTGACAGCGGAGATGGTGTAACTCATGTTATTCCTGTTGTAAGTAGTAATTAATTTTTTTATTAGATAATTTTACAAAACAAACTATATTAGTTATTGGTATCCAAGTACATTATTGTTTTCATAATTTATATATATATATATATATATATAATTATAACAGTTTAATACTTGATATTGATACTTAAGATCAACGTTTGTGTGTTTAACAATTCAAAATCTTATATTTTACTTATTTTTTCGTGTTCAAAGAATCAAATGGTAGTATTTAAAATTTTCCGGAACAAACTGGATGCACGGGATGTCAAGGACAACTTTTATTTTTTAAATAGGAACATATGATGTGTTAGGTATCTTTGGATAGAGCTTTTGAAAACAATCAAGTTTTACTTAAAAATTTTTTTAACATCTTTTACGCTTTACAAAAAATTGCAATTTCTATAATGACTTAAAAATATATATATTTTGTTACGTGTTTCAAGTACCTTCAATTACATTTAAACAATTTCGCATCCTTACTTTTGAGCGATCTAGTAATTAAAAATACTTCAGTTGTAATTCATACTTGAAAGTACGATTTAAAAATGAAATATTTTTAATTATTAATTTTTTATTATGCTCCGAGCTACATATAAATCAAGATAAGAATGCGAAAGTGTTTAAATCAAAATAGAAGATATTTTGAACACTTGTAAATAAAAATATTTTACTTTCAAATTGATACAGAGAATACTTTTTCGTAAACCTTAAAAGATATTAAAAAATATGAAATTTTTTTTATAATCAAACATTTTTAGATCGTTCTAGTACTTCTATTGATTTGAAAGATCTTTCTTTTTTTTAAGTAGCTCATACGACTTAATAATTTGTTTCTGCCTCATATCAATTGAGATAGTTATTATTCCGAAGGTAGCCAATCTTATAAAGTTGGTAATTTTTTTTATAATTTTCCAGGCTGAAGGCTACGTGATAGGTAGTTGTATAAAGCACATTCCAATAGCCGGTAGGAATATAACATATTTCATTCAGTCATTGTTACGTGAAAGAGAGATTGGCATTCCACCAGAACAGTCTCTCGAAACAGCCAAAGCTATCAAAGAACGTTACTGTTACATTTGTCCCGACATCGCTAAAGAGTTTGCAAAATATGACACCGACCCACACAAATGGATGAAGAGATACGAAGGTAAGCAAACATATTAGGAAATAAATATTTAATGTATGGAATTTTTAAGAAAACAATCATGTCTGTAATATAATGAATAGTTGAACTAACAGAGTTAATGAAACCAGCAACTTGCCAGATAAAAAGCAGTTGTCTGTGCTAGCTCTTAGTCTTGTGTGATCATTAATTCCTGAGCGTTATGTAATACTTGAGAGAAACATTTAGTTATCAAACTTATTCCCAAGGACATGTACACATAGGCGTACATTCTATTTTTATTACCTTATACGAATTTATTATTAAATGAACACTGTTTTGATTCATGCCAACAAAGTAATCTGATTGGATTTGTGGGGAGCCTACAATATATAAATATAAAATGTCACGGTTGGCTGATTTATTTACTTCATTCGTACTTACTCTCATCCCTTAACACTAGGTCTCCCTCACATTCTCAGTATCCAGACTTGCGAGCTGATCAAGTCTGGACCCCCCCTTTATGTCCGCTAGCTGGTTGCTATGATTCTTTGGAAGAGTTAAGGGTTGTTCAATTAAAGTCAACATTATAGCTAATCTACTTTAATTATAATACGATTTAATATTTACATTATTTACATACACTTACAAATTAACGACGACAGCTAAATCCAAATCAGAGACATATACACAACACTAACTACTAGACACTTTAGCAATAATCATTAATTTGTCCACTGGACACCACAGTCCTGACTGACATCCTCTAAAATCATTTATCTCTCACATGTCTTTAGCTGGGCACTACACTAACGTTCATACGGAATTACTTGTTACTTTAACTCAATTCGCCCGAACACCCTAAATGTCTCTAACCCATGACTCTTAAAAACCAACTCCAAACCATGATTTAACCTTACGATGGTTCAAGCTCAACTTCTTTAACACCTCCTAACGTTATGACGGTTTACAATCTACTCTTACTTTAAACACGACTTAACATCTTCACCCTTTAGAGTCCACTACTCTAATAACTGCCCTGAGCGGCTTACGTAGCCCAATTATTAAATATCATTTCACACTCTCTTGACTGTCTATCTTAAATATCTTAAAATTCACAATTTATTGGTGATAACTCAGATAAGTATCCCATTAGAAAATAACCTAACATAATATTTGTATTTCACACAAAGATTAATTATTATTTATGTGCATATGGTTTGTTGAGAATTTATTATTTACTTTTCATGTGACATTTACAAAAGTCTCAAGTTACAATAATTAACATGTCTACCCTTATCTTAAATGCCCTTTCTAAGAAATAGATTATTTTTTATCATTTAACATTTTTAATATTTTACACTAATTGGATGATTGTACTGAATTTATTTATGAAATAATACCAAAATTACTTCCCTTACAGTTCTTTGTTAAATTGGGATTTTTAGCTGTGAATTAGAATACAGTTTTGATATTTTAAAACCCATTGTTTACCTTTGTAACGCTCAGGAATTAATGATCACTTTAATAATTAATGATACTGTATTTTCAACATAATTTTTTTTCAGGTATGAACTCAATAACGAAGCAACTATTCAACGTAGATGTTGGATATGAAAGATTCCTAGGTCCTGAAATATTCTTCCATCCTGAATTCTCGAATCCAGATTTCACTACCCCTCTCTCCGAAATAGTAGATACTGTTATCCAGAATTGTCCAATTGATGTCCGAAGACCATTGTACAATAACATTGTTTTATCTGGTGGATCAACAATGTTCAGAGATTTTGAAAGACGTCTTCAGCGAGATATCAAAAGAACTGTTGATGCTAGATTGAGGTTGAGTGAAAATTTGAGTGGAGGAAGAATAAAAGTAAAGAATTTATTATTGAATTATGAGTTTTTATTAATGATATTTTATTTTACAGCCAAAACCAATTGATGTTAAAGTAATTTCTCATCATATGCAACGCTTTGCCGTTTGGTTTGGTGGGAGCATGTTAGCTTCTACGGTAAGTTATCACATTAAGATTTACGTAATACGAGGGTTGCCTCTTATAAATCGAGATTGCGCTAAACTAGTGCTGCCATCTGGCAACTGACGCTTCTATCGTAAAGTTTGATATTTTTAACGGTATACGCACTTAGAACGTTTTGACGTACGAACGCTATTTTTGTTGTTTACAGTAACTTGAAAAAATTCATCACGGCTAAAAATTAAATTAAATTGTGAACATTTTCGAGCGATTATTTTTTACAACTTTCGACGTGGATTAACAACAGTGCATCGATGAACTTAATTCGACTTTTGGTGATGAAGCACCATCAAGGACTACTGTTTATTGATGGTTTGCCGACTTAAATAGTGGCCGTAGTTCGCTTAAGGACGAATTTTGTGAAGGTCGTCTAAAATCGGTTGTTTTTTCGGAAAACATTGATGCTGTGCGTGAACTGATACTGCAAGATTGTCATGTGACTTATCGTGCGATTGAGGTGTCCTTGGGCATTAGTGGGACCAGCATACATTTACTATTGCATGAACATTTGGCCGTCAAAAAGATTTGTTAGCGTTAGATCCTACATAATTTGACAATCGGTAAAATGAAAATGCCTCAATCGAAGTGAAAAAAGTGCTTCGAAAATTGTTTCAAACGCATGCAAAAGTGTATTGATCTTCATAGAAAATATTTTGAAAAATAATAAAGCCATTTTTGTTGATAAATAATTGTTTTTAATCTCAAATCCCGAAATATAAAAAGCAACCCTCTTCTTTATTTGACAAATGCTGCAGCCATAAACTATATCTTGATTGTTACTCATTTTGTTTTGTAGAAAAAAATAATAACTTATATTTTTACCGCGAAAAACACAATTGCACAGATTGCCGCACGGTCTAAACTAGGGACGAGTGTGTAGCACAAACTGCACTGCACGATATTTGCCGAACATTCTTCGTGCGGCACGGAGCACACAGAAACCGTATGCCGAACGTTTCTTGTGTAAATTATGCAGAATGTGTAGATTATTAGCTTATGCCGAATGCACCTTATAATGTCATTTTTCAAGATTTTCGGTAACTCATGCCATCTTTTGGTAGCTTGGCAAACTAATCTGAGCTTCCCGGCTTGTAATGGAACTTTCATTCCCCTAGTTTGCACATATATTGCGACTTGGTATTGGGCTAGTACGAAATGCACCTTTTGCCAATTTAATTAATTTTTCACGGAACATAGTTGAACGCTGAAATAGGTCGTTATATTGATTTTATTTATTTTTTTGGTTAATGTTCCGTATTAGTCCACCACAACTAGGCTTGTATGCTTAAAATGAATTATATTATAACGTTAGAAACGAGAAGGCATGGTCGTAAAAGTGGGGATCCAATAGTAATCATTCATGCATCTGTAGTTGGTTATAGATGAAAGTTCTTAGGTAGTTGGTAGTCTCTTGTTAGTTGGCAGAGAAATACGCGTTTTTAACACGAGGATTCGTCCAAATATAACTGATATTTTTTGAACTCTTTATGAAGTTTGTTTTTCAAAATACGTATACTATAAATCTCATTGGAAACAGGAAAAATTCCTCATGAGAACCTGGTTATATACGTCTAGCAAGTTTATCCTGTCTAAAATTTTTGCTAACTAAACCTAACCTAATTAGTTTTATCATTGATTGTTTGCATATAGTGAAGATATATACATTCTTTATACAGTTTTAATACAGTTACATAATTTAGCATCTAAAAAATGCGACGAAAAACTTAATGGTCTATTTCAGACATAAAATTGGTAGGTCGGAATATATTGATATTTTTGAGGATTCTCTCTTTTTAATGATGTTAATATCCTTCAAAATATGTATATTATAAATCTCATTTGAACTATTTAAATGTGACTTAAAGCGTATAAATACCGACATTTTATTTTTCTTCTTTAAAAACGTTAATGGGAGCTAAATGTTAACAAACACTTATTAAATAATTGCTTGGATTTCAGAACGGATAACTATCAAGTACATACTTATTTAAATTTCAGTTTTGAATAAAAATATTGGAAGTGAATTGTAAATATTATGTTTTGAAAGAAAAGGGCGGCGCTTCGTCAAGACCAAATCTCATTCCAACTAGCATACACGTTCTGTCTGACGAGTTATGTGTGGTGGACATATACGGAACATTTACTATTTTTTTAAATTTCTTATTGGTTTTGAAGTTTTTTATCACTAATTATGTACATTCCCGGTACATGCTTTTTTTTTATTTCTCGAGGACTCCTTCGATAATAAAGGCATAGGGTTACAGGGGTTAGCTACGGTTAGCCCTGGTAGCCTGCTTACGTCTCAATTTTTGGAAGAGTAGATCTACGGATGGATTTTTACTGGCAAAGTAAATCTTATGTAAAATTAGTCGACTCCTTTGCTGTATAACCAGCAGAACCGGCTGTATTAAATATGTTTAATTAGAAGTGTTGTTTTTCATAATTTGTTGTTTTCAGCCCGAATTTTACCAAGTGTGTCATACGAAAGCTGCGTACGAGGAATACGGCCCAAGTATTTGTAGGCACAATCCAGTATTTGGAACAATGACATAATGTTCATAAAAATATTCCAATTTATTTCAAAGTCTGTTACTAGACATTTTTTTAAAACTATTTTTTAATCATTAAGAATAAAAATCTAGAATACAATAAAACTACAGTAAAAATTATTATTTTTACCAATATTTTATATTTTATAGTTTTTCTATAAGTTATTTATTTAGTTAAAAAAGTTTATAAAATGCAATATGTCATTTTTTAACAATAAAATTCTGTCTAATTATTTGTATTTTATTTTATAATTGTAATTATAGCAATAGTCAATCAAAATAAATTGTTAACAATAAAAGCTCAAAATAAAATCTTATATAGTTAAAAATATACTTTTTTATTCACAAAATATATAACAGCTTAGCTCTTATAAATAAAAATACAATACAACAAATAAAATAACTATAGTAGAGGTGGGAAATATTTTTCCGCGTAAGACCACGGACCGCATTTTAAAATAAAATATAATACATTTTTACAGGTACTTCGTTTTGTTGCGGCACAGTCGCCAATATCCTCTAGATTTTTCACGATTATATAGCCATTTAGAACCACAGAATTTATAAACTTCAAAGCGCATATTCATTTTTTCCCATTTTCGAAACAGAATATTTAGAACATAAAAAAAAAATATATTTGCCCCCCCCCCCCTCTACAGCCTTTTTTTTCCAGGTTATCACTTGTATTTCAGAAGCGAAGAACTTTTTTTTTAGATCATTTGTATTAAAGAAGGACTTTTTTTTAGATCAACACTTGAAATTTAAAAGTGAGAACCTTATTTATAATTTAAATAATTTTGTCTTTTGCCCCCCCTCCAAATCCTGGGTGCGCCACTGACTGCATATAACATTTCGATCTCTAAGGCAGTCCTTATCAGCTGATGAGATTAAAACCGTTCTCAGTCTTGAAAATCCTGCGGTATGTAAATGCTATCGTCCAACCCATCATTTTCATGCATTTTAGCCCAACGTTTCCCAAACTCAATATTCACAGCTTTACGAAAAACCATACAATGAATATAAGGTAATTTTTCATATTTAATTCTTGCAAAACCTAAAGATGCAAGAACGTACCTCCACGATTTCATAAATTTCACATTTGCACCAACGTGTTTTGAATCGGGAGTTATTATAACTAAAATACCTTCGTAATCTAATAGTTCATAAGCATTTTTACAACACTGTAACCTTTTTTCAGCTGACGGAATGTATTCAAGAAGTAAACTAAATATCACGATGTTAAAATATTGGTTTCGTAAACTAAGTACTGTATTATTTTCTATAGTATTTATATCACTAATTTTTAAGTTTATAAAATCACATTTATGTACATCTTCACAACTAGGAGCAATATCGATTGCTATTACATCAAAGTTTTCGTAATTTTTAAACGGGTTATAACAACTTCCAACGTCTAAAACTTTAAATTTATTTTCTAAAGAATTAAACTTAAAATTATTAACATTATTCCTTTCCAATGCTTCTATTTCTCTGTTTCTTTGCCTTGTTAAATCCTCGTCGAAATATTTTTGACAGTTGTCATATATCCATGTGATTCTTGATATAACCTTATTATCTGTTTTGACGTTTTTGTCCCAATGATCCAAAGCCAATTTCTTCATGGATGCAGCATAATCTTGTAGGATTTTGTTGTTTTGAACATGTTCTTGCCATGCTTGATCAAATCCTAGCTTTTTTGTGTTATTTCTTAAGTTTATATGCACATTTTTAATGTATGTTGACAGTTCTAAGTGTTCTGGAGTAGCCATTTTATATTACGTAAGCCAGTGGTTTCCAAACCATTTTCTACCCAAAAACATAACAAGTGTGTTTAACGAAGGTACTATTCTACTTTAGCAAACCCACCTTACTGCGCATGCGTGCAGTGTTGGCAATAGTAAAATGTAATATATCAATTTTAATAATCTAAATTTAATATCAATTTATTAAATGAGTTTATTTATAAGAAATATAGAAATAAGTAATATTCCCTTAATTTCTACTGTGATTCAGTGATGGGCGCGTAGAATACATGATGTAGACTAATGTAGATTTTACGCGTAAACATGTCAAGTAGAATATGTCTTTGTTTACGTGTCGAATGTAGAATGTAAACTGTACATGCGCAGTACGTTTAAATGTAATATTTGAAATAATAGAATGGTAATAGTTTAAATAGTTTACTTTAATGTTTATGTTTATTTCAATTTTATGTAGTTCTAATTACATATATTGTTCCAAAAATGTTATCTCACAAATCGTATGTTGTTATGGACAATATGAATTACTTGGTTTCTGTCCGTATGAACTACTAAAGTAAAATTAAAATTAAAAGTTAGTAGTTGTTTTAATCAGAAAGCTGTCAAAAATATTAAATTTGAGTTCTTTACTACCTCTTCTGCATAAAACTGGCGGTATTTTATTTTTTTTAAACGTTACAGAACCTCATTTTTCATTATTCTACGCTAGATTCTACGTGTCTACACAGTCTACACTTTTCTACGCTGTCTACGGTAAATTTACACGTAGACGTAAAAAATTCAAGTTTACGCGTAGACACCCATCTCTGCTGTGATTAGAGTTTTAATATATAAATGTAGTTTAAATTTAATTTAATATTATTTATTTTCACTTTTTTCTGTTGTAGTTATTTATTATGCATTGTATCGATATTTAAAAAAATTTTAATTCAGGTGGACAATGAACTAGCCCTCTGCACCACCTTGTTATAAACGTATGCACAATGATACACAATTTAAATTAGCCTAATATGGGGGGAAAATTAAGTACTGTGCACCTAAAAACAAGGTAATTAGGTTCCGTTTAGTTAGTAAAAATCTAGGACAACAGAAGCCGAAAAACACAAAGTACCTTAAAGGAGTTCGTGTGAAAAAAAAAAAAATATATATAAAGAATGTATACACTTTACAAAATATAACAACAACAAGATAAAGGTATAACTACTGAATTACATCCTACACCGCACAAACGTTTTGTACACAAACTTTTTTAAGCTTACTTTGAGCTTTTCGGCTTCTGCTGTCCTAGACTTTTACTAACTAAACCTAACCTAATCACCCAGTTTTTAGGTGCACTAAATTATGTTCCCCCTTTTTTAATCTTTAATCGGCTGTGAATGTAATATTATTATTTATTCTTATTATAAAATACCGGAATATTAATTTAATTAGTTTTATTTAACTGAAAGTTAAGCATTATTATACAAATCATTTTAATTCTATTTTGATTTTAGTTTAAATTTACTTGTTTTAATTTTACTATAGTTGGCAACATTGTCTAGTGGGTTTGCTAAAGTAGAATAGTGCCTTAACGAATGCCATATATTGAAAATCTGAAAAACCTAATGGTGTATATTCATCACGAATTTAGCCAAAATTATGCAAAAGTTCTTGTCCCGCACCCTTTTACCAAAAAGGGTGAAATTAGGGTGACCATTCGTTCCGCATTTTGGATTTGGGAGATGAGGACCTTTTTTTTTTGCTCTTCACTTGGATTTGGGAGAGCGATTATAATTTTGGGATGTATTTTTTTGGAATTATAAATATTAAAAAAATAATATATTTTTTTAATAGTTGCGAACCGAGTTACTCACACCACACTACACTGTAAAATATTTCTTATTAATCTAATGAAGACTTGAATACGCAGCAAATGCAGAAAAAACGCTGGGATATTTGGCACAATATTAAAATTTTGTTTAAAAAAATTAAATGGAAGCTCTTAGTTCTCAAATAACGAATAAAAGTAATTATCAAAAAAAAAAGTTGATTTTGATGTGATAAATATACCTAGACATCCAGTATTGTTTTCTTACACCTATTAAATATTTACAAAACCCTGAAATGTGTGAAAATTCACACTTCACTTCAATTTTTTTTGCTCATCACATGTTTCCTGGGAGGCGTCAAAATTGTTTATTCCGGCCCTAGTACAACTTTACAACTCTAAACAAAACAAAAAAGAAAAGGCAGGAAAAAATAAAATCACACTTCCCTGTTACAAATATTTAGTATATTTGTAATAAAATTACAATTTCATAGGTCTTAATATAAATAAAAAAATCATTTATTTGAAGAGAAACTTTAATTATTAAAATTTATCTTACAAAAAGCTTATTCTGGTTTCTTTGCTCTTGGTTTTTTGGCGGGCAATGGCCTTTGGGAACGAAGAACAGCACTAGCCCTACGTAAAGCAACCTGTAAAAAATAAATCAATTGTAACAAAAACAAATTTAATTATTTTACAATAAATTAAATAAATATTACATCAGTCTTGCAAATAAAAATCGTCATAAACACATTCTGCGATCTTGGTGGTAGCTAAATCATCATGAACAAAATTTATGTCTCGCAGTAGTCTTACTGAGCCGTAGTGTAGATCACTATCGTACTGCTACCGTATTGAGCACAGGAGTAAAAAAAATATAATAGAACACACCTTTGTAAGATCTTTACGATAACTGTTCTTGTCTAACAAACGTCTGAGTTTGTAGAGGGATCGTCTTGGGCCAGATTTCATCGTTCTCGTCACTGTTGCTTTGCGGGGTTTATTCTGAAACAAGAAACAACTATTTATATAACAAGAAAAATGAATTTGATTTTAATAGGCATTAGATTTTGGAGACGAAGTATACGAAAAAATATACTAATCTAACAAAAGAAAAATGTCGAGATGAAATTAAACGGGCTTACCTGTTTGTTGGCTTTCTTGTATACAACTGTAAAACCTTTCTTATCCTTAGGCTCAACGATTCCAACTGTTTTCTTGTGAATCAAACCATTGTAACGGAAAGAACTCAAGTTGGGAAGATTATTGGGTTCCTATGAACAACCAAAAATATATTTAAAAAAGCAACAATAAAACCAAAGAAAACTTAATATTTATTAGCAAAAAAACATCAGTTTTAACGTTTGTAATCATGGCCATCAAAGATCTTGGTGGTTAAAAAGTTCATCATATATATTTTAAGACAGATTTAGTCGAACGAAATAATTTACTCGTTCTATCAATAGAGTTCAAGCAAATTAGTCTAGTCCAATATATTAAAACTACTTACTGTGCTGAAAGGTTTGCTAATATTACGTTTCTTCAACAAAAACGCATTATTATTACGAATTATCATCCAGGACAAGTGGGCCGACATTTTGTCTGCAAACAAAATACTGTATCAATTCAAAATACACACCAAAAAACAACAAATCATTAAAACTATGGGTTGTTTCTTCAGAAAAGATGGGTGGTAGATACTCGTAATCATATTGGGCTCATTAGAATTAAACATCATTTGAAACAACTAAATATGGGTTAAAAAACACGTGGTTTATTCAGTTCTGTCAAATAAATAGTATTCAATACAAAAAAGTAATAAAATATAATAAATATTTAATAAACAGCTTATATACAATTTAAATAGGATTATTTTAATTGTTTAATTACTTATAAACGTAGATTTTAACACAGAAATAAAAACACATACCTGCTCAATGTGGAATCAACCTAAAAGAAAATGGAGGAGACTCAACAGGATATGGGTAAACAGAAATCTGTATTTACCGACCAAATTAAAATATTTTGAAAAATAAATCTTAAAAATAAAAATTAATTAACAAACTTAAATCTATAATTTAACACTTGGTTTGTTTAAATATTTAATATTTTTAAAGTTATCATAAATCAACTTTTTTTAAAATTAACTACCAACATTAGTGTTTAGTAACGAAATATCACTAGTGGTTAAAGTGACGCCATTTTAAATAGCTGTTTGTTTATTAAAAATATTATGATGAACTTTTTATTGAACTTACAACACTTTAAAATCTATTAATTCTATTATTTAATTCTGTTCTAGATATTTTATAAATAAAATGTCTTTAAGTGCTAGTGCTGAAAATTTAACAACTGATGCTCAGGTATTTTAATTGTCAAACTTTTATAATTGATGAATCATTAATTAAATATTAAGTTCTACAATTTTACTTTACTTTATGAATAATTTAGGATTTTTTCTTCTTGAATAATGTCTGAAAAGTTTTGTTCTAAATATATTTTGTCATGTAATATATGTTCGGTTCGTAAAGGAAATATTTTTCAGAATTATGAAGGTACCAGTTCGATGTGTTTGGAGCTTGCTTTGGAAGGTGAACGATTGTGCAAGGCAGGTGACTGTCGAGCTGGAGTTGCTTTCTTTCAAGCAGCAATTCAAGCCGGAACGGATGACTTGAGAACACTAAGTGCTATATATAGTCAACTAGGAAATGCTTACTTTTATCTCGGAGACTATCCAAAAGCAATGCAGTATCATAAACATGATTTAACTTTAGCTAGGTAAGTATTTTTGATTTTATTATAAATCTTGCTACTGTATCTGTATTTCTTACTGTTTTTGTTAAATACATTTTTGTTGATAAGTGATTACTTAACTCCGAGTTTGCGTAAGTCTGAGTATTACTGTAGTTTTATTATTTTGCATATACTTTCAGAACAATGGGTGATAAATTAGGTGAGGCAAAATCTTCAGGAAATCTTGGTAATACGCTTAAAGTGATGGGTCGTTTTGACGAAGCTGTACTTTGTTGTAAACGCCATCTAGAACTATCTCGAGAACTTGGAGACAGGCTGAGTGAAGGACGTGCTTTATACAATCTTGGAAACGTGTATCATGCGAAAGGAAAACATGTTGGAAGAGTTGGACATCAGGATCCAGGAGAGTTTCCTGAAGATGCTAGGACCTGCTTACAACAAGCTGTTACATATTATGAGTACGTAATTTAATGATTATACAGGGTGTATCAATATAGAGGGAAAACAATTTTTCTTGATGAGAAGTGTGAGCAAGTTGAAAAAAATTGATGACCAATGTTTACCCAAAGAATCAAATTGTAGTATTGAAATTTTCTGGAACAAACCGAAAGCTCTCTATATCAAGAACAACTTAGTTTTTACCGATCGCCAACATATACATATAAGGGAGGTATTGTGATCATACCGATTTTGTCTTTTCGAGATTTCGATTGATCTCCACGAATTGAGGTCCCTACATAACATTTTGACTATTTTTAGCATGATGTCTGTCGGTCTGTCTGTCCGTCCGTCCGTCAATTGCGCAAGTCAAGTCAAGTCAACGCAGGTCAAGTCCGCATATTGCGACTTTTGCTATTACATTTGTTCAATATGTTTATTTTTTTTAACTGTCCAGTCTATTATTATTTATTTTGTTTTCAGGGAAAATCTTTCTCTAATGCGTGATTTAGGTGACGTAGCAGCCCAGGGTCGTGCTTGTGGTAATTTGGGCAATACACATTACCTGCTAGGTGATTTTGCCCAAGCTATACGCTATCATGAAGAGCGACTTGCAATAGCCAGACAATTTGGAGATCGTGCTGCGGAAAGAAGAGCTCATAGCAATCTAGGAAATTCACATATATTTTTAGGACAGTTTGAAGATGCTGCCCACCATTATAAGTAAGTAAAATTAATAACATACTTATCCACCGGCATTTATATGGTTGTTTCGTCGCTTCGGTCAAAATACGATTTTCATATTGTTTCATCGCTTCATTAGTAATAAATAATCTTGTTTACATAGTATGTATCACGCACTTTTAGTCTAAATCTCCATAATTGGTAAGCGGACATAGAAATATTGCAATGGTGCGGCAAAGACAATCAATATTGTTCATCTTATAGTTGTGTACTTGGTTTTCCATATGACAAACTGTTTAATGAATATTTATATATTTTTCAGACGAACTTTGGTTCTGGCTCAAGAATTAGGAGATCGCGCTGTAGAGGCCCAGGCATGTTATTCACTTGGGAACACATATACGTTACTTCGTGACTACAGTACAGCGATAGAATACCATTTAAGACACTTGATAATCGCCCAGCATCTCACTGACAGAGTTGGAGAAGGCCGAGCGTGCTGGTCTCTAGGAAATGCGCATGCGGCGCTGGGTAATCATGAAAAGGCACTGTATTTTGCTACGAAACATTTAGAAATTTCCAAAGAGGTGAGTAGTATATAACATAAACCTAATAAAATACAGTAAATTTACCTAATATGTATATTTTAAACGCGGTTTTATTTACAAATAATGTAAGAGAGTTACTAAATATATTTTTTCCCAAAATATTAAATTCGCAATAGTAATATTCTGAGAAGCTTCAACCTGTCTTATAGGCAAATTGTCATAATAAGAGAAACTATCTGGCGGTATTGTGTTGAACTATAGGCCGTACATTTTCAAAACAACACACTGTGCAGAAACGAGTTTTTGACTGAGATCTTACTGCGTCTGCGCGCACGTAAAGCAGTGGCGTCGTGTATTACTTATTATTTTATTAGTCAGCTGTTTGTTTGGTACCTTGTTTGTGTTTCGTATTTTATTAAAACTGTGTTGTTAAAACAATCAGTTCTTCATGGAATTTATGCAGAAAGAAGCTAAGGAAGGTGTGCAAATTCCACAAACTAAAAACAGTGTGGACCGCCACTGGTAAAATAGCTGAAGTTTGCGTCGATTTGATGACTCATTGTGTTGTTTCGAAAATGAACGCCCACTAATCTAATAGACAATGAATCGACATTTTTCAAGACATTAAAAGCCAATTTTATTATTAGTGAAAATAAAATACAAGAAAACGTAAAACAAGACATAAAAATATAATTAAATTTCTTCTTGATGTCATATTACAATACTTCAAAAAATTGTTGTTTTCTATTAGGTTAGTTTCGATTTTGCCACTTTGGCGCTGTAATCTTAAAAGGGGTTACCTAAAGTCACTAGATTATATAAAGAAGCGCAATGGCGGCCATACTGGGGCTAAAAATGTCGCCAACACAAATGATTTTCAGTGATTCCAACAGTACAAAAATAAGAAACTCGTACTACCAATAATTTTTATTTTAAACATTTAATCACGATTTTTTTAATCAAAGATGCACTATAACAAAATTGTGGTACAATTTCAATTATTTTTTAAATTTTTATTAAATAACTTGGATACAATAAATGAGAGCGCCGACGCAAACTTAAGAACGTAAAAATTGCTGCTTTAGTTTGCTTAACAGGGGAACCAATGTTGCCAATCAAACTCTGCTTCAAAGGCTTGCGCTACTTTATATAATCTAGTGACTTTAGGGTTACCTATATGATCGCAAAAGTAGCACTATTCTGCTGTGTACAGTGTAGCTGAAATAAAATTAAAAACAATTGCGCGGGATCTTGTTCCACCAGGACAATTCGCCGGCACATACTGTCCAACGAACCATTTCTAGAGACTACTCCCTTTAAATTATTGACTTATCCTCCATATATGCCCGATTTTGAAACCATGTGATTTATCATTTGTTAATCATAGATTAACGAACAAATTATTTTTTAAATATAATTTTATGTGATTTAAAAAAAAAGATATTAAAAATATTTTATCCCCAACCCCCATTTTTATCCCGTTTGTAGAAAAAATCTTTTATTTTTGACTAATTTTTCCAAATAAACTTTTGTTCCACTTATTGAGTACCTGCGAAACCCTGAAATTGTAAAAAATCCACATTTCACATATTTTTTTTATAAAATATTGCATGTAACTAATCTGTTTTGTAATTAATTATAGTTGGATGATCCAATGGGGCAAGCGACAGCAAAAATGAATGTACAAGATCTACGTAAGGTCCTCGGTCTTACTGATGATGATTCATCGGTTAAATCACCAGAAATATCAACACCGACAGAGCCTGCGGTAACGACACCACCCTCACAGAACACCAGCGAGAAACAGCTACAGATCGAGACAGCGGCTCAACGATTTCATAGGGTGAGACGAGAGAGCATGGAACAACTAAATCTCATTAAGGTAGTACGCTTTTATTTTGTTTTTGCTTAGTTTTTTATTAACTTCGACCTGTGAACAAAGGTAAAATTCAATTTCAGCTATATTTTATTTTTTTATTGCAAGCTTGGTTTTTTTTTTCTTTTGTCCATGTCGAATCATTCATCATTAGCTTTATTTGAGCAGTCGATTTTAAAAATTTTGTCCCCCCGTGCCCCCGTCTTATTTTGTAAAATTTTAATTCCCCCGTCCTCAAGTGATTTTTTGTAAATTTTTTGTCCCTTCTGTCTCTAGCTTATTTTCTGAATTTTTACCGTCCTCAAGTGTTTTTTTTTTTTACCTCTGCCCTCCCTTCAAGTTATTTTTAGAATGTTTGCTCGATGTTTTCTAATTTTTACCTACCTCGTTATATTATGATTTTTAAAATTTTTGCAGAACCCCCTTCCTAGTTTATTTTCTAAATTTTACCTTTCCTATACCAAAGTGATTTTTCGAAATTTTATACAACGTGATTTTATTTGTCGAGTTGCCAAAATAATTTTAAATATAAAAAGAATTTTAGTGCTTACTACTTTTTACCGACCGCCAACATATAAGGGAGATAGTGTGATTTTGACATTTTGAGATTTCGATTGATCTCCACGAATTGAGGTCCTTACATAACGTTTTGACTATTTTTAGCATGATGTCTGTCGGTCCGTGTACACGTGCAGAGCAAATTCGACTAAAAGGATTTTTATGAAACTTCATATTTAAGCTGTTGACATCAATGGCACGAGTTGATCAACTTTTGGTGATTTTTACCTAACTAGAAATGGGAGTTTACTCGTGTCGGTTTTAAGATTTTTGCGAATATTTCGAAAAAATTTATTTAGCAAATATAGCTATAAAAGCAATAACTAACAACTTTTATTTGAGAAATTTTTTGATAAAATAGCATAAATTAAACAAGTACTTTTTGATGGCGGTCGGTCCTGTGGTGGCCACAGCTGATTTTTTAAATGTAATCTGTAGAAAATTTACAGTAAAAAAAAAACACTAACCAGTCATATATCTGCTCAAATAAAGCTATTGCAATTAGTTGTTGGACTGTAGCTTGTTATCTAATTTAGTGTTTTATATAGTTAACACCAGATGGCAAACAACGACCACAGAGCAAAATTGGTAATCCTGTACCAATTAATAAAGCTCCATCTCCTGCCAAAAATGAAGATGAAGAGTCTTTCTTTGATCTTCTCTCGAAGTTCCAGTCAAAGCGTATGGATGACCAAAGATGCTCTCTTCAGGTAAAATATTTTAAACATCCAGAAAACTATTTTTTCCACGACTATATACGTTCATTACAGGCATGTCAGTGATTAGTAAATGTAGCACGTTCCCCACTCATTTTTATTGCACACCGCTGACCTGTTACATAATGAATTCATTACGTAACATGTTAAGCTCATTACATAACAGGTTTAAGCAGCAATGGACGACGGTTGCTAGGCAATGTAATAAATAGGTTGAAAGCATGTGTCAAATTACTGTTAGTGTAAAGTAGGGTTTCTTAAACTTATGTAGTCCGAGGGCCCCCCTCTTGAATAACTTTTTTTTTTTGCGGACCCCTTCCCAACCCTAGGCATTTTACGAAGTTCCATGTAGGATTTTTACTAAATGAGTTATTTGAATAAAAGCGAAAAGTTGGGGGATGTAAATTTAATGTCAAAATTGTTTCGAGGACCCCCGGTAGTGGCTACGGGAACCCCAGTTTAAGAACCGCTGGTGTAAAGGAAACCGGATTCAAATTAAATAATAAAGTTGTTGAATATTGCAAATATATTTTTTGAGAGAGTTGGTCTTTCTAAGTCAGTTAATCAGCTGACGCAAGTATTGTTATTTTAACTAAATTTACATTCCGTATGATATGTACATGTCCGTTCTAAGGCAACGTAATAAATAGGTGGAAAACAACTGTTTTTTACTTATTGTTATTTTGAATCAACCATATAAACAAATCACAGCCATGTCATCAATACTGCATTGTATGTGTTAAGCCTTTTATTCCAATTGTCTAGGTTGATAATAAAGAGAACACGAATGCAGCCCTCAATATTCCAGTTACAAATCGGAACAATAATAATAACAACAATAACAACGAGCGACCCGACGATCTCCTGGATATGATAGTAGGCATGCAATCCAAACGGATGGACGAACAACGTGTAGCTTTGCCACATCTACCAGGTCTACAACCACAATCACTCCAGAGGTTAGCTGGAAACAACCCACAACCCACACAACCTGATGATTCGTTTCTCGAAATGCTCGCTAGATGTCAAGGTATATTAATGTCACTTTAATTAAAATTGCAGTGTTTGCGCATGTTGGTTTTTTTTAACCATCGTTATGTTATTTTTTTGTCGATTTGGTGGTGTAGGTTCAAGGCTTGAAGATCAAAGATCTCCTTTACCTTCAAATGCAGCAAGTGAATCGTTAGATGCAGAAACTGAAGCCCAGATACCAAGCGCGACACCTAGGAGCGGTGCTACCGTACCAGATGAAGATTTCTTTACGCTAATTGTTAGGTTACAGAGTGGACGGATGGAAGATCAAAGAGCCACAGTCCCATTAGGCGAAAGCAGGTAATTATATATTTCAATGTTCTCTGACATAAGCACTATTTACAAATTGCGAACCTATAGTTTTTCATATAATGAATAGTTGATAATTTTACTTTGTGAAACTGGAATATAGGCAGAGAGTCGAACCGAAAACCGAAACTAACCGGAACCGTAACCGGAGCGTAAAATTGCTCAATTTAAAAACCGAAACCGGAACGAAATGTTAATAACAGTTAATTTCGGTTATATATATTTTATTTTTTATTAAATTAATTAATCGTTTTCTTACTACTAAAACTTATATTGACTAATAAAAGAATTAATCTATCGGAAGCAAATTAGAAAAACATATTAATTTGTCGATTAAACATGAATTTTTAATTTTATTTTCATTTCAAATTTCAAATATTATTTTTACAACTGAATGAACTGTGATTAATTTTTATTTTTTTCCTGTAATAAAAAGGTTTGTGTTATTCCGTTTTCTTCTTTATTATATTGCGATTCGTCAAACTGTTATTTCTTATTTTTGTAAGAGAAAAGTTCATACTGTTTATTAATGTTTTTCGTCTCTATAATTGTGATTTTATGAACTGTGAGTGATTAGGGTCGGATTAAAGTATTTCCGCGCCCCGGGCAGACTCTTATCAGGTGCAGGGGGTCTATTCTGTAACTTTTCGACAGTCACATGCTCAGTGACTGTCTGTAGACTGTCCTCTGTGATGTTGTTTTGTATTCGGCATTATCGAAAATAAGTGGATCTATCGAGGATACGTTCTTAGGTATCCTCTCAACAGCGACAGAACACTGTTAAAAGTGTACTGTCAGTGAGTTACAGAATACAAACACGAGGTGTTGAAAATCGAAACTTTCAACAGGATACTGTAAAAACGATTGTCGAAAAGCTTACAGAATAGACCCTATTATACAATAGAGTGGTGTCATCTGCAAATAACTTAATATTTCCGTAGTAATTTAGTTTACATTTATATACATATATTAGGAATAAAGTTGGCCCTAATATAGATCCTTGGGGCACTCCGTAGTATACGTTTCTACATGAGCTTATTGTTTTGTTTATTGCAACACACTGTTTGCGATCGCGATATTGATTTGCAGACCAACATGCTTCCTTTCCTCATTAAATCTGTGTAGTATATTATCTGCATTTTCTCCGAACATTGCTGTATCATCATCAAATATTTGGATAGATTTCTTCCATTTATATTCACCGCTTATCGTCTTAATCTAAAGTTCTAAATGCAGTTTCTGTGTTAACCATTTTCAAAGCTACAAAATATAAAGTGTTTCAAATTAAAATTGTTCAATGTTTAATTTTCAGTGTAAATGGTATAGTACCGAATGCAACAAATGGTCCTGTGACCGGTGGAAGTAAAAAGAAAAAGTGAAGGTAATTTTTAGATATATTTGTAAATTTATCACTGAGATTCCCGTTAGTCCGTTTACTGCCAGCGTTGTATGTGAAATTCCTCTTGACATGATGTTGTCCATTACAATAAGATACAATTATCGCCTAATTCAGCCTATTTCAATCCATGCTGTATGGAAATTACTTCTTTTGCAAGTTAAATGTGTTTCAGAATAATTTAATTAAATCAAATTGAGAGATCAGGTTTTTTACCACTTATTAAAAACTTAAGCGTTGGAATAAGTGTGTGAATAAAGCAAAGACATTATTTTGAAAAATAAAATTTGTTTTAAATGTTTTTTTGAAACGCAATAAACATATTAACAAAAATTTCACAAAATACTTAACGAAAACAGAATATACATAATTTTGTGCTAGAACACCATATACTCGGTTTTATTGACGTATCCAAGAGTTTTCTCAGACCGTTCGGGGATGGTGCAAAGACTACCAAATCACCCGCATAAGAGATGTGGTTAATATGACTGGTGCAAACGTTTTTCCGTTTAAAGATGTCAACAGTTTTCTTACCCTGGTTTTAATTTTACTTTTATGAGCGGCACCTTTTAAACCGCGCGATTTAAAGGCGTAATTCGGGCGATTCTAAACGTGGTGATATACTAGCATAATTCTCCCAGAGTAGTCTTACCGGGGAAGGACGGTTTAAAACTGTCTTTATGTACCGGGGAAGAAGAGCTTTAAAGATATGTTCATGCAACGGCGAAAAAGTCCAGCGAATTTTTTAAAAGAATTATAATCGGTTTAATTTTTACAATGAAACAATCAAAGTTTCTTTCAAATTCTGTTTTTATTGTACACCTAGTCCTTCGTTGCAAAATTTACTGTTAAATTAATGCTAAAAAACTGATCTTCCAATTCTGAATTATTTAATATTGCTTGCAATAATCACAGTAGTAATATATATTTTTAAATAATTATTATAACTTTATCTTAGAAATAAATAGCTGTAATCTAGTCTTATTTTTGTATATTTTAATTCGATATTCTGAACCACATTTGAAAGAATTATATCATTTTATATAATATATTTATTTTATAGAAATATTTTTATATATTTTTATTTTTCCTATTTTTTAACTCATTTCAAAATACATAGATTTAGTTGTATTTTTAATATAATATATGGATATCCTGCCATTTTAAAATAAAAATATATCAGTTAAAACTTTTCAATACAATGAATTATTAGTACAAAAATGAAAAATAGTATTTTATTTGTAAAAAATTATTTTAGAATATTCAAAAAAAAATATGATTTTATTTCTCTGTAATTCTGAGGCCACACAGAGTGCTATACTATGTATGCTACGTATGCTTTGTACGCTATGTTTGCTTCACCAAGTGGCGACACTGGCTTCTGTACGAGACTAAAAAAAGCTAAATTTTATAGATTGTGTAAAGTTAGAGTGATTTTAATTAAAATAAAGTTATTCTACATGTTTACCGAAATAAATTATATATTAAAATATATAAAACAAGGAAGATCCAGAGCTCAGTACTTTGAAACATCGAAAATATTGTTTAGTAGCGATTTGAACAAATACATTGTTTAGAACTCTACAAAAAAAAAATCATTACCTAATGGTGAAAAACAAAAGAAATGATTCAATGTTGGGTAAATTGTCACTCTGAGCCCTAACAAAATCTTTATCTGTCATTTTAATAATAAATGCGTGAAAAATTGTTTAAAAAACAAATACAAAACTCTCACAATTCACGTTAGAGTTGGCAATAACAATTAATCAATCTATTAATTGATCATTTGATTAATCGAAATGTTATAATCGATGTTGATTAAATTGGTAAAAAATAATCGATTAATTGATTATGAAATCAAAAAAGAAACATGTTCATTCGCCGACAAAAAAATGGGACAGTCTTAATGTTGTATTTTAAAGGCTGATATAAAATCATTTGACCGTTTTATTAGGAAAACATAAGTAATGGAAGGTAATACAATGTCTGCATAAACAAATATTTTTTTTTTTTAACAGGCTGTAACAATACATAATACTCGTTTGAACGAATACAGTCTGTTCCAAACGGTTAGGCGGAACTAAATGGGAATTTCGTTCTTTTAGGTTGTCACGAGAAGGGACCTTGCTTGGGTTATTTCATTTTTCACGTTGGGATGTCAAAATTTTAAATTCCAACAATGAAACCATGGAAACGTTGACATATGTCAAAATTAAATATTTTTTTTACGTATTTTAATGACAAAAAAATAAATAAATGGAAAATTTGTATTAAGAATGACACAAAAAATCAAAATATAAAGAAAATGACATTTTAAAATGATATTAACCTTAACCAAAAAATGTTAATTGTAAGTATGATTTACAAAGCTTAAACAAAACGGCCGAAAGGCACGATTTAAATGATGAAAGTAACTAGATTGCAAAATCTAGTTCCGCTTAACCGTTTGGAACAGACTGTACTATATAATATTGATATTGCATATTAAGTACGTAAATTTTAATACAAATAATTCATTGTTAAAATAAATTTTTGCTTATTGAAAAGATGAGAACAAAGTCATCTTACCGACCAGTGTTTCAACAATATAACTAAGTAATTTCTTGAAAATTAAATAAAATTATCGATTAATAATAAATTAATCGAAACTTTATTTATTAAAAAATAAAGCAATATTTATTAAAAAATATTGTATAATTAATCGATTAATTGAAACAAAATAATCGATTATTTCAATTTACGATTAATCGTTGCCATCGATAATACACACTTAAAGGCTTGTGTAGTCTGGGACGTCTAGGGTCTGACGTCATGCTCAGTCGTATTTAGTCGGCAACCTTCGCACTGTGCTCGGCTTTATTTCTAATTTATAATATTTTAACTAAAAAATTTCGCTGAATATTAATTAAAATGTGATTTTTGTTTTGTTAGGTGACATAACTAATATTAACGTATCAAAAAAATGTACTTTTAAGAAAATATTAATTTTATTCGTATCCCCTATTGTTGAAAAAACTTATAGACCCCATAATGAAACAGGTACGTGAAGATGAAGTTAAATTAAAAGTATGTTTTCGAGTAAGTACTAACCTGTTTGTTCCTTTAAGATTGTGGTTGCACTGCGCATGCCCGTCGTCAGCGACGTAGCAAGATAGCGTACATAGCGTACGCAGTTCTGTGTGGCTCCTTACGTTGTTTATAAAAAGAACTATCTTTCTCACGCATAGCATACATATCGTACGTAGTACTCTGAGTGACCTCAGCATAAGATACTCTATAATTATTTTTAAATAACAGTTTTTATAGTAGCTAGCGATAGAATATTCAAATTAATAAATTAGATTTATCAAATTAATTCAGTTATACGATTAATAAATTTCCTTTTAACACATCCAAATTTGTGCCAAAAAATTTATTGTGAATAACTCCATAGATATTTTAACAGTAGATCTATTTGTGCTTTTATTGTTAAAAACTGAAATAATTTTAAATGTTACTATATGGAGCAATACTTGACTGAAACGCTTTTACGTTTTTTTTTTAAAATTACAGATTTAATTTAAAATTCTTTACCTCAAAAATAAACTAATTATGTTATTAAGAAAAAGACTGGTTAATTTTAATAGTAGTGTAAACTTTCAAGGTCGAATGATATGGTACATGTTACAATGTAAAATATACTCGAGTTGAGAAAGGAAAAATCTACAAATTTTATTTTTACATGCCTAAAAAAGATCACTTAACTCGCAGCAGCCCATGGAAAATTTATGGATGTCGGTTTCTTACGGCAACACATTTTTTTTGTGTTTACGTTTGTTTTACATTACCTCAATTATTTGGTCAGATCTCTTTTATTGTTAGTTCAGTTTTTTTTTTTTTAATAAGTGGTCTAAGGCAGCGTTTCCCAACCGCCGGTCCACGAGATTTTGTTACAAAATCTCCGGGTTTGTAGTTTGGAAGGGAGGACTTTTTGTTTTTATTTGCTCACCACTTACATTTTGGAAGTGAAGACCTTTTTTTTCTGCTCATCACTTGCAATAATTTTGCGATACACATTACTTTCTAAACTTGCTGGTCCGCAAATTTTTTCTAGGTCGCTTGCCGGTCCGCTATTAAAAGAGGTTGGGAAACGCTGGTCTAAGACATACCTTCAATAAAAATTCCGAAACTAACTAGAGTAAATAAGTGGTTTCAAGGCCATTTATAAACTTTATCAAAGACAGTAATATATTAATCATTTCATTCCATCCTGGCGTGTTAAACAGAGATAAAATATCTTACATAATGCTTGTTAATTTCTGGACCAATTCACGACATAATCAAGTATTCCTTGTCTACTTTTTGCATTAATTTAGTAACCAAACACATTTCTAGTGGAGAGAAATGGTATTATTGATTATCAGGGACGTATTTATTTGATTTTCTCCGTATTTATATTATGAATTTATTTTTTACAAATGCGCTTTTATTATTTTATGTATGGTTATTTTAAATATTAGAACGACATTTTTAAAATAATTTATTTCTGTAAAATTATGTCTTACTTAATCAAGTCTTCTTTGGCGGTTTTGAGTCGTCTTGGCATACATTTAATGCTGATTAAATTTAATGATGATTCTTGACATCATCAATTTTATCAAGTTTATCTTGGAGGTAAAGAATTTTTGTATATTTTCGTCAAAATGGCAAATATAATAAAAACTAGAGGTTTGGGTTAGCATTTATTAGACTGAAAAATTCCATTGTTGTTCTGTACTAAACAGTATTAAAACCTATTGTATAGTTTACAATTTTACTGTTATACATATGTATTGCAGTTCCATTTTTGCACCATATTAGAAAATAATAGTTACTTTCTGAAAGAACTACAAGTACTGGCAATTTTTGTAATGTTACTTTAGAAAACATTACATTTTCTTCTCCCAATTACTCCTCAAATATTTATTGAATAGAAAAAATGAATGACAAAAAAATAATAATTTCCTTCTTTTAACTAACCGAAGATCTAACAAGTATTAGTATGCAGGGTACTTGACAAGACCTGACAATTAATAGATCAAGATGAAGTACTTATGCGAGTGAGGCCAAAACTCAACTTGACTGATAGTGTCCAAAGATGAAGTTTTTTTTAAAACAATTTTACACTTTGTGTACAAAAGTTTTAAGGATTCCACACACCAAAGCGGCCGCGGTGGCGGCCACGGTAGCGATACGGCAGCGGCCTAACGCAACCTATACAATACAATGAGACCACGCACATACAAGCGTTCCGCTATCTGAGAACGTCACCGAATGCAGCGTTCAGTCTAGCGATCACCAAACACTGGCGGCCGAACTCGACAAGTTGCGTTAGGCCGCGCGATATTTATTGTTTATATACCACAGAGTGAATATATTTAAGAAAATAATGTCGAAAATAGATAATTTAATAGAAAAAATCATAGATCAGTAAAGGATCATTTAATTTTGTATGACAGCACATCCTGATTACAAGAATATTAGGAAAACAAATAAAGTGTGGAACGAAATAGGAAAAGTTTTGGAAATTGATAGTAAAGTCTGTTCCAAACGGTTAGGCGGAATTAGATTTTGCAATCTAGTTACTTTCATCGTTTAAATCATGCTTTTCAGCCGTTTTGTTTAAGCTTTGTAAATCATACTTGCAACAAACATTTTTTGGTTAAGGTTAATATCATTTTAAAATGTCATTTTCTTTATATTTTGATTTTTTGTGTCATTCTTAATACAAATATCCCAAGCAAGGTCCCTTTTCCAACCTAAAAGAACGAAATTCCCATTTAGTTCCGCCTAACCGTTTGAAACAGACTGTAAGTAGATTATTATTTTTCCTCTACATACAATTAATTATTCTATTGTTTTCTCGCAATCAATATTATCATACAACTATATACCGTGATTCACTAACTGATCGCTACCGCCACTCCCACCGCGTTAGTGTGAGGAGACCTGATCGCTAGTCGTATCGCTACCGTGGCCGCCACCGCGGCCGCTTTGGTGTGTGGAATCCTTTATAGTTAGCGTCTGAAAATCTTCCTTAGAATGAAAATTTTGAGCCATTTTATAGCCTCGTTCGAATCCCGATTTGGTTCTTATTTTCGAAACCATCCGTCTTCAAATTACCCTGTTTTGAGAAAATCAAAAAAGCAAAAACTCTTACTTCGCTAAGAATTTTATTTAGATGATTTAAAATTAATCGTTCTTTACAACCAGCCATAAATGATTTAATTTTTTTGGCATAAAGCTTCCGACGCTAAAAGGTTCGATCCATTTGTTCTTTCAGAAATTGACTATACTAAAATTGTTATAGAGTGATTAGTTTATTCCAGTGTTTTTAAAACTGTCCAGATGTTTATTGAAAGGTTAAAAATGTTTTATCGAATGCAAAATAACCCCAGTCTTGCCAAAGATGAGAAAAAAAAATAAAAACAAGACTTATTGTTGAAATATTGTATTAGTAAATCTTTGATAAACCAAATCTAAAAAAATATGTTGTCTCAATGTAAATAACATTAAATAAATATATCCTATTTAAACAATGTTTTCTTATTTATTTAATTTCAGAAGGATTGTCTTTAGGGACCAAAGTGACTGATGAAAACACTGATGTTAATAAAGCAATAAAATAACTTGTCATGTCAATATCGAAATATTGCTCCTTGTGACACGGCTATAGCTAATAATCTGCCATATATTCACCATTTAGTCCTAGTTTATTGGATGCCTATAAAACCCTTAATTTTTTTAACAATAAAATAAAAACATTTTAGTAACTATTTATTCAATATACATATGTAAATTTAATTTACAGGTTTATACTTATTATAGCAATGGTAGTTTTTTAATAAACTGTCTGTACCACATTAGACTGGTTATTCCACATAAACTGTACCATGTTATAATGTAAGACATATGTTCATTTCTCAGCGTAACTCGAGTTTGTCCTCCAATTGGACCGCCAGGCACATCACATTCAGTTACAATATCCAAAAATACTGGTTCACTTTCTGTTCTTTTACACATTTCATCCAAGTCCCTGAAAAAAATAAATGTTTTTACGCTTCTGGTTGCGGGTAGTATTAGGCTAATTTTATTTTAGATAAGGTTATAACAAGTTATAATACGTCCCGTACATAAGTACGGGAGCCATACATAAGTATGGCTCCGAAACATAGACCTTAACAAAGCGAGATTGACAACACATAGTTTTCGAAAATAAAATATTACACCGAATCTTTGGTCCCACTCAAATTAATGGTGAATGGAGAATCAGTAAGAACAAAGATATCCGAAAACTGTACTCAAGACCCAGTATCACATTAGAACCAAGAGGTAAACGATTACAGTGGATAGGACACGTTATGAGGATGAGGGAGGACAGAATGGTTAGGAAGATATGGGAAGGTAGATTGAATATTCCTTGACCAGTGAAAAGACCTCGCAAGAAATGGAGAGATCACCTAATCGAAGATCTAACAAGTATTGGTATACAACAACTGGAAATACCTGACAATGAACATATCAAGATGAAGGACTTATGTGAGTGAGGCCAAAAGTCAACCCAATTGAAAATGCCCGAAGAAGAAGAATTTTAATAATTTACAAGTTTTCTTTAAATTAATTCAGTTGAGCTCAATTGACGCTCAATTAAAATTGTGTGTATGCGCCTATGCGCACAACTTAAAACAGGGAACTCAAACTCAAAATTTTTGAGGGCGCAATAGACTTTTGCTAAAAGAAGCACACTTTTGATACATTAAATTTCGTAAAATTTTAGAAGAGGAAGCATAAAGATATGTTTTCTAGAACTTACTTATTTTTTTTTTCTGTGTTAAAATATATTCATTTACTTCACCACTAATCGGCAGTAACAATATTTTTACTTTTAACGGTTTTATTGTTGCTTGAGCGGCAATTCTATTGCGCATGTCAAAAACAAATATGAGAAATGATAAGCAAAAGATTTATTGTAATAAAACACAATATTGAAGGAAAGTTTCGATGTTAGTATTTAATATAATCGATAGAATTATATACAAATAACAAATAATCAAAACACAATTTAAAATTTATTTCAGCTAAGCACAACTTGAATTTTTAAACCAGCAGTGTTCTTAACCCGCCGGCATCCCGCTCTACCTCCTAACGATCAGACTGACCAACGTACCGTCTACCAATAGAGCACTCCAGAATGCTGTCACTTTAAAAACAAATATGGCGGCTGAGGGGTAAACAAAGATTTTGACATAAGTGTTTACGTGATATTTTGTGTGTGAATTATGTTCTGTGCGTGATATTCTGTGGTGGAAAAAACAAAATGCCATCATTTTGTGGTGTAGTAGAATTGTGGTAGTTGTGGAGGACGTGACCAAGTGAATTTTTATAGATTGCCAGCAGTTTTAAACTTTAAATTTAAAACTGAATTAAACGATTTGTCTGGAGTCAGACGACAAAAATGGATAAATGCGCTTAGAAGAACTGATTTAACAGATGTCAAATTAAAGAATATGAGAATATGTTCAAGACATTTTATAAAAGGTAATAAAATGAAAGTTTTTTTTATGTTCTTTTGTAATAAGTAAAAGCACCCAAAATTTAATACAAAACAACAAATAGGTTTATATTTTGTATTAAAATTAACTCGATTTTGTCACAAAAAGGTAATATATTTGAATAAAAATGAAATATAACGGCTAAAAACTATGTACTATATCACTTGTTACTGTTACGGTGAAACACAGAACACACGTGGCGAACCAAACTTTGCTTACCCTCCAGAGACTAACAGCTGATCAGCTGTTTTGGAGTGCTCTATACACGCATCAGATTAATTTATTTACTATGATGTTCTTTCTGTGATTACTTCTGGTCTATAAACGATAGGGACAAGGGTCACAGGACTTTTTTTTTCGTTAATAAATACTCCTGCCATTAAAGTAATTTTTCTTCGTAAATCTTTAAACGTAACGACGGTATTCCACAGAAAAATGAGCGTTATAATTTTCACCGAAAATGAAGACCAATAAATGGTAATTGTGAGTTATCTATTGACCTGCAATATATGCTCTCGTGGACTTTTTTATAGTAATATTAAACCTTAAAAATCTGTCATATATATTTTCGATATATCTCTTAGGGCCGAGAGTTCCAGTTGCTAATAAACTGTCCAATAAGTTTATTAGCAACATAATTTTTTTTTCGAGAGTTCCACCCCTAAATAGTTATTAGGTTGCTAATAAACAGGCTTATTTGTCTAATAACTTATAGGCAACATGAAGTGCTTAATAAAGTGACATATAACCAAAAACAAGTTCGCAAAATGTGTTAATATTTCAATTTTAATTAAAAACCGTATAATTTTAAAAGAATATACGAATGTGTAGTTTTTAAACATTTATATAATGGTGATTTTAGTGTTTTATATACATTTAAGTTGTATTTTGGCGAAATCGACGATCTGTTTGGGTGAATTTATAAATTATGGACAACCGTTTTTAGAATATTTTGGGCATTTATTGTAAATGTGATATATAAAGAACAATATATAAATATATATTTTTAAATAAACATTGTCTTTTATTTTTACATATGTATTTATTTCAATTACGATTACAACACACTACAAACAATACTTTAAGCATTACTATTTATATAAAAATGATAGAGAATAAGAAAACAGACGCAATTATTGGCAGAATAATAAAGATGTGTGGCTGAAAATTGCTGATAAGTTTAATTCATATTGTTTAAGGAATGTAAAATAAAGCAAAATATGGCTGTCTTCTTATTTTCAGTCACTTTTGTATTATAAAATGCTATTTTTATTAACTTCTCTTCTATCTATATTGTCCTCTTTTTCTGTGATAAAATTTGTTGAACGCCGTTTAATTGTCATTTTAACAGTAACACAAAAGATATACGTAACGTCATTGAATGTCAAGTCAAACTATTTATTGTCAAAATATTTAATGTCAAAATATTCAGTGTCAAAATTTCATCTCACTTTAGCTCTACAAATTTACGTATAGCTCTATCTCTCTTGCACCGTGTTACTATCTTCATAAGAAATACCAATGCAAAAACAAAAAATTATGTTGCTAATAAACTATTAGAAGGATTTTGTAACTTGGAAATCACCAATAAATTTATTAGCTTCATAAATATATTATGTGTCAAATAACTATTAGGGAGTTTATTAGGAACTGGAACTCTCGGCCCTTACAGTTTAGCCGTCATAACGATTTTAATGATCGAAAAGCAAGGTTTTTTCCACTTATTTTCGTTCGTCGGCCCTAAAAACATGTACATCATTTAAAAAACGATTTTTTTTTTTGCACCATTAATTCCGCAGTGTCCTAAAGAGTAACTGTGCAATATTTGACAAACAATTTTCCTCTTGTATATATAATGGGTGTTTTTTTTAGAGGTATAGAACTTTAAATTGCAATAAAACAACGATGGATTATTCGATTGACATGAATTTTTTTTTATTCGAAAGATAATCTTGTGGCATTACATTTTAAATATGATTTCTGGCATATGACCGCCACGGCTGGCTCGGATGTAGTCCAATCTGGACGTCCAATTTTCGATGACTTTTTCCAACATTTGTGGCCGTATATCGGCAATAACACGGCGAATGTTGTCTTCCAAATGGTCAAGCGTTTGTGGCTTATCCGCATAGACCAATGACTTTACATAGCCCCACAGAAAGTAGTCCAGCGGTGTTAAATCACAAGATCTTGGAGGCCAATTCACAGGTCCAAAACGTGAAATTAGGCGGTCACCAAACGTGTCTTTCAATAAATCGATTGTGGCACGAGCTGTGTGACATGTTGCGCCGTCTTGTTGGTATGATTTAATGTAATGCCACAAGATTATCTTTCGAATAAAAAAAAATTAATGTCAATCGAATAATCCATCGTTGTTTTATTGCAATTTAAAGTTCTATACCTCTAAAAAAAACACCCGTTATATGTGGGATTTTCCTATATTTCTACATATAAGTCTCAACCAGAGCCAACTATGGATACAGAGATAGACCAGAGACAAATGAAGAGAGTATCTAGGGACGCTGTCGTTGTATTTTTTTTTTTATTGTTAATGGTTGATGGAGTTTGTTAATAATATTATTCTCTTATGTTAATATAATTTGTATTTTTACTGGTTTTCAATATAATTTGTGTGTTTAAAGACGGGTAGTTTTTCATTTGAAGATGGAATCGTACAGATTTATAGAGAAGAGATTAAATTATCTTACCTGTAAAACCAACTATTCTTTTCCGGGCTATTTTTTGGAATAAAATTAGGTCTAATTTCATTCAACCTCACAATTCCAACAATATCCATTTCTTCATTAACTTGTCCTGTTGGTCTTGTGATTGGATTTCTATTTTTTTGTGACACCCAACCTCTATTAACTAATATTGTTAAGCTAAAAATTATTTTAACTTTATTTCACATTTTAAAATCAAAACAAATAAACTTACTCGCGATCTGCTAACTTAAAAGGTGTAATAACTAAAAATCCAGTAGTTCTATTTTGACCTTTAGACATAAGACCTGATTCCGAAGAAGCATCACCACCCTTCAACAAAGAACGGGGGCCCATATATAATTCTTTTTCATGTACGAAATGACCCCGGACATGGACTGGAAGATATTCCATACCACTTAATTTATCCAAACTAAAAATAAAATATATTTAATTTTATGTTGCAAATTGATACTTTCTCGTAGTCATTTCCAACGATTTTTGCCGTATGAGTTCATACTATGTTAAAATTAGGGACTCTCAAACTGGTTTTTTGCCAAAATATATTTTGTTTCTAAGTTAATTATGGGTTATTTATGTAAGAACTGTACTCCATTCAAAGCCGCAAGGCACAAATAAAGACTATATCTACCTATATTTAGTTTCTGTTCTTTAAAATTTTTTGATTAATATTGTTATTTGATATTTGTTCTGTTCTCAATCCCCGATTAGAATTATTTTGTGTTTACTGTTTATGATAACAAATCATTGAAAACGACTACGAATAGACCTATAAACTTACTCTTCAGGTAATTCTACGGGTAAAGAAGAACTTCTTGATTGCATTTCGGCTATTAAATTTTCTTTCCATTTTTTTCTCTGTATTTGCCAAGTTCCTAAACCGAATGTTGAAACTGGAATAAGCTAAATCTTTTAATGTTATGACAATTATAAATTTGAAAATTTCTTACAAATAAAAACCATCCAACTGGACCTATATCATTTTTATCACTTTTGATTTTAAAACTAGGTCTTGCAATTTGTGTTCTAATATTTGTTTGAGAAAAGTTACGTACTTTTATTAAAGTAAAGAAAACATTTTTTAAACGAAACATTTTTTTAGGTTATATTTTTGACATTTTAACACCTAGTGGTGATCAACAGAATTAAACATAATTTTGGCAAAACTTTTGAATCATTTTGAAATTTATAAGTCCAAATTTATGAACTTGAAAGGTTTTAAAATTAAAACTAAACTATAATTAGACTTTATTAATATAAAATTGTATTATACCTTAATGGATACTATCAGCTTGACCAGTATTTAGTACAATAATTTGGCTACCATGCGTATTCCATGTTATTTACTCATTTATTTTTTACTTTTGTATTATTAATATACATATATAGACTTATTATTATCCAATTTTAGGGTGGGGAGTCTAAAAAATATATTTAAAGCGCCCTCTCATATATATTTTTTTAAATATGCTCATTTTTTGTCAGTTTTTTTGAATTTATTCAAAATCGGTGAACAGTAACATGTAATAGAGATTATTTTTGAGATCTACGACTCAAAATAGATAAGTATGTACATTTTGAAGTAAATCAGAGAGAAAAAATGTTTGCTCATAAATCGAAAATATCGTAAGGGGTACCCCTTACGATTTTATCGATTTTTGGCCATTTTCAAAGGTTTTGTTTGATGATTCGTATTTATTGTAAAATTTTGGATATTAAGGCCCCAATTTTTTTATTGACTAAACAATATATGAAGATTTCAAAAATTCAAACCGCAGTTCTCTATATTTTATTGTTATTAAGTTAGGATTTTTTGAAATTTCAAAAAAAAATTAAAAATTTTGCTGAAATTTTTGTTTTTTTGTTTTGTTTTGCTTTTAAATAAGTCCTAAGGCCCTTAAAGGCCTCAGGATTTCAAAAATTTCAACCGCAGGTCTCTATCTCTTGTAGATTTTGAGATATGGTCTTTCGAAAATGAAATATTTACAAAATTTCAAAACTGCACGGATCAAAAAGGCGTTAACTAAGAAGGGCCCTCTTTTTTATCTAGGTAGAAAAAAGTCAGCAGATTTCAAAAATTCAAACTACAAGACCATATATTTTATTGTTCGTAAATTAAGAGTTTTTAAAATTTGAAAAAAAAAAGAATGAAAAATTGTATATTTTACAATTTTTGTTTTGTTTGGGGGTGGTTTTCTAATATGTCCTGATACATTTTAGGACCTCGGGATTTCAAAAATTTCAACCGCCATGTGAGGATTTATAAAAGTGGATAATTTTCCGTGTGAGCATTTTCCAATGTGCACACTGTGCAAGAAAGTCAAAGACGAACGCTTCGGTCAAATTGTGCAATTATTCTTGTCTTTATTTTATATATACTTTTTTTTTGTAAACAAATAAATTATGTGTGTTTGATTACATGAAGTCTGTCTCCTGCTACTTGTTTTGTACGATAATATAAAAATGACGCAAGAAGGTTTTGGGATACTTTTAACTAATATAAAAGAAATGTTATTTGATGAGGAAAATAATTCAGAAGAATTTTCCAAACCAGAAAATATTTTGGAAAAAGTGTTTGAATATGCAGAGAGTACTGTACTAAATATGACTACAAATCAATTTAAAGTACATTTCCGCTTTTATCCAGCAAATTTTGAGTCTTTTTAAGTGTATTTACATGTTCCATCATGAGGTTCATGTCTGTATTATTTATTTTGCAAATGCTGCAGGCATAAACAATGATATCTTGATTGTTTTCACTCATATTGTTTTGTAGAAATAATAACATATTTTAATCGCGAAAAATACTAATACACAGATTGCCGCACGATCTGAACTTGTGACGACTGTGCAACACAAACTGCTTTTTTTGCTCTTCACTTGGATCTGGGAGGTGAGAACCTTTTTTTTTGCTCTTCTCGCACATGGCCCCGCAAATCCTAGCGCCGGCCCTGGCACTATATTTGCTGAACGATCTTCGTGCAGCACAGAGCACACAGAAACTTTATGCCGAACGTTTCTTGTGTAAATTATGCAGAATGTGTAGATTATTAGCTTATGCCGAACGCACATCTAGTATGCCACAAAATTTTTGGCAAATTTGGTGCAAATGTTTATTTCCACTAAGCTAAACAAATAATATTTGCTGTAGATAAATAACTGTATCAGATAAGAATGAAATATTTCATAAGTAGCTAATAAATCACATATAGATATTCTTTATATAACTTTAAAAAATATGTTGAAATTCTTTTGGATCTGTTTATAAAATTTATGACGACGAAGCGCAATTAATCCTGTTATTTTCTGAGAATATTTATGAGTCATTAAATCTAGCGCAATGGAGATAAATTGTTTCCTTATAAGAAATAAAAATGTTAACACTGCATTTGACAACATTGCACATTAATTTAATTTTTTTATTTGCTCTTATTTTGACGTCACGCAATTGATAATAATTTATTAAGATAAATGAAAATTAATGTTTTTTATAACTCCTGAATAAAACACGCACGCAAAAATGGTATGGAAGGGGTCCATTTCGAAAAAATAACCAAATAAAGATACAAATTTATTATTGATTTTATACGAGGGGGGTTATAGGCTATTCCAAATATTTAAGCGGAACTAAATGGAACTTAAATTTTGTTGTCACTAGACTTCGTTCAACATAAGAAAAACACAGGGTATCATAAATTACGTCATCAATCCTGCGCGAGAAAACAACTGATCGCAATGACGTACATAAGGGTTTTAAAAAATTGTTGTAGATATTAACCAAACAAAATCATGTATGTAAAATACATTTTTACTCATATTTGTACACGGTATACCTTTATGATGATATCTTTTATTCTCTTTAAAAGATATCATCTGGCTACTGTATCCTTGTAGCTATTTTGGAATGTACATGATTTATTACGGAAATGATACACAGGTTACTTGGAAATAATTTTAAAATTCTCGGTAATATCTACAACCTTTGTCCTGTTTAACAAGTTAATTTTTGAAATTAGTTGATTAGTCATACGCCCGCACAAATATAAATATAATTCATTTAGGTTCAAATCTATTTGTATGTACGACAACCGGAAATTCTCTGATTAACATTTGTTCTACAGTTACAACAGTTAACTTTCATTTAAAATTGCATTAAAATAATTCAGATTAAAAAAGTTTATCCATATTTCAACTTTATATTTTTTTACAATAGTATTTTAACGTAATTAATAATAAATTTTAATATTAAGATCGGATTTTAACAAAAAGTTTACAATTAATAGAAAATATTAAAATTAAAAGAAAAATTACGAACTATATTTGTAGAGGTCTTCATAATATTTATATAAGTGGCGTCGAATTCCAATTACTAATATATGATAACAGACTAGTCATATTTACCCATAAAGTGTTTACAATGACCAAGACGGATGAGTCATTTTGAAAAAGAGGACAAAAAATATACATAATTTTTAAGTTTTCAATCTGAAACAGGGCCCAATGGCTGGTCTGAACATATATGAAATTGAGGACATTTAACAAAATAATATGTATATTTAGACTTCGTTCAACATAAGAAAAACACAGAAAAATTGAAATTACTTCAAGATCCAACCCTTCTTAATCCAACATTGCCAATATTTAATGCAATATTTATATAAAAATGGGTGTTGACAGATAAGAAAGATAACAGAAAAAGAACTTTTTTCTTAAAGGAATTTAACAAATTAGTCTCAAGTAAATTATTTATTATATGCATAACTGCGTAGAGTAAATAGTTCATTTAACGTATGAAATTATTATTTTTTTATTAATTTCGTACTGATTAAATAAAATATAAAACAGGATTTATGTTGTTTTAATCTTAAAAATACATATCTGACAATTCATGTTGAATATAATTTATTTATTTAGTTAATTATATGTAATTAAATTAAATAATAAACAATGTTTATTGTTATTTTTTCTAATAAATTTAGTAATCTGATTACTGCAATAATTGAATATTTTCCGTTATTATAAGTAAATTCTGTGAAAAATTCGCGACCTTGTTTTGAAGGTTATGGCTTTCACTTTATTTTATTACTGATTTTTGCATTTTTTTGAGTATTTTAGCCTATGAATGAAAGAGCGACTAGACGATAATGAACGGGATTCTTTTTAGCTTTGTGTACATGAGTCATCATACATGTATGACGGTTGTTTTGTGATGTACAAAACTCATTTTCTGACTAACATTTGAAGCAGCACAATAGTTTTTGGTTTATTTATCAAAAAGATATAGATAACAGTGATAATTTTTGATAAGAAATAGAAATCAACTATTTTATGTTTTAATAAATTAGTGCTTTACTTTGTTATTTCGAATTTGGATGGTAAACAAAGCAGTTTAAGTGGTCTTAATTTAAGTCAACAGTGTTTAATTTATCGTTTTATTTTATTTAAATCAATAAATAATCGTAAAAGTGTAAAAATGATGACAAGTGAATGCAATTTATGAATTTTTTTCTTAAAAATATGTTATTTTGATACGTTATGTTTGGATATATTTTCAATGAGTGCAATACCTGTTCCAAAACCAAGAGCATCAGCTCAAGACAAACGTCCTGTACCTCTTCCTCGAACAAATATACCAAAAACAGCAACAAGTCCTCCGAAACATGAGTCACAAAGTACATTACCAAAAATTAAAAATGCCACTAAACAAATTGTCGATGACATTAAAGGAGTTATTACGGATAACTTAGATTTTCGCCAAAGTACTCGAAGAAGAAGAAAATCAGAACAACAACATGAAGAAAATGAGGTACCGAAACCAGAAGCAAGAAGTCCAGATATTTTTAAAGACATTCGTTTTGAATCACCTATAACAACACGACAAAATTCTTTCGATCGTTCATCATATATTGAAGATAATGATTTATACAGTAATCTAACTTGTGTAAATGAAGATCCTGTTGAAAATTCATCTAGTGATGAGTTAGAAAGGCCACCACCGAACTATACACCACCCCCGTTACCTGATTTTTCAACTTACGATACACCTAGTACATTGCAACGTAAAAATTTACCATCTCATCCGATATCAATTCCTATTGATGTACCCCCTCCGACACCTACTCGACCTAAGCCTACTTTAACTATCCCTCCCCCACCCTTATCAACAAGTCCACCTGTTTTGCCAATAAGGGAAGATAGATCAGTTCCTCATACTCCATCAAGGATTACAGACGAAAGAACTAAATATGAGGCGGTATTTCCTATAGCTTCGATCTCTTTAACTGACTCGGAAAGTGAACAAGGTTCAAGAACTGGTACGCTGGATAGAACAGAGTGTATGCGGCCAGAAAGTTGGAATTTCTATGATCCGGTTACTTTAAACGATCCTATTTATACGAATGAATTGACTGTTAGAAAAAGTGGAAATGGGTGAGTAATTATTTGTTAATTTACACTTCTCTACCAGCCCACAAATTTAAATATATATAAAATGTATTAATTTAGGGTTTCCTAGCTCTGACCAATAAACCCTTATACCGTCACTCATTATCTGGCTATTTGTATGATTGTCTCTCTGTCTGCTGTCTGTCTGTCTGCCATCTGTTTGTATGTCAGCTATCTGTCGGCCATCTGTCTCTGTCTGTCGTCCTTCTTTCTGTTTGCTGTCTTTCTCTCCGTCTGTAAAGTGGAAATTGGTGCCAAACGGGACCAAATTGAACCTAGAGATTTAAAATTTGGCATGCAAATACAGATTTTTGGCCTACATATAGTAAATAAATACTACACTTTGAAAAAAATCATTGCGCTGAAAATATAAACAAATATGAATTTATCAAAAAAAGAAATATATACTTTTAAGTGATTTATCAAATAAAAACACAAAAAATAACGCATTTTTTGTGTTTTTTTGTTGACCATTTAAATATTTAATTTGTTATGTAACACAGTAAACCAGTATGCTTTAATGGTGTAGTGGTTAGACATCTCGCTTTCTAAATTGCAAACTAGGGTTCGCTTCCAGTCGAAGACAGTGGAGCCAGTTTTATTTATTCAGTTTTTTTTGCACTTTTATTTTGTTTAAATTATTTTTTCAAAATTCTAGTTATATTTTGGCAAATGTTGCATTTAATTTTTAAAAACGTAAATTTAATAACCAGTGGCAATTGTTGAAATTATAATTTAATTTTATGTTTCAATGTATACGAAATCAGAGAGGCGGAGCTTATGACTTAAAACAACCAATGGAAGCCATAGGCGCAATTTTCAAAATCTTAATGAACCTTGCTATAAAAAAAAAAATACTGCACATATTTAGTAACCTAAATAATGGTATTAGGCACTCGAATTAAAATTAACAAAAATATATTTTAACGTAAAATTTGTTTTGTCATCCCAAATAATCATCATTCACTTACTAAATACCTGCGAAAGTCTGAAATGTGTGAAAATTCACATTTTACATTATTTTTTTCTTCAGAAGGAAAGTTTTTTCGTTCTAAATAAATTTTTTTACATTCATTTTTGATGCTTCCACACAGCATGCTTCTGGTTAAATGACAAAGAACACAATAATAATAATAATAATAATATAATAATAATATTTATTTATTGTCCACATACAATACAAAATCATTAATGGACAGTCCATCAGATAAATTATAATAACATGACAAATGATAATTGATACACAGAAGTTATAAATTAAGTTAAAAAAATTCTTTAAAACTATACATTGGGTTTTCAGTCAATAAGTTTTTAATTGTTTTTTTAAATTGTACTGAACTTAATTCTTTGGTAGAAACTGGTAACAAATTCATAAACTTTATGGCCACAATACCCACACCATGATACAATAAACCTCAATCATAAGCGATTGTCTTCTATTTTCATTATTTTTATAACATTTAATTTTTTTTATTATTTGTTTTAGATCAAGTGATAGTGAAAGTTCTGTTAATTCAGAATTAAGTCGCGCATATGAGAACCACATTTTAGAAATCCGTCGTCGAAATGAACTCCCTGACGCTCCTAAACGACCACCACGTCCAACCAAAAGCACAATATTAGAATTCGATCCACTCTCAATGCCAAATACTTTAGTGCTTCCTAATCCTGAAGCTAAAATGTTAGATGACCTATTCCAACAGGATCTTTACGGAACAAATAATGTACAACCAAACTACGATCAATGTAGCATTTCTGGTGAATCCGAAACTGGTGAAGAATTTTTAAATCCACCAACACCACCTCAAAGAACAGATTCTTTAGTAGAAGAAGTCCCATCTACATCTAAAAGACCAACTTGGTACATTGAAAATAAAACAGAACCCCCTGAACAAACAGAAACTAAAAAAGGGGCACAAAATTTCATTTCAAAACTAACAGATGGCGTTGAACGAGTTCTTAAAAGAGTACCTGAATATTCAAAAGGTATTCGGGTTGGATTGCATAAAGATAAATTTATAGATAGACCTGCTTTGAATTCAAGAGGAATGTACCAACATAAAGGAATATTATTTAGAGTTAGTAGTAAATCTGTTGAGGATTTATTTGGGGAATTTCACTTCAGATGGTTGGTACTATCAAATGGACAAATGACTTTTTATGCTGATAATGCTTGTGAGAATCCTAAAGAACATATTCCCCTAGAAACTATTTTAAGTATTCAATTTGCTCCAGAGAAAAAATATAAGTAAGTTTCAATTTTATATATATCAGGTCGGCAAGGATGAAATTTGTAGTTAATAATATTGCCAACTTTAACAGCTTATTATTTGACATTGGCTTAATATTTTACCGTTGTTTTTACCGACCGCCAACATATATAAGGGAGGTATTGTGATCATACCGATTTTGACATTTCGAGATTTCGATGGATTCCCACGAATTGAGGTCCCTACATAACGTGTTGACTATTTTTAGCATGATGTCTGTCGGTCTGTCAGTCTGTCTGTCTGTCTGTCTGTCTGTTTGTCTGTCTGTCTGTCTGTCTGTCTGTCTGTCTGTCTGTCCGTCCGTCCGTCCGTCCGTCCGTCCGTCCGTCCGTCTGTCTGTGTACACGTGCAGAGCAAATGCGGTTAAAAGGATTTTTATGAACCTTCATATTTAAGCTTTTGACATCAATGGCACAAGTTGATCAACTTTTGGTAAAAATCGGTTGACTAGAAATGGGAGTTTACTCGTGTCGATTTTAAGATTTTTGCGAATATTTAACAACAGAAAAATATATCGAAAAAATTTATTTAACAAAAGTTGCTATAAAAGCAATAACTAACAACTTTTATTTGAGACATGTTTTGATAAAACGAAACATTTTCTAAAAATTTTTCGGAATTTTTTCCAAGTATCTATTTTTTCATACTTATGTAACGTTTCTTATGTTACTTATGTAATATTTTGTTCAAGTACTTTGTATTGATGGTTGGTTCTGTGGTTGCCACAGTTGATTTTTTTAATGTAAAACAGATGTGTCAAGTTTAAAATTGCTTAGTAAAATTAAGATTATTTATAAATATTTTTGTTTTAGATTGGAAACGGAATTGTATTGTTTTGAGCTAAATACAACAACTAATAGATCTCGTACTGGTTATGTTTATGGTATTGCAACGATACAAGAATGCAAACATTGGATGCAGCGTATTGCGGAGTCTCTTACAAACAGATTTCCAGTTAACGTAGTCATGGAATATACTCGTATGGGATGGACATATCTTCGCGAAGGAATTTCAGGTAAGAATATCTTAAATCAGTGGTTTTCAACCTTCTTTCATCTTTAGCATGCTCAGAATTTTTGATCAGATTATTTTTTCAAAGGTAATCAAATTGTATTGTTAAAAAAATAAAAGGTCTTTTATTAAAAAGAAATTACTTTTTAAAAATCTTTTTATTGTCTCGAGTATTTCGTAACCCAAGAAATGACAAATTACAAAATTATCAAAAAATGTCCCACACTAAATACCTACGAAATCCTGAAATGTGTAAACCGAACTCACCATATTTTTTTTATATAAACTATTTATTATTAGGTACCTGGACTGGTGCTTGGATAGTATTAAGCCGTCGCCATCTTTACTACGCTCAAGACGGAGTCCCAATGGGTTCCATCGATCTCCGTAAAGCCCGTTGCATCCAACTACAAGACGCAGACTCAGAACCACCGAAAACAAACGACAACAAAGGTCCGAACCTTATAATCGATAGCCAAGATAGTACAATTTATCTACGAATGTGGACAGCGAGAGAAACAAAACTATGGTGCCACATTACCCAATCACTAGCATATCATAACGGTAGAAAATTAGAACAACAACAATTAACAAAAGATGACGTACCAGTTATCGTAGAAAAATGTTTTAATTTTATTTATGTTAACGGAAGTATGAGCGAAGGGATTTATAGAAGAAGTGGTCATAATTCTGTTGTCGCTGATATATTAAAACAATTTCAAAAGAACGCTTGGGCTGTATCGTTAACAACTGAAAAATTTAACGAACACGACATTGCTAATGTAATTAAACGTTTCTTTAGAGATTTACCCGATCCATTACTAACGGAAGATAAAAGTAAATACTTATGTCAAATAGCAAATGCTTTTGCAGAAACAAATGAAAAAATAAAAATGTATAAAGCTGTTTTAGAACAATTTCCAACTGTAATTTATTGTACTCTAAAACGTCTTTTGGGTCATTTACATTTCATTCAAAGCCAGTCCGAAAAAAATAAAATGAACACGTTAAATCTTGCTTCTATTTGGGGTCCAACGCTTATCCATGTTTCTAATTCTGAGATTAGTGAAATGAATTCTACGGTACCAAAATTATTACAGCAGTTAATTGATTTATACAAAAATCTCTTTCCGATGACTCCGGAAGAATTGCAAAGGGAGAAATTGATGCTTCAGGTTTTAGAAAGGAACTTTAATAGACAAGGACCGCAACATATTAGGGCTTCTGGTGATCTAAGAGTTTATGTGCATCTTGGTGATAAAAATGGTGAAGCTATAAATATCACGGTAAGTTTATTTTTTTTGTTAAAAAATTTAAGTGTAAAGCCGCATTCAGACCTCTTTAAATTAACGAGTTATAGACTGTTCGTTGTTACGCTCTGACTTATGATTTAATGTATTCTTTTAACGTTCCATGTACCGTTCACATCTGTTATAAATTAGTATGTTACGAATAGCTCTCCATCTGTGAATTTAGAAACCAACTATTTAGCTTCGTAAAATATTTTATATGTATTATCGTTCTTATAATTCTGTTGTCTTAGATTTTAACTACCTAATTACCTAAATTGATTATATTTACTGTCCGTCTTTGTAATTTTGAGCAAGATTTGTTAATGGTGACATTATGTTAGGTTATGTAAAGGCATTCGATAACTACGGTGTCACTGATACAATGCGATAGCCGATGTGTTTATATGTCTGTCTCATTAAAACATCTCACTAGCTATAAGTTTAGAAAATTATGCACAATCCACAACAAACAGCGTATTAAATTTGGAGGTCTGAACGGTTTCACGTCTTATCATATGACAAACTTGCTGGTGACAGTGAACAGTCCATAAGGTATAGTGCATAAGCTATTGATTTAAGAGCTCTGAATGCGGCTTTAGATTAACAGACGATAAGTTATTTTAAAAATATCGTTCATTTTGCCGTGATTACTACAAAGCAAAATTTGTCCTACACACTCAGCATGCCGCCTTCACTTATTATATACCTGCGAAACCCTGCAATGTGTTAAAATTCACACTTCGCATCAATTTATTCAAAAATGGTAAACCGTAACTTGTAATGGAGATTATTTTTGAGATCTACGACTCAAAATACATAAGTATACACATTTTGAAGTAAATCAGAAAGAAAAAATTTTTGCTTAAAAATCGAAAAAATCGGAAGCCATTTTCAAAGGTTTTGTTTAACGATTCGTATTTATTGTAAAAGTTGGGTTATGAAGGCCCCAATTTTTTTCTAGAGTAAACAATATACGAAGATTTCAAAAATTCAAACCGCAATTCTCTATATTTTATTGTTCTTAAGTTAGAATTTTTAAAATTTTAAAAAATAATTTGACATTTTAAAAATTTCGCATAATTTTTTTTTGCATTGTTTCATAATGACTCAATGGCCCTTTAAGACCTCAGGATTTCAGAAATTTCAAGCGCAGGCCTCTATCTCTTTTAGATTTTAAGATATGGTCTTTTGAAATGAAATATTTACAAATTTTCAAAACTACACAGATCAAAAAGACATTAACTAAGGAGGGCCCTATTTTTTTTTATATAGGTAAAAAAGTCTGTAGATTTCAAAAATTCAAACCGCAGATCCCTGTCTCATGTAGTTTTCGAGATACGGTCTTTCGAAAATGAAATATTTACAAATTATCAAAACATTTCAATTTGATATAACTGGAACTAGATTTTGAAAAATAGTAACCTTTAATTTTGAAATGAGGCTTTTGTTAATTTTATTTAGCAAAAGTCCACTTCAGTCTTTAAAAAATGAGCTCGTGACAATTTAAATGTTTGGAATAGCTTATATATATTTTTTTGAAATATTTTTTGTACTCTGCGTTATTGAATTTGATTTTTTTTAATTCTTATTATTTTTTAGATTGGTCCTCAAAGATTAGCAGCTGATGTATGCATGGAACTAAGTTCAAAAATGAATCTTGCAGCTTATGAACTCCAGTTAGAAGAATTAGTATTAAATGATTCTTTACGTAGACCGATTCATTATTCGGAAAGAGTTTTAGATGTCGTTCTAAGATGGGGATACTGGGATGAACCGGACAGAAAAGATAATTGTTTAGTTTTGACTTCAATGGGCAAATATAAACAATTCGATAAACCATCAACATCTCTCATATTTTCCGAAGAATTGAAGTATGCGGATACAAAATCAAAAAATTTTAAGAGTTTTATTTTTAAATTCGAACAAGCAAAATTGTGTTACTACAAAGAAGCAAAGCAGGTAAGCTATTATTTCATATTTAAATTTTTAGAAAATATATTTTAGATCATTAAAAAATTAATATTTTTTTATTCAACATACTGTATTCGGAAAAAGGTTCTTAATACTTCAAAATAGTGATATATAGGACTAAAGAGATCGGAAAGTAATGATAAAGAGTCAAATTTTTTATTATTCGAATAGGAATATTTGAATTTCAGATGTTCGATACAATTTTACTTTGCTTAATGAATATTCAAATATTATTGCCAGTTCGGACAGTTTATTACCGCTAGCTGCAAGTGTAAATTTCACGAGTACGCTAAAATTACTTTTCACTTGCATCTGATGATAATAAACCACTGACTCTACGTAACAGACCTATAGGTTTAAATTAGAAAAAAGAATGAACATAACAAATGTAAATAGAACATATTTTATTAATATAATATAATATTTATTTATCGACCAAGATACAAAATGAAATATTGAAATGCATAAAATTGCTATTATTCTTAATATCTAAATAAATTGTAAAATATAGATTCAACAATTCAATAATTAAAATTAATTAAAAATAAGTTCAATAATTCTGTTTCCTTATTTTCAAATAATTTAAAATTTAATTAAAATATATTATTTATACAAAAATAATTAAGAAAAATATATAAAATAATATTGGAAATCAGTCCGAATCATCAATGGATTCTTCTTCACTTCAAGTGTATATTTAATCGACACTATAACACAAACGTAATACGGACGTAAATACATATAACGGCAACACAAATTATTAATATGGCGCTCGTTGACAGCAAAGAATATGACAGTTGACAGCAAAACAACTGTTGTGTTTGGTACCAGAGGCGTACGTACATTAATTCATTTTCAGACGACTTCATTTTAAAATATTTCTCTTAATATATATACATATATTCTAAATTAATTTCAAATCTATTTATTCACTGGCTTTTATATTCTTATAACATTATTTAAACATATACCTCCGTTTTACTTATTAGAAATAATAGGTATTATCTGTCTCATTTTGTAATACGGAACTAACAGGAAAAGTTCATTTTTTATGTTGTATATTGACAATACATAATATTATCATAGTATTGGTTCACACGGATACGCCAAAGTCTGTTTACACCACAACAGTGACCAAAGTAACCAGATCTAGTTTCGTATTACAAATTGAGACAGATTATAGTAATTCACTGTAAACTTAGTACGCCTATGTTTACAAATTTGGGTTAAAATAACAGAGACAAATAGAATAAGTTGAGACAGAAAACTATTTTTCTACAGTGTAAACTTTTCCACGTTCTTACCCAATCAAAAACAAGATCGAAATAGCTCCTATCTTGCACACACTCCATTCTTAAAAAAAATGAAGCATAGTAGCTCTTCTTTCCTCGATTTTTCCTGTTTTATGTTAAGTACACATACCACGGACTCCTTTTCGAAATCCATGTTAATAAATAATGAAATAAAACACGAATGTTTTGAGTGAAACCACTCACTGTGTGCTTCCTAAACTAGTCAAACTAGTGACAAATAGACAGTGACTAAACAGTCAGATAACAATAAGTCTCTTATGCGCGGCACCTCAATGCATTATTAACATAATTAATTGTCTTTTCTTTTTAGAATAACCAAGTAAAAGTTCAAGAATGGAATATAGAGGACATATTATGGTATTTTGGTTTTGAACCACGTCATTATCCACAAACAAAATGGGCTATAACGTATATTTTGAAAAAAATACCCCCAAAACGTTCCAAAGCTTCTCCGTATTTTGGTTATACTATTGGGGGCAATGATACCAACATGAGAATCAAATTAGTTAGTACTATGATTAGAGCTGAATATAGTAATGGGTTGGCACCACCTTTAATGAATATTCCACCAACTTAAACCCAAGAATAACCCTAATGGGGTTAGGAAAATAGGCATTTAAAATAAACTGTCAATTTCCCGAAAATTATAGGTATTTTTTAATACAATTTTTATATTTTTGGGCGCCGAATATTTTAAATAAACATATTTTTGTAAAACTATTAAAGTATTAACAATTTAGTTGGTGCTGCTGTATAAAATTGCTGTGATTTAATATTTTATAAGGACTCGTCTGCAAAAAAATTATAAAAAATTGTTTTAAAAATTGTTGAAAATTAATCCATTATAGTAGGTGTTTGGAAGTCGGTTGTTTCTTCCATTTCCACTTCGTCGTTGTTTATTTCTGACTCCAAATTCGGATCTGACCCAGCTAAAATTTGATCTTCCGTTACATCCTCCTCCGTTTCGAGTTCATCAATATTTAAAAAATTTACATTCATGCTTTTCGTTTCGCCATATCGATGTCGATGACGTACCTTCAACTCGTAGTTAACCATTGAATGAATTTCTGTCGAGTTTCGCCTTGCCTTTTCATAACTCGGTTATTCCCGTAGCCAATTCGGTACTTCCCTGTTGTTTTCGCGTTAGGCAGTGATGATACGTCGTTATAAAAGATAATTTGACCCAAATTTCAAGCCATTTTTCGTCGTTATATTAATTTCGTCTTAATATCAGATATCGTTATAAGCGATAAGCCTCACGTATAAAAAGATACAGAGCGGTCATAATTGATTGTCAGTTACGCAATAGTTGACAGAAACATTTTGTTATCAAATTTATTTCCAAGGACATGCACACATAGACGTAGATTCGGTTTTTTTTTGGGTTATGTATGTTCAATATTTCACTTACCTCTAAGAGCTAACCTCGATCAATAATCGTCTTCCAATTATAATCTTAATAACAATAATATCAACAACAACAATAATAACGAAAAAAACAATAATATATCTTAACAAAAACCACTTCTTTTTCTCTACACGCCATTGAGTTAACGAACAACATGAAGTTATCAATACAATATCGTTACTGATTGGTTCTTTGTTAAATTGGAATTTTTAGATAAGAGATAGAATACAGTTTTGATATTTTTAAGCTCATTGTTTACTGTTATGTAACTGACAAGAAATTATGATCACACGGTATGTTTCTGGCCGGCATTTTGAAATTTCGTTTCAAAAACCGATACGTCGTTCTATCAGATGTCGTTATAAACGTTATCCACTTCGTCAACTGAATAATACCATTTCATTCCGATAGAGTTTAGTTTACTTACTAAATTAACGACGTACGTTCAGTAACTCATAAATGTTAAAAAGAAAACGAGAAATACTTTATGCACTTTTTGCCGATACCGATAATACGACTGTAGTAGGTGCTAATAGCCTTAATTGTTATGGACTGAACCTTTTCAACAAATAATTTTTTATATATTTGTCAAAACGAGTCCATTGTATTTTAAAATTGACTGAAATTATTTTTAACCAGAAATATTAATTTTGGTTAATCGTAATAATGCCATAAGTAATATAAATTTATAAAATTTATTTTAGAAATTATGAATTACGATATAGAGGCCACTTCTTCATGAGCATTAGTTCGGTCTCTTAATCTTCTAATAAATTTTTCCATTAATACAGTGTCACAAAATATTGATTTCAAATCGTTGATACAAATGAATGACCCTACATATTGAATTATAGGGACAATCGGTTTATTAGAAGGTATAAAGACCAAACTGAATCTTCGAAAGAATAAGAGTGTTACGCATAGAGAACAGTAACGTATGTGTTCCGTATGAGTTCTAGTCGATTTAAGAGATGTAAGGTAAGAATACGGATAGATTTAATTGTAACGAAGTGGCCACTCGAGTATAACAAATTTTTACTATTCAAATATGTAAAATGCATACTAAACGAGTCTTATTATGAATATATTTTAACAATTTTAACTGTTTTATTGTTAGAATTTAGAAAAGTTTTTAAAGAATTGTATTTAGCAATCTAGTGCCTTTAATATGTGCCTAGCGAATATATATATAAATATATAATTTTATGTAAGTGTTGTACATATATATAGTACTTTATACATTTATATATTATTGTTATATTCAAATTTCAATAAATTTTATGTAAAATAAACATTTTTTTCCTCGTCGTAACAAAAATACCGTAATTTGCATTAAATATTTTGGTTTCATACAGTATCGGAGATTAAATAACAAAACTTACCTTCTATATAATAATTATAAAATGTCTTGCTTCTTTTTGAAAATTTTCTATGTGCCAGGATAACTCATATTAGAGTTGCGGCTCGTTGATTGTTATTTTTATAGGGTTTTTGTTGGAAATTCTCTTTGTTTCAGAAAGGTTCCGACCTCTACCATAGTTGAAAAAATCAGCTGTGGCCACCACAGGACCGACCGCCATCATAAAGTCCTTGTATAAAATACATTCTAGCAGCAGAGTAGAAATAACGGCCTAATATTTTCTAATAGAGATATTATTTATCATGACCATGGAAACGTTATATATAAAGCCGCATTCAGAGCTCTTTGAAATTAACACGTTGTGTTGTTATGGATAGTTTTAACGAGAGCAATTGGTATGATCGGACAAGCTCGTACTATATCGCTCAACAGTAGTATAGCAACGACAAAGCACGAGCATGTCCGATCATACCAATTGACATCGTTAAAACAATCCATAGCGACACAATGTGTTAATTTCAAAGAGCTCTGAATGCGGCTTAAGTATGAAAAAATAGATTTAGAAAATTTTTCGTTTTATCAAAAAATGTCTCAAATAAAAGTTGTTAGTTATTGCTTTTATAGCAACTTTTGTTTAATAAATTTTTTCGAAATATTTTTCTGTTGTTAAATATTCGCAAAAATCTTAAAATCGACACGAGTAAACTCCCATTTCTAGTCAACCAATTTTTACCAAAAATTGATCAATTTGTGCCATTGATGTCAAAAGCTTAAATATGAAGTTTCATAAAAATCCTTTTAGCCAAATTTGCTCTGCACGTGTACACAGACAGACAAACAGACACACCGACAGACATCACACTAAAAATAGTCAAAACGTTATGTACCTCAATTCGTGGAGATCCATCGAAATCTTAAAATGTCAAAATCGGTATGATCACAATACCTCCGTTATATATGTTGGCGGTCGGTAAAAAAGTTGCAGGTATGAATAAATGGTTTTTTAATAAAATAAAAAAGTGGATAAAAATATACTCCATATATTTATAACATACTTGCAAAAATAGTATATAAAATTATAAAAATTCTTAGTCTACTATATACACAACTAAAAATATCTATACTTATTTCTAAATCAATATTTTTTTTACACAATTCATATTATAAAATTAAATAAACTAAAACGGTGTTCTCACAAGTCATTATAGATTAATTATTTCCAAAAAATATTACTCCCTCCGTCCGAAAATATGGTATACATCAGTGTTTCTCAACAGGTGGTCCGCAGAAAAGTTTTTGTATGTGTTTTTTGCAGTTGTTTTGTTATTTTTATATACATTTTTATGTGATATAATTTATATTTTGTTTATTTTCTGTAAACTTTCTGTGATTTTCTACAAATAAAATAAATGTATTTAGTACCACATTAAATATATTTGTTTTCTTGCAAAAAATGAACCAACAATTATTATTAGTGGTCCGAGTTTAAAAATTATAATTTTACTGGTCTGCGGTGCGTTTTTGTTGAGAAACACTGGTATACATTACTTAAAAAAATGTGGGATTAACGATAGTAATATTATCTTGATCTTTTTTTGTTTTTATTTCTAAATAAGTGGTTGCTAAGCAACTAATAAACTAATAACGCGCAAATAGTTTTGCATAAGTTAAAAGTAATTCACAGAAGAAAAAAAACGCGCATTTTAGACAAATTAAAGTAAACACCCGCTGTTCTTACAAAGTGGCGAATTTTGATTAAAATTGTGTTGAATTGCAAGGAAGAAGTTCCAAATCGACTTAAATCACAACCGCCAAATAGTCCAGATTTTAATGTATTGGATCTTGGCTTTTTTAATTTTATACAATCCTTATAACAGCTTCACCGAGTACAATCGACGAACTGATTGAATGCGTACAAAATGCATTTAATGCATTAAACATACAAACCCTTGATAATGATTTTCTAACCTTGCAAACTTGTCTAGAAGTAACTATGTTAGCAAAAGGAGGGAATTCCTATAAAATTCCGCACATTAATAAGGTAAAACTTTATCGTAAGGGACGATTACAAACAACATTATCAAGTTCCATACAAGCTGTGGAGACAGCCAAGTCTCACTGTTCATTTTGTTTTTAATAATATTTAATAATATGTATCATTTTTCAATAATAATCATAAAAAGTGTTCCTTTTAATGAACTCATAAAAGTATTGTTTATTATGAATAAACAAGTCTTCTCATGGTCATTGCGAACACAGTTTCTATGAAGCATAAAAAATGATACATTAATAATGACTTGTCAGAATACCGCTTAAGTCATAAAATATAATGACAAGCAGAAAAATATATTATTACATATATTTGGTATTTTGGTAAAACAAAGGAAAGACTAAATTTCATTTCAGTTATAAAGCCGCATTCAGTTTTTAAATTTTTAAATCAATAGACTGTATCTTGTACTCTGTTGATTGTCGCTATTCTGTAATTCAAAGTAAGTGCGCATGTCTAAATCATTGTTTACACTGTTTACGTTATTTACAAGAGTGTTTGTGTTTACTTTACTAATAATCAATTGTTTACGCGTCAACAATGAGGTAACTTACATCATGTAACTTACGCGCCCATCACAGCGTAGAACGTTAAAACTACGTATAAAAACATATGCACAACGTGACAACGTACAGTCTATAGTGTATTAATTTACAGAGCTCTGAATGCGGCTTATGAGTCATGTGATATTAAAAAGTCAGTGATTATGACAGAAAAATATTTTCAATGCTTAAAAATTAAATAATTTTATTAAGACTAGTCAAATAAAAATATATATAACTTAGTTTTATCACTTCATAATATCAATAAAATACATAAAAATATAATAAAACCAGTAATATCTTTTTGTGCGACTTTTTTTTTTACTTAAAATGAAAAATGCTTTAAAGTGCACAAATGCATAAAGCTCTATAAGGTGCAAAAGAGCACAAATTACTGTCTTTACTTCAAAAAATCATTATAAACTTTTTACTGACTTGTTCCGAGCACGTTACAAGGTTGACCAGTTAAATTGACACCTTATTCTTTAGCAACAATACCATTTTTTTCTTTTTTCGTTCTCACTTTAGAATAATAATATTCATTTTTACTAGAACACAATAAATAAACATACCACAAACATAAAATACCAGCACCAGTATTAACCACACAAGAGAATATTAATAAAATTGTCAATGTTTGATCAACTTGTGTACACTTTAGGTCTGCGTAATGGTAGGTTTTTAATGGATACGTCGAATTCGGTGACATTTTACACACACATGTTTCATTTAAAAATTGTGTCGAGTCACATTCCATTATTGAGAGAGTTACAAGGTGAATTAAGGCGAAGACACTTGCTATAAATGCTGCCGCTGCTGCCAGAAGAGCTAAAATAATGCTGAATATCTGAAAAAAATAATTAGTTTATTAATTAATTGTAAATATATTGCAAAAAGATATAAAATACAATAGAATAATGTGCCAGATATACCAAATGGTACATGTTAAAAGATTGGATAAATTTTGACCTTGACGTTTTACAGTTTAACATGATTTCAGATAATCTTATTTATTTGTTAGTGATCATATTATGTTATGTTACCCGCAATACACATCTGTAATATGGGTTATATAAAAACTGACTAATATATTACTTTAATGGTGCAAATCTGTAAGCTACAGATGATCGTATCTAAGGAGTTGTTTTATGTCTTGTTATGGACGGTTTCTTATAGATTTTGTCTGCAAGCTTACAGAATTGCACCATAATATTCCATCAGAACAGACAGTGGGTATAGTTAAAGACACTAGATTATACAAAGTAGCGCAACAGCGGCCATACTGGGGCTTAAAATGTCGCCAACACAAATGATTTTCAGTGATTCCAACAGTAAAAAAATAAGAAACTAGTACTACCAAAATTTTTATTTTAAACATTGTAATGACGATTTTTTTAATCAAAGATGCACTATAACAAAATTGTGGTATAATTTCAATTATTTTTTAAATTTTTATTAAATAAAATGGATATAATATATAAATTTAAATGAAACTTAACCTTAAATATTCAAACCGCTGACAAAGGAGGTTATTAAATTAGAGCAAGAAAGAGAGATGTGACAGCGCAGACGCAAACTTAAGAACGTAAAAATTGCTGCTTTAGTTTGCTTAATAGGGGAAGCAATGTTGCCAATCAAACCCTGGGGTCTGTCGGCTTCTTCAAAGGCTTGCGCTACTTTGTATAATCCAGTGACTTTAGGTATAGTGTTTCCAAAAGTAAGGTGACCATATTTTTTAGTTCAAAATTTGGGACGGGATCTTATCGGAATAATTATTCAAATATAATTGTTTAATTTTTTTTTAAGTCTTTATAGTCTATATTAAATACTTCAAATTTGCACAAACAAAAATCATTCTTTTTTTGCAACAAAAATAAATCCTAGCAACTTATTAATTATACATATGGCTAACTTTGTATGGAAATTCTATTTCGTTTTCTTCCAACTTTTTTATTAAAAGATGTACAGTCGGCACTATATTTTTCGAATAAAAGTGGTATATTTTATTTATTATTGTTTTAGACATAAAACTATCTATTTTCTTGAAAACTTGTAAATCGGGTCGTTTTCACTGCTGATTTTTCCCACGAACAAAAGTCACACTAGTTAATTCCGCAGTTCTAAATATGCAGTGGGTGGCCAAATTATTAGGGACAGCACATTTTTCTTCTATATTCTTGTTGCTGGTATCAATATTATTTTAAAAAGCGGGAGATCGCCAAAGAATTCATCACCACCAAGCGGCAATTTATAGAAACCCTTATCAGAGAGTGGCATCACAACCCTAATCTCCGACACAACGCAAAAGTCTGAATAGAAAGCATGCCCAAACGCCTGGAAGCCGCAATCGCAGCAAAGGGTGGCATTACAAAATATTAAGATTTTACTTAATTTGTTAAATTAACACTTTTTATACAAAAATAAATGCTTATGAATAAGCAATTATGTCGTTTTATATTCTAAATAAAGCACTCTGATGAATAAAAATAAATACGAAACCCAAAGCCACTTATTTCCTCATTAAATTCATTAGAAAATTCCAGAAAATCTGCACTGTCCCTAATAATTTGGGCACCCACTGTAGGTTTGTCATTACCTTCCGAAACTATCTTTTTATAAACGTTCAGTATCAGAACTTTGATATCTTCTGAAAAATTACATTTTTCTTTAGTAGCCACGTCCACATTTTCGCATTCCACGTCAACGTCCACATTTTTGCACTCCAAATCACTTAGCACGGATTCACTATTTTCAGTACACAAATTAGGAATTTCTTCAAAATCAAATGGCCGCCAAAGACCAAGTTAGTAATGTATGCACGCTATGAACGTTGAAAATTAACTAACAAACAAGTATAACAACCCCTAAAATTTAGAAACAATAGGATTATAAATTTGGAAAATATCCTTAATGGTTTTTAAGAAATTTCAGTTGAACTAGTGTTACATCTGTTCAATTTAAATTTAAAATTCCCTTAATACCTCTTATATCCTGTTTACAGCATTGAGTCTACCTTAAACCCATTAATGCATTGCTAAGCATCTCAACAAGAGTGGCCATTTCATTTTGGAAATACTATATTGTTATGTATTGATCAACAATCATATTATAAATATCAATAAAAAAAGTGAATTAAATATTAATTTTATGTATAAAAACAAAATAAATCAATCTTTACCATAAAATGAAATAAGATCATACATTAGCATTTAAATGACAGAAAATAACACCTGTTTTTCTGCTTTTACAAATAAAACGTGTTAATTGTACCAGTAGAGTTTAGTTGTTATCAAGTTTTGTTTTACAATTACCTAGATGTTATTCAAACAATTTACATACATTATCAGGTTATTTAAATGATTATAACGTTAAATTACATACTTTGACACCATTTACTAGGTAACCACGAAGAGTGCCAGGTCGTCCTCTTTTACAGCAGCACATCAGCAGAAGACCAAATGTACCAGACGCCAGTAACTGGAAAAAATAAAATAAAATGGTATAATTAAAGTCTGTCACCGATAGTTTCATCACTGCTTAGTATCCTTCAAGTTATCTTCAAGTCAAAAATACTTTACGGGTGTTTACACTAGAGATGGAAGTTTCGGCTCAGTTTGCGGAACCAGATCAGTGGAGGTCGTTCAGTTTGCTGAGCCGGCTCATTGATCCGGCTAAGTAAACATGTCCCCGAGAAATAGGTCGGTCAGTTTTCCCACCGTTCAACACGGTTGTTGGTTTGCAATATGTAGGTAGAACGTCGCTCAGCCGGCTCTTGCATTATATGAACAGGAATTGTTTGGTTGAGTGAAATTAATGCGATAAAAACGTCTGAGTATTTGGCGTTTTATTACATTTATTCTTGTTAATATTCTTAATATGAATTCAAGGCTTAAATTATGACTTATTGACAAATTCTTCTCTATCTCTCTCTGTCTTCTTCATTATCTTGTTATAATAAGAAATAATGAAGTTAAATAAATAAAAATCTATAGAAGTGAATTTTTTAACATTTTGCCGGGTTAATAGTAAAGTGGGGAACGAGTTCTACGGCGCGTTGACGGCGTTCGGACGGCGCTATCTGTCAGAAGAAAGTTAAAACCAAGCTGTCGTACGCAAGTGCACAGAATGTGTAACGTCCTAGCGGCGTTCGAACGCCGTTGATACTGAATGTTCGTCAACTTCCAACTTTTGACGCCGTTGAACGTTGACGCAGAACACCTAACCTCAGTTTTTACTGAATGGTAAAGTGTTTGTGTGTATAAATAACTTGCATACAACATAAATAACATCACACACAAGTCTTCATCATCCATTATACTTTTAATAAAAGAAAGTGCACGTATAAACACAGATATAGGTTGTCACGTGACACTTTGACGGCGTTAAAAATTATTGCATTGTGTGCAGGCGAAAATTCTCAACGGCGTTAACGCAACGCCGTCGCAAATGACGGCGCGCTGACGGCGTAGCGTGCTGTGCATTCTGTTCCAGGCTTAAACCAACAATTCATTTTATGTAGCTACTGTATTTTAAACCAGATGTGTTAAGATTATGGCGATGTTTATTACCCTTATAAATCGGACATCTGGGATTTGGGCAATATTTTTATATAGTATGGTTGTAAGAAAGTACACATACAGACCAATTTTGTAACGCAGTTACTATGATCATTGTAACTAAATTTGTCACTATGAGCAAGGTCAGTCACTATCATGAATGAAAGTCATTATACTTTTTATAATATTTTATCTTGTAGTAACGTTACTACACAGTAAATGTTTACAGAATACCATAGAGCTGACTAAGCCTATTAGTTTTAAATAGACTGCCCTACTAATTGATGACAAAATACACTTTATGATAATACATTACAAGCCGAGTTCTCGCGAAATTCAACATGACATCGATCGAGATCTGGATCACTTCGGTCACTGCTCACAATCGCCTGATCAATCGTATCCTTGAAACTATGCAGTGAGTCGGCTCATTTCAATTTGGTGAACCGTGTCATTTTGGTCAGTGTACTGAGCCGGCTCAGTGAGGGGATATCTTTTGACTTTAGGATACTACTAGGCTATTTGTTAAAAATACTTACAGGCAATCCGCTCCAGTAAGGGTTGTCTCTTCTTCTTAAACTGGGCGCCCATAATAGAAGCCAAGCTGCTAAACAACATACAGCAGCACCCAATAATGATTGAAAAGCTGCCAAAGTTGTCGCCAATTTGTAGTGTTTCACTATTTGTGGATGGTATGCTCTGGGGACAACTACAAAATAATAATAATAAAAATCCAAAAAAATACAAGTTGGATTACGAACAAAATATATTAGATATTACGGCCGTGTAATACACGAAGACCGTATCTTATAACACGTACATCTGGCTAGATTTGCAACAATACAATGGTGTTTAAAATGTACAGAATAAGTTTATTAATTATAGAATTTATACACAGGATGTTTCAAAAACATTTTAAAATAAGATATAAATTCCAAACGATAAGGAAGCCTCTATAACTATGACATATTTAATATATCTTTCAAGTTCAGTGTCTAAAAATGTCCTTGTCGGAAGTGCTATTTTGGGTGACTTACTGAGTGATTACGAGCACTTCCGGTAGTAGCAACAGTAAAATTAAGCACGTAACGTAACAACAGTTCGTTACCCACTTGTGTTTACTATTAACGGTTTATGTCCTACTACTTTGATATATTTTCACAGTATTTAATTGCATTCTGCGCTTTTACAGTACGCATTAGAATACAAATGCATTGTTAAGCTAATTGTTAATATGACAGACATTATTATTTACTTCCGTGATGCAGTGGTGGATTACCCATTAGGCAAAAGGGGCTATAAAGCCTCTAAATTAAAAAAAAAAAGGAATATAAATGAAAACCATAACACATATAGGTTACCCCTTTTAAGATTGCAGCGCCAAAGTGGCAAAATCGAAACTAACTAAATAAACAATAACAACTTTTTGACATAGGGGAAGTATTTTAAGATCGCAGCGCTATTTCGGCATACTTGGAACCTTCAAAATAGACATTCGTTACATATAAACACCGTGAATTTTAATGTTTATTGGTGGTTTTTGTAATTTTGCTACAATATTAATACTTGTTTTTATGCAATTATATTTTTATGCAAACATTTTTTATAAAAACAAGCGCGATAGAATGTCTATTTCTGTAGGTGCTAAAATCCCACCAGATGTCATATCGCTTAGCAATTTTTCCCTATATGGATAATAGGGGTACCTTCCTAAGCGCCCTGACATCTGGTGGCAATTTGCGGAAGATACGAAAGTGACATTGTTTTGTTTTATTCAATGGAGAAATACGTGTTTTTTTTGTTGTTTGTGTTTTATTTTTATGATTTATGAAAAAAAAAACAATCAATTTTGTTGTGTGCCGCAATGTAAATTGTGAATAAGAAAGAATCCCTCTTAAACATTCCATAATTTAGCTAAATCGAAAAAAATATCAATTGAAACGACGTTTGGAGGCAGAGAGAAAGTGGATCGTAGGTTTTTATGGACCCAAAAACTAAAAATGGGCAAAAATCCAAGCCCATGCATGCATGTTTGTTCGGTACATTTTATGGAAAGTGATTTTTTACATCCAAGAAAAGACTTACCCCACCCAAAATTTGCCTAAATCATCAGTTGATGTATTAAAAGGCCCTTCTACTTTTTCAGGCAGAGATATTAATTTTTACTAATATATTTAGCATATTTTTGTTGCTCTTATATTGACAGACAGTCAAAAAGAATTAAAATACAATGAAAAACTAAATTTCTTTAGAATAGTATATTATTACATATTTTGTAAATCATAGATTACCTTTAAATAAAAAAAAAAAAGCTCGGAAAACAGGAAAAATACAACTTGTGTTCATTTTAACCATGTAAACAAATACACAAGTAACAGTTTAATGTCACTTTCGAGTGTTCCAGCTTAGCCGCGTATGGCGCTGCGATCTTAAAAAGTTTCCCTTATTAAAAAGTTGTTATTAGATTAGTTTCAATTTTGCCACCTTGGCGCTGCAATCTTTAGGTTTACCTGCAGGGAAATAAATTTAAGATCGCAGCGCTACGGTGGTCAGTCGTCACTTCCTTATCCGTTGCAATCGTTTGCAATCATTATTATTACACCAATTCAAGAAGACAGATTTTTTGTTGAGTGTCACTGGTATATATAATGATGATTTATCTATTGTAAGAAATCTACAAATTGGTGTAATTACAAAGGAAATAAAATGTCCGCTATAATTTTTTTACAAATTACAAAACTTTTTAAAATTTCTGAAAACTATTGCATAAGAATCTTAGGAGTGGACACTCTTAAACTACAGCTTAATTTATGGAAATGTATGCGACCTTCACAAGAAGATGATACTCTGCATATTTTTACTTCGATGATAAAGAAGTTACCTCACAACAATTTTATCGAAAATAAAATTAGTAACATTTTTTGTATACTGTTTGTATATTTTTTGTATACGATGAGTATGATTTCGGAATTAGACAAGAGGGGAGGTGGATAGGAAAAATGGAGTTTGCCAGTAAGGCCCATCACGGCAGGAAATATTTGAAATAGCACTATTTGAAGGGGGGGGGGCATGGAAAGTTTAACAATAAAGTTTGTATGTTATTTAATGAATATGATTTCTTAGTTCGACATTTCTTAATTTAGCTAATTTAACAAATTGATATAATAATCAAATATGGTTTATTAATAATAGTCCTTCATAGTTTAATATTTGTAGACTCTAAATATGTGTATAAAAAATATAAACAAATACGTGCTCAACGAAAACAAAAATATTTTTTTTAAATTCTGAGTAGGGTATCAAATGAAAGCACGTGGATTAACGATCAAAATTTTATTTTTGATAAATAAATTATTTTGATGCGATTTTTGCCAAAATTGTGCAAAAAATTTTGTCCCACACCCTGTAGCCCAGATGGTTTAAACTAAAAATCTAAAAAAATTCTAAGTAATGTATATTGGTGTGAACCGAAATAGTACAACAGGAATTTTTGATCAGATTATGTTTTCGGAAAATAACGCATTTTTTGTGATTTTTGGTTCACAAAGTACAAAAGTTATACCAATGTAAGACAGTCACATGCAAGGCGTGCGATAGCGAAATGGGTTAGAGCACTGGTGTGAAACGAAGGGTTTCGAGTTCGAGTACGGAGTGAATTTTATTTTTTCTGTTTTTTTTTTTCATTTTTATTATGTTGAAATTATTTTGTCAAAATTCTAGTTATATTTTGACAAATGATGCATTTAATTTTTAAGAGCGTAAATTTAATAACCAATCTTATTATATGATTAACAGACGATAAATTATTTTAAAAATATCGTTCATTTTGCCGTGATTACTACAAAGTAAAATTTGTCCTACACACACAGCATACCACCTTCACTTATTATATACCTGCGAAACCCTGAAATGTGTGAATATTCATACTTCACATCAATTTTTTTATGAAGACTCAATATAATTTTTATGTTGGCAGGTAGAGGTATTTGTTGAGAAATTAAAGTTTTCATTAGTTCATTTTGTTCAACTTCGTATGATAGTAGTAGTTTGTCAAGTCGTTTGGGTCAGCAGATGTATTACAAAAACGAAAATTTAATGTATGTATATACATATAAAAAAAAATGTTAAAACAAAAAAGAGGCAAACTACAAATATTATACAATCTTACAGCTATAGAACGAGGACTTTTCTCGTACAAAGTAGTATGGTGCCTCTCGATATTCAAGCTAGATTTACTTCTTGAATTGTGATTATGATAATCTCTATTTATATTAAAGTTACTACAATGATTTCTGACAAATAATATGCATTCTAATATAAAAAGTGAGGGAATTATTAATATTTTAAGATCTTTATTAATATTAAATAGCTTTTTTTTTGCTGCAAGAGAATTTTATTAGCTTCTTTTGATGCTCCCCAGAAAATGATAGCATAATTGTATGAAATTTCGCAAAATAAACTGATCTTAATAATGAAGGTGAAATAAAGTACCTGAGCCTCTTTAGCATATAGCATGATCCTGATAGCTTAGTATTGATATAATCAACGAATATTTTAATAGATTGTAAGTCCTAGAAATTTGAGGGGATTGCTGTAGAGAATATGAGTTTGGAACTCGTATTAATGGGCTATTAATTTGCGTATTTTGAAAACTGAACATTTAGGTTGTTTTAGTTTTATTCAAAAGAAGTTTATTTTCTATGCACCATTGATTGAATACGCAACATTGGTTATTAGCTCGCGTATGAAGGTCTTGTGGATTAGGACAGTGAATCAAGAGGTTAGTGTTATCGGCATATTGGCAAAGTACTCCATTAGATAGATGCTGAGGTAAATCATTCACAAATAGCAGAAATAATACAGGACCAAGGATCGAGCCCTGTGGAACCCCTAAAAGGAAACCACGAGTAGCCGATTTAGAGTTTTACTATTTGTAACGTGTACTAGCCAAAAGACGAGATGATAAGTCTGGTAATTTCTGACAGTCAGAACCGCCTCTATAACCAGGTCTAATATTTAGAAATAGGGGATAGGCATGATTTTATTTTAATTTTTTATTATATTCCTCTTGTTGCATATAAACATAAAAAACAGTTTTGCATTTTTTTATTTTTATTTTGAAGGCTTAAAAAAATCATAACTGTATGTAGCGCGCGAAAACGACGTGTGACGTCATACCCCTTCTAAGTGACGCAGTACACTACTAGCCTACCCAGTGTACTGCGTATAGCCTACCCAGTGTACAGCGTGCAGCCTACATAGTCTGTTGTGAACTTATTTGCTTGTATAACTTTTATAGGTTATGTAAAGTTAGAGTGATTTTAATTAAAATAAAGTTTAATTCTATAATAAATAAAAACAATTTATACATGTTTACCGAATTAAATTTTATATTAAAGTATATAAAATATGGAAGATCCAGGCCCCAGTACTTCGAAACATAGTCGAAAATATTGTTTAGTACCGATGTGCACAAATAGTTCAAATAGAAATCCAAAAAAACAATTTATATCATTACCTGATGGCGAAAAACAACAGAAAAGGCGAAATTTGTGGCTGAACGCTATGAGGTGAAATTAAACCGATATTTCAGAAAAAAGTAAACTTTATGTTGTGTGCATAAATGCATCAATGTTGGGTAAATTATCATTCTGAGCCCTAATAAAATCTTTATCTACCATTTTAATAATAAATGCGTGAAAAATTGTCTAAAAACAAATACAAAACTCTCGAACAATACAACATACACACGTAAAGATTATGTCGTAGCTGTATCTGTGACGTCAAACCTCAGTCGTTTGACGTCATACTCGATCGTATTTACTCGGCAACCTTCGCGCCGTGGTCGGCTTATTTCAAATTTACAATATTTTAATTAAAAAATTTGGCTGTAATATTAATTAAAATGTTATTTTTGTTTTGTTAGGTGACATAACTAACATTAACATATCAAAAAAATGTAGTTTTAAGGAAATATAAATTTTATGCGTATCCCCTATTCTGTTTATACACGTTCGATAGTCGCTAATTTTGTCAGTATCGTATTGATGCCTTAAATTTTTTTGTATATATATGTTTTGTTTCCCTGTATTTTTTATATTAATTTATACTTTTAGTTTTTTAGTTATTAATATAAATTTAAAATATATGAGTAACAAATAAGTAGACACGCCACTGGTAAATCTAACTTTTTTTGTCCGGCCTCTAATTATTACCATAGTTACCAAAACGTTTAAACCTTTGACGCAGATTTAAATCATTATCAACGCATTCATTGTTATAACAGGTTGCAATTAATGTATTCTATTACCGATTGTTAAATTACAATATAAGGTACGTTCACAATTTAATTATGAACTAATGGCTCTGCCTGGCGCTGGAATGAGGAAATAACTAAATTAATACTATAAAGGAGGGTTCTCAACAGCAATTACAAAGTTCACCATTTAAAATACAATGCAAAAATTTCTGGAAATACCAACATGATATTTACAGGAAAATGATTATAAGTAATTTACAAGTTATAAGTATTGTTTATCTGTTTATAGAAAATATAGGAATATTTTTTAATTTGTTTTCTTACCAGTTCCAGTTCTATTCATAACAATCATCCGGCTATGCCTTAAACTGTTTCTTGTTGGTGTATGTTTTCCAGCAATATTGATATTTGCCATATTTTGAGGTACAGTTGTGCTGAGCAAATATTCCTGTGTAGGACTTTGTTCATTTTCATTATCAAGGTTTGCCAAGTTTCTCATTTCAACAGCATTTGCAAGATCATTCTGATAGTTGAGTATTTCAGTCTGGTCATTATCTTTTAAGTTATCATAGTAACTTGATGGGCGAGAATTAGAGTTTTTTCTTGGTAAAGTGTTGTTTCTATCCTCCATTTTTGATACTAAAAAATAAAAATAAAATTAATACATAATATGTTGGTTTTAACTTAAGATCGCAAGTTTTTAACCATCAAGCTGTTGCGGTTTAAATCACTTTGAATAAAACACAATATATGCGTTCGCGGATAAGTTCCCTGATTAGTTGGAGACGAGATTATTACTTCCGAACAAGAAACATAGATTCAAAATCGCAAAAATCGCTGTTGCCCTTTAAAATTAATTGACGCGTTAAAATTAATGTACGAACTGGTTAAATAGCCGCATCTTTTCTTTATTTTTTTATGTGTTGCATACGAGTGCAAATTAAGTAACCGGACTGATTTTATTTATTTTTTTACTCGAATAGAATTACAATTCATTATTGTCTCCCTCAAAATAACTTCCTTGGGAAGCCACACAGCGCTGGAGACGGTTCTTCCAATCCTCATAGCAGTGCTGGAACGCGGATACTGGAATAGCTTTCAGCTGGTCGGTTACAGACGTTTGAATGTTTTCGAGTGTCCCAAAATGACGTCCCTTGAGATGATTTTTCAATCTTGGGAAGAGGAAAACGTCACAAGGACTCAAGTCAGGCGAATAAGGAGGCTGAGGAGCCACAGGAATGTTTTTACTGGCCAAAAACTTGTTTAATGAAATTGCTGTGTGACAAGGCGTATTTTTCTCATCCCCAATCATTGGTCAATATCTGATGAACGGTAGTGTGAGTCAAATTCAACTCTTCCCCGATCATTCTGACTGTCAACCGACGATCTGAATGCACAAGATCCCGGATTCTGTCAACATTTTCATCGGTTCTTGAAGATGAAGGCCTTCTGCTGCGTGATTCATCTTCAATCAACTCTCTTCCTTCTGAAAATGTCTTAAACCACCAAAAAACCTGGATCCTTGACAAAATACTGTCTCCGTAGACCTGCTGAAGTTTTGTAAAAGTTTCCGTTGCTGTGCCCAAGCCTGAAGCAAAACCTGATAGTACACCGTGCTCTAAATGAATGTCACTCATTTTTAGAACGCACTAGAAAAAACTGTTTCACGTAAAAAATCGCTACGGACAACAAAATTACTCTAGCGTATTCAAACTCGTACTGAAGGTGTATCAAATGTTCACCTGCCGCCCATCCTAGTACCGCGTCCCAAATGTTGCCAGTTTGGTTACTTAATTTACACACCTCGTAGAAGTTTTAAATATATTGAGGCTAAATAACCAAGCGGCCAGGAAACCGTTTTTCCGTACTAGCTATCCTTGTTATCTACAAATTTAATTGCGCCAAAACTAATTTTTATTAGAATTTTTATTGTTAAAATTAATGATAATAAATTTGTCAATAATATTTGTGACAATTTAATTGCGTAAGTGATGTAATATCTAAATATTGCTGTTAGTTATCTTTTATAATTTACAAAACAAGTTGAAGAAATTGCCCGGAAAAAGATAATTACAATATTAAGAGAACGTGGGTTTGGGTCCTACTATTGAACTGACAGTTTAAGAATTCATGTTTAAGTTTATTGACATACATAAGACAGTTACAACAAGAATGCGTAGGGTGGCTAGAAGGTCTATTTTAAAGAGAACATTATTCTTTTTTTTTAATTGATAATTATTTATTTAATCCTAGTCTCGTCGTATTTATACTTGTTAACAATTCAATAATGCAGGATTTTATTCTGAATTATCAGGTTGTCAAGGATGAAATTTGTAGTTAGTAATATTGTCAACTTTAACAGCTTATTATTTGACATTGGCTTGATATTTTACCGTTTTTTTTTTGTTGGAAAGTTACACATCTCGCATGTTTAAAAAAATCATGGTATGCTTTAAAAAATATCAAAAACTTGTTTTAAAAATTAATTTTGTTGAAAATGAAACGGTCGAAAATTTGCAATATTATGAAGTATGAGTTCTTACGTGGAACTACGGCATCGCAGACCTCGCGAAACTTTAATAGTGTTTTTTGCTCTAGTATTACTATGCAGCAGGCAATATCAAATTGGTTCGCCAAATTCCGTTCAAGTAACATAAAAACAAAAAAAAAAAAAAAAAAAACTGGCTCATCGATCACAGCAGAAATATACTGCAACCAACTGGACGAAATGATGCAAAAACTTAAAGAAAAACAGCCTAGATTGGTCAACAAATTGACTCCTATTTTATTGCATGATAACGCTAGACCACACACTGCACAAATGACTGTGGCAAAACTACAGGAATTGGAACTGGAACTTCTTCATCATCCTCCAGACTCACCAGACCTAGCCCCCACTGACTACCACTTCTTCCGCAATATTTTCAATCTATTGATCAATAAATTGAACTGTGTAAAATCAACTTAACTCTCTTCAGAAAATTTACAAATTTTGAACTTTTAGGGATGCATAAAATTGCTATTATTGTATAGGGCATTACAAATTGATTAAAACATGATTATATAAGGACTTTGCTCAGTCACGTGACGTTCAATAAATTTGGAACACGTTGTAATATTAAAAGTTTTTTAAACTCAGATTTTTTATAAATAGCTATGCTCTAAAACGTAGGTGTTAGAAAGCATTATGAATTAAATTTATAATAAATATTTACCGGTTAACAGAGACCACGCAAAACTAATAAAAAACTTATTAAAATCAAAATAATTTCTAAATTTCGACACTAATATAAAATTATAACAAGAGAAAAGAACAGACTTTTTCAAGAAAACTTTATAAATGATTTTATAATTATTAATGTGTATTTTAAACAGTTTGGTAGTCACTGTAGAGTTAAAAGACGGAAATTTATCAAGGTCGCACACTTGCAATTTTGGACTTTTTTTTATAATTTACTGTAAACAAAACGAGTTCTCCAATTTGCCATTTAGGTGTATATTTTAATGTGTTTCAAAGTAATCAATGTTTTCAAAATTTTTTGCATTTAACCAAAGATGCGACATTTTTTCCGTTAAGGGAATTTTGTGGAGAGCGGGATAAATGGTAGTCGGAGAATATGGTCCAGACATCGCACCATCCGACTACCATTTGTTCTGCTTTCTACAAATTCCCTTAACGGAAAAAATTTCGCATCTGTGGACGATATCAAAATTCACCTGGACAGATTTTTCGAGAGCAAAGACGGAACCTTCTGGAGAGATGACATTATGAAATTGCCTGAGCGTTTGTCCAAAGTGATAGAAAATAATGGACAGTACATTTGATAATAAAAGTTTTTTTTAGAATGTATATTTTATTGCATAAAAGGTGGAATAAAAAACGAACGGACTTACAGTGGGTGGCCAAATTATTAGGGACAGTGCAGATTTTCTGTAATTTTCAAATGAATTTAATGAGGAAATAAGTGGCTTTGGGTCTCGTATTTATTTTTATTCATTAGAGTGCTTTATTTAGAATATAAAACGACATAAATGCTTATTCATAATCATTTATTTTTGTATAAAAAGTGTTAATTTAACAAATTAAGTAAAATCTTAATATTTTGAAATGCCACCCTTTGCTGCGATTGCGGCTTCCAGGCCTTTGGGCATGCTTTCTATGCAGACTTTTGCGTTGTGTCGGAGATTAGGGTTGTGATGCCACTCTCTGATAAGGGTTTCTATAAATTGCCGCTTGGTGGTGATGATTTCTTTGGCGATCTCCCGCTTTTTAAAATAATAATGATACCAGCAACAAGAATATAGATGAAAAATGATTTAAAAACAATTTATTTTCTCACAAAATGCATTTAAACTTGAAAATTACAGGGGGGTGTGCTGTCCCTAATAATTTGGCCACCTACTTTATGTAACAACCCAATATTTTAACTAACTTCGCGTATTTTTTTATCAAATTCATTTCTTGAAATAACATTGTAAGTATTTATAAAACTTTATTTATTTATATAAATTGCGCGACAAAAAGATAAATTATCTTAAATAATTTGTAATAAATCAGAATAACATGGTAAATAAATTAATTTTAAGTAATAAAAGATTACTATAAACTTTAGTTTGAAGGTCAAATGTTACACAGGTGACCTTACTATCAATGTGTGCGTGCATAATTTAGCTTTATATCTCATTCATTACATTAGTTTTTGTTAATTACAGCCACAGTCGTTAAATGTTAAAGAAAAGTAACTAATAAAATTTTTATAGTTGTAATTGAAAATGTTAATTTTCTTAAGTCAAAATGATAAGTAGAGATGGAGCAAATATGCAGTGACAAATTAAAAATATATTTTTTCAGTATCCATAAAAATAAATGTGGATTTGTGGTTGTGATGCAAAAAAATCACTTTTTTGTTTCTCTTGTTTGTTGTTTGGAGGTGTGGAATAAAGTAAAATATTGGTGAGTCTGAAAATTAGTTCAATTTTATTTCATTATACGAAGTGTGTAAATTTAGTAACCGACCTGGCAACATTTGAGACGTTGGACTTGGAGAGGCGGAAGGTGAACATATGATACACCTTCAGTACGAGTTTGAACTCGCTAGAGTAATTTTATTGTCCGTAGCGATTTTTTTCGTGAAACAGTTTTTTCTAGTGTGTTCTAAAAATGAGTGACATTCATTTCGAGCAACGGTGTGCTATCAGGTTTTGCGTCAGACTTAGGCACAGTGCAACGGAAACTTTTGCAAAACTTCACCAGGCCTACGGAGACAGTATTTTGTCAAGGATTCAGGTTTTTGGAGGTTTAAGGCATTTTCAGAAGGAAGAGAGTTGATTGAAGATGAATCACGCAGCGGAAGGCATTCATCTTCAAGAACCGATGAAAATGTCGACAAACCCTGGGATCTTGTGCATTCAGATCATCGGTTGACAGTCAGAATGATCGGGGAAGAGTTGAATTTGACTCACTCTACCTTTCATCAGATATTGACCAATGATTGGGGATGAGAAAAATACGCCTTGTCACACAGCAATTTCATTAACAAGTTTTTGGCCAGTAAAAACATTCCTGTGGCTCCTCAGCCTCCTTATTCGCCTAACTTGGGTCTTTGTGAATTTTTCCTCTTCCCAACATTGAAAAATCACCTCAAGGGACGTCATTTTGGGACACTCGAAAACATTCAAATGTCCGTAATCAACCAGCTGAAATTTATTTCAGTATCCGAGTTCCAGAACTGCTATGAGGATTGGAAGAACCATCTCCAGCGCTGTGTGGCTTCCCAAGGAAGTTATTTTGAGGGAGACAATATTGAATTGTAATCCTATCTGAATAAAAAAAAAATAATAATTATAAAAAATCAGTCCTCTTAATTTACACACCTCATATATCTTTTTTATACTAATGGACAAACTCTATAGCCCTGTCCAATAAGTCTGAGTCATTTAAAATTTCCAAGGATGCAGGATGTAAAACACTGAAAGTGGAAATTATTTCATTCATTCCAAAGAAACGAAATCTCAATTAATTTATAATGATGTCCAATACACGATAAAATACGTTCAATCGGAACAAACTTTCGGGGTCTTGCAGACGTTCATCTTCGCATTTCATCAAAATGGCGTTTCACCGTCCTTTGAATCTATCCTGTCAATTTATAAACTAATACCGATCTTTGTACAACAATTATTCTTTAACAAGTAATTCTTGTTATTTTATTACTTTTTTATGTGTAATAAATATTATAATTAACACCTGCAAAACCATCCTTAGAAATAATAAATATTAATCGGTATTTTCTGCTAATAATGATGTTGTTAATAGTTTCATATATTGTCACAAGAGCGCTGTTGATGAGAAATCTTATTTCAAATTTTCTATTCTCTTTGCCCTTAAAAGAGCGACCATGAACTTTCGTTCCGGTCTGTGACAATGGTAATTTTCTGAATGCTGTACCTCCCTATTGAGAAATGTAATAAAATACCTTCAATAAGCTATTCTTATGACTTGAAGAAGCACCTATTCAATGCACTGGCACGCTTTTCGTAAACTTTTACCTTTTGTTCTCAACAATGTGTGCAAAAGCATCTGTCACAGCTGTTAAAATACATTATTCGATATTGTATATATAATTAGATGTTTATATAGCAAATTTTCTACTTTTCGTTAGAATAAATTAGGATATATGAAAGCTGTTTTTTTCTCTCTTAAGTTCCGTTGAATTAATAAACTCCGTTCAAACGTTAGTGTTGCCAAAGTATCCAATTTTATGTTATTTTGTTGCTAATTCATTGAAACTAAATGGAAAAAGTATCGAAGACTCCTACAACAAAAATTAGGTAACCTGATACAAATAAGAATAACCATTTGTAGAATACCTTGTCTTTACAGATCAGCGCGTTTTACAGCAGGCACCGTTACCAAGTCAGGAAAAGTACAGAGATCGTCAGGATACATCTTATGGCTGGAGGTTATGTTTGAAACTATATCGGCTACAAAGACGAGGAACAGTATATGTCCAAATACCGTGCCTTGTGGCACTTCGCTTAAATAACTGCTCCAACTGTGAATAACTTACTGAAAACATTTGTGCGGACACCGTTATTTTGGACGTTTGACATTGCTGATAGTACTAGGCTAGAATAGTACAATATAATGAGTATTAGTATCAAAAATATATAATACTCCATGAGTAATATAAAATATTTTCGGACGTTTCCGAAACTCAACAATATCTTTCCTTCAGCGATCACGAGAAGTGATAAACATTTCAATTTACTTCAAGTTTTTATACCGGGTATTGTAAGAGTGTGACCAGGTTATAGGTGTGTTGCTATTGGTTGGATGGTTAGGGTCAGCTATAGGTAGGGACGGGACTACCTGCGGAAGATTAACGACCGGATTAAGATTGTTTCACATTATTGTGTGGTAATGAGTTGTTTGTTACCGGATTAGTGACCTGAGAATTAGAAAGGTTGTTTTGAATAATAGAAAGCCAGAGTTGAGGAAATTCTATGCTAGCTTGGCTGACAGCATCTCCAGATTTTTCTATCAAAGCAGACTCTTTTCATTTTCTTTTGAACTTGTTTTCCTCATACATTAAGGGTTTAGCATCTTTTTATTGGAAATGGTGCTCATTTTCCCAAGCATGTTCGACCAGTTTGGAACTGTAAATTTCGCCCTGCTGAACTTTTTTCTTAAGTCTCGCCAATATATTGTTTCCCGCACTGGCAGGGAATAGAGTAGACACAGTTTTTGTTTAGGATAGATTTGGGTTTCGTACATGCAGAGCCGCAGTAAGGAAAACTTGCGCTAGGGGCAGAGCCGTGTTTTGGCGCCCTTGGTAAATAAAAAGAAGGTTCTTACCTCTCAAAATTTAAGTGATAAGCAAAAAAAAAGGTCCTCACCTCCCAAAATCCAAGTGACGAGCAAAAAAAAAAAGGTCCTCATCTTCGCAATGGCGCCCCTTAGCAAGCCCGTCAACGCCCTTCGCCCTGTCCGCCCCCCCTTACTGCGGCTCTGCGTACATGATATAATAGATCTTAAAGTCGAATTCGATTTGAATGCTACTTGAATATTATACTTCTTTAGTATCTTTTGTATATAACAAAAACATTTGTATATTGTACTTTGGTCAATAAAATATATTTTTATTATTAACGGGTGTTTTTTTTAGAGGTATAGAACTTTAAATTGCAATAAAACAACGATGGATTATGCGATTGACATGAATTTTTTTTTATTCGAAAGATAATCTTGTGGCATTACATTAAATCATACCAACAAGACGGCGCAACATGTCACACAGCTCGTGCCACAATCGATTTATTGAAAGACACGTTTGGTGACCGCCTAATTTCACGTTTTGGACCTGTGAATTGGCCTCCAAGATCTTGTGATTTAACACCGCTGGACTACTTTCTGTGGGGCTATGTAAAGTCATTGGTCTATGCGGATAAGCCACAAACGCTTGACCATTTGGAAGACAACATTCGCCCTGTTATTGCCGATATACGGCCACAAATGTTGGAAAAAGTCATCGAAAATTGGACGTCCAGATTGGACTACATCCGAGCCAGCCGTGGCGGTCATATGCCAGAAATCATATTTAAAATGTAATGCCACAAGATTATCTTTCGAATAAAAAAAAATTCATGTCAATCGAATAATCCATCGTTGTTTTATTGCAATTTAAAGTTCTATACCTCTAAAAAAACACCCATTTCTTCTTTAGTATCTTTTGTATATAACAAAAACATTTGTATATTGTACTTTGGTCAATAAAATATATTTTTATTATTATTATAAAAACTTAGAAGTCATCCTAAATATATTAACATTTCTTTTGGGGCTCTAATAAAAGGAATACTGTAATGGTAACATTAGGGCGGAGTTTGCAATTATTATCAGAGGTGTAGTGTAAAAAGGGATGTGATATTTTCAATTTTATTCACCCGAGTTTTATTTATGTAACAAAACGTAATGTTGCGTTCATAATTATATCGAACCATTCTACCATGATTGTCCAGTTGGTTATTATAAAACGGATCTAGTCTTTGCTCATCGGATCGGAACTTTGTGTTGCAAGGTTGTTCAATAACGTTCCCACCTTCTCTCCATGCTCTGTGCTCCGTGTTCAAAGAACACGAGTCTTCAATGAATGAATTTGTAGTTTTTATCTCTGTTAAAAAACTTGTTTCAACATTATAAACGTTTATATCGATATCAACTTCATTGATATTGAATTTAAATAAGATGTAAGCTTAACAGATGTTCAAGACAAATAAATAATAGAGGATAAAGTCCTAATATGGGACCTGCATTTAATATGAGCCCCCAAAAAATCTACTAATATAGCTATCATCATCTTTCGGCAATAGCTTAAAACAATACCTTTTGTACAACAATTTTACTAATTTAGTGCAGTTGAGTTGTTCTTCCGTTCGAAACGAATTACAGTAAATGTGTTTGCTTAATTTTGATTCTTTTATTAAGGTAAATTGTTGTTATAAGAATGGGCAAGATTTTTATTCGATCTGCTTGTGATTTACACTTGAATCTGTTGTATTGTGATCGAGGTATATTGTGTTACCAGAAGCTACTGCCTCATACCCTTTTCACACTACATCTTTAAGACGAGTGAACTTAAAGTTCACCGATGTTTAAGATCGGTATGCTTTCACACTTGATGTTTAAATCTCTGGTGCTGTCATCAGCTACAGTAATTTTGTCCTTAAGTTACCGTCATGAAATTACCAGTTTTGAACTGTCTGTGCAGACGCACATTTTGAATTATTATAAACAATTAAGGATATTTCATTTCATTCTACAATAAAGGCACTACAATAAAGAATATATTACACCTGTATTAACATGTAAGTCGATACATTTTATCTCAATTATTGTAGCTCTGTATTTTATTAAACACATTATTAAAATAAATAATTTTATTATAACAATAAGTATAAACTTCTTATAACGTCGATATAATATAGTATTCTTGTTTATGATAATATAAAATGTTGACAGCACAAAGTCAAGGAGTATTTTTTTATAATAGAAATTAAGTTGGCAATGCGGACGAAGTTTAAGACGCAGATCTCTGTCTTAAACATCGCTTGTATTTAGACGAGGCCATACGGTTTCACATTAGCGTTTAAAGATACATTCACTTTAACATCCGATCTTAAAGATCTAGTGTAAAAAGGGTATTACTTAATCTCAAAAAAGTCAAACTATATGTAGAAACATAATTTTAAAAACCCTCATTACGTAAAGTTTCTTGGAATCCACGTAGATCCTCATTTACGTTGGGACCAACACACTGAATTTCTTAGTCGAAAGCTTAGGTCTTTTACCTGATAAGGATATTGAAATACGAAGTATGTAAGGAGGGCGTATTGAAAGCCTATTTTTCATTATTCCAATCCCACCTAAATTATGGGATACTTATATGGGGACATTCTTCGTCCGCTGACAGAATTTTTAGCCGTCATCGTAAAGCTGTCTCAAAATAATGAACTTACCAGCATTATTCATTTATAATTGCCTCTTACTTAGGGTGACCATTTTCTACAGAAGACAATGCGGGACGGAGCAAAAAAACAGGCCCTCATCTCCCAAATCCAAGTGAAGAGCAAAAATAAAAAAGTTCCTTATCTCCCAAAATCCAAGTGAAAAGCAAAAAAAAACAAAAAAGTCTTCACCTCCCAAATCCAGGTGAAGATCAAAAAAAGGTCCTCATCTCCCAAAATCCAAGTGAAGAGCAAAAAAAAAGGTCTTCACCTCCCAAATCCAAGTGAAGAGCAAAAAAAAGGCCCTCACCTCCCAAATCCAAAATGCACGACAATGCGGGACAAAATGTTAAAATGCGGGACTTTTGCGGGACGTATCTTAATGCGGGACAAAATGTTAAAATGCGGGACGAATGGTTACCCTACTCTTACTAATAAATAAGAATTTGAGAAAATTCACTACTCTTGGAGACTCGCATGAGTACAATATTCGCTCAAAACACGATATTCATTCTCAGTACCTTCGTTTGAACAAATCCAGAAATTGCTCAAATTATTATTGTATAAAATTTTTCGGAGTGTTGCCCGAGGAGATTAAACAACTATCACGCGAGAATTTTCAATTAAAGTTAAGGATATTTTGTTGAAAAATCCCATTTATGATTTTAATAATTTTGAAAACATTGAATTTTGTAAGTGAAATTTTATGTTCCTAATAATGACTGACTAAAAACAATAGATGTATATGTAATTTGGTCAATAAATTATTATTATTATTATTATATTTGTTGCATTATATCTAGTTACATTACAAATACATCTTATCTAGAACCGTGTGGTTAATATTATTATCTTATTGTTTTCATCTCAAATGTCATGCATTTGAAGAAAGTGTCATTTGTCAATTAGAAAGTAAGTACATGAAGATCGTTCGATCACAGCTGTGAATCAGCAAGGACGTTTGACGTTATCTCGTTCACGTAACTTCCTCTCGGAACGCAATTCATACCTGTTACTAAACAGGAAATAGAATGGAATTCATGTATTCTTATCTGAGATATGCGGGTCAGCAAAACTATTAGTTATATTGAACTAGTTTACAGATTTTTAAGATGTCCTTACGCTTCAAGTTCTAGGTTATGACCAGAAGTATGATCTGAACCATTCAGAATCATCTGCATATTTATCAGAATATGATTGATCACCAAATGATCATACCAATGATTCATTTACATGTTCGGATCATAGTGGTGGTCAATATCTATAATAGAACTACATGGTGATCTAATTATTTGTGGAATATCATCATCTAGACGTTGTCATCCATTGCTGGATATAGCTAAACCTTTTTAAGAATGCAGTGCCAAGATAGCAAAGTCGTAACTAATCTAATAGACAACAATAATTTTTTGACGTATTGTAATCTGACATTTAGAAGTAATTTAATTATATTTCGTGTCTTCATTTGTGTTTTGATGAATTGGGGATGAGAAAAATCTGCTTGTTACACAGCAATTTCAATAAACGAGTTTTTGGCCAGTAAAAACAAGGACCCAGGTTTTTTGGTGGTTTAAGGCATTTTCAAAAGGAAGAGAGTTGATTGAAGATAAATTAGGCAGCGGAAGGACTTCATCTTCAAGAATCGATGAAAATGTCGACAGAATCCGGGATATTGTGCGTTCAGATCATCGGTTGACAGTCAGAATGATCAGGGAAGAGTTGAATTTGACTCACACTACCGTTCATCAGATTTTGACCAATGAATTGTCACACAGCAATTTCAATAAACGAGTTTTTGGCCAATAAAATCATTCCTGTGGCTCCTCAGCCTTCTTAGTCGCCTGACTTGAGTCCTTGTGACTTTTTCCTCTTCCCAAGATTGAAACATCACGTCAAGGGACGTCATTTTGGGAAACTCGAAAACATTCAAACGTCCATAACCGACCATCTGAAAGCTTTTCCAGTATCCGAGTTCCAGCACTGCTATGAGGATTGGAAGAACCGTCTCTAGCGCTGTGTGGCTTCCCAAGGAAGTTATTTTGAGGGAGACAATATTGAATTGTAATTCTATTCGAATAAAACAAAAAAAAAAAAAAAATAAATAAATAAATAAAAAATTCAGCCCAGTTACTTAATTTACACACCTCGTATCTCCGGTGTCAAAAGTATGTCGTCTGCAAATCTCAAATGGATTAATTTAGCTCTATTTATACCTTTTGATTCCTAAGGAAGTGCTTTAAATATATATTCCAGTACACAAGGGAATAATATAGGTCCCTGAGGTCTTCCTGCGGAACGCCGTTGTGGAGTATTATATGGCTAAATGCCCGCCTTTTGCTGCCACACCAAATACCAATACGAGCCCTCAGGGCCGGCGTGAGGTTCTTTGGCGCCCGTAGGCAAGATTTAAATTGATTTATTTATTTATTTATTTTACATCGGCCTATTTCTGCAACGAGGCTAATTGCCGATGCCAGGGGGCGAGCTCCTACACCTGGATGAGGGGTGAATGATTGTGAAATGAGAGTAAACGAACCACTTGTGGTCCTTTAAACCATTTTCCTCAATCGTTAATATTGGTTCGTTAGGTGTGTCGCAAGTTAAAGCACGTTTTACGATTTACAGAAGTTATAAAATGGCATAAATTAATGTATCTTGTTTTTGTTTATAAATGTGTGGGGAATCATAAGTAATTCTGTACATAGACGCGTCGGTATTTTCAATATGGTGTATAGTGTATACATAATGACGGCTCATTATGCACTGTACAGCGTGAATGGTGAACATAGTCACACAACACTACACTGTTTATTCAGCTACAACGTTAACCAGACCATAAAGAGGAAATCATTTTTATTTTTCACTTTTATAATTAATGAAACAACTGAATCGCTTTCTTTCTGTCTCTAAATATACTGTCATTTTATATATTTCATATATTAATGAGATTTTATCTACCTTATAACATCGGAATGAAATCCTTTACATACAAAAGATTACACTAAATATAATTATTGATAAATACAGTAGACTCAGATTTAACGGAATTCTGAATGATTTTACTGGCCAAAAACTCGTTTATTGAAATCGCTCAGATTTTTCTCATCCCCAATTCATTGGTCAAAATCTGATGAACGGTAGTGTGAATCCAATTCAACTCTTCCCCGATCATTCTGACTGTCAACCGACGATCTGAACGCACAAGTTCCTGGATTCTGTCGACATTTTCATCGGTTCTTGAAGATGAAAGCCTTCCGCTGTGTGATTCATCTTCAGTCAAATCTCTTCCTTCTGAAAATGCCTTAAACCACCAAAAAACCTGGGTCCTTAACAAAACACTGAGCGGAACAAATGGTAGTCCATTTATTCAGCTTTCTACAAAATTCCCTTTACGGAAAAAATTTCGCATCTGTGGACGATATCAAAATTCACCTGGATGGATTTTTCGAGAGCAAAGACGGAACCTTCTGGAGAGATGGCATTATGAAATTGCCTGAGCGTTTGTCCAAAGTGATAGAAAATAATGGACAGTACATTTGATAATAAAAGTTTTTTTTTAGAATATGTATATTTTATTGAATAAAAGGTAACAACCCAAGAGGTGAGGACCTTTCATCACTTGAATTTCACAAGTGAGGACCTTTTTTTTAGGTCATCACTTTTTTAGTAATGAGAATAATTTAAATAATTTTGTCTTCCGCCCCTCCCCAATTCCTGGATGCGCCACTGCGCTATATGGCACCTCAAAATTTTCAATCTAAGGAAAGGTTTTGGGGGATGCAACTAAGAAACTTGAAATATCTCACTTGATGACTAAACTTGTTTAAAATAAGAAAACAAATATTTTTTGTTCTATACATTTTTTCAATTGTATGAATATTTGGAGACACCCTAAAACTAAAATCTCGAAATATTTCAATTATTTTTAATTTTACTGATATTTATTTTTTGTTGTATTTTTCTATATTTTTAGCACGTAAAAACAATATTTACAGTAAGACAGTTTAATTTGTATATCTTTTTTGTTTTTTGCAATGTTTATTATCAAGTAAATGATAAATATTAATAACATGATACTATTCAGCCTTCATTTACTACAATTTACAAATTTTTATCAGTGACGCAAAATTAAAAAATTTAAAAAAGATAAACATTTTACATTCGCACTTTAAAAAAGAAACAGATTTAGTAATATGATATTTATAAAAACAAGTCGTGAGAAAATGGTAAATTTTCAACACATCTTTTGCTGATGACTATTTACTTTTCTGGTTTTATAATAACGAAATTTGGGTAAAATGTACGGTGACCATTCGTCCCGCTTTTTGCGGAACTGTCCCGCATTTTGATTGGGTGTCCCGCATTAAGATGCGTGCCGCAAAAGTCCCGCATTGTAACTCGTATTTTGGGAAGTGACGACCTTTTTTTGCTCCGTCCCGCATTGCCTTCTCCAAGAAAATGGTCACCCTAGTAAAATGGATAATACAGGAAAATCTACTAAAAATGTATATAAAAATCATATATTATTTATTAATTCTGTTGTATTATTTTTTCTAAATTCGTAACCCTTTATGAATTATTTATAAATACAGTGATTTCGTTGCGTGTACAGTGTAGGATCCTTTAATGCTTTTTTTCCCTGGCAAAATTAACTGCAACAATCAGGATATTCCAAGCGCGATCCCCTGGGGGGGGGTTCCTGGGCTTCGGCCCTCCCCCCAAGCATTAAAAAACACGTGTAATTAAAATTTCTTCTCCTTCACTTTAGATCTCATGAGTAATTTTTATGTCACGCCTTGTATTTTGGAAACGAGGACCTTTTTTTTACATCACTTGCATTTTGGAAACGAGGACCTTTTTTTTAGGTCATCACTTGCATTTTGGAAACGAAGACGTTTTTTTTTAAGTCATTACTTGCATTTTGGAAACGAGGACCTAATACTTTAGGTCATTACTTGAATTTTGTAAAATTCCTTTTGGTTTTTGAACGTTTTTAGCCCGCTAAAAATAGGTCGAGGTCCATCTTTGCCCTTATAAATCAATTTTGTTGTCAAAGCCTCCCCTCCCACAAGAAAAAATCCAGGTGGGCACCTGAGGTATTCCTGTACATAAATTTTAAAAGCTTTCAAAAATTACAGATTTTCGAGTGTTTACATTCTTCGAGTAGTACATTGTTTAGTTTTTGAGTTCCTTTTTTATTTTTATTAACATTGATTTGAGGTATATCAATGTTATAAGTTTATATCATATTATTTTGTATACAGAATTTACTTTTCTGAAATCTTTTTAATTATTCATTAGGGCTAAATAAGATTGTCTTTCATTCATTGTAAAGTTACAAAACTTGAAATTAAAAGCAATAAATGATTTTTAACAATAGTTCTATTCGGTAGTAAAAATATTGATTGGCAATTTAATAACGCGTTTTTATTTGTTGATAAGAAGTGAGTCAAAAATTAATAATATTTAGTTTTTTTGATTACCTAGTTGTCAGCTAACCATATCCAAGAACGAAAGAGAAACAAGTTACGAGCACTCAAAAGCACGTCTGCACTCACACGATTAGAGCAACCAACTGTCAAGCTGTTTGTTGTTCCATGCTTAGAAAATTACCTCCGCGACTATTTTACCTGTGTTCCTACCGTACAGTGACCAACAAACTTTTTATAAAATAAATATTTACGATTTTTAGTCAACTTATATTAAGTACTAGCTGACTTGCCTTATATCTGTTCCTTTCGTCACCTCTCCGTCTGCAGCTCTACTTACCTTGCGTATCAACGACAGGTATGATAATTAGATACATAGTTCTTAGCATTTATGCTTTTAGGGATTTTTTTTTTCTCTATAATTTTAACGTTTTCGAGTGATTGTAATTGTTTCAAAGAATTTAGGGATCCTGAGAGTAAATAAAACAGGTTTATGGTTTATCTTACCATAACGACGCGCTGGTGTAGTTTTTTTTTTTTTTTTATCAGTGAATCAGGCAATTTTTAATTTTGAAATGTTGTCCAATCCTTGTTGAAAAAAATGTTGTCCCACACCCAGTAGAACAGATGGTTTAAATTAAAGATATGAAAAAAATCTAAGTAATGTACATTGGTGTGAACCGGAATTGTACAACAGGAATTTTTTATCAGGTTATGTTTTCGGAAAATAACGCTTTTTTTGTGTTTTTTGGTTGACGATGTACAAAAGTTATAGTTATGTAACGCACTATACTAGAAGGCGTATCCTGGTCTAATGGTTAGCTTGCTCGCTTGCTATGCAGCAAACTAGGGTTCGTCCCGGGCACAGGACACAATTTTATTTTTTGTTTTTTTTCATTTTCATTTTATTTAAATTTTTTTGTCAAAATTCTAGTTATATTTTAGCAAATGTTGCATTTTATATAATATTAATTTTTAAAAATCAGCAGTTGCCACCACAGGACCGACCGCCATCACAAAGTACTTGTTTAATTTATGCTGCTTCATCAAAAAATGTCTTAAATAAAAGTTGTTAGTTATTGCTTTTATAGCAATTTTGTTAAATAAATTTTTTCGAAATATTTCTCTGTTGCGAAATATTCGCAAAAACCGATACGAGTAAACTCCCATTTCTAGTTAACCGATTTTTACCAAAACTCGTGTCATTGATCTAAAAAGTTTAAATATAAAGTTTCATAAAAATCCTTTTAGCCGAATTTGCTCTGAACGTGTTCACGGACCGACGGATATCATGCTAAAAATAGTCAAAACGTTATGTAGGGACCTCAATTCGTGGAGATCCATTGAAATGTCAAAATCGGTATGATCACAATACCTCCCTTATATATGTTGGTGGTTGATAAAAACGTATAAACTACAGGTTCCTCAGCTATTGAAATTATATAATTCATTTTTCAGCTTCGTACGAAATTAAATGGAATTTTTATTTTTTTAAGTTGTCACGACCTCATTTTTTAATGATGGAAGTGAAATTTCGCTGTACAAAATTATCAAAAACCTCAATTAACCGTTAAAAGTTACTAGAATTCAAAATCTAGTTCCGCACGAAGGTACGAAACGAATAATATAAAAAAAATTATAAGTTTACGCCTTGGTGTTATGTTATTGTCTTTACACATATGTATTGTGTGTTGCATAAGTTATTTTTGAAGTCCACATTATGTTGCAAACCTAATTAGTATAAAAAACATTGTTGCTAATGTCAGTTATATGTCAAAGACACAAGTTTAAACAGATATTTAAAAGATTTACTGTTTTTTATATTTTTATTTCGTGTTAAAAAGTTTCAAATTATGTACGGTTAAATATAATAAGTTAAAAATCATAATTTAATTTCCACGTGTATTTGTTTATAACCTCACTTTCAAAGATGACTTCTAAAACTGTCAAAAATTTTAAAGGTAAAATTATTTAATAACAAATAAAATCAAAATTAATTGAATTTGTTATAGTTCTTCCATTAAAATTTTCCGAGACCAGTACATCATATCATGAACTGTTTATCAAAGAAAATTCAACGAGACAAAAATCAGAAGAAAAACCAGCAGATCGAACATTGTTTGTGTTAAATATTCCACCTTACGCTACCGAACAAAGTATACAACAAATTTTCACTGCAGCTGGTAAAGTACAACGTGTAACATTTAATTATTGTGACGATGAAACTAAAAAAGGATTTAAAACCGGGTTTGTGGTTTTCGAAACACCTCTAGGATTAATGAAAGCTTTGCAATTAGATAGTTTAGAATCATTATCAACAAAACAAAAACCAATTTTAACTGGTATTAAAAAATGGGCCAGGGAATATAATAATAGTATACCCGATCCTGTTGAATTACAGAAGAAAGTGAATAAATTTATGAAAGATTTTGATCAAGAAGTAGAAAATAATAAGAAGAAAGAACAACAAAATACAGAACCTGATGAAGAAGGATGGACATTAGTAACAAAAGAAAGTAGAAAACAAGGATTAGCTAGAACGAAAGCATTAGAAAATAAAATTAAACAAAAGATTGAACAAGGACGGAAAAAGAAAGAACTTAAAAATTTCTACACGTTCCAAATTCGACAATCTAAAATGAAACATCTTGCTAACTTACGACAGAAATTTGAAGAAGACAAAAAGAAAATTGACATGCTTAAACAAATAAGAAAGTTTAAACCTTATTAATAAAATTATATTTGTTTTTTGTATAAATATATTTATAAAACTATTTGCTTATGTGTACTTATTACTATTTTCAATAGTCTATTCTCGGGGAGTTGTTCTAATTGATTTAGTAATTCCTGGATGTTTCCGTAAATACAACGTGTCGCTAATGAGACTTGAACTGCTTGCGCTAATCGATCCAAGCTAACCTAAAATTAAAAATTCTTATTAAAATCTAAACAAATTAATAACAAAATTTAAATACAAATACCAAGTAAAAGTATGCAAATCTAAATACTATGAGCATTGTTTTTTGAAGTATTTGAAATACAATATTTCAAATACGAGTAGTAATTAAAATCATCACAATTATTCCTGTTTCTAGGTTTCACCATGTTTTAGGGTTTTGTAGGTATGACCACCACAAAACCCTTATAACGTCACTCATGTGTATGTCTGAAAAAATACAGCGTGGGATAAAAATTAACAAATATGTATTTAATAAAAAAATAAATATTTTTTTTAAATTTTGAGTGGCATACCAAATGACACCTATTAATGCGTGGATCAACAAACAAATTTTTATTTTTGAAAAATATATTTTTTTTATTGTATTTTGCCAAAAAAAATCTCTCACCCGGGATTGATCTAAAAATCTAAAAAAAATGTCCGTAATGAACATTGATGGGAACCGAAATAGTTCAACAGGAATTTTTGATCAGATAAATTTTTCGAAAAATGGCGAACGTAATTTTTTGACTATTTTTAGCATGATGTCTGTCTGTGTATACGTGCAGAGCAAATTCGGCTAAAAGGATTTTTATGAAACTTCATAATTAAGCTTTTGACATCAATGGCACGAGTTGGTCAACTTTTGGTAAAAATCGGTTGACTAGAAATGGGAGTTTACTCGTGTTGATTATAAGATTTTTACGAATATTTAACAGAAAAATATTTCGAAAAAATTTATTTCACAAAAGTTACTATAAAATCAATAACTAACAACTTTTATTTGGGACATTTTTTGATAAAAAAATTGAAAAATTTGAATTTTTTTCTAAGTATCTATTTTTTTATACTTATATGTAACGTTTCCATGATCATGATAAATAATATCTCTGTTAGAAAATATTAGGCCAAGTTATTTCTACTCTACTGCTAGAATGTATTTTATACAAGTACTTTGTGATGGCGGTCAGTCCTGTGGTGGCCACAGCTGATTTTTTCAATCTATGTACATTCAGGAGTAATTAAAATACTTTTTCAAAGACCTCATTTAAAATTACCCCCGTTCTGTTTGTGACAAAATAAATACACGAGCCTTCCGTTTTTCCAGGTTTCGTGACTATATTTTCAATCTGTGTACATTCAGCAGTAATATGATCAGTATTACGTACATTTTTTAGCGTACACAGAAAGGCACCTACATTTTATAGTCGGTTGCGAACGGCTTAACAGAGTCTGTAATTTGTATAAATATATTTACACAAATTATTTGACAGGGAGGAGTTAATTAAATACAGCACAATCCGAAATTAGGTAACGATCCACCCAAAATATGATCACTTTCCTCTATTTATCCTAACGTCATAATTATTTAATAAAATAACATACTTGTAAATGTGGGTCTGTTCGAACACTTCCTCCATGCTTCAATACTTCGGCAACCATTAGTTGTACGGTTGGAATAACTTGTACTAAGTGTTGCACTCCGATAACTGCTGTAGGTCCAGAACATGGACCGGCTTCTCGAACACTTTCCAATAATGCAAGATGTAACCTACTATATAAGTCATTAACAGTGTCTAACGAAGTGTTGGATAGATTTAAACCAGGAGAAAGTATACACCATTTTAATAAACCAGCTAATGGGGTGATAACGGTCATATGTAAAGCTCCGGATGGAAGAGAAGACTGAGCGTTGAGACCGGCAGCGCACAATTTATAGTCTTCCGATACCTGCAAAAATTTAAATGATTTTAGGGTTTTGTAGGTATGATCACTTATAAAGTTACTTATGTGTTGAAATTTGACCCAGATATAGGAAAAATATATAGTTCAGAGAAATTCAGCGCGAGATAAATATAAATAAGTATGTGTTTAATGGAAAATAAATATATTTTTTTTAAATTTTGAGGGAGATATCAAATGAAACCTCTTAATGCTTGGATAAACAATTAAATTTTTATTCTTGGAAATGATTTTTATGGGTTTTTTCGTTCATATTATATTATATTTATATTTAAGAAAATTTATTACGTACCCAATTTGTGACTGTTTCCAGTAAATTCACTGGTGGTGGTATAAAACAATTTTTTTTATCAGTTAAATAAATTTCAGCAACAGCTGTTAAAAAATTAGCAGTAAACTGCGGAGCTATACTTGGTAAAACAACCAATCTAGGTACAGCACTCGGTATAAATATAAAATAATCATTTACTATCGCTCTCGCAAGTTGCAAACTATGAGGCGAAGTAGTTCCTAACTGCTGCATCCAAATACCAGCTGCGTGTAATACAGAAGGTGACGGAATTGAAACAGCCATTGAAACAAGTTTACACAATATTTTAATACGTAGATTTAAAGTTGAACCACCAAATAATGATAGGAATACTGTATTTTTAACTGCTTCTGTTCCTAATCCAGAAAAATAGTCACATAAGACTTGTAATAATTGTATTTCTTGTAACGCTGTTAAACTAATTGGTTTTTTATTCCCTCTTCTGTCTACTTCGGAAAATACAAACTCAGCCATAAGATCCATGGCTAAATCCATGTGTTTTATACTAGATGAACGGGTTATTAATAACTGTTCTGTAAATGATAATGTTATTTAATTAAAAAGTTATTTATTTATTTTTTTTTTTGTTAGTTAATTACCTATTTTTCCGAGCGCTTCTTTTGCACATAATGGAAATTCAAATTTACGAAGAGCGTGTTTTATTTCAGTATTGGACATTTTGATTTATTAGCGAATATTTACTTATTTAAAAGAGATAAACATTATGACATATAACATAACCTAATTTTTAAGTCCTAAGTGTCACCACTATTCGCGACTGCAAATAACAGTGAGACATCTGGTGGTGACTGGCTAAATTAAACAGAAGCGTATATTTGGATAATATTTGTAGCGTGTTGTGCTGCAGTTTATGTGAATTAAGAAGTATTTTAAAATATAGTGACTTAAATACAGTGCTTTTTTGCTGAAATATTGTTTGAACAGATAAATATTAAGAAAAAACTTCTGATATATACGCTTCTCGTCCGCCATCAGCTGTTGTACGCAACGCCGCCAACGTTAGTTTCAGTCGCGAATTGTGGAATGAGACTGGGTTGCATAGATACAGTAAAGTCAACTCTAGTTCTGTAAACAGACTTGAACTTTAGTAGATTTGCATCCCTACTGTTCAGCACAGACTCAAACCTTAAAAGGTTTGTGTCCTTACTATCAAGCACAGCTTCAAACCTCAAAAGGTTTACGCCCCTACTGCTAAGCATAGACTCAAACCTTAAAAGGTTTGCGCCCCTACTTTTCAGCACAGACTCAAACCTCAAAAGGTTTGTGTTCCTACTGCTCAACACAGGCTCAAACCTTAAAAGGTTTGCGTCCCTACTTTTCAAACAGCTCAAAAGTTTTTATCTTCAACTGTTTAAAATAACGATTGATTTATTAAATGTTTTTAATAGTATTCAAAACGATTCCAAGCTAAAATAGCTTTAAGGATGTTTTTTTTTGTACAGCAAACAAAACGCTAGAAATCTAAAAATTCAAACCACATGTCTATCTCCAATCGTTTTTAAATTATGACTCTTTGAAATATTGAAAATTTTTAATGGTTTTTAAAACGCTTCCAAACCAAAATGGTCTTAGGGATGGTAAAGTATGTATATATATTTTTTATTACAAAGCAAATAAGACACTAGAATTCCAAAAATTCAAACCGTAGGTCTTTATCTCTAACTGTTTTTAAATTATTAAATAAAAAAATAATTAAATGTGTGCTCTTGCGCACATCGTCAAAATTTGTTTACGTGATAGCGTCATTCTAGACATGGATCTTGGTGAAATTGCACGTATTTTTATTTTTGGCGAATATTTTCCAAAAAAAATGGAAAATAGTGCAAAAAAAGTGTAATTTGAAACGAAGATGATAAATAAATAATTTAAAAGGGCACGGAAATAAAAATTTAAGTAATAATTTTTGTTAAATTCGAGAAAAAGTGAGACAGGACCTGTTGCTTATCGCCTTTGGAAATAAAAAAAAGGTGAGTGTTCATTTATTTTATATATTAGGGCCCGTAATATTGAAAACTTTGATTTTTATATAATTTTTTGCTATTTTTTAAAATATTTCTTAATATAAAAATGTTTTTTGCGTCGCAAAATTCGAGGTCATTGATTATCAAGGGATTATATAGATAAGGAATTATGGCCATTAGTGGAATTAACATAGAAATATTCAATTCAATAAATGCAGTTGTTTATTTAATAAATTTAACGAAACTTAAACGTAGATAACATATCGGACAGAATTATTGCAACAAATTTAGTAATTTTTTCCGTTTGTAGTTAATACAACCGTGGTATTAATTTTGTAAAATTAATTTGTTTTTTATTTCCAGTCTCATTTTCTGTGCGAATGATTTTACCGGCGATTGCACGCGATATCGGCAATTGCCGGGCCGGTTTCCGCCAACACATCGGACACCTGGACTCAACTTACAATGCGGTTTTCAAAAAGAAGGATAATTTTTGGTAAGTTTTAAGTCTTTTCAATTTATTGTTATTGCTAGTCATCCAATTATTGTACGTGTTCGGTTATGTCAATTATTAAAAATGAGCGGTATTTAAATTAATTTCATGTTTGTAGTATATTAAAATATTAAGTTATTTGTTTTTGCACTTAAACGGGTTGAGATAGCGACCTGCAGTTGAAATTTTTGGATTAACCGTAGTTTAGTTAGTCTAGAAAAAAATTGGGCCTTTGTTTAATGCGTTTTGAAATTATGACAATGTTTTTAATGGCATAATTTACATTATTTGTGAAAATTATAAATTAAAAAAATCACAACTCAAAAACGGTTAGAGATAACGACCTGTGGTTAGAATTTTTTGGATTCGTCGCAGTGTATTTAATCTAGGAAAATTTTGAGGCCTTTTTCGTTTTGCGTATTTTAAAATTATGACAAATTTCAATATGGCGTAACAACCTTAAAAAAATCGTGATTTTTAAGAAAAAATTTTTTGTCTTCGATTTTATTGAAAATTGGTACAATTATGTATTTTTGGTCATAGATCAAGAAAATTTGGTCCATTTTAAAATTTGGGCAAAAGTTTTGGACTTATAGGCAAAAAAACTGACCCAAATAGACTCTAACTCAAAAATTAGGGAAGCATGATATTTTAGAATATTTTTTTCATAATTCTCACCCCAAAATTAGCTTAAAACTATAAGGGTGAAATCATTTACTTAACAGCAAAAATTAATATTAGAAGAGAAACTATTCTTCTTTGTTTAATGCAGTTTTTAATAAAATATATTTTGGGGAGTTATGGGAAGAGACTATCTATAAACGAAGTATTTCACTTATTGTTTACTTAACATTAAAAATATATGCAAAAGCAAAAACAATTACACTGTGTTTTACTTGAAATGAGAATTTGAATAGTACACTCAGAATTTTTGTTGTATTATTTTTTCAAAAGACATTGAAGTTTTTATTAATGTAAAGTATTTGTTTCAGGTGCAATTGGGCGCTGCAAATTTCAGCGTCTCAATGGAGGGGGTTGTTGTCTCCAAGTGGAGATTGCGGAAATCATCTCCGTGGTGGCATTTGGTGATAAATTAAAAATATTCTTGTCATGGGGGTTGCGTTTTCTCTCGTGGAGTTTTGGTCGCGGATGGAGTTGGTGTGGTAGAGGGACTGTCTGGGGTTGGGGGGGGTCCAATATGGACTGAAGCAGAGGTCCAGATTCATGGAGTACGGAGGAAGGACTTCGTCCAGCAGTTGCAGAAGTAATGATGCCTCTATGCTGGAATAAGAATTTTATATCCATACACTGGAATAAAAGTGTTGACTAATGTTTTATCCAGATGAAGATTGTGGCCCGCGTTCTTAGAGAATAATTTTCCAATGGTGCGCAGATATGGAGATTCTAAAAGCCATCGAAGGAAAGAAGCCGAGGACAAGGGCGAAATGAAGTTGGATCGGAGTTATAATTGGACAAGTGGAGAGATTTCTTGGAGACCCTACAACAGAGGTAAATACTTTTTTAGTTATTTTTATTTTGAAACTTCAGTGGCTTTGCGGTAAGAAGGTTACTTAGAGAATACTTAAGCTCTCTGGTCCAATTTCATTATTAAAATTTGGGTAACCATCTGGAATATGGTCTTGGGTTCAAATTCCCGAGAAAGATTTGAGTTATTATTTTGGGGACGGACTTTGCTAGAAATTCCATAGATAGAGGCTGGGTTCAAAATTCAGAGAAACATGTGGATTTTAATACAGTAATAAGATTTATTTATTTTTTTATTCGACTTTTAATGCAACGACTTTTAATCGTAGGTATGTTCAAGAATCCCCTATACCATCACTCGTGTGTCTGTCTGTCCATGATAAATTCACTTGTAGGATTTCGTAGGTATGATCAAGGAAACTTTATAATAAAAAATTTGAAAAAATTCCAAGTAATACGCATTAATGTGAACTTGATACTACATTCCGAAAATTTAATTGAATTATTTTTTCGTAAGATATTGAAGCTTTAGAATTTTTACAGAAATATATTCTAAAGAATTTATCAAATACATTTAAAATATTACATTTGATTTTGAAATAAGGAGAAGTCCATATATTTAAAAATTGAATACTGCCTACTAAAATAAATTATTGTTATTATTTTTTAATGTAAGGTATTTGTTTCAGGAGTAATTGGGCGCTGCAGGTCTCGGAGTATTCCGGGTTTTGCGATACCACCAGTCCCTCACCTTACCTCTCGTACCGAGACCACGTACTCCTTGTTTAGAGGCTACGCAACCTTAAACATGACAAGAATTAATAATAATTTACCCTCGGTTGGGATTTAAATGCACACCACACAGATAGTTTCTGCAGTTTCTATGACAACGGGAGCAGATGTTCCAGTATGGACCGAAGCAGAGGTCCAGATTCATGGAGTACGGAGAAAGGAGTTCTTCCGGGAGTTGCAGAAGCAATGATGCCTCTACGCTGAGATGAGAATTTTAAATGGGTACACCAGAATAAAAGTGTATTAACTCACATTATAACAAATTTACTGAAGAGCAAATTGAACATCAAATCCTAAACCATACATGGATTTAATATTATTAAAGCAATATTTATAACAACCTAATACCACATGTCTTTCAATAAAAATATAATTTTATGAGCAAATGGAGTTAATACACTTTTATTCTGGGGACCCTACAAATAATTTAGGGTAATACAATTTTAGGGAGATTATTTCTAATTTTAACTCAAAATATTTGCAATTTGTTTTTAAATACGATTTTATCCAGTATGGGTGTTTCTGATATATTCTGAAAGTGATCGATGCTGTCTAATCTTTTTGAATTTATTCTGAGACCAATCGATAATGTCGATTCTGTTCAGACATTTAATATTGGTCCGAAAACTGATCCGTAATCAATATCCATTTTTTCTTTCGGAATTGAAATATTAATTTGAAAACTAATCAATAATTTTAATTTTTTCTTTTTAATATAAATTTAGAGTTAAAATTTTTATTAAACTTTTTTAAAAACTTAGTTAAATAAATCTTTTTGACTACAGTACCGATATCTCTTTTCGTTTTTGTGAAATTAAATATTAGTTTGGAAAATAATACCTATTTTTTAATTTAAAATGAATTTGGAAATTACTCAATCGTGTCAAAATTTGCAGAAATTTAGTTGGATAAAATTTTTGTTAATCAAAAATCATTTACTTTTTAGAAATTCAATATTTGAAAACTAATCAATAAAATTTTTCTTTTTTGTAATTTAAAATTAGTTTCAAATTAGATTTTTCGATAAACCTTTCGAGGCATTAAATATTGGCCTGGAAATTGATCGATAATATCCATTTTTTTTCAAATTTTAATTGTAGTTAACTAAACACAATCACTTCTTTATAACTTGGCAATTTATAACTAATTTGAAAACTTAATACTCATTTTTTTTTAAATCTAAAATTATTTTGCCGATAACTTTTGATAATAACGTCCAAACTGTTTGGATGTTTCCGATTTGTCTAGCAACTTATCTGTGATGTAAAATTTTTTGGAAATTTGATTTTATAAAATAAATGGACATTATAATGATGACTGAAAAAAATTAAATTACTTCACGACTAACAATGTTTCTTTATTAAATTTTGTAAATATTACTTAATTATTTTATAGTTGGGAATCTTATTTGTTTATTATTTATTAATTTAATTGAAAATTCAAATTTTTATTTAACATTTTAATATTTAACGGTATAGTAGTTGAATATATTTCCTGTGTAGGGCGTAAGGGCCCCATTTATCAGGTTTGGGCCCACCTGGTAAATACACTGGTTTACACTTTACATGGAAAATTTTCAATTTTTGAAATAATGTACGGAGTATTTAAAAAATAAATAAATAAATAATAAATATTTATAGCTGAATATTTGTAGAAAAAATATGAAAATTTTTAAACATTGTAAAGTTGTGATTTTTTTTTTTTTTTTGACCATTAGTAGTAAATTTAAAAAAAATCAAGTTATGATTAGTTGGCAAATTGAATTTAAATATTTTGAAAAAATAAAAATTATTTTGATAGTAATAGGTGGGTTCGGGAAGCAAGCTCGGAGCGCTCCGAGTCACTCTGTTTAACTCCAGAGCGTTCGAGAAAAGACCTAAACGTGTTTCCTCGAGCGGTCTGGAGTTAAACAGAGTGACTCGGAGCAATCCGAGCTTGCTTTCCGAATCCACTCAATATAGTTAGTTATTTAAAAAATAAATACATGTTGATTAGTAGACAAATTAAATTTAAATATTTTGAAAAATATTAATTATTTTTAAACTAAAAGCATAGTTGTTTCTATGAAATATAAATTCAAGTTATGAGTAGTTAACAAATTAAATTTAAAATATTTGAAAAAAAAACCAGTAAATTAGTTTTAATTTTTAATTTTTTTCGAAAAATAAATTAGACTTACGATTAGATGGCAAATTGATTTTAAATATTTTTAAAACAAAAATAAAATTATTTTGACAGTAAATTAGTTGGTAAATTTTTGAAAAACAAATTTAAATTATGATTTGTGGATAAATCAATTTTACATATTTTGTAAAATCAATATTAAAAATTTTGTAAGATAAAATATTTAAAAGGAATAATATATATTAAAAAAAAAACAATATTTGAGAATATTTTGAGTTGAAATATTTGAAATAGTCTCCCTTATTATTATAAAGCATTGTATTTATTTATATTTTGTTGTATATTTTGTAAAAATTATTGTTTATGTAAAAATAAAAATGTATTTGTTGGTGTGGAGAGGCACTAAATGAATATTATAAAAAAAAAAATGTGATTGAGAAATAGAATGAATGAAAAGCAAAAATGAATGTGAAAAAATAAATGGATGAAAAAATGTTGAGAAAATTAAGTGTAAATAAATTTAACTGAATTGAATGTGGAGAAGAATGATTGGAAATAACTGAAGAATGAAAGACTTTGATGACTGTGGATGGGAACGCATGTATTGAACAATATTTATTTTTCCATGCATTCCTGTCCAAATGAGAGACTACTAAATGTGGAAAGAAATGCATGGAAGAATTATTCTCCCATACGTTCCTATCCAAGTAAGACAAATATTGTGGAATGAGAAATTGCGTCTGAATGGGGGAAAGAAATGCATGGAAGAATTATTCTCCCATACGTTCCTATCCAAATAAGAAAATGATTGTGGAATGAGAGACTGCTCTGAATGTGGGAAAGAAATGCATGGAAGAATTATTCTCCCATACGTTCCTGTCCAAATAAGAGAATGATTGTGGAATGAGAAATTGCGCTGAATGTAGAAAGAAATTTATTATTCCTTTGTTAATATCCTCTGTATTTGAAATATTTTTAATAAATAAAATGCAAAATTAACATTTTTGTTTCAATAACTTTCTACCTTATAAATCCTTTCTGGGGTTGTTTTTTCTTTTCAGATGACGAGAAAGTAAATAGAGTAAGTATGAATGCATATATTTAGTTGAGCAAAGGGAATAGCCCTTGATATGGTGAGTATTCTTTCGAATTCATTGTATATAATTTTTAAGAGCTTGCTAGTGACATTTATGGAAAATATTTTGAACTAAATTTTAATTAAAGTACTATTTTCCAAAACAACCCCTATTTTATGGCCATAAGTACACCTAAGTATCCACTATTAAACACTGCTATTAATATTTCATCCCTCTTGTTCTTAAGGTTGTGTTGTTGTAAAGCAATTTTTATATCTCACAACCTCTATCTCTTAAGAGTTAGAGGGTTGGTTTTGGGTACATAAGTACAGAAGGGTATAAGTACTCTACATCCACTATGGGAACCCTGTAACCCTTATAGTTTCCGGGATATTAAATAAATAAAATTCACTATTCCCTAAAACAACCCTTATTCATTGCTCATATACCGTCGATGGACAAAAAAATTTTATTGTTAAATAAATTTTAAGGGTTAAAATTAGGGGATGAAACTTATAAGAGTATGTTTTATATGTTCTACTATCCCCTCGTACCCCAATTTCATCCACCTAGTTTTGTCGGATAGCTGGTAAATTTTTGTCTGTGAAAAACACGATTTTTTAGATATTTCAAGGTATTTCAAAATTTGAATCTTAAATATGAGTGGGGGGGGGCTTAAACACCGCAAAATATGTGGAGTCTTAGATTTGAGAGGGGTGTAAAAGGGGTGGTAAAAAACACGTTAAAAACCCCAAATTCTGAACCCCTGAGGCGCTAGGGGCAAAAAAGCCTCAGGGGTTCAGAATTTGGGGTTTTTAACGTTTTTTTTTATCCCCCTTTCATAACCCTTCTAGCTTTCGAGATATTAAATAAATAAAATTCACTATTCTCTAAAACAACCCTTATTCATTGCCCATATACCGTCGATGGACAAAACATTTTTATTGTTAAATAAATTTTAAGGGTTAAAATTAGGGGATGAAACTTATAAGAGTATGTTTTATATGTTCTACTATCCCCTCGTACCCTAATTTCATCCACCTAGTTTTGTCGGTTAGCTAGAAATTTTTGTCTGTGAGAAACACGGTTTTATACAATATTTCAGAGTATTTTCGCATTTGTATCAGGATCGCAGCAGGGCAGAGAGGTGTTTAGGCAATATCTCGAGAACCACAAGGGTTAGGATGTCCAGATTTGGTATAGTCCTACATATGGGTCCCTAGTATATGCTATTAAAATTTCAGCCCTCTGTTTCTTAAGGGAGGCGAGTTATAAGTGTTTTTTATATCTCACAACCCTTACGAGTTAGAGGGTTGGTTTTCAGTATGCAGATGCCCCATGTCCTACAGACCCTACAGCCATCAAGAGTGCCCTACAACCCTTATAGTTTTTGAGATATTAATTAAATTAAACAAAAAAATTGATCTAATATGTGACGTCACTGAACATTAAAAATTAAATATCTCAAAAACTGTAAGGGTTGTAGGGCACTCTTGATGGCTGTAGGGTCTGTAGGACATGGGGCATCTGCATACTGAAAACCAACCCTCTAACTCGTAAGGGTTGTGAGATATAAAAAACACTTATAACTCGCCTCCCTTAAGAAACAGAGGGCTGAAATTTTAATAGCATATACTAGGGACCCATATGTAGGACTATACCAAATCTGGACATCCTAACCCTTGTGGTTCTCGAGATATTGCCTAAACACCTCTCTGCCCTGCTGCGATCCTGATACAAATGCGAAAATACTCTGAAATATTGTATAAAACCGTGTTTCTCACAGACAAAAATTTCTAGCTAACCGACAAAACTAGGTGGATGAAATTAGGGTACGAGGGGATAGTAGAACATATAAAACATACTCTTATAAGTTTCATCTCCTAATTTTAACCCTTAAAATTTATTTAACAATAAAATTTTTTTGTCCATCGACGGTATATGGGCAATGAATAAGGGTTGTTTTAGGGAATAGTGAATATTATTTATTTAATATCCCGGAAACTATAAGGGTTTTTATATGCTATTAAAATGTCAAAATTTGAATCATAAATATGAGAGGGGGGGAGGGTTACACACCGCAAAATATGCGGAGTCTTGAATTATGAGTCGGTATGAAAGGGGGATGAAAAAAACGTTAAAAACCCCAAATTCTGAACCCCTGAGGCTTTTTTGCCCCTAGCGCCTCAGGGGTTCAGAATTTGGGGTTTTTAACGTGTTTTTCAAACCCCCCTATAACCCCTTCTCAAATCCAAGACTCCACATATTTTGCGGTGTTTAAGCCCCCCCCCACTCATATTTAAAATTCAAATTTTTAAATACCTTGAAACATGTAAAAAATCGTGTTTTTCACAGACAAAAATTTACCAGCTATCCGACAAAACTAGGTGAATGAAATTGGGGTACGAGAGGATAGTAGAACATATAAAACATACTCTTATAAGTTTCAACCCCTAATTTCCACCCTTAAAATTTATTTAACAATAAAATTTTTTTGTCCATCGACGGTACTTGGGCAATGAATAAGGGTTGTTTTAGGGAATAGTGAATTTTATTTATTTAATATCCCGGAAACTATAAGGGTTACAGGGTTCCCATAGTGGATGTAGAGTACTTATACCCTTCTGTCTTATGTACCCAAAACCAACCCTCTAACTCTTAAGAGATAGAGGTTGTGAGATATAAAAATTGCTTTACAACAACACAACCTTAAGAACAAGAGGGTTGAAATTTTAATAGCAGTGTTTAATAGTGGATACTTAGGTGTACTTATGGCCATAAAATAGGGGTTGTTTTGGGAAATAGTACTCTAATTAAAATTTAGTTCAAAATATTTTCCATAAATGTCACTAGCAAGATCTTAAAAATTGTATACAATGAATTCGAAAGAATACTCACCATATCAAGGGCTATTCCCTTTGCTCAACTAAATATATGCATTCATACTTACTCTATTTACTTTCTCGTCATCTGAAAAGAAAAAACAACCCCAGAAAGGATTTATAAGGTAGAAAGTTATTGAAACAAAAATGTTAATTTTGCATTTTATTTATTAAAAATATTTCAAATACAGAGGATATTAACAAAGGAATAATACATTTCTTTCTACATTCAGCGCAGTTTCTCATTCCACAATCATTCTCTTATTTGGACAGGAACGTATGGGAGAATAATTCTTCCATGCATTTCTTTCCCACATTCAGAGCAGTCTCTCATTCCACAACCATTTTCTTATTTGGATAAGAACGTATGGGAGAATAATTCTTCCATGCATTTCTTTCCCCCATTCAGACGCAATTTCTCATTCCACAATATTTGTCTTACTTGGATAGGAACGTATGGGAGAATAATTCTTCCATGCATTTCTTTCCACATTTAGTAGTCTCTCATTTGGACAGGAATGCATGGGAAAATAAATATTGTTCAATACATGCGTTCCCATCCACAGTCATCAAAGTCTTTCATTCTTCAGTTATTTCCAATCATTCTTCTCCACATTCAATTCAGTTAAATTTATTTACACTTAATTTTCTCAACATTTTTTCATCCATTTATTTTTTCACATTCATTTTTGCTTTTCATTCATTCTATTTCTCAATCACATTTTTTTTTTATAATATTCATTTAGTGCCTCTCCACACCAACAAATACATTTTTATTTTTACATAAACAATAATTTTCACAAAATATACAACAAAATATAAATAAATACAATGCTTTATAATAATAAGGGAGACTATTTCAAATCTTTCAACTCAAAATATTCTCAAATATTGTTTTTTTTTTAATATATATTATTCCTTTTAAATATTTTATCTTACAAAATTTTTAATATTGATTTTACAAAATATGTAAAATTGATTTATCCACAAATCATAATTTAAATTTGTTTTTCAAAAATTTACCAACTAATTTACTGTCAAAATAATTTTATTTTTGTTTTAAAAATATTTAAAATCAATTTGCCATCTAATCGTAAGTCTAATTTATTTTTCGAAAAAAATTAAAAATTAAAACTAATTTACTGGTTTTTTTTCAAATATTTTAAATTTAATTTGTTAACTACTCATAACTTGAATTTATATTTCATAGAAACAACTATGCTTTTAGTTTCAAAATAATTAATATTTTTCAAAATATTTAAATTTAATTTGTCTACTAATCAACTTGTATTTATTTTTTAAATAACTAACTATATTGAGTGGGTTCGGAAAGCAAGCTCGGATTGCTCCGAGTCACTCTGTTTAACTCCAGACCGCTCGAGGAAACACGTTTAGGTCTTTTCTCGAACGCTCTGGAGTTAAACAGAGTGACTCGGAGCGCTCCGAGCTTGCTTCCCGAACCCACCTATTACTATCAAAATAATTTTTATTTTTTCAAAATATTTAAATTCAATTTACCAACTAATCATAACTTGATTTTTTTTAAATTTACTACTAATGGTCAAAAAAAAAAAATCACAACCTTACAATGTTTAAAAATTTTCATATTTTTTTCTACAAATATTCAGCTATAAATATTTATTATTTATTTATTTATTTTTTAAATACTCCGTACATTATTTCAAAAATTGAAAATTTTCCATGTAAAGTGTAAACATTTACCAGGTCGGCCCAAACCTGATAAATGGGGCCCTTACGCCCTACACAGGAAATATATTCAACTACTATACCGTTAAATATTAAAATGTTAAATAAAAATTTGAATTTTCAATTAAATTAATAAATAATAAACAAATAAGATTCCCAACTATAAAATAATTAAGTAATATTTACAAAATTTAATAAAGAAACATTGTTAGTCGTGAAGTAATTTAATTTTTTTCAGTCATCATTATAATGTCCATTTATTTTATAAAATCAAATTTCCAAAAAAATTTACATCACAGATAAGTTGCCAGACAAATCGGAAACATCCAAACAGTTTGGACGTTATTATCAAAAGTTATCGGCAAAATAATTTTAGATTTAAAAAAAAATGAGTATTAAGTTTTCAAATTAGTTATAAATTGCCAAGTTATAAAGAAGTGATTGTGTTTAGTTAACTACAATTAAAATTTGAAAAAAAATGGATATTATCGATCAATTTCCAGGCCAATATTTAATGCCTCGAAAGGTTTATCAAAAAATCTAATTTGAAACTAATTTTAAATTACAAAAAAGAAAAATTTTATTGATTAGTTTTCAAATATTGAATTTCTAAAAAGTAAATGATTTTTGATTAACAAAAATTTTATCCAACTAAATTTCTGCAAATTTTGACACGATTGAGTAATTTCCAAATTCATTTTAAATTAAAAAATAGGTATTATTTTCCAAACTAATATTTAATTTCACAAAAACGAAAAGAGATATCGGTACTGTAGTCAAAAAGATTTATTTAACTAATTTTTTAAAAAAGTTTAATAAAAATTTTAACTCTAAATTTATATTAAAAAGAAAAAATTAAAATTATTGATTAGTTTTCAAATTAATATTTCAATTCCGAAAGAAAAAATGGATATTGATTACGGATCAGTTTTCGGACCAATATTAAATGTCTGAACAGAATCGACATTATCGATTGGTCTCAGAATAAATTCAAAAAGATTAGACAGCATCGATCACTTTCAGAATATATCAGAAACACCCATACTGGATAAAATCGTATTTAAAAACAAATTGCAAATATTTTGAGTTAAAATTAGAAATAATCTCCCTAAAATTGTATTACCCTAAATTATTTGTAGGGTCCCCAGAATAAAAGTGTATTAACTCCATTTGCTCATAAAATTATATTTTTATTGAAAGACATGTGGTATTAGGTTGTTATAAATATTGCTTTAATAATATTAAATCCATGTATGGTTTAGGATTTGATGTTCAATTTGCTCTTCAGTAAATTTGTTATAATGTGAGTTAATACACTTTTATTCTGGTGTACCCATTTAAAATTCTCATCTCAGCGTAGAGGCATCATTGCTTCTGCAACTCCCGGAAGAACTCCTTTCTCCGTACTCCATGAATCTGGACCTCTGCTTCGGTCCATACTGGAACATCTGCTCCCGTTGTCATAGAAACTGCAGAAACTATCTGTGTGGTGTGCATTTAAATCCCAACCGAGGGTAAATTATTATTAATTCTTGTCATGTTTAAGGTTGCGTAGCCTCTAAACAAGGAGTTTGTGGTCTCGGTACGAGAGGTAAGGTGAGGGACTGGTGGTATCGCAAAACCCGGAATACTCCGAGACCTGCAGCGCCCAATTACTCCTGAAACAAATACCTTACATTAAAAAATAATAACAATAATTTATTTTAGTAGGCAGTATTCAATTTTTAAATATATGGACTTCTCCTTATTTCAAAATCAAATGTAATATTTTAAATGTATTTGATAAATTCTTTAGAATATATTTCTGTAAAAATTCTAAAGCTTCAATATCTTACGAAAAAATAATTCAATTAAATTTTCGGAATGTAGTATCAAGTTCACATTAATGCGTATTACTTGGAATTTTTTCAAATTTTTTATTATAAAGTTTCCTTGATCATACCTACGAAATCCTACAAGTGAATTTATCATGGACAGACAGACACACGAGTGATGGTATAGGGGATTCTTGAACATACCTACGATTAAAAGTCGTTGCATTAAAAGTCGAATAAAAAAATAAATAAATCTTATTACTGTATTAAAATCCACATGTTTCTCTTAATTTTGAACCCAGCCTCTATCTATGGAATTTTTAGCAAAGTCCGTCCCCAAAATGATAACTCAAATCTTTCTCGGGAATTTGAACCTAAGACCATATTCCAGATGGTTACCAAAATTTTAATAATGAAATTGGACCAGAGAGCTTAAGTATTCTCTAAGTAACCTTCTTACCGCAAAGCCACTGAAGTTTCAAAATAAAAATAACTAAAAAAGTATTTACCTCTGTTGTAGAGTCTCCAAGAAATCTCTCCACTTGTCCAATTATAACTCCGATCAAACTTCATTTCGCCCTTGTCCTCGGCTTCTTTCCTTCGATGGCTTTTTGAATCTCCATATCTGCGCACCATTGGAAAATTATTCTCTAAGAACGCGGGCCACAATCTTCATCTGGATAAAACATTAGTCAACACTTTTATTCCAGTGTATGGATATAAAATTCTTATTCCAGCATAGAGGCATCATTACTTCTGCAACTGCTGGACGAAGTCCTTTCTCCGTACTCCATGAATCTAGACCTCTGCTTCAGTCCATATTGGACCACGAGAGAAAACGCAACCCCCATGACAAGAATATTTTTAATTTATCACCAAATGCCACCACGGAGATGATTTCCGCAATCTCCACTTGGAGACAACAACCCCCTCCATTGAGACGCTGAAATTTGCAGCGCCCAATTGCACCTGAAACAAATACTTTACATTAATAAAAACTTCAATATCTTTTGAAAAAATAATCCAACAAAAATTCTGAGTGTACTATTCAAATTCTCATTTCAAGTAAAACACAGTGTAATCGTTTCTTAATTCATAACTACTCTTTTGCATATATTTTTAATGTTAAGTAAACAATAAGTGAGATACTTCGTTTATAGATAGTCTCTTCCCATAACTCCCCAAAATATATTTTATTAAAAACTGTATTAAACAAAGAAGAATAGTTTCTCTTCTAATATTAATTTTTGCTGTTAAGTAAATGATTTCACCCTTATAGTTTTAAGCTAATTTTGGGGTGGGAATAATGAAAAAAATATTCTAAAATATCATGCTTCCCTAATTTTTGAGTTAGAGCCTATTTGGGTCAGTTTTTTTGCCTATAAGTCCAAAACTTTTGCCCAAATTTCAAAATGGACCAAATTTTCTTGATCTATGACCAAAAATACATAATTGTACCAATTTTCAATAAAATCGGAGACAAAAAATTTTTGCTTAAAAATCACGATTTTTTTAAGGTCTACCCCTTACGTTTTTTTCGATTTTTTGCCATTTTCAAGGGTGTTGGATTACTGCCCCTACAAACTGTTTTTGAGTTGTGATTTTTTTAATTTATAATTTTCACAAATAATGTAAATTATGCCATTAAAAACATTGTCATAATTTCAAAACGCATTAAACAAAGGCCCAATTTTTTTCTAGACTAACTAAACTACGGTTAATCCAAAAATTTCAACCGCAGGTCGCTATCTCAACCCGTTTAAGTGCAAAAACAAATAACTTAATATTTTAATATACTACAAACATGAAATTAATTTAAATACCGCTCATTTTTAATAATTGACATAACCGAACACGTACTATAATTGGATGACTAGCAATAACAATAAATTGAAAAGACTTAAAACTTACCAAAAATTATCCTTCTTTTTGAAAACCGCATTGTAAGTTGAGTCCAGGTGTCCGATGTGTTGGCGGAAACCGGCCCGGCAATTGCGGATATCGCGTGCAATCGCCGGTAAAATCATTCGCACAGAAAATGAGACTGGAAATAAAAAACAAATTAATTTTACAAAATTAATACCACGGTTGTATTAACTACAATCGGACAAAATTACTAAATTTGTTGCAATAATTCTGTCCGATATGTTATCTACGTTTAAGTTTCGTTAAATTTATTAAATAAACAACTGCATTTATTGAATTGAATATTTCTATGTTAATTCCACTAATGGCCATAATTCCTTATCTATATAATCCGTTGATAATCAATGACCTCGAATTTTGCGATGCAAAAAACATTTTTATATTAAGAAATATTTTAAAAAATAGCAAAAAATTATATAAAAATCAAAGTTTTCAATATTAAGGCCCTGATATATAAAATAAATGAACACTCACCTTTTTTTTATTTCCAAAGGCGATAAGCAACAGGTCCTGTCTCACTTTTTCTCGAATTTAACAAAAATTATTACTTAAATTTTTATTTCCGTACCCTTTTAAATTATTTATTTATCATCTTCGTTTCAAATTACACTTTTTTTGCACTAGTTTCCATTTTTTTTGGAAAATATTCGCCAAAAATAAAAATACGTGCAATTTCACCAAGACCCATGTCTGGAATGGCGCTATGACGTAAACAAATTTTGACGATGTGCGCAAGAGTACACATTTAATTATTTTTTTATTTAATAATTTAAAAACAGTTAGAGATAAAGACGTACGGTTTGAATTTTTGGAATTCTAGTGTCTTATTTGCTTTGTAATAAAAAATATATATACATACTTTACCATCCCTAAGACCATTTTGGTTTGGAAGCGTTTTAAAAACCATTAAAAATTTTCAATATTTCAAAGAGTCGTAATTTAAAAACGATTGGAGATAGACATGTGGTTTGAATTTTTGGAATTCTAGCGTTTTGTTTGCTGTACAAAAAAAAAACATTCTTAAAGCTATTTTAGCATGGAATCGTTTTGAAAACTATTAAAAAATTTTAATAAATCAATCGTTATTTTAAACAGTTGAAGATAAAAACTTTTGAGCTGTTTGAAAAGTAGGGACGCAAACCTTTTAAGGTTTGAGCCTGTGTTGAGCAGTAGGAACACAAACCTTTTGAGGTTTGAGTCTGTGCTGAAAAGTAGGGGCGCAAACCTTTTAAGGTTTGAGTCTGTGCTGAACAGTAGAGACGCAAACCTCAAAAGGTTTGAGCCTGTGCTTGATAGTAAGGACACAAACCTTTTAAGGTTTGAGTCTGTGCTGAATAGTAGGGACGCAAACATTTTGAGGTTTGAGTCTGTGCTGGACAGTAGGGACGCAAACCTTTTGAGGTTCGAGTCTATGCTTAGCAGTAGGGACGCAAACCTTTTAAGGTTTGAGTCTGTTCTGTACAGTAGGGACGCAAACCTTTTTAGGTTCGAGTCTATGCTTAGCAGTAGGGACGCAAATCTTTTAAGGTTTGAGTCTGTGCTGTACAGTAGGGACTCAAACCTGTTTAGATTCGAGTCTTTGCTGAACAGTCGGGACGCAAATCACAAATCAAACAGACGCAAATCTATCTTATTTGAATAGGAAAATAAATATTGTTCTTTACATGTGTTCCCAACAACAAAATCCTATTCCGTTAAGTTCCAAAATATCCGCTAGGCGTCAGTTCTCAATAATTAAGAAATCATTTTTCAATATGACATGTCAAATGGTTTGACATATTAATAAAGTGACTTTTTTAAATACAAACACCAAATTTTCGAATCAAAATTTCCTCTTTTGTTTGTACAAAAGTGAACAAAATACATATATCTACAAAACCCTAATAAAAATCAAGTTAATTTGTTAAAAACGTGTAAATAAAATAAGCCTATCTTTAGAGAAGAACATTTTTGCATAGAAAATATGCAGAAAAACAATTATTATTACATGCTAAGTTACATTACATTAGATCTTACAAATACCAAAATTTATATAATCTTTATTACATTTACATTAATTTACTTACAAACCTATTATGAAAATATTGTTGATTTTCACTTTACATATCTCTATACAATTGTCTTTTTGACATTTTTCTTTTAAATCAAAAATTAAGCACAACTAACTAACCTTTATAACAAAAAAAAATAATAATAATAATCACAATTCGGCCAATTAAAAACAAAACTAGTAATAATTAGTTTACAATTAATGAGTTTTTCATGATGAATGGTATGCTATCGGCTATTGCTATTTACAATTCTTTAAAAGTATTTATCACTCTGGCAGTTCATTTTCCTGGGAGTGTATCGGGGTTTTCTGTACCATACAAGATCGCGCCACAGACTCGAATAACCTGGCAATAAAACAGACAAATATTAATCAACAACACTCTAACATGAACAGGAGACATTTTCTAAAAATAATTGTGATTTTGAAGTCATTCAAATTTTACCATCTTTTATAGGGTACATTCGATTTGACGCTCCGAGCGTTCCGAGCACGTTCTGTACACTCAAACGTGTTCGATTTGACGCTCGGAGTACACTCAATTGCATTCGTTTTGCGATCGAGCGAGCATTTAGAGTGCGCTCTATGTGTTCGGGGTTTTAAGACCGAGCATATGGAGTATGACGTAAAAAAGTGGGGGAACGGCGGGAAAGAAATGAAAGTTTAAAATTAAATTATAAATAAAATAAAAATAATAGCCTTAGACAAATAACAATAGACAAATAATATTGTTATAAGCTGTTCACTTTTGTAAGAACAAACTAAGAGGGAATTTTGTTTTCAATAGTTTGCACCTTTGAAGCTGTATGTCATGTTGGTATTAAAAATGTCACTTTTTTAAAATGTCGATCCATTTGACATATGTCATAATGAAAAATTGATGTGAAGTGTGAATATTCACACATTTCAGGGTTTCGCAGGTATATAATAAGTGAAGGCGGTATGCTGAGTGTGTAGGACAAATTTTACTTTGTAGTAATCACGGTAAAATGAACGATATTTTTAAAATAATTTATCGTCTGTTAATCATATAATAAGACTGGTTATTAAATTTACGCTCTTAAAAATTAAATACAACATTTGTCAAAATATAACTAGAATTTTGACAAAATAATTTCAACATAATAAAAATGAAAAAAAAAAAAAACAAAAAATAAAATTGACTCCGTACTCGAACTCGAAACCCTTCGTTTACGACACCAGTGCTCTAACCCATTAAGCTATCGCACGCCTTGCATGTGAGTGTCTTACATTGGTATAACTTTTGTACTTTGTGAACCAAAAACCACAAAAAATGCGTTATTTTCCAAAAACATAATCTGATCAAAAATTCCTGTTGTACTATTTCGGTTCACACCAATATACATTACTTAGAATTTTTTTAGATTTTTAGTTTAAACCATCTGGGCTACAGGGTGTGGGACAAAATTTTTTTTGCACAATTTTGGCCAAAATCACATCAAAATAATTTATTTTGCAAAAATAAAAATTTGATCGTTAATCCATGTACTAAGGGCTTTCATTTGATACCCTACTCAGAATTTAAAAAAAATATTTTTGTTTTCGATAAGCACATATTTCTTTATATTTTTAGGGGGGTATGTTTTTTAGATGTTTTAGTATTTTTCCTATGTGCGGGTCAAAGAGTTGTATAAGCATGCCAAATTTCAACTCTCTAGGTTTAGCCGTTTGGCTACAATTTTTACCGAACAGACAGACAGACAGACGACAAAATGACGGTATAAGGGTTTTTTGGTCATACCTACAAAACCCTAAAAATGATATCTTAATTATAATGATCATAACCTTATCAATCTAAAGTCGGTTTCACAGCGTAAGGAATATTTGTAATTGACATTTAAAGTCAGTGAGGAATTCAGAAGGTTTTTTTGTCATACCTACAAAACCCTAAAAATGGACAGAAAATGACCATATTTAAAAAATACATATGCGAGGTTGCATTAAATATATATTTTATACTCCCCACTCTAAAATTGGTCTCTGTACAAATTAAAACAAAAAAAATTGGATAAAACTTGCGCGAGAAAATAACAGAACGATGATAGTCACTCACTAGGTATTGAGAAGTGACACGCTCGTATACGCTAACAGGTGGCCAAATTATTGCACTAAATATTGCAGTACAGTTTGAACTTATTACGTATATTTTAGTGTTGAACACTCGCAATAAATTTAGTGTTTGATAAGCGGTAAAATTCTCTTAACTATCGATGAAATCAAAATCTCAATAATTTTAAAACTATTTACTTACTTTTCAATTTCTGGTGCGCAATGTACAAATTCATGATTCCAGAATTTATACGTTGGATTCTTTATAAGTTCAATAAACGTAATAAGTAGTCCCCACGGATGTGGTCTATTAACAATCAACCTCTCGAGTAGAACTCTCGTAATCTGTTCTTGAATAGCTTCCGTATTAGCTTCCGCAAACAAATACAGTAACGTACACGAGAAATAATGCGTATGACTATTTGGATAACGCAATTGATTAGCAATAGCGTTCAAGAATAAATATCTTCCTTCCGTATCCAAATCAACAGCTAGATTCTGGAATATATCCATATGAGAACTATGCGCAATTGTAGACATATTCGGTGTTAAACTTTTCCCTCTTATATGAGTAATCGCTTGATGTCCAACGTATAAAACTAAAGCGTTCATTAACGGGATATTATATCTCATTCCTGGTTCATCGGAAACTTGTAAATTACTTCGTAGTTCACTTAAAAATGTTACAGGTGCCCTTGCTTTTAAATACGAGTCTAAATCTTGTTTAAACGTTAACGGTGTTATCATAGTCGCATAACTAGTCAATACTCTCGGTGCTAAAGTAATTTCTTGTAACATATCAACCTTCAAATTCGGTGTAAATGGATCGGGTAATCTCATATTCCTAGGGAACGCAGAGAGGATTAAATTTCTCATCTGTATACAATTCGGTGGGATTACATCGCAAAAACCATAATGATAATCACATAAAAATTCAGGAAAATCATGTAAAAGTACGAGAAGTACTCGTAAAGTTCCTCTGTAGAGTAACGTAACTGGTTTTGCTAATTCAGCATTCCTTAAATACGGAGCTAGATATTTAAACAGATCGATTAATAGCTGCGCATACATTCCCCAACCTTTTTGTTGAGGCGTAAGTGCCAACATACGTCCAATAAAAACACGATGTGATACTAGTTCCAACCAAGCGTAACAAAATCCACTCGCTTTCGCTGGTCGTAAAATATGTAACGTATGACAGAATGCAGTTAAAACTTGAAAGTTTATAGCTTCGAGTACTGGTTCGGGGGTATTTAATTCAAGGAATAACATCACAAATATTCTGTGGTACGGTAGTTGATGAAATTCAACACCCCTGTTTCCATGGTCTTGTAATAAACATCCAGCTACAATACCTAATACTTTATTTAATAAATGTATTTTTGTTGAGGTATTATTTGTATCCCCTGAATGTTTAACTAATAAAGCAATTAATCGAACAAACGCATCTAAAGTATGAAAACACTTTGCTCTTACTAAATTAACTTGAACGCTTTGATCCGTTATATTTCTATAAACTACTTCTACGCATAGTTGTGTTGATAATCTAAAAAATCTAGTTATTAAATCATCGGTTTTTAAAATTCCATGTACATTCATCTGATGTACGAATATACTGAATGCTTTAGTCGAATCTCTTGCGGAAGCTTGAGAATGATATAAAGTAATCCATTCACGAAGTAAAAAATCAGTTTTCTCAACCAAACCAGGTGGATCATCATATTCTCGGGCTTGTACTTGTAATATACCGTTGTGTATATGAATTGTTGGTCCGCTAGGTGCTCTATCACCCATAAAAGCACTTTGATCATGATTCTGTCGTAACATTTCAATCATATTAACTAATCCTTCGGGTGGTTGTCGAGAATGTGTTGCTATTCTCGCTAACATTTCAATTGTATTATAAAAATCAGCTTCCGTAACATATGTGTTATTTCTTTCTTCAATTAAATAAAGCTGTACTAATTGCATAGCTAATTGTACAGCCATGTAGTTTCCTCCATTTTCCATTCCCTGAGCTAATGCTAAGTCGAACTGACTCAGGTTTAGTAATTGAGAGCGTATTAAAGTGTCCACAGCATCTACATTGTAACGTAGATCTTCGCGACATTCCGTCATGTATCGAGTTACGTGTTTGTTCGTCCATTGTTGACCAAACGCACGTGGGTCTTGGAGTGATTTTAAAACTCGAATGTAGATTTCGCGGTAACGTGCTATTACTGGTTCTGTGTCTGATGTGGGTGGCATTAGACCTTCTTGAAGTCCTTCAACGGCCTAGATAAAAAATAAAAAGAGTTCTAATGATGTGACAACCAAGTTTATCAACTTTAAACGTATAATCAACATTACAATAACATAATCAAAATAAAGCAAAGTGGAGTTTTGGCGGTACTTATTAACTTTGTTTGAGCAGCAAGCTCTAGTCACAAGCTTTCTGCTCAAACAAAGCTAATAAGTAACTATAAGATACATGACACAAGTGTCAAAACAAATCAGAACGTAATATGTCGGCAAATGTAAACAAAATCAAATTTAGCGATACCAATACAAATGTCTCTATATTAAATAAACTTTTAAAATTTGTAAATCTTCAAAATGACTACCGAACACAAACTAAATATGACTTCAATAGATAAGTTTTAGTAAAATAAAAGAGTGAAGAGCAATATTAGTCTATAATTCAAATGAAAAAAAAAAATGTATTGTTGTTTTTTTGCCACCAAGTTTGTCACTGAAGTTATGACGCAAAATGACGAAGTGCGTTGACTTAAGTCCGTTCTACATTATACTTTTTGCAATACTCTGACGTTATTTCAACTTTTGATACTACAGAATATAGTGGGGGAAAAAAATAAGAGACAGCGATACCTTCCATTTTTTATTACTTTGTGATACTCATCACTGCTATCTTAAAAAATTCTAGGTTCAGGTGACAGACAACAGTTTGGTTACAGAACCAATTCTAGTAACCAATTTATAAATATTGTTTAATTGTGCTAAGTTTATATTTAATTATATGTTCTAAATAAACTTCTTATCAACTTAATAAAACTTCTAAAAGTTAAGTTGTAAACAAAAACTAAAAAGTTGGTAGTTGGTACGACTGAGAAGTATACAACTGTCATCCAAAAATTTGACCGGAAGTAGTTTTGAAAATAGTGTAGTTTGTAGTGTAGCATCGAAAGTTGGAAGTATTATGTTTCACATTATACTTTTTACGTCAGTACTACACAAAAATTCTGTAATGCTTCGCAAAAAAGTATAATGTAGAACGAACTTAAGCGATTTAAGTATAGTATAGATTTCATTCTATCCTTACGTATTGAAACATAGATAATATATACGAAACAATTCTAATTAATATCTGAGCTAATTCGCGAAATATTTTGTTTTTCTTGTCTACTTTTTAATTTAAGAATTTTGAGACCGAACATCGTTAATTTAGCAAGCAAACTAACTTTAAATAAATATTTTCAATTTTGGAGCAAAAAAAATATATATTTGATAAGTATATACATACTAATATATACAGTTTAAATATTTTATATTATAGAATAATGTTTTTATAAATATATAAATAAGGATTCGAAGATATATTTATAGGTTACGTTTTTAAATAATATGAAAATCGAAATATCTTTAGTATTTATTTAATTAAAACTAAGTTAACATTAATATTTTGTTACAGAATGCATAATAGTGTATCGTTTTGATCCAAATTGCAACCATTACAGCCACATTTTTCAATGTAAATTTTTTCATTTTTTAATAAATGAAAATGAAAAACAATAAAGGATAAAATAAGAGCAACATATTGTTCCTTCAAACTATTTAGAAATGGCAAACAGACTTATTGCTATGTTACTTGCCAGAATAACGATTATTAACGTAAATTTTTCAAAACCAACCTGTATAATAATATTGTTCTGCAATAATAATAACATATTAAATTATAATGTATAAAATAAGAACTTTAATAAATAAATATTGACTTGTAGTTTTGATGTGAAGCATTTTCTTAATTTGAAAACTTAATTTATACTTCCAAAATATAATTTAACAAAAAAAAAAACATGCTTAATTCAAATAAAAGGAAACCAATCGCTAGGCGGCATCACGGAAGCCCATTTTGTGACGTAGTTACTAATATGGTCTATTAATAAAAATAAAACATACCTTTTGTAGTAAATTTAACGCAGATACAATATCTCTTGAATTTCTTCTGGCGTGCATAAGGCTTTCATGTAACACATGCATATTTGCATTCATGTTAGCAAAAGTTGTCTGTCCCCTCGTCAATTGTAAAAACTGTTCAATTTCAAGCACCAACTTTTCATAAACAGTCGCAATATCATCAGACGTCACTGCAATGGGCGCGCCTGGAAAAGGGGTCGCAGGCAACGGTTGAGGCTCTTGTGGTAATGTTGGTTTTGGCATAAATAAAGCTGTATCCCGCTCAGTTAGTGGAAGAAACCCCGGGATATTGCGAGCGAATTCTTCATAAACTGCCATCTGTTGGGGTGTTACACCACCAACCTTTAAACGGATTTGTTCAGGCATCCTTTCTGCCTGATAAGTTAAAGCCATTGTGTCACAGTATCGCCTACAAAAAAAATATGATAGACAAATTGATTGTTACAACAACAAATTATTTTTTACCATTATTTAAAATACCTATATTTTTGATAAATGCAGTTGTGTGCGCAAAAATAATAGTGGGGTATAATAAAGAAATATTTCATGGTCTCCAGGCTTTCAGATTTACTTTTGTAGGTATTTTTCTTGCAGCAGAAGCAATAATTGGAAGATTTAAAATTTAAAAGGATTCAATTTTGCACATCAAAAGATTTTCTGATCTGTTCTCGGTGAAATTTTAGTTTCTTCCACTCAATTTTTAAAGTTTTTTATCTAGTGTTGGTATTAGAAATAATTTTGGTAGAACAGAATAGCGTATTTTGAATGATTTTATAAAATTAGCTCACGTTTCTCATGTGTATAATGTTTGGCTCTATATTGTGTTCAATTTTGTAAGGTCGAACCAAATCTGTTTATTTTGTGCTTCGAAGAAAGTAGAACATAACGCCCAAAACGTTAAAGTTAAATACATAAAACGATAATATAATTTTCAATTAACTACTAGACGATGGGAAATACAGAAATCTCCAGCACTGCCATCTATTGGTAAGTTCCGCACCAAATAGCGACATACAAGTATAGCTTTAAACATTTCTATGCATGCGTACACTTTACACTGTGATAACTCCGTTATTATTAATTTTTGATGTATAATGTTAATACATTATGATTCTACTTGAAATGCTCTAATTTGTTATTTTAAAATAATTGATGCATCACTATAAAACTGCGATGTTATGCACCCAAAAACTTTATAATACAAAAAATATTACGTTTAAAAACAGAAAATTGCCCAATACACGATATTGGCGCATGATAAGTATATGATCTTGCGAAGTTTTTTTTTTTTAATCTAGTTAAAATCTACATTATATCGATATATTTCGAATTTATGTCGTAAAAAATAACGTAAGTGTATTATCTGCCTTATTTATTTCAATATCTTATTAAACTTTTTACATAGGGGAAACTTTTTAAGGTCGCAGAGCCGTATGCGGCAAAGCTGGAACACTCGAAAGCCACATTAAACTGTTATTCGTGTATTTGTTTACATGGTGAAAATGAACACGAGTTGTATTTTTCCTGTTTTCCGAGCTTTTTTTTAATTTAAAGGTAATCTACGATTTACAAGATATGTAATAATATACTATTCTATAGAAATTTCAAGGATATTTTAAGTTTTTCATTGTATTTTTAATTCTTTTTGACTGTCTGTCAATATAATAACAACTAAAATATGGTAAATATATTAGTAAAAATTAATATCTCTGCCTGAAAAAGTAGAAGGGTCTTTTAATATATCAACTGATGATTTAGGCAAATTTTGGGTGCGATAAATGCTTTTTTTCAGTCTTTTTTTGGACGTAAAAAATCACTTTCCATAAAATGCAACGGGCAAACATGCATGCATGGGCTTGGATTTTTGCCCATTTTTAGTTTTTGAGTCCATAAAAACCTACGATCCACTTTCTCTCTGCCTCCAAACGTCGTTTCAATTGATATTTTTTTAGATTTAGGTAAATTATGGAATGTTTAAGAAGGATTCTTCATTATTCACGATTTACATTGCGGCACACAACAAAATTGATTGTTTTTTTCCATGATACACAAAAATAAAACACAAACAACAAAAAAACACGTATTTCTCCATTGAACAAAACAAAATAATGTGGCTTTCGTATCTTTCACAAATTGCCACCAGATGTCAGGGCGCTTAGGAAGTTTCCCCTATCAAATAAAAAAATAAAAATAAATAATAATAAATAACTTGCTAACCCAGTTACTACGTCCATGCCCTAGTTGTAACTTATTTTAAATTTCGAGCTATACAGTATTTGTCCAGTGTAAATCGTACTCGGTTCGCAGCGCTATCTACTTTTTTCTAATTTGAAATAGACCATAGTTTCGTATTACAAATTCAGACGGATTATATAAACAAAATGACCAAAAGTCAAAATTAATAGATAAAAATTACTAGATTTCAAAATCTAGTTCCGGCTAAACGTTTGAAATAGCCTATACAATTTCAAAGGTGCAAACTATTGAATTCAAAATTAACTAAATAACACTAATCAAAATAACCAGATCTGGTAAGCCAGGTAAGTGGTGTAAGTTATATTTTCAAAAAGCTTACGGTAGCACAATTTAAGACATATAAATCTGTAAAATGCAAAGATGGAGCAAGTAATATCTCTTCTGGTATTAAATGTATAAGAAATTTGAAATAAAGTGATGTGCAATTTAATATAGCGGATCTAGTAAAATTTTTTGTTTCTCAATATGAACAAAATATGACTTACAACACTCCGGCTTCAGTTCTAAAATAAAAAAAAATATACATTTTAAATATTTATAATACCACATAGGTATTTTTGCGCACATGATTATAAGCAGTAATACGTACCTTCCTTCATTTCTGGCAAGTTTTCTTAGTTCAATTTCATTGACGAGTCTCTTATCGATCTCCGGGATGGCCTTCTCGATCGCAGTCTTCTGTATGAAAGCGCAGGCGAGCTCCATATTATCCTGCGCGACAACATTCGCAGCCTGCTCCGCTAACTCCTTCTGCTGTGCCGTAGCTCCAATCATTGCAGTCTGCAGTGCCGATTTCAGGTGTGTGTTAATCGATGCCAACAGCTGGTCCCTGCAAGTAATCATCGCCATTCCAGCTGTTAGATTCCTGACCATATAATGTGCAGCAGAACGCATCCTCATTTCTTCAGGATCAAGAGCAAAATCTTTTCTAACGATCTGCTCACAAGTTGTGAGGGCAATTTTGATACTCCTATCGACAACAGGTGCGATCCATTCTTGTACGGCTCGTTCAACCGCTGGCCTCACAAGCTGTTTTAAATGGGGATGGGTTTGAAAAAGGACTAAAGTATTATTTATGGTTAAATGACTATGTAGGGCACCGTTACCACTTAACTGGATGTCAACGTAGCTGAATCTTGGCTCGGGAGCAACTTGAAGGACTGAGGTAGGAGTTGCACTGGAATTCGTGACGGAACTAGGAGGGGTACTGGAACTACCGGATACAGAAGCAATCTCTTCGGAATTCATCGTTGTCGTCGGGTTGTTTGCCGCTGGTGCAATCGGCTGAGTCAACTGCATCGGTGGCTGGACTTCTTTCTTAGCTGGCTGCGACAGCTGATATTCCAACTGCCTTAACTTCTCAGGATCTTTCAAATAAACTGCTGGTTTTAACTGTGAAACATCAATGTCCAAATTTTTACATAAAACCTCAATTTCAAATTTAAGATTTAATTTTAAATCTTGTTCTTGATGTAACTCGGCTAGTACGTTCATAATAGCCATTGTCCAAGGATTTGGTGGTTTAAATACTTTACTTTTGGCACAAGACTCCAAGACTTTTGCCACAAAAGGTACAACGTAGAGTAACTCTTGTTGTCCTTTATGGTAAGCTTCAACGAGTAATGATTTTAAATCAATATCGATTTGAAGTATCGGCTTGTTTCTTCCTAACGTTAACATACCAAGCCAATGTCCTAAGTTTTTAAGGAGTGAACGATCTGAAAAATTAGCTATTCCTTTATCAGAACGTAATAAAACTTTAATGTTTCTGAAGGTTTCTTTCGTGACCATCCTGTTGACTTCGGATATTTTCAGCACATCCAAAAAGTTGGAGTAGAGTGCATGAAAATTAAGTTCGATCGATGCTCTCTTCATGACTAAGTACTGCGAAATCCAGGGCCAGTATTCCTCGCTGACAATCTCTCGAAGTTCATCGCATTTTGTTTGTAGATTAAGTTGACTCAAGTTGTTAAATATAAAGGCCGTCTTATCTTGTAGGGACTCTGGTGGGGCAGTGATTTTCTCTTCTTTCTCCGTGGCAACTAGTAATGTATCTATATTAGTAGCGTTAGCAATAGATGGCCTAGAACCTAATGTACTTGCTGTAGTAGTGCTTGGTTTTGGTGCGTTACCACTAGATGTTGTCACCGATGTACTTGATAGACTCTTGTACGTCTGACTAGGAGTTGAAGATGGCGCAAGCATAGCAGCTAACGTCGCCGGTAATACCGGTCCTTGCGGTTTACCAGGTGGCTCTGCGCTCTGAAGACCATACTCTACATATTCAATCAAATGTGGTGGAAATTCATTAAAATGGGCTATCGCACGAACATGTTCGCAATATTTGTGATACTCTTTTAATCGTGACTTGAACCTGTCTAGTGCTGCTATACCAAAGTAGTACATTTTTGAACCGTCTGGTTTTCGCAGTGCATCTAGGACGAAGCGAAGGGCTAACCCTAACGCCATGTATGATGAAACGAGGCCACGCTCGATGATTCCACCGAACAGTTGAGCTGTTATATGCAGTTCTTTATCGGGATATTGAGGGAAGAAACGGTACTCTTCAAATAAATTGCGGAGCATACAATGAAATACCTGCAACAGTATTTCAACTGCTGTATTATGAAACAAAAATCTAGCTCATACAGTAAAAACTAAAAAATTAATATAAAGTGTGAATTTTCATTCATTTCAGGATTTCGTAGGTATTCAGTAAGTGAAAAAGGCCAATAGAGATGGAATATTGGATGCCTGAAAGAATATTTTTTGTTGTAAACGCCTCAAAATAATATTTGGAAAATATCTGTCATCTGTTAATTAAAAGCTTTCATATAATTCTCTACATTATTTTATTCCCCCGAAAAACAAAAACTTAAATTTCTCGCAAAAATAAACTGATCAAAAATAGCTTTTGGACTATTGGTTGACACTTCTGTGCATTTCTCTATTTTTCAGACTTACCCCGCAGTTTTTTTTTTTTTTTTTTAATAATATCGAATTTTTTAACCAATGGCAAAATTAATATTTTTTTTTGTTGTTTAAAAATTGTTTTTTTAGCAAATTTTTGGCAAAAATCACGTTAAAAGAAAAAACCTTTTAAAAATTATTTTTCCTACGACTACTATGGAACTGTCTCGTTTCGATACTGTTGCCAATGCGCATGTGCGTTGTGCGGGAAAGAATAAATTCGCAGCAATGCGCATGTGTAGTTTCCGAAAATTTCCATTCCCGTACTGGCTGCGCGCGCATTAATGGCTGTTAACCATATTTATATTGTATTTTTTTGATTATTTATTTATTGAAAAATGGTAATCGGAGGAAAAGTATACTGAGCAACACGCGCAGAATACATATTTCGCGCTAGTTGCACAATATACTATTTTGGGTCTTAATCTGTTCCAAAAGCTTTCATTTTGTATTTCACAGCTCAAAAAAGTGCCGCGAAAAATAAATTTTGCAAAATCTGTCGTGCAAATTATTTAAATATAAAAAATAAAAAAGACAAATCGAAGTGATGACAGAAAGAAAAGAGAAAATCTGTGATAGCTGACTAGCAAATGACAAAATGCGAGCGTACGAGTTGGTTTTTTCGAGGGTTGATGATATAATAATATAAAATAATTATAATCAATATAAAAGATTGGAGCTGACCGGGTTTTGAACCTAGCGCTTCAATTATTGCCATACAGACAGACACATTAGTGACGGTATAAGAATTTCTTAGTCATACCTACGAAATCCTAAAAAAGAATTCACAAACAAAAAAATAATAAAAAGTAAAAATGTTGTTTGACAAGACATGTCGAATAGATTTAATTCTAATTTATATGCAATTAGTATACCAATATTTAAAAAAATAAATAAATAAATAATCAATGATTTCTCCAGCACTTATTCAGAGTGGGTTCGGGAAACAAGCTCGGAATGTTCTGAGTCACTCTATTAGACTCCAAACCGCTCGAGGAAACGCGTTTAGGCCTTTTCTGAACGTTCTAGAGCAGTGTTTCTCAACTAAAAACGCACCGCGGACCAGTATAATATACGGAGTGATTATTTAATGGCGAGACGACGTCACTGGAAGTTTTAATAATTTGCCGTTTCATACACATCGTAGCAGGCGATTATGCGCGCATGCGCATCATGGTTATTATATCTCTTCAAGGTTATTATAGTCATAGTATTCACCAGTATTTCTGCTAGGAGGCACATAAAATTCGGCGACGTCGTCTCGCCATTAAATAATCACTCTGTATAATTTTCTAACGCGGATCACTAATAATAATTGTTGGTTAATTTTTTGCAAGAAAACAAATATATTTAATGTGCTACTAAATAAATTTATTTTACTTGTAGGATATCACAGAAAGTTTACAGAAAATAAACAAAATATAAATTATTTACATAAAATATGTGCATAAAAAATGAAAAACTGCAAAAACACATATAAAAACTTTCGCGGACCACTAAATTTTACTGGGGACCACCTATTGAGAAACACTGTTCTAGGGTTACAGAGTGACTCGGAGCACTCCGAGCTTGCTTCCCGAACCCACCTTTAATATTCGTTTTGTTCTGTTAATAATTATAATTTTTTAACTTACATCTCTTTCCCTCTTAATAGGTGAATCCTGAAATTTTTTCAGCATATCCAAAACTTCATCAATAGACAAAGTAGGATGTGGTGGATGATTATAAATCCTTTGAAAATAGCTATTGGCCTCATCTTCAACCTCTTTGGAAACATTCTGAGCCATTTCCGGAAACAGGCTAGAATCCGGTGCTCTCTGTTTCTCAAGACTTGGAGTTGGACCAAGTCTTCCCAATCCCCCAATAGCATTAACACCTGGTACTAATGAAGCACCTGTTCCAACTGGACCAGAATGCTGTATTGGCATCATTGGGAAAGGTGAATTAGAAGGACCAGCTCCCATTATACGATTTGGGGAACCTGGCGATGAAACTAAAGGTCCTAAACCACCGGTTATGTTGAATGCAGAATTGTTTGGACCACCTGTAAATATAAAAAAATTGATGTGAAGTGTGAATTTTCACACATTGCAGGGTTTCGCTGGTATATAATAAGTTAAGGCGGCATGCTGAGTGTGTAGAACAAATTTTGCTTTGTATTAATCGCGGCAAAATGAACGATATTTTTTAAAATAATTTATCGTCTGTTAATCTAAGAGCTTTAAAAACAAATTTAATGTTAAAATATTTTTTTGTTAATTTTAATTCGAATACATAGTACCATTATTTAGTTTTCTAAATATGTGCAGTTTTTTTTTTATATAGCAAGGTTCATCAAGATTTTGAAAATTGCGTCTATGGCTTCCATTGGTTGTTTTAAGTCATATGCTCCGCCCCTCTGGTTTCGTATGCATGACACATAGAATGAAAATATAATTCCAACAATTCCAATTGGTCATTAAAATTACGCTTTTAAAAATTAAATGCAACATTTTCCAAAATATAACTTGAATTTTGACAAAATAATTTAAACAAAATAAAAATAGAAAAAAATAAATAAAATTGTCGCCTCTGCCCGGGAGGGAACCCTAGTTTGCTGCGTAGCAAGCGAGCAAACTAACCATTAAACCAGAATACGCCTTCTAGTATAGTGTGTTACATAAATATAACTTTTGTACATCGTCAACAAAAAAAACACAAAAAATACGTTATTTTCCGAAAACATAATATCAAAAATTCCTGTTGTACTATTCCGGTTCACACCAATGTACATTACTTAGATTTTTTTTCCAGATTTTTAGTTTAAACCATCTGGGCTACAGGATGTGGGACAAAATTTTTTTTTGCACAATTTTGGCAAAAATCGCAAAATAATTTATTTAGCAAAAATAAAATTTTGATCGTTAATCCACGTACTAAGGGCTTTCATTTGATACCCTACTCAGAATTAAAAAAAAAAAAAATTAATTCGATGAGCACATATTTGTTTATATTTTAAGGGGGATATGTTTTTTAGATGTTTTAGTATTTTTCCTACGTGCGGGTTAAAGAGTTGTATAAGCATGCCAAATTTCAACTCTCTAGATTTAGCCGTTTGGCTACAATTTTTACCGGTATACTAGCGTCGGCGAATCAACGCAGTTACGTCACAATACGTAACAAACGACTGTATTGTTTGGAACAATGCAATTGTTTGTTACGTCGTATGATGGAACTGCGTTGATTCGCCGAGCTAGTATATAAGGGTTTTTTGGTCATACCTACAAAACCCTAAAAAGAAACGAGATAGAAACAATAAAGCACGTGCAAAACCAGGCGCAATTTTGAACGGTTTATTGCATTAATTTTAAGCAAAAACAGTCAATTGGGAAACGGTCAATATAAACCAAGAATCACAAAAAATGGTAAATTATGGTAAATTTTAATAAATCAATAAAAACTTACCCAATCCAATGTTGGCAAGATTGGATCCTATGGTTGAAATTGGATCAACATTAGGAGCATTAAACAACTGTCCAGAAATATTGGATGGATTAAATGGAGTTTCCATTCCTCTATGCGTCCTTATAACACCGGGTGGAGCCTGTCTACTCTTCAATAACATCGAACAATTATTAGCCATCGTAACAATAGCATCAGTACACTCTTTCGAAACACTTCCGACACAATTTTGAAGACATAACAACATCGTAGTAAGTGTTTCATGAGGTAATTGAACAGCTTTAGTCATATTTTCATCAGTTTTACCACCAACGATCTGAGGACAGCGTCTCTGTAAAAATTTAATACACGCAGAAACAAAAGTTTCACCATGTTCTCTTATTTTGTCCGTTAACCATTTTTCAAGTTTTAAGTATTCTCTCCTCGAAGCAAGACAAGCTAAATCGATAATAAAAGGGAATGACTGCGCGTTTAAAAGCATTGATAACGCTTTCAAGTCTTGTGCTACGTCTAAAATTCTTGATAGTCTCGTTTGGTCGTGTTCTCCACGAATATACCATTCAGCCATTGCGTGCATGATAATTGGTTTAATATTTATCGTTTGCGCATGCCAAGCGTGATGTAAAATTATAGCTGAATTCGGGTGATTTCCTAAGAAGATCGGCATTAAATTTGTTAATAATTCTTGTCGCAACATCGTTACGGGTGGTGATATTTGAAGTAACGCTAACACTAAAACATCCGGACAATGCTGTATCGGGATTTTAAACAGTTCTTGAGTTTGCGGATAAAAACCACATTCCGAAATATGTAATAATATTTCAACTAAATTTAAAGATCTCCATGTAGCTATTTCTTTGTTATCGGACTCTGGCGGTGCTTTTAGTACATCAACGTTAACTGAATGAAATGGGTAATCCGCAAAACAAAATATATCTGGATTTTTTAAGATATTTTGTATTAAACTAAACTGTCCCTCAACGTTTTTCCATCGTCTGTAAAGATGATCAATCGGGAATGTATCGGGATGAAAACCTAAATTTTGTAATCCAACCCGTAAAGCAGTCATTAACAAAGCTAATCCATGTCGTTCTTTAATATGAAATTCTTGATGATCCAATTCCGTAATAACATTATTCCAAGGTAAGTTCGGTGATACGTCTTTTAAAGCTTGTACAAATATTTCTACATTCCAACTTCCAGATTGATTTGTATTTCCAGGTTTATCTTTGTTTTCGCTGTTACCAGACCAGAATGCTGGTGTTTGTAGATTTAGTGATTCGTCGAGGTTACTGTGCGTTCTACACATTGTGGATAAGACTCGGGCTACGGAAAGAGGTGTTATACCTCCACCGCTTAGAGATACTAAGCTGTTTCGACATTCTTCCAGAGATGAGGTAAATGTATACCCCATCTCTGCCACCAAATCTGGAAGGGAGTTGTCCAGCATATTTCCGGAGATACCTGGTTAAAAAAATTGTTAAAAACACACAAAAATTCATGTTTTAAGAGGATACTGCATTTTTTTAACAAGACTGAAAAATGTAATACTATACTTGTAGAATATTATATAAAGGAAATTTAGCATTTGCACCTCAATAAATAGCTATCAGAAAATATTATGGAGCAAAAAAATAATAATATCTTATTCTATAAGTTATTAATTATTAAATATTAAACAGTTTAACTAAGTTTAATAAAAATTAATTTAAAAATATATATATATATTCAAACATCGCCGATTGGTGACGTGGCAGGGCAACTGCGCGCAAATGACGTCAATGATTTGTCATTTTCGTTAATTTTTAAGATAACTTACCTTCCAGTGCGTTCTCCGGTAGTATTAATAAATTTAAGAACATTTTAGACATTCAATAGGGGATAGGCATGATTTTCATTTTATTTTTTATTATATTCCTTTTGTTGCATATAAACATAGAAAATTGATTCGAAGTGTGAATTTTCACACATTTCAGGGTTTCGCAGGTATTTAGTAATGATTATTTGGGATGCCAAAACAAATTTTATGTCAAAATATTTTTTTATGAATTTTAACTCGAATGCCTAATACCATTATTTAAGTTTCTAAATATGTGCAGTATTTTTTTTTATTTAGCAAGGTTCATTAAGATTTTGAAAATTGCGCTTATGGCTTCCATTGGTTGCTTAAATCATAAGCCCCGCCCTCTGATTTCGTAAAAATCCAATATAGAATTAAATTATAATTTCAACACTTCCCACTGGTTATTAAATTTCCGCTTATAAAAATTAAATGCAACATTTACCAAAATATAACTAGAATCTTGACAAAATATTTTAAACAAACTAAAAATGCAAAAAAAAACAAAAATTAAAATTAACAGGATTCGAACTCTAGTTTGCAAATCACAAATAAACGACGAAACGCACAACGCTACGAACGCCTACTTATCTACTGTGTTACATAGCGAATTAAATATTTAACATATTTTAGTTAAAACACAAAAAATGCGTTATTTTCCGAAAACATAATCTGATCAAAAATTCCTGTTGTACTATTCCGGCTCACACCAATGTACATTACTTAGAATTTTTTCAGATTTTTTGTTTAAACCATCTGTGCTACAGGGTGTGGGACAAAAATTTTTTTGCACAATTTTGGCAAAAATCGCTTTCATTTGATACCCTACTCAGAATTTAAAAATAGTATTTTTTTTTTCGATGAGCACATATTTGTTTATATTTTTAGGGGGATATATTTTTTAGATGTTTTATTATTTTTCCTATGTGCGGGTCAAAGAGTTGTATAAGCATGCCAAATTTCAACTTTCTAGGTTAAGCCGTTTGGCTACAATTTTTACCGAACAGACAGACAGACGACAAAATGACGGTATAAGGGTTTTTTGGTCATACCTAAAAAACCCTAAAATGGCAATTTAAATTTATATAAATTTTATTGAATTCTCGTAATTTGAGAATAGTGATATGGATGGGAATAATTCTTAGAACATTCTTATTTTGTTTAATTTCTTGTTAAGACATTTGGAATTTATCAATACATACTATCTGCTGGAGTAGTATTTCAAGAAAATGAATCATTTTACTCATGACGAAAAAAACTGATAAGGTGTACATTTTGTGTTGTAAGAATACTCACGTTTCTGTAAATATGTGTCATAAAGCATCTGCCATATGTCTGAAAGATTTCAATAAAAGACAAGATAACAATAGTGGTGAAATTTAAATGTACAGCCTTTAGATTGTCTTACGTAAAGAGTGCAGGACCCTCTTAAAAATATTTTATAAAGAATATTAATAATGTCAACTTACCTGGGCCATCCGAAGACATTTCCGGTATCAATTGAGATTCAGTCGGATATAACAATGGTGCCAATACAACTGGCACTAGTTCCTTAGGAAAATCACGTTGTAACGTTCTTAAAAAAGCTGTATGTATATCGTTACTCAATCCAACGTCTTTAGGTGATTGTAAAACCGCAGATAATATAAGATGTAAAACTTCGGGTGTTGTTTCGTGAAGCCCTCCTTCGTGCTGACGTGTACTGCCTTCTGTATCGATATATGATTGTACGAGAGCTGGTAAACAGACCCGTAGATGTGATTGTGCAAGTGTTGCTACTTCAGCGGTTGATGAATGTTTTAATACGAGAGCTAGGACTACTTCTTGTATCGCAGATAAACGGAGGCCCTTACTTAGTTGTTGGAAGAATTGGGGACCAACTTTTAAGCTCTATAACAATAAATTAATTTAGTTTTTTTAAAAAATTAAAACCTAGTGTCGAATTTTTATAAGAACATGATAACAATAAGTTATCAGACATACGCAAACACAAGTAGAACTTGTTATACAAGATTATTAAAGTATCAGGTTGTCTCGTAACTTGTAGTGGTGGGGGTAAATAGAGAGGCTACGCGTCAACCGTATGCTAACGGGACGTCAGTCTTTGTTATCGTATATGTTACATACACGTGAAGTTTGATTTTTGGCTATAAATATAAAAATATCGTTTAATTTTTTGATTTTCTACTTGTTTTAATTTCTTTTTTCTTCGAAAGGAATGTTTATTCATTCTAAATAAATTTTCTTACATTCACTTTTGATGTGAAGAAAATAATAAGTGAAATATTTCAATATTTTAGTAACTACCCTAATATTCGTCAAATTGAAAACATTGATGTGAAGTGTGAATTTTCACACATTTCAGAGTTTCGCAGGTATATAATAAGTGAAGGCGGCATGCTGAGTGTGTAGGACAAATTTTGCTTTGTAGTAATCACGGCAAAATATACGATATTTTTAAAATAATTTATCGTCTGTTAGTCTAAGAGCTTTAAAAACAAATTTTATGTTAAAATATTATTTCGTTAATTTTAATTCGAATACCTAATACCATTATTTAGATTTCTAAATATGTGCAGTATTTTTTTATATAGCAAGGTTCATTAAGATTTTGAAAATTGCGCCTATGGTTTCCATTGGTTGTTTTAAGTCATGTTTCGCCCCTCTGGTTTCGTATACATGACACATAGAATGAAAACCAACAGGTTATTAAATTTACATTTTTAAAAAATAAATGCAACATTTGCCAAATATAACTAGAATTTTGACAAAATAATTTAAACAAAATAAAAATTAAAAAAAAAAAAACAAAATATAAAATTTTCTCCAGACCGGAAGTGAACCCTAGTTTACAACTTAGGAGGCGAGAAGACTAACCATTAGACTATGAAAGCTTGGTTTACTGTGTTACATAACGTATTAAATATTTTACATCGTCAAGAAAAAACACAAAAAATGCGCAATTTTGGCAAAAATCGCGTCAAAATAATTTTGCAAAAATAAAATTTTGATCGTTAATCCACGTACTAAGGGCTTTCATTTGATACCCTACTCAGAATTAAAAAAATATATATTTTTTTCAATGAGCACATATTTGTTTATATTTTTAGGGGGATATGTTTTTTAGATGTTTTAGTATTTTACCTATGTGCGGGTCAAAGAGTTGTATAAGCGTGCCAAATTTCAACGCTCTAGGTTTAGTCGTTTGGCTACAATTTTTACCGAACAGACAGATGGTATAAGGGTTTTTAGGTCATACCTACAAAACCCTAAAAATTAACTCATGACAACATAAAATAAAAATTCCATTTGTTTCCGCTTAAAGGTATGGAGTAGCCTAAAGTCACTATATTATACAAAGTAGCGCAAGCCTTTGAAGAAGCCGACAGCCTCAGGGTTTGATTGGTAACACTGGTTCCCCTATTAAGCAAACTAAAGCAGCAATTTTTACGTTCTCAAGTTTGCGTCTGCGCTGTCACATCTCTCTTTCTCGCTCTAATTTAATAACCTCCTTTGTCAGCGGTTTGAATATTTAAGGTCAAGTTTCATTTAAATTTATATATTATATCCATTTTATTTAATAAAAATAAAAAAAATTATTGAAATTGTACCACAATTTTGTTATAGTGCATCTTTGATTAAAAAAATCGTGATTACAATGTTTAAAATAAAGTTATTAGTAGTACTAGTTTCTTATTTTTGTATTGTTGGAATCACTGAACATCATTTGTGTTGGCGACATTTTTAGCCCCAGCATGGCCGCCGTTGCGCTATTTTGTATAATATAGTGACTTTAGAGTAGCCTATATTCTCTGTAATGATTTGAAAGTAAAATATTTTTATTTACAAGTATTCAAAATATTTAGATTTAAACACTATTGAATTAAAGCTATTTGTAGTTCAAAGCAGCATAATAAAATAACAATAATTAAAACTTTCAAGTCGTACTTCAAAGTAAAACTTGAAAGTACGACTTGAAATAGAAATATTTCTAATTATTATTTCAATGCTTCGAGCTAATCTGTAATTTGAGATATCTAGCTCAATACAAAGAATACGAAGGAGTATAAGACAAAAAATTTAAAATCAAAGTGTCAACCTAAGAACTAGAGTTTCAAATGAAATATTTGTTTAAAAAAAAAAATAATTCAGAAACTACTTCTGCTCTTATACTATTATGAATTAAGTTATTAATAGATAATAAAATAAAAATATAAAATTAATATCAATATTTTTAAAGGAACCTACTTTTGTATATAAATTAGCACTAATGAATTTTTTTTTACATTTTGAAATTTTAACCACTTAATTTGACAGTAAAATATATGTGACATTTCCAGAATTCTTCTTAACAATAATACACCTACGGTTTAAATATTACGTTACTGTCAGATTTTGCATAAATAATTATACTTTTTTCTAAAACTTGGTCCATCGAAGCTGTTTCGGAAGTTACTCATTTTATTTGTAAAGAGGTTCATGAAATTATGACTGACATGACACAGAGAATTTTAAAAATCAAAAAACAAATGAATTTATTATCAAGATATCCTTGAAATTTATTATTCTTATCTAAAGCAAAATTTTTTAAACTACGGGTCAAGACTTTTAAGTAGGTCGTAAAGTATTGGAATTTCGTAAAGTCGACATTTTCAATAGGATCATTAAACATAAAATCCTAATTTACAGTCTAGCACAGTGGTTCCCAATCAGGGATACGTGTTTTTAGGGTTTTGTAGGTATGACCAAAAAACCCTTATACCGTCATTTTGTCGTCCGTCTGTTTGGTAAAAATTGTAGCCAAACGGCTAAACATAGAGAGTTGAAATTTGGCATGCTTATACAACTCTTTGACCCGCACATAGAAAAAATGCTAAAACATCTAAAAAACATATCCCCCTAAAAATATAAACAAATATGTGCTCATCGTAAAAATATTTTTTTACAAATCTGTGTAGGGTATCAAATGAAAGCCCTTGGTACGTGGATTAACGATCAAAATTTTATTTTTGCAAAATAATTTATTTTGATGCAATTTTTGCCAAAATTGTGCAAAAAATTTTTTGTCCCGCACCCTGTAGCCCAGATGGTTTAAACTAAAAATCTGAAAAAATTCTAAGTAATGTACATTTGTGTAAACGGGAATAGTATAACAGGAATTTTTGATCAGATTATGTTTTCGGAAAATAACGCATTTTTTGTTTTTTGACATACTAGGAAATATTTGAAATATTTCTAAAGTATTTCAAATACTCACATTTTCAGGCAACAAATATCGAATACAAATACCATGGAGAGAGTATTTGAAATAGAATATTTCAAAAGTATTCTGACCTAAATTCTGTTTTGTTTTTAACGTAAGACCCAACAAAAACTACTGTTCTTGTATAAAAAATGGAGGTTCAGGTTGTTAAGTAAAGTTTTACCAAATTTTTTGCTATAAATACTTTAAACTGAACAACATTTTTAAAATAATTTGTTTTTAATCAAAGTATTAAAAAAATTATAATAAAAAATTCTTTTGAATAATTTCGGTTCCCATCAGTGTGAATTACTTATAAATTTTTCAAATTTTTAGGTTAATCCCTATGGGTTACAGAATGTGGAATAAAATTATTTTAGCATTTGGCAAAAATCGTGCAAAAAATTATCTACTTTTTAAGAGATTTTTTAATTCTTTATCTCATATACATTTTAAAAAAATACTATTTTTTCTATGACCTAAATTCGATATTTTTCAACTAAATAATCTGATCAAAAATATCTATTGAACTGGTTTACATGAATGTGCATTATTGAGAATTTTTTCATCTTTTGACCAATCCCTCTGGGAAATAGGGTAGAGAACAAAAGTTTTTTGACACATTTTTGGCCAAAATCACGTAATATATATATTTTTCATGGGATGTTTATATTTTATAGCTCCAGTATTTTTCCTATATTTAGGTCAAAGAGCTGTATATGCATGCCAATTTAGAACTTTCTATGTACAAACATCTAGTCACAATTTCTACCGAAGGATAAGTATTTTTTTATCATACTTACAAAATGCTAAAAACTAAGTCTTCTATTCGTTTGTTAGTATCAAAATTTTACTATACCTTGTTGCTGGAAAGAGGTTGATCGATGACGTAACAGATAGACGACGCAAGAGAGGGCTTGTTAAGTAACGCTGCGATTTGATTCAGCAGCAGTTGACTATGAACAGAAGGTGCTGTTATCTTACTTGATGGCTCGGGAAACTCCACGCAGGAGAACAGACAACGTAGTAGGTGACGGTCTGCCTCAAGACCGTGCAAAGCCACCAACTAAAGTAATACATAAATTATAAAGGCTGTCCGAAAGAAATAAGTGAAATTTAGGGCATTTCATTTCAATAGATTTAGCTAAGTTTACATAGTAGAAATGTTGTATTTCAAGAATTTAGAAACTCTAAATGTATGAAAGCATATGTAGGAAATGTATAAATAATTCATAGTTGCATATTTTATCGGTTTTATTCAGGAAACTGTACAAAACGTACAAAAAAATCTAGGTTTACAGTTACTACTAAAATGGCAAGCTGTTAAATTACTAGATGCTATGTTGTTTTACTATAATTTTTAATATTTAACAAGCATAATGCATTAAAAACAGTAATCTATTATTAAAAATACCTGTTTAACTGCATTTTAATCGAAAACATACAAAAGTAACCGATAATATTGAATGACGTAAATGCAATATGGCGTCAGCTGTAAAATGATTTCAATTTTTTACCTGTGAAAGTTCTTCAACACTTTGCTTATAATTTTTCTTACTTAAAGATGTAACTAAATAACTTATTTGCGACAAAGTAAAAGACAACGAGTCTAGGTTCATAGTTCCATGAACGCGGCTTCGAAAGCTTCAAATAATCTTGAAGCTTTCTTAGGTATCCACGAATTTCGTCCCCGTATTGTATTGTCTGCTTTGGAGAAATAACTATATTTACAATGGTCCAAGACCATCATTCACACTTTCAAATAACTCTCTTACACATCAACTTATTATTAACATATTATTTAATATCAAAACAAAACTAATGTACACTCGCTTCTAGTACTACACAAATATACAGCACAAAGAGCAGCTGCGGAAATGGACATTGGGGCTGTCGGTAAAATCACCTACCTGCCATGCCGATTGATCAACTACTGCGATTTTACTTAAGGGGACGTCCTGATGACACAAAAGTTCAAATTGTAAAAATAAAAAAAATAATTACAAAAAAATACACCTTTCTGCTCATTATTAAGAATTATACTACTATGGATACTTCATTAAAATGTTTAATGATGTTTTGTTGCATTATATTATTTATGCATTATTTTTTTTCTTTATTAAAAAGTTTTGAAAAAAAATGTTTTCATATTCCAAAATCCGGGGGATGATTTTTAGAAAAACTGCATGAGCTGAAAATATGAAGTAGAATTTAAAATAATTCTTGAATTTAAAATCTATTTAGAGTAATTATTTATTAATAAGATATTTCTGGCTATTTCGGAATAAATTTAACTGATTATGCAAAATAAAATAACGGAAACAATTTTTAACTAAATAAAACACAATTAAGTATTACAAATAAAATATAAGTAAATTATACCTGAATATAGTACAGTAATCCCTTATTTTGCATAGTTTCGCGATTGGGTAATTACTACTTTTTTAGAATGCGCGATAAATAATACGAATTGAGCGATTTTTTCTGACAAAAAGTCGATTTTCACACATTTCAGGAATTTAGTAAGTGATAACAAATTGGGGTGTATAATAAAATTCATAAATTTCGATAAATTTCATAAAATATCGAAATAATAATCCTCGTGCTTCTATCTAGAGACTTATTTAATATATTTAAAGCTATCCAGTTCTCCAGTCAATCAGGTAAACATGGTGTTCGTTTTTTAGAACAAACTTCGAAATAATTACTAGAATTCCAGTTGTACTATTCCGGTTCATATTATTGTACATTACTCAAAATTTTTTCATATTTTTAGATTAAGCTCCATTTTTGTCAAAAATCTTTTTAAAATACATAATTTTTTTATTTACTATTCGCCCCTGAATATACATCTTATGAGCTTTATTTTGATACTATATAATACATTTTTTAATATAAATATATTTTTTCAACAACACAAAAAATTAAATATTTTTCGAAAAACTATTCTAAAAATTCCTGTTTAACTATTCCGGTTCCCATCAATATACGTTATTGAGATTTTTTTTCAAAATTTTAGATAAACCTTTCTGGGTACAAAAGTTTTTTGATACGTTTTTGACTAAACTACCATAAAAAAATTAATTTTTCAAAAATTACAATTTGTATCGTGTGTCATTTGACACACGATCTAAAAATATGAATACATATTTATTTATATTTTTCTCGCGATGTGTTTTTTTTTTAGCTCTCCATAGTTTTCCTATATGTGGATCAAAAAGTTGTATAAGCATGGCAAATTTTAACATTCTAGGTTTAGCCGTTTGATTACAAATTCTACCAGACACATGAGTGACGATATAAATCTATTAAGATCTTACCTACTATGTCATAGCCAATATGTTAATATTGACCATAAAAGTTCACATAAATTCAGTACCTCCTATGGTGTTTCTCAAGGCGGTGTTCTTGGCCCCTTTCTATTCATCATTTACATCAATGTTTTTGCAGATGATAATAGAATATAATGATATTGAATAAAAAGTGAAAAAAAAAAAAACGAACGGACTTAAAAAAACCTAATATTTTCGATTGTATTTTTTATATTTTGAAGTGCTTTAAACATGTATTTATAATGTAACATAGTTAATAAACATTATTATCAATTTTATTAAGAGTTTTTTTGGTCATACAAAATCCAGATTCTCAGGACGAAAATAGGAAAGGCTGTAGTTTTATATATTCCCTGTTCGAAATGCAGAAACCGTAATAAAACCATGTGAAGGATTGAACTGATTACCTTATTGGCTGTTGAGTCACATTGACGACTCAACAACCAACGAACGACGACAGATCGACGAAATTGTCACGTGAACAGTTCATGATTACTATCTCTTCATTCTGAATAAAGTATAGAAATATTACAAATCAATAAATACTTTATTTCTCAAAATACATATTCTATTTAACAGTCACAAATACAAAAGTAGGATAAAAAAGGCAAAAAAATCAGTCTAAGACAAAAAATCACAGAGCTTCAAGTTTGTTTTGAACTAATGAAACTTTTGCATAAACTCCTTTGCAGCCACTATTTTTATAATTAACATTTTCTAAAACTTCTTCAACAACATCTTCGTTTATTTTCAAACGTCTTAACTTGATATTGTACCTAAAAATAATTTTATTATAATCATTGCGGTTATATAATATAGAAAATGAAAGAGAACGTGTATATTCTTATATAAACAGAATATAATATTTCCTTTATAAACTATACAATAAAAATTGTTTATAAGAAAACAAATCTTATTTGTTCTATGAGTCAATGTGTATACCTAGTTATATTGAGTTAGATTAAATTTATTCATACCTTATACATTCTTTTGTGTCCTCTGCATTCAAAAGATCGTACATAAACGTAGAATGAATTATATTATTATTGTCGAAAATTTTCGAAATCTCTTCTCCTTTAATTTTTAGATTCGAAATTGGTACGAGATCATCAGATATTTCTTGCAAATTAAAAATTACAATCACAATAAATTTGTTTCCAGTTGCACATAAGCCGTTTAAAATTGGTAAAATCATATACACGTCATTCATAACTAATCCATCGACAATAATTAAATTATGTTCATTTGTTTTTAGATTTGCAAGAATTTCTTTCTCCATATCAAACGCTTTATTAACGTTAAAAACAAATTTTTGTATGTTATTTTTGTGTGGATAATTCTTTTTTATTATCTGTGCTGTATAAGTTTTTCCAACACCATTCCCACCCGTAAATAAAAATATTTTTTGGTTTTTAAATAAATTCAAATTATATTCTAAATCTTCGATAACTTTATCTTGTCCATATAACAATTTATGTAAATCTTTAACCATATTTGTAGAATCAAAACTTTGCACGTAACCATAATCAGAATTAAAAAACATACAAATTACACCAAGTGTTACGGGCAGAAATATAACAAAGAATATTTTTAATATTCTAAACAAGAACATATTTTCTTTTTGTATTTTCACTTTAAAAATATCAGCAGGTTTACTCGGTTTTACTAATAATTTAGGAACTTTATTTCTATGTTCAATTTCATTATTTTCACGATCCTGATAATGTACATCAATCATAGATTTTTCTTTAACATCTTTCAATGTTTTATTTAACGATGTATTGCTATTTATACTTGTATCTACATCCATAGGAGTGCAATCATCTTTATTATTTGTTAAAAACTTCTCGAACCCTTGTTCTTCAGGTACGTGTTTAGCAAAATTAAATAAATGTTTAAACGGTGTACCAAATTTTACTCCTGGAAAATTTTTACTTATTCCACCTTCATATGGTGTAAAATTATAATCAATAGAGTGTCTTATAGGTTTTTCTTTCTTTTTTGAAGGTTTTGTAAATTTATACAACTGCTGAATTTGTTGAATATGTGGTTTTCTTCGATCTTAAAAAAAATTTTAGGTTAGATCTGATATCACTTATCAAATTTTAATATAAATACCTGGAATTTCGTAACTGTAGTGCCTGATATAAGTGTCACCGTCTTTATTTTTGAATAATTGTTTTATTTCATATTTTTCAACTATTGGCGAACCAGAAAACGAAGCGGATTTATTTAACAGTATTTTTTGAGAATCATCACTTACATTACTAAGATCTAAATCCATTATAACAAATAATAAATTTATTACGAAAACAGACTTTAGATTTGTTGTCAGTTTTCGGTTAATTTTGACAATTTGACCTATGAACTTCGCGTATTTCAAATTTTAACAATTGGGCAAATATCATAACAACAAAAATGTTAAATATTATAAATAGATGGAGCTAAAACTCTTAAAAATTACAATAAGTCTGTGTAAATCACAAAAATACTTTAGAGTTAAAATAGAGTTAAGACCCTGTTGTAGTATTCAACTTAAATTAGAACAAAAAGTTAGGTTAGAATAGGGCTGAGTTTAGGACTAGACAGGGTAGGAGTGAGGCATGGGCGACCGGGGTAATCGCCCAGGGCCCCAGATTCTCACAGTACAAAATGGCTAATGAAGTACAGCAAAAGATCACTTGAACAGGGTCCCACAGGAGCGCAGTCAGAAATTTAGCAAGAGGGTGCATTTAAAAGAAAAGGGGGTGCAACTAAAATAAAGACAAAAAGTCTTATTTTATTACGTTACTCCAGATTACGTGTCCTACTGTTTAAATTTACAGGTGCGGCTTTACTATCTTTGGTTTTCTTTTGTACTAGCTTATAAACAAGTTTCATTTATTAATAAATGGATATTAGGAATCAGCGGAGATGCAGTTAAACTCTTGGACCCCCCATGGTTGCGCCACTGGGGTCCCCCAAAGTTTACAGCTGGTTCTAGAGCCTAGAAGCTATTTTAGGCCTAATTTGAGTCGTTGGGAGGCCGTTTTTTGTACCTTAGTATCTTAAATAGGTACTTTTACAGTAGGTACTTCAAAATCCTAATTAAAAAGTCTTTAGTTTTAAATATTTATTTTTCCTAAATACATTGTTATAAAAATTGAATCACAGTTTTATACAAAATTAATTATACATAGATACATGCTATTAAATTCTATAAAAAGAGATCGTAGTATTAGTTTTTAACGTCAAACAAGTCAATTTTGATTTCTTGTGAATCTATGCCACCAGCCCTGTAGCTAAGGTCCTGCAGGTCCTGCGGTGCTGGAGGGAGTAGTTTTGGGGCCCAAGTTATAAAAATGTATGTATTTTAGTGTGGCGGGTGGTGGAGTATATTATTCGTGGTATGGCCCGAAATTACGGTACTTACTGCCAACTTTTCATCTTTAAAAATCCTGAATATTGACCTTTTTATATTTCAAAAGCCAAAGATACAACCTTTTCATTTATCAAAATCCGGAGAGTCGTCCTCTTCATCTTTCAAAATCCGAAAATTTGACCATTTCATCTTTCAAAATCTGAAGATTCAACCTTTTCATTTCTCAAAATCCAGGAATTCGACTTTTCAGTTTACAGAGTACGAAGATTCGAGCTTTTATTTTTTTTTAAAATCTGGTTAGTTAGTTAATTAAAATTTTTGACGCACAGCAACGATGGCTATTTGCGTTTTTAAATCTGGAGATTCGACCTTTTCATATTACAAAATCCGAAGATTCGACTATTTCATATTACAAAATCCGGATATTCGACCTTTTCATATTACAAAATCCGGAAATTCGATCTTTTCATATTACAAAATCCGGAGATTCGACTATTTCATATTACAAAATCCGAAAATTCATCCTTTTCATCTTTTAGTATCCGGTGATTCGACATTTTCATTATTCAAAATCATTCGGCGACCATTTTTCTCTTTAAGGCTATTTTCAGGCTAATGAAAACAGTGGAAAAACCAGAATTAGATTTAAAAGTCTCTAGATGAAAATTGGAGAGGTGGCAGCATTATGTGAATCTCTTTTTGTTTAGTAAAATAGAGCTATATCTAAAACTAATAAGATGCTTTTTATATTTTTTGTTAACATCGTTATTAAATCTACCCAACAACATAATACTTAAAAATCTTAAATTTTACTATAACAGTATAACAGTGGTATATAAAATGTTAATTAATCTACTTCTAGTTTTCTGAAGTTTCCAGTGACTCCATACATGTTATCACCAACACAGCCACAGGATTGTGATTGTTGTTTGAGAGCAGAAACTGCTCCTTCTTTTTGCTTATCAGTGAAAAGTTCTTCTCGTACTGACATGTTGTCATGAGATAGTAACCTTTCATGGGACGCTTTGAGTTCTTCCTTCCACAGAGCTAAATAATAATATTAATAATAATCAGTTTTATTCCTAATTTCTAAGGTACACACGTCCTGTTTTTGGCGGGACAGTCCTGATTGTAAATAGGTGGTTCCGCGGAGTTGCCTAACTGGGTGTTGTAGGCATCGAGGTAAAGTGCGTTCGGCATAAGCTAATAATCTACACATTCTGCATAATAACAAGAAGCGTTCGGCATAAGGTTTCTGTGTGCTCCGTACTGCACGAAGATCGTTTGGGAAATATCGTGCAGTACGATATTTGTTCATTTTCTGCAAAAGATCCTCAAAATTTTCTGGATACAAGTGGAAATGTACTTTAAATTAATTTGTAGTCATGTTTGGAAAAGTACTCTCTGCATATTCAAACACTTTTGCCAAAATATTTTCTTGTTCTTCGTCTGAATTGTTTTCCTTATCAAATAAAATTTGTTTTACATTTCTTCTACTTATATACGTGGGGTTATTAAAAATCGGAATTGTCCCGTGAAAAGCGGTACGTGTGGTTACTTGATATATTATGGTTATTTTGCTCTTACCAATCATTTCTGCCATAGGCATAATTCCTCCATATTCTTTTGGTAAAACATCCATATCTATTTGATTACTGTTTTTTGCCTCTTCTAAATTTGTATATATTTTAACACGATTTTTAATTTTTTCTGAAATAAGAGACATACCGAAATCCAAAGCAAATTTAAGTGATGGATGAGCGTTTATAACGTGTACTTCTTTATGTCTCATTGGTAATGTTCGCTAAAATAAAAAATATATGTTAATTTACTAAAAACTTTTTAAAAATGTTGTAATTTTGCCCTAAAATATTTTTTTGAAGTATTTAAAATGTAAAAAATTTATCCGCAGTCGGTAGGATTCGAACCTACGCTCCCAGAGGGAATCTGATTTCTAGTCAGACGCCTTAACCGCTCGGCCACGACTGCCTACGATTATGTTTTTTAGCTTTTACAATATATATTTATATCGAACTTCGTTATTACTATTAATTATAATTAGTGGCAAACTAAGGAAAATCGGAGCCCTATACTCTGTTTGAAATCAAAATGTAGTAATCATGCTATGTTCACGTGATGATTTGATCGAACTCTCGTCATTCGTTGGCTGTTGAGCCGTTCATTTAATGCGATTCACGGTAAGTTCATCGAAAATCAATTCATCGGAAGCAAATTCATCGAAAATCAATTCCTCGAAAACGAGTTCATCAAAAACTAGTTCATCGAAAGCAAATTCATCGAAAATCAATTCATCGAATTGTCAATTCATCGAAAAAAAATATTTTGTAAATATTTGAGAGTGCATTTTTAATTGTGGCTCTGTTTCAATTTAATATCTATTCTTAATTTCTTCTTTCCATTGTAATGTTAGTTGCTGTTTAAATATAAATTAAAAGTTAAATTTAATAATAAATTATATTATTATATTATTATTATTAATTAATGCGGACCGTAGACTTTTGGGTAACTCGAATTGGAATTTTTATAAAGGAACAAAAGAAATATAAACTACATAAATACGTATATAAAAGAAACAAGACAAAAATAAACTGAAATCATATACATACACTATTCTATATGTACATACATACAAATAGAAAATATATTTTTTTTTGTAAACTTGTATGTTACTCTACTCAAAAACTCCATTTTTTGTCATTTTCATTTTACGTAACTGCGAATTTACGTAAGTCGCGTGTACGTATCTCGGGGGATTATTGCATAACAATATTAATGGTACTTGTTGTATTATCTGTCACCACATTTTTAATATATAATTTTTGCAAATTTAAATTAAATTTTAGTGAGATCATTTTTGGTGCATATATGAGGATAATCAAAGAATCAAAGAATATTTTTTTTTTAAACCATATAAAATTTTTCATGCAATTATTTTTTAATCTGTCTACTTTTATTGACCACTGCTTTTTTGACTTTCTGATCCTCTCGGCATTGCTCTTAGATATTCACAAAAAAAATTGTTTCGATGAATTGACGATTGGATGAATTGATCATTCGATGAATTGATTTTCGATGAATTTGCTTTCGATGAACTCGTTTTCAATGAACTCGTTTTCGATGAATTGATTTTCGATGAACTTGTCGGTTACCATTTAATGCGACAGACAATAAAGTACAGCGAATAGGATCTAGCGACTTCAGTCTTTCACATGATTTTATTACTATTTCTGTATTTCAAACAGGGTACAGGCAAGTAAGGGTCTCATTGCGGGTCCTATCAGTGAAAGAAAATAAAATAATGAAATAAATATCTTATATATATATATATATATATATATAAATATATATATAAATAAACAAATGTCCTGATTGACTCATCAACGCCCAGGCCAACCACTGGACTTAGAAATATGAAATTCGGGAGAATATTCCTTCCATGATGTAAATTTTGCTTTACCTCTCCATTTTTAACAATGCGTACTGCTTCTCTGGGAGTAAAGAGTGTTAAATGGGAAAAACCAACTCCAGCTCCATCATTAAAATGTACATAACCTCTTATTTGGTTCTCTTCATCTTCCATAAGGGTTTCGTAGACAATTCCATGGATACGACACATATCACCATTTGTAAATTTATATGGATCAAATACACCTGAAAAGCAAATTGTAAACTATCCTATTTTTGTTAAAATGTTAAAATTAAGCTACTAGGTTTGATAAAAAATACGAGAACTACACACTTTACGAAATACATAGAAAGTGGGGAGGGGGAATAGCGATATAATGCAGCCGTCTTTTATGAATTGACTACCATTGAGTTTGTTTCGCTAAGTTATTTAATTCGAATTTTATAGCAGTTTTTCTAATTTTATTTTCTGTACCACGGCACATTTTTAAAATGAACCTGATCAAAGAGCAGCGCAATTGTGTGAAATTTTGTTTTAAACTTGGAAAGACGGCAACCGAAACACATGAAAACAATTCCTGGAGAAGATATTTGAGTCAAATTGCGTGTTTTAAGTGATTCATGCGTTTTAAAAATTGATGTGAAGTGTGAATTTTCACACATTTCTAATTTCGTATACATTCAAACATAGAATTAAATGTATGTAATAGAACACTTCCCACTGGTTAGTAAATTTACGCTTTTAAAAATTAAATGCAACATTTACCAAAATATAACTAGAATTTTGACAAAATAATTTAAACAAAATAAAAATGCAAAAAAAAATAGAAAAATTAAAATTAACAGGATTCGAACTCTAGTTTGCAAATCACAAATAAACGCCTAAACGCACAACGCTACGAATGCCTATTTATCTACTGTGTTACATAGCAAATTAAATATTTAACATATTGTAGTTAAAAACACAAAAAATGTTATTTTCCGAAAACATAATGAGAAAAAAACAAACAAAATATAAAATTGTCTCCTCTGCCTGGAAGCGAACCCTAGTTTGCTGCGTAACAAGCGAGCAAGCTACTCATTAGACCAGGATACGCCTTCTAGTATAGTGTGTACCATAACTATAACTTCTGTACATCGTCAACAAAAAAATACAAAAAATACGTTATTTTCCGAAAACATAATCTGATCAAAAATTCCTGTTGTACTATTCCGGTTCACACAAATATACTTTACTTAGAATTTTTTCAGATTTTTAATTTAAACAATCTGGGCTACAATGTGTGGGACAAAAATTTTTTCGCACAATTTTGGTAAAAATCGCGTCAAAATAATTTATTTTGCAAAAATAAAATTTTGATCGTTAATCCACGTACTAAGGGCTTTCATTTGATACCCTACTCAGAATTTTAAAAAAATATTTTTTTTTTCGATGAGCACATATTTGTTTATATTTTTAGGGAGATATGTTTTTCAGATGTTTTAGTATTTTTCCTATGTGCGGGTCAAAGAGTTGTATAAGCATGCCAAATTTTACTTTCTGTGTTCAGCCGTTTGGCTACAATTTCTACCGTACAGACAGGCAGACAGACAGACATACAGACATAGGGGCGCACACAGATTTTTGACTTAGGGGGGTCCAATTATACATAATTTTTATAAACACAGGGCAAAATTTTTATAAGTGAAGAGCAAAAAAAAGGTCCTCCCTTCTAAATTTTAAGTGAGGAGCAAAAGAAGGTCCTTACTTTTTACAGTACAGGGGGGGAGGGGTCCGGACCCCTTGGACCCCCCCTTGTGTGCGCCCTTTTACAGACAGACAAACAGACAGACATACAGACAGACAGACAGACTGACACACAAGAGTGACGTTATAAGTGTTTTTTGGTGGTCATACCTACAAAACCGTAAAATCATACGTGGAGTACGTAGTTATTAAAGTACTAATTATTTAAGTTTTATGACACTAGTCCGCGTATTTTTTTTTTATCAAACTTCGTATTAAAATTATGTTAATATTAGTAGTGTAAAAAAGAAAATGAGTTTGATTGTTTTTGTAATAATCACCAGGTCTGGCGACTATAACTCTTCTTCCTTGGCTGTCTCTTTTGGGGCAGGCGAAGAGGTAACCCAGGTCTGTTAACTCCTCCATCATGGGAATAGTAATGTCCAGACAACAGAAAGCAACTCCAAAAGTTTGTCTCAAAAGGAGATATCTTTCGAGAGCTACTTGTGCTTGTGGAACGCTGAATTTCTTAGCACGAAGAAAACGAAGTAGAAATCTGGAATCTAAAAACGCACACGCGGTATAAATTGTTATAATTAATCTATTAGTTATAAAATTAAACCATTAAAAGTTATTTTTAAATTAGTTTTAGTTGGCAATTGACAACAGTTAAGTGGTATACAAGGGTCGTTGAGAAATTAAAGAACTCTGTTATTAGCAACACGAATGTTAATACATTTTAATGTAAACCGTGTTTGTTGTTAATGTATATTATAATTTATTTTTCTACAGTCACCATTTAGATCCGATAGTCTCGTTTAAATCGCCAGTACTCGTTGTTGAATTTAGATTACCTAATCGACTGTTGCTTATCCTGGGATTTTGCATAATCCATTCTCGCAGTGCCCTGATTGATTGATTTCTATTGCTGTAATCTTCGCGTAATTCGTCTCTTGCTATATTCTGAGTATCTTGCGGTAAAGTGCAGGTGTAATCGTCTGCTGGCGTCAACCATTCAACATCGGCGTTAACACTCATTTTTAGATATTTTTCTGCAAAAAAAGGAAAAAATTATAATGTTTTTTATACGTGGTTACTACAAAAAATATTGTTATAGATATTTAGACAGTTATTCTGTACCTATCGCTAATACTACGCTCTTCAATTGATAAAAATTAAACAAAAATATATGTAAAGGCCATTCGTTCCACGAAGTGATTCGAAGTACGAATTATTCGTTAACAGAATCACGATTTTCCAAAAGTTTTAATGCAGAACACATTTAATGCATTAACAACAGTGCCAAATAAAGAGCATTCGCGGACAATACTACTGTTTTGTTTTCATTTGAAAAAAACTGCTGCTGAATCATACCGACTGCTTCGAGAAGCTTATGGTGAATATGCTCCATCGCAAGATATGTGTGAACGATGGTTTCGGCGTTTCAAAAGTGGTGATTTTGATCGTACAGACAAAGAACATGGAAAACCTCCAAAAAAATATGAAGATACAAAATTGGAAACATTGCTACAGGAAGACGATAGGCAAACACAAAAACAACTAGCAGAGCAGTTAGGCGTTAGTCAACAAGCTGTTTCCAATCGCCTACGAGAGATGGGTAAGATCCAGAAAGTCGGCAGATGGATTCCACGTGCATTGAATGAGAGGCAGATGGAAAAACGCAAAAACACTTTTGAATTTTTGCTTGCACGATACAAAAGAAAGTCTTTTTTGCATCGTATCATTACTGGCGATGAAAAATGGATTTATTTTGAAAATCCCAAACGCAAAAAATCATGGGTGAACCCAGGCTCACCATCCACATCAACTGTAAGACCGAATCGCTTTGGCAAAAAGACAATGCTCTGTACTTGGTGGGACCAAAAGGGTGTGGTCTATTATGAATTGTTAAAACCTGGTGAAACAGTTAATACCCAACGCCACCAACAACAACTGATCGAATAGAACCATTCGTTGCTCATAAAACGACCAGAATACGAAAGAAGACAGCACAAGGTAATCTTTCTTCACGATAAAGCTCCATCACATAAGGCAAAAGCAGTTTGCAACAAATTGGAGGCACTCAAGTGGGAAGTGCTAGCCCATGCCGCTTACTCACCAGACTTGGCCCCTTCAGATTACCACTTGTTCGCATCGATGGGTCACGCACTTGCCGAACAGCACTTTTGTTCATATGAAAATGTGAAAGAATGGTTTGCGGGGAAAGGGGAAGAGTTCTACTGGCGAGGTATTCACAAATTGCCTGAAAGATGGGAAAAATGTATAACTTCTAATGGAGCATACTTTGAATAAATAAACTTTTAATGTTCCTTTGCGTTTAATGTGTTTTATTTTTAAAAAAAATCCGCATTTCATACTTGTAGACCTGGTATATGTTACAATTATAACAGAGTTAAATATACAAAAGTAAATATACAAAAATAAAACAATAAAGCAAAATAAAACAATAATTAATCACTTTTCAAGCAATTTTGATATCTCAAATAATGAAAATCTAACATTTTACATTTACCATTTACATCTGACATTTTAAATCAGACATTTTCTTCGTCCAAGAATATGATTCTTACCATAGACAACCTAATTCTTACTAAACTTTATCATAGCAGTGAGCGCTTTATTCAAATCACGTTACTTCTCAGTCATATCTTCATCAAATCATTGTTATATAGTGAAGTAACACTGATAGTGATCAGTGTTACTTCAATTAGCGCTTCAATAGCAACAGCCGCTGTCAACTATAGATATCGTGTGAATCGTTACTCATCCCTATCACTTACGAAAGATCTACGAAACAAAGTAATTGGAATTTCCATTTAAACTTTCCAGTATTCGGTAATTTGTAGGCATGCATCTAGCATAGTTCACCCGGTGCAGACATGACGCAATAGACCGGCAAATTATCCATAAGGAAATCCAATGAAGGAGTGATCTGTAGTGAAAGTAAAATTATGTAATAGTGCATTTCCTTGTTATCGGCTCTCAACTTGCGGCAAGGCACTGGGTCAAACATTGATATTTGCATCATGGATTGATTATCTTAGTTAAGGTAATATTTCATATCTATGGTTCCGCGTTCTAAAACCAGTCACGTGGTATTTATACAGATTTTTGTAGATCAATTTTCTTTACCATGGATATTTTTAAGATGGTCCTGATTGAAGAACACGCTGTTCTTCAAAATTTTACAAATATTACGCTGTGTGTATAAAATTTTGATTCAAACTTGAAATAATTGACGTGATGTGTGAATTTTCACACATTTCAGAGCTCGCAGATATATAATAAGTGCAGGCTGAGTGTGTAGGACAAATTTTGCTTTGTAGTAATCACGGCAAAATGAATGATATTTTTTAAATAATTTATCTAAGAGCTTTAAAAACTTTAATGTTAAAATATTTATTTGTTAATTTTAATTCGTATACCTAATACCATTATTTAGGTTTCTAAATACGTGCAATTTTTTTTATATAGCAAGGCTCAGTAAGACTTTGAAAATTGCGCCTATGGCTTCCATTGGTTGTTTTAAGTCATATGCTCCGCCCCTCTGGTCTATACTTGACACATAGAATGAAAATATAATTCCAACAATTACAACTGGTTATTAAATTTACGCTCTTAAAAATTAAATACAACATTTGCCAAAATAAAACTAGAATTTTGACAAAATAATTTAAACAAAATAAAAATGAAAAAAAAAAACAAAAAATAAAATTGGCTCCTCTGCCCAGGAGCGAATCCTAATTTGCTGCGTAGCAAGCGAGCAAGCTAACGTGTGTTACATAACTATAACTTTTGTACATCGTCAACCAAAAAATGCGTTACTTTCCGAAAACATAATCTGATCAAAAATTCCTGTTGTACTATTCCGGTTCACACCAATGTACATTACCTAGAATTTTTAGATTTTTAGTTTTAATCATCTGGGCTACAGGATGTGGGACAAAAATTTTTTTGCACAATTTTGGTAAAAATCGCTTCAAAATAATTTATTTTGCAAAAATAAAATTTTGATCGTTAATCCACGTACTGAGGATTTTCATTTGATACCATACTCAGAATTTAATTTTTTTTTTTTCGATGATCACATATTTGTTTATATTTTTAAGGGGATATGTTTTTAGATGTTTTAGTATTTTTCCTATGTGCGGGTCAAAGAGTTTTATAAGCATGCCAAATTTCAACTTTCTAGTTTTAGCCGTTTGGGTACAATTTTTACCGAACAGACAGACAGACAGACAGGGCCGCAGAAAGGGGGGGACGGAGGGGGCGATGGCCCCTAGCGCACTAAGGAAAAGGGCGCCGATGAGCTTGACTGAAGGGCGCCACATTGTGAAAGTGAGGACCTTTTTTTTGCTCTTCACTTGGATTTTGGGAGGTGAGGACCTTTTTTTTTTGCTCTTCACTGGGAATTACATATCACTATTTGCCAATTTTTTACATTTATTTGCCAAGGGGCGCCAAAACGCAGTTTTGCCCCTAGCGCAAGTTTTCCTTACTGCGGCTCTGCAGAAAGATGACAAAATGAAGGTATAAGGGTTTTTTGGTCATACTTACAAAACCCTAAAAAAGTAGAACATGTTCTAGTGACGCCTAAAAAAATTGAGGAAAAATTGCAGTGATGACAAAAAAATTCCGGCTTCATGGGGGGGGAGGGATTGCCCCCCCCCCTACCTGCCAACACCACTGCATTGAACAATTCTTTAGCTTCTGGCTATTTCCCGCATACAACAGATCTTATGCACAATCTAGAAAGTGATCCAGTAACAGTAAAATCTCTGGGTAAAAGTATTACGAAGTGTAATTGCACAATGTTAATAACATTCCTGACATTGAAAGTCTTATTTTCTTTGTGTATTACATCATTTACATTTCTACTACTAATTTTTATTACTACTAAACCACTTGTTTAAGTTGAATGAATTCTAATATGTTATTATCACTTAATTATAATTTAAACACTAATTTATTTTTTAAATTACTATTAATCATATTTTTTATATAATTTATGATTTACGATCCATATCTTTGTAGCTTTTGTGTTAGGATGATAGATTGCAAATTGAAATAATTTCTTCCTTGATTAAATGTTGATTAAATATTCACATTTTATACAAAAATTGTAAAAAATGCGAACGGGTGAACTAATATGATATTTGGGCTTTAATGTACCCCATTGTGGATATATGGGCCCGCAGATCGTGCAACTGCGTGTGGTAAAGGTTTGGGGGGCAAAATGTGCAGTAAAAAGGGCGTAATATGCTCGGTTTGGCGGGAGGAGTGTGGGCAAGATCCGCTTTTTTATTGTTCTTCACTTACAGAGCCGCAGTAAGGGGGGCGGAGGGGGAGATATCCCCGAGCGCACTAAGGAAAGGGGCGCTGACACCTTTTGTAGGGGGCGCAAATTGTTGGCGAGGACCTTTTTTTTGCTCATCACATGGATTTGGGAGGTGAGGACATTTTTTTTGCCAAAAACATAGGTCTGCCCCTAGCGCAAGTTTTCCTTACTGCGGCTCTGTTCACTTAAGATTTTTCGAAATTACAAAAAAAAAAAAAATTGTTTTGTTTGGTATACTCAGAAAGACTGATAGTAATAAATCATTTTGTCAGGCAGTTACCAGTGGCGTGCACATTTTAAACACGTTTAAATTGATTTTGTGTATTTCTATATTACTATTCATCATTTTATTAAACGCACGCCTGTGACAATATTTATCATATCATTAAACACACCCCTGTGACCATGTTTTTCCTCAAAATTTTAGGGTCAAATTTTTATGATCTATTGTGTTTAACCATAGTTCGTATTCCCATATAATATGTGAGGCAGACTCGGTTATTTTTAACAATATTTCGTTTCGAACTATTCATATTTTGTCGCATTTGTTTTGCCGCTTCTTTGTGAAAAAACAATAACTTTTTACAAATAATAAATTTTATTACTATCAGTCTTTCTGAGATAGAGTATAGTTGGTTTAAAATAAGTGCTAAGGCTCTTTAGGACCTCAGGATTTAAAAAATATCAATCTCAGTTCCTTATCTCATGTAAATTTTGAGATACGGTCTTTCGAAAATGAAATATTTGCAATGTTTCAAAACTACAAGGATCAAAAAAGGCATTAACTAAGGAGGGCTCTATTTTTTATCTAGGTAGAAAGAAGTAATTTTAAATGTACCATTATGAGTTTCTATTAGTAGAGCTCAGATAAGTTTTTCAATATCCGCATTTTAACCACACATCCACATCCACATATCGGCATCCGTACATCCGCATCCGTAGAATATTGATCGATATCCGTGGATAATCTACAAATATCCACGGATATGCAAGGCTCTATCCTCTACCTGTTGGTTGCTAAATAATTTTCGTGTATTGGAAATTAATATATAACATGTAAAGAAAATGTACAAGTATATTTAGGCTTTTATTGGCCACAAAACGAAAAGAAATTAATATAGAGATGAAAAAACCTGTTTTTTACAGACAACCTTGCTTAAATAATAAATTTTTAAAGATTTTCGCGAATAATGAACGGAAATGGACTTTGACAATTTTTAAATCTTAACAAAAATTATCGAAAAACATTATGGACTGTTGTAAATTAAGAAATGATTGATAATTAATTTATTTTTGTAAAATTATGAATGTATAATATACAGTGTGCCAAGATATTACCGGAAAAGCTGCGATAATCAAAACAAAAAAGTCTTTTTATAAAAATTCCTTTTTATTAATTCAAAATGGACCTCTTACGATTCTATACGCCCAGCGGCGGACTCGCCATCTGGTAACTCGGGTAAGCACTTGAATGGTAGGTATTAAAATGGGCTGGTGGATCGCCGATGCTATTTCAATGCCGAACCACCAGTATACCTATATATAAAAATCAGCTGTGGCCACCACAGGACCGACCGCCATCATAAAGTACGTATAAAATACAAAAAAATGTCTCAAATAAAAGTTGTTAGTTATTGCATTTATAGTAACTTTTGCTAAATATTTTTTTTTCGAAATATTTCTCTGTTGTAAAATATTCGCAAAAATCTTAAAACGGACAAGAGTAAACTCCCATTTTTAGTTAACAGATTTTTACCAAAAGTTGATCAACTCGTGCCATTGATGTCAAAAGCTTAAATATGAAGTTTCATAAAAATCCTTTTAGCCGAATTTGATCTGCACGTGTACACGGGCCGACAGACAGACAGGCTGACAGACACACAGACAGACAGACCGACAGACATAATGCTAAAAATAGTAAAAACGTTATGTAGGGACCTCAATTCATGGAGATCCATCGAAATCTCCGAAATGTCGAAATCTCGAAATGTTAAAATCGGTATGATCAAAATACCTCCCTTATGTATGTTGGCGGTCGGTAAAAAATAAAAATGTAACTACTCTTTTATTATAAGACGCAGAAAACTACTTTTATTCTAAGAATAGCAATTGGTATCTCTATTTAATAACACGTATTTTTATGTCAACTGTATGCTTGCTTGTTAAAGTAAACGATTAAATAGGTAGGTACTGCATGCAAATTATGCATGAAATAATAATTGCTAACTATTCTTCTTATTTATATTTAATATGCAGTTTGCGAAGTAAATAAAGAAAAACGACAATAAGATAATGTGTAAAACACATAAGTGAGACATATGTTCTTATAGTTATATAGCTTGTAATTTATCTCTAATGATAATGTGCAAATGTTTAACATTTAAATCACTTGTTTCCATCTTTTTTGTTGACAAATCGTTTAATGCTGCATGAGTTTAACGGGTTTTTGATAGTTCTAAAAGTTATTTAATCATAGTTATTTAATTAGAGCTTATGGTTGAGTTAATTCCTCCAGAAACTTTAGCACTGCGTTCTACGTCGGGATCATTTTGAAGAAGGATGTTTATTTCTTGTTCGAAATAAGAAAGCGCATTCGACAAGTTTTTTGATGTTAGCTGTTTGCATACAGCAGGCTCTGGCTCCTCATCAAGTGCTCTGCTTCTAATTAGATCAGTTCCTCGTGTGAAAGGGGTTCTCTATCAACATACAGGGGAAAAATTTTAAGATCGTAGCGCCACACGGATTTTTTTGAAACCATTCTAAATCAGATACCACTTGACATTTACTAGTAAATAATAGCGAAAAGTGTATCAAAAAACGACAAAAAATAAATAATTGTTTGGGATTTTCTGATTTTGTGAAGTGACAACACTTGTAAACATCTAAAATACTACATTTTGTGATCTGGTTTTAAGTTATGGCGGTTTTCCATTGTCGATTATTTTAACTATATTGGGGGAAATAATAATTCCCGTGTTGTTTACCAAGGGGTAGAAATCTACAATGCTGGGCATATAATATTGTGTGGAGTCACTGAAAAAAACAGAGAGTTCATAAAGATTTATGCATTATGCCTAGAGACTTGTGCATTACAAACCCACACACAATAACAAGAATTTTCAAGATATGCGATAATAAATACAAAATTGAAAATATTTTTTGTAGTCACTATCATTAAAATGTAATGAGCAAACTTTGATATAAGGGCTCACTTTTTTTCCAATTTTTAAATTGTTTATCTAAACATCGCGTCGATTCCTAACCTCTTGCTTTCCCAATTTTGTTTCGAACCGTACGGTGTCTGATATTAGTGGAAACAAATGAAACGATATTTCCGGGTTTCTTCTTTTCAATGAATTGCACATAGGCACACAACAATATGTATTATACATTTTTCAATGATTATAATAAAACTTTAAAAACAAACTTCATACAAAACCAATACACAAAACGAAATGTTATCTGATGTATACAAGTTCATGAAACGCTCACCAGATGGTAGGGTGCTTAGCTGCAAATCCCTATAGTAAATCAAGCACATCACCTTCTTCTAAATCCTCAAAACTAAGATTATTTGCTAGGTTCAATATGGTTTCTCGAATTTCAGAAAGAGAAACAACTTCAGGATCATTAGTTTTTATGCATTATGGTCATATTTTTGCAAAAAAAAAAAATTTGTGGCCGTTTAACGAAACATTTTGGGCCGTAAAAAAAGTGCCATAATTAAAGGAGGCCGTTATAGAGAAAAGCCGTATAAAGAGCGGCCGTATAGCGAGGTATGAGTTGTATTGTCAAGTGAAAATTTTGGTCGTGTTTGGGATTTGAACCCGTGTCCCTGTCATATGTTTGCAACTGTCTTACCACGGTGCCACGGAACCTCATGTTGGATGAAATATAATTTTTATTCTTAAAAAAAAACCCAATCATTTAATTTAGTATTTTTATTATTTAATACATCCTACATTGTAAATATTATGTTATATTATTAATAAAATTATTCGCTTAATAGAATAACACATGGAGAAATTTTTCTAAAGAGTTTTTAATATGTGTTATTTTTTTCAAGGTATAGTTACGAAATGAAAGTGTTATTATTGTCAAAATAAATGCGACTTATAAAATAAAGTCCAAGAGCATGACTTTTCATTTTTGAGTTTTGAAATAATGTCAAGATGTGTTCTAAACTCTTGGGTTATTTAACGTAGGTGTTGACATCAAGGTTTATAAATTTATGGATGGGGACCTAAATTGATGGGCTTATTTTGATACATACGACACACGTTCAAATTTGATCTGCATTTTATTTTTTTCTGGTCGATACAAAATAAGATTTAATATTATATATGTATATCATATTTTTAAGTAGCACCCCCCTTTAAAATACACTAATCCCATTGCACCGGTAGCTTTCGAATTGCTGTCGAAAAAATCTTTTTGTTGACGACGCAGTCAATTTTCATCGCACCCATAATACTTGGATTTAGAAATAAACATCGCGCGAAATTTAAATAAATTATTTTGAAATAGTTATTTCTTTGTTATTTTTTTATTTTATTTATTTTTTGTTTTGTTTGGGTTTCATATGAAAGTAATCTATATGTGGCATAACATTTTCGTTTAACAAAAAAATTCTTTGTAAAAAACAATTTTTAGTAATCAAATTTTTGGCAAAATTGTGTCAAAAACCTTTTGTGCCTTACTTTATTTCTCAGAAGGCGCTGGCTTAAAAATCATTAAAAAATAAGGGTACTGAGTATTACCCTTATTTTTTAATGTAAGTAATGTGATCAGTAATGTAAGGACTAAAAAGTCTATCTAAGAAATGTATTAAAAATATTCATATCAACCGGCAAATATATTCTAATGTGTTTAATTAAATATTAGAATAGGGTTTGTAAGCGGGTTGCTTAGTACCCAGGACCGTTACTACTAAGTAGGTATGTTAGCTAATGCCACACTCAATTGCAACTTGACTGTATCAATACTGTCAATTTTATTAACGATATCGTCCAACAATGTTTCAAATTCGGTTCCACAACGTGTAATTATTAATTTTCTTTTCTATGAAGGTGTAACAGCGACTCATATTCATCAGAGACTTCAAAAACAAGTTGAAGAAGAGTATTTATCACTCAGAACCAGGCGTGTACCCAGGGGGACTCACGGGCTTGACTTTTCCCCTCCCCCAACACTCAAAAACTTATTTTTAAGGGATACATTTTTCTGACTTTTGGGGTTTTTTCGCCATAACTCTTTACATATTTATCCAATCAAAAAAATGCATTTAAACAAAAGATTTGTCTTTGTATTCTTAACAATATTTGTAATATAAGTTTTTGCTATTAATTCAATAATTAGGGAGTAATTTAAATTTTTAATTTTTGGGGTTAAAAATTTAAATTACCCCCTTATTATTGACTTAACAGCAAAAATTTATATAACAAATATTATTAAGAATAAGAAGACAAATCTTTTATCTGAATGCATTTTTTTGACTGGATAACTATTTGGAGAGTTATGGCGGAAAAACCGCAAAAATTAAAAATTTAAATGGTTCCCTTATTATTGACTAACAGCAAAACTTATATTACAAATATTGTTAAGAATAAAAAGACAAATCTTTTATCTCAATGCATTTTTTTAATTGGATAAATATTTGGAGAGTTATGGCGGTGAAACCCCAAAAATTAAAAACTTAAAAATTAATATTTCTTTTATTATAAAACTTTTACTAAGACATTTTAAGGTTTTTCGTCTTCTTTTGACCTGTAGTATCACCCATTAAAAAAGGAATAAGAAGACCGTAAACACCTGTATATGTTATATTTTGTCTTGTACCTACGAATTCCGCGCAAAAATAATTTTATTGTAGTGATTGCAAAACGTAACATAAGCCGTTGTAGGAATATTAAAAATTTTGACAATATACTTTTTAAAGATATAAATAAGTTTTAGACTTACAACATGAATTTTGTTTTTTTTTTTTTTTTTTTAAATTAGGTTATATTTCCTCGAAGGCAAAACTATTTTTGGCACTTAAATCCTTTTGTAATATTTCATTTCACACCCCTAATATATTATTATAAACAGTTTTTTTTGTCATAAAAAAGTGAAAGTACTTACCCTTTTGAATAAGTTTATCCACACAACTCGAACGCAAGTGAGAAATGAAATGTTGAGCGTTTACTCTGTTAAGTTCTTTTTAACGAAGAATACCGAAGTAGCCCTACTCTTTGCCATTAAATAATAAACTCTTTTCCTCTCACTCTGACATGTTTAATAAACAATTTAACCATCTCATATTATAATAAACAAAAAGCAAACATGTTTTTTGTTTAACAATTAGATCGCTTATTACAATTAATATTTACGTTTCCTTTCTTTTTATTTTTAGTTTAATAGGTACAATGTATTATTGTAGATGTTACTATTTCCTTGTTTAAGTTTCGCAATTTTGTTGTATTTTACAAAAACTTTTAACGAACAAATATACATGGTGGTTGTAATTATTTTACCCAAAGCGCAACTTTTTTAGGGTTTTGTAGGTATGATTAAAAACCCTTATAACTTCTGTCTGTCTGTTTGGTACAAATAGTGGTTAAATGGCTGGACCTAGAAAGTTGAAATTTGGCATGCTTGTACAACTTTTTGTCCTACATAATGGCGAAAATATAAATAAATATGTGTTCAACGAAAAAATAAATATTTCTTTATAATTTTATTTTGTTTATAACAAAGGAGCAATGATTCACTTAATATTTTCATGGAATAAGTATGCAAAAATAATTTCTTTTAAATAATTCATCAAATAGTTTGGTCGATGATTTAGCAATACTAGCAATTTTTATTGTTACTGTAATGCTAATTATTTGCAAACGTCGTAAACACAAAATATCTATAGCACAATGGTAGCTTAGACCAACTTTGCAACCAGAACCGAGTTGGTGTCAGCCGCTCGTGTGTAAACATCCATAAGATCGGCCTTACTAGAATCGATCCCAAATGTAGCCCGTGCGCAAGCTTCTTCGTCATAAGATCATAAGACCGCCCTCGACTAGTAGGATTCTATAGAATCGACTTCAAATTCTGCTTATTTATTGCGTCGCCCGTGTGCAGTGCACACGCTGAACATAGGCACGCATCGAATCTGTAACGACGAAGAGTTTCCATATTTAGTATGAGTTTTCTTTCCAAATTCATTATTAAACAATAATCTAATCTAACCACGGTAATTATTTATTTCACTTATTTCAATACCTTGAACCCAACAAATGTTGACAGGTTCTATAAAAAATTGATGTGAAGTGTAAATATTCACACATTTCAGGGTTTCGCAGGTATATAATAAGTGAAGGCGGTATGCTGAGTGTGTAGGACAAATTTTACTTTGTAGTAATCACGGTAAAATGAACGATATTTTTAAAATAATTTATCGTCTGTTAATCATATAATTAGACAATATAAAATAAAAAAATTAAATACAACATTTGTCAAAATATAACTAGAATTTTGACAAAATAATTTCAACATAATAAAAATGCAAAAAAAACAAAAAAAATAAAAATCATTCCGTACTCGAAACCCTTCGTTTTCCAACCAGTTTAAGAGCGCGCTAACGCATGTAGCCATCGCACGCTATGAATATGAGTGTCTTACATTGGTATAACTTTTGTACTTTGTGAACCAAAAACCACAAAAAATGCGTTATTTTCCAAAAACATAATCTGATCAGAAATTCCTGTTGTACTATTTCGGTTCACACCAATATACATTACTTAGAATTTTTTTAGATTTTTAGTTTAAACCATCTGGGCTACAGGGTGTGGGACAAAATTTTTTTTGCACATTTTTGGCAAAAATCGCATTAAAATAATTTATTTTGCAAAAATAAAAATTTGATCGTTAATCCACGTACTAAGGGCTTTCATTTGATACCCTACTCAGAATTTAAAAAAAATATTTTTGTTTTCGATGAGCACATATTTGTTTATATTTTTAGGGGGGTATGTTTTTTAGATGTTTTAGTATTTTTCCTATGTGCGGGTCAAAGAGTTGTATAAGCATGCCAAATTTCAACTCTCTAGGTTTAGCCGTTTGGCTACAATTTTTACCGAACAGACAGACAGACAGACAGACAGACAGACAGACAGACAGACAGACGACAAAATGACGGTATAAGGGTTTTTTGGTCATACCTACAAAACCCTAAAAATTGATGTGAAGTGTGAATTTTCACACATTGCAGGGTTTTGCAGGTATTTAATAACTGAACGATGATTATTTGGGATGCCAAAACAAATTTTATGTCAAAATATTTTTTTATGAATTTTAATTCGAATGCCTAATACCATTATTTAAGTTTCTAAATATGTGCAGTATTTTTTTACATAGCAAGGTTCATTAAGATTTTGAAAATTGCGCCTATGGCTTCTATTGGTTGTTTAAATCATTAGCCCCGCCCTCTGATTTCGTATACATCAAACATAGCATTAAATTATAATTTCAACACTTCCCACTGGTTATTAAATTTACGCTTTTAAAAATTAAATGCAACATTTACAAAATATAACTAGAATTTTGACAAAATAATTTAAACAAAAGAAAACTGCAAAAAAAAAGCAAAAAATTAAAAACTGACAGGATTCGAACTCTAGTTCGCAAGTTACCTGTTTAGCAAATTGGAAAACCAATGACGAAACGCACATCGCTATGATCACTGGCTTATCTACTGGGTAACATAGCGAATAAAATATTTAACATATTTTGGTTAAAAACACAAAAAATGCATTATTTTCCGAAAACATAATCTGATCCTGTTGTACTATTCCGGTTCACACCAATGTACATTACTTCGAATTTTTTCAGATTTTTAGTTTAAACCATCTGGGCTACAGGGTGTGGGACAAAATTTTTTTTGCACAATTTTGGCAAAAATCGCGTCAAAATAATTTATTTTGAAAAAGTAACATTTTGATCGTTAATCCACGTACTAAGGGCTTTCATTTGATACCCTACTCAGAATTTAAAAAAAAATTTTTTCGATGAGCACATATTTGTTTATATTTTTAGGGGATATGTTTTTTAGATGTTTTAGTATTTTTCCTATGTGCGGGTCAAAAAGTTGTATAAGCATGCCAAATTTCAACTCTCTAGGTTTAGCCGTTTGGCTACAATTTTTACCGAACAGACAGACAGACAAACAGACAGACGACAAAATGACGGTATAAGGGTTTTTTGGTTATACCTACAAAACCCTAAAAACTACCGCTGTATCACTGGATATTTAACCTTATCGAACATATCTGGGGGATAACCAAGCAGTTTTATAATAAAATAACAAAGTTTAAATATGTGGACCGAAGCACTGCAGCAAGTTACGTCAGATACGTGGAACAGTACCGTACAACATACGAACAAAATTATTAAAGAATGGTGGGACCGAGAAGTGCTATTTGATAATAATGATGTTACACCAGTGTTTCTCAACCTTTTCTGGCATAAGACCCCCCCAAAATAACTTAAATATTGTCTGCGGCCCCCCTATATATATATATATATATATATATATAATTATTTTATTTATTGTACCAATACAACAAATATTTTTAAGAGAAGGTTCTAACTTATAAATTGTTGTTGCTATACCAATATAATTCAATATTCATTTAGTCAATAATCGGGATTTATGAAAATGATTTAAAAAATAGTTTTGTTTCTCTAGTTTCTCTAGTCCATAGAAGCACATTCTACATAACAATGACTTACATTATAAAATTAACAAAAATTTCTACAAATACCTTTCCAGTCGCTCCAATTTTGGTCTGCATGAAGTCCAAACACTAAAGTCCACACTATAACACACTATTTCAAGTATTTTCTGCACTTTTATCACTTAAAAATAACTAAAAACGTCAGAAAAAAATGAAGACGCCACTTGCAAAAATCACGTATCACTACATATCAAGATGGTTAATCCTGATAAAGCTCATTAAGGAATATAGTCATTAACAATTAATAAATAAGGAACAGAATTGCTTAAAATAATTCTTTATGAGAATAAATACATATATTAATATTTTATCAATAGTATACAGGTGGTTGAAATTGAACTACCGGGCCCAATACACTATTTTTTTATTATTGAAGATGAGGTATAACGTTAAATTTGGAAGTTTGTTACTTTGTATCTTTATATAAATAGTTATACATTTTGATTGAGGATTTATTAAAATTTCAGAGCTATAGCGTTGGAGACACGGCCTATATGGTAAAATGGGAAGACAGAGGTGATAATAGGATGACTTTTGGGCTATCAATGATAATTCTGAGATCTCAGAAAGGGATGAAAATTACTATTGGAAGTATAATGGAGTTATCTTTCGAGAATTTTATATAGGTTAATTTTTTTATTTACGGGTTCATTTGGAGGGCTAAGGTGTCCCCGCCCCCAGGCATTATGACCTTAAGGCCCGGTCTTTCCACCTTCTTTTAAACCACTAGGTAACTATCCGACAGATAATGTTATCTGGAACTTTATCTTCTGAATAAATGTCATTACCAAGCAGTGAATTCAATACATCAGTCTCATTATCCGTTAGATAACTTTCCGATAGATACATTTGTATTGAAAGACGGAATGACATTTATTCAGCACAGAAAGTATCATATAACCTTATCTGTCAGATAGTTACCTGGAGCAGTGTTGCCCAACCGCCGGTCCTGTATATATATATATATATATATATATAGAGAGAGAGAGATAGAGAGGGGGGAGCGAGGGAGGGATCTCAAGGTGTATCAAGATAGAGGAAACACGATTTTTCTCGAAAAGACGATGTGTGAGCAAGTTGGGAAAAAAATTTGGTGACCAGAGTTTACCCAAATAATTGGATGGTAGTATTTAAATTTTCGGAATAAACCGGAAGTACAGGATATCAAGGAAAACTTCGATTTTTTATATAGGAACGTATGGCGTGTTGGGTATAATTGGATAAAACTTTTGAAAAAAACAACTTTACTAAACATGTTTTTAATATCTGTTACGATTACCTATAATGGCTTGCAAGTATTTTTATTTACAAGTGTTCCATTGTTCCAAGTTGCTTTCTATTTTGAACACTTTCGCATCCTTACTCGTTAGCTAACAGTAGCTCGGAGCATAACAAAAATATTGCAAGTTCAAGTCGTACCTATTTGAAAGTACTTGAAGTACCTCTAACGCGAACCGTTTTAATTAGTTTAAATTAGTTGTCAAAATAAGTATAATTTATTTTATTTAAGTTTAAAAGGTATATTTTAATGAATATAAATGTCATATATTTATGAATATATCTTGCAAAATTGAGCGTTTTTCTATTATAATTTCATGCTTCGATTTTATATGCAAAATCCGGGGGGGGCCGCGCCCCCCCCGGTTGAGAAACGCTGTGTTACACCATTGTTTGTAAATGCTGACAGTAGTTCAGATGATGAATTCTCAGATAGTTAAGACTTTTTTCTCTATAATTCACATATATTATATACAATAATGTAATAAAATGGAGCTATAGTGTTAATATTTATATAAGTATTTGTATGTAATAATCAAAGACCCGGTAAAAATGTTTTTAATTGGTTTCTTAATTATAATCTTTAACTCATAGCCGTGCCTGTAGATTTAATTTAGAAAATCCATTATAAATTTAATGGCACGCTCATGATACCAATTAAAAATATGTTTTTCCCTGTCTTTGGTTATAATAAAGTAAATAAAATATTTACATATGTCTTTATTTCTACCAAAATTGTCCAAAACCATAGCTTAATAAATTGAATTTATTTTAATCAAATTAAATTTGAAAACAATATTTAGTTACATATTATTTAGTTTAAAAAAGTCGCACTTACTTCACACGATGTAACAAACGATTGCATTGTTCCAGACAATAGTCGTTTGTTACGTAGTGTGACGTAATTGCGTAGATTCGCCGACGCTAGTATATCAATTCTGTACGGCGGGTTGCCGATCACGGCGTACAAATATTACATTCCTTAAATGGATATCATGTAACCGTACTAAATTTGACGTCACATTTTTTTGGTGACGTTTCAAGTGAGGCAACTGCACTGTTTCGCCTGTTTACCTATATTTATCTACATGCGACTTATTGAACATGTTTGGATTTTTCTATCTTTATTTCTTATTGGCAGACGTCAAAACTTGAAATATAAATATTTCAATATTCTTCGTTTACGTCCATCTACTTGTGATTGGAAACCGTAGCATGCATTTTCTTATTACTTTTATTTTCACGTAGACGTAGGATTCTGCGTCTACGTTTATTGGAAATTATCCTTTATACATTTGCTACATTTCATCCAACACAGCTGAATACTGTGTTTTATTTTGATACTGTTCCTGGAAGCGGCATAGAAAAGCGAAATTTAAAGTAATTGAATGCATGTAGAATACTTATTTTAAGGAAACATCTAGCTTTTATATAAGGCATATAGTCATAAGCTAATTTTCTAAATACATAGCTTGTTACGTATATGTCAAACTGTTCTCATTGATACCAATATAACATTAGCGGATTTCCCTTCCCGTTTATTTGCATATTTCAATTATTTTCCTGTTAAAATATAAATCAATTTCTCCCCATATCTGTTCTATAATTACGTAAATTATTATACAGAATTATGATACTGAGAACTGTTTAAGTATTGCTATTTTTTTTATTACTTGCAAGTACTGTGATCATTTGTCCTTTATTATAGAAAACAGTTCTTTATTTTAAAAAACCCACTTTTACCTTTATTATTTATTTTGTTATTTACTAATCTTTGTTAATCCTTTGAGTGGGCTGACCAGACATACTCTTTTTTAGAGTATTATACTCTTTTCTAAGTAATATCCTCTTTACTCTTACTTTTTATAAAAGAACTCTCAATATACAGTCAACGCTCACTTAACGTACTTAATGCATTCCCACTGTGTTGCACGTTATGCGATTTGTACGTTAATCGGGTGGTGTATTTCCATATAAATGTACATGATTACGATTTTTTGGTACTCACATTGCTTCTCCATGTCCGTACGAACGTACACTTTGTCCGCACGAACGAACAATCGCCGCTTTGTGAATGAGCCTTCGCCGGGAATTTTTTGAAATATTAGAGAAATAGAGGTTGAAAATCTTGTAGAATTAATAGATAAAGCCCTCCCCCCCAAACCTGTTCTGCCCACCCCCCTCCCCTCCAGAATTGTTTGGAGAAAAATGTATTTTAGAAGTGAGAACTTTTTTTTTAGGTCATCACTTGTATTTGCTTATTATTAAATATTTACTTAATAAATTATATTAATTTAACATCTGGCAGTCTTCAGATGATAATATTCTTTGTTTTCTAAAATTTTAATAGTAATTGGTTTGTCTGTAACAGCACGAGATAAAATAAAATAACACAAATGTGCATAACTAAATAATTTCACCAGATTATGTATTAGAAATATAATTAACCAAATTATTATATAAACATATGGTTACATTTAGATAATAATAATAAATGAGACTTGTTCTATACGCCTTTGATATTATGTAATTGTCATTGGTTAACAAGTATTTATTATAACCAGTCATCCGTCGATGGTTAAGCATTTCCTGGTTATAGTGAGCGGTTAAATCTTAAAAAAAAATCCTAACCTAGTTTCGTAAGTAGAACATGTACATCGTTTTATTTGTTTAAATTATGAGTTATTAGTCTACGTAAAACACAAGAATTAACAAAAAGGAAAAGTTTTTAAACGCGGTTTGAATTATTAGACATGTTCTTTGAAAGTGTGCGTTGTAAGTGGTATAATTTTCCCTTTTTTTTGTACTATTTTACCGTAATATGTCTCTTTTATTAGACAATTAGGAAGTATTGTTTAACTAATAAGTTCTAAGAACATAACTATAAAACTTACAATTACGATTGCAGCAATCATGTAATTTTTCGGTTGGTATCACTGTACATTATCATGACTCATCGCTTACAATACAGTAAGATCTACTGCCGGCGACCGGTTTTTTTACCGGACCGTTGGGTTCAAAATATGTCGGAAAAATGTCAATTGAGAACTGACAATAACTGAAGTGACGCCTAGTGGAATATTTTGGAACGTAACGGAATAGGATTTTGTTGGATGTGGCTCATTTAACTGCATTGTTTGTATGTGTTAGTCAAGTTTGTTAAAAAACCGACCGAGGAATATTTCCGTGATGACAAGTTCAAAACAGCTCGAGGGATATTTTTTGTAATGTCAAGTTTGTTGAAAGTGCGACGTTCAGTATAAATCATATGCTTTTCACGTAATGTCATGTTTGCGAGAAAACACCGCTCGAGCGGATTTTTTGGTCGAAACTCGCCAAAAATTTAACAGTGTTCCCAGGCCGGGTGACTTTCGGAATGGCGGCAACCGACCCATACGCTCGCCGGTAACTCCGGAAACGTCGGTGAAATTTGACTACATCACTTTTGACCGCCGGAAGTGCAGAAAACTTTAATAAAATGTCTTTAAAATCGCAACAGAAAATTAACTGCAATGTGAATTGTTGTGTATCAAATGGCAAATGTCAAAAATATCCTATTCCAATCGCCATTTTGTAAACGACAACAGCGCCTCTATAGGTAATGTTTATTCTCAATAGTGAGTCTTTGAAGACTGGTGCAAAATCTAGTTCAAAATATATCCGTAAATGTCGCTAGTGACTCTTTAAAAATTGGTGTGAAAATTTAGTTCATAATATTTCCGACAGATATCCGCGAGTCTTCAAAATTGGCGCAAAAAATTAGTTCAAAAAATTTCCAAAACGAAAAGGAGCTTTAGAAAAAACTACTTTTTTTTACTGGGCGGCACCTCAGACAAAATTAAAAAAATATATATATGTGGGGGGGAGGCTAATCTAATTTTGCACCGAAGCACCAGGTACCGTTGAGCCGGCCCTGGCCATGTCTAATTTTCATCTTTTTTAAATAAATAGGCGTTCAGAGACCATGTCGAGACGCGTCCTTTTCAAGGTACAAACTTTGGTCAGGAACGAATTAAATTCGTAAATCGAAGTACTACTGTATTTCTATAATTCATAAGTAGATCACATATCTAATTAGCTGGCGAACAACTTAAATATAAGACAAGTTTTTTGGACAGATTATATGATGGTGTATTACCATGAACGATCAAAAGAGAGCCATCGCTGACTGATGTTGGTTTTTATCGTTGATTGTAGTTGTATGTAAAAAGTTGTAACCCTGAAAGTAAGTTACATGTATCTTGAGTGGCCGAGTAACCTGGGTTCGATAATGTGTTATTCAATACATTACGTAACGGCACAATGGGCAGCATGAGACATCACAGGTGAAAGTGCCCAGCTGTTACTCAACACTGTATCCGCAAAACTCACTGTCTATAGCAAGTGCCGTTGTTTACTTCTTATAAAATACTCTTATACTTATTGTATACTTAGATAAAAAGGTCTCAAATTTTATGGAGTAGAAATTTAGAAAATTACTTCAGGAGGGGTTGAGTGAGAAATTCAGAAATGTTAAAGAATGGTTCTTAACAACCTGTAGAAGAATCCCCCTTAAATGAATATAAAAAACAACTTAACAAAACCTTAAATCTATGAAATTTATTAATAGACAAAAAAAACAAAGATTGCGATTAATACCAAGAAATCCACACATCTCCAGACTATATTGTTTACCAAAAATACATAAACCTGGAAACACATATAGGCCTATAGGGGAAACTTCCTAAGCGCCCGGACATCTGGTGGCAATTTGCGGAAGATACGAAAGTGATATTGTTTTGTTTTGTTCAATGGAGAAATACGTGATTTTTTTTTTGTTTGTTTCTTATTTTTGTCAATCATGGAAAAAACAATCAATTTTGTTGTGTGCTGCAATGTAAATCGTGATAAGGAAGAATCCTTTTTAAACATTTCATAATTTACCTAAATCGAAAAAAATATCAATTGAAACGACGTTTGGAGGCAGAGAGAAAGTGGATCGTAGGTTTTTATGGACCCAAAAACTAAAAATGGCCAAAAATCCAAGCTAATGCATGCATGTTTGCTCGTTGCATTTTATGGAAAGTGATTTTTTACGTCCAAGAAAAGACTGAAAAAAATCATTTATCCCACCCAAAATTTGCCTAAATCATCAGTTGATATATTATAAGGCCCTTCTACTTTTTCAGGCAGAGATATTAATTTTTACTAATATATTTACCATATTTTTGGTGCTATTATATTAACAGACAGTCAAAAAGAATTAAAAATACAATGAAAAACTAAAAATTTCCTTGAAATTTCTTTAGAATAGTATATTATTACATATCTTGTAAATCGTAGATTACCTTTAAATTAAAAAAAAGCTCGGAAAACAGACAAAATACAATTCGTGTTTATTTTCACCATGTAAACAAATACTCGTTAAAGGCAGAAGGGAAAAAATTAAAAAATCACTTGAGGATGGAGAGTATAAATTTCAAATGGGGTGTTTAAAAAGAAATCTCGGGCCGGATCCGATCTTGGACTCATGTTGGGCACCACTGGTGTAGGGTATTAAGCCTGGTTTATAATAGATATGTTATGGAACATAAGCATAAAAATTACATTACACGAGAAATGTTGATTACGAAGTTTGTCAGGGCGGAAAATTAGGACCTCTCTTCTTCATCGTTTTTATTAACGACCTTTCGAATATCTTTTTCGATAATTCCGCGGATGTAATACTTTATGCGGACGATACCACAATATTAACAAGTCATTCATCAGCAAAAGAGTTACTCGACATTTCGGAATCTGCCCTAGGGAAAGTAAAAAACTGGTTTACTACAAACAAATTGACTCTTAATGCCAGCAAGACCCAGCAAATTATCTTTTCCCTAAACCGCAACACCAACGAAATTCGTCGTTCCGTAATCAAATAGTTGTTTACGTTTATTCAATCCGCAAGATTGCTCAAACTGATCTGGTGACGTCTTAAGATTAGTAGGATTGCTAGGATTTTGTTAACATTTTCGTAAGCAATATTTGTTTGAAGTTAAGTAGTGACGCCTGGTGACTGTGGCGCTAACTGCAACTGTCAAATTTCTGTCGCTGATTAAAACTGTTACCGCATTTTGTTTTATAAATACGAGTTTATTACTAATAATAGAATTCTATCACAAATGGCACTTATTTCGTACATTTTGAACATATTCCAGATCATTGGATTGCTCCGGCGGTTCAATCGGATTGACTAAAAATAAGCTAATGTGTACGCTCCGACTGACTTTACGAACGGATCGGGAGCACTCGGATTAATCTGACTGACTAAACGTCTTAAGAGCTTTCTTTTGATATATTAAGAAATTTTTTAATTTATTTAATAAAACTATGTAACATAAAACCATTTTTAAACATATTTATTTGGTCACACTTTCAAAATCCTAAAAAATTAAATTAAATATATTGATTGTAAATTTTTTTATTATTTTTTATGAGTAAGTTTAACATTTTTATCACAAATGCAAGAACACTTTGGTATACAAAATAAATGAGACAATAAATTAATGTAACATAGTATAAATCATCTATAAAAACTTAGTAAAATAAATATAAAAATAATAGTACTTAAAATTAATCGAAGTCATCATTAAAATCCATATTTTTCACTAAACACTCATCAATATGTTCAGTCATTTTAGTTTCAGCAATAAGAGACATACAAATGGGACAATTAAACTTATTCTCTTCATTACTAAAATCACCTTCTTCATCTTCAAATTCTTCTAAGATACTTCCATCAAATGCAGTCCCATTACAAGTTTCTAAATGCTCATTTAGATCAGTTTTCAATATATCTTTCTCGCAAACAAGACACGCTGTTGAGGTATTAGAATTTATGTTATATTTCTTGTCGATCTCATCGTAAAGTTTATGCAAACACTTTTCAACGTGTACAGGATAAAGATCAGATGAAACAAAAGTGTTACAGATTTCACAAAGAGTTAAATTATCTTTTTTATCAACTTTAGAACCTCGTACGTTGGAAGTAGATGCAGTAGTATCAGAATACTGATTAGTTTTACTAGAACTAGCTGTATTTGACAATATAGGGTACGCATCTTTCGTATTTCGAGAAGAACCTGGTACATTTGAACTTGTAGAATTTCGATCTTTAGATTTGCGAGATGAACCTGTGTTAGAACTAGTACTCGATGATACAGGAAATGATTCTTTTGTGTTCTTTCGGGATGAACCTGATGTTTTTGAAGTTATAGAATCAGAGTCTTTTTTTGCCTTAAAATTACCTTCATTATTAGATGACCCTTGATTGTGTTTGTTCAAACACCTATCAAGATGCTCATTAATATCTTTTTCATCAACAAAATCATCACATGACGGACATTGGTGTAAATTTATTCCTTTTTGTTCCGTCGGTTTGTTGTTTTCTAATAAACAATTATCTAAATGTTCATTTAATTTTGAATTTGCAACTTCTTTATCACAAACAGGACATTTCACATTGTTTTCAATTAATATAACACCATTTTCAGTTTTCATTTTCTTCGGACTGCTTGAATTATCTGAACTTTTTCGTTTATTTGTGTCATCAAATTTGTTTACCCATTTATTACGTACGTTTTCAATTAACGATACCCCACTTTCAGTTTTCGGTTTCTTAGAACGGCTTGAATTATCTGAACTTTTCTGTTTATTTGTATCTTCAAATTTGGTTACCCATTTATTACGTACAACTGAATAATCTATAGGTGAATCATCGGTTTTTTTAACAGGTGTCGCTGGTTTAATGATATTGCTATTATTATCAATATCATTTATCGTTACGATGTTGCTTTTAGGTTTAATAATAGTTTCCGATTTGTTTTTCTGAGATTTGTCAGTTTTCGGGTTTAAAACTACTGTACCATTCTTATTTGCTGTGCCAAGAACTCCATTTTTAATACTGCTTATTGTTTTTATATTATCTGTTTTTGTTACTTTACCTTTGTCGCCTAAAACTTTAACATATTTTGTAATATCGCCAGCGTTTTTATTTTTATTTTCTTTGTTTTTACCGGTATCTTTATTTTTAGTCCGATTTTTATCAGGTTCACTTATTTTAGTAAACGTTCCTCCACACGTTGCTCTATGATCATCCCACCATCTATCATAGCGTCCAGGTGCACGATTAATAGAACGACGCACAAATCCAAAGTAAGGTCTACGATTTTGACATGGTCCATCACAACGCCATACATGTTGTTGATATAAACGTACTTCATCATGAAAATCATGGTAAACTGTTATGTTTGTTCCTGCTTCTTTGTTAATACGATACATATGTTTATGAAATTCTGGTCCATGACCATCTCGATCTTTATTATTGTGTGTAACGAATAAAAATGCATGTATCATCTCGTGTAAGAGTGTTTCGACTAAGTCTTTCCGAGGTCTTAGTTTAAGTAATGGTTCACTGAGACTTATCTTACATTCTCCACCTCTGCCTTCGTAAGAACATACACCAGCACAGACTGTCATTCGTTTACTCCAGTTTACGGCAACTGCTAAGAGCTTATTCCAAAAGAATCGTTGGTTGAAAGCCATGAATAGTACGTGCACATTTGGTGTTGGATCTACTAATTCCCATGATGGATCTATTAAAGATCTTGATGTGTTGTGATTTTGTTGGTTTTTATTTTTTTTATCTTCATATACTAAATTTTTTGGAGGTTTATGGACGCTGTATTCCATATCAAATTGTTTTTGTAATAGCATTGCCATTTGTTTGTCACCATCCATGATTACGGCTAAAAAAGAATTATAATGTATTACTAGAAATGAAAAACTCCCATTTATATATAAAAATTACCTTTTTTGTAGAGAAAAATAATAAATACTGATTTTGATAACCTCCTTATCCGAGAGCTGGTGGAGCTAACCCAAAAAATGACATTTTGCGCTATGTTGTCAAATGTTGCAAAAAGCCAGTGCTTTTAAAACTTCCGCACTGTGTGACAATAAATTTTCATTATACTTACTTTACAAACTTTTGTTCTATTTTGATGATCCTTTTACACATTGTTCATTTATTTTTTTCAAAAAAAAATATGGTCTGCAATCCAAATTGAAAATTGACTGCCGTGGTGTTGGGATCTTAAATTTATTCTATTGAGAACTAAACTAAACTAAAACTAATTTTATTTCTTGAGGCAATGAACATAATGCACTTGTTTGCAAACAGAATCCATATATTGTAAATTCAGATGACCGACACTCAGATATACCATATAAAATTACGTGCCCGGCATTTAACACCTGCTCAACTATAAATTACACTTTAATAAATCTACTGAAATTAAACTTTAAATACTGTAATTTGATGCCCACATTCTGTTACATGTGTAGCGTTTAAAAATTAAAAAATTTCGCAAATATTGACTCGCATTTTCATAAAATAAAAATTTACTTTGCTTAAATTAACCTGTTCGGTATTAGCATATTGACAGCTGTACTAGTACTAGAGTGCTGTAGAGTAAAGAGTACTAGAGACAACAGCCATATTGCTTTGGTGCACAGCGCCGCCACCGGTAATGTCATTTCTCAATAAAATATTAGCATTGATTTGGCGCGTCGTATAAATTTATTAACAATTAATACTATTAATAAATTTCGATGTTAATTGGATATCGAATAGCTTCAAATTTTCAACATCAATTGTAGCTCGATATTCGCCAAAATGGCGAGAAATCACTAAATGTTGTACTTTGGACGACTACCTTCTCAAGTATACCGACACCTCAATTAGTGAAAAATAAATCTTTATTTAAGTATGAGGTGTTTCATTTTGTAATATGTAACTAGACCTGTTGATTTTGGTCACTTTTGTAGTGTAAACGGACTTTGACGTATCCATGTGAACCAATGCAATGATAATATTATAAATGTATTGTAAATATACAACAAGTAGTATAGCTATGCTCGTTCTGCCTCACTTCAAGGTCATATCTACATACGAACCCATGTTCACACCCTACCGAGGAGGGTTGCAACCCTAATTTCGCACATCACCCCAATTAAAACCTATTAAAGCTAGATACAGATGTCAAAGATCAAAGCCCGATCCTAGACTCCACGTGTGTTTTATTTTTGGATTCGTCTCGCTACGGTAAGTTCCTTAATACCACATTTAGATGTCAAAAAGGATCCATAAGTAGAAAATAGAATCAGACAATAAATCAGAGTTCGAATGTAGTTCACGGGAGTTCGAATGTAGATATGACCTTGAAGTGAGGCGAAACGTGTATAGCTATACTACTACAACATAAAAAATGAACTTTCTCTGTTAGTTACATATTCCAAAATGAAACATACATTACATTTATTACACTTATAAAATACAATAAAAAATATATTTAAAATTAAATTTATACAACCTGACGTTAAAAATCTTTGTACAGGTATTAAGTTTGCCACCTAATTCTAATACATAGTACTTCCAATTATTCTATTGCAGTCTTGAAGCACTATGAAGTTAGTACAACGAATATACTAGAATACTAAAATATAATAAAGTTTATAAAATAATGACATTTATATTATATAACTCTGAAATGTCATTAAAATCTTAAAAATATTTGTAAATTACACAAAAATATGTTATTGTTTTCACATTTATATCCATATAATATTTAGGTACTTCGAGAATTATTTGCATCATCGTTTGGAATTTCCGCATTATAAAGGTATCCGGTGCAGTACGATTTGAGACGGTAAAACAATTTTCGAATGTTGTTTGTTACGACAGTAGAATTACGAACATCTTCCAACTCCTAAAAATAGAGAAAAATACTATCAATCCTTTTCCCAAAACGTGGTCAGACTTGAAGTGGTCGAAGAGTATAACTTTTTACCGTCTATATACCGGTCTATTCTGTATCTTTTGTGGTTAAAAAGATTTGGTTAACATAGAGACTGAACGAGGACGAGTTGTTATGAAGCCAACTATACCACACTCAGAATTTATTCTTTAGTTGATTTAAAAATACTTACATCTATTAAGTCTTCACATTTGGCTAAAAGCGTCTCCAAAAAGTCTTCGTCACAAGTAACCAAGTCCAACAATAGCAATGTCTTTGCGTACAAAGCATTAGCTTTCATATCATAAATATCAGATTCAATAGCAAGACACAAAGTTTCCGCAACATTCTGATGAATCTCGACAGTCTAAAAAATTTAATTTAATATTGTTATGAAACATTTATTACTTTGTATATTAATTATAACTTGCCCCAATTATTTTCGGTTCTGTTAGATGGACAAGAAACTTTGCTACTTTTTCTCCATTAACCCTACGCAATGGACTGGTGGGCGGGGCATTACCTAGTACCCGTAATGTCGGTATAAATGTACCCTGTAATTGTCGAACAATATGAGGTTCTCGATTGCAGTTTATTAAAAATACTCCCAGATGTTGATGTAACTTTATATCTCTCTCTGAAATTTTAACAATGATAATAATGATCTAAAAAAAAAAAAAATCCGGCGGGGTTATGTTAGAAACCAGTCTTTTAACGTAGGACTACGTATAGAGCAGTCAGCGAATCAGTGCAGTTGCGTCACTGGAAACAATGTTTTTGTGACATCATGTTTAGTAAGTCTACACAGCAACCATTTAACGAATGTTATATTCGTACGCTGTCACTTGTATCGTAATGAAATGAAAATATAAGAATAAGAATAGAATAGAAACAAATAAACTATTCTAATAGGTTAAATAGTCCTAAAAAGGGCTGATGTGATCCAAAAATATGATTAAAGAAAAGAAAATAGAAATACGTTGAATTTAACCTAAAAAGCTGTGCTACACACAATATCAAATGGAAATCTAAAAGATATCTATAAGAAAATATATAACTAAACACAAAACTGCTAAATAAACAACAAACTAAATAAAAAAGGTTTTTAGAAATTACTATAAGTTAGATATGTGAACACAAGTATCAAAACACATCAGAGCGTATTATAAAATGTTAAATGTAAACATCGTTTTATTTAGCGATACCAATACAAATGTCCCTATATTAGATAAACACTTTTAAAATTTGTAAATCTTCAAAATGACTATCGAACACAAACTAAATATGACTTCAAAAGGTATGTTTTAGTAAAATAAAAGAATGAAGAGCAATATTAGTCTATAATTCACATTCAAAAAAATCGTTTTAGTTATTTTTTCCTCACTAAGTTTGTCATTGAAGTTATGACGCAAAATGACCAACTGCGTTGATTAAACGACTGACCTATATTTATGTAAAATAATACCTCACCACAAAATTTAATATTTTTAATAGATCACGTGGTCCGCATGACGTTATTTCATGTGTTGGAGGTATCACAAACTATGGTCACGTAGTCCTACGTTAAAATACGAAAAAATTACCTGTAGCAGGATTAAACCATTTTAAAACAAGTCTTGATAAAAGAGTAGTGGACGCTATTTGGGCAGAACCTAGAATTTTTATGATCCCAATTACAGCTGCTTCCCTTATTTTTAATCTCTAAAAACATACAGAAACACTGAAATACGAAAAATGATTAAAAATTAAAGAGCGCAATAGGAACAAGAACGCCTGCGTGAAAACGACATTTCCGGTTTATTAATAAATTTGCTTATTCTAAATCTAGAAAATATAACTTTTAAATTGCATTTTTGTTTTAATAATTAAAATTATCTGGATTATACAGTGTTGAAAACCTTACCTTATCGTCCATCATCGAGACTAGAATTTGGATGACTTCTATGAAAGTAGCTTGAGGAAGTTTCCCTGGAGGTAATACAACCTTATTTTTTCTCTCACCAGGTTTTCTGGTATCTGTAGGAAATATATCAGGTCCAAATAGCATTATTATATCTACAATACCGTTTATTGCGGAGACCAAAATACAATCTGCTTGGGTAAACGATTTTTCTCGATAAGCCAATAACTGTAAAACAAAAATATTAGGTGCGCCGGAAAGTATTTTCATTTATTTGGTATTATTAAAATAGAAACAAATCGAAAGAAAAAAATGTACTTTATTGAGTAAAATAGTTACCATTGTAATCTATAACACTTATTAGGAAGAGAAAATATTTCAATTTATAAAATTCCTGCTTTTTTGAAGGAAAAAAATTGCTCAAGGCTCATTTTAACATGGTTCATATCTCTGAGTGTCTTGTCAGTATTGAAATGGTTTAACAGTTACATGCTGAACAGAGAACAAAAGGTGAAATGGAATGGTGTGCTTGGTGAGAAATTAGAAAACTGTATAGGAGTGCCACAGGGAAGTGGTTGGGACCACTGCTATTTATTGTATACCTCAATGATATCACAAAAGTATTAAAAAAAAATTTATGTGAAGTGTGAATCTTCACACATTTCTGGGTTTTGCAGGTATTTAGTAACTGAATGATGATTATTTGGGATGCCAAAACAAATTTTATGTCAAAATATTTTTTTATGAATTTTAATTCGAATGCCTAATACCATTATTTAAGTTTCTAAATATGTACAGTATTTTATTTATACAGCAAGGTTCAGTAAGAATTTTAAAATTGCGCCTATGGCTTCCATTGGTTGCTTATATCATAAGTCCCGCCCTCTGATTTCGTCAAACATAATTAAATTATAATTTCAACACTTCCCACTGGTTATTAAATTTACGCTTTTAAAAAATAAATGCAACATTTATCAAAATATAACTAGAATTTTGACAAAATAATTTAAACAAAATAGAAATGCAAAAAAAAAACAGAAAAAAATAAAATTAACAGGATTCGAACCCTGCAACGTTCGCACTGCAATTTACAAAGTGCGTTACGAAACCATCTGAGCTACCAGAGTTTCTTATCTGAAGTGTTACATAGCGAATTAAATATTTAACATATTTTAGTTAAAAACACAAAAAATGCGTTATTTTCCGAAAACATAATCTGATCAAAAATTCCTGTTGTACTATTCCGGTTCACACCAATGTACATTACTTAGAATTTTTTCAGATTTTTAGTTTAAACCATCTGGGCTACAGGGTGTGGGACAAAAATTTTTTTGCACAATTTTCGCAAAAATCGCATCAAAATAATTTATTTTGCAAAAATAAAATTTTGATCGTTAATCCACGTACTAAGGGCTTTCATTTGATACCCTACTCAGAATTTTAAAAAAATATTTTTTTTTTTGATGAGCACATTTTTGTTTATATTTTTAGGGGGATATGTTTTTTAGATGTTTTAGTATTTTTCCTATGTGTGGGTCAAAGAGTTGTATAAGCATGCCAAATTTCAACTCTCTAGGTTTAGCCGTTTGGCTACAATTTTTACCGAACAGACAGACAGACAGACAGACAGACAGACAGACAGACAGACAGACAGACAGACGACAAAATGACGGTATAAGGGTTTTTTGGTCATACCTACAAAACCCTAAAAAGTGTAAAATAAATATGTTCGCGGATGATACTTATATTATATATATATAAGTTGAAGGAGATAGTTATAGAAGTGGATTAAATGAACTAAAAATAATGAATGAATATTTTGAAATGAACAGACTGCAACTTAACTTAGATAAATGTAAATATATGATATTCTGTAAAAATAGTGAGTACGATTTAGATATAAAAGACAATATGGTAGAAAGAGTAGCAGTTAATAATTGTGTTAGATTTGGTTGATCAATATAAATACTTAGGAGTCATACTAGATAGGAAGTTGAAATTTAAAGAGAACATGCAATACGTAATTAAGAAAGTAGTTAAGTTGAATTTAAACTATTAACATTTATTTATAAAGTACTGAAAAATATGGTACCTGATTATCTTATTAGAATTAAACAAAATAAAGATGTACATGTGTACAACACAAGAAATAAGGAAGATTTTTCCCTAGCTTGTGTTAGAAAGGATGCAACTAAGAGCAGTATTTTTTCTAAAGGTTTGAGTTTGTATAACCAACTTCCTAAGGAAATTAAAGATATTGAAAGATACAAATTATTTGAGTGTATAGTACGTGAAAATATTTTGAAAAAGTAGTTTTGTTGATTTTAATACTTATTATATGTAGTTTATTTTTAGTTTAAATGCTATTTTAATTTATATTTTTGATTGGCCAATGTTCTATTAAAAAACTATTTAACACGTTCGCGGACAGTTTTGTACAATGAGATGTACCCAAAATGTCACTTTTTTTAGATTTTTGTTTATAATAGGACATTTACTGTGTTTGGTATGTTCCTGATGGAGGACAGTTTATACTAGTTTTCATATACTTAAATGGAATTAAAACCTGCCCCAGTCGTCATTTGTATATTTGAATAAAAAAGTAGGACGGTTTAGACCGTCATGACCTGGAGCTAGGAAAAATATTCGACGGCTATAGCCGTACTGTCCGCGAACGTGTTGATTAGATAGTAGAGGCCCTGAAATGGAGCCTTGCGGTACACCACAGTTAACATACAATGTATCTGATTATGTATAAAATGTATACAATACTTACAGCACCTCCAATGAGACTTATACTATTCCTAGCACCTTCTTCATCAAAATAACTGCATAAAGCATAACATTTCATAATTTTAGCTTGAATCGTTGGAACTTTTATTGTTATAATATCTTGTAATAGATCATTACGTAGCGTTCTCAAAGCATTGTTTAATTTATGAACTTGAGGAGACTGTAATAATTCTATAACGATATTAACACACTTCAGTACAGTCTCAGGATCGTTCTTCCTCACACATTGTTGCTCTTCTGTTGTTTGTGTTATGTCTAGAGCAGTTATTTCATTACGAAGTTCAATAATATCCGACTTTATTGTTTCGGCAAGTTCGAAATTTTCTTCGTTAATTGCATTACGTTGATCATCTTGAAGTTTATGGATACGATAACGTAAATCTGTTGTCTAAAAATAATAATTAAATATAGTAAAACCACGATTTAACAATGATTTCAACATAGAAGCAAAAAAAAAGAATAACTTGATGTACCTTTTTTTCATATTCCTCATATTTCTTTGGATCAAATTCTGGTTCCAAAGGTGTTCTTATATCGGACAATAACTCACATATAAAATCTATTCTACGATCAACAACAGGTATTGTACGATTTAGAAAAACAAATATTTTAGCAACAATTTCTGTCGATATGTTTTCTTTTAAGAATGAGACCAGCATTTCTTTTACTCGTAATCTACTACACTCATCAGATATATCACAATCGATTGCAATTGTAATTAACTCCAGAAGAACCATTTGGAAATTATTATGCTCAGATTGTTCCATTTTACTTTTAACTTTGGAATGGTAGTAACTAAAAAATAATTTTAAATGTTAGTATGATTTTACACACTCCGCACTGAATTTAATTTTTAGGAAATTTTGTGTTACATATAAATAATGATATGACGTTACATGCATTTGAAGCAGAGCTGTACCAAATACTCAGTAAAAGTATTTCAAATACTAAATACTGATCAAAGTATTTGAAATAACAAATACTATTAGTCATCATTGATAAAACGTATTTGATTTATCAAATACTTTATGTAAAATATTAGAAAATATTTTAAATAATAGGAAAATATTTGAAATAATACGAAATATTTAGTAAGGAAATATTTGAAATATTATGAAAATATTTGAAATGCTACGGAAATATTTGAAATATTTATTCATGAAACATTTAAAATACTAGGGAAATATTTGAAATATTTACTAAGGAAATAAATGAATATGGAAATATTATGAAAATATTTGAAATACTACGGAAATATTTGAAATATTTATTCAGGAAACATTTAAAATACTAGGGAAATATTTGAAATATTTACTAAGGAAATAAATGAATATGGAAATATTGGAAATATTATGAAAATATTTGAAATACTAGGGAAATATATGAAATATTTACTAAGGAAATAAATGAATAGGAAAATATTTAAAATACTAGGAAAATATTTGAAATACTAGACAAATATTTGAAATACTAGGAAATATTTGAAATACTAGGGAAATATTTGAAATATTTACTAAGAAAATATTTGAAATATTAGGAAATATTTACTCAGGAAACATTTAAAATACTAGGAAAATATTTGATATACTAGGGAAAAATTTGAAATATTTACTAAGGAAATAAATTAATATGGAAATATTGGAAATATTATGAAAATATTTGAAATACTAGGGAAATATATGAAATATTTACTAAGGAAATAAATGAATAGGAAAATATTTGAAATACTAGACAAATATTTGAAATACTAGGAAATATTTGAAATACTAGGGAAATATTTGAAATATTTACTAAGAAAATATTTGAAATATTTACTCAGGAAACATTTAAAATACTAGGAAAATATTTGATATACTAGGGAAATATTTGAAATAATAGGGAAATATTTGAAATACTAGGAAATATTTAAAAAAATAAGGAAATATTATGAAAATATTTGAAATATTATGAAAATATTTGAAATATTATGAAAATATTTGAAATACTACGGAAATATTTGAAATATTTACTAAGGAAATAAATGAATAGGAAAATATTTAAAATTCTAGGAAAATATTTGAAATACTAGGCAAATATTTTAAATACTAGGAAATATTTGAAATACTAGAAAATATTTGAAATACAAGGAAAATATTTGAAATACTACGAAAATATATAGAATACTAGAGAAATATGTGAAATAATAGGGAAATATTTGAAATAATACGTAAAACCTTGAAATACTAGGGAAATATTTCAAATATTAGGATTTATTTGAATGCAAAGAAAATATTTGAAATAATAGGAAATATTTGAAATGCTAGGAAATATTTGAAAGACTAGGAAATATTTTAAATAATACAAAATATTTTAAATACAAGGGAAATATTTGAAATACTAGGGAAATATATAAAATATTAGGGAAATATTTGAATAGGGAAATATTTGAAATACTAGGAAAATATTTGAAATACTAAGAAAAATATTTGAAATATTAGGAAAATATTTCGAAATATGTAAGTATTTCAAATACGGATAATTTCAGACAACAAATATCAAATACAAGTACCAAGAGCATTTTTTTGAAGTATTTGAAATGCAATATTTCAAATACTAGAAGGTAATTAAAATACTTTTTCAAATACTTTATTTCAAATATTTCCAGCTCTGATCTGGGGGTAGTAATGCAGTTCTTGTGTCAAAAGATCCCTTCTAGCCACCCTAAAAAGAAGAAAAAAAAAACTTACTTCATAACAAAATCGCAGTACGTAACACTGTCTGGAAAGATTTGTTCCAAAAATTGTTCCATTCCTTTTGTTGTTCGTAAATATGTAATTAAACATCTCCAATATAGACAATGTGGGTATGTCATTTCGGAAGGTTGTAACAGCTTATTTTTTAAATCTAGTTGTTCTAAAATCGTAGCCATATTTTGTGATCTAAAAAAATATACATTAAAATTTGTACATAATACTATGAGATGAGTTCTTACGGGAAGAGTGTATTTAATATCATTTCTATATATTTCATGGATTCCAGCATTTCTTTTTGTGAAGAATCAATTATCATTCCTTGGACCAGTTCTATATAGTTGTAATCGAAGCTTTTTAACCATTCCGGTAGTATTTTTTCTTTTATGATATTTTTAATATTATTGCAAACATCATTATTTCCATTCGTCAATAAATTATGCCTTTGCGAAATCTTAAACATAACAAATTATTAAACTATATAAATATATGAGCCGTTTATTTTGAAAGTAAGACAAGTCCAGTTTTCGTTATTTCTAGATTTTAATGTTTTGCATTTGAATGGAATTAAAAATATTCGTTATAAAAATATTCACAAAATGGACTTATCTCACTTTCAAAATCAACGGCTCATATACATTAGTTTTTATAAGGAAATTTTTAAGTAGACGCATATTGTCGTCCGTTCAACACTGTTTAAGAAATAGAAATTTTACTTACGTTTAATAAATGGCAAGGTATTTCCACAAATTTTTTATATGTTGCAATTCTAACTTTTTCATCAACATCTCTAACTCGAAATAATATATGATGAATTGTCTTTTCGTTCGCAGCTATGAATTTTATAATCTCCAAACGAACTTTTGAGTACGATGATGTTAAATTACAAATAAAATTATTAATAACTTTACAGTCATCATTATCTGGCTCTTGCATAAATTGTAAGATATTTATTGCCTTAATACGTACTGGCAAATTTAAATCCTGTAAAAATTACTAAATTAATAAAGATTTTTTTATTGTATTTATATCACATGCAATTATAGCAATTTTTAGGGTTTAATAGATATTTACATATAAAAAAAATTATACTAAATGTCTCAGAAAACCAATCGTTTAGCCTCTATCATTTACTAAATACCTATAAAACCCACTGAAAATTGTCACAATTTTTTTAAAATTAATAAATAAAAAATAGGTTCCCAACGTTAAGTGGCAACCAAAATGTTACAAAATAACATTCATCTTTACCGTAATTCTTTCAAATAAAGCATCCTTAATTCTCTCAACAAGTTCTTCATCTAAATTTTCTGTATAAACTGGATCTTCATTATTAAAAATTACATTAATAAATTCACAAATCCTGTATCGTAGTATATCATTTGAACAGGAATGAAACTAAAATTAATTTCGATTAAATTTATCGTTAATATTGTTATTTAAAACTTACCTTAATGACGCCATTTAATAAAACAGTCACTAATGATTCTTCTTCGGGTCGTTCTAACTTTTCATACGAAGCCAAAAACTTCATACTAAAAGTTAAAACTCGATCATAGTAAGCGTTAAATGCTTTATAGTATGCGTTTAGTTGAAGATATAAAAGCACATGAAGGAATTCTTCTGCGAAAGTATCAAATCCTACCTACAAGTAAAACATATTATTAGAATATTAAAATAGGTACGATAGGAGTTATGATTGTATAGACATGTAAGTAAAATTTGAGAATATTTAAACAGATACGTGTGGATTTATATGATTATATAAACATACAGGTAAAATTTACAATAGGAAATATTTCATAATCACTTACCTCTTCCAAATACTCTTCAAGCAACCTCATATTATCTTTATGGCACATCGTATTATGTTGTACTTCACAAAACACTTTTAAAATCTCTACAGGTTCAATAATACCCCCAACATTTAGTTTACCCTCAGACATTTTAAATGGGCGAAATTTGATAAATATAAACACAATTTTACCGGCTCCCAGCACGTAAAAGGACTTTTTTCTATGGTAAATGACAGTTGGTTTTGAAAAATAGGTTACCGAAAATCACATTTGTAAACAATATATTTACGCAAAATTTCATGTAGAGTGGCTTTATCAGACACAGGAAACGTTGTAAAGATGAACAAGTTTAAAATGTTAAAAAACGTAAAAACAAAGAATGCAAAATTATTTGAAATAAAATCAACAGTTGTTAAAAACTTCAAAGTGGCCAACTGTTTAAAATAAAAACAGACGTCAAACATCTTTAAAAACTTCATTTTTACAGAGTATAATTAAAATTAAAACAAACTAAATATTATGTTATGAGTTGTTTTATATTTTGTTCCCTAACGTATAATAATTAAAGTAAATTATTGGTAAAATACAACTTTAAATAAAGTTTGCAAGTTGTGTTAAGTTGGTAGTACTAGCCCAGGGGTAAAAAATTTAAAAAACTATACCAGCTGTTGCAAATTGGTTGAGAACATATATATATATATATATATATATATATATATATATAAACAAGTTGTTTATAATGGGTGTTTTTTTTAGAGGTATAGAACTTTAAATTGCAATAAAACAACGATGGATTATTCGATTGACATGAATTTTTTTTTATTCGAAAGATAATCTTGTGGCATTATATTTTAAATATGATTTCTGGCATATGACCGCCACGGCTGGCTCGGATGTAGTCCAATCTGGACGTCCAATTTTCGATGACTTTTTCCAACATTTGTGGCCGTATATCGGTAATAACACGGCGAATGTTGTCTTCCAAATGGTCAGCGTTTGTGGCTTATCCGCATAGACCAATGACTTTACATAGCCCCACAGAAAGTAGTCCAGCGGTGTTAAATCACAAGATCTTGGAGGCCAATTCACAGGTCCAAAACGTGAAATTAGGCGGTCACCAAACGTGTCTTTCAATAAATCGATTGTGGCACGAGCTGTGTGACATGTTGCGCCGTCTTGTTGGTATGATTTAATGTAATGCCACAAGATTATCTTTCGAATAAAAAAAAAATTCATGTCAATCGAATAATCCATCGTTGTTTTATTGCAATTTAAAGTTCTATACCTCTAAAAAAAACACCCGTTATATACATATATGGTTGAGAATGAGGAAAAGGAAATGCAAGAGTTCATATTCACATGCATTGTGTATAGAGCTGACCGAAAGAGGAGGAGGAGATTTCTTTCAACAATTCAGGAATATCCTGTATGCAAAAAATGAGACCCAATGCACAGAAAGTTTCAAAAATGCTACAAAAAGTGCCGAAAATTATGATAAATTACGTGAGTTATTAAAAAAAATATTGGGAGGTGCACTCTTTGGGCGCTTTGTTTCAGATCATATAGAAAGAGGTCATGAAAATCACTTTTACATAATTTGAGACTGGAAATAAATAACAAATTATTTAGTTATGATAAATAAAAATAGAAAGACACAAAATATTTGGCAATAAATTTGATGTATTATTTTAAATTATTTTTAAAATTTCCAAGTTAAATTTATTGAATATAAACACATGCATCTATTAAATTGTGTATTTATTTCAATGTTAATTTCACTAATGACTTGAATTCCTTATCTTTATAATCCCACAAGAATGTACAAATTAATGACCTCGATTTTTGCGACGCAAAAAATTAATAAAATATAACTAAGAAATATTATAAAAAATAGCCAAAAATACTACAAAAACCCAAAATTTTAAATATTAAGGCCCTAACATTTTGAAATAAATGAACATTTACCTATTTTTCATTATTTCCAAAGTATTTGAGGTATTCATGATCTCCAACATTTTTTTCACGAATTTCTCAATAATTATTATTTAAATTGTTTAAATTTTTATTTCACTGCCCTTTTAAATTATTTATTTATCATCTTCTCTACAAATTTCACTTTTTTTTACACTATTTTCCAATTTATTTTGGAAAATTATTCACGAAAGAAGATGCGTGCAGTTCTAAATCTCATGCATCGCAAATGACGCCGTGACGTAACAAAAAGTTGCCAATGTGCAGCAGTTCATATTCACTTGAATTGCGTATAGAGCTAACCGAAAGAATTGGAGGGGAGACGGGAGATTTTATTTTGAAAAGAACCGTAATATATAAAATGTATATAGGTACGTAAAAATTTAGTTTAGAAAATATATATTTTATTTTTAAATAATTTACTATATAAAATCATAAAATAACATTAAAATTAATTTTTAATTCTAAATAAACATAAAATTAGTTTCAATATTACATATTTTTTAATTTTCTTATTTAATTATTTTCCTAGATCATCCTGACAATTTAATTTTCCGTCTACTTATAGCTATAGGTTGCACAGGAATTCCGCCTCTTCTATTTCGGCAAGAGGTTCCTAAAACATAATGTTAAAACGTAAATTACACATTGTATCATTGAGAAGCACTGTAAACATACCTAATGCAAATGTGTTACATGCTGAACAATTAGAAGACGTCTAGTGGAATCTAATTTGCATTGAAGAAGAGCTCGCCGAAAACAACTGTTGACCGAGCGACACAAAAAACTTCGCCTTGAGTGTGCCAAAAGACATTTAAATTGGACACCTGATGAATGAGCGAAAATCATTTGATCTGATGAGTCCAATATAGAAGTAAGCATTGTAATAATTTAGTGTACTTACGAATTTAACAGAAAAATAATTGTCTAAGCAATTATTGCACTAACAATATAAAATTTAATTTACTATAAATTTACGAAATTAAGATTTGTTTTTTTTTTGTGGATCAGCTTTTTGTAACCTGGAGCCATCTTTGTAAGACGTAAGACCGGGTGAAGCTTTAATTCTGACATCATCATCCCTACGGTCAAATTTGGTGGTGGTAGCATCATGATCTGGGGGTGCATGTCCGCCAGTGGCTTAGACGAAATCTTTTTGTGCGAGGGACGCATTATTATGTCCGTTAAACAAGGTGTCTCAAAAGAAATTTTATATTTAGTGGATCGATTAAAAAAAAAGTAAGCCGTATATAGAAAAAATGTTTATTAATTATTAAAATACACTTTTTGGGGATTTATTTCTTAAAAATAATATCGTCTAAATGTAGACCCTCGCGTTCTCGGCACTCATTTAATCGAACAGTAAAATTACTTATGACGTCTCGGCAGGTGGACTCAGGGATGGCTGCCATTTCGTGACGGATATTTTCTTTCAAATGCGCCAGTGAAGTCGGTTTATTGGCGTAAACTTTAGATTTAAGTTAACCCCATAGGAAAAAGTCCATAGGGGCTAAATCTGGACTGGGTGGAGGCCAATTTATGTCACCTCTCCGGGAGATCAATTTGCCTGAGAAAATTTCACGAACACGTGGCAGAGACATATTGGACGTGTGTGAAGTTGCTCCGTCCTGTTGGAACCATGTTCTTTGGTTATAGCCAGGAAAGTTTTGCAGTTCAGGTACCAAGAAGTTGTCTAACATCTCCACATAACGCTCTGAATTCACTGTAACTGCACGCCCCCTTTTGTCTTCAAAAAAGTAAGGGCCGATAATTCCTCGCGCCGACATCGCAGCCCATACGGTCACTTTAGGCGAATCTAGGGGTTTCTGATGTTTGCGTTTCGGATTCGTTGCACTCCAGTAGCGGCAGTTCTGCTTATTTACTTGGCCATTAAGATGAAAATGAGCTTCATCCGAAAACAAAATGTTGGTAAACGTTGAAAATCGCTCAATCACCTGATTTACGAAATTACGCCTCTGACTGGCATCTTGGGGCTTTAATTCTTGCACCAATTGAATTTTGTAGGGGTGCAGCTTTAGGTCTTTGTGCATAATGCGATGTAATGATGATCTATGCACATTTAAAGCACTTGCGCGCTTCCGAATTGAAAGGTTCGGGTCGTCACGAACAGACCGATTAACATTCTCCACGTTTTCTACCGTTCTTGATGACCTAGGTCGCCCGGATTTTGATTTATCCAGCGTTGTACCAGTCTCTTCAAACTTTTTTACCCAATGTCGAATGAGAGGAATGCTTGGCGCATCATTTAAGTGGCGAAAACCTCGAATCCTGCAGAATTTTCTACGCGCTACAGTCGCCGAATCACCGTTTTTGTAAAACTCTCGCACGCATAACGCGCGGTCTGCTCCCGAGAAACGCTCCATAGCGACTTAATTCCCAAGAGCCAGGCTACCGATTGACATAACCCCCGCGCCCCTCGGATACGTTGCGTTCACGCAGTAAGCTAAATAAATATAAAATTTCTTTTGAGACACCTTGTATTACCATGCCTTATTTTAACCGGTTTTTGTTCTGGTTAAAACCGGTGTCAGAGAAATACCAAAGGCAAGAACGTAAAAAATTGAAACGATATTTTTCGTCTTTGTTCCAAACGAACAAAAAACAAAAACGAAAGGTATTTTTTGTAGGGAATAGTAATAAAAGAATAACAATTTCCTTAGATTTATTGGAGGTTTATAAAAAATTATGTACAATGTTCTTAATATAGAAAGATATGTACAGATAATTTAAAATACTTTTAAATAATCCTACTCAAATATGAACGCATTTAGTAGTGTAATAATGTTATTTGAGCAATAATCATGATGTTATTAACAACGCTTTTAAATAAATATGATATGTTAAGATCAATAAATTGAGTGCAACAAACTTTGCATGTTAATAACATCATTAGTAGGTATAGTAAGTCTTATTTTTGAATGATTGTTATAAAACAAGTTGACACACACAAATAACAGAAGTAAAATGGCAGTTAACAATTAAATAAAATACTAAAATACTATTTTTTATTAAAAATCATCAGTCAAAATACATAGTTATATAAAAATCTAGTCTATTTTGGCACACATGTATATAGATATAAGTTTTTACAATATAATACCAATAATATAACTTAATCAGTGTTGGACTACGGTTTGTATCGGTTCGCGAGAACCCGTGGATATTGTCATCTGACACTACCGATAGAGGCGCCACTGCATTGTACATCATGGCTAACGCAGATAGGATATTTTTGACAGGTTCAATGGTATCTTCATGTGATATTTATTGAAATTAATTTATTATTCAATATGAGGGTTGCGTTAAATGAAATTTTCCGTTTTCTCAGTGCCCAAGTAACATCTAGGGTTGAATTATAATTGAATTGGCTTTTTTGCCACGTTTCGGAACACGATGAAAACGTAGGTCTCTATCAAGACCTACTTTTGCATTGCAAAGATAAACACAACAATTCACGTTGCATTTAATTTTTCTTGCAATTTTAAAGACATTTTTTAAAAACTCGCTATGAAAACAACAGTAAACAAACTCGACTATCCTCCACCTGTCAGTTTCTCAAAATCTCACTAGAGGCGCTTCAGTTATTGTCAGTTGACAATATTTTTTTAATACGAACCGGTTGTTAAACATTTAAAAAGAAAAATAAGTGATTTTTTGTTGATGAATTCTATTTGCAATGATAAAATAAATTGATGGGAAGTGTGAATTTTCACACATTGCAAAAATTCCTGTTGTACTATTCCGGTTCATACCAATGTACATTACTTAGAATTTTTTCAGATTTTTAATTTAGCTACCTGGGCTACAGGGTACGGGACAAAAAAATGTTCGCACAATTTTGGCAAAAATCGCGTTAAAATAATTTATTTTGTAAAAATAAAATTTTGATCGTTAATCCACGTACTAAGGGCTTTCATTTGATACCTTACTCAGAATTAAAAAAAAAAAAAAAATTTTTTTTCGATAAGCACATATTTGTTTATATTTGTTTATATTTTTAGGGATATATGTTTTTTAGATGTTTTAGTATTTTTCCTATATGCGGGTCGAAGAGTTGTAAAAGCCCACTTCAAACCTTAAAAGAGAGCTCATGACAACTTGGGAAAATAAAAATTCCAGTTAGTTCCGCTTAAAAGTTTGGAATAGCATATACTTCCAAATGTTCTGCTGTTGTTTTGGCAGCCCACCACTGATTTATACAATGTATATATAATATTATAGTTAAATGTTCACATTATTAATTATTAAATTGTTAAACTAACTGTTTGTCACTTCACAGTGCGATTAATAGATTAAAACGATGAGGAAGATTTTTTGTGGATAAATGCCCAACTTATATTTTACCAGAGAATATTAAATCAAAGGGACAATTGTAGTTACAAATTTTCCTTGCGGTTTATTTATTTTCTAAACAGATAAATTATTTTCGTACTCTGTCCCTGGTTTCAATTAGAAAAAATAGTTAAAAATATATTAATAAAATGAACATAAAACTAAATATTGAAATTTTTGTGTGTGTCAACTTTATATACATTCATACAACAAATAATTTTAGGAGGGATTACGAGTTAACGTAGCTTTAAAGCTACATTCTCAAATTTTAAATAAAATCTCCTTCAGGCATATTTAAACACACTTTAATGTACAATAATTTGGCAGTACACTAACGCCTGAATAGTTTAATCTTATTTTATAATTCTACTTTAATATTTGAGTAAAAATATTGATAAATAACACTGAAAAACATGTTATTTGTGACATGGAAATTTTTTGGTATTTTTGATTTATTTTGATACGCTGAAAACAAATCTGAAAAGTGAATTTTCTGTAACAGGCAATAGTATATTAAAACACAAGTTTCATAAGGCATGATTTCTTCGCGGCAAAAGGCCTTATGAAACGAGTTTTTTATACTATTTTTTCTACTTTGCCATTTATGCTTTAATTTGATAAATTTGTATTAATAGGTATGTTCGATTTGCACCTTCGCGTTATACTGCTAAACGCTAGCAGTAAAACGCTGCAGTTAGCAGTTTACTACTAAAAACTGGTAACATACAGCGAGTTTAATTTTCTGTTCGATTTGTTTATACGTAAAGAATAAGAAGTACGTCTGACGTAAATGTTAAATGTCAGACAGATGTCAGATAACTTTCCAGGTTAAGAATCTTTTTACGATTTGGTTCGAAGATTATCTTGTGTGTAGAATAGGGTGACCAGACTTACTCTTTTTAAGAGTATTATACTCTTTTTTGAGTAATATTTTCTATACTCTTACTTTTTATAAAAAAAACCCTGAATATACTCTTGATGGTCACTTGTTTTTATTACTTCTAGTTTAGAAGTGAGGACCTTTTTTTTTTGCTCATCACTTCTATTTTGGGAGTGAAGACCTTTTTTTTTTGCTCGTCACTAGTATTTTTGAATGAGGACCTCTGTTTTTTGCTCATTATTTGAATTTTTGGAGTGTAACTTTTTTTTTTTTAGTATACTCTTTTTCTGTGAAAAAAATCTGGTCAGCCTAGTGTCGAAAGGGTGAAAAATATTAGATATATTTAATTGATCTTGAAATATTATCAAATCCAGAATCATCTGATTCAGATTTAGATTTTTCGAGTTCGGATGAAGAAGTTATGAACTGTATTTGCGAGGTTTACAAAATGCCCCAGGATAGAAAAATTGAAAAATTTTGTAGAAACTATTGTCCCAGGATATTCAAAAAAAGAATTTGTAAGACATTAGACATCAAAGAATATAGTATAAATATCAAAACAAATATGCTAGCCATATTCCAGTCAAAAAGTCAAAAACAAAGTACCAACCATTTATTCTTTATCTATAGTACCAATTTTGCAGTTACTGCGAAACAAAACGAACAGATTTTTTTAACGCGGCAGTAAACAGTAACTGCAAATGTGCAAATCGAAAACCCCTATTTAGCAAACAGTATAATTTTATGCAATATTTGTTATTAAAAATCAATATTGTTAAAAAATCAAGTCCACGAATATATTAGGTTAACTTGACAGCATCAAAATTTGACATTCATTCAGTATTACCAAACTCCAGTAACTAAATTTCGGGTGTTGAAATGAACCTTCTTATAGCACTCAAATGAGTGTTGAAATGAGCAAAGTAGAAAAATTTATATTTTGCAATATGCAACATTTTCATATCGCCTCAATTCACGACATGTATCTGCGGTGACGCCAATAAGGCAAAAAAAAAAACCGCAACTGGTTGTCGGATATAAACTGGTGGTTGGCAATAGCTCTTTATGGTTTAATAAAACTGATATACATAATTTTAGTACATTAAATTATCTTTAAATTTTTACTCAAATATTGTTTATGGCAACAATTTTCTATTATAAAACTTCACTCTTTAGTTCATAGTAAAATATATATTCCCATTAAGCACCCATCATACGATTATCTTTCGACAATCTACGGACTTTTCAAATTCCATTCAATTTTCTAAAATATCACACATTTTCACTAAACAAAATAAAATAGTATTGAATAAAATAATAACATCACTAAGGAAGTTCTTTGTATTTTTTCAGCTGAACTAAGAGCACTAGCAAGACAACTTATGTCTTCTGGTGCTCTTTGTATTATTGGGATATTTTGGCCTGTCCTCAAATCTGTACACGTCGCTTCTTTAACTATTTCATTCATTCTCATGGCGGTGTCAATGGGAGCAGCGTGAGATTGAAGGCTTTCTCTGGTCCATCGACGTAGCCAGTGGCCCAGCCAAGTTAAATGACAACCACAACGCCAAGGATTTTGAGAAATTAGCAGACCACCTAAAAAAAATAAATATTAGTCACAAATATTTAAAATGTTTAAAGAAGCTTCGTTAAATTGTTACATTTGTGTACGTTTCGCCATAAATTATGTTGTAATCGATGTAAACCCTTTACTTTTTCCTCTTATTCCCTTCCAAAAGAAATTAAAATTTTCACTTTGTAATTTGAAATGCAATTTGTATAGAAAGTAATTTGTTTCTACGTGGAAATGTCGTGATATAACTGGAAAAAATCGTTTAAAAGAGTTAGCGAATTTAGACTTGTAAAGAAAACATTCGAAAATAAATAAAAAGTGTTTTCATTTCCGAATTAAAATAAGGAGGTCATTTTATTGGAATACTTCATCTAAGGGAACTATAAACATTAGAAGATTCAGAGAATCCTTCATTAAGACCCACTCTTTCCACTCTCAGGCAAACCTCTAGGTAATTATCTGACAGATAAGGTTATGTGATACTTTCTGTACTGAATAAATGTCGTCCCGTCTTTCAATCGGATAGTTATCTAACTGATAATGAGACTGACGTATTGAATTCACCAATTGGTATTGACTAGAGATGGGAAATTCGGCTCAGTTTGTGGAATTTTCACTAGTATTTCAAATATTTCCTAGTTTTTTAGGGTTTTGTAGGTATGACCAACCCCTTATAGCGGCATTTTATCGTCTGTCTGTCTGTTTGTATGTCTGTATGTCTGTCAGTCTGTCTGTTCGGTAAAAATTGTAGCCAAACGGCTAAACCTAGAGTGTTGAAATTTGGCATGCTTATACAACTCTTTGACCCGCACATAGGAAAAATACTAAAACATCTAAAAAACATAAACAAATATGTGCTCATCGAAAAAAATAATAATTTTTTTAAAAAAATTCTGAGTAGGGTGTCAAATGAAAGCTCTTAGTACGTGGATTAACGCTCAAAATTTTATTTTTGCAAAATAAATTATTTTGAATCGATATTTGGCAAAATTGTGCAAAAAAAATTTGTCCCACACTCTGTAACCCAGATGGTTTAAACTAAAAATCTGAAAAATTCTAAGTAATGTACATTGGTGTGAACCGGAATAGTACAACAGAAATTTTTGATCTATTATGTTTTCGGAAAATAACGCATTTTTTGTGTTTTTAACTAAAATATGTTAAATATTTAATTTGCTATGTAACACAGTAAATATATAAGCGCCCGTAGCGTAGTGCGTAACGTCCTCGCTTCGTAATTTGAAAACTACAGTTCGATTCCTGTCAATTTTATTTTTTCTGTTTTTTTTTGCATTTTTATTTTGTTTAAATTATTTTGTCAAAATTCTAGTTATATTTTGGTAAACCAGTGGAAATTGCTGAAATTATAATTTAATTCTGTTTCAATGTACACGAAATCAGAGAGGCGGAGCTTATGACTTATAACAACTAATGGAAGCCATAAGCGCAATTTTCAAAATCTTAATGAACCTTGCTATATATATATTAAAAAAAAAAAAAATACTGCATATATTTAGAAACTTAAATAATGGTTCAGAAATAAAATTTCATTATTATTTAAAATAAAATTATTCAGTTAGTTAAAAATATATTCAAATTATTCAAATATAAAAACTAATCTATTTTAAGATAAACATCCTCAAAGATTAGTTGAGCTATCATATATTTTTCTAGTTACGTGTCAAAAGATACGGAGTGAATAACGGTCGTATATTATATGATTTGTTTGAAAGAACGTTATTGTTTATATCAAATAGCATGGTCAAATGTTTATATAGATGGTGATAGGCGACCATATATTTTCAGTGATATGGACCTCGTAGTAATTAGAGTCAAAATTAATTACTTGTATTAAATTATTGGTCATACAAATATGTCATAGAAATATGTTATCTAGTCATCAAGATAAGTTTATAAAAGGGTTTTGTTGTTAATGTGGAGAGCTGATTATTTTTACAACGACAAAAAATGGGGTCAGGGACCAGATTATTAGTTTAAGAAAAGAGTTGGAAAAATCTTGTGAGAGACAAAAGGAGTCATGAGTAAACCGTCACTGTGTACGGACGAACCTCTCAAGCATTTGGTAGAGAAACCCGGTAGCTTGTAGTGGGTAAACCAGAAGTAATCTGGAAGTGTTGAGGACAGTTTAAATGAAATTAACCTCGTTAACGGGGTAAACACCGTGAGTGTTGTGAGGTGTTTAGCGGCTTGTGAGGTGAATACGGTGATTGTGAGGTTTTGTGTTTGAGTGTCTCTAATGGGATTTTACAGCCAGCATTAAATTGTAAGTTCTAATGTAATTAATAACCTTTCGATGCTAACTAAACATTAAACGTAGAATAAGTAAAATGCAGATTTTAATTTAAACATCCTTTTTCCTCTCATAAAGAATCTAAGCAACCGACCGGCGGATCCTTTAGGTTTTCAGACTTGATACCGCTCGCAAGTCTTGGAATCCACTATGTGGAGGGCCTTTAAAAGTAACTACCATGAAGTACAATGAAATTATTTAAATTCATTTAGCCAACCTTGACGTTTCGATCCTAGAAATGCCCCCACAGAGCATTTAACACATTTAATACATTGACCGAAGTGACACGGTTCACCAAATTGAAATGAGCCGGCTCACGGCTCACTGTATAGTTTCAAGTTTCAAGGATACGAGTGGTCGGGCGATTGTGAGCAGTGACCGGAGTGATCCGGATCTGGATCGATGTCATGTTGAACTTCGCGAGAACTCGGCGTGTAATGTATTATCATAAAGTGTATTATTTATTGTCATCAATTTGTAGGGCAGTTTATTTGAAACTAATAGGCTTAGTCTGTATTTTCTTACAACCATACTATATAAAAATATTAAAAATATTGCCCAAATCCCAGATGTCCGATTTATAAGGGCAATAAACATCGCCATAAACTTAACACATCTGGTTTAAAATACAGTAGCTACATAAAGTGAATTGTTTGTTTCAAAAATGTTAGATAAGAACCGGGGCTAAGCGACGTTCTACCTACGAGCGAACGACCGACAACTGACCGGGTTAAGCGACGTTCTACCTACGAGCGAACGACCGACAACTGACCAGGTCGAAGAAAGAGCCGGCTCTAAGCGACGTCTACCTACAAGCGAACGACCGACAACTGACTGGGTTAAGCGACGTTCTACCTACGAGCGAATGACCGACAACTGACCGGGTCTAAGAAAGAGCCGGCTCTAAGCGACGTCTACCTACAAGCGAACGACCGACAATTGACCGGCTCTAAGCGACGTTCTACCTACGAACTAACGACAGACATGTGTCTCGAAAACATGTTTACTTAACCGGATCACTGAGCCGGATCAATGAACCGGCTCAACAAACTGAACGACCTCCACTGATCCGGTTCCGCAAACTGAGCCGAAATTCCCATCTCTAGTTGTAACGGATATAAAATTTAACTTACCTGAAACCAATGTTGTTCCAACATTTTTCCAAGTAGTAGCATTTGCATAAAAAATATCCGGACTTAAGTACGACAACATATTTTTTCTTAAATCAATACTTAAATGTGATATTTTATCAAGACCAGCAAATAATCCAGCTGGCAGTTCTTCAATTTGAGTATTCGTTATTTGTATCAATAATTCCGGATTTCTTGAAAACTTTATAAAAGCATCTCTATCAATATGTTTCAAATTCTGTCCTGATATTTGTAAAAGTCGTATCTTTGTACCACCAATACAAGTCAGTTGATCATCCAAAATCGTTTCATCGACAGTTAACTTTAATGTAACAAGTCTTGTTAAATTTGAAAGTAGAAGACAAAATTGAGGTCTGAAGTTTTCTAAATTCGACCATGTTTGGATCGTTAAAGATTGAAGTATTCTTAATTGCATTAGGCTGTTACTCTCAAATTTCTTTACAAATCTTAAGTTGTGCATGTATAATTTCTGTAAGTTGTTTAAGCTGTGGAAACTTTCAGAAGTTATTTCCTGTAAAATTAAACAAAGTAGTTAGAAACAGTGTTAAAAGAATATAATGTTTAAAAGACAGAATTGCAGGAAAACTCAAGTGCTATTTGGTTCCTTTTTATTTCAGCAATATTGTTCAAGTTTCTAGATTAGAATAGGAAAATTGGAACTGGAAAACTTCAATGGAATTTGAAAGAGGAAAAACGAAAAAGATATCTATAAAGTAGACCATATCTGGAAGGGTTAAAATAATCAATATTTTTTAAATAATTTTTTTTGGATTCAGTTAAAAAAAATTATGTGAATCTTTACATTTCAGGCTTTCGTAGGCAGGGGGCGGCTCAAGACGGTATGCAGGCGATCGGGGCGACACGATATAGGGGCGCCGAACCGAAGAAAAAATTTATAGCCTATTACAATATCAAAATAGCTTTAATTAAAATAATATTCATTTTTGTAAAAGTATTGTGACAATTAAATCTAGCAAAAACTATTTTTATTTACTGGGTGGCACTTCATGCTTCCTGTAAAGGGGGAGGGGGGCAAAAAAGAAATTTAGAAAAACATTACTTTTTTTTACTGGGCGGTACTTCAGGTTTCTAGTAAAAGGGGGGGCGCAAAAAAGGTAATTTAGAAAAAAATACTTTTTTTTACTGGGCGGCACTTCAGGCTTCTAGTAAAAGGGGGGCGCAAAAAAGGTAATTTAGAAAAAAATACTTTTTTTACTGGGCGGTACTTCAGGCTTCTAGTAAAAGGAGGGGCGCAAAAAAGGTAATTTAGAAAAATATACTTTTTTTTACTGGGCGGTACTTCAGGCTTCTAGTAAAAGGGGGGGCGCAAAAAATGTAATTTAGAAAAATATACTTTTTTTTACTGGGCGGTACTTCAGGCTTCTAGTAAAAGGGGGGCGCAAAAAAGGTAATTTAGAAAAAAATACTTTTTTTACTGGGCGGTACTTCAGGCTTCTAGTAAAAGGAGGGGCGCAAAAAAGGTAATTTAGAAAAAATTACCTGTTTTTACTGGGCGGTACTTCAGGCTTCTAGTAAAAGGGGGGCGCAAAAAAGGTATTTAGAAAAAATTACTTTTTTTTACTGGGCGGTACTTCAGGCTTCTAGTAAAAGGGGGGGGCGCAAAAAAGGTTATTTAGAAAAAATGACTTTTTTTTACTGGGGGGCACTTCATGCTTCCTGTAAAGGGGGAGGGGGGCAAAAAAGAAATTTAGTAAAACATTACTTTTTTTTACTGGGCGGTACTTCAGGTTTCTAGTAAAAGGGGGGGCGCAAAAAAGGTAATTTAGAAAAAAATACTTTTTTTTACTGGGCGGCACTTCAGGCTTCTAGTAAAAGGGGGGCGCAAAAAAGGTAATTTAGAAAAAAATACTTTTTTTACTGGGCGGTACTTCAGGCTTCTAGTAAAAGGAGGGGCGCAAAAAAGGTAATTTAGAAAAATATACTTTTTTTTACTGGGCGGTACTTCAGGCTTCTAGTAAAAGGGGGGGCGCAAAAAATGTAATTTAGAAAAATATACTTTTTTTTACTGGGCGGTACTTCAGGCTTCTAGTAAAAGGGGGGGCGCAAAAAATGTAATTTAGAAAAATATACTTTTTTTTACTGGGCGGTACTTCAGGCTTCTAGTAAAAGGGGGGCGCAAAAAAGGTAATTTAGAAAAAAATACTTTTTTTACTGGGCGGTACTTCAGGCTTCTAGTAAAAGGAGGGGCGCAAAAAAGGTAATTTAGAAAAAATTACCTGTTTTTACTGGGCGGTACTTCAGGCTTCTAGTAAAAGGGGGGCGCAAAAAAGGTATTTAGAAAAAATTACTTTTTTTTACTGGGCGGTACTTCAGGCTTCTAGTAAAAGGGGGGGGCGCAAAAAAGGTAATTTAGAAAAAAATACTTTTTTTTACTGGGCGGCACTTCAGGCTTCTAGTAGAAGGGGGGCGCTAAAAAGGAGATTTAGAAAAAAATTACTTTTTTAACTGGGCGGCACTCAGGCTTCTATTAAAAGGGGGACGCCAAAAAGCAAATTTAGAAAAAAACTATTTTTTTACTGGGTGGCACTTCAGGCTTCTAGTTAAATGGGGGGGGGGCGAAAAGGAAATTTAGGAAACTTTTCCACGTTCTTACCCAAGTAAAAACTTGCTTACACTTCGTTCTTAAAAAAAATGAAGTATAGGTGACTAGAACAATGTTTTTCCAATAAAGCTACGTTCACAGATAGACAGACAGACAGACAGACAGACAGACCGACAGACATCATGTTAAAAATAGTTAAAACATTAGTAGAGACCTCAATTCGTAGAAATCCTCCGAAATCTTGAAATGTCAAAATCGATATGATCAAAATACTTCCCTTATACATGAGGCCGGTAAAAAAGGTTTCTATGGGTTTAATTTTGGAATCAAACAAACAAATTTTACAGGAAAATGAAGTTAATAAGAACTATGAACCTAGATTTAATTACTTTAGAAATTGCTTTTTAGTTTTAGAATCAAAAATTCTTATTAACCTCAACTGTAATAAAATTCTATTAGTTTTCCACTAGAGTTATTCAAGATTTAACAAGTAGTTATTGTTTAATCTTACCTTTATAGGATTAGTTGAAATATCCAGAGTTTTCAGAAGTGGAAGATGCTGCCAAATATGCGTTGGAATTGTTGAAAGCTTGTTATTGTTCAAGAACAAGGATTTTAATTTCAGCAAATCTTGAAAAGAAGACTTACTAATTGTCTGAATATTGTTATGAGATAAATTTAGATGTACCAAATTAGGTAAAGGTAAATGAGGAGTTGAAAACATTCCAGTATTTGCCAAGTTAAGATCTTTTAATGACTGAGCGTAATGAAAAAGTTCTTTAAAATTTGCTCGGAGTGTATTTGAACTAATATCAAGCTTTTGTAATAACCCAAGGCTTGTAAATGCATTGTCTGGCAATATAGTCAATTTATTATTACTCAAATCCAGGTGTTGAAGGTACGGCATATCAGGAAAAGTGGTACTGTCCACATGTTCAATATTATTCGTACTAATAACAAAATGTCTTAAAGTATTTCCAACTTCAGACAAAGTTAAACTTGGGATAACATTGAAAGAATTACTACTAAGGTCCAACATCTCTATAATTGTTCCACTAAAAACATCCTTCGGCAAATAATTAAGTCTATTATGACTTAAATTCAATATCCTTAACCTCGACATACTCGAAAATTGACTGACGTGGATTTGGGGAATTAAATTTTCCGAAAGATCCAATATCTGCACATTTTGGAGACCAAAGAATGCATGCTTATGAATATTATTGATGTTGTTTCGTTTTAAACCTAGTATTTCTAAAGATGTTAAATGCATGAAACTGTTATGGCCTAATACAGATATGGAGTTGTAGTCTAAATATAGTTTTCGAAGTGCTGATACATGTTCTAAACAACGTGGTACATTTGTTAAACTATTGTAACGTAGGTCAAATATTTCAATATTGAGGATTTTGTTGTCGGATTCACAATGAGATATAAAGTTGCTACTAACGTTTAAAATTAAAGGTGAAAAGTTGGATACGTTTGCGAAATACTTAAATGAGAATTCAGTTATTTTGTTTGTTTGCATGTCGAGTCTTGTTAGGTATGGTAAATTTGAAAATGCTCCTGGAGAAATGAATTTTAATAAATTATCTGATAGTATTAATGTTGTTAAGTTAGCTAAATTATTAAAACTATTTTTTTGGAGTGTTTTTATTCGATTCCCAAGAAGCATTATAGTTTGTAGATTGTTCAGTGAATCAAAACTATTCGAGAGTATAATTTCTATATTATTGTTTGAAAGTCGTATGTCACTTAAATGTGCATGAACAGTATTTCTGAACAAATTGACTGGAATAACTTCTATTCTATTACCTTCCAAGTTTAAGTAGCGCAGTTGTTCAAGAGTTAATAACCCATACTCTGAAATCGTTCTGAAGTTATTATTATCTATGGCTAACCACTGAAGATTGATTAATGGTTTTAATATGTCTTGTGGGAAATCATCACGATCTAAACCAAAAGAAATTTCAAGACTTTCTAAATCATTTAAACTTTGAAATGCATTTGTGTCAACATATCTAAGAGGGTTAAAACTCAAAGTTAATTCTTTTAAATACTTTAAATTAGCAAAGATTTGTTCTTTTAAGTGTGTTAGTCTATTGTTTCGGAGTAGGAGTGTTCTAATATTTATTCCCCAATCAAAATCATTGTCTAATATTTCATAAATTTCGTTGTAACCGACGTTGAAGTGAGATATGCTGGTACAATTAGAAAGTGCTTCTTGGGGGATGGTTGTTAGTCGATTGCCACTGAGGCTAAGAGCTTTTAAGTTCGAGCAAAAGCCCTGGAAAGCGTGGTGAGGTACATCTGTTATGAGATTTGAAGATAGATATAAATATTTCAACACTTTAAGATGGTTAAGAGCGTATGGTACATGCAACATATTATTGTGATCAAGGTCTAGATACTCCAGACTATCGTGTAATCCTGAAAAGGCTTTTCTATCCAATGTTTCTAACTGATTGAAGGATAAGATTATTCTACCACATTTTAAACCAGCTAAACTTTCAGTGGACAAGATTTGAATATTGTTGAACGCTAAGTTTAAATCTCGGACGTAAACGGAATTGTTGAAAGGCTTTCGTGGTAAAGTTCTTAAAGAATTTTCACTAAGGTCAATTTTCTCTAACCACAATTTTCTTTGAAACGTGTGTTCAGGTAAGAGTGTAATGTGATTTCCACGGAGGTATAGCCATTGCAAGTGAGGTAATCCAGCTACTACTTCTAGAGGAAAGTTTTCAAGTAAGTTATGGGAGACGCTCAATGTTTGCAATCCGGATGGGAGTGAATGTTTATGAACTTTTGATATTCGGTTTGAGTCTAAATTTAACCAAATCAATGTCTTGAATTGACGAAGACCATGAAAACGTGACATATGCTCTATATCGGATGGGATATCAACTATGTCATTTCCTCCAAGAAATAAATTTGCTATTGTATTCTTCATATGGGACCAATCACCAACTAACGTATGAATCTGGTTACTGCAACAAAAAAAGACACAACATTATTTAAATATTTTATGGCATTTCATCGGGGATTGTAAAATTAGTGGTAAGGAATGTGCGTTAACTAAAAAATGTTGTTAAGTGGGATTTTTTTAGTTTTACAGGATTTCGTAGATATCTATAGTTTGATTTTTAATTAGGTGGAGCAGTTGACAAAGTCATATAAGCCGTTCACTTTTGTAAGAACAAACTAAGTGGAAATTTTGTTTTCAACTGTTTGCACCTTTGAAACTGTATGCCATGTTGGTAATATAGAAAAATAATTTGAAAAGTCAGATTATAAATATGTCATTTAAAAAAATAACATTTGTCATATCTTATTTTGAATAGTGATATCTTAAATATTTTGTAAATATAATACTAACCTAAAATGATACAAACATAACCCCCAACTGTAAAGCCTTTTTTACAATATAACCAAGTTTCTAAAAGTCAGTAATACACTATAAAAATCACCAAAATAACCAGATTTAGTTTGTCCTTACAAAAGTGAACAGCTTATACTTACAAAAGGTATGAAAACCAAAGGTTTTTGGTAACTGTTATATTGCTAACTTCTTTATTATAAGATATATATATGGATATATGGAGGAGGTTAAATTTTTTAAAGTATTTTACAAAAAATAATATATTGGAAAACTAATTGAACATCAAATAAACAAACTATTTAAATTTTTTTTATGGTTTTGTTGGTTATACCACCAAAAAAACCCTTATAAAGTCACTCATGTGTCTGTCTGTACGTCTGTTTGTCTGTCTGTACAGTAGAAATTATAGCCACGACTGAACTTAAAAAGTTGACAGTTCAATAATTTTTAGGGTTTTGTAGGTATGACTACCAAAAAACCCTTATAACGTCACTCATGTGTCTGTCTGTCTGTCTGTGCGGTAGAAATTGTAGCCAAACGGCAGAACATAGAAAGTTGAAATTTGGCATACTTGTACAATTTTTAGACCCACATATAGGAAAACTATAGAGAGTTCAAAAAATACTGCACGGGATAAATATAAACAAATATGTATATAATGGAAAAATAAATATTTTTTTTAAATTTTGAGTGAGGTATCAAATGAAACCTCTTAATACTTGGATACACAAGCAAACTTTTATTTTATAAAAATATTTTTTTTAAATATGATTTTCGCGAAATATATGTCAAAAAAAAATTCTCTTCCATCATATCTCCTAGAGGGATTGATCTACAATTCTGAAAAAAAAATAGCCATAATGTACATTGATGAGAACTAAAATTATTCAACAGGAATTTTTGATGAGATTCGAAAAATATTGATATTTTTATGTCGTTGAAAAATATAATTTTTTTAAAATTTATGGTGCGGTATCAAAAGAAAGCTCTTAGGACGTAGATTAATAAATGAAAAGTAATTTTTCAAAAAAAAAAAATATATATATATATATTAGGGTGACCTTTTTCTTAAGAAGGCAATGCGGGACGGAGAAAAAAAAGGTCCTCACCTCCCAAATCCAACTGAAGAGCAAAAAAAAGGTCCTCACCTGCCATATCCAAATTGCGGGACAATGCGGGACAAAATGTTAAAATGCGGGACAGTCCCGTAAAATGCGGGACGAATGGTCACCCTAATATATATGTATGTATATCTATATATTTTTTTTTTCCAAAAATGCAAACTATTAAAAATCTACTACATGTTTAAGGGCTTTCTTTTGATACCACACAATCAATTTGGTAAAAAATAACTATTTTTCTCAACACAAAAAAATCGATACTTTACGAAAAATTAATGTGATCGAAAATTCCTGTTGAACTATTTCGATTCCAACTAAATGGGAATTTAGTTTTTTTAGATTGTCAAGAGAAGGGTTGGAATTTAAAATTTTTACATACCAACCTGAAAAATAAAATAACCCAAGCAAAGTCCCTTCTCGTGATAACCTAAAAGAACGAAATTCCCATTTAGTTCCGCCTAAACGTTAGGAATAGCCTGTCAGGCCAATTCTGTAACTCAGTTACTATGATAATAGTAACTAAATATGTATAATTGACAGAGAAGTCCGTGTATTCTCGGTGAAACATATTTAGTTTAAGATTAATAAATAAAACACTCGGTAAGTTTCACAAATATAAGTTTAATGTTACTCTATACGTATTTCGGCAGTGACGCCATCTACAGGAGTTCAAATTACAAACTGTTTGTAATTTGAACTCCTGTAGATGGCGTCACTGCCGAAATACGTATAGAGTAACATTAAACTTATATTTGTGAAACTTACCGAGTGTTTTATTTATTAATCTTAAACTAAATATGTCACTATGAGCAAGGTCAGTTACTATCATGAATGAAAGTCATTATACTTTTTATAATATTTTATCTTGTAGTAACGTTACTGCACAGTAATTTTATACAGAATTGATCTGTGTATGTCTCGTAATGTGTTTTTTTAAATCTCTATAGTTTTCCTGTATGTGGGTGATATAGTTGCACAAGCATGCCAAATTTCAACTTTCTACGTTCCTACATTTTTTGGCCTAATTTTGGATTGATCAATATTAGGACAATATTATTTTTAATATCTCTTCCGTCATTTAAATATAATTGTAATATTATGAACGAGCTCACAAAGCTATAACCATATATTAAATTAATGATTCGCTTCTCAAAAATAATACATTTTGACAGTGGCGTAGCTACGCTTTTTGGGCCTGTAGGCAAACATCAGGAAGGGCCCCCGGTCCCGCGAAACTACCCCCACCATATCCAGCAAAATTTGCAAAATGACATCGGTCTAATTATAGAATTACAATACGAGTCATCTCGTGTTGATAAACGCTAGATTTAAGGTTCAAGTAAGCTCTTTGAAGTAAACAAAAACGTTGCGTGTGTTTGACAGTACTCCGTTAGCTTCGCGCCTTCACAGAAGCAAGAACAAAATCGTGTCCAGTCAAAACCCCTTAGTGAGCGTTCTGGTCTTCTGGGGCCAACTCCAACTAGACAGCCGCACATGGGACTCATTAGGGAGGGGAAATATGTGCCGTTTTCGCTCGCCGAACCTTCATACGTAGCGCTTCTATTACTATTCTATTCTCGTTGGCAAAACGCATGTGCGTTTAGTTGAGCGCGGAGCCCCGCGCGTCTAGGACCTAGGGACCCTGCACTTCGAGAATTAAATGCATACATAACTAAATACATTTGGAAAAATAGTAAAATTTTTATAAACAATTTTTTTAAGTGCTATATTCTTAATTGCCAAATTTTCGAAGCCTTAAGGTAAGACCGCACTAGGCGGAATTGCACTGCAGCGGAGTGACGCGACACGACGCAGACAAATATTATTTAATTGAATTTATATGACATATCACGCACTACGCAACGCGGCACTGCACAGCGCTACTAAGTGACTTTCTCACAAATTCTGACGCGCCGTGTTGTGCCGTGCAGTGTAGTTCCGCCTAGTGCGGTCTTACCTTTAATTGCAAATTTTCAAAGCCCGAGCCGGGCCCCAGTTGCTTGAGGGCCCGTAAGCTTTGCTTACACTGGCCTTGCGGTAGCTACGCCACTGCATTTTGAATATGAAATTGACTGTGACAATATTTATATACCCGTTAATATAAATTATAATGAGGTTGAAAGCATACATGCTAGTTTTTATTTATCGAATTCAATATTTGTTTGTCAAACAAAATGCTACATAACAATAAATCAATTCACATTCAAGCGGAGTCGTTTTCAAAAATAATTATATGTTACATTATACTGACGCACTTAAAATGTTTACATTGCCATATAATGATAATAGTTATGGCTGTGTGCAAGTATGTTAAATTAAATTATATTGCATTGATAATACAGGGTGGTATCAAAGAAATGTATGAGAGGATAAATCTGACGCTCGATTGGCACGTATACGCATGCGTTCCAGTGTAGCGGGAAACAAGGATTTTAAAATAAGATTATGTGTTTACCACTGTTGTGTTTACATGTACTTATATGTAGAGCCCTGCGCGGATAAGCTTTTCTGTATCCGCATCCGATCCGCATCCGCACATCCATGATCCGCATCCGATCCGCATCCGCAGCTTTTGTAAATAACAAATCCGCATCCGATCCGCATCCGCAAAAATATCCGCACTATCCGCACTACAGGTTTTGCTGTCAGTTTGGAAAGAACTAACATATTTCGCCTGTTTAGGTAATCTCTGCTCTAAAACGCTACTGAAAATTTTTGGATTTACCAGCTTATTTATTACTAACCTAACCTAAGGGACCCCAAAAGTTTTAAGGCCTAGATGCGCTAATAACTTATTTAAATCTAGAGAGACATAACAATTTTGGGGGTCTAAGCGTTCTTTTTCATAGGGAGTAAGTGGCGTGCTGCTTTTTTTAATATTAAATTTAAAAAAAATCAGAAAAGTTACTTGATAGAAGGTGCTTCATATTTTTAGGATCAAGTAATTCTCTTACGCCATTTCGCGCATGAGTTAGGCGTTGCAACTTTTTCAAATAGCAACATGTGTCATTTTTCAAATTTTTGGGATCTGCAAGACTTTTTACTTCGGGTAGTATAAAAAAATTGGCAGGTTACATAATAAAATTTTCGAGACAAAATTATGTAGGTAAATTTTGGTATTTAAATAAAACTTACTAATCAGTTTTATGTAAAAAAAAAACCTTTATCAGATTTAAAAGCCAGAATTAGAGCAGTGGTAGGAAGAATTACGTCGAAAGTGTACCAGGAAACTTTTGTCCAAAATATTATTTTCTATAGTATATTCAATAATAAAAAGAAAGTTAAGTTGATTATCTCAACTCAGTCTTGATCATGGACAATTGTCTTAATAAAAATAACATAAAGTGAGATTGAATGCTACAAAATATCATGTATATACAGACAACCGAAAATAACCGAAGACTGCCTAGTCAGAACACAATTGCTTGTTTCTCCGAAAGTAACCGAAGATTTAATGTTCACGCGGATATTGCGGATAAGCGGATATGACATTTAATCCGCATCCGATCCGCATCCGCATGGTTTAAATGATAATTTATCCGCATCCGCAGAAAAGTTGCGGATATCCGCGGATAATCCGCGGATACCCGCGGATTTGCAGGGCTCTACTTATATGCAGCGCACGTATTTTTAAATAAATTGAAAATGACTGTTATGTGCTTAATTTGCAATAAAATATTTTCAAAACAATATATTTATCATGTAAAAAGTATTCATAAGATAAACTTTAATGGTAATCGACGAATTTGTAAAAACTTTACAAATAACCCTTGAAGAATTAAAATTTATAAATTTTAATGGTAACATTTCTATAGAAATGTTACCAAAAGCAATAGATTTTTTACTTTCGGACAATGACATAAAAAAATTTGGTGAATATTTTTCCACTAATTATTATGAGAAACCCAATCTTTGGGCTTATACTTATAGAAAATGTTTAAAAATTAACACTAATATTCACCTTGAATCCATGCATAAAACTTCACAAAACTTTAAAGTATTTTTATTTAGAAGCAAGAAAAGTGCAACGTTTAGATAAAGGTATTTTTGCAATTGTGAATTTAATTCGAGATAAAATTACAGAATAATAAAAAATAACTTTGGAATATGACATAACATAACAGCATCAAATAAATTTCTAGTAATTGGGGAAAAGAACTATGGAGTCACTAAACTTAAATCTTTATGCTGTAAATTAATATGTAATTTTTGTAACATCTGCGTCCACTCATACAATTGTGAATGTCCTGATTATTATATTAAACATACAATATGTAAACATATTTATTTTGTTCATTTAAAATACGGAGATTCTTTGAAGTTTCATAAACTAGTTGAAGAAATATGCAATAATGAAAATAGGACACATCTACAAACATTAAAGAAAAATAACAACACACCAAATGATACATGTATAAAAGTAAATGCAATGTTGAAAGAAATACAAGATGATCATTTAAAATTGATGGAAAATAATGATACGACAAGTTTAACAGAAGTGAATGACCACTTAAAGAAAAATTGAAACTTGATAAAAATTAATAAGGAAAAGAAAAAACTGAAAACTAGATACGAGAAAATTTTAACCAAGTAATAAAAAAATTAATAAACAAATTTCTCTATTTAGTACCAGGAAAAAAGTAAAGAAGTTGCATATTTAAAAAAAAAGACAACACAAGAGTAAGAAAATATTATTGAAAAAATACAGAAGCAACATTTGTTTGTCTTAACTGTGTGAACAGTTACACGCACGTATGTACGTGTAATTTAATTCATTTTATCTCCTTTGTTTTTATTTAAACAAATTATAACTTAAGAATGAATTATTTGTAGCTTAAGAATAATTTTATGATTAACGACAACACTGTGATATTTGTTTTTTTTTTTTCTTGTTTTGTATTATTGTTCATTAGCTATGTGCTGTTCTATTAAATAAATAATAAATTGATGATTATTATTGTCTTATTATATTATTGATGTATTAATCATAATCTTAAACATATTTGCAATAAATCAGAATATTATTATTTTAATCTCCATCATTTTGAAGCATGCGCACATGTGTCAATCGAGCGTCAGATTTATCCTCTCATAAGAAATGTGAACTATGCAGTGTTTCCCAACAGGTGGTCCCTAGAAAAATTTTAGTGTTCCGCAAAAGTTTTTATTCAGTGAATATCTTTAATCCTGCAACATTGAAATTAATATTATGCATGGTTTTCTTAGTAATGACAAATTATTTTGACAGCAATGTAATGTAAACCTATGTTACAAATTAATCATCAGTGAAATCTTTATATCAGGCTTATGTCTTTAGTTTATTAAATTCTGGGTCAGTTATATGGAATCCTTCTTATAATAAATTTGTTTTATGTCTTGAAAAAATCCTGAAAAAGGCAGTGCGTTACATTGTCTCAAAATCGGATGCACTGTCCAATAATGAGAGTTACCAGCATCTTTGTCTAGACTTAAATATTTTACCGTTGCAGGAACGAAGAGTTCTTTCTGACATGATATTTCTTTATAAAATTGTAAACAATATTATTGATTGCAACGAACTTGTGTTACTAATTAATTATCATGTGCAGTATATTACACCAGAATTACGCTAGCACTAATTCTTTTATCAATTCTTCCATTGTCAGACTTTCTTCGACATATAATAATATTTTTGGACACATTTATTTATTTAATATTTCTCTTCATAAATTTAGAGTAATGTGTAAAATTTTATTAAATAATCAGTTAGCATAAATAACAAATCAGTATAAAATAATTGTTAAATTTATTACATTTTGAATTGTACTGATTTTGTTGTAAATATTTGTAAAAATTTAGTGGACACTTCGCTGCGTTCGTCCCGTTTGTGTTCCCAGGGTAAATAAATAAATAAATAAATAAATAAAAGAAACGCAATTTTACATTGCTGTCAGATTTCAATTACCATAGTAACGATAATACTTATATTGCAGGATTAAAGAAATTCACGTTTATTGTATGCGTTTTTTGCATTTTTTTGTTGTTATTTTTTATGTAAATAATTTATATTGGTTAATGTTCCGTATAAGTAAGGTGACCATACGTCCCGAATTTGCCGGGACAGTCCCGAATTTCCGCCTTGCGTCCCGAATTTTTTCAAAGGCAATATTTGTCCCGAATTCGGGTTTTCTGTACCGAATTGTCCCGAATTTTAGAAAAAGTACTTATTTTCAATATTTATTTTAAATTTATTTGAACTAAAATTATTTATACAAAACTTGAAATAAAAAAAATCTACTGAAAGGGTATTTTCCTTGATGAACAGCTTTTGGACAAGTGACAAGCTTGATGTAGACCAGGAGTCGGCAACCTTTCAGTGACAAAGAGCCAAATCTATATTGAAAACAAAAACATAAACATGGAAGAGCCGTTAAAAAATATATGCTATATTTAAGAAAAAAACGTAAAAATTGTTATTAATATATAATGTATAAATAAATTAATATTTACTTATACATTTAGTTTGTGATACCTATTGCACTTGCCAGTATATTACAATATAATAATTTTTTTACTGGGACGATTGCTACTTGCATAGTGTTCGATAAGACTTCAATATTTGGTAAATATTCAGTAATCTTTAACTTAAGGCAGCACTCAAGTTTCAGGTCAGTAAGATTACTTCTTAACTGACTATTCATTTCATATATGAAAAGACTTGCTCACAGTAATGTGTGGATCCGAAAATTGTCAGTAGTCCAAAAGCAGAATTTTTTAAATGATTAAACGATCCTGGGAGACGATACCAAGCTTCGAAAACAACTTTATCTACATCTTGAAGATTTCGAATTTCGGTCCACTTATGTTGGATAAAATGAACTTTTCTCTTTCTAAACTTTCCAGTTCAGAATTAAATTATTAAGAATATGTTATTCCATAAATCTTTGGATTTCAAATCCAATAATTGAAGTTCAAATTTTACCTGATTAATTAATGGGAATGGTGATAAATATAATTGCTGCATATCTGCTTCAATTGGTTTTGTCAAAAGAGCTAGTGTAGCTTTATATTTTCTAAACTCTATAAATCTTTCTCCAAAAGCTTCTTGCATGTTAACAATAGTTTGTGCAAAAAAAAGCATTCATAACGTTGTTATTGTCCTTATGTTTTTGAAAATTAATAAAATGTAAAAATGTTTCTGCACGTATATCATTCATCAGAAATTATTTCTTCTAAAATGGAATATGCAGCAACTCGGGGAATTACCGGGAGTGAATTGCACCGTAAAACATCCTGAACAATACAAAACCTGTATAGTACAGGCAGAAAGTTGAAAATTAAAAAATAAATTATATTAAAATAAAAACCAGCCAATTTTCAAAGAGCCACAATATTTTCTAAAAGAGCCGCAGTTTGCCGAACCCTGATGTAGACACATTAAAAGCAATATAACTGATTAAATTAAATTATGAAGAAAATTGTCCGGATTTGATAAAATGCTTCAAAGCAAAAAACACCTACTCAAAAAGATCCATAGTTCGGAAAAATATAAAAAGTTTTCTACTGAGTAATTTTAATGAATAAAGTTTGAAATCATTAAAAAAAAATACTGTGATTTTAATAATGTCCCTTTTAATAATATAAGTTAATTATCTGTGATTGGAATTTTTTATTCATTATAAATTATAATTATTTATTGTATATAATTTGTATTAAAAAAAATGAATTATACAATTATATTTGAATAATATTGACTTTTGATAATAATTAACTTTTTAACTTAGCTCTGATGAAGATTTAAAATATAAATCGAAACGTTAGCAAAGTTAAAATGGTTTTAATTTTTAATTTCTGACCAGTCCGAATCCCATTACTCCTTCTTCTTATAAATCTACAGAGCGGTCATAATTTCTTGTCAGTTATGCAATAGTTGACAGAAACATTTTGTTATCAAATTTATTTCCAAGGACATGCACACATAGACGTAGATTCGATTTTTATATTGGGTTATGTATGTACAATATTTCACTTACCTCTAAGAGCTAACCTCGATCAACAATCGTCTTCCAATTACAATCTTAATAACAATAATATCAACAACAACAATAATAACGAAAAAAACAATAATATTTCTTAACAAAAACCACTTCTTTTTCTCTACACGCCATTGAGTTAACGAACAACTTGAAGTTATCAATATAATATCGTTACTGATTGGTTCTTTGTTAAATTGGAATTTTTAGATAAGAGATAGAATACAGTTTTGATATTTTTAAGCTCATTGTTTACTGTTATGTAACTGACAAGAAATTATGATCACACGGTATAATAATATGTAAAATAATATAGTATTCTCAAATCAGTGTAATAATAATTATAATAATAATAATAATAGATTCGTTCAATTTTGCTACTTTTCCTCTTAGCTAACCATTGATATATTTTATTTTGTTTGGATAGTTTTAATTTTATTTTTAATGTGAAATACATCAAGTAATTATTTGTGCTAGCTACTATCGAATCAGGTCACGTGTTTAAATCAAAGTTTTATTTGCTTTAAAGTTTTTAAATAATTAAATAGAGGCACTATCTTTATTTGTCAATCAAGTTAAAAGACGTCAACAGACTCACAAAGTTAGCAGTGAAACTAGCGTTCATTCATTACTGATTAAATTAGGTACCTGTGTAAATTGAGCCACTGTAAGTTCCGGAGATCCTTCAGCGAATTGAATGGGATCGCATCCAACTCATTATAGCTCAGATCTAACGAAGACAGTATTTTAGTCGTTGAACTGAAACAACGAAACATTTAATTAAAATAACATCCACCACCTTAACGCTGATATATTGGCGATTTGAATTAAGCTCCCGCTACAGTAGCGCACCGATGGCAGTCTTACAAACTAATAGTAATGTGAGAGCGGCAGTTTCAAAAATAAAATTTCACCTATTACATAGCCCAACAGACATTTTGGTGCCTGCGAGTATTTAACTGTCTCTAGGTAATTGGGCACAGAATCCAAAATAGCCGTCAGATTTGGTCTATCAGATCTAGTTGTTGAGATACGCTATATTGGCCTCTTTTACAATAAAATATCTTATTTCTTATCTTTTGTATTTTTCACGTTATTACTGTTACTATTTGCTCCAACTGCCAGTTACAAACACAAAAGAGTAGGGTATTTATTTCACAAAGTAGATAAATATACATTCATCACTTATCACTTAAAAATGGTCTTTTGTACGACTTTCTAGCATGGAGTTTACCAGAACAGTCTTTGTGACGACTCCAACAGTAGTAGGCCATCATGTGGATATCTTATCTTCCTTGATATCTATCTTCCATAGTTTTATGTCATGATGGAATCTTTCCCCCGGTTCTTCACTAAAATCACCTAGGTTTTCTGGTAAGTGGACATAATACAACCGAGAATATTAAAGTTGGAAAGCATATTTTCCACTAATTCTCTGCCTTATGATTTCCAAGAAAATTTTGTACTACTTGAATAAATGAACACAAAGAATTAGATTCAATCTCGTTTATTGATGCGGTTGGATTGGATTTTGGATCTTCAGTAGGTTGCCTTATCTGAGGACCATCAAATATTCTGGCTTTCAGTTTTTCAGACTTAATCCCAGGAAATTTACGTATCAAGTAGCCTACACAAAGTCCATTTCGATTTAAATCCTTCAAAAATTGCTACATAAGTCCAAACTTGATATGCAAGGCTGGAAATATAATTTTCTTTCTCGCAACCAAAGGTTCGTTGACAACGTTTTTTTTTCTTGAATTATGACATTTCTTAATGGAAATCACCCAATTTCTGTTAATCCTTAGCTCTGTTGTCCCAAAGACATAAAAAACAAGGATATTTTGTATATCCACTTTGCTGTCCAAGGAGTAAGTTTATCGTTTTTAGATAAAAAACTAAAATCAATTAGTCTGCATCTCAAAAACTAGAGCTGCTACGATTAATTTTGAAAAATTTACGTTAATAATAGTTATTATGGCAAGTAACATAAGTGTGTGTGCCATATCTAAATGGTTTGAAGGAACAATATGTTGTTCTTATTTTATCCATTATTGTTTTTCATTTTCATGTCAAATAACGATGCAATTAAGAATGTGGCTGTAATGATTCCAATTTGGAACAAAACAATAGAATCATCTTCTCCAGCGCAAGAACAATGTGCCCACTTGCCACATGCTCTGCACTGGAGCAATCAACGTCTGGATATGTGTGAAAAATATATCAGCACAGCAAAAAACACTTTTTACCAATTTATAAAATGTAAACGCCAGCTCTCAGTCATACAACCACTCTCGGAAGACACTAGTGAAGTACTGAATGTGATTGAAATGCATCCAAACATGGCGGCATGCTTTAACAGCCAAAAAGAGGAGAGCCTGTTATACCCCGGGAGCCCGTTATGCCCCGTTTCCTTTACCATCATTTGACCTTTAAATTTACAGCAATGTAAAAGTGAATAAGTTGTGTTTAAAAGAACACTATAAGTCATAAATTTGAGAGATTTTTTCTAATGATTTCAGTGTGAGATTCGAGATAAGCAAAAAAAAACATATGCTGAACAATACGGTAACAAGGACAGAATTCTTTTATCCAGTTTTCACCTTACTGCCGTTAGAGGGATACGCGCCAATATTCGTCGACCACAGCGATTCCCAAGTTTTAAATGAGAGGCAGACGATTACATTTGATAAACACGTGATGTGGACGTTTGGACAGAATGTCGATTTTCGTTAATTCAGTTAGACACTTAAAATCCTATGCTTTAACAAACGAAAATCTGAATAACCTTATTTTCATATTCAATATTTTATATTATTAATTACAGGAAGGTCTAATGTTTCAGCTTATAGTCTAAACAAGGTTAAATCCGGTTCGAATTTATTGTAATTAGCAAAGTTTATAAAATACATATCATATATACCTGAATGCTCTTTCTGCGACATGCTGTAGCTTATTGTTAGCAATTGTTAAGGACTGAATTTGCATATCTGACAAAGCCAGTCGTTCTAAACTCACGACATTTGTTCCTTGGACTTCCATATGAGAAACTGGACTTTCTGGAACGTCTGGAAGCACAAAATTATAAAATACATCAAATAAGCAACACAAAAACTACAATAGAAATGAAATGAAAATAGGAAGAAAATATTATCAAACAGAAAAACACAATATTGGATTGCTAGATATATATTTTTTAGAAATTGTGAGTTTTGCATGCTTATGTTAGCGGTTTAAACCTCTACATGAAAATTACTCCGTTAAATCAGTGTGTAAAAATTACAAAATATTATAGAGACAAATAGTGAAATATACAATTTATTGTACAACAAAAGAATAATCTTAGAGTTTCTATGCACATTCGACGAAACCAAAACCTGGCAGAATTGAAAATCTGATTTCTTTCAATTTTATTTACATACTTATCAAACTGGGGGTTTTATATAATGGATGCAAAATTTAGTAAACTACAATCAAAGGGAAAAATATAGATTTTTAATAGGAATAAACGATTTAATTTTTGTGTGCTACGAATAATATAACTCAGCATTCTCTACGCCTTAGAAACGATATTGATGATATGAACTTCAAAATATAATTTTGTGACGTCGTTTACAAAAAGTTGAAAGAGTAATTGTCCCAAATGCAACCCTTGAGGGACGCCAGAAGTAATTTTCACAAATCTTGACGTAAATTGATCGATTTTGACTCCTTAACTTCGCTTCTTAATATATTTTGCATATTTAAATAATTTGCCAAATATCCCAGCATTTACTTCATATTCAAGTCTTCATTAGATTAATAAGAAATATTTTACAGTGTATAGTGTAGTGTGGTGTGGTGAGAGTAACTCAGTTCGCAACTAATAAAAAAATATACTATTTTTTTAAATGTTTTTAATTCGTGTATTTACACGTACTATCTTAGCTATAAATATAAAAAATCCATAACATTATTAGCCATAATTTAAACATGAATTAAAAAAATAATTAATTTTTTCAAAAACACAAAAACTGCCATAGTTTCCAAAAACACAATTTGATCAAAAATTCCTCTCGTACGTTTCCGGCTCAGATCAATATACATTACCTATAATTTTTTCAGAATTTGTGTTTAACCCTTTTTGGTAAAATGGTGCGGGACGAGACTTGTAGCGGGATAAGACTGTACTTTTTGGCTAAATTCGTGTTAAAAGAAACGAATTTCAAAAAACTATCTATCCATAATCTACGTCTTAAGAGCTATCTTTGGATACTACACAATAAATTAAAAAAAAAAAAAAATTATCAACGACACAAAAAAATCGACATTTTTCGAAAAGTTTATCTGATTAAAAATTCCTGTTGAACTATTTCGGTTCCCATCAATATTCATTACGGATTTATATTTATCCCGCGCTATATTTATTTAACTCTCTATAGTTTTCCTATATGTGCGTCAAAAAGTTGTACAAGTATGCCAAATTGCAACTTTCTATGTTCAGCCGTTTGACTACAGTTTCTACCGCACAGACAGACAGACAGACAGATAAGTGACGTTATAAGGGTTTTTTGGTAGTCATACCTACAAAACCCTAAAAAGTAGAAAGGGTAATGGTCTCAAATCCAACACTTGAGGAACACCAGATGTAATTTTCACAAATCTTGACGTAAATTAATTGATTTTGATTGTGACTTCAGTTCTTAATATAGCAGATAAATCATTTTAGTAAATCCCCATCAAAACTAATATTTAAGAGATTATTTATTGAAAGATTTTAGTAAATTTTGTCAAAGTTTCGTTATTTGATCCAGATTTTAAACACTCAGGTATCAACTGTTTTAAAACCACTGTAATTTCATCCTTACTCCTTTAAAAATCCAGTAATCCAGTTTATTTTTATGTAATATTCGCATCATCAACATCAATAACTTACTTGGAAACTTGTAGAAGGGTACAGCTACACAGCTAACGTCAAACATCCGTTGAGAATCTGTCATGGACGTGCAGGTGCACATTGAATTGAAACTGCACCTTACTGATTCGGAACTTCGCGTGATGTGAATCAAGAATGCTGTTGTCAATATCCACTGCATTTTTACTGCAACAAAGGACACATTTATGTCAGTATAACTGTATTATTCATTACTAGGGTACGTTTATTAGCATCGTTATTAGGTTAGGTAAGGTTTGGTTGGGAATTTGTAGGTTTATTATGTTTAATAATATATTATATTTAATGGTTTTCTGTTAAGATGAGGTAAACATAAGGGCTAACCCTTTACAGGGTTTATTAAACCAGTGGTTTTCAACTGAAGAGCATAATTTTAATTCTAATTAAAGGTTTGTACAGGCAAAGACAATATTTCTGAAAACAAGGTTGTTATTTCAAATAAAATATGGAATTATTGTTTTACGAAATAGGTCACTTTTCTATGTTATTATTTAGATTCTTATATCAGTGAAATGAGTACAATTGTATTTTATTTAACAAGCATATAGGAGTAATATAATCCAGCATTCTCTACGCTTTCGAAACGATATTTATTTATTTATTTATTAATTTAGGTGGGTTAACCAACAGAATCGTCCTAATAGACGGTCCCAATTTCAGGTTAACAAGAGTAAAGTACATAATAAACAGTACAAAAAATAAATGTCTTACAGAAAAAAATATATGTACATATAAATTAAATATAATCAATTGTCTAGACAGTGTTATTTAAAACACAGTGATGCCTCGCACAACGAACGCCTCGCATAAAGAACGCTGCTCACTACGAATTTTCCGTTCGTCCGTTGCGCGATTCGCATAACGAATCTCGCTTCACACTGCGTCGTTTTTATTGAAGAACATCAAGAATAGCTGACAACTAAAGAGCTCCAAGCACTTCTGGCTCAGCAACATGATAAAGCTCAAAAGGAAGCTTCATCTTTACATGCCGGGTTTACATTAGTAGAGTAAAAGAGCTAGTAACTAGCGCAAGTAACTAGCAACTAGCTACTATCCCTGTGTAAACAGTTGACATTGTGACTAGTAGAGTACTAGCTTCTAGTAGTTGGGCTAGGATAGCAGCTAGCTCGTCGACGTATTTACTAGCTACTGTCTCATCCCCTCCTACAACGCAAAATTGATTCATTTCAAATTGGCGGCAAGCGGTAACCTGTCATAACAAATAGAAAAAAACCCATATCAGGTAAGTTACAATTTATTTACATAAATTGCGTAACATTGATTTATTAATTGATGATTTTTGAAATTATCTGTGAAATAACTACTTTGATACACGAAAAAGATGTTGTAGACCAGTGTTTCTAGACCAAAAACGCACCGTGGACCAGAATAATATATAATTTTCTAACGCGGACTACTAATAATAATTGTTGGTTTATTTTTTGCATGAAAACAAATATATTTAATTTGCTACTAAACACATTTATTTTATTTGTAGAAAGTATACACAAAATAAACAAAATATAAACTATTTACATAAAAAATGTGCAAAATAAATTAAAAATAAAACTGCAAAAAACAAATATAAAAACTTTCGCGGACCACTAAAATTTTTCTGGGGAGCACTGGTGGTCCGTGGACCACCTGTTGAGAAACACTGTTGTAGACTATAATAACTATTTCCTGTGGCTATGAAATAAAGCGTTAATTCCAATTTTATTTTTGCTGAAATCGCATCCCTTATTAGTGTATCAGTTCGTTTTATTAATGGACTAACTAAATTTAATAGCCTATTCAAATCATCTGGTGTCATTCTTAAACACAGTCTGTACTCTTTTTGATCTTCCACGGCTAACTCACGAAATAGAAGGACTGATGCGCCATGGGTAGTTCTTCTATCAATCCATTTTTTAATCCATTTTTGTTTAGGCTTATATTCTGTACCGAATACTTCAATAAGACAATCAATTATTTCCTCCACAAGAAATGATGTAATTCAAAATACCACTTCTTTAATGGCATCACGCCGGCGACGATGTATATTCACATTCATAAACTATTTTTTGCAAAAAGATAATTTCACTACAAAATCACAGTGAAGATGTCAAATGTGTTTTGACTGTTACTATCCAGAAAATAAGATATGTATGTCAATTGCGTATGAACACCTACTATCCTGAAAATGAGATAGTAGAGTAAAGCGCGTAGTACTTGCGCTAGTTACTAGCTCTTTTACTCTACCAATGAAAACCCGGCATAACGGTAGGATTTTTATTATTTTTCCTCAATATTTCTTCCGTAATTCGTAATTTTTCTCTCGTTTTCAGTGACGAATCGAAGCGAAGGAAAGAATAAAAAGACAGAGGCATGAGATAGGCCGAGGAAAAAGCATTTCTCATTGAAGGATGTTGAATCTGTAAGGTGCCATGAACAGGTCACGTGCTCAAAGATATGACACCTTATTGATGACTTACGCCACAACGCCTGAATTTATGAATCCTGTCATAATAGCTATTTACAACATTTTATTTCCAAAAAAATACAATATAAATACAACAGATGCGTATACATCTTATGGGTAATGTAAAACAGAAAATTATAAACCGACGATTATTTTCTGTGTGAGAAAACTTGTTATAAATTCACCTTTTTGAATTTCCGTTTTAATATTTCATTCAAAGTTTTATTACTATAAATTAAAACATCTTAAGTAAGAAACTTGTCGCAAATACAGACAGAAAGTTTTCGAATTTCCACGTTCTGAATTCCCAGTTTGCCTGTAGAGCAAGCCAGTTTAGGGAAACAAACCGATACTAAAGTTTGAGAAAAGCATCAACCAGTGGCAGCAACTCGTCTTATTCAATTACACAAGTATGGATGTTATGCTTTAAACACGTTCAACATGTTACGAAAATATTAAATATTTTCTGACTTCAGAAATTTTTAATACGGTAAGCGTTTGGTTAAATGTTTAATAGAAACCAGTGGTGTCCATAAAATTAAAATGTTTAAATACAAGGGCTACCATTTTTTACAAAACTAAGAAAGAAAAGATTATTTTTTTTGGAACAAACTGTTTAATGATTATCAAAATATTCGCCTGTAAGATTTATATACTTTTGCATGCGTTTAAACCAATTCTCGAAACATTTTTCCACTCAGAAGTTGGTATCTCAAAAATATGGTTTTTGAAGACTTTAACAGTTCTTGAGGTGTAGAAAATCGCTGTCCACGCATTTTTTGTTTAACATTGGGGAACAAAAAAGTCTTAAGGGGATAAATCAGGTGAATACTGGCAATGAGACATTAATTCGATGTTTTTCTCCTTCAAATAATTGACGTGCTGTGTGGGAGCTTGCATTGTCATGATAAAAGAATAATGCGAAGTTTTTGGTTGTTTTTCCTGATTTTGTCGATGATTTCTGGCAAACAAATTGTTGTATACCATTCAGCATTATCTATTCTCCGATCTTCTAAAGGAATGGTTGCGACATCTCCAGTACAATCGAAGAAACAACTGATCATTTTATTGGAAGTGCTTCGTGAACGAACAACTTTTGTGGGTTTCGGTTCATCTTGGAAGACCCAGTGGATTGGTGCTTAGTTTCCGGTTCATATGAAAAAATCCAAGTTTCGTCACCTGTAACGATGTTGTATACGGATTTTGCAGTGCCTTGGTTGAATTTTTTTAGCATTCCCTTACATCAATCAACACGAGCCTTTATTTGAACTTCGGTCAAATTATGCGGAATCCATCGGGAACAGATCTTTTTCACAGCTAAATGTTCATGCAAAATCAAATGTATTGCAGTCTGCGATATGCCAAAGAATGCCTCTATATCACGGTAAGTCACATGCCGATTTTCTTCAATAATTTTGCGCACAGCATCGATGTTTTTTTATGATGGATAAGGGTTGATGATGAACAAGGGTTGATGATGGACAAGGGTTGATGATGAGCAAGAGTTGATGATGAACAAGGGCTGATAATGAATAAGGGTTGATGATGAACAAGGTTTGATGATGATGATTACTTTACAGTCGCTATTTATAAACCCACCAGTTGAACAGTTAAAACAGCTTAATTTGAAACGTTTCACGCAACAATGAGCTAGAGCATTTTGTGTTGGGGAAGTTCCTCTGAATCGTCAAAGGTTTTTGTAATTCAAAAACATGCTATTCGAATAATAACTGGTGCTCCCTTTAGATCATTTTGCAGATCACTTTTTCCTGTTTTGTCTATATTAACTCTTCGATCTGTTTATACAGGGTGTTTGTTTGAAACGGGGCACCCCGAAAATCTCCTTTATTTGTAAAGATACAAAAAATCTTCAAAACAAAAGTTAAACTAGACACAAATGCCCATCTAAAGGTTACTATAAGAATTCTGAGGCACTTCCGGTTTCATCGGAAATGATGTCAACTTTTGATCTAGCATAGAAAATCGATAATTTTATATTTTTTTCCTAAAAGTACATTAAATTAGCTTTACAATGACACCAAAAATTGATATTTTCATGTTAACCATTTCAAAATGGCGACCATTTATTTACGTTAGAAGATTTAGAAGAAAGGGTTAGAAGTACAATCCGGGATATCCAAGAGTGTAGTCTTATAAGGGCGATGGAAGAGTTTTTATTAAGAATGAGAAAATGTGTGGACAATAATGGTGGTTTGATCGAACATTTGTATTTTTTTTTTTTTGTAAAATAATTGTAAAAAGTAATAGTTTTTTTTTCTAAATAGTCAAATAGTTTAATTTAGAGATATTTTGTTTATTTTTTTATTGTTTTCAAAGCTTGCTACGTTCAACTTTGTAAAACTTATGTTGATTATTATTTTGTAAATAAATGGTCGCCATTTTGAAATGGTTAACAAAAAAATATGATGTGTTGGTGTCATTGTAAAGCTAATTTAATGTACTTTTAGGAAAAAATATAAAATTATCGATTCCCTATGTTAGATCAAAATTTGACATCATTTCCGGTGAAACCTGAAGTGCCTCAGAATTCTTATAGTAACCTTTAAATGGGACTTTTTGTCTAGTTTAACTTTTGTTCTGAAGATTTTTTGTATCTTTGCAAATAAAGGAGATTTTTGGGGTGCCCCGTTCCAAACAAACACCCTGTATATTAGAAGCCGTAATGTTTATTAAAAATAATCCGCACCTTTTCGCTACCAATATTCTGACTTTCATTCTTATAATACCCGCAGTAAACACTCAATTGTATGTCCCACTCATAGCTCTGCACTGTACAGTAAAAGTCCTCACTACATGGCTTTAACATTATTTAACTGTGTACCACCTGCATTAAAGTCTATAATGTCCAGTAGAGCATTTAAATTTAAATTTAGAAATTTTTTACTATCCAACTGTTTTTATAGTATACAGGAATATTTACACCATAAGGGCTAATATTGAATTATGTAATCTCCTATCTGTACTATTTGTTAAATTTATATGTATTGTTTAACTCATGTGGTTTCAATTTATAGTCATCTTGACTAAACCACAACATTTATGTAATGTTTTATTGGTTCAATAAATTTAGTATTATTATTCTTATTATTACCATTCAATGCCGTATTTTTATTTTATGTTACCAAAAAATACTACCATTTACCAATTTATTAAAATATGTAATCTTTGCTGTTTAATTGAAACTAATACCTTTTTTCGGCGCTTGTGTACTGTTGAGAGTTTGAGGAGGGAGTCCAGAAATTGTGAAGTTTTCCCAAGGACAGACAAGGGTGTGATTTGCCGGGTTCTTATTGTAAATAGCCAAAGTTATAGGACATTCATATATCGTGTGACCTCAACTCGTCGCTACAAGTCATCAATAATATGTCACTTTATTTATCTTGTCATATCTCAAAATAAGGTTGATGTTGCATTATAATATATTTTATACAATATTGAATACACGGAAGCTTTGAGGATATTGTAAATAAATTATTTTCTATTAAAATAAAAGGAAGTAAATTTAATATTTTATTGAAGTCGATATTGTTGTCAATATTTTATGAAGTAAGTATATTTTGAAAGAAAGGTCATAACCACCAAACCATGTTATAAATTATAATTTTATAAAGTTGAAATATTTTTACTTCGATAATAAATATAGGTATATTCCAGTAATCGCTTCACTTGTTCAAGTTCTTGGTCTCTCCACAGTTCTTTCTTTTCTTCGTCTCTTCCTTTTCTGAACTCTACTACTTAGATTTTCTGGAATAGTGAATTTATTATTTTTTATTTGTTTTTTAAAATTTTTAAAAATCCTAACTTAGGAACAATAATACATTGGAACCTGCGGTTTGAATTTTTGAAATCTACAGACCTTTTTCTACCTAGATAAAAAATAGGATCGTCTTTAGTTAACGCCTTTTTGAGCCGTGCAGTTTTGAAAATTTGTATATATTTCATTTTCAAAAGACCGTATCTCAAAAAACCGTTAAATAAAAAACTCTTTTTATTTAACGGTTTAAGTTCAGCTAATAGGAACATAGTATCTATAACCAATCAAAATTCGCTAAATTCAAATCAACCAATAGGATTAGAGTAAGCCAACAACCAATCAGAATCCTGTAAGCTCAAATCAACCAATAGAAATAGCATGTACGTTGGTTTAAAACAGTTCTGTCCGTTTGTTATTCAGATTTGCGCTAGGTGAAGATAAAATTGTCAAATGAGGTAAATTATTCAAGTCACGAATAAATTTTAAAGTTTAAGTTGTCTGATAATTTGTAGGGATCAGAATAAAAAATAAAATTACAAGTTTTTAATGTATTTCACTTATCAGAAGGTCGTTATTCACGGTACAACGTTTCCAAAAAAAAAAAAGACAGTAAGTTTGAAACACTGAATATTAAGTATATTTTGTTACATTTTACTACGTAACTAACGAGGAAAGTTCATTTTTTATGTTGTATATTTACAATACATTTATAATATTATAGGGTAGTTGGCCAGTCAGTGCAGTAGCGTCACTAAAAACGTCACATTTTTTGTGATTTCATATTAAGTACGTTTACATAGCATCCAGTAACAAATGTAATTTTCGTACGCTGTCACTTGTATCGAAATGAAATGAAAATATAAGAATAAGAACAGAAGGGAAATAAATAAACTTTTCTAATAGGCAAAATAGTCATTAAAATGACTGATGTGATCCAAAAATATGATCAAAGAAAAGAAAATAGAAATACGTTGAATTTAACCTAAAAATCTATGCACTACACACAATTGGAAAGGTACGGGTATCGGACATAAATAAAAACAACTATCTACAGCTGACCAGTTTCGGAATAGTTTATTCCTTCATCAGAGCTGCTACATAAAGGAAAATCAGAATACAGTATAAGTGTACATCGTATATGAATAAATGAATATAATATAAGTATAAGTATAACATTGTAAGACATACCTGAGATAATAGTATTAAGTGTAATGGTGAGATAGATAAAAACGGGCCATGATATAAAAAACAATGTGTTGAAATATAAATAAATAAATAAATAATGTAAAACGAAGTCAGAGATTAAAATAAACGATACAACAAATTAAATTTTTTAAAAAAAAATAATAAATTGGTAAAATATATGAGCACAGGTGTGTCGTGATATTATAAGATTGATAATGATGACTAGTTGAAAAAATCACAGATTTGTAAGAATCCTGTAAAATCTTGATATAGGGGTAAGCATGAGGTCATCGACCCCATGCTTACCCTTATAAGTATTTTTTTTTGTGAGTAAATTAATATAATTTAGCAGAACTTGAAGCTGGTCCTGCTGGTATTTAAAGAATACTAAAGGGAAGTATGTCAAAAGTGGACAGCGATGTATGACTTACAGTGTATTTTTACGACAAAGTCAAGAAGGGAAAACAAAACTCAAGCTATTAAATTAACATCAAAAGTAGTTGATCTATCAGAGAAGTTGTTGGCAAATAGTTAAAGAAATAAAGAATAAGGGATCCGTCTCTTTTCCACCCAAGAAATAAACATGCAAAGTTACATTTGACATATTGGAGGAACAACATGAAAATGCTCTAATACTCACTTTTTATTTGACACAGAGTATAGCATTATTTTTAATTTTTAAAAGTAAATATTTAATATATAAAAGTTATGAAACACCAAATATAAATCCCAAAGCAATTTTTTAAAGTTAAAAAGTTATGTTAAGTTTTTTTTTCTTTATAAAAAATAATTCTTGAATGATTGAAATTTTTCTTTTGCTTTCGTATTACCATAATTGTATTATTCCGCTATAACAATGAATATTTTTTGCATGCAATTATATTCCATCATTTTTTAGCCGTTTTTCATCTTTCCATACAAATCGATTCTTTGTTATAAAAGTTATCAAACTAATTTTAAAAAAAAATCATGACTTGCTATTTCTAAATGTATATGTAATATGAGCTTGGGTTTAAATATTTGAATTCTTGTTCTTTATCTAAATATTGTATCAATGTTTTGTAGGAATGTAAGTGTTGAGTACTGTAGAGCCCAATTTTGCCACTGCGAGCGCTTACTGTCACCTTGAGCGTATTCAACAAAGAGTTTACAGAGAGATAACACGTATGACCTTGTCGCTATGTGACGTCATCATATGACATGCTTGCGCCATCTTGGCTCTCCCTGAACATTGTGTCTATGTAGTACCTAGTATGCTGAAGTTTGAGTATTTTTTTGTAGTTATAAATGTTTTTTTTTTACATATTGTTCTATACACAGTTGTAAAATGTAGTAGAGAGTATAGGTTGATTTAAATTGTTTACAGAGAAAATGGTAGAATATTTCTACTGTTTTTACAAACAATTAAGCCGTAGTCGACAAGTATTCAGGAAAAATGTGAGCTGTTAACAACATACTTTCAAATAAATAAATCATAATTTACATCATTCACCACGATGGTGAATTAAAGTTCAATAAATGTATCAATGCCAAATATCTATCTTAAAAAGTGGTTGTATTTATCAATTAGATATCGAAAGGCGTTTGATACTGTTTGGCACGAAGGTCTAATTTTCAAATTAGTAAAACTAAAATTCCCACCGTACCATTTATTAAAATTCTAGATCCAAGACCGATATTTCCAAACAGTCATTAATAACTGCAAATCATCTACACTTCAAATTGTAGCAGGCGTTCCACAAGACTCAATCCTAGGTCCAATTCTCTTCTAAATTTATATAAATGACCTTCCACTCGTAAATAATGTCCCTTACTAGCTATATGTTGATGATACCGCCATCATTACTCAGTCCAGGATAATAGACACCTTAATAAGAAGGATCCAACAAGTAACATAGAAGTTCTTAAAATATATGCAGAGATGGAACATGAAAATAAAACTAAAACTGAAGCTATTCTGTTAACCAGAAGAAGACCGTTTTGACTCGGAACACAAGTATATATAGAACTGACATAGAATGATCTACCACAGTTAAGTACCTAGGTATCCATCTAGATCAGTGTTTCCTTCAGAAAATCTCAGTTCTTAATCTGTTAATTGCTTAAGTAATAATTTGTTTCGTTTTTCACTAATTATATGTAATTTTTTCTTGTGTTTGTAATCAGTGCAATAAAAAATATAAAACTTTTGCGATATACATTACTTTCTAAAATTTTTCTAGGTCACTTGCCGGTCCGCTATGAAAAAAGGTTGGAAAGCGCTGGCCTATATCAACTTTGCAACCACGGCTACCACCAGTGTACAAACATTCAGAAGAACGTCATTTCTAGAATCGAACCCAAATGTCGCCCGTGCGTAAGTCTTCATAAGACTGCCACTACTAGTAGGATTTTATAGAATCGACCCCAAATTCCTCCCATTTATGGAGTCGCCCGAGTGCGGTGCACACGCTGAACATAGGTACGCGGTAAGCGATAGCCCTGTAAAGTAGGGTGACCATTTTCTTAAGAAGACAATCCGGGATGGAGCAAAAAAAGGTCCTCATCTCCCAAATCCAAGTGAAGAGCAAAAAAAAGGTCCTTACCTCCCAAATCTAAGTGAAGAGCAAAAAAAAAGGTCCTCACCTCCCAAATCTAAGTGAAAAGCAAAAAAAAAGGTCCTCACCTCTCAAATCCAAGTGAAGAGCAAAAAAAAGGTCCTCATTTCCTCAAATACAAGTTAAAAAATTGATGTGAAGTGTGAATATTCACACATTTCAGGGTTTCGCAGGTATATAATAAGTGAAGGTGGTATGCTGAGTGTGTAGGACAAATTTTACTTTGTAGTAATTCACGGCAAAATGAACGATATTTTTAAAATAATTTATCGTCTGTTAATCATATAATAAGACTGGTTATTAAATTTACGCTCATAAAAATTAAATACAACATTTGTCAAAATATAACTAGAATTTTGACAAAATAATTTCAACATAATAAAAATGCAAAAAAAAAAACAGAAAAAATAATATTCACTCCGTACTCGAACTCGAAACCCTTCGTTTTCCAGCCAGTTTAAGAGCGCTCTAACGCATGTAGCCATCGAACGCTATGCATGTGAGTGTCTTACATTGGTATAACTTTTGTACTTTGTGAACCAAAAACCACAAAAAATGCGTTATTTTCCAAAAACATAATCTGATCAAAAATTCCTGTTGTACTATTTCGGTTCACACCAATATACATTACTTAGAATTTTTTTAGATTTTTAGTTTAAACCATCTGGGCTACAGGGTGTGGGACAAAATTTTTTTTGCACATTTTTGGCAAAAATCGCTTCAAAATAATTTATTTTGCAAAAATAAAAATTTGATCGTTAATCCACGTACTAAGGGCTTTCATTTGATACCCTACTCAGAATTTAAAAAAAAATATTTTTGTTTTCGATGAGCACATATTTGTTTATATTTTTAGGGGGGTATGTTTTTTAGATGTTTTAGTATTTTTCCTATGTGCGGGTCAAAGAGTTGTATAAGCATGCCAAATTTCAACTCTCTAGGTTTAACCGTTTGGCTACAATTTTTACCGAACAGACAGACAGACAGACAGACAGACAGACAGACAGACAGACAGACAGACAGACAGACAGACAGACGACAAAATGACGGTATAAGGGTTTTTTGGTCATACCTACAAAACCCTAAAAATGCGGGACAATGCGGGACAAAATGTTAAAATGCGGGACGAATGGTCATCCTACTGTAAAGGCGAAACGTTTCCACATTTAGTACGACTTTTCTGTCCAAATTCATTATTAAACAATAATCTAATGTAAGATATGAATATTCTACGTGAACGTTTCTACGTCTACGTCCATCTACGTCTGATTGGAAACCGTAGCATGCACTTTCCTATTACTTATATTTTCACGTAGACGCAGGATTCTACGCCTATGTCTATTGGAAACCATCCTTAAGTGCTGTTGACCGTAATGAAGCGTCATTTACCTTAAAAATCGAGATTTTATTATTATTTTTTGTTTGCTTTTACGTTTTTGCGTCATTTCCAAGGTTTTTTTTTTGAAGGCCGCAGGTTCTCCGTCTATGAGCTTGACTTTACATTTTTAGTGACATTCTTACATACATATTTCTCTTGACAACTTCTAAAATATAAGAAACTTTTCTGTAATGTGATTTCATTGATTTATTTCGAAATTTTGAATGTTCAAAATTTAAGAAAATCTTCGAAAGATTTGAAAAAGTTTTGAAATACGACTTATTAGAAAATCGGTATTGCATATAGGTCAAACTTGGCAATCAGAGAATAAAAACAGTAACATTTCTCATCTTTACTTCTCTGAAGTTCCGTCCATTCCCTCAGGACTTGGAGTGTGCTACGTAAATCGTAGTAAATTATTACCCTACAGGACTGCACGCCGGTGTAAAACTGACGTCCTTAGGGAACTCCCAAACAGCTAGAGTCTAATTATGTGTCCTGGGTTGTTATTCGTCATTCCAGAAATCTACTATCTGGAACACAATAATTAACAAGAGCCTAAAGAAAATTTAATAAAGATATTTTGATGATAACCCAAAAATAATAGGTTTTCAATATCTAAAATATATAGAGTAATTTTAAAATTTCACTATTACACAACAAAAAATTGCATAAAATATTGTCCCAGCTTTTAAAAATCAGCTGTGGCCACCACAGGACCGACCGCCATCACAAAATACTTGCATTAAATACATTCTAGCAGCAGAGTAGAAATAATTTGGCTTAATATTTTTTAACAGAGATATTATTTATCATGACCATGGAAACGTTACATATAAGTATGAAAAAATAGATGATTAGAAAAAATATCGAAAAATTTTTCAGATTTTTTCGTTTTATCAAAAAATATTCAAATAAAAGTTGTTAGTTATTGCTTTTCCGGCTAAAAGGATTTTCGAAACTTCATATTTAAGCTTTTGACATCAATGGCATGAATTGATCAACTTTTGGTAAAAATCGATTGACTAGAAATGAGAGTTTACTCGCGTCGATTTTAAGTTTTTTGCGAATATTTAACAACAGAAAAATATTTCGAAAAAATGTAGTTAACAAAAGTTGCTACAAAAGTAATAATTAACAACTGTTATTTGAGACATTTTTTGATAAAACGAAAAAATTTTGAAATTTTTTTCGAAATTATTTCCAAGTATCTATTTTTACTTGCCCGACCTTAATATATAAGGGGCAAGTATTGAAATCGCGAAAATTTTCGATGTCGAGATTTTGACTGATGACCACGTTTTATGGTCCAGGGAATCCAAAAAACCTATTTTCGAAGTGCCGTCCGTATGTGTGTGTGTGTATACACGATAACTCTAGAACGGTTTAACTTAGAGAGTTCGTTCTGGTACTAAAAAATTCTCCTATTAATTAGAAAGAACCCTATTACTTTTTATAAAAATCCGAAACCGGAAACGGAAGTTATTAAACTTCCTTAAAATTCCTTAAAATTTTAAAAATTTCGTAACTAGTAAACCAAACTTTGGACAAAAATTTGTATAGAACATAATTTGATGTATTTTTGAAGATTTACCTAAAACTTTTTTAAATTTTTTAAATTATTATTTTTTATTATTATTTTTTTTTTATGGGAGGGCAAGTCTAGCGGGGTCTCACTTCGCCACTGGTTTTATACTTATATGTAGAGTGACCATCCGTCCCGGTTTTAGGTCAATTGTCCCGGTGTCCCGAGAAATGTTTTCGGGACGGTCGATTGTCCCGGTTTTTACATAATTCTGCATTTGCAAGAAAAGAAATATGACAATTAGTTAATATGAGAGGTGAGGACCTTTTCTTTTTTTTTGCTCTACACTTGGTTTTGGCAGATGAGGACCTTTTTTTTGCTCTTCACTTGGATTTGGGAGGTGAGGACTTTTTTTTCCTGTGTGCCGGTTACCCTTCACTGAAATCTGGTCACCCTACTTATATGTAACGTTTCCATGGTTATGATAAATAATATCTCTGTTAGAAAATATTAGGCCAAGTTATTTATACTCTACTGCTAGAATATATTTTATACAAGTACTTGTGATGGCGGTTGGTCCTGTGGTGGCGGCTGATTTTTATTTAAACCTTCCTGTGTTTTCTTAAATTATCTAAAAATACTTAAACATTCCCATCTATGGTTTAAATGCTCTTTTTAACATTTCCTTTGTTTTGACATAATCACAGCCAACACAAAAGGGGATATAGAGGAAAGTTATATAATTATTTAGTAAAGTAACGATTTCCACAACTCCGATATTATTGTACGATTACATAAACGAGTGCGTGCCTGCTTCTTATATCAGTAAAAGTCATTGTAAAACACAACCACACACACAATCAGGACTGCTGAACTATAATGAATAGGTAGTTTCCTTACGCTGTTATTTCTGAGTTTTTTTCTAGGTCAAACAAATTTAAGAAATTTGGATTAAATAAAATACGTTATTTAATAATTATACGTGTACATAAAATAATATATAAAGCTTCAACGCATAAGATACTGTGTAAAAATTTTTTCGAACTTGTTTAACAGACTTCGTTACTTCGAACCAAACCAAAAAATGAGCACGCTCTGCGCTTGCGAAAGTAGCTTTCTTTAACTCTACTGCGTGGATATCAAGTTTACAGGAAGAGAAGGTTAGCTCTGTCGCTAAGTGATGACATGATTGTCCCTAAATGCTGCAGAGGAAACGAACTGGTCGCCATATTTGTAGATTTTAATGTAAACTTGAGTAAAATTTAGTTTCACACTAAATAAGATAAATTATATGTCAAATAAGAAATTAATTAGCCAATATGCGTGAACATTTATTATTGTCAACTGACAATAACTGAAGCGCCTCTAGAAAAATTTTGAGAAACTGACAGGTGGAGGATAGTCGAGTTTGTATACTGTTGTTTTCATAACGAGTTTTTAAAAAATGTCTTTAAAATTGCAAGAAAAAATTAAATGCAACGTGAATTGTTGTGTTTATCTTTGCAATGCAAAAGTAGGTCGTGAAAGAGACCTAAGTTTTCATCGTGTTCCGAAACGTGGCAAAAAAGCCTTATTATCTTCAATTATAACCCTAGAGGTTACTTGGGCACTGAGAAAACGGAAAATTTCATTTAACGCAACCCTCATATTGAATAATAAATTAATTTCAGATAATATCACATGTAGATACCATTGAACCTGTCAAAAATATCCTATCTGCGTCAGCCATGAGGTACAATGCAGTGGCGCCTCTATCGGTAGTGTCAGATGCCAATAGTAGCATTCTATTTCGCTGTGTTAGAAGATCTTCCTGATTTCCAGCATTAAGAAGGGTGTCATCGGTGAAACGAAAGATTGAAATTTGTTCTCCTACAGAGATGTCACCATTCCATCCATCCAATACAGATTTTATAAGATGTTTACTATAAATGTTGTACAACAAGGGTGATAGTACAGAACCATGACGAACACCTTTTCTTATCTGACATTTTCGTAATATGGTATTGTTAAATTACAGATTAGATCACAGAAATTATTCAAATATCTTACATATGATATGCTAAAAGAAATATTCTTTGAGCAACAGTAGCAATAGCTCTTTTGTGATCGTAAGTTCGATCCCCAGCATGGGCAAAAGATTTTTCAATTTTTTTTTTGTCTTTAAGAACCGTACACACACTTACTCTTGCCTTAAATGAGTACCTGTATATCTGAATTATTATTCGGGAATATGGGGTGTGCTTTAGAGGGCATGTAAAGACGGCGGTCTCGGCTACTGTAAAAGTAGTCGTTAGGTTAATCCAGAGAGTCGCTAGTCGCGACATGAAAATCTCTGACACCTAGATATTATGCCATACGAAATAAAAAAAATCAGCTGTGGCCACCACAGGACCGACCGCCAGCACAAAGTACTTGTATAAAATACATTCTAGCAGCAGAGTAGAAATAACTTGGCCTAATTTTTTCTAACAATCTATTAACAATCTATTTATTATGACCATGGAAACGTTACATATAAGTAGGAAAAAATAGATACATTTATAGCAACTTTTGTAAAATAAATTTTTTCGAAATATTTTTCTGTTGCTAAATATTCGCAAAAATCTTAAAATCGACACGAGTAAACTCCCATTTCTAGTCAACCGATTTTTACCAAAAGTTGATCAACTCGTAACATTGATGTCAAAAGCTACATAAAAATCCCTTTAACCGAATTTGCTCTGCACGTGTACACAGACAGACAGACAGACAGACGGACGGACGGACGGACGGACAGTCGGACGGACGGACAGACAGACCGACAGACATCATGCTAAAAATAGTCAAAACGTTATGTAGGGACCTCAATTCGTGGAGATCCATCGAAATCTCGAAATGTCAAAATCGGTATGATCACAATACCTCCCTTATATATGATGGCGGTCGGTAAAAATAAAATAATTATTTTAAACAATAAGAAAGGTCTAATCGGCGAAGGATATAGTTAACAAAATATTGTCTTAATTTTAGCTTCCATTTTGAAGGCAAGTCTGAATAAAAATCTAGTAATATTCAAACAAGATAGTCAAAAGAAAAAGAAGAACGTGAATGAATTTGTAAAAAGCAAATAATCCATGTCCTGTTTCTAGAATAACCTTTTCCACGCAGTTATCCTTTCCAATCTTGAAACTGGAGAATATAATTAAAAAAATAAGTCAACTAATCAATCATGTTAACAAAAATTACATTTTCATTACATTTAATTAACTTTAGATCCTGATTTAGATTTCTTAACATTAAATTTATCTTATTATTAAAAAGATTGAATCTAAATATTATTTTAGAACTATTAAATGAATTCTTTAATTTAAATATATTTTCATCTGATTACTGTTGCTGTTTAACAATTTTAGAAACGGAAGAGTTTAAGAAATAGACGTTATACAAAGATCTATTTAAGATAAAAACATCAACTGTTCAACTGTCTACACATGGTAATGTGTACAGATTAGATCTTTTATTTAAACAATACACTACTGTTTGTCCTTATGAAAACCATTTTTAGATCCCTGCTGTGTAGATCACAGTGGTTCTAAAATGGTGTGCCACGGTTTAAGGTACCACAAAGTTTTGGTCAATCCAGGATTTGGGATATCTGCCTCGATCGATCTGATCAAAAATTCCTGTTGAACTATTTCGGTTCCCATCAATGTTCATTACGGAGAGTTTTTTAGATCTTTTGTATTTTCAATTTTATAATTGAAAAACGAATAAGAAATTTGGTAAATAAAATTAAACCAAAATATATACCGGTAACTATTTGATGTCTCGATTTTAACTTGTTATTCGAACCGGAACCAAACCGGAACTGAACCGGATTTTTAGACGAACCTAAACCGAAACTGTAATGAAAAATATTTACTTGGAATGTAACTGTAAACCAGTTATCGAAATAAATTTTGGTTCGACTCTCTGGTTGAAAGTTTCGATTATCAACATCTCGTGTTGGTATTCTGTAACTCATCGATAGTGCACTTTTAACAGCGTCCTGTCGCTTTTGAGAAGATACCTAGAACATGTGTTCTTTGAAAAGTGATATTGTTTTTTGACATTTGTACTTGTTATTTGTACTTATTTTACATGGCCGTATATTAGGCTGACCATTTTCTTGAGAAGGCAATGCGTTTTTTTTTTCTCGTCACTTGGATTTTGGGAGGTGAGTACCTATTTTTTTTGCTCGTCACTTGGATTTTGGGAGGTGAGAACCTTGTTTTTATTTGCTAGAGGCGCCAAAACACGGCTCTGCGTACATGAGAGGAGAGGAAAGGAGTACAAAAGATAACAAAAATGTATTAAACGATTTAACAATTGTGGCTAGTATAATTTAATTACCGCGACAAAAAAAAAACAATTGAATAAAAAATATCACAAAAAAATAAATTACACTGATAACTACTCAAAAAGAAATAACATAAGGGTTGGCTATGGAAAAATAAAATAATGTCTACTGCAGGCTTTATATAACAATATAAACTTATGACAACAACAAAAGTCATGACAGTTAATTAATTCTAAAGCTTGCTGATGACGTTACTATTATTTTCCATAGCCAACCCTTATGTAATTTCTTTCAGAACTCATGGTATAATATAAATATACACATTTTAATATCAAAATTCAAAAATTATCATTATCAAACTATACGAAAAGTAGAGCACTGACAGTTAAATTGATGTAAAGTTAGTTAGAATTAAAAATGCGGGACATTTTGCGGGACAAATATCAAAATGCGGGACATTTTGCGGGCAAGTAACAATGCGGGACGCAGAGTCAAAATGCGGGACTGTCCCGCAAAATGCGGGACGAATGGTCACCCTACCGTATATGGCTCTAATAGTTTGTGATACCTCCAACACATGAGATGACGTCATGAGGACCACGTGATTAAGCTGATCTATTAATTAACAGACTTGATGTCTAAGTAAAGTCTCTGGAGGTAAACATTTCAACAAGTCCTATCATGATGCTCACAACTCAGTAAAAATCCAACTAAAGAAGAAGAATATAAGCTTCATATTTAAACAAAATTCTGTCATCTTTGTTGCTCAGCATAGGTGTTTGATTTCATTTGATTTTTCCTTTCATATTTCAAAATCTTGTTCCTCTTTTAATATTCATTCGATTAAAACTAATTTGAATGTGTTTAGTGAGATGAATTTAACAGAATATCAATGTTTTATACTTGAGAGAACATTTTACTTATTCACATAATAATTCTATGCATTTTCCCACGAAATATTAAATATCTGTACGCCTGAGTACATGCATAAAAGCATTTGTTACCACTAATAATATTGTTGTGAAAAACGTAAAATTTCTTACATCGCTTCAAGCTTTAGAAATACTACTCTCTGTTAAATATGCAGTATGCAAATTGTTCCAATTATAAATAATATCATAAAGTAGTTTATGTTGTGTTTAAAATTGAGATTTATGGTTTAAGTTTAAAATAATAGTGGTTTTGAATAAATTGTTTGTATGCAACAGATATGCAGCCGTGTTATGTGGGCTGCCTATACTAAAACAAATATTGCAATTTGTAAGCTAATGTTGCTGTTGGCAATTTACGCCCCTGCTTAAATCAGACACGTCCAGTGGAGTACGTCAAGTGTATAGGACATTAGCAACTCCTCATGAAGAGCCAAGTAGCCATGGCTCTACCATTGCAAAACTATGGCAACACCACCACAAATTAATCATTTTTATTTTCTTTAAAAATACTGATAATTACAAATAACTAGGGTTACCATATTTTTTGTGCGCTAAACCGGGAGCCCCCCCCCAATATTTTTTTCTCATTTTTTATACTTTATTGATTTATGTATTTATCAATATTTTTCTATTATAAATGATTAATATTAAATCTTGAGAATTACAAAATTAAACGTATATCAAAAAATCACAAAAATACGTATTCTAAAATTATAAATTTTGACTTACATAGTTGCATTGTGTATATTATTTATTAGTATAAGAATTTTTATCGGCAGATTGTACTTTTTTTAAAAAGTTTTTATCATTTTTAATATAATCATAAAATTCAGAACATTTTAAATATGTTAGTTTTACAAAATAATAATGCACCGACGTTACATTCATGTAAACGATTTCTTTCAGGTGCCCATATATTCTTCATTTCTGAAAATAATCGTTCAATTGGTGCTGAAGTACCAGGCAAACAGAAAATAATTTCGACAATTTTCTGCAAATTGTTAACAGAAATATTTTTGTCTGAATTTTTTTTAAACAATTGTACCCATTTCTCCTCGCTACTTGTACTCTTTTCCCGCCACAAATTAGTGCGGTCAGTGTCGTTATAAAACTGTTTAGCATATACAACTTCGTTAAATAGAGTATCACAGTTAATGATCGGTGTTTTGGTCGTAAATTTGGAATTAAGTAATTGTATAGTTTTTTCAACATCGTTCCATGCATGCATATATATAAACTATGAAAAAACCGGGACATTTTTAACAACCGGCCGGGACGCCGGGCAAGTTCTTAAAACCGGGACTGTCCCGGTCAAACCGGGACGTATGGTAACCCTACAAATAACCATACACTCGTTTAAGTACGGAACGCTGCTACTGTCATGCATTTGATGCGACGAAGCACGCTTTGTATTTATTTAGGCAGGCGAGCCAAATCGAAACTGGCTCCGTTTTCAGACAGTTTGTAGGACTCCGCGGAGAGTTGGCAGGCAACAGACGATCAGTTCATGCGCTAGAATCACATTAAACCGAGCCAGCTGGAACTTGGCCCATTAGTTCGAGTTAAAGTCGGATGTAGAAAGCATCGCGTGTTAGTGTTTTTTTTTTACTGTGTTGTGTCGTGTGTGTGTGTTGTTTTGTGTTACTATTAAAAATGAACAGTACCAGTATCTTTCGAAAAAAATATTTTCTTCGCATTTCCTTGAGGAAAAACTCGAAATAAAACAACTGGGAAGACTGCTATCAGATTTGGACATTTCAAAAACTCAGAATGTGCCTGCCCTTTCTTCTAAAATATGGACAAGAAAATTTAATAGAAACATTTACTTAAAGAACAATTGGATTTGTGGATGCGACGAAAAGCAAGTTGTTTTTTTGTTTCCTTGCGTTTTATTCGGGGAGAATTAACATGGATGAAGAACGGTATTATGGATTTAGTGCACTTTTGGGAAAAAATTAAAACGCATGAGAAATCGAAGGTACATATGAACAATATTTTTAGTTTTTCTATACTTGGCAAATTAGCCATAGAAACGCAATAGTAGAACACAACGAAAGAGTTGACAAAAACAGGTATGTTTTAAACATAATCATAAATTGTATTCGATTTACAAAACAACATGCTACCTGAGATTTGGGTAAGTCACTTATCCATATTAGTATCCATATTTAGTTAGATAAGTACCCGCGATAAGTACTTAATACATTTTTCAAATGACTCAATTTGTCTAAATTAATATTTTTGTGTCGGTTTTTTTAAATTGGTAGTATAATTTTTAAAACACTTATAATGCCAAACAATATTAAAAAATATATATGTTTACGCGGCTTAACAGAATGGTGCTCTCAACTTACGTCATACGCAAAATGATCAAAACCTGGTACTGTATGTAGGCACAACATATAGTTTCCCGCCGCAGTGTTGAGTGTAACATGTTGGAGTGCGATCGGATGTGGATGGTTGGCAAGATGGGTACATTTTCGTAACGCACTTTCCTTACTGCTCGATCCACAAATGTGCCCAAGGAAGTGTTTCAAATCAAATAATTATTCTATTATATTCGCACATGTCTTGCAAACATGAGTGAGAAAGAAATATATTATAAGTTGATTGTTGATTCATAAATTTATCATTGAACAAACTTCTTTAAAAATTGAACTTTAAATAATATCATGCCTTCTATCCATAAGTGAATTTCACAAAGTTAAATTGTCGACAGTTCAATAGCTATATAATTTTTTTCCTTTCTGTTGTTCTTCTATGAATGCCAATGACTCATCAACTAGATTTTAACGTTTTTATTTTTATTTTTTTAATTTTTGTTTTGTTTAACTTTTACGAATATTGTGGTGTAGTATGGTTATAGCATATGGTCGATTTTACATGTACACTATTTTGTTGTTTATTCGAAAAAGAGTTATGATTTTGCCATTAAAGGTTTATATCCTGAGAGCACGACAGTTTTACTCTGATAATGATACATAGACATGAACATTGACGTAGTCCTAATTTAATTGTTAGGTTATGTATAATTTCGTAATATTATACCATGAAATAACCTATAAAAACACAAATTGGAACAAGTAATGGTATAAGAGCCAGCTATAACAACTATATTTTATATGAAAATTTTATTTAATCACAAATAAAACGTTTAACCAAAATTTTTGTCGCAGTCATGACAAAATTAAAGTTCAAACTAGTTGGTTTATATCTAAACTCCTAGTTAAAGGCTCTCATACAAATTAATAATCAGAAATGAAATCAGAGCAACTAATTTTTATCTAATAGAATATTTTATTGTTAAAATACTATGGCATAGTATTATATGCGGAGCCCTGCAATGTTCCCAGACGGAGACATTGACCAGGTTTCTGCTCTGAGGAGTACGTTGGTCACGATCGTAAGTATTCACAATCTGGCTGAAAAACACGAAATAAAGCGAATGGACTGTATTGGGCGCAATCGCATGCGATTGTAGAATACTGGAGATGGGATTGGATATATACAGGTTGTTGCACCTACGTAGTGGTTGAAACGTCACTTTGCAAAAGGCATTTATACAAATACACCAGGTCTGGAAAGGAGAGTTTGGACACACAGCCACGATCTATTTAACAAGTCCACACCGTATATTCGCGAAATAAACTAACACACACGAATGTGCAAGTATTCGTAAAATGCATTCATACAACAAATCAGAGTAAACGAAATGATGTAGAACAAGACTAATTCTACCTCTGCTTCAAGACGCACGATACTAAGAGCTCAGATGATTTGGAGACCGAAATAAGCAACTAAAATACACTAATGGCCGGTTTCTAAAGTAAGAATTATCCCTAACTCGAGTTAAAATCATTTGTTTTGTATGTTGTAAGATACAAAAGCAAATGATTTTAACTTGAGTTAGAGAAAACTCTGACGTTAGCAACCCGCCATAAGACACGAAACAAATGTATATAACATACATTTGTGAACTGCAACAATGCAGGTAACCTGAACGTCGGTCGCGTACAGGCAGAACTGAGTACAAAAATTAACACGACACAGATGGTTCGAATGTTATTCGGTGACTAAACAAAAAATAATGTTGGACTGAGACCCCCCCACTTAAATAAAAATAATTCGCGCAACTGGCGCGATTACATTGTAAGTAAAATAATAATAATAACAAGTTTAATTATTATTAAACAACCAAATACATGGTCGTCAGTAAATCTAACTATGATCTACACCATATGAAAATTAATATCATTCGTATCGAGCAAGTAGTTTCAAAATATTTCGATATTAATTTAAACAAAAAATGGGAACATCTCGAAAACAAAGTTTTTCCAATCCTATTATATGGTGTGGAAGCACAGACATTGTTGGAAGTTGTAATAAAATGGATAAATGCGTTTCGCAATGTGGGTCTATCGAAGAATTCTTAGAATCTCTTGGAAAGATCATATAACTAACGATGGAGTATTACGCAGAATGAACACATCTCTAGAAATTATGTATTAATTGATTGTTAGTTTTGTATGAGAAACTTATAATCTGTAATATTAACTTGCACCTTGCACACTTAAGTAACCTACGTATATATTTTTTTGTTTAAGTTTTCTTATTTATATTTGCTGTAATCTTTTTTTGTGTGGTATTGTATTTTACCCCTACATTGTTTTTTTGGGAATGGCAGAGAGATTAGACAGCTTAATGAGTATTTCTTTCGTAGTTCGAAGCCTTAATTAAAAACATGAGCAGAATACTTTGCCTTACACGAGTTCATTGTACTCAAATACAAGCAGCCATTAAATTTCCGTCCTATTAAAAAAATACGGAAGATCAAACAAATATACGAGGGCATATTGAAAACTAATGCCTCCATGGGTAGAACTTTATTAGTAATTGATATATGGTTTACATATAAATGGGAAATAATAGTATAAACTGTCCTCTACGCACTGATATATTCACTTTTCCACATAATCGCCATTGACAGTAATGTCCGTCACGGAAAAAGTCTGAAGACTTCCCACGGCACCATTTTCACACCTCCGCTACCATCTCTGCATCCGAAGAGAAACCCTTGCCCTTGAGATGTTCCTTAAGCTTTGGAAAGAGGAAAAAGTCACAAGGCGCAAGATCTGGGCTTTAAGGTGGATGAGGTAAAACGTAATGAAACCCAAGCTTCTCCAGTGCGTGCCCGATCATGGACATCCGTTTCAGCAAGACTTGCATGTTTCACAATCCTTACCCACCTCCTAACAGTACTTAGTACTAGTGCTTCGTCGCATCAAATATATAGCAATAGTAGCGTTCCATACTTAAACGCGTGTATATTTATTTGTATTTATCGGTATTTTTAAAGAAAATAAAAGCTTTTCAATGATTAATTGGTGATGGTGTTGCCATAATTTTGCAATGGTAGAGGCCATGGCTCTTCTTGAGGACCGCCACTGGGTCAAAGAATTGTACATACATGCCAAATATCAACTCGCTCAAGTCCAGTTGATTGGTTACAATTTCTACCGAACGGATCAGTTTAAATTTTTTGCGGACAACAACGATGGCTAATTGTGTCTAACACACTCCAAGTAGCCATACGGACAGACAATCAAACAGACAGATACTTGAAAGATAGTACCTAGTAGGGACATAAATACAGTTACAATAATGAACGTATCCAATAAAAATAATACAAATGAACGCACCCAAATTTAAACAGGTGATAATCGTGAGTCAACCTATAAATTACTTTACTGTGGAAAGAATTTGATTTTGTGTTGTGTGTTACCATGGAATGGTCAGACAAAGAAAACCGAATTGCAGTTATTGCGCTTTATAAATGTAAGATGGAAAAATCAAACATTTTTAAGACGCTACATCTACTCGGCTTTAGTCGAATGTTTGTGTATCGGTGCATTAAATTGTTTGAGGAAACTAGGGACATAAAAGACCGAAAAAGATCTGGTCGCCCGAGAACAGTACGCACGCCACAAGCTATCAAAGCTGTTAAGGCCAGAATAGCAAGAAATCCGTTGCAAAAACAAAAAATTATGTCCCGCGAAATGAAAATTTCGCGAAAATCAATGGCGCGCATTTTGAAAAAAGACTTGGGTCTTGGGGCCTTCAAACGCCGTACTGGATAGTTACTAACTGTGTCTCTTAAACAAAATAGGATCGAAAAATCGAAACGCTTGTTAATCAAGTACGCAGACGACAAACACAAAAATATCCTTTTTACCGACGAGAAAATTTTTACTATACAGGAAAAATTCAACAAACAAAATGACAGGGTTTATGCCAGGTCATCTACTGAAGCCGAGTAGTTCCAAGGATAGAAAAAGGTCACCACCCAGCTTCAGTGATGGTTTGGTGGGACGTTTCCTATGATGGAGTAACTGAACTTCATTTTTATGAAAAAGGGGTGAAAACTTCAGCTAAAGTCTACTAACAAACGGTCCTGGAAGATGTTGTGAAACCCCTCAATCATACTCTCTTTCAAGATCAGTCATGGACATTCCAACAGGATTCTGTTCCAGGCCATAAGGCTAACGCATTATTAAGGCTAGGGCATTATTAAACGTGGCTTTTAAACAATGTTTAAAAGCCACTTAATTTTATCGGAGTAGAATATTAGCCCGCTGCAAGTCCAGATTTGAATCCTTTAGATTACAAGCTATGGACCATTTTAGAGGACATGGTTTGCCACAAATGATATCCAAATATGGAATCTCTGAAACAGTTTTAGCTCGAGCTGTTGCCAATTTTCCCATGGAAGTCGTACGTGCAACTATCGATGATTGGCCTGTACGACTTAATGCCTGCATTAAAGCCAAAGGTGGCCATTTTGAATAATTATACCAATTATGGATAACTTATGTATAAGTACAAATGTCACTAAAATTTGGTGAAAAACTTAATTGTAGTTTTAATTTTATTTAATAAAATATTTGTAACAGTATTTATGTCCCTACTAGGTATAAGGATTTATCATCCCTACAAATTCCCTAAAAATACACTTAAAGCAGATTAATAAGAAGGAACGTGAAGTAGTGAACAAAGAGAATAAAAAATAGTTTCTATTTATTTCTCTTTACTTTCATAAGCACAAAAACTATATTCATTTCTTGCAAACATGTGTTTTATTCATAGAGTTTTTGCTGTTGGTCTCTGTGTGAGTTAAGCAGATTTGCAATGATAAATGTATGTCCTGTACCTTAAACAAACTGCAAACGTATTTGGTAAGTTTTAAGGGGACTCGGAACGGTATTTGTGTCTGTTTATTTATTTAGACTGACCCTAAAGCAAATACATTGTCTAATACACACGTATTTGACGTGTAGCTCCAGCCACTGTGTACATTATTCAACGCTAAAAGCGGAACATATACCTTACATCCGAACCGATATTTGCTCTCAACTATTGATGCTTCTATCATATACTGCAAAATGGAAACTTCAAAGAATATCTTGTACACTGTCACTCTGAATGACTTTTAACTATCTACAAATCTCGTCCACAATTGGCTTCACATGACATAGAAGAGACAAAAGCGAATATGCAAATGATGATGATGACATACAAGTTGTGTAAATTAAGTAACAGGACTGGAAACATTGAAGGATGGAAATGGCACAGTCCTATCCCGATATTGCAAAGATGGCTTTAATGCCGGGTTTACATTGGTAGAGTAAAAGAGCTAGTAACTAGCGCAAGTAACTAGGAACTAGTTACTATCCCTGTGTAAACAGTTGACAATGTGACTAGTAGAGTACTAGCTTCTAGTAAATGGGCTAGGATAGCAGCTAGCTCGTCGACGTATTTACTAGCTACTGTCTTTTCCCCCACTACGCAAAATTGATTCATTTCAAATTGGCAGCAAGCGGTAACCTGTCATAACAAATAGAAAAAAAAACCATATCAGGTAAGTTACAATTTATTTACATAAATTGCGTAACATTGATTTATTAATTGATGATTTTTGAAATCATCTGTGAATAACTGCATTATGAGTGATGTACCTTACTCATTAATCAAGTCTTGAAATTAATTTTTTAATCTCAATCGTCAATCATTAGTTTGATTGCAATTTGCCCAACTCTGGCGACAGGTGAACATGTGAGATGCCTTCAGTATGAGTTTGAACTCGCTCGAGTACCACTTTCTTTACTTTAAAATAGTTAAATGCCGTAGTGAAACACGGGTACACCAGCTAGTATTTTATATAACTACTGTTGTATCACAATATTGGTAGTGATGCAAGTACTGACCTATATGGTCAATGCCACTATGAACTACATTTTATATTTTTGTTAATTTCTTTCTGATAATTTATTTTTGCCAAGCAACAGGGGATTGCAGTATGATAAAGTAACAAATATATTAAATCACGCAAGGATGCCAACTATAGAAATAATTAATTAAGTAATAATTTATAAAAAGGTCCCTAATGATTGTCTGGTACTAAAGAGCTTTAGTTGTTATTCGTACATAAAAGTGTTTTCACTTATTTCGAAAGCATAATATATTTTCTTACACGATAGCAATATATTTCATTGAGTGTCTTTTTATAGGAACTGAGGCAGGAAGTCAATAAATTAACAATTCCCTACAGTGGCTATTCCTTTTTAGTTTCCCAATTCGAATCAAGGAATTCTCCCTACCATATTTGTTCACACAGGTAACAATCATATATATTACACCAAATCTTCTGAAGCTGCCTTAAATGTTTGCTTTTACGATGTTGTCAATGTTACTAGAAATATGGGGACACTTTAAAATACATTAAAAAAAGATTTTTTATTTTTAAAGCATTTCGACAAATTTTAGGCTTTATATTAAATTCATAGCTGTCAACATAAAGGACTGAAAAGGAACGTTTGAGATAGTTAAGAAGCAATACAGAAACGAAAATTTCAACCAGTGCTTTTCTACCGTTCGGAATATACGAGCCTCGTCTTTGTGAAGTTGACCCAACTATTTAAATCATGAAAATTGTAAATTTATATTAAAATAAAGTAAATATAATTTAAGATAAATGGTTTTTAGGGTTTGGTAGGTATGACCACTAAAAAATCCTTATAATGTCACTCATGTATAGGGATGGGAATTTATTTTTGAATATCGATATATGTGCGATTCGATATATCGTAAGTGTAATATCGATATTCGATATATATCGAAGTAAAAATATCGATATTTTCGATATATCGAAATAATTAACACGTAACATGTAAGATATATAAATTACAGTTTTTTTTTTTGTTGGCTTGGCGGGAAAAGAAGTCGCCACTTGACAGACAATCACTTTACAATTGGAAATCACCCAGCTACCAACCAACTTTCTAATATTTTCCTAGTTAACTGCTCTCATAATTAAATATATATATATATGCCGTCCACTTTTGTAAGGACAAACCACATCTTTTTGGTTACTTTTATAGTGTATTATGGACTTTAAATGTCAATCAAATATATTCATTACACTGTAAAAGCGACTTTAGATTTATTGGTTATGATCATTATTAAGAAAGTGATATTTTTTATAATTTTTTAATACCAACATGACATATAATTTTAAAGGTGCAAATTATAAAATCAAAATTTCATCTTACAGGCTATTCCAAGCGATTAGGCGGAACTAAATGGAAATTTCGTTATTTTAGGTTGTCACGAAAACGGACCTTGCTTGGGTTATTTTATGTTTCAGTTTTAGTATGTGAAAATTTTAAATTCCTACAGTGAAACCACGAAAACGAATGATATATGTCAAATATTTTAATACATTTTTACATATTTTGAAGACAAAAACCTAAATAAATGGGAAATTTTTATTAAGAATGACAAAAAATTAAAATGCGATGAAAAGAAAATTTTATAATGACAATCAATTTAATCTAGAATTTAAATGTGAACATGATTTACAAAGCCACTTATAGGAAAACTGTATAGCAGTGATCTTCAAACTTTTTCGAGTCGTGGAACCCTTTACCCATGTTGGGCGACCACATTTAGGCTTACAGATATAATAAATAATGGCACTGAAGTCCTATTGTACATGTAATTACAATAAAATCTATTTTTAATATCTAAATATTAGAGCGTGGGAATAAACAACTGGTCAAAAATTCACCCTTATATTAAAGAATACATTTTCACTTTTGTCAACCCATAATTTTCTGTTTTTGAAAATGGATTATAAATAATAAATGAGTTAAAAATATTACAATAGAGACATAATTAAGGACCATAAAAAATTAATTCAATTGAATTATTTAATATAGATACGCATCTCGATATTATCACAAATATTTTATTTTATAATATTGTCTATTCCTATGCCTGTAGTACACGATGCGATTTCTCGTTTTGAATCTCGTACGATTTATAGTTCACAAATTATTGTATCGTTTACTACAGGATTTTCGTACGAGATCTTGTACGATACTGAAAACCAACCAATATTTATTGTCTCCTAAAATATTGGACAGAATGAACCAATAATGGCGCAGTATAGGATGCGCGTATGCATGTCACCGTAGCGAACAACTGTTCATCTCTCAAACATATTTCGAGGTTATTTAGTATCAACTTTAGCAATATTTTTTCTTATTTTGTTTAAAATATATTGAATTTAGCTGTTCACATTCTTAGGACATTTATACATACGTTTGGATTTATTCAACATTTTATTATCCAACATACTTAACTAGTGACTTATCTAAGGTGACCATTAAACATTCCAATCCGGGAAAAAATTACCGGGGGAATTATTTAATTTTTTTTTTTTTTTTTTTTGATTAAATTTGTAGATTTTTTTAAAAACATTTCTTGTCCACGAACTACTCTTGATTACAATTTCTATACTTCTAATTTATTTATTCAAGTTGGGTGTTATGCATAAAACAAATTCAACTAAATTATTATTAATATAATATGTTTTTATTTTCCTTAAACTATTTTATAAACGATAAAAATGACAACAATACTATATTTTGATTGTAGTTTTATAGACAAAAATAATAATAACAAAAAATAAATAAAATAATTATTCTCCTCAATTTCAAATGTAATAAATTAGAACAGGAAAAAGTACTGCTTTGCGAATCCACGAGATTTACTGATTCGGGACAAAGATTAATATTATCAGTCTTCAAAAATTGGCAAACTATCTGTCCATTCTAGGTTAAGTACAATTATTTGAATTCTGTCAACTTACAAAAATAGACGTAGTGCGCATCAATTGGTACAGATTCAAAGCGATAAATATTGGATGGTATACTACAATCATTTCCGATAATTCTGAACTAAAATCGCAATGCAATAATTATCGTACGACAAATCGAACGAGATACAAAACGAGAAATTACATCGTGTACTACAGGCTTTATATATAAATTAGTTCGTTTGTTTGTATGTATGTGTGTATAAATGTATGTATGTTCCCTCAAAACTAAAGAATGGTTGTACCGCTTTCAAAAATAAATAGACCAGCGTGTTCGTGGTATCGTTTCTGGTAAAACAGACCTGTTTTTAAGACACTAGGGGTAGCCGAATTCTTTTAAACAATTTCAATCAAGCGGAAACGTTAAAATTATATGGAAAAAATTATCAATGCTAATAACCCTGTACCTAATAATCATAGCAGCCGTTGATATACAAGGGAAATAGAGCGGTAGAGGGAGAGATGAAGGGAGGAACAGACACGGGGCACCTCAGCTAGTTATATAATAAAATTATTCGAGGAACACGTCTTTTTAGTTTGACAAATTCTTCTTGAATCACTCTGTATAATCAACCAGTACGAACTCTAAGCCTTTTATAAGGCATCAAAAATAACTGTCTATTTAAATATGGTTATTCTATGTTTTATAATCATTTTTTTGCCGACTAACAAAAACGGATGAACCAATAATAATAATAGTAACAATAATGCTTAGGTATAATATCTGTAAACGACTTTTCCATTTTAGACACGCATGTTTTGCACGTCTATATCCATTTTCTCTTCCCAGTTTATCATGTGAAGGTATATGAACGAAGCTCAATCGTCACGTACCAGATATAGCTACATAAAAATGTTATAAAAAATGTTTAGGGTAAAAACATTTCAAAACACATAAATTTGGACTAAGTGACGGGGAATAAAATCTGCTTAGAATGGTGGTTGAAGCTAAATACAAATACGAGGTGTGGAAATTAAGTAACCTGATTTATAATTTTTTTTTAGTCGATTAGAATTACAATTCAATATTGTCACCCTCAAAATATCTTCCTTGGGAAGCCACACAGCGCTGGAGACGGTTCTTCCAATCCTCATAGCAGTGCTGGAACTCTGATACTGGAATAGGTTTGTTAGGGGCAGTTGCACCGCTAACACTTAAACTTTAAGTATAACTTAAAACTGTTAAGTGACGTTTATTGCATTGCACCGCTGTTTAAGTGGAACTTATTTTTTGTTAAGTGAAACCTAAATTAAGCCCTAGATTGGGTTGGGCTTATTATTTAAGTGAAACTCAAATGTCATATTTTGACAGTTATTGAAAATATAAGTATTAACATTTTTACCAACCGCCAACATATATAAGGGAGGTATTGTGATTATACCGATTTTGACGTTTCGAGATTTGGATGGATCTCCACGAATTGATGTCCCTACATAACGTTTTGACTATTTTTAGCATGATGTCTGTCGGTCTGTCTGCCCATCAATAGTTTTAGGTCATTACGGACCAAACATTAATTTTTTCTAGACAAAATAAGATGTGAGAATTCCAAAAATTTAAACCTCAAGTCTCTATCTCTTACCTTTTTTGAGATAAGATTTTTTTTTTAAATTCCATTAAAATCAAAATTTTCCCTAATAGTTTTAGGTCGTTACGGACCAAACATTAATTTTTTCTAGACAAAACAAGGTGTAAGAATTCCAAAAATTCAAACCTCAAGTCTCTACCTCTTACCATTTTTGAGATATGAATTTTTGAAATTTACAAACAAAATCAAAATTTTACCAATTAGTTTTAGGTCATTACGGACCAAATATTACAGAAAAAACATCGTAAAACTAATTTTTTTAAAGATTTAAACCTTAGGTCTCTTTTCTTACCATTTTTGAGATATAGTTTTTGATTTAATACCCAAATTTCCAAAAATAACTACACTTTCACGAGACCCAATATATTCAATGTTAAAATACGTACAAAAAATAACTTAGAATTTATAAGAAAGACATTTTAATGTTATCTCGATGTTTTGTTAACCACAAATGAATTAGTATGGGATTAAAAAAATAATTAATCCTCTTAAATAAGTTGATAAGGAAATTTAATTTTTATATCATTAGCAGGAATTACGTAAACATTTATGCGACGAAACATGTTTATCTGAAAAAATATATAAACTGTGAATTTTCATAGTTTACAGGATTTCGTAGGCAGGGCTGATATTAAAAATATTTGAGAAGATAACATTCAAAATATGATTTATCACAGTAATACAGTTTTGAAATTATTGTAGAATACATTACTAACCAATTTGCAACAAGTTTGGAACCTAATTAAGACCTACTTATTTTTAATTGAAAATCTAGTTCCACTTAAACCAAAAAAACAAGTTATATTGTATTTCAATTTTATTTAAAGTAATTTATAGTTTACTTTTATTCATATTTATTTATATTTACATACATATTTTAATTTTAGAGTTTCACCAATTTAAGAAATTTTGAATACTTTATGATTTTACTCTACTAGTTGTCATCCAACAACCGTAGCAACTATTATTTATCACGTTAAATGTTAAAATTAGAATTTGGTAAAAACAAGTGACAGTTATTCTTGATAAAAAGTTACATATTTAAATTATTCCGTGTTTCACCACCTTAAACCATTCCTCAATAAAGCGCTCCTCAAAAGTAGTCGGTGCAATGCATTTATTTTTTAAGTCTCACTTAAATTTAAGTTACACTTTGTAAAGTGTTAGATTTATTACAAAGCGGTGCAACTGGCCCTAAGGGAGGTAATTTTTTTATTATTTCAGAAATAAAATTGATTAATCTATTTGGTAAGATTAACAATTTTAGATAGGAGTGGAGTAATATAAGGGAGGTAATTTTGGTATTATTTCATAAATAAAATTTCATAAATAAATTCATTATAATCATTCAATTAGAGTAAAATATTTAATCTGTTAAACGATAAAAAAATAATCTATTTCTTAGAAAGGGCATTTAAGATAACGGTAGACTTGTTTATTATTGCAACTTGACACTTTGTCAATGTAACATGAAAAGTGAATCGTAAATTATTGTGTTAAAAATTAACGTCAACCATAAGCACATAAATAATAATTAATTTTTGTCTGAGATATAAATATTATGATTGGGCTATTTTCTAATGGGATATTTATCTGTGTTATCACCAATAAATTATGAATTTTAAGATAGTACAAGATAGACAGTCAAGAGGTTTTAAATGACATTTGCACAATGTAAGCATTTCAGGGTGGTTCGCTTTTTAAGTTAGAGTTGTTTTTGACCCGTCGTATGGTTAAGACCATGTTTAAGAGTTGAGTCTAAAGAGTGAAGAAGTTAAGTCGTGTTTTTAAGTAGAGTGAGATTTTGTTAACCATGGTTTAGAGTCATTTAGTGTTGTCGGTCAAGTCAAGTAAAATGTAACAAGTAATTCCGTATGGAACGTTAGTGTAGTGACCAGTTTCTACCAGTTTAGAAACATGTAGTGGGTAAATTAGTGTTTGGTGGAAAGTGTGTCTAGTGTGTGTGAATGTCTCATTTGGATTTAGCTGTATCGACGTAATTGTAAGTCTAGTGTAATTAGTGTAAATATTTAAACCGTAATCGTAATTAAAGTAGGTTAGTTAAAATGTTGAGTTTAATTGAACAACCCTTAATCCTTCCAAGAATCATAGCAACCAGCTAGCGGATTAATAGGGGGGGTCCAGATTTGATCCGCTCGTAAGTCTGGATATTCATAATGTGAGGGAGACCTAATGTTGAGGGATGTAAAGGCTAAGTACGAATGAAATAAATTAATCAGCCAACCGTCACATTCATATTTATATTATCGTAGTCTCCCCACACCATCTTTATAATATTCTACTGAAGATTTCGTACGTTGAATTTTCGTATTTTGTCGTAAATTCGTATTTCTTTCCTAAGATATTTGTAATCATTAACCTGTTCAATATCAGCGCCGAATTACAAGAAATGATACAACGTTTAAACAGAGAACTACTCCAGCGTTATGATTTCACTATTTTGCAGTGATATGAGAAAATAAATACGAGAAATTCTTGTATGATAGTAAAAATTCTTCTCTTTATTTTAAATTCTTCCTAGCATTATTTTTGTGTGTAGACATGCACATTCTGTCTGGTATAATAAAGCAAAATATGAGAGAAAATTATTTCATGTTACAAATTGCTACAATATATGAATATGTGTGCAAAAATTACGTTAAAAACTCGCTAAATAAAATACAGCCGTTGTTACTACATTGTATAAATTACATCATAAATAATACATAAATTTTTGTACTCTGAATTTTAATATTGTTTTAGTTAAAGAACAGAACATTAAATTTTCTCGAGTTTGCTGATGACCAAGTGATATTTGCAGAAAAAGACAAACGAGGTGTGTAAATTAACTGGCAACATTTAGAACGCGGGACTTGGACGGGAGGCAGGTGAACATGTGATACGCCTTCAGTACGAGTTTGAACTCGTGAGTAATTTTGTTGTCCGTAGCGATTTTTTTCGTAAAACAGTTTTTTCTAGTGCGACCTAAAGATGAGTGACATTCATTTCGAGCAACGGTGTGCTATCAGGTTTTGCTTCAGACTTGGGCACAGTGCAACGGAAACTTTTGCAAAACTTCAGCAGGCTTACGGAGACAGTATTTTGTCAAGGACAAAGACAGGTATCTTAGTTTTTTTTACTTTTCCTAAGAAAAATGGAGGTAAAGTAAATATTAAGTCCAACTTTTCGATAGTTGAAGCTTTCAAGATAAAAACCTACGGTTTGAATTTTTGTAATCTTGATCTTTATCTACATAAATAAAAATTGAAGCTCTCCTGCGTTAATGTCTTTTTGATCCGTGTAAAATTTGTAAATACTTCTAATTCGAAAGACCGTCAAAACTATCTCCAAAACCCCTATCTCAAAAACTATATGAGATAGGGACCTACGGTTAGAATTTTCAAAATCCCAAGGGCCTGAGGATAAATTATAAAATAACACCAAACAAAAAAAAAAAAGTGACATTTTGAATTTCTCTATTTTTTTTGAAATTTTAAAAAATCCTAATTTGACAACAATAAAATATAGGGACCTCTGGTTTGAATTTTTGAAATCTACAGACTTTTTTCTACTTAGATAAAAAATAGGGCCTTTCTTAGTTAACAACTTTTTGATCTGTGTAGTTTTGAAAATTTATAAATACTTCATTTTCGTATCTGAAAACAGTATCTCAAAATCTACATGAGATAAAGAACTGCGGTTGAAATTTTTGAAATCCTGAGGTTCTAAAGGGCCTTAAAACTTATTTTGAAACAACTCCAAAAAAAAAGTTTTTTGACAATATTTTTAATTTCTCAATTTTTTTTTTGTAATTTCAAAAAATCCTAACTTAAAAACTATAAAATATAGAGAACTGCGGTTTGAATTTTTGAAATCTTCATATATTGTTTAGTCTAGAAAAAAATTGGGGCCTTAATAACCCAACTTTTACAATAAATACGATTCGTCAAACAAAACCTTTGAAAATGGTTAAAAATCAAAAATATCGTAAGGTAATACCCCTTACGATATTTTCGATTTTAGAAATTTTTTTTTTGTCTCTGATTTACTTCAAAATGTGTATACTTATGTATTTTGAGTCGTAGATCTCAAAAATAATCTCCATTACAAGCTATGGTTTACTGTTTTTCAATATTTTCTAAAAAACCGACAAAAAAAAGAGGGAAAATCAGCATATTTCAAAAAAATACATATGAGAGGGTGCTTTAAATATATTGTTTAGACTCCCTACCTTAAAATTGGTCTATATATAAATTTAAAAAATAAAAATAAAATAAAACAATTGTTAAAATTTGAGTGAGAAAATTAGGTAGAATGATGATAGCCCTTCGCTAGGTACTGAGAAGATAAGATAAGATAAAATAATTTATTTCACCAATTTTTTGTGGGACAGTCATATAATAGATACAATATAGATATGTAGGTTGTACAATACAAAAAGCGTTTGTTACAAGTGACAACAACAAATAAATAAAAGAAACAATCATCTGATATCAACAGTAGTATCTGTGGTACAATCAAATGGTACAAGTAAGGTACAAAGATATAGTTTACACAGCAGTCAGAATACAGAATTCAAGTAGTACAGATTTTGAAAAATATGTTGTGAAGAAGTGAGTCGAAAAAGTTTTGATATGCACTTTATTTTTGGTTCAATTTTTTTTTTTTTTTTTATCAAATTTAACTTTTGAATCTTTTGTTTACAATTGAAGAAAATAAAATTTCTTTCATATTTCTAAAATCAGACAAAAAAATGTCATAGCTAAAAGAAGGAATGCAAGAAAAAAATCCGGACAATAATTCATGAAAACAAAATGAATTGGTAGACGAGGCAAGGCCACGAAAGACGAGAGATGAATTGAGAGAACGTGTGATACGAAGCGAAAGATATAAAAAAAGGAACAAGAGTAACCATGACAAACCCAAGTCGTGACGGGTAAAAGTATGAAAATATAAAAAGTTTCAGATTTTCTTTCTTCAACACATGAGGAAATATTTCAGATACGTATATTATTTATTTATAAAGTTAATAAACGTAAGAATAACTGATGATCAGTATTGAAGTCTTATATACAAGAATCGGATCGTCATGTACAGTAGGGCTACCAGAAATTGAAGAGGGAGGGGGGGGGGCAACTAAGATAAAGGGAAACATTATTTTATAACGTTATTATCTGCCTCATTTTGTAATACGTAACCACAGACTATTCCAAACGTTTAAGCTGAACTAGATTTCGAAATCTAGTCATTTTTACCGACCGCCAACATATATAAGGGAGGAATTGTGATCATACCGATTTTGACATTTCGAGATTGCGATGGATCTCCACGAATTGAGGTCCCTACATAACGTTTTGACTATTTTTAGCATGATATCTATCGGTCTGTCTGTCTGTCTGTCTGTCTGTCTGTCTGTCTGTCTGTCTGTCTGTCTGTCTATCTGTCTGTCTGTCCGTCTGTCTGTCGGTCTGTCTGTCTATCTGTCTGTCTGTCTGTCTATCCGTCCGTCCGTCCGTCTGTCCGTCCGTCCGTCCGTCTGTCTGTGTTCACGTGCAGAACAAGTTCGGCTTTTTTAAAGGATTTTTATAAAACTTCATATTTAAGTTTTTCACACAAATGGTACGAGATGATCAACTTTTGGTAAAAATCGGTCGACTAGAAATGTTTACTCGTGTCAATTTTTCATTTTTCGAAACATTTTTCGAAATTTTTTCTATGTATCTATTTTTTCATACTTATATGTAAACGTTTCCATGGTCATGATAAATAATATCTGTGTTAGAAAATATTAGGCCTTAATTTAAGTTATTTCTACTCTGCTGCTAGAATGTATTTTATACAAGTACTTTGTGATGGCGGTCGGTCTTGTGGTGGCCACAGCTGATTTTTATCTATTGATTTGGACTTTTGGTCATTTTGTTTAAGCTTTGTAAATCATACTCACATTGCAAATTATAGATTACATTGATTGCCATTATAAAATGTCCTTTTCATTGCATTTTAATTTTTTGTCATTCTTAATAAAAATTTCCCATTTTTTTTGTTTTTAAAATATGTATGGAAAAATTTGTCATATTTTTAATAAATGTCATTCGTTTCCATGGATTCACTCTTGGAATTTTAAATTTTCACATACTAAACGTGAAACATGACATAACCCAAGCAAGGTCCCTTCTCGTGACAACCTAAAAGAACGAAATTCCCATTTAGTTCCGCCTAATACTTTGGAATAGCCTGTACAGCCTGTTTCTTTGGTTTAACCGGAACTAGATTTTCATTTTTAGTGACTTACCGATTAAGTGAGGCTTTTGATAATTTTGTTTAGCAAAAGCCTAGCTCATGACAACTTACAAAAATGAAAATTCCAGTTAGTTCCGCCTAAGCGTTTGAAATAGCCTATTAAATGTTGTTTACTTTTGTAAGGACAAACCAGATCTAGTTATTTTGCTTACTTTTATAGTGTATTACTGACTTTAAATGCCATTTAAAAATTTTCCTTGCGCTATAAATCCGCCTAAATGTTTGGAATAGCAATAAAATAAAATAAAAATAAAGTAAAATTTAAATCTGCTTTGTAGTTTTGTAGTGTTAAAGGTTAAATAAGTAGTTTTAAATTTCTAAATTAAAAAAAAAAAACAAATTTATTTAAAAACATACTGATTTTTTCTCGGCCAGCGCTGACGATTTTTTTTTTCGTCACACTTGAATAATATTAATTTAACACTATGCAATAAACTTTCGATTATTTAAACATAATTTTATGAAGACCATTGGATTCAATTAGTACACATAACCGAACGCCTACTTTAGATCTCAGTTTTAAAAATTGTGTGTAGGTGCTTTATATTTAATCCTTAATGTTAATCCTACAAATTAAATTCCCTGAGGAAAAATTCCAAATGTCCAATTGTCAAAGTCACGAGTCAGAGATTGTATCTGACTAAAATTACCGCTTTGCCCTTTAGCGTTAAAATCTGCGACCTTGTCATGTAAAAGTGAAAAAAACGCTAAACTTAAACTTTTTTCCTATATTCATACTGACCGTTACTAAATGCTCCCTTGATAAAACATATGTGAACAAAATGGTTGACATTTATACAAAGGTGAAAGAACTCTCTAAAATGATAAAGGAAGACATTTAATATTTCCAAATGATGTCATAAATAAAAATAGAACACTTTATTATCTGATTCAACAAGAAATAAAAAAAAATTAATTTATATTAAATGATAAAACTGAAATTTTCCTTTAATACTGTTTTTATAATAATAGATATTTTGGTCCTGCTAAGTAGGCTTCATCAGTAGCAAGTACTACTAGTAATAGCAATAGTAAGATTTATTGGTGTTTCAAAATTTACGTTTTTACACACGTCTCTACATTATGGTTTGAGTCTATATTTTACGGTTCCAACAAATACAGGTTCAGGTTGATTTATAAATATTAGCACTTTTCCCTCTCCCTGTAAGCTACTTCGACGTGGGGGAACTTGCGTTCACACCCCCTAATGACGTAGTAAGACTACCGGCCACCACACCCCGCGGGCAACGATGGACTTTGGTGATCGCTACATTCAACTCTTAATACTTATTTCTAACAACTTACATTACTGAAATCATTTCTTTCAACTCTTCATACGACGGTACTGTCATCAGACCTAGTTCAACAAAATATTCTCTACAATCTTGTCTGTAATTCAGACCACAAATCACTCTAACAACTCGCCGTTGTAATCGAAAAATTCTTTGGGTATGTGTGGAGTGTTCCCAAGCCAGCAAAGCATATGTGATGTGCAGGACCAGCGCGAGGGTCTTTAGCGCCCGTAAGCAATGACCGAAAAGTTAATGGCCCGAATTGCTAATAGTCCCAATTGTGAAAAGCCCCAATTGTGTTACTTACTTACTTAATCGTTGAGCCCTTTTACCATCACTGGTTTCGGGCTTTGTATGTAGAGTTTGATTGCTACTTGTACTTGTACTCTTCTTTCGTGGGAGAACGGCGCCACAGCTTTTTCCATTCACTCCTATTCTTCGTCCTACTTTTGGCTCCATTCCAGGTGATGTCTCTTCTCTCTATTGCACTTTTGATTTAATCACTCCACACCTTCCTCGGCGTCTTCCTTTAGTTACTTTGGCCTCGTAAACTTTCGTCGTGTCTCTACTATCTTCCATCCTTTGAATATGACCGTACCACCTAAGTTGCCCTTCTTCTATTACTTCTTCTACTGGTTTGGTTCTCAGTTCTTCTCTATATTCTGTGTTCTTTATTTTGTCCAATTTTGTCTTTCCCTTGATCTTTCGTAGGAACCTCATTTCACTACTTCTTATTCTGCTTCTTAGCATCTCCGTTGTTGTCCAAGCCCATCTGTCAGCACTGGTATGGCCACTTTCTTAAATATCTGGACTTTTGCTTCAGTCGGAATTTCTCGTTTTGCCAAGAAACAGTTCTTAATGCTATTAAATAGCTTGCAAGCAGATCCAACTCGTTCCGTTATTTCTCGGTCTATTTTTCCATCTGCTGAAAAAACGGATCCGAGATATTTAAAATGCTCGACCTGTTCTATGGGTTTTCCTTCTAATTTAATGAGCTGTTTCACCGGTCTTGTACTTATGACCATACATTTGGTTTTTTCGCAGCTTATTTTCATGTTGATCGTGCCTAGCCAGTAATTATAAATATCAAGGTAACCTTGTAGACTTTCCTCATTGTTGGCAATTAGGACCTTCGCCTGCATAGCACAGCTCTGAGATGGTAACCTTGTTCATTTTCCAATACCCTACAGAATATTTTTGTATTTCTTTTCAAATTGTTTTTTTTTTGTACTTTCCCAATTGTGTACGGCCCGAATTGTCCATCGCCCCAGTTGTTAATGGCCCCAGTTGTGAAAAGCCCCAATTGTGAACGGCCCGAATTATCTTACGACCCCAGTTGTCATGGAACCATTTGAATTCAATGTTTGGAACCTTAAAAATGAGTAGGTCGAAAAATTTGTTTCTCAACTTGTTGCAAATAGGACTGTAAATTTTTTTGCAATTATCTCAAAATTGTTTACTGTGACAATTCACCTTTTGAATGTTTCTTCCTCATTTGGTTCAGCAAGAGCCATTACAATTCCCGGGAGCAGAAGTTATTTGTGACTTCTTTCACACATAAAATAATATAATTTTACTAAATAGTTGGAAAGCATAATTTCTTGAAAGATTTACGAGTGTTACGTCTAGAATTACATATCCCATTTATAATTCAGAAGATTACAATGAAATAAAGTGGGTCTGATGCATTCATCAAATGAATTGTCACTTTTTCCCCGTCAGAAGAAAATGAAAACTTTCCATATAAATCATTGTAATAACTACTCATAACTGTAGTGTAATAGTGTTAAAGTTTGGGAACTACTGTTCTATATCATAATGTAAAAAGCGAGATTTTTTTATCCAGAATTATCTCTATTCTTATCCATTCATTGGAAGCGTAACTCTACATCAAGTAAGATTCTTACCAAGTGAAAAACCAGTCTTGCGTTACCAACGCTTGAAAAGAAAAATTTAAATTTAAAATTATGGTTATAATGGGATTTTAACTATATCTGCATACTGAGATGATTTTAGTGGGTTTCTTTGATGCTCAGATATTGTTACCGCGTGGATATATCGCTTGCTTCGGTATTTATGAAATTTACCTACCTCTAATTCACTTAAAGACTTCCATTGTAAACGCAAACTTATTAGAAGAGTTTTCTTTTTTAATTGAAATTTTACTTTTTAATTTATATATTAGTTAACAACGTAGTTAATTTATGCAAAAGAATTAAAAACTTCAAAGAATATAGTCTCGGTTTAATAACAGTTTAGTAGGATACTAGGGTCCGATTATAAAGTAATATTTCCAGCATTTCTCAATGCTTCCCTGTTCTCAATCAGTCTTTTTAGTTTCGTATTAGTACGTATTGCAATTCATGTCTTCCATTATCTGTTTCATGTACTCTAGCCGTGGGCTATCCCTACTGTTCTTTACCTCAAATGCTTCTTCCGGTATCGTTTTCACCAGTCCTTCTTAGCTATTAGGAGTGTGAATTAATTCGGTCCATTTTTTCTTCCAGAAAGGACTTTATTGTGAAAATCATTTAAAAATACACTATACAAAGTATTTGCCGTCGCTTGCTATTATTTTTTTCCATCTCTCTGGCAGTTGTTGTATTCCATGACGAAAAAACGACTCGTCATTCGAAGTGATCCATTTATCGAGCCATTTCTCTGTTTCTTTATAATTGTTTAAGTGTTGACCCGAAAGCCGGTGTGCCATCCATCTGAACAAGTGATAATATGATGGAGCAACTCACTTGACTCATGCTCAATTCCTAAAGATTGACTAACATCAACTGTTATTCCGATATTTAAGAAACGTAACAAATTGCAGGCGGAAAATTATCGTCCAGTTAGTTTTACATCAATTCCAGCCAAGATACTTGAGCGCATTATAGTTGACCAGCTTATGCCATTTCTTTTGCGTCACAAGATTGTTCCTGAAACTCAACATGGTTTTATACTTGGTAGATCTGTTGTCTCCAATTTACTACTTGCTACAAACTATTGGTCAAAACAACTTGACATTTCGATCCCAACAGACATAATATACCTAGACTTCTCCAAGGCGTTTGACAAGGTTCCACATAATAGACTTTTTCTTAAATTCAAACAATTTGGCATAAGCGGTAGCCTACTTAGCTGGATCAGGGCGTTTTTGAGTAACAGATCGTTCAGAGTTAGAGTAATATCTGAACTTTCAACGTCACTTTCTGTCACTAGCGGTGTCCCCCAAGGAACAGTGATTGGTCCGATTCTATTTTTAATTTACGTTGCTGATTTAACCACCAATTTAAAAAGCAGTCACCAAATGTAAGCCGAGGATCTTAAGATATATAGAGAAATCAGCCAGCATTCTTCAATTCAACAAAACCTTAACGAAATCGATGCCTGGTGTGAAGACTCCTATCACTGAACACAACCAAATGCTGCAGTCTTCATACAGGAAAGGATAATCCATGGTTATCATATTGTGAATATTTCGCTTTGGTCTCAATGCGGATGGTTTTCCTGGGTCGCAAATGGATTTCTTTCGTTTGGGATTATCGAAGTATATATACTTTTCATCTCCAATGAAAGTACGATGCAAAATATGTTTTCCTTTTTGCCTGGCAATCAAGATTTCAGACATAGTTTTGCACCTCTCGATGTCTTCTTTCTTTGTAAATCTTTCCCATGGCTGCCAAATGCACAGATATCTCGTTGCTCCACGCAATAAGAGGTTTCATTTGATATGGCACTCAAAATTTTAAAAATATATTTATTTTTTCATTAAATACTTATTTGTTTATATTTACGTAAGAGTTGTAAAAGCGTGCCAAATTTCAACTTTCTATGGTAAATCGTTTAGCTAGAATTTCTACCGTGTAGACAGACAGGTAGATAGACAGACAGACAGACAGATAGACAGACTGATAGACATACAAACATACAGTCAGACATATGAATGACGTTATAAAGGTTTTTTGGTGGTCAAATTTAGTTCAGACCCTAAATACGTCCCAACACTATTCACTGTAATCAGCTTCGTCATTCATTAACATTTTTCTTTCCTTATTTAAATATATCAAACAAATTGAATACTTTATCAAGTAAAATCACAAAGACGTAAAAAAACTCCTCCCATAGATGATAGAGTCAGCAGAAGATACACACGACATAAAATCTTTTATAACCTTCGATCTCATTACAGTATATCTCCTCGGACTCATCTAAATCCGTACATCTCCTTTACGCACGCCCTCTGCCCGTCATTAGGCCCCGGAATTGCCCTCCTTATAGATATTGCACTTTTTAAAGCGAACCTTTGCCCTTTCTCCCAGATTACATATTGTAATGTCAGATAATAATCGTAAAACGTAAACTTACAAATAACACGTTAATTATTTCACATTTAGGAGGATAATAAAGATGGGAACAGTATTGAATTGGACAGATTTGTGATAACTATTAAAATAAATCAATCTAAGCTTATATCATTTGTCACGTGATTTCGCAGCGTGGAGGTAAAACACGCATGTATTACACTATGCTTTGTTATATTATTTTCGCTAATTGTGCAGTGAATTTATCAGATATTTGTTTCAAACTTTTTTTTGTGTTATTACCTATCCTTTCGTAAGGAGTCATGATGGCTCTACCATTGCAAAATTATGGCAACACCATCACAAATTAATTATTGAAAAGCTTTTATTTTCTTTAAAAATACTGATAAATACAAATAATAATATAAAAATATTTTATTGCCAGGCAATTAAAGTACAAATTTAAAAAAATAAAATTACATAGTGGTTATACATATGCCTAATTGTATTTCTATGTATTCAAGTATAAATATTTTATTATTTTTTAACAATAGTGTTTAATACTATGTTACCACACACAATTAGTTACGCCGGGAAAAAGGGCAAAACCCAGCACTTTGATTACAAATAAACATACACTCATTTAAGTACGGAATGCTGCTATTGCCATGCATTTATTTAGGCAAGCGAGCCAAATCAATACTGGCTCCGCTTTCAGATAGTTTTTAGGTCTCCGCGGATAGTTGGCGAGAAGAGCGGGTGGTCAGACTATAGGTAGTTCAGTGGCTCTCAAACTGGGGTCCTTGGTTCCCTAGGGCAGCGGTTCTTAACCGGGGGGTCCCGAAAAGACCATTAGAGGGTCCCGAAATTAAAAGAAAATATTTAGTTTTTACCAATTTTTGCTTTTAAAATCACAATTAACTTAATTATTAAACAATAAATTATTAAGAACACTTAAAATATTATTTCAAAAAATTTCTTGGGGCGCCGGAAAATATTTTAGGCTAGTTGGGGGGTCTCGAGTATAAAAAGGTTAAGAACCACTGACCTAGGGGACCGCGAACCGGATTCAGGGGGACCGCAAAGGGATACTCAATTTTACCAGTACATTTTAATAAAATGTGTTTTTGATAATCAGTATTTTGTTTGTATAATAAAAAATTCGTTAAAGTTAATTCGCTTCGTTTGCCTTCGTTTGTCAAAAATAGTTTTATTAACAGTAGCCTATATGTTAATTGTACCTAGTTAAATTAAAATTTTAAAAGGCTTCGTGAGCCATCAAAAAATTTTAAAGGGGACCGCCACGCAAGAAATCATAAAAAGTTTAAGAACAACTGCGCTAGATTTACATTAAAGCGGAGCCTGCTGTATCTTGGCTCGTAAGTTTGAGTTACGGTGGCATATAGAAAGCGTCACGTATTATAGTGTGTTTTTAACTGTGTTGTCTCGTGTGTGTGTGTGTGTTTTTTGTGATACTATTGGAAATAAATAGTATCAGTAACTTTATGAAAAAAAAACATTTATTCGTATTCCCTAGAGGAAAAACTCGAAATAAGCTACGATAACTTAAATTATAATACCCCTTAACCGTAAAGTATCAGATATAAAATTTTGCGTTTAATTATATCATGAAAATTTATTATTTGTCGCCGACATATTAAATACACCTTACAAACAACAACATAATTAGATGTGTCAAATTTAAATAATGCTAATTTGAAAATCGTCTATTTAACATTATAGTATATGGCTCTAACAGTTTTTATACCTCCAACACATGAGATGACGTCATGCGAACCATGTGATTATATTCATATATTTGAGGTATTTGTGATTCCACTAAAGAAGTGCTTTCAAACAAGTGTGTTGTCATACCTTGGTGTATCTACTCCTGAAGCCCGCAAGTCTAAGTTTAGAACCTTTGAATTACAGGGTAATCCTCTGTTACTCACAGAGGGAAGTCCAGTGGACTGCCACCTTTGCTAAACTTTCAAGTTTCACCACACACCTCGGGGAATATAACTTTGAGAATAAATGAATACAACAAAGAGTATAATATTAATAAACATCGCATTAGGTATTGACTGCAGTGCGGGCATTTATAACCATAAATAGGGCAACCAGATTTTTTTAAAAGAGATTACGATGAAGGGTTGTAAGGTTTGGGGACTTAAATAATGCAACTAGCTCTAACTAAAATATTTTCTTTCTTCATCAGAGACACAAACTAAAAAACTTGTGTGAATAAAAAAAAACATAAATCAAAAATGTATAGAGACAGCGATCTCCGATTATTTTTTTTGGATTGTTCGTAGTTTATTTAGTCTAGAAAAAATATGGAGCTTTAATCGTCTAAGGAATTTTGAGATTACGACATTTTTTTATGTCATAATTTACATTATTTGTGAAAAATTGAGAATAAAAAAGCACAACTCAAAAACATTTAGAGACAGCGATCTCCGATTAGAATTTTTGGATTCTTCGTAGTTTATTTAGTCTAGAAAAATGTGGGGCTTTAATCGTTTAATGTGTTTTGAGATTAAAATTTTTTTTTAAGACATAATTTACATCATTTGTGAAAATAGTGATTTAAAAAATCTCAAAAACGATAAACGATAGCGACCTGCAGTTAGAATTTTTGGGTTGCTCATAGCTTATTTAGTCTAGAAAAAAATGAGGTCTTATTTGCTTAGCGTTATTACGTCTTATTACTATGGCGTGATTTATAGAAATTTTTATCTTCGAATGGACGTATCTCGAAAACGTAATGCGATAAAGAACTGAGGTTGGAATTTTTGAAATATTGAGGTCCTAATTGACTTGTAACCAGGTGTAGGAGCTCGCCCCCTTGCATCGGCGATTAGCCTCGTTGCAGAAATAAAGGCCGATGTAAAATAAATATAACAATAACAATAATAATAATAATGAGGTCCTAACTGACTTTTTAATATTTTTCAAACAAAAAAATTATTGAAAAATTTTCATTTTATTAAAAACTTTTTTGAAAGTTTTGATAAATCCTCACTAAACAATGGTTAAGTATAAAAATATGCAGTTTGAATTTTCAAAATTCGTCCTCAAACTGTGCCTTCAAACGAATTAAAATCGAGGGTTTAACTCCTTCATTGGTTAAAAACTTTTTAATAATACATTGTGCAACAGATGAAGGAACTTCTTGTTCTCTCATGGCTGTACTGAGGACAAAACAGAGCGGAGCAGCTAATCAGGCTGGTTCCCCCTTCCTAACACACCGACCCTCAACCCCCCCCCACTCCACCATCCAGCTCGGAATTGCTTATTGAGTACACTAGCAAAATTACCGTTTATATTTAAATCACCCTCATACTTTCATGTATAATTTTCACTCTGGTGTTGGAAGCGTGGAACAAGAAATTCAACCAATAGGTTCGCTCTATTTAAAAAAAAAAACCATACCATGGTGTCGTAGGCGCGGTGTTACAAGCGCGATGTCGAAAGTTCAGAAATTTCAACTCTAGCGCTGGCCGCACCGTCGAAACCATAGAAACAAATATATTTTTTCGGAATGGTGAGATCTTTAGCGACACTTATATTAATTTCATAAAAAAAAAATTAAAAAAACGTAAAATGATGTAGCGAAATAGCGACTTTTACAATGTTGTCGGCAGTCATAAAGTTTATTATTATGAATTCGGTTTCAAATATCTGGTCTGCTGAAATTCATGGAGTGGGTATACTAATAATACACCCCCCAAGCAGGGGCCAACAGAATCTTCATTCTAAACTGTGATGTCAAGTAAAAAAGATTGTGAATTAAATTCTTTTCTTGTAATTGAAGTAACTGTTTGTGCTTTTTGTGTCTCATTTCTTGCAACAAGTTAAAATAATCTCCCTGTTGCCTTCTGTTTCTATGTATATATGGGACGTACCCACCATCGTTTTTCTTCATATCGCAATTAGTCTAAATATGCATAAAAAAGAGCTAGACATCTCCTTCGGTTTGACGACATATTTAATGAAATTGAATAACTGTTTACTCCAGATACTTGTATAAACTTTTAGGTTAGATTTGGGTTAGATACAAATGTTGTCAAAACCGAAAACGCGCACTTATTACGCCTCCAACCCCACCATGAAATTCGAACTTGCAAGTATAACACCACGCCTCTCACCCCTGCCGCGTTTTTGACACTACCATGAAAACGATGCATTACAGTAAATGTGTAAAAGTGAATTAGTGAACTTTTTACTTTTTTTAAATGAAAATTTTAAGACTAAAATTTTAACTAAACTCTTGCACTTTTACACTTACGAATTTATTGCTGTGCATTTACGTATTTACATAAGTATTAAGAGCTCTGACTCTACTACATTAACAATTTTGTATTGGGTATTGTAGGAGTACGGGTCCCCAAAAAGCGCTGGCCCTCAACAACCGTGGGTCCCCAAAAAGCGCGAGGGTTTGGACAATTACTCCAGGCGCTCACACTTTACGCCTGCTTTACTGTGAATTTCGAACAACACCTAACCTAAATAAACTAAAAGAATTTACAGTTGTAATTTATTTTTCCATTGTGGTATTGTATTGAGTTTTTCTGTTTTCATTAGAAAGAAATACATGTATTGTTGGTCAAATGTGTGGGTAAGTTGTGTACTTTCTGTAGGTGCAACTGTGCTCAAGTTTAGATTGCAGTTTTCAGGTTAAAAGCTCCAATACACGGGGGCGACACTGAGCGACATTTCCCCTGATAATATCGGCCAATGACACCAGAAATATCAAGGAAATTCAGCCAATGATGCAAAATTTAAAGTAGCACACAGGAATATATAGCGAAACTTTAATGCAGAAAAAATATTGATAGAAAACTGACACATAACTCATTTAATAAAAAGACTATAGGGATTTTTACGTACAAATTTTTTTCACGGAAATATGAGGGCTTTTAATTTTTTACAAAAACTTAGAAAAAAAAAATTTTTTTTTTGTAACTCACTGTTTTATTGCTTTTCAAAATATTCGCCTTTAAGATTTATACACTTTTGCATGCGTTCAAACCAATTCTCGAAAAAAATTTTCCACTCTGAAGTTGGTATCTCAAAAACATGGTTTTCGAAGGCTTCAACAGCTTCTTGAAGTGCGCGCATTTTTTATTTGACATTATGAACAAAAAAAAAGTCGTTAGGGGATAAATCAGGTGAATACGGACAATGAGACATTAATTCGATGTTTCTTTCTTTCAAATAATCATTTGTTTGACGTACTGTGTGGGAGCTAGCATTGCCATGATGAAAAATTATGCAGACGACCGGCGTAGCGTAGTGGTAACACATGTGCTCTGCGTTGCTAAGATCTAAGGTTCGAATCCCAACATGGAATTTTTCAAAAATAAGAATTGTCCTGGCTAATTGCCGAAGCAGCAATCACCATAAAAAAAAGAATGATGCGACGTTTTTGGTTGTTTTTCCTGATTTTGTCGATGACTTCTGACAAAAAAATTGTTGTGTACCATTCAGCATTAACTGTTCTTCGATCCTCTAAAGAAGTGCTTCGTGAACGAACAACTTTTGTGGGTTTCGGTTCATCTTGGACGACTCAAACAGTGGATTGCTACTTAGTTGCCGGTTCATATGAATAAATCTAAATTTCGTTACCTGTAACGATGTTGTATACGGATTTTGCAGTGCCTAGGTTGAATTTAGCATTCCCTTACACCAATTAACACGATCATATTTTTGAACTTCGGTCAAATTACGCGGAATCCATCGGGAACATATCCTTTTCACAGCTAAGTTTTCATGCAAAATCGAATGTATTACAGTCTGCGATATGCCAAAGGATGCCTCTATCTCACGGTAAGTCATATGCCAATCTTCTTCAATCATTCTGCGCACAGCATCGATGTTTTTTTGAATCATAACCGATTTTGGTCGACCTTCACGAGATTCATCATTGACGGACACACGACTACGACGAAATTCTGCAAACCAATTTTAAACAGTCTTTTCTGATGGTGCTTCATTACCAAAAGTTGAACGAAGCGAATCTATGTATTGTTGTTGAGTTAGGCTTTTACTAAAATCGTAGAAAAACATCCAACGAAAAGCTTCACGAGTGATATCCATTTCTTCACAAACTTGTTTTATTTAAACGCTCACTGTCAACAAAATACTGGGTCAGTTTATAATCTGCCACTGATATCACAATAACAAATGTCAAATTATACGAATATATGACACATTTCAATACTGCCATCTAGTGGTCGTTTGTAAAAACATATAATGTAACCCTTGTATTAATGACATCAAGAGGGCGCAGATTACACACTTCCTATAAGCGCTTAATACCGTCATTCTGTCCATGCCCAGTATTTTTGTCCATTTTCGTTAAGTGTGTGTTTTACCATCTGTGTCAATAAATATTCAATAATCTTACTTGAAAATCTCATGTTAATTAATCATCGAACTTATATTAGGGTTCTATAATTTTAAGATAACAAATAACGCCTAAATTTTTTTTATATCAGTCTATATTTACAAATGTATCAGATTCGTTTGATTTATTACTAAAATCGCATTTTCCATAAATTAAATTACGAAATTTGGGGTGTGAAATAATTATCTTTGAAAGCATTTTGTATAAACTGCGAATAAAATTAAATACTAAGATTATAGAGTAGTATTTTATATGACAAGTAAAAAATATTAACAAGACGTACACTATAATTTTTTATGATGAATTATGTATTTATAACTTTATTTGAACACGCAGGAAAAATGTTATCATTCATTTTAAGCTTGTACATCAATAACATTTTATTTTGCGAATTTTATTTTAATACTTTAATTAATTAATAAAAAATTGACATTTTGTACTAACTAATTCTATTATTGAAGTAAAGTAAATATAGGAATTTATAAATTAATTTTGTCTGTCAATATTAATAGAGTTTCAAATAGCGTTTTTAAAAAAAATATATATTTTAACATTTTAGTTTTCTCTTGGATATAGGTCATATGTTTTTGACGTAGTATACCTTTCGTACTAGTACAAGGCCCGTCGGTAAATATCCGTGTCCCCAAAAAAGGGCTTGGAAACAGTCCCCACACTCTTTTGTTTTAATAACCCATCTTAATGGCAAGGCAAATACCATTGATTACGTTTTTTCTCACAAAACTACAAATCTGAAATAAAATTAGTAACAATTTTGTAGCGAATTTTTATCTAGCTGAATGCTGTTCTTCATACTTTTCTTTTTACGTTATTCAAATTTCTAAAACTTCCTTCTGAAGTAATGGGTGTTTTTTTTAGAGGTATAGAACTTTAAATTGCAATAAAACAACGATGGATTATTCGATTGACATGAATTTTTTTTTATTCGAAAGATAATCTTGCTCGATTCGAATCTCGTACGATTTGTTGTACGATAATTATTGCATTGAGAATTTTGTTTGCAGAATTATTGGATGTAAAATTATTGTAGTATACCATCCAATTTTTATCGCTTTGAATCAGTACCAATTGATGCGCACTACGTCTATTTTTGTAAGTTGACAGAATTCAAATAATTGTACTTAGAATGACAAAAAAATACAATTTTTTTGTCGACGAGTGTATTGGTATGTTTTTTTTTAAATTATTTTGTAATCTATAATTTTTTACCAATTTAATCGAAAATCGATTATAACATTTCGATAAATCAAATGATCAATTAATCGATTAATTAATTTTTATTGCCATCTCTAGACAACGTTTGTTTCAGCTAGTCGCTAATAAAACTGACTATATTGACACAGTCAAGTTGAAATAAATTATGGCATTAACTAGCATGTCTTCTAAGATGAATATAAAACCTCTTTCCAGTAGCTCTTCAACTACGTTCTGAAAAAAAATGAAATTCAGATTAATTTTGAACCAATCCCGTTATTACATCCAATACCCAGGTTCTTCGTTTGTTCTATAGTTGTGCAGGTATTTACCTTACTGAATACAAACCAAATATCATTAAATCTTTGCTGCATTCCACATTCCAGACACAATCTCCTTTATATTAAGCGACACCCCATATACGGTCCCATTCTGTGCGCTGATTGTAATCTTGGCTGACCAGACAAACTTGCAGACAATAAGGGATTTCTGAAAATGGACTTGACTCTACATTATAAGGATTAACTTATATTAACACCACCCCTACATATTAACATATAAATTTAGTTAAATTGGACTGAATTTATAACTGCTACATATTCTTCATTCGAAACTTTCCTGTCAACATGTTAATTAAACTTCTAATTATATGTATTAATATTTATGTTAATAGAGCTGTTAAAATGAGTATGTAGACATATCTAAAATTAAGGGTGGATTTAAGGGAAGCCAAAACACCACAAGTGACAAGTTACTCACACAAAACCAACTATCACAATATAACAATCTATACAATTTTGAAGTAATTTTTGTGTCAAAATCAAGGTCCGGCAATCTTAATTTAATGAAACTTTTGCAAAACTTCAACAGGCCTACGTAGACACCTTTGGTCCTGTGAATATATTTTTGGAACCATTTTTGCGCAGATTTTTCTCCTCCCCAATTCATTGGTCAAAATCTGATGAGAGTAATTTAACTCTTCCCCGATCATTCTGACTGTCAACCAACGATCTGAATGCACAAGATCCCGGATTCTGTCGACATTTTCATCGGTTCTTAAAGTTGAAGGCAAATCAAACGATGCGATTTTTCATTTTGAATCTTGTACGATTTATAGTACACAAATTATTGTATCGTGTACTACAGAGTTTTCGTACGAGATCTTGTATGATATTGAAAACCAATAAATATTTATTGTCTCGACCTAAAATATTGGACAGAATGAAACAATAATGGCGCAGTATAAGATGCGCATATTCATGTGACCGTAGCGAACAACTGTTTATCTGTCAAACATATTTCGAAGTTATTTAGTATCAACTTTAGCAATATTTTTTCTTATTTTGTTTAAAATAAATTGTATTTAGCTGTTCACATTCTTAGGAAATTTATATATACATTTGGATTTATTCAACGTCCTGTTATCCAACATATTTAACTAGTGACTTATCTAAGGTGACCATTAAAGATTCCAATCCGAGAAAAAGTACCGGGAGATTTATTTAAACAATTTTTTTTAATTATGTTTGTAGAATTTTTTTTTAAACATTTCTTGTCCACAAACTATTCTTGATTACAATTTCTATACTTCTCATTTATTTATTGAAGTTGGGTGTTATGCATAAAACAAATTCAACGAAATTATTATTAATATAATATGTTTTTATTTTCTTTAAATTATTTTATAACGATAATAATGACAACAATAATATTTTTTGGTAAAAATAGTAGTTTTATAGACAAAACTAATAATAACAAAAAATAAATAAAATAAAAATTCCCTTCAATTTCAAATGTAATAAATTAGAACAGAAAACGGTACGGCTTTGCGAATCTAGGAGATTTACTGATTTGGGACAAAGATCAATATTATCAGTCTTCAAAAATTGGCCTACCTGTCCTGACTGTCTTTATATTGTATTTTAAAGGCTGATAAAACATTATTTAGCCGTTTTATTTGGAAAGTATAAATCAGGGCTTAGAACCGGAACTGAACCAAAAACCAAAACCATTATTTTTTTCGGAACGAAAACCGAAACTGAACCGAAAAAAAATATCGGTTTATTTCGGTTCAGATAATGTTTATGGGAGTGAATATAAAATACATTTTATTTACGATTATTTTTTAAACTGATGAGCAAATGGCGCTTCTATTATTTCGGGTGGGGGGGGGGGGGGGGGGTTGAACGCCCAGTTGAACATACTTTATAAATAATATATATTTCGATGCATATACAATATTCTTAAATAATAACCGGTGCTCGAAGACAATGATATTATGAAATACAATGTACGACACTGAACATCTGTCAATTTGGACTAAAAATAATATTTTAACATTGTAAAAGGGATGATATAAACCAATCCGAAGCAAGAACTAACAGCTCATATCTTCTTGCACATCATTTTCTAATCTGATATAGACCATAGTACCAAATGCCTACGAAGGCCTTAACTATGTGAAAATTTGTACTTCATTCCTTTTTTTTTGGAATTTTTCTTATAAAAGGCACAAACATTTTTCAGTTTGTAAAATATATATCCTTTCCCCTTTTTTGTTTTTTATTTAATCTGTATTATTTTATCTCCTTTCGTTCGTTCAGTGTTTGCCAAGACCAGGCATTGTTACACAGGTCTGATATGTCAGAATGAATTACAGTTCCACTGACAAATACAAATAGTACATGTTCAGCACGTTATCAGTTAATTCTGATGAACGTTTTATTGACAAAACTCCATCTGACGGTGAAAATATAATTTTCGACAGCTCATAAGTACTTTTCACCGTATCGCTTACTTGTCGTTGTTGATAAAAATCAGGCTAAAAGAAATATAAGATAAATTCAATTCCAGGAAGTTTTAAGAACATATCTGGTTCCAAATATTAATTTAGTTGGTATTTAGAAACACGATTTTAACAAGACGGTGGCTTTAAACGTTTAATTTTTTGTACCATGAGTTCAAAAAGTAATTACATAAGGGTTGGATATGGAAAATAAAAGTAATGACAACAGCAAGCTTTAGAATAAGTTAACTGTCATCACTGTTGTTGGTGTCATAAATTTATACTGTAAAGCTTGCAGTAGACATTATTTTATTTTTCCATAGCCAACCCTTACGTCATTACGTCGTTCGTCATTACGTCGTTCTTGGTACTCTTCTGTCACTACTGCCCAGAAGACAATAAGATTTCTTTTTTTTAAATCAGATTCAAAAGAAGAATCAGTTGACAGTTCAATATTTTTTTTTTTCAACTTTAACGTAAGTTTCTTTAAAACTCTGGTGGTTTTCGACATTATCTATATTATTTTCGCGTACCGCCAACCAGTCCTCCGCATACCCCAGATACACCGTTGGGAACCGCCTCCCTAGATACATAAATAGATATTCTATCAGGGACGTAGCCAGGATTTCAGCTTGGGGGGGGGGGGGGGCAAAAATAACAAAATATTTTAAATTGGTCAGTACGACCTTAATTACATGGCTTGGGTAGAAAATAACAGCGTTCTAGGTCAGGGGTCGGCAACCTTTCAGTGACAAAGAGCCAAATCTACATTGAAAAAAAAAACAATAACATGGAAGAGCCGCTAAAAAATATATGCTATATTTAAGAAAAAAAACGTAAAAATTGTTTATTTGTTTTAAAATAATCAAGTATAACAATAAATTAATATTTACTTATACATTTAGTTTGTAGTACCTATTGTAGTTGTCAGTATATTACAATATAATAATTTTTTTAATGGGACGATTGCACCTGTATAGTGTGTTGAAGTATATAAACTTCAATATTTGGTGAATATTCAGTAATCTTTAACTTAAGGCAGCACTCTAGTTTCAGGTCAGTAAGATTACTTCTTAACTGACTCATATTAATTTCATATGTGAAAAGATTTGCTTACAGTGATATGTGGATCCGAAAATTGTCAGTAGCCCAAAAGCATAATTTTTTAAAAGATTGAACGATTCTGATCCGTTCAGGAAGACGGTTCTAAGCTTCGAAAAGAACTTTATCTACATTTTGAAGATTTCGAATTTCGGTCCACTTATGCTGGGAAGATAAAATTCACTTTTTTCTTTCTAAATTTTCCAGTTCAGAATTAAGTTTTAAGAATATATAATTCCATAAACCTTTGGATTTCAAATCCACTAATTGAAGGTGATAAATGTAATTGCTACATATCTACTTCAATTGGCTTTGTCAAAAAAGCTAGTGTAGCTTTATATTTTCTAAACTCTTTAAATCTATCTCGAAAAGCTTCTTGCATGTTAACAATAGTTTGTGCAAAAAAATTTCATTAATAACATGTTTTTGTAAATTAATAAAATGTAAAAATGTTTTTGTCGTAAATCATTCACAAATACAGATAACTTTTTTTCTAAACAAATAACTTCTTCTAAAAGGGAATATGCAGTAACTCGGGGAATTACCGGGTGTGAATTGCACCCTAAAACATTCTGAAAAATACAAAACTTGTATAGTACAGGCAGAAAGTTGAAAATTAAAAAATAGATTATATTAAAATAAAAACCAGCCAATTTTCAAAGAGCCACAAAATTTTCTAAAAGAAGAACCTCCGGTGAAAAAAACTTCTAACAACCTAAATTATATTTTATATAAGGTAAACTATCTTGGGGGGGGGCAAATGCACCTATGCCCCCCCCCTGGCTACGTCCCTGTATTCTATAGCCAAGTTAAAATTCTTTAAATTGAAACATGGATTATAATTCTTGCAGTTAATGTTAACTATTGCATCACGCTTACACGAGTTTTTCCAAATGAAAAATGTCACAGAGTTGTCGGTTTCATATAACCGTGTCAGCAGAGATTAACCCAAATATTTTTCACGGTAAAAAAAAATTCTGTAAAAATACTAAAAAAACATTTCATCTCTCATGAATTTTCAATGAAGTTCTCTATTCAAAAATTGGTTGAAAAGAGTTTATACTACAACCCACTTAAATTTTATCTTGTGATACAACCCTTATGGAGTAGCTGTAAAAACACTCTTGTAGAGGAATAACTTATAACCAAACTTTATACTTTAGGGTTTTCAAAGAAGCAAATTTTAGCTCAAACTTAAAAACGAAGACTGTAATTAATAACAAAAATAATTATAAGGTTATTACTTAAAACAACCTTACAAGATTCATATTTTCCAAGTTTATGGAAGAGAGCGTTAGTAGTACCTATCTTCAAAAACGGTAAAAGAAATATAATACAAAATTATAGACCTATTTCTAAGTTGTGTATTTTCGAAAAAGTGTTTGAAAAATTGATATACAAAGTGTTATTTAATTACGTTAAAAATCACATTAACTTAGAACAACATGGATTCGTTGCTGGAAGATCTGTTGAAACAAATATGACACTATACTTGGATTTTATACTCAAGGCTATGGACGAAAGAATTCAAATAGATGCGATCTATACAGACTTCAGTAAAGCATTTGACGTCATAGACCATGGTTTACTTTTAGAAAAACTAGCTAAGGCGGGAATATACGGTAGTCTTTTAAACTGGTTTCAATCGTACCTGGTCGGTAGGGAGCAATGTGTAGTCGTTAATGGTTTCGAGTCGGAATACGTCAGGATCACTTCCGGTGTCCAGCAAGGATCACATCTAGGTCCGTTGCTTTTCAATATTTTTATTAACGATATATACTTATGCTTCAAACATTCTAATTTTATTATGTACGCCGACGATTTAAAAATTTATAAAAAAGTAACATCTATTTTACATGCTCAGTCAATACAAGAAGATCTTACGCGTCTTGATCAATATTGCCAGGTTAATCGTCTACAACTAAATATAAATAAATGTAAAAAAATAACATTCTCGCGTAATAGAAATGTCTTTCAATTTAATTACGTCATTAATGAAAATATACTTGAAAATGTAACGGAAATAAAAGATTTGGGCGTGACTCTTGACTCGAAGTTAGTATATGACATACACATAAATACTATTATAAAAAAAGCCTATAAAACGTTGGGTTTTGTAATACGAACTAGTCGTGTATTCAAAAACATGAAAACGGTACTATCACTTTATTATACGACCGTCAGAAGTCAACTTGAGTTTGCTACAATATGTTGGTCGCCCCAGTACTATGTGTATATTAAACGGCTGGAATCGATTCAGCACAAATTTGTAAATTATTTAAACTATAAATTTCCACACAACTCAGTTACTCTTAATTCATTAAAAAAAAGAAGAGAGCATAAAGACATTATGTTCTTATATAAAATAATAAATAATAATTTTGACTGTCCATCACTTTTACATCAATTACAGATTCGCGTACCATCGCATAACACAAGACTTAATGAGCTATTTGCTTTGCCTCATAATCGAACGAATTCCGCGTACAATTCCCCTATTAATAGAATTTGCCTAAAATTTAACCATTTATCAACGTACGACAATTGTCCTGATATTTTTTCATCTAATATTAATAGATTTAAGAACTGCACAATGAATCTACTCTAAAACAAATGTATTTTTTTTTCACTATTATGTAATGTAATGTATAATATTATGTAGGTACATTTATCATTATTATTATTATTATTATTTGTTTATTTAATTTTTTTTTTGCTTTTATATGTTAGCAGCTGTCACAGACAATGATAATTAAGTTCAAATGTATAAAATCTGTGCCACACTGTAATTGGGTTTCACCTGTTGTGTGGCCAAACCTGTATAAATAAATAAATAAATAAATAAAACCATTGAACGTAAATGAAAATATATAAGTGTGAAGTTTCACACGATTAGATAGAACAACTATGACGCTGCTATCTAAAGTCTGGACGCATAGAAATATTAGACATAAGATGTAAATATTAATCTAACCAACACTCTAGTGTTATTTTTTTCTTTTTGTTTCATAATGCACACTTGCTTCATATAGACCGGGAGCTCATGACATTTTTAGTCTCCGATTTCATACAGCATGCCTTTTGGAGGAGAGAATATTTGCCCTGTGACAACAAAAAAGGGATGGTACTAAACCCCTGCACGCTTTCCGGTCATAGGGAAAATTGCATTTCCACAAAATTGTTGTGTTTTTCTCTGATTTAATATTGCTTGCCCTTTTGTCAAAAGAAAGTTATAACAAATTTAAAGTCTTCTAATTATAGGCATGCTGTATGAAAACGCGGAAAATCATATTTTTTTATTACAAGATCACATGACCGTTTGAGCCCTTTGGGACCCTCCGAATCGCATGCATATATTTAAAAGACTTTAAATTTGTTATAACTTTCTTTTGACAAAAGGGCAAGCAATATTAAATCAGAAAAAAGCACAAAAATTTTGTGTTTAAGTGGAAATGCAATTTTCCCTATGAGCGGAAAGCGTGCAGGGGTTTAGTACCATCCCTTTTTTGTTGTCACACGGTAAATATTCTCTCCTCCAAAAGGCATGCTGTATGAAATCGGAGACCAAAAACTGTCATGAGCTCCCGGTCTAATAGTGCAGATGCAACTTTAATAGCTTTCGATGGTAAAAGTAACTTGGAAACAATGAGTCAATGGTGCTACGAAAATAAACTCAATTTAAATACAAAAAAAAGTCATGCTCAGCTCTTCCATGGACACAAAAATGAACCAATTACCAGCCCATATATCCACTTGCAAGGACAAAAAAGTATTCAGTGTTCCCAGTCAACAAAATTTTTAGGTATAATGATAAGTGATAATCTGAGTTGGCAAAATCACGTTAGATATATGCTACCTAAACTTAGCAAATCTTGTTTTATATTAAAAACTTAAAGATATGGTTTCTTCTGATGTACTCAGAACTGCTTACTTCGGAACTTTTCACGCAACAATGAGCTATGGCATTTTGTGTTGGGGAAGTTCCTCTGAATCCTCAAAGGTTTTTGTGCTTCAGAAACGTGCTATACGCATAATAGCTGGTGCCCCCTTTAGATCATCTTGCAGATCCCTTTTTCCCGTTTTGTCCATATTAACTCTTCCATCTGTTTATATATTAGAAGCCGTAATGTTTGTTAAAAATAATCCGCACCTTTTCGCTACCAATTCTGACTTTCATTCTTATAATACCCGCAGTAAAAACTCAATTGTATGTCCCTCTCATAGCTCTGTACTGTACAGTAAAAGTCCTCACTACATGGCTTTAACATTATTTAACTGTGTACCACCTGCATTAAAGTCTATAACGTCCAGTAGAGCATTTAAATTTAAATTTAGAAATTTTTTACAATCCAACTGTTTTTATAGCATACAGGAATATTTACACCATAAGGGCTAATACTAAATTATGTAATCTCCTAACTGTACTATATGTTAAATATATTTGTATTGTTTAACTCATGTGACTTCAATTTTATATTATATGTGTCATCTTGACTAAACCACAACATTTCTGTAATGTGTTATTGGTTGAATAAATTTATTTTTATTATTATTATTATTGTTTGTTGGCTGTAGCAGCTTTGGTTGGCTGACTAGATTTTTTTTACAGAATAGAGTATGCTAAAAAAAAGTCCTCACTCCAAAAATACAAATGATGAGCAAAAAAAAGGTCCTCACTCTACAAAAATACAAGTGACGAGCCAAAAATAGTATATTCACGGTTTTTTAAATAAAAAGTAAAGGATATTACCTAAAAAAGAGTATAATACTCTAAAAAAGAGTACGCCTGCTTAGCCTAAGCTTTGGCTATAAGCCAGGAATGAATAAAGAGATTAAGAGTTTTTAAAATTACGTTTATAATTTGATATTTTCTGATTTAATATAGTTATAAATAATTTCATAAATATCTGGAGCAGTGTTTCCCAAAGGGTTTCCAAACGGAGCAGGGGGCACATTAGTGTGCACACTTTTGCAACATTTTCCAAGTTCTAGGAGACCGCCTAAGGGCTTCACAGGATGGAGGCGCCCCATCTCGTACTATCCCCATCTCAAATATCAGCTGGAGTTCCACAAGGCTCTATTCTTGGCCTAGTTCTTTTTATTATTTAATTTCATGATTTAATTTTAAATTAAAATATTGAAATGGCGCTACTTGCATCTGGAAAGTGGTCTAGAGTTTTTATTAATACATTGCAAACAGCTTTAAATCAACTTCATAAATATTACAATAAATAAATAATAAATAATAAGTTACCAATACCTAGAATTGCACATAGAGACAAAAAAGGTAAGTTCTCCATTTCTAGACCAACAGCTATAGATATGAAAGCCATAAATAAATGGAAGATAAAAATAAATACAAGTGTCAAGAAATTTATTTCACTAATCTAAATACTGTTCTCTTATTTATAATTTTAGTTTTTAAAAAAATAAATAAAATATTGTGTTTAAATGAAAGGTAGTTTATTGTAAGTTTATAATTTAATTAAAACAAAATTTCTGTGGAGCCTTTTGTTACAGTTAACAAGGTGTAATTTGTAAATACGGTATGTTAGAATTAAATATCTTACGAAGATCGTAAGCAAAAGACCAAAGATTAATTTCTTTTTGTTTCTTGTTAATTGCAAATAAAATACTTGATAATTTACTGTGGTAAAAGAGATACGAGAAGGAAAATCTTAGAGGTAGATTCGTTGAGAGAAAAGAGAAAAAGAGAGAGAGAAAGGCTGTGAGACAGGAAAACAGGAGAGCGACCTTTGAACGTTCAAAAATTAACTCGAATATTCTGGAAATAAATGGATTGATCATTTCGCTGTTACTGAATTCGTATATTTTATAATTTATTCTATTATATTGTTTTATCTTAAAATTCAGACATGTGTAACAAGTTAACATTGATTAATTTAATTCTCTTTAGTTAGTTCAATTTATTTTAATTTATTGACTATTTATATAATCTGTCTCACTTTGTAATACGAAACTAAATCTGGTTACTTTAGTGACTGTTGTGGTGTAAATAGACTTTTGTAGAATCATGTGAACTTGTAAATCTGGCTTTTAAAAGTATGGTTAAGTTTCATCATATTGAGGTTATTACTAAATTGACATGTCAAAATTGTGATTGACATGTCAAATATTTTGAATGTATATATTAATATTTATTTCATCAAACTTTCGATTATTACTCGTATAATAGTAAATAATATTATGATTATCAATGAAATATCGTGATAAAATATAAAAAACATAAATACATATTATATAATAATAATTTATCATTTTATTCTGCTGCTCTTAAAATCTAATTCTTGTTTTTCAAAATTTAATAACATATTTAAAAAAAAAAATATTCATTTTTTGAATGTAAATCCCAAATTTTTCTCTGCAAATCTTTCCGAAACATGTAGTCTGTGGTTCTATCTGTTTTCTTATTATTACCTTTTCCCATGTTCGTCGGTCTTAAATTTTCTACACCTTCATTTAAAATTTTTCTTACTTCTCCTTCAGAAATCTAAAGAAATTGAAATGGGTTAATTATTTTATATTTCACAACAAAAAGGACACTAAGATTTACTGAAAAAATATCTGCCACAAGGTCTATAATTTCGCTTCTTTTTAATTTTGTTCCATTTTTTTCTAAAAGTTTTCCATAAGCGTTATATATGTGTTTTTTTGTATATTTATCTAATTGTTGTCTCTTATGTATATTTTCTGATGTTATGTTCTTATTTAGGTTGTATAAAAATACTTTTCAATTAAAAAAATAAATTGACATATAATTTAATGTCAAATATGAATTGTCAAATGTTTTGAAAGGTGCCATTTCAGCAGTACCACACTAAGATGATATTTTAAATAGACAACATAAAAAATGAAATTTTCCTCTTAGTTTCGTATTACAAATTGAGACAGATAATATTATTTTATTTTATTTTATTATATTCTAGTGATAATTTATTAATTAATGTTTTCTTTTCTTTTATTGATTTTATGACTGTAATAATAATTTTTTATAAGAATTTTAGACCTATATTTTAAGTTACTGACGTCTCATATATCATGTATTGATCAACTGAGTTAAATAAATTATTATTATTATTATTATCTAAGTTTCTATATAGGACGTGTGCTAATTGAGTCGAGGTCGGTATTATTCAAGCGTTGAGACTTTTCAGCGGGACAGTCAAGGTCGTCAATAAGTCAATTCTACGTACTGAAGTTCAGAGTATAGTTAGACAAGTGACTGAGCTTAAGTGGAGATACTGAGTAAATAACACTCTTGGTAATATTCTACAAAATAATTTATTAAACCTTCATACGAGGGTTGTCTCTTATATTTCGGGATTGCGCTAAACTAGTGCTGCCATCTGGCAACTGACGCTGGTCGTAAAGTTTGACATTTTTGTCGATATACATACTCAGAACGTTTTGACGTACGAGCGCTATTTATGTTGTTTACAGTAACTTGAAAAAATTCATCTCGGCTAAAAATGGAATTAAATCGTGAACATTTTCGAGCGATTTTTTACTTTCGACGTGGATTAACCCAACAACAGTGCATCGATAAACTTAATTTTATCTGCTACATTTTATTATATATCTATTTATTCTCTATATAACAAGTCTTGACTAAAATATAAATCTAATTTCTAACTGTCGTTTTGAAATATATTTTGCTTTGTTTTCTATTCTTTTCTTTTTCTTTAATTACTTTTCTCCTTTCCACCTCTTTCATCCATGTGTATCCACAGCTATTTCCGTTTAAAATATCTTCTCTTGTTCCTCCTTTGCTTGTCATTTCTTCACATCCTTCCAGCATATGTTCAATCGTCTCCCTTTCTTCTCTGCACATTCTACATCGTTTATCCTCCTCTTTTACCAAAATTTGTTCGCCTTTTCTTCATTCCCAAATATGAACCTTGCAATTATTCTTTTTTTCCCCGTTTCCCATTTCTTTTAGATATAGCGGTCTTTGCATGTTCCATTTTTTTTGTACTTATTATTGTACCTTGATTCATTTATTCTCTCGCTTAATTCTTGTTGCTGTATGCCGTTCATTCTTTCTACCAATTCGACTTTTGGCGATGAAGCACCATCAAAGACTTGGTATTTTATATTGGATTTGCTTTAAGTATGGATATTTCCATTTTTCTCTGTGTTATTTTCTATTAGTGCATCATGTTCCATCAGTTAACAGCTACACCTATCAGTATAATTATGCAATAAGCATAATTGAAATTAAAGATTTTGTTGTCTTTTGATTAGTTTTCCGTAGATTTCCTTTAAGTATTTCTTTCCATAATTCGGTTAGGAGCTGAAACTCTGAATTTCTCTCAGTTCCTGTTAACGGACGTCCTTTCCTCATTTCCTTCCGTGCTGGTCACTAGCCTCTCTCACTCTCTCTGGCGTGTAGCCTCCAACAGGTCTCTGAATTGCATCACTGTAAGAGTTTGTTTTAGAGATAGATGTTAAACATTCTCATGTTAAGTAAGTGTTAATTCGAATGTTACTGCGGCAAACTAAAATTGGTGCATTAAAACGGTCGATATTTCGAGTCTTTCACGCAAAGCTGTGAACGACATCGATAACATCCGACATCGGAGTCAACAGGATCGGACTCTTTGAAAATCACACCACATACATCAAAAATTTGATGAATAGAATTAAAATTTACTAAGTACTCAATCTGCTGGCAAGGAAAACAATGGACCTAAATGAAGAGACTTTAGCACTCTTCTATGTTAAATGGAACTAAAATAATAAAGATCCGAGCACAATATTTAAAGCTGAGTATCACACAAGAAGGGAGAGATCCCGCTACGCTAAGGCCCATGCTGGTCTTGGTCAGTCAGTTAATCAGATGCCGCAAGTATTGATATTTTAACTGAATTGAGATTCCATACGACACGTACATGACCGTTGCTAGGTAAAGTTATAAATAGTTTGAAAGCAACTGTTAAATTATTGTTAGTTTTTAAAAGGAACTGAATAAAAAATAAATAAGTAATAGCCAACGGAGTGGCCGAGCTCGTTAAATCGTGCAGTTTGGACTGGTGAAAACAGTCTAGATTGTACGGTTGGTGGTTCGATTCTCCTCCGTTGGTGATATTATTCGAGCGAGAATAATATGTTTACATTACTCCCATTTCACAATCATTCACGCCTCATCCAGGTGTAGGAGCTCGTCCCCTGGCATCGGCGAATAGCCTCGTTGCAGAAATAGGCCGATGTAAAATAAATAAATAAATATATATATATATATATAAATAATAATTAATAGTGTCGTGTATGCTTTATGCAGGTGAAAAAATATATTTAAAACGCCGTCACATGTAAACCTTGAAATATGGTCATTTTCTGTCGTTTTTTTTGAATTTATTCAAAAACGATAAATGTAGCTTATAATTGAGCTTATTTTTAAGATCTACGACTTAAAATACATAAGTATACACATTTTTAAGTAAATCGGAGAGAAAAAATTTTTGCTCCAAATCTGAATAAATCGTAAGGGGTACCCCTTACGATTTTTTCGATTTGTGACCATTTTCAAAGGTTTTGTTTGACGATTTATATTTAGTGTAAAAATCGGGTTATTAAGGCCCCAATTTTTTTCTAGACTAAACAATATACGAAGATTCCAAAAATTCAAAACGCAGTTCTCTATTAATTATTGTTCTTAAGTTAGAATTTTTTGAAATATCAATAAAAAATTTGGCAAATAAAAATTTTGCAAAAAAAATTTTTTTTTTGGAGTTGTTTCAAAATGAGCTCTAAGGCCCTTCAAGACCTAAAGATTTAAAAAATTTGAACCGCAAGTCTATATCTCATGTAGATTTTGAGATACGGTCTTTCGAAAATGAAATATTTGCAAATTTTCAAAACTACACGGAACAAGAAGGCGTTAACTAAGGAGGGCCTTATTTTTTATCTAGGTAGAAAAAGGTCTGTAGATTTTAAAAATTCAAACCGCAGGTCCTTATATTTTATTGGTCTTAAGTTAGGATTTTTTTAAATTAAAAAAAAAAAAAAAAAAAATAAAATTAAAATTACACAAAAATTTTTTTGTTTGGGGGTTGCTTTATAATATATGCAAGGTCCTTTTAGGGCCTTGTGATTTCAAAAATATCAACTGCAGATCCCTCTGTCTATTGTTTTAATTTTTGTTAGGACTAACCAGGTTATTGTGACTACTAGACAAAAAAAGATTTTCTTAATTTTTCATATTATTTATGAAAATAAAATGAAAAAATTATTTACGAAAAAAACTTTTTTATATGGTTGAATAGCAAAAAAAAACTATTCAAAATTATCATAACCTACTACCATGAGTTAAAAAAGAAATTACATAAGGGTTGGCTATGGAAAAATAAAATAATGTTTACTTCAAGCTTTAGAACTAATTAACTGTCATCACTGTTGTCGTTGTCATAAGTTATTTATTGTTATGTAAAGCAATACTGTAACAGTAAACAGTATTTTATTTTTCCATAGCCAATCCTTATGTAATTTCTTTTTGAACTCATGGTATAAGCTCCATAGAAAAAATTAAAATATGACCCCAATAATTTGAAAATAATACCCCAGCAAACATTTTTATACGGGCCAGTACTGGTAAAGCACATACTCCCCGGCATTGAAAGTAATGGGCCAGTACCCCGGTGTCCCCGGGGCCGTTACTGGCCCATTGATGTATCAGTTGCTGGCCCAGCAACGGTAAAGTGCAAAATAATCGCATTAGTTGCAAGATTTATTTCTGATGGTTTTAAGTAAAAAGTATGAGTGAAGAAGAGTGCTTATAAAATGCTGGTAAAGTACTTCGTATAGGCGGAATGCGAAATACAAATGTGAAGTACATTATTAATACTGGCGTTGCACTTACTTTTGGTGCCAGTAATTTACCAGCATAAAAGCAGTTTGCCAGCATTCGGCCGTTAGTTGAATGTTTGCTGGGAGGCGATAAAAAAAAAAAAAAAATTGTGAACTTCTGTAAATTCACCATGAAAAACTGCCTCAAGAAAGTGCACACCAAAATCACTTAATATTTTAATTTTGGAAGTAGTGAGCAAAAATTAAAAACCGAAAAATTTACATTTTCCTTCATATCTAGTAACCTATATATTTTTTTAGGACAACAATCATTAAAATGGTTTTTTAATGCGGCAACTTTGGTCTAATTTAAGCGACCTCGTATCTCTTACCGTTTTCGAGATGTATATATTCGATGATCCAAAGAAGTTCGGCAACCACTGGAATAGAACTAGGTTTAAACTATGATAATTCCGTCCCTGTATTTCCGATAAATTACAAAATAAAACAGGCTTTGCTATTAAATCAGTATTTTACAAGTCTTGTCGCCGAGTTCGGATATTAATAGTTTATCGATAATATCTATCCATTTCACTCAGTGATTTTGCACTTCCGGTATGCCGTAGTTTATTTATGAACTTGTAACATCATCACTACGAAATGCCATAAATCAACTAAAAACTATATGCGTCTATGCGAATATACACCATGTTGTTGTTTTTTCTACATAACTATGTTTTTCGGATGCGAATATACAACAAAAAATAGAAAAAGAATCAAAATAGAAGCTTTTGTTACCTGGATGATAAAGTTACAGGATTTTTAACTGTCAAAGGGAAACTCCAACTGAAATGAAACTAAACTGAAACCGTCCTCTTGATATACAGAATAGGACAAAGAAAGCCACACGAATTTTTATAGAATAAAATAGAGCGGTATTCATATTATATTTAGTATTCCAATTTTAAAAAGCCAATCTTAAACCATGTATTCTGCACCTAAATATAATCCCGGGATTACATTGGTAGAGTAAAAGAGCTAGTAACTAGCGCAAGTAATTAGAAACAAATTACTATTCTTGTGTAAACAGTTGACAATGTGACTAGTAGAGTACTAGCTTCTAGTATTTGGGCTAGGATAGCAGCTAGCTCGTCGACGTATTTACTAGCTACTATCTTTTCCCCCACTGCGCAAAATTGATTCATTTCAAATTGGCGGCAAGCGGTAACCTCTCATAACAAATAGAAAAATTGATGTGAAGTGTGAATTTTCATACATTTCTGGGTTTTGCAGGTATTTAGTAACTGAACGATGATTATTTGGGATGCCAAAACAAATTTTATGTCTAATACCATTATATAAGTTTCTAAATATATGCAGTATTTTTTTTTATATAGCAAAGTTCATTACGATTTTGAAAATTGCACCTATGGCTTCCATTGGTTGCTTATATCATAAGTCCCGCCATTTGATTTCGTCAAACATAGAATTAAATTATAATTTCAACACTTTCCACTGGTTATTAAATTTACGCTTTTAAAAATTAAATGCAACATTTACCAAATATAACTAGAATTTTAACAAAATAATTTAAACAAAATAAAAATGCAAAAAAAAAACAAAAAATAAAATCAACAGGATTCAACCCCTAATTTGCAATTTAAATTATATTATTAAGCGTACGACAAATCCAACCACGCCACGAGAGCTACTGATCTGGTATGTTACACAACGTATTAAATAGTTAACATATTTTAGTTAAAAGCACAAAAAATGCGTTATTTTCCGAAAACATAATCTGATCAAAAAATTCCTGTTGTACTATTCCGGTTCACACCAATGTACATTACTAAGAATTTTTTCAGATTTTTAGTTTAAACCATCTGGGCTACAGGGTGTGGGACAAAAAATTTTTTGCACAATTTTGGCAAAAATCTCTTCAAAATAATTTATTTTGCAAAAATTTTGATCGTTAATTCACGTACTAAGGGCTTTCAATTGATACCCTACTCAGAATTTAAAAAAAAAATTTTTTTTTTCGGTGAGCACATATTTGTTTATATTTTTAGATGGATATGTTTTTTAGATGTTTTAGTATTTTTCCTATGTGCGGGCCAAAGTGTTGTATAAGCATGCCAAATTTCAACTCTCTAGGTTTAGCCGTTTGGCTACAATTTTTACCGAACAGAGAGACAGACAGACAGACAGACAGACAGACAGACAGACAGACAGACAGACGACAAAATGACGGTATAAGGGTTTTTTGGTCATACCTACAAAACCCTAAAAAACCCATATCAGGTAAGTTATAATTTATTTACATAAATTGCGTAACATTGATTTATTAATTGATGATTTTTGAAATCTGTGAAATAGCTACCTTTGATACACGAAAAAGATGTAGACTACGATAAATATTTCATGTGGCTAGGAAATAAAGCGTTAATTCCAATTTGTACTTGCTGGGATCGCATCCCTCATTAGTGTATCAGTTAGTTGTATCAATGGACTAAATTTAATAGCCTATTAAAATCATCGTGTCATTCTTAAACACAGTCTGTAGTCTTTTTGATCTTCCACAGCTAATTCACGAAATAGAAGGGTTAATGCGCCATGGGTAGCTCTTCTATCAATTTTTTTTAACCCATTTTCGTTTAGGCTTATATTCTGTACCGATTTCTTCAATAAGACAATCAGTTATTTCCTCCACAATAAATGTTATAATACAAAATATCATTTTTTAATGGCGAATACAATCTGGAGCCCAAAAACGATGTCCCACAAAATAGAAAAAGTATAAAAGAGATTTGTAAGAAACCTGAAATTAACCAGAACATATCCTTTTTGAATCTCTTATATAAACCAGTTAAAAAACCTTGCTCTGAATAATAGAAAGAAATTTCAAACATTAGAATGGAGACGCGACATCCACACTCTGAATTTCGCGTTTAAATTATTTAATAATAAACTACTTCTAGTTTACTGTATTAAAATAAATAATATAATACTCTTCCGATGTTGGTTACAACTATGTTTTAAGTGTTTTTCTTACGTTTTCCAAGCGCTTATATTGACTTTAAAATATTCTCAATCAGCTTAATTGAAGGCAATATGTTCTGGAAAAGAGTTGCATTTTACATATAATCCCAATATATAACCCTCAACATAACCCAGTTTTCCGGTGAGTTTCCCGTATAAAAAGTCGGAAAACAACATAGGAGAGGCACTCGAGAAGTTTCAAACTAGAACTTACCACTTATATCTAGTTGGGGTCGTGAACGGCCGACAGTGACATGGGACATATTCACAAGTTTTACCCGATGGATTTTCGTCCAATAACCCGCGTATATACTCCTTTAACTACCTACAATATTGTTCAAAGGTGTAGCTTTAAACACGAGGTGAAATAGGTTTGTACAGGTAACCAAAACTTGACAACTTTTATTTCAATAGATTCCTTAATACAAAACAACAGCAGATATTCAAATAAAAATACAGATATTTTCCCTTATAACATCGGTTACGTCTTATATAATAGTTCTTCTAGTTAAGGTGCGTTCGGCATAAGCTAATAATCTACACATTCTGCATAATTTACACAAGAAGCGTTTGTCATAAAGTTTCTGTGTGTTTTGTGCTGCACGAAGATCATTTGGCATATACTGTGCAGTGCAGTTTGTGTTGCACAATCGTCACAAGTTCAGATCGTGCGACAGTCTGTGCATTGGTGTTTTTCGCGGTAAAAATACAAAGTTATTATTTCTAAAAAATAATCGGGTCTATTCTGTATCTTTTGTGGTTAAAAAGATTTGGTTAAAAATGATGGTTAAAAAGTAACATTTTAACTAGACATTAAAATTTTAACCTTGTTTCTTATTCTGTATCTTAGGTTATAACCCAAGCGTTAAGTTCTAACTTTTTAACCTTATGGTTAAAAGTATGTTGTGAAATTATCTACAAGGGAAGGTATTTGGCTTGTGTAATCGTGTATTTAATGTAAACATGTGTTATGGTTGAATCGTGAATGAACAACGATCAAATATAATAAATCTATATTGCGGAAATGTACAATATTTATACATAAATAATTATGGGTGCAGAAAGTAAATAATATAATAATATTACCATAACATGCAAATGTATCAATATTTTCTTTCTTTCTTCTATATTAAGATACTTTTATTTTTAGGTTATATTTACCTTATTTTTATTTTTAAATAGAGAAATTAAAATTTATAAATGTATCACAGTTTCAAAGTTTTCAATATTTACTTGCAATTTATCGGGAATCGGGAAATCTTTTGACTATTCTCGAAAAAAAAAAAAAAAAACAAATATGTAAAACGAAACATTTCGTAAGTTTTAGAAAAATGAAAATATTTCTTCAGGTAAATTAAAAGGGTCTCTCATATCATGCAGTTGCCATAGTTTAATTCGAACTAATATCCTAAAAGGCATTTGTATATATTTTTTTATTTACCTATATTAATTTTTCACTTATTAACCTCTTTTTGTTCAATTTGTTTTATTAATAATTGGTTTAAAATAAACAGACTTGCCATAATTAATTCTAAAAATGGATTTTTCCTGGCTATTTCACGTTTAGAGGTTAGAACTACAGCTGGTTAAAAGTTAACACCATGTATTTGGCTGGAGTTAAAATTCCAAATATAACCTACTGAATTAACCACATCGAGGTTTAAATTTTAACGCCATAGAGTTACAGAATAACAAAATATTGTAAAGCGTGGTTAAAATTTTTTAACTTCGACCTTGAGGTTAATTTTTAACTTTTTAAGATACAGAAAACAATCAAGATATCATTGTTTATGCCTGCAGCATTTGCAAAATAAATAATATAGACATGAACCTTATGATGGAACATGTAAATACACTCAAAAAAACTTACAAATTTATGGATACAAGCGGAAATGTACTTTAAATTGATTTGTAGTCATGTTTGGAACAGTACTATCTGCATATTCAAACACTTTTTCCAAAATATTTTTTGGTTTGAAAAATTCTTTTGAATTGTCTTCCTCATCAAATCAAATTTCTTTTATATTACTTAAACTCATCGCAAAACCTTCATGCGCCATTTATATATTATCGTACAAAACAATTAGCAGGAGACAGACTTGATGTAATCACACACATTTACCTAATTCATTTGTTTAAAAAAAATATATATATAGATTAGAATAATAGTTTGAATAACTGCACAATCTGAACAAAGCGTTCGTCTTTGACTTTCTTGCACAGTCTGCACAGTGGTTATGTAACAAAAAACTTGCACTACACAGAGTTAACGCTGCACAGTTATGCCGAACGCATATTTAGTTATTCAATGGACGTCGGCTTGTTGGCGGGAATATTATGTCCGTAATTACAGTGAAATTATCAAAATAAAAAATGAAAATGTTTCAATTTTCTTTGACTTTATTAACTTAACAATTCAGAAGTTGTTAAGCGGTACTTATTGTAAACAATATGTACACTAGGCAGTATTTATATTAATGGCATTTGTATTAAGAGCTCTGAATTACGATCTATACAATATTAATGATTTATAGACTTTAGTTTACAGCATAAATCATTTGTCTCCGTATAAGTTGGAGGTGAATAATTGCTGTATTCAAATTATGTACAATGGACTCGAAAACCTCACTATTTAAAGGTAGAGACAATTTTAAATGTTAATTTTTTACACGTTTTTATCATGTAAATTATTATTAACTTAAAAAAGTAGATCCTACCTATTAACATTAAAAACGTTACGATGGCTAAACTGTAAAAGATATATAAAAAATATATATGACAGATTTTTTAGGTTTAATATTACTACAAAAAAGTCCGGGAGAGCATATATCGCAGGTCATTAGATAACTCACAATCATCATTTATAAGTTTTTATTTTCGGCGAAAATTATAATGCTCAGTTTGCTGTGGAATATCGTTTTTACCAGTAAGACTTAGGAAGAAAAATTGATTTAATGGTAAGAGTATTTACTAAAGAAAAAAAAAAAAAAGCCCTTTTACCCGTGTACCCATAGTTTATAGATCAGAAGTAATCACAGAATGTACATCTTAGTAAATAAATTAATCTGATGCGTGTATTGGTAGACGTTACGCTGGTCAAGGTCAGTCTAATCGTTAGGTGGTAGAACGGGGTGCTAGCAGGTTAACAATACTGCTGGTTCAAAAATTCAAGTTGTGTTTAGTTGAAGTAAATTTTAAATTATGTTTTGATTATATTAAATATTAACATCGAAACTTTCCTTCAATATTGTGTTTTATTACACTAGATATTTTTCTATATATAGCACAGAAACAGATTCTGAAATACAATTAACCATATCTGAATTACAATTGACATTTTCTGAATTTAAATTTACATTTTCTGAATTACAATTGACTAATCTGAAATACAATTGACGCTTTCTGAAGTTAAACTGATTAATCAGAAATACATTTGATATTTTCTGAAATCAAATTGACTAATCTGAAATACAATTGATCGTGTAGTAAGACCTAAAGGGGTTTAAAATATATCAGTTATTCATTCACAAACAATTTATTGAATAAATAATGACTGTGTGGGGGGCCCTAAAATATTGGGAGGCCCTGGCTGCAACCCAATCAGCCCCCATAATCCGCTAGTATGAATAATCGCAATACAACGCCACCTCTTGTTACTTTTTTTTGGATACAATTGCATTATTTCAACTGCCAAATTTTTTGAACAAATTTTAACAAAAAAATAATAAATTAATCTAATTCTGGTGTTTGACACATAAAATATTTCATATTGTTAAATTTAATTGTGAAATTTTGAATGGCATAATAAATTTATAAAACTATTGTAATATTTTGTATGTGCGAATATTGTTAAATATTTATATAAACAAGATAAAATTGCATATTTGATTCAGGGCTTAAAATATCAGGGAGTGTAGGGTTGGGGGGGAGACGATAAATGTGTGAATAAACAGGGATTTAATATTACAATTATCTGATTATTTGCTTATGAATATACACAATTTGTTAATAGTGTATTCAGGCGTGTGAAAATATTATGAAGTATTATTTAATTTTATAGCGTGATTATTTAATTTTAAATACATATTTTAATACAAATAAATATAATTTTGAACACAAATAACCCTATAAATATATTTAGAAGTCACTGAACTGTACCCTGAAGGCTTCAAGCGTACAATATTTGTTTCATTTGGAAAATCTTAAAGTCTACGACTTGTATAAAATATTTAACCGTTTTATTATGAAACCATAAGTAATGGGAAGTAATAAAGGGTGACCCAATTTGGACTCGAGAATTTGTTTTTTGAATAAAACACAACATATTAGAAAAATCCGAATTTTATAGTTATTAGCGTAAAGTACAGACTTGGCAATTATTAATGAAATATGATGTCGGCCAAATGCCCTCCATGACTCCGCTGACATGATACCATTCTTTTATCGAAGTTTTCCGTAATTGTTTCCAATACATGCGGTTCGATTTCAGCAATTGCACGTTTGATGTTCTCTTTTAGTTCTGGTAGCAGGCTTGTTGACATAGACCCTTTCCTTCAAATAACCCCAGAGAAAAAAGTCTAATGGGGTAAGATCGCAAGACCTCGCTGGCCAATTGATGTCGCCTCTCTGAGAGACATGACCAGGAAATTTGGTTTGAAGTTAAGTGAGTGTTTCACGTGCTGTGGCTCCATCCTGTTGAAACCAAATGTCATTTAAGTTCAAATCGTTGGTTTCATTGAAAAAAAAGTTGTTTAGCATCTCCCGATAACGTACACCATTGACAGTAACAGCGTTACCAGCTTCGTCCTCAAAAAAGTACGGGCCAATGATTCCTCCAGCCCATAATGAATACCAAACAGTGCATTTTTGTGGATGCATTGGTTTTTCTTGAATAGCATGTGGATTTTCACTACCCCAGATGTGACAATTTTGGCGATTAACAAATCCATTCAAAATAAAATGAGCTTCATCGCTCCATATATTTTTTTTTGCAAAAATCATCATTAACTTCATCATTAAATGTGTTTTCCGTAATAAACTTGCACGATATTTATGCGTTGCTGCACAGTATACGGCGCCATGATGAATTTGCAATGTGTTTAGATACCAACTTCCAACATTCTCTGAACGAAAATGGCGCGCAATTCAAATCCCGGAGTCCAATTTGGATCACTCTTTACGAGGGTTCCCTCTTATATTTCGGGATTGCGCTAAACTAATGCTGCCATCTGGCAACTGACGCTTCCATTGTAAAGATTGACATTTTCGACGGAATACATACTCAGAACGTTTTGACGTACGAGGTCTATTTGTGTTGTTTACAGTAACTTGAAAAAATACATCTCGGCTAAAAATGGAATTAAATCTGGGTGGCCATGCAAAAAGTGGCACATTCTTTTTGGAAAACCATTCATTTGTTGATTTAGTTTTGTTACAGGGGGCATTATTTTGTTTAAACATATTCTGGATTGTCTTCATCAAATAATTTTAATATTGATGGCTCCAAAACTGCATTAAGCATGGTAATATAACGAGCAGAATAGTGTATCCCTCGCACAAAAAGATTTCGTCTAAGCCATTGACGGACATGCACCCCCCAGATCATGATGCTACCACTCCCAAATTTGACCGTAGGGATGAAAAGCTTCATCCGACCTATGTCTTACAAAGATGACTCCAGGTTGTCCGAAAAGCTGATCCACAAAATAAAAAACAAACCTTATTTTCGTAAATTTATAGTAAATTAAATTTTATAATGTTAGTGCAATAATTGATTAGAAATTTATTTTTATGTTAAATTCGTAAGTACATTAAACCATTACAATGCATACTTCTATGTTGGACTCATCAGATCAAATGATTTTCGCTCATTCATCAGGTGTCCAATTTAAATGTGTTTTGGCCCACTCAAGGCGAAGTTTTTTGTGTCAACAGTTGTTTTCGGCGAGCTCTTATTCCATGCAAATTAGATTCCACTAGACGTCTTCTAATTGTCTAGAAGAAACTTTAACTTCTCTATGCTCCCACAGATCACCAGCCAGCTCTTTTGACGATATTGAGCGTTTACGAAGAGTCCTTCTTTTAATAAAACGATCATCTCTGGAAGTGGTTGCAAGTTTTTTTCCGGTTTTTGGTCTGTTTTCATAAGTATCAGTCTCTTGGAACCTTCTGAATGGAGCTATACAAATGGATTCCTTTCTGCCACAGTGAGTTCACGTTTTTTAGCCATAATATTATTAAAAATATTCACTTGAACTCAATAAAACATGAGAAAGACAGTGTTCACTTCAAACGCATGTGTAATAATGATCCAAGCCCTAGTTGTTTATTTTTATGTAAACAAAACGTAACAGATCTGAGCCTACATTTATTTGTATTTCAAGATTTATTATAAATCTGTTTACATTTATCTGATTAGACGTAGGTCTTTTAGAATGTGTCAATGATATTTTAAAAACATTTTGTCAAATATATACAAGTTACAATGGACATGAATTTAGATGTTATATTATAACTGCATGGGTGCTCCATACATTTGTCCAAGGCTGTATATATAAGTTAAATAAAATAGGTCCCAAATGAGAACCCTGGGGTACTCCCGAAATCACTAAAATTCCTCGAGATATGTAACCATTGCACACAAGTTGTGATTTGTTACGAATATAACTTTCAATCCAGCGCAGTAACGATCCATGTATTCCATTATGAAGTTAATAAATTACATATAAGTTTAACATATTTGTGTAACGTTCGTAGGTTGGTAATAAAACATTGTAGAACAGAAGACGTGGAGTAAAAGTAACTTGTTAGCGTCTGTACATCGAAACGGTAAGCTTGGCACGTATACCGGTTTGTCTCCAACAATCACACGGAATGTCTAACGAAACTTATTGGTTTGAGTGCCCTGATATTTATTTTATCAAATAAACGTGCCCGAAATAACGATCGCTTAACAGACTCTACTTCCATAAGGAAGCAAAAACAAATAAAAAGTTTATCACGGAGCATTTAGCATTCGTTTCCTCACATCAGACACGTACCATCTTCCATTAAGCGAAATTTTAACATTTTTATTAAGGACAATGAATGGTATAGCTATTTTAAAATATAAAAATGCCATGTTATGAGAACGACATAGTTAGGATATTATCTATCGTGGCGATTCTCAAAACATGGTTACCGAGACTCTACAACAATCAAGTATTGGTGTATCATAAAATTGTTATTTTAAAAAATTATTTTAAAAGTTGTTACTTCCTTTTTAAGTCCTACTTGATAGATAGAAACTTTTCAGTTAATACAATGATGCCCTATCAATTTACTATCCCATAACATATGGTGTTCCCCAAGGAAATGTACTTGGGCCATTCCTTTACCTACTTTATACTCCATTCGCAAATATCCTATGCCATTTTAGCCTGAGGACATTCTCCTACGGCAGAAAGAATATTTTCCTTACAACGACAAGCTGTAAGAATTTTGGCCGAAGTCTTTTACCAAACCGACTGTAGGCTTTGTTTTCCTGAACTGGAAATTATAATACCTCTTCTCTATTTATTTATAATTCCCTATTGTATGATCACAGAAACTTGAATGAACTTGTAACACATGAGCAGGTACATAACTACAACACTCGAAATAAAGGCAAAATCTGTCCAACCTATATAAGACTCCAAAAATCAAAAAATAATACCAACGAGTTCAAAAATCCAAAATCGAAAAATAATGCTATACTAGCGTCGGCGAATCAGTGCAGTTACGTCACAATACGAAACAAACGAATGTATTGTTTGGAACAATGCAATTGTTTGTTACGTCGTGTGACGTAACTGCACTGATTCGCCGACGCTAGTATAACGACCTAATAGAATGAACCATGAAGACCTCAAAATTCTTTTCATCACGGAATAAATTCATATAGTTGCTAACAAATACCACGACCGACACACTGGACATGAAAATGAACTTGTTGGAAATTAAAAAAATTACCTTGACAACAGAAGGTTAAAGAAACTTTGGCCAAATGACCTACCGCAACACTGAAGACAGCGATATATAAGGAGAAATATCACTGGATGTCTCTCTTAGATGTCGACTACTTTTAACTCATTTACTTAACACTCTCAATGAAGTAGATTGTAAATAAAAAAAATCAGCTGTGGACACCACAGGACCGACCGCCATCACAAAGTACTTGTTTAATTTATGCTGCTTTATCAAAAAATGTCTCAAATTTGTTAGTTATTGCTTTTATAGCAACTTTTGTTAAATAAATTTTTTCGAAATATTTCTCTGTTGTGAAATATTCGCAAAAATCTTTAAATCGACACGAGTAAACTCCCATTTCTAGTTAACCGATTTTTACGAAAAGTTTATCAACTTGTGCCATTGATGTCAAAATCTTAAATATGAAGTTTCATAAAAATTCTTTTAGCCGAATTTGCTCTGCACGTGTACACAGACAGATGGACGGACGGACAGACAGACAGACAGACAGACAGACAGACAGACAGACAGACATCATGCTAAAAATAATCAAAACGTTATTATTAATTACAAAAATCAGCGAAACGAATACTAGCCTCTATCAAATATAAAGATTCTTGTAGAAAATCTTTTAAAAGATTAGAGATATTGACGCTCCCTTCCGAATACAATTTATCCCTGTGTATGTTTTGCTACAAAAATAAGAATATTTTCTCCACTAATAATCATGGGTACTCAACAAGAAAAAAAATCTACTTGTTTCTAAGTCTCACAATTCGTCTCGTTACCAAAAAGGAGCATATTTTAACTGCTGCATCACTTTAATTCATTGCCTGAAAAATTAAAAAACATAAAATATGTCAGCAAATTCCAATACAGTGTTAAACGTCTCCTTATTGATAAATGTGTGTATGATTTAAATGAATACTGTAGAAATTAAAATAGGTATGTACAAACATTTTTATTATCATTATTGTCATATTTGTATCAATTCTTACTTTTGACCTGCTATACATGTATAACATTGTATTTTTATTTATCTGTAGTATATACATATTAGCAAAATAAATTATTATTATTATTATTATTATGTAGGGACTTCAATTCGTGGAGCTCCATAGAAATCTCGAAATGTCAAAATCGGTATGATTACAATACCTCCCTTATAAATGTTGGCAGTCAGTAAAAAAATAAATTATTATTTTTTGCTCCTGGATTGGTTCGTAAGAACTCAGTTTTGATTAAGTTTAATTGAAATAATAACTTTTTGAATGCATTTTGGTGTATTGAATCATGGTGTTGGTTATAGGATGAGTTACGTTCGATTTTTTATAAAAAAACTATTTATATTTGATTGACAGCTTTTTCAATAGAATTTGAATGAAATGTGTGTAAAAGGCACATTTTTCTGACATGCCAACGACTTACAAATCGAATATAAGCGCTCAACGAACATGGGAAAAAGAGAAAACTCTTAAACGCAACCAAGTTCACGTTGAAGTGCTGCGGGTAGCATACACACAGGCGCTATTCATCTCCAGCTGAATACTTACATATGTACGAAATAAACAAGCATTGTCCGACACAAAAACCATTGTACAAATTCTTAAGGACCTGTTTAGATGGGGCGTTATTATTAAAAGGTAAAGGGGATGTGTGTGCGTATGTATGTATGTATGTACAAGAATCGTCCAGAAAATAAAGAACGTTTGGTTATTTGCAATATGAAAACCAATACTGTTCAATGAAAACGGTGTTTAGCTATACTTATATGCAGTATGTATCAAAATAAAGGGAACACGATTTTTCTTGAAAACGTAATTTATTTATTTATTTATTTATAACATTTTTGGCCACAGAACAGGTAAAACCCCAATAATAGTGTGGCACTAGAAAAAATTTACTAATGTAATGGTGGAGTAAATTGGGAAAAAGTTTTGTAAGCCGTAAAAAAAAAAGATATAGCCTTCAATTTTATTAATATACAGGGTGTTTGTTTGAAACGGGGCACCCCGAAAATCTCCTTTATTTGTAAAGATACAAAAAAATTTCAGACGAAAAGTTAAACTAGACAAAAAGGCCCATCTAAAGGTTACTATAAGAATTCTGAGGCACTTCCGGTTTCACCGGAAATGATGTCAAGTTTTGATCTAGCATAGGGAATCGATAATTTTATATTTTTTCCTTCCTGAAAACAATAAAAAAAGAAACAAAATATCTCTAAAATAAACTGTTATAACTAGGTGTACTCTTATAAGGCATGGAAGAGTTTTTATTAAGAATGAGAAAATGTGTGGCCAATAATGGTGGTTTGATCGAACAATTGTATTTTTTTTTTTTTTTGTAAAATAATTGTGAAAAGTAACAGTTTTCTTTTTATAAATAGTCAAATAGTTTATTTTAGAGATATTTTGTTTCTTTTTTTATTGTTTTCAAAGCTTGCTACGCTCAACTTTGTAAAATTTATTATTTTGAAAATAAATGGTCGCCATTTTGAAATGGTTAACATAAAAATATGATTTTTTGGTGTCATTGTAAAGCTAATTTAATGTACTTTTAGGAAAAAAATATAAAATTGTCGATTCCCTTTGCTAGATTAAAAGTTGACATCATTTCCGGTGAAACCGGAAGTGCCTCAGAATTCTTATAGTAACCTTTAGATGCGCCTTTTTGTCTAGTTTAACTTTTGTTCTGATATTTTTTTGTATCTTTACAAATAAAGGAGATTTTCGGGATGCCCCGTTTCAAACAAACACCCTGTATATGACTAATAAGAAGTATTAGTTTATAAAGTTAGTTTAAAAACGGGGCAGGCTCACATTTCATCGGTTCTGAGCCTTTTGTGGGCTATTTTTTTTACTTTTTTGCCACAAATGTCAATATTTTAGACCGTAACTCAAAAGTAACCGTATATTTGTGATCTAAGGTCAATAATGTATAAGTATGTACAAGCTTGTACACAAAATTATAAAACTATGGATGTTTAATATTTTTGCCAAAATTGTGCAAAAAAAAAAAAATGTCCCACACTCTGTACCCCAGATGGTTTGAACTAAAAATTTGAAAAAATTCTAAGTAATGTACATTGGTGTGACATTTTTGATTAGATTATGTTTTTGGAAAATAACACATTTTTTGTGGTTTTTAGTTGACCATGTACAAAAGTTATAGTTATGTAACACACTATACTAGAAGGCGCATCCTGGTTATCATCTAATGGTTAGCTTACTCGGTTGCTACGCAGCAAACTATGGTTCGCTGCAGGGCAGAGGAGACAATTTTATTTTTTGTTTTTTTTTTCATTTTTATATTGTTTAAATTATTATGTCAAAATTCTAGTTATATTTTGGCAAATGTTGCATTTAATTTTCAAGACCATAAATTTAATAACCAGTTGGAATAGTTGGAATTATATTTTCATTCTGTGTCATATTATGAAACCTGAAGGGCGGAACATATTACTTAAAACAACCAATGGAAACCATAAGCGCAATTTTCATAATCTTAATGAACCTTGCTATATAATAACTTGCTAAAAAATAACTGCACATATTTAGAAATTTAAATAATGGTATTAGGTATTCGAATTAAAATTAACAAAAAAATATTTTAACATAAAATTTGTTTTTGAAGCTCTTAAATTGAGAGATAAATTGTTTTAAAAATATTGTTCGTTTTGCCGTGATTTCTATAAAGCAAAAATTAGCCTACACACTTAGCATGCCGCCTTCATTTATTATATACCGGCGAAACCCTGCAATATGTGAAAATTCACACTTCACATCAATTTTTCTAAGCTGATATAGACCATAGTACAAAATTCCTACGAAATCCTTTACTATGTGAAAATTTGTTTTCATATACATTTTTTTATAATAAAAGACACAAACATTTTTCAGTTTGTAAAATATATATCCTTTCCCCTATAATAAATAAAACATGTTGCCTTCTAGAGCCGGAGGAACGCGGTAAGCAAGGCAACAACGTAAGCAAGGCAAGGTTAAAGGACCTTTTTTTAAGTCTTCACTTGGAATTTAGAAATGAAGACTTTTTTTTAGGTCTTCACTTGAAATTTAGAAAAGAAGACCTGTTTTTTAGGTCTTCACTTAAAATTTTGCTCTCTCTGGGGGCGCTTCATTCAATCTTACAAAAGGGCGCCAAAGACTCTCGCTCCGGTCCTGCCGCCTTCACTTATTATATACCTGCGAAACCCTACAATGTGTAAAATTCGTACTTCGCGTCAATTTTTTAAATAATTAATTCGTTTAATACCGTTTATAAATTTTGTTGTGGTATTTTTAGGTGTAATTTATTCCTAATAAATTTGTCATAATATCATCGTCATAAACTCTAAATTTAGGTTCCTTTGACGTTCGATTTATGAGTAGATCAATGGCTAAACACCGCTGACGTATATAAAAACATTCGACAGGTCACATATGGGTTTGTCCACCACAGATATCTATTTGCTTTATTTGGTTTGATTATACATACTGTAAATTAGGTTATTATTTATTAATAATAGCAATGTTAATGCGATTCAAATAGTTTAGTATATGTTCAAACACGCACACCCCGCATTTATATTAATAATTCACTTTAAATAATACAAACGTTATAAAATAACAGAGATTAGTATGAACTGGTAATTGTTTTCGGGAAATAATGGACAAAAAGTCTTTCTTAAAGTCTCTTACCACCTGTCAACAAAGGTTGATTGATTAAGATAATTCACTAGTATAATTAAATTGTAACATATGACAAATTTTTAACCATTTCGTGCTTATAACACTTATGTATGCTCAGGATCAGGGACGTAGCCAGGATTTCAGCTTGGGGGGCAAAAATAACAAAATATTCTAAATTGGTCGGTACGACCTTAGTTACATGGCTTGGGTAGAAAATACCAGCGTTCTAGGTCAGGGGTCGGCAACCTTTCAGTGACAAAGAGCCAAATCTATATTGATAAAAAACGCAATAACATGGAAGAGCCGCTAAAAAATATATGCTATATTTAAGAAAAAAACGTAAAAATTGTTTATTTGTTTTAAAATAATCAAGTATTACAATAAATTAATATTTACTTATACATTTAGTTTGTGATACCTATTGTAGTTGCCAGTATATTACAATATAATAATTTTTTTAATGGGGCGATTGCTCCTGTATAGTGTCCTATAAGACTTCAATATTTGGTGAATATTCAGTAATCTTTAACTTGAGGCAGCACTCTAGTTTCAGGTTAGTAAGATTACTTCTTAACTGAATCTTAATTAATTTCATATGTGCAAAGATTTGCTTACAGTAATATGTGGATCCGAAAATTGTTAGTAGTCCAAAAGCATAATTTTTTAAAAGATTGAACGGTTCTGGAGGACGGTTCCAAGCTTCGAAAAGAACTTTATCTATATTTTGAAGATTGCGAATTTCAGTCCACTTATGCTGGGAAGATAAAATTCACTTTTTTCTTTCTAAATTTTCCAGTTCAGAATTAAGTTTTAAGAATATATAATTCCATAAACCTTTGGATTTCAAATCCACTAATTGAAGGTGATAAATGTAATTGCTACATATCTACTTCAATTGATTTTGTCAAAAAAGCTAGTGTAGCTTTATATTTTCTAAACTCTTTAAATCTATCTCGAAAAGCTAACATGTTAACAATAGTTTGTGCAAAAAAAATTGCATTAATAACATGTTTGTGTAATTTAAAAAAATGTACAAATGTTTTTGCACGCAAATCATTCACAAATACAGATAACTTTTTTTCGAAACAAATAACTTCTTCTAAAAGGGAATATGCAGTAACTCGAGGAATTACCGGGCGTGAATTGCACCGTAAAACATTCTGAACAATACAAAACCTGTATAGTACAGGCAGAAAGTTGAAAATTAAAAAATAGATTATATTAAAATAAAAACCAGCCAATTTTCAAAGAGCCCTGTTCTAGGTCTTTTGTAGTATATTAAATAATAAAAGTCCGGTAAATTTATAAATTTTCTTCACCGCCGGTGAAGAAAACTTGTAACAACCTAAATTATATTTTATGTAAGGTAAACTATCCTGGGGGAGGGGGGGGGGGGCAAATGCCCCCTATGCCCCCCCCTGGCTACGTCCCTGCTCAGGACCGTCTTATGAATTGTAAGGACTTTCGGCAATGTGTATTTAATGGGTCCTCCTCCCAGGAGAAGTCAAGTTAAATTAAGAAACAATATTGCAATTTAAGCGATTGCAACGATTTTGAGACCTAAAAAAAATAATCGTTAATTTTGCATCAACCCAATACGTCACATTGTGTGATGTGTAACTTTTTAGGGTTTTGTAGGTATGACCAAAAAACCCTTATACCGTCATTTTGTCGTCTGTCTGTCTGTCTGTTCGGTAAAAATTGTAGCCAAACGGCTAAACCTAGAGAGTTGAAATTTGGCATGCTTATACAACTCTTTGACCCACACATAGAAAAAATACTAAAACATCTAAAAAACATACCCCCCTAAAAATATAAACAAATATGTGCTCATCGAAAACAAAAATACTTTTTTTAAATTTTGAGTAGGGTATCAAATGAAAGCCCTTAGTACGTGGATTAACGATCAAATTTTTATTTTTGCAAAATAAATTATTTTGAAGCGATTTTTGCCAAAATTGTGCAAAAAAATTTTTGTCCCACACCCTGTAGCCCAGATGGTTTAAACTAAAAATCTAAAAAAATTCTAAGTAATGTATATTGGTGTGAACCGAAATAGTACAACAGGAATTTTTGATCAGATTATGTTTTCGGAAAATAACACATTTTTTGTGGTTTTTGGTTCACAAAGTACAAAAGTTATACCAATGTAAGACACTCACATGCAAGGCGTGCGATAGCGTAATGGGTTAGAGCACTGGTGTCGTAAGGTAAAATGCGCTGGAAACGCGAAGGGTTTCGAGTTCGAGTACGGAGTGAATTTTATTTTTTCTGTTTTTTTTTGCATTTTTATTATGTTGAAATTATTTTGTCAAAATTCTAGTTATATTTTGACAAATGTTGTATTTAATTTTTAAGAGCGTAAATTTAATAACCAGTCTTATTATATGATTAACAGACGATAAATTATTTTAAAAATATCGTTCATTTTGCCGTGATTACTACAAAGTAAAATTTGTCCTACAAACTCAGCATACCGCCTTCACTTATTATATACCTGCGAAACCCTGAAATGTGTGAATATTCACACTTCACATCAATTTTTTACATTTCAAGATTTCGCAAGTATAGTGATGGTGATATAATTAAATTTGAAGATAAATTAATAATAGTTTGTTTTCAATTTTAAGTGAATCCAAAAATTAATTTACTACCCTTAATAGATTTTTTTATTATTGATTTCCGTGGTATAGGTATCTCAACATTAGATTTTAGAGCACGTAGTTAGAGAATACAGATTTTTCTTTTATATTTTCTTTGTGTCGTATTTGAGAGGGCTTTTCGCAAAAATAACTTTGCTAAAACTTCTCTCAAGGACTTTTCTGTTCATAGTGACACAAAAACTTAACAGAATACAACTTATAAGTTTCCTATTGTTACAATATATTATTCGACAACAGTAACACGTATCAAAATAAAATTGCAAAAAGGGTGAAAATTTTAAGCAATAACAGTTGAAATCAAATATAAAATGTACAAGTAATGGGGATTCAGTTTTAAGCAAAATTCACCCGTATTAACAGGGATGGTGTACATAGAATAAAATCAAAAGAAACAATCGTTGAAAATTCTAATACAATGCGCAGAGTTGTCCCAAAAAAATATTCCATTGTTAATTATACTATGAAAAGAGGAAAATTACGCACATCTAACAACGATATTACTTATATAGTACTCTCAGAGATACCCGACGTTGCCTGGGAGAAAAATAAAGTTTATTAAACGATATTTACATTAAAAAAAAATTACAGTCTTATTTTATGGAATAGGATTTAAAAGAGTATAACATTCATTTTAGTTTAGTTACGGAATAATATTCGAACTATCTGTGTCGTGTTAATTTTTGTATTCAGTTCTGTCTGAACGCGACCGCCGTTAAGGTTATGTTCACGAATGTATGTTGCATATATATTCGTTTCGAGTCTTAGTGTATTTTAGTCGCTCATTACGGGTTCCGCATCATCTGAGTTCTTAGTACCGTGCTTCTTTAAGCAGAGGTAGAATTAGTTTTGTCCTACCTCAATTTTTTTACTCTGCTTTTTGTCGTGAATGCATTTTATGCATGCATTCACATTCGTGTGTATTAGTAAATTTCGCGAAAATACGGTATGGACTTGTGAAATCGATTGTGGCTGTGTGTCCAAACTCTCCAATCCAGACCTGGTGTATTACGAAGCCTACAGCATCTCAAAGGCCTTTTGGTAAGTGACGTTTCAACCACTAGATAAGTCAATCAACCGGTATATATACTTGTGAAATCGATTGTAGCTGTGTGTCCAAACTCTCCAATCCAGACCTGGTGTATTACGAAGCCTACAGCATCTCAAAGACCTTTTGGTAAGTGACGTTTCAACCACTAGATAAGTCAATCAACCGGTATATATACTTGTGAAATCGATTGTGGCTGTGTGTCCAAACTCTCCAATCCAGACCTGGTGTATTACGAAGCCTACAGCATCTCAAAGGTCTTTTGTTAAGTGACGTTTCAACCACTAGGTAAGTCAATCAACCGGTATATATCCAATCCCATCTCCGCATTCTGATGAGTTGATTTTTTTTAAATTTAAATAATGTGCGCCTGCCATTAAAATTTATTATCGACATAAATACCAAGCCATTTCGCACTCGTACTGAAATCTTCAGTTTTACAATTTTTCTTTATATTATAAAGTACTTTTGCGTTCTATGGCTATTTAAAAATAACTTATTGACACCAAACTACATTTGTGCATCAACTTGAGCTGTCTATTGTTGAAATCTCAACAAATCTTTTGACCTGCGAAGATATATTCAGCGGTTATCATAAATATAATAAAGAGCAAAGGTCCCATCACCGAACCCTGTGATACTCCTTCCAGATATTTAGAGCATTGTTAATATAAAATTCAAGGTGAAATAATATAGACCATTAGATGCAATCAATTGTTGACTCATACAAGCATAAAATAACTACATACCATTATATTTCAACTCTTTTTAATATTTTCTTTTCTTTTTTTTGCTTTTCAGTTTGTAGTTTACAAATATTTTTTCCATAAATTTTTTATTTAAGTTATAAAGTTACTTTATGAATTAAGGTTTTAAAACTTTCTACTCTGATGTAGCATTAATGATATTTTATAATGAATTTCATTACATTTTTTAACTTCAAGTCCGGGAGTTTGAAAATTTAGTTTCATCTGCTAAGAACTCAATAATTTTATGAATATCATATTTTACTGAGTGCTTTTAAGAATATTATGGTTTGAAATATTTATTTATATAAATAATTAGTTGATTTAATGAGTAATAATGCAGATACTGTGAAAATTTGCTCAGTATTTACTACAACAAAGTCCGCAAAAGCACATTTCAAGATCAATAGATACGAAGGGAGATTGAAAAGTAATCAGCCTAGGCAAGAAAACACTTTTTCGGCAAAACTCAATTTATTTCTCAACAGAGTCCCCTTTAGAACTATACACTTCGTCCAATGATTCTCCAATTTTTCGATAATACGATTTTTCGAAGCCCTCAAAACAGGCCTATATTTCAGGATGACCTCCTCATTCGACCCAAATCTCTTCACACCAAGCCATTTTTTCAAGTTTGGAAATAAATAATAGTTCCACGAGGGCAAAACTGACGAATATGGTGGATGAAGAACCAATTCGTAGATCAGTTCATGGAGTTTTGCCATTGCAACTGCATTGCAACGTTGTCCTGGTAGTACAGCTCTTTATTCTTCGTCAAATGCGGCCACTTTCGCTTCAAATCGGCGTCGAATCGGTCCAACAGCTCTGCATAATATACGTCCGTGATCGTTTTGCCCTTTTCCAGGTAGTTGATGTGAATGATATCGTGCGTATCCCAAGAAACTGTGGCCATGACTTTGTTGGGCGACAGACTCACCTTGGCGTTCTTCGGCTTCGATTCGCCAGGAGCAGTCCACTGTTTCGACTGTTCCTTGGTATTTGGTTTATTTCTGTAATTATATAATCCTTTATTTCCCCTCGACCTTTCGGTGTTTAAGGTATTCACTACAATTACATAACATATCTCATATCAACATCCCAACGTCAAATTAACCATACATTACATTACATTCTATTTTATTCCATTATCTTCCCTTCCAACCATTTCTTCACCCCTCCTTCTATGTCCCTTCCTTCCTCGCCATTCCCAGGTAACCTCAGTCCCCTTCCTTTCTTCCTTTTCCCCCCTTTTGCTTTCCACCGGGTCTATTCCTTCCTTCCTTTACACCCTCCTGTTATCCTTCCCCAATCTCAATCATTCTTGCCTCAAATTCCCTAGCCCAACTCTCCCCCCTTCCATCTTCGTACAACAGGTCTAATGTGTTCCCGACCACACTGTCATCTCCCTACACCTCTTCGCGAGGTGCTCTATATATTCTTCCTCATCCCCGTACATCCTGCACATCTTATCCTCTTGTTTCCCCCAATATCTATTTCCTCCCTCTTCATTCCCGCACCTTAACCTCGCAATCCTCATAACCCTCCCTCCTGACCTTCCTCTTTCTCCCTTCAAGTAGCTTGGTACCCCTATAGTTCTGACCTCCTTATATCTCCCTGCACTCCTTGATTTGTTTATTCTGACTGTCCTTTCTTGCTCCCGCACTTCCTAATCCCTCTTCTACACTTTCTCAATCACGCTTTTCCCTTCATTTCTTCTCCTTTCCACCTCTGTAGCATCCACTCCGCATCTCAGTCTCTTGGTGTCTGGTGTGATTGATACTAAAAATCCTAAAAGATGCAAGTCCTTCTTGTTGCGGTTGAACATCGCCAGACATTCTTTTGAAATGGTCAAATGATCTCGTTTGTTGTCGACTGCACCTATCTGGCAGAGAGCTTCCTCATTCCCATTATTTATGAAAATGTTGAGCACCCGTTTGGTTGTCGCTTAGTTACTCGTCGATCGTCGATTATCATTCCATGGATTTTATCGACCATTTCTGGCGTGCTGACTTCTTTTGGACGGCCTGGACGCTCATCACCAAAAATGCTCTTACGACCACGTTTAAACTCAGCTATCCAATATTTAATTGTTGATTTCGAAGGTGTAGAGTCCCCATAAACATCACTCAATTCGGTGTTGATCTCATCGTTCATTTTCTTTTTCAAAAAGAAGTATCTAATCAATGCACGATATTCGATATATTCATTTTTAAAAAATGCAATAGTTGTTCGCTTTCAATGACAAACACAAATTAAATTACGCAGCTGGTAGAAAATTTTACAGTAGTTATTTGGAGGTTAGGATTTACGAAAAACAACATTGATTTGATGGTGGCGCCATCTCTTGTCTAGGCTTACTTTTCAACCGCCCCTCATATCTTAAATTTTATCTTTGGTGTATTTTTCAGTGACAGTCGTGTTATTTTATTGTAAAAATAATTTATTTTATGTTTGGTAAAACTGTATACAAGCTTCAGAGTAAACAAAAGATTTTGTTGTACATACAAGTGGCAAGTGTAAGCCCTTGAAGCTTGCAGCCCTTTTGTAACTCTAAAAGGCGAACACAATTTCAATCGTTAATTAGTTGGGTACACAGATTTGTAAATTAGTGATATACGATTTCTGGAAACGTTTCTCGTTCTCTTGAGAGTAGTAACATTTTCTTGTTTACAATATCGCTTTTATAATATTACTCTTTGTTGTATCTTTGTAAACTGTTCGAATTAATTAGTAAAACGTTTATTGTTCACACAGAAAATAAATAAAATTGTTTTATGTTTTGTGTTTGTACACATTAAAAATAAAGTTAACAACGTAGTAATAAAAAGAATATATATGGGTCTAATTTAGATCATGTAGAACACGGTTTGACTAAGAAAACGTTATACCGTCACTAATGTGTTTCTGTCTGTTGGTTTGGTAGAAATTGTAACCTAGACTGACCTAGAGTTGAAATTTGGGATGCTTACACAGTTCTTTGACCCTCATGCGATTGACACAAGGATTTTTGTGCCCCGCGAACCAAATTCGATTTCAATTAGACATAAATAAATAATATAATAAATATAAAGAAATTATCAGGTTGTCAAGGATGAAATTTGTAGTTAATCATATTGCCAATTGTAACAGCTTATTATTTGACATTGGCTTAATATTATACCGTTCTTTTTTTTTGTTGGAAAGTTACACATCTCGTCTGTTTAAAGAAATCATTGTATGCTCTAAAAAATATCAAAAACTTTTTGTTTAAATTAATTTTGTTGAAAATGGAATGGTCGGAAATTCGCACTATTATGAAGTATGAGTTCTTACGTAGAACTACGGCATCGCAGACCGCGCGAAACATTAATAGTGTATTTGGTTCTAGTGTTACTACGCAGCAGACAATATCAAATTGGTTAGCCAAATTTCGTACAGCTAACTAAAAAACCAAACAAAAAAAAAAAAAAAACTGGCTTATCGATCACAGCAGAAATATACTGCAACCAACTGGACGAAATGATGCAAAAACTTAAAGAAAAACAGCCTAGATTGGTCAACAGATCGACTCCTTTCTTATTGCATGATAACGCTAGACCACACACTGTACAAATGATTGTGGCAAAACTACAGGAATTGGAGTTTGAACTTTTTCATCATCCTCCATACTCACCACCCCTAGCCACCACTGACTACAACTTTTTTCGCAATTTGGACAACTTTTTAATAGGAAAACAGTTTAATTCCGACAATGCCGTAAAACTGGCCTTCCAGTAATTCATTGACTCTAGTCCGCCAGGGTTTTACACCACCGGCCTGAACAACCTGCCGCTTAAATAGCAAAAGTGTATAGACAATATGGGTGTATACTTTGATGAATAATAGTATATTATTACATGAGCGATTATGACCGCCATTATTCACGAAGATGCGTTTGAGCCCACGAGCCGAAGGCGAGTGGCGCAAATCATCTGAGTGAATAATGGCCATAATCGCGAATGTAATACTATGCTTTTTCCACACCTATTAAACAAATAAATTAGACTCAAATTTGATTATTTTAAAGAAAGTGACAGCGTCATCCATAACCAAAGTGAAAAACAAAACTGCCATGGCCTACTACCACTGCATTGTCAAATATGTATGGATCAGCGAGAGTGATTTATGGAAATGTAGGTTTGTGATTGGCCGTAAGCAGTTAATTATGAAATGATAATTCACTGTAGTTATTTATGGGTACTATTTTTCACGAAAAAAGTGCTAATAATTGCAATATAATTAAATAGGGGTGGAAAAAATAATTTCTTATATTTGTAAGTTATCAACCAACTTTGTCTTTTTTTCTACAAATTTCATCCTTGACGACCGAATATTTACGAAAGAAAAAAATGGTCCAGAGTCTCATAGAAGTTGGACAGACATTGCTTTGAGAATTTTAAAACTTTAAACACAGCTTGGTAACACCGTTTTTGAGAAATAATTTTTGAAAATTAATTTCTAAAGTTACATGTACGATGTCCAATATTTTTATGAAAAGTATTTTTCATTTTTGGATATAATTAAATTCCAACAATTTTCGTGACAATTTCCACTGTAATTTCTAAAACAAGAACGTTGAAAATTTATTTCTTTCCACATTCCTTCTAAAATTTGTATGCTTCGTGGTTCGTATGAAAGAGAATATGCCTTTTGTATAACCAGAATGAAAAAAACATATGTTCGCTTTAAAATATTATATTTTAAACAATATTTTCCACAGATTATTTTTTACATAAAAACATGTTTGTCGGGATTTAGTTAATATTAATTAACTTTTTTAAACAAACAAAAAAGTGCCAACGTAAAAATTTTTATGACAAAAATAATCTGTAGGCGTATTTAGAAAAAGTGCTAATCTATAAATCGCAGCTAGGGAGTCCTTGCATTACGGATATTCGATTTACGTAAAAAAAAAAATACAAAAAAAATGATAAAAAAAAATTCTCAAAAAAAACTAGAATATTTTCTAAAAAAAAATCCTTTCATACGTATCTGGTTCAGATCAATGTAAATTACGTTTTTTCAGATTTTTAGTTTAATCCCTTTGTGTTAAAGGGTGCAGAACAATACTTTTTTTAGTACATTTTTGGAAAAACCTTTTAAAAAACTACTATCCGTCCCTTAATTTAGGTCTCCAGAGCTTTTTTGATACCACACAATGAATTTAAAAAAACATATTTTTCGATAAATTAATTTGTACAAAATTTCCTCTTGAACTATTCCGGTTCTTTAAGTTTTCTAAGCAACTTATCAGATTCCACCTGCATTACAAATTAGGAGGCGTTCAATTTTTCCTAGTTACAAATATAGAATAGTAAAAAATAATAATAATAAATTGCGAAACATACAATATAATACAAAATTTGCAATAAAAAATAGATTCAAACGAATCACAGATTGTTATATACGGTGTTCCACAAGGTAGTATTCTTAGTCCACTACTCTTCATCATTTTCGTAAATGATTTGCTCAGAAATTTTACGTGCGACCGCATTCTTTGTGCTGATAATACCACCTTGATAATTAATAGCAACTACATATATCGGTAAACTTAAAATAAAAGCTGATGGAACATGTAGGCTAAATCCTGGTTTGAAACAAATGAATTGGCTCCGAAAAACAACAAAACCAAAGCAATAACATTTACGTTAAACAAAAGAGATTTATAGCACGACATTAGGTGTCTATTTAGATTTAAGCTTGGACTTGGGATTGATATGGAATGACCATATTGACAAAATAAGTTCGAAACTAAATTTTTTATGATCTTTTCAAAAGTGAGAATATTTGAATCAAAAATATCTGGAAGAGTGTGGTTATGTGGTAAGGAAAAGAGATCTTTAATAGTTCAAGTATTATAAGAACGTACGTAAAACATCACAATGTTTAAAATTTGGTCAATCTACTATACCAGGTCTACAAGTATGTAATGCGGATTTTTTTCAAACTTGCCGCGCAAACAGAGTGTATATTTCTAAGTTTCAACACATATGGCGTTTTGTTAAGTTATCATTAAATGTCAAATGCGTATAGGTTATAATTTAAAAAGTAATCATATAGTTTTGTTTCAAATAATTTTTTTTTGTGCCAAATAAAGAGCATTCGCGGACAGTACTACTGTTTTGTTTTCATTTGAAAAAAAAACTGCTGCTGAATCATACCGACTTCTTCGAGAAGCTTATGGTGAATATGCTCCATCGCAAGATACGTGTGAACGATGGTTTCGGCGTTTCAAAAGTGGTGACTTTGATCTTACAGACAAAGAACATGGAAAACCTCCAAAATAATATGAAGATACAAAATTGGAAATATTGCTACAGGAAGACGATAGTAGTGTAATCACAAAAACAACTAGCAGAGCAGTTAGGCGTTAGTCAACAAGCTGTTTCCAATCGCCTACGAGAGATGGGTAAGATCCAGAAAGTTGGCAGATGGGTTCCACATGCATTGAATGAGAGGCAGATAGAAAAACGCAAAAACACGTGAAATTTTGCTTGCACGATACAAAAGAAAGTCTTTTTTGCATCGTATCATTACTGGCGATGAAAAATGGATTTATTTTGAAAATCCCAAACGCAAAAAATCTGGTATTACTGACAATTTTAAACAGAAATGACAAAAAAGAAATAAATATTTTTTCTCAAGTGACATTATATTAATATTTGTAAAAGAAAATTTTCGACTTTAATATTAAACAAATCCATCCTGAATACGTTTCATATAAGTAATATAATTAGGACACCAGCAAATCGTAGAAAATCCAAGATGACTTCTCACTAGAGTGAATATGTAGAGTTTTGCATTTCACAAAAAGTTTACTAACTCTTAATAAAAATCCCAACATTCTGTATGATTTTTGTATTATTGTATTAACATCTACATCAAATTGCAATTTAGAATCTAAAATATGTTAGTTATGCTTTAACAATATGTCTGAAATGAGAGTTTTGAGCTAAACAAGAACATTTTAAGTTTAATAAACACATAAAACTCAAAGTTTCTTTACCTTTCAACATTGTAAGAACAAAGACTTCAAACAGTGGATCTATAACATCAATTCAGGTGTACAAAATGATCGTCCATAATTTAGAAAGCTCATTGAATGACGTCATATTTTGTACATAATAAATTTAGTAGCAGCTTTGCAAGGTAATGAAACTATAATGATTAGAGAAGATAGGGAGAACCTAAGTAAGACAATGAATAACTTGATGATGTATAGTAGAAATTTATTAAATAATAATTGGTATTCTTAATAGGCACAGCTTTTTAAAGAGGATGAGATGGATAATAATTTTAATAATTAATATACAAAGTAGGGGAACAAAGACGTCAATGTGAGAGCAACTAAAAATCAATTACTTTTTCCTGGCCTTTGTCAATTATAATTGAATTTTTATAAAAACACCAAGAAGATAAAAATACATCCATATTGGAAAAAATAATAAGATCTGATTCTAGAAAATAGTGACATTATACTAGGAGTACCGAAATAGAGACTACCGAGTATTAATGGAAAACACAGGTACGAGTAAGCAGGAGTGTGCACGATAAGTAATGAGGTCCTTAAATTCCAAGCTGTGGGATAAGAACACCACAATGCAGACAAAAAACTTTTTACTTGAAGGTTTTAAAAAAATTTAGGTTCTTGAACCTGACAAAATTTGATTATTGAACCTAAAAAAATTAGGTTCTTGAACCTGAAAAAAATTAGGTAATTGAACATGAAAAAAATAGGTTCTTAAACCTGACAAAAATTCGGTTCTTGAACCAGAAAAAAATAGGTTCTAGAACTTGAAAAAATTAGGTGCTTGAATCGGAAAAGATTTAGGTAATTGAACCTGAAAAAAAAAGTTTCTGGATCCTGAAAAAATAGGTTATTGAACCTTAAAAAATGTAGGGTACTGAACCTAAAAAATAGGTTCTTGAACCTGAAAAAAAAATCAGGTTCTTGAACCAGAAAAAAATCAGGTTCTTGAACCTGAAAAAAATCAGGTCCTTGAACCTGAAAAAATCAGGTTCTTGAACCTGAAAAAATCAGGTTATTGAACCTGAAAAAAATCAGGTTCTTGAACCTGAAAAAAATCAGGTTCTTGAACATGAAAAAATCAGGTTCTTGAACAACCTGAATCCGAACAGAAATGAATATATTGCACCTGAATCCAAACCTGAACCTACCTAAATACATTCAACTTCAGGTGACGTCCATATCTCACAGTACGAACCACAATCGAAATTTGGAAGACAGTGTTTTCAGGTCAATTAATCACAAGAAGAAGTGACAGACTGGTCGCCAAGATCTTCCGATTTAACCGCTTTAGACTGTCTGTTGGGTTAACTTACAAGGCTTGTCCGTATCAATAAGATAACGTCGATTGAACAACTAAAGATTTTTGTTTTAAAAAGTCATTTAAGCAGAATTCTAAATCGTATATTTAAAATATTCATTTTATTTAAATAAGGGAATAAATTTTATTTGAGCAAGATAAACGTATGTATTACGAATAGTCGGGAGAGAATTCTAGATGAAATATAAAATTTACTATTATTAACGATCGTGCATATATCTTGCTCCAAATCTGCCAGATTCTGCAAATTAGTCTTTTTTTCTGCAAGCGTTAAAAATGATTTAGTATTTTAATCTACTTCTGATACTTGTACTGTCTTCTGTGACAATATAACTACAATATCCTCGTAAAATATTGCACGTATAAATTTTAGAATTTTAAATTTTTTTAATCAAAACCTAAATATATATATACTTGTCTTTCTACTTCCTTGTAAATCTATAACAGGAAATGGAACCATTTTTGACAGTTCATTTGTTACACTGTCCTGTTGTTTAAAATTTTTTTCATCAATTTTTTACGGTGAAATATTTTTTCCGATGCAATCTTTCCAGTAGAAATATCACAGAAATAAAAAATTATTAGAATTTTCTGATACAAATTTGATATAACCACAAGAGCACATAATATACACAGATCGGAAAAGTCTAGGGATATATATTGAATTGTCCAACTGTCGTTGTGAAGATGCAGAAATAAAGTGCAGTAACTGCGTATATGTAGTTAACAAATTAAAGATGAGACTTGATGTCAACCACCCCGTCTGGAGCTCCGAGTATAAAAAGAAGTTGGAAACAGAAATGAAAAAAATTGATTTTTAATTGGATTGAATTTGGAAACCCGGACACATCACTCATTGGACCCATTAATATGTGAAGATAAGTTTCATCCGGCCCTACATTTCAAAATTAAGTATAGTATTTCACAAGAAAAACTAACACGTACCAATTACAAATACAACTTCAAAATTGCTGACTTTGAAAAATTATATAGGGCACTTATTACAACTGACTGGAATGCGGAACTAACAAACCACAATATCGAAAATGCTGATGCAGGAGTTGACAACATTTATTGCATAATTTATACAATACTTGATGATTGCGTGCCAAAAACCAGGTCGCTGTCAACATCAAAATAAGACACATAGATTACCTAAAAGAATGTGAGTCCAACATCTCCACAAACCCAAACCAGTTTTCGTCGTACTATCAACACACTAAAACCAAGATCCTCTATAGGGGAAGACCTTATTCCTAATATATAATCAAAGCCTGTGCACATGCCCTAGTGAAACCATTGCATTATTTATTCAATATATGTATATTACTATATAATAACATGTAATTATTATCATTGAGTCTGTTAATTTGTTCATTATTCTGTCCAGACATTGCGACAAGCTTCAGCTTAGTGATGCTGGACAGAATGATAAAAATAGTATATATAAATAAAATTGTCAATAAGTATAAAAATTAAGTCTAAGAAATTATAATAGGTTTTGGAAATAAATTTTCTTATTTACATTTATAACATAGGTCAATGTAAAAAATGTAAATAAAGTTATTATTATTATTATTATTATAAAAAAATATATGAAAATAAATAGCGTATGGTTTCTTTTGTCAGTTTATTGTATTCTATCAATTAAAATACTCAATAAAGAATAGTTTACAACAAAATAAGCTAAATGTTATTTATAAATATAATCAATATATGAAAAAAAAAATTTTTTTGAATGTACCGATTTATGTACAGAATTGTAGAAGAAAAAAAAACAACATAAATGCCAATAGAGAATATGACCTCCACGTTGGTTGATAACAGCCTTACATCTGCGATTCATGGACAAAATAACATTATCGATGTCTTCTTGAGGTAACTGTGCCCATTCTGCTCTTAAAAGCTCTCTGAATCTAAAATTATCGTAGATGTTACCCATTGTGGAGTAATTCTTCTCTTAAGCATGTCCCAAACATGTTCAATCGGATTTAGATCTAATGACTGTGCTGACCATGGTATCGCATCAATACCTTCGTTATCCAGCCAGTTCGTTACAATTCGCGCAACATGTTGCCGAGCATTATCCTGTGCAAGATGAAACTGATCATCAACAGCACCACGAAATGGACGCATAATAGGTTGAAGAATATTATCCAAATCTTGTGCTGTTAAAAATCCATGAAAAACGAGATCAGTTCTACCGCCAATGATTATCCCCATGCCATAACAGTACCACCTCTGTAACTGTGAACTTCCTGGATGTGCCTCAAACGTTCCAAATTACCGGATCTTCTTCATACCCTTGTTCGACGAGAATCTGGATGAATTCCAAATCTGGACTCATCAGTAAACAAAACTGTAGCCCAATCATTATCACACCAATATTCAAAATTGTGACCCCAGTTTAATTTTGCTTTGAGATTGCCTCTAGAGAGGGATTGACATCTGATTGGTCATCGAGATAGAATATTAGCTTCGTGGAGGTAATTTCTTACAGTATTTCGACTAACGGTTAAGTTAAGCGCTCGCTGTAACTCCCTTACAAATTCGGCGTCTGTAATAGTAGGTTGTCTTCTAGCATTTCAGATCAAAAATCTGTCTTGGCCTGCTGTTGTACAGTGATCACGTCCCGGATGTTGTTCGGCCGGACTTCCTGTTTCCCTGTAACACCTCCAGAACCGACTTATGACACTTTGAGAAACTCCTATCCGCTTTGCTACATCAACTTACCAGAAGCCAGCTTGGAGGAGTCCCACCGCGCAATTCATCTCGTGGATAGTTAAATTCTATCACTCCATTATTACAAAAGAATACCATTACTTAAAAACACTGCAATTATTAATATAAACGTTTTAAATCGAATTAAAATGAAACATGTGATCAACCTACGGATCATGTACTGCATAAAATTTGTAATTTATCTTGTTGGTTATTGTTTTTACTTGTTTTTCATAGCCAATTTAGGAGTAGGCCTGACCCATGATTACCTTCGTGACACTTAACAGAGTAAGAGTGTTTAAATGACAACCCTACTAGTAGTCTCCATGAAGAAAATCATACAAAATCTTAGAAACATTTACAGAGTTCTTGTCTCTAAATTTAAAGTTACAAATTTTGTTAGAAATCTCATATCTATTCATTTCCGTTAGCAGTATTCTGTAAGTTGAATGCATATTTTAAATAGTGTTGTAACGAGGAGAGACTTCCACTTCCTTCACGTCTGGAATGTTCGGAAGTGGTAGACAGCTTCGCGACTTCTTGATGTTACAGAAACTTATGTATAAGATTATTAGGAGGACAATGAAGTTTATTACGCGGAAAAGAATGGATCATTAGAGTTTTTGGTTTCAAAAATAGAATATTACAACTTTCAACAAAATTTAACATAGTATCAAATAATAAAACATACAAGGCAAAAATTTCATGACTAAAAAATGAAATGTTTCTGGTGTACATCTATCTACTCAGAACTTGAAACTCAATGTGTGAAAATAGTAAAAGAAATTGGTAATCTTAAATCGTTTATTTATTTTAATTTTACATTTATTGCCTTTGCTACTAAGGCAATTAGCTAGGACAATTCTAATGTTTCATGTTGAAAATTTCATGTCTGAACAGAATTCTAACCCGAGACCTTAGCAGCGCAGGGTACGCAGCGCAGTGTGTTACAACTACGCTACGCCGGTCGATAATCTTAAATCGTCGTTTAATTGAGTTGTAAATAAAACAATCATTTAAGGACGTTTCGCGTTTATAAAGTCAACGCATGTTTAGCCCGTGTTATATAATTGATGAGAGACATAAAACATCACGAGACGAGCGTTCCAATCGAACCCTCAAGGAAAACAAAAGGTCGGAAGACCCAAGCTCACATGGAGGCGAACAGTGGACAGAAAAATTAAAGATATGGGAAAGATCTGGGGCGAAATTAAGACCTTAGCCCAGAACCGGACAAAATGGAGATGCCCTTTGATCCTCTTGAGGAGTTGTAGAAACCAATATATATATATATATATAGGAAGTTCAAGAACTCACCGATTGACTAATCGATTGCACCGAATCTATCAAACCGTTTCTTAATTCACCGATTTTTTTAATCGACGCGTTTGTAAAATCTGATTGGATGAAAAGACCGATTAACTGATTGATGTAAGACCAACTCTATCAAGAGGTAAAGTTGGCCATGATTGAAGAGTAATATAAATGAAATATATGCCATCGTACTAAATAATAATAATAATAATAATAATAATCCTTATTCTATTTCGACTATATGAGTCACAGTAAATATATTTATTTATTTTATAGTGTGTTGTGTCTTTCATGGGCTCTAAGGTGACTAAAGAGACCATTTCTGGTCGTAAAACATCTGTCACAAATAGGGCATGTTAGCACGGAACTGCTGTTATTTTTCGATGTTTTATGTTTCCTCGCTATTGCTTTGGATCGTACGGCTTGCTGTCTTTGGTCTTCATACATGGATAATGCCTTACGTGTAGTTCTACTCCATATATTCCGTTTTTTGCCAACTCTTCCAAATTATGGCAGCTTAATTTTGCATTTTTAAGTGTCTGTAGTAACACGTCGTTGAATCTTTTCCACGGGAACATTACGAACGCCAGTTTGCAGTACAGAGTAAAGTATCTGCTTTGGTAGGCGTTCTTCTGGCATACGTATTACGTGTCCAATATATCTGAGTTGGTTTTGCATGAGAAAAAACTCTATACTGGTGGAGTCTTTTGAATACAGATATATTGTCGACATGCTCCAGGCACTTGATTTTCAATATTGTGCTTAGGCATCGTTGGTGAAATCTATCCAAAGTGAGATAGTATCGGCGGTACGGACTCCATGTTTCTGACGAGTATAGTAGGGTTGGTAGCACTACAGATTTATAGAAAGCAAGTTTAGTATCGAGTTTAAAGACGTGGTTTAGCCATACTCTTTTTCTAAGGCTTCCAAATGACTTAGCATCAGCTGATAATCGATTATTTATTTCTGTATGAAGTCTACCGTCACAGCAAGTTATTTTTGGCGTAGTAATTAATCGAATAAAAGATTTTTGCAAACATTTAATTATTAAGAAAGTAAGACAGTTTTTAAAATTTGCCAAATTTTCTTAGAGTTGTCAGTTATTGTGTTGGTCCAATTCAATTTGTACATCAATTATTTAATCTTTTATCTCTCCAGTGTTTCTTAAAAGGAGGAGTAAATTGTTTGCGGCAAAAATGTTATTTCTGATAAATTGAACTGTGGTAGCATTAAGAGATTCTCTCGAGCTTTAATTTTTCAAGTATTATTTGTTTCTGCTTTAGCGTGATGTTTTATTTATTTAATTTAAGAACGAGGATAAAATGTAAAGTACCGTTAAAAATTATTACCATTTTAGATTTTAAATCTTCTGTGTCGACTGTTTTTTTGATGGTAGATCGAATATGTATTTCTATTGTATTTGTGAGGTGTTCCTTTTTTGGCTATAGTAAAATTTGTTGTAAAAATAGATTGTCAAGTATTCTGTTGAATCCAAAATCCCTTCTGAAGTATCCCTCAATCTTACCGGTAAACAACTTCAGGTGAAGGACTTTAACACCCATTTAAAAGTCAATAGAAGGTCAAATCAATACTTGAAACCCAAACAATAAAAAGGGATTCAGAATCAGGTAATAACAAATAGTCAAAAGTTGCAAATTATATTAAAAACAAACTATAGATTCTGCTAAGTGTAGTATGTAAAAGACTATGTATGCGTTTAATATTATAATGGTACTTGTCACGGTACCATTTTGAAGTCGAAATTATGCTGCTAATTATGTTTTTTTCAACAAATTTATCATAGCATGGTTTCTGTAAAGGTAAGTCAGTTTTAACTAATTTAGTTCCTCTTACTCAATTTTAAGCTCAAAATATGGATAGCCAGAAACAAATAGATGTAATTTACACCAATTTCACTAAAGCATTTGATTTGATCGAGTTAGTCATGCAATATTATTTAAGAAACTGTTGGAACTAGGTTTTCATGGAAATCTCCTAAGTTGGATAATAAGTTGGTTGATCCAATTAGTAATAAATGACTGGAAATTAGTTTTAGATAAAAATTTATGTATCTGTGCAGTTTTTATAGATCTGAAAAGGCCCTTTGAGACGATTGATAGGAATATTCTCCTAAGAATATTAAAAGAATATGGTGTTTCTGACGATGCTCTCCCCATTTTGAGAAATTATTTAGTTGATCGAAGGCAAAATGTTTTGTGGAATGATTACATTTCTACAACTATTGAAATCGATCACGGCGTACCACAGGGCAATGTTAAGGGACCCTTTTTGTTCCTAATCTATATTAATGCCGTTGTGAAATTTTTAAGAATGTGTAAAATTATCCTTTTTGCTGAAGATGCATTAATATACATTATTGGAGACGATCCAAATAATATTATTCAAGAATTAAACAAGGAATTAGATATTATTAACACATATTTTATTGTTAATAAGTTAAAAATTAATGTAAATAAAACCAAATGTATGTTTTTAGAAAATAATAATCAATGGAATTGTGTTAGTAAAAGAATAATTTTTGATGAGACTTGCATTGATTGGGTAAAAGATATTAGATATCTGGGAGTAATGATTGATGACAAATTTTAAATCATTTATAAATTTTTTAATTAAAAAAATTGGTAAAAAATTGGTTATCTTAGTAGAATATCTAGACATATTTCTTTGCGTTCCAGAATCCTTGTGTATAACACAATTATAGAGCCACACTTTCAGTACTGCAATATTATTATGTACTCAATTTCTGAAACAAAACTTAATAAATTGCAAGTATTGCAAAATAAAGCAATGGGAACTATATTAAAATATCTTGAAAAATATTTTGATATACCTATATCAAAACAATGTTAACTGTTTTGAAGTTAAATGTCAGGGAGAAAATTGAATTTAATGTGTTTTTATTTATAAGCTAGATCACCAGGTCTTACTCTCATGTTTTAACTCCGTAACTAAATACGGGGGTGCCGCAAGGATGTCATCTAGGACCGATTTTGTTTAATATCTATGTAAATGACATATCTAAATATATTAAAAATAGTTCATTTTATTTATTTGCCGATGACTTAAATATTGTAAGACCTATTGTCACCCCGGATGATTGTTATGAACTTCAGGAAGATATTGATAGTTTATTTCTTTATTGTAAATTAAATAATTTAAGCTTAAATATTAATAAATATCACAGCGACATAAATAAATAGCGACATCACAATTCAGACTGTTTTTACCAGTTACATATACAAATCTTTTTTAAGAATGTTCTTGATAACAATATTCATAATTTAAAAATTTTTAATTAAATTTCGTTTTATCTGTTTTCGTTTTTGTTTCATGGTCAATTTTTACAAAATTTTTATCTCTATATTCCAATTTGTGGACTTATTAAACAACTAACGTTCATTTAATAGTTTTTTTCAGAACTTAATAATGCCTGTGTTTACAAAAAAAGTAAAGTTTTGGTTCAATAGCGATTTTCAGTAATTATACTTTTTGGGATTTTTTTCCGGGCGAATTGTTAATTTTATTGGTAGTGTAATTACTTTTTACTACATTGTTTGATATAAATTTTTAAAAATGTTGCAATAACGCTTTTTTGCAATTCCGTTACGAAATATTGACATTTCTTTATTATTTTGAATGTTAAAATGACATTGCCACACTTAAACCTTAATTTCCTAACTAGTCGACACAAACAGACATACACAGATAGATACACAAAAATTGATTTTTTTTTAGATATCGTCTTATAATCATCGGAAATGTGTAAACACTAAGTCTTTCCACCTTCAGGTAAACATCTAGGTAAGCGTTTCCCAACCTTTTTTCATGGCGGACCGACTAGAAAAAATTTGCTGACCGGCAAAAATGTAAGTGAGGAGCAAATAAAAAAAAAAAAGATTTCTGTAACAAAATCTCGCGGACCAGCAAAAAAATCTCACGGCCCGACGGTTGGGAAACGCTGATCTAGGTAACTATCTGACAGATAAGGTTATGTGATAGTTTCTGTGCTCAATAAATATCATTCTGTCTTTCAATACAAATTTATCTATCGAATAATTATCTAACGGATAATGAGACTGACGTAGGGGAAGCCGGGGCATAACGGGCACCTTAAGGATTATCTTTAATAAAATCTTGAGGAATATCGTAAAAAAATTCGAAATACTTTTCTTCGTAAGATGATTTATTGTTTAATTATTACAGACAGTAAATAAAAAATACAAAAATAAAAGTCATGACGATATAAAAAAAAGCTCCATGTGCTCATTTTGCCCCGGTGCCGGGGCAGAATGCGCACGGGCGGGGTTAATGGGCAATTAGCTAAAATCTAGCGCAGAATGAACACACGTGAGTGCATTCCTCATCGTTATCATCTTCTCCAGCGCAAGAACAATATGCCTACTTGCCACATGCTCTGCACTGGAGCAATCAACGTCTGGATGTGTGAAAAATAAATTAACACAGCAAAAAACACGTTTCACCAATTTACAAAAACGCCAGCTCTAAGTCATACAACCACTCTCGGAAGACACTAGCAAGGTACTGAACGTGATTGGATTGCACCCAAACATGGCGGAATGCTTTAACAGCCAAAAAAAGGGGAGCCTGTTATGCCCCGGGACCCTGTTATGCCCCGGCTTCCCCTATTGAATTCACTGATTGGTATTGACATTTATTCAGCAAATGAAGTTCCAGATAACCTTGTCTGTCAGATAGTTGCCTTGAGGTTTACGTGGCAAGACCAAGCCTAAATGTGATGGCGAAAAAATAATGTGAGTCTAGGACAGACAGACAAAAATTGCTTTTTTGCGGATATTATCTTATAATCATCTGAAACGTCTATATAACAAATATGATGCCGACAAAATAAAATAACAGATGAAACCTCCAGTTTTATTAAATATAGATTTAATCGCATTATTTTTGCGGCTAAGCAAAAATTTAAAAAGCATTTTTCATTTTTTTAAAGTTTATTTTATTAGGAAGTGGGTGCGTCGAATGATAGCATTAAGTGAGATATTAAATCCAGACAGATAGCGTGACTTTATGACGCTCATACTTGTAAAAAAAGTCCATTTACATCTAGACAGCAACTAGATCTTCCATTAATGATATAATCATTGCATGGTATTTTTACTTTAACGATGGTAAGATACAGTTGACGATGACTTAAGGGATGATGGGTTGCCCATCTACGCCCGGAAAAAGTGATTGTTCGGCAAGTGGCGTTCAAAAATTCAAAAAGCAGACACCGCACACCAATGGGTAAGCGCTAAGAAGAAGAAGATGATGGTATTTATTATGGTATAATGATTACAACATGTCCGGGATGTACCAGCTTAATTCTGTTGAGCACGAAATATTCCGACGGGCTCAACACCAGCACTTCCTAATCAACAGAACATTTAACACCTCAAATTCACTCTTGGAGGAAGCGATCCTAGCTCCAAATATTAATAACTTTAAGAAACGAATCACCAATCTGTTTTCATCATAATCTTCTTCTTCTTCTGCGGTCTCAATCCAAGGATTGGTTGGCAGCAGCTCTCCACGCGTCTCGATTTTGGGCCAGTGTTTTTAGTTGGACGTAAGAGAGGCAACCTAACTCCTCCTTCAGCTGTTCAATGTAGTCCAATGTGGGTCTACCCCGGCAGTTTGTTCCATCTACTGAGCCCTCCAGTATGGTATTGATTAGTCCTGTGTGTCTGATAATGTATCCGATCCAAGAGTTTTACTTTTACTTAGAGTATTCATCAGACATTAGCAGCGACATTACAGAGCTGAGCACGATGATAAAAGAACTCACCGAAGCATCCAAATGTGTAGGTCTTCAAGTAAATTGGTCCAAGACAACGATAATGAGCTAGGAGATCAGGCAGATAACTCTTGGAAATTAGTCCTTTGAAATCGTAAACGAATTCGTATACCTAGATCATCTTATTACGCTCGGAAAAAAATAATCAAACAGCAGAAATATTCTACCATTATTTAGGTTTCTCTGACGTTTATATTCTGACGAATAAGAATGAGTTGGGTTGCATTTGGGAAACTGGGACATATTTAAAAAAACCCGGAGATTCCCATATAACTGAAAACTAAAGTGTACGATTCGTGAATCCTGCCTGTTGCCACTTACGGTCTAGAAACGATGACGTTGACAATCAAAAATGCTAGCAGGTTGAGAACAACACAAAGGGCAATAGAGCGTACCATGCTTGGCGTAAGTTTGCGGGAAAGAATTAGAGATTCTGAAATTCGGAGACGCATCAAAATACAGACGTAATAAACCACATTGCAAATGTCAAATGGAGTTGGGCAGGACACGTAGCCAGACAAGACTCGACTAGGTGGGCAAATGATATAGTCCATTGGGGCCCGCTTCAAAACAAAAGAAGCGTCGGAAGATCTCAAAAACGCTGGCTGGACGACATAAAGAGCATCGCCGGGAACCGGTGGTATATAACAGCTCAAGATAAAGATGCGTGGAATAAGACGAAGAAGGCCTATATCCAGTATTGGATGGATACAGGCTGAGGAATAAGAAGAAGAAGAATATTCATCAGATACGGTCTCTCTGCAATCGTCCAAAGCACTTTTGTATAACGATTACTCTTTCTTATTTTACTATACTTTTTTATGAGTTAATTATTTTAATTTATTGAATATTTTTCGAATATTTTTAATGAATTTTTTGAAATTATGTAACATAAACACTGCTAACAAGCTTAGTGTTCTCATTTGTGTTTTATTTGTTGCATTCCCTACTGTAGTCAGCTTGTGTTAAGTAGTGTTCTTGAGTACCTACTCCGGTTGTGAAAAAGAATGTTTAGTGGCGGAATAAAGAAATAAATATAAACATTCGCAAGGGTAGGTAATGATTATAATATAGTTTCATGACTTTAAAGGGTGTTTCAGACAAATTATTATGTTAAAAGAATCAAGGCAGGCCAAAAATTAAATGTAAAACTTGCGAGGTGTGTAAATTTAGTAACCGGAATGATTTTTAGGGTTTTGTAGGTATGACCAAAAAACCCTTATACCGTCATTTTGTCGTCTGTCTGTCTGTCTGTTCGGTAAAACTTGTAGCCAAACGGCTAAATCTAGAGAGTTGAAATTTGGCATGTTTATACAACTCTTTGACCCGTACATAGCAAAAATACTAAAATATCTAAAAAACATATCCCCCTAAAAATATAAACAAATATGTGCACATCAAAAAAAATAAATAATAATAATAGTAATAATTCTGAGTAGGGTATCAAATGAAAGGCCTTAGTACGTGGATTAACGATCAAATTTTTATTTGTGCAAAATAAATTATTTTGACGCGATTTTTCCCAAAATTGTGCAAAAAAAATTGTCCCACACCCTGTATCCCAGATGGTTTAAATTAAAAATCTGAAAAAATTCTAAGTAATGTATATTAGTGTGAAACATTGGAATAGTAAAACAGGAATTTTTGATCAGATTATGTTTTCGGAAAATAACATATTTTTTGTGTTTTTTGGTTGACAATGTACAAAAGTTATAGTTATGTAACACGCTACTCTAGAAGGCGTATCCTGGTGTAATGGTTATGGCGCTCGCTTCTTACCCAACAAAATACAGTTCGCTCCCGGCGAGAGGAGACAATTTTATTTTTTCTGTTTTTTTTTGCATTTTTATTTTTTTTATAATTGCTGTCTCAGTTAAACTACGAGATTCCTCGTAAAATTATATCAAACTGTTTTAAATATAAAATTCAAACATTTCAAACTATGTACCTTGGTACAACCAGGGTGAACAGATTTCAGGTAAACCCTGAGATAAAAAAAAGAAAAAATCGGAAATACAGGTTTTTTATTAAAACAATCAGTAGAGACAAAACAAACAAAAAATACTAGATTAGGAAAAGAAGTGTTCCTAAGATTGATCCCTGAGGTACGCCGTAATCGATTGCAGAAATATTAGAAGAAGAATTACCTATTTTTACAAACTGTTTTATATGTATTTTGTAAATTCGATGCATTTCAAACTATAAAATTCTGAGAAATTTTCATTATTCATATATTTCCGTTTAATTCAATTAGATAACTTGTACTATGATACTATTATCTGATGGGTTTGCTAAATCAGAGTTTGTGGGATTTGACCCGAATACAGATCGGTTGAGAAACGCCGCCAGTAGTGGCATTAAGCGGCAAGCGGCATCTCAGCCCCAACCAGAGATGGTGGCCTATTAAGGCATACATTTCAGATACCTAAACACTAAAGTGCATCCAGAAAGCTCAATTAAGCTCACTGATTTTAACTGCTACGAAAGCTATGGATGGTGAACGCTTTAAGCTAAATTATACAATGTGTTACTTTGTGATAAAATAACGTTTTTATTTGTGTACCTACATGAAATCACAAGAGTTCGTCTTTATCCATTTTATCCTTCATTTTGTTTTTTTATATAAGTTATAATAAGAGCCAAAAAATTGATGTGAAGTGTGAATATTCACACATTTCAGGGTTTCGCAGGTATATAATAAGTGAAGGCGGTATGCTGAGTGTGTAGGACAAATTTTACTTTGTAGTAATCACGGCAAAATGAACGATATTTTTAAAATAATTTATCGTCTGTTAATCATATAATAAGACTGGTTATTAAATTTACGCTCATAAAAATTAAATACAACATTTGTCAAAATATAACTAGAATTTTGACAAAATAATTTCAACATAATAAAAATGTAAAAAGCCAGTGGCGAAAGGAAATCTCCGCTAGACTTGCCCACCCATAAAAAAAATATTTAAAAAAAAATAAACTAAAAAAAAAAAATTTTTTTTAAATATTTAGATAAATCTTCAAAAATATATCAAATTATGTTCTATACAAATTTTTGTCCAAGGCTTGCTTTACTAGTTACGAATTAATTATCATGACCATGGAAACGTTACACTTAAGTATGAAAAAATTGAGACTATTTTAAATAATTTTACAAAAAAATTTCGAAATTTTTCATTTTATCAAAAAACGTCTCAAATAAAAGTTATTAGTTATTGCATTTGTAGTAACTTTTGTTCAATAAATTTTTTCGAAATATTTTTCTGTTGCTAAATATTCGCAAAAATATTAAAATCGACACGAGTAAACTCCCATTTCTAGTCAACCGATTTTCATAAAAAACAATAGGGTTCTTCCTATTTCATAGGAGAATTTTTTAGTACCAGAACGAACTCTTTAAGTTAAACCGTTTTTGAGTTATCGTGTATACACACAGACAGACAGACAGACAGACACACACACACACACACACACACACACACACACATACGGACGGCACTTCGAAAATAGGTTTTTTGGATTCCCTGGACCATGAAACGTGGTCATCCGTCAAAATCTCGACATCGAAAATTTTCGCGATTACAATACTTGCCCCTTATATATTAAGGTCGGGCAAGTAAAAAACAGAAAAAATAAAATTCACTCCGTACTCGAACTCGAAACCTTTCGTTTTCCAGCCAGTTTAAGAGTGCTCTAACGCATGTAGCCATCGCACGCCATGCATGTGAGTGTCTTACATTGGTATAACTTTTGTACTTTGTGAACCAAAAACCGCAAAAAATGCGTTATTTTCCAAAAACATAATCTGATCAAAAATTCCTGTTGTACTATTTCGGTTCACACCAATATACATTACTTAGAATTTTTTTAGATTTTTAGTTTAAACCATCTGGGCTACAGGGTGTGGGACAAAATTTTTTTTGCACATTTTTGGCAAAAATCGCATCAAAATAATTTATTTTGCAAAAATAAAAATTTGATCGTTAATCCACGTACTAAGGGCTTTCATTTGATACCCTACTCAGAATTTTAAAAAAATATTTTTGTTTTAGATTAGCACATATTGGTTTATATTTTTAGGGGGGGTATGTTTTTTAGATGTTTTAGTATTTTTCCTATGTGCGGGTCAAAGAGTTGTATAAGCATGCCAAATTTCAACTCTCTAGGTTTAGCCGTTTGGCTACAATTTTTACCGAACAGACAGACAGACAGACAGACAGACAGACAGACAGACAGACAGACAGACAGACAGACAGACAGACAGACAGACGACAAAATGACGGTATAAGGGTTTTTTGGTCATACCTACAAAACCCTAATAACAAATAAAATGAAAAGAATCATATAATTTTTGGAAACTCACTCGGAGAAGGGGGGGTGATGGGATACATCCCCCCCCACTATCTTTCTTCCTCCAGTCTTTCCTTCATTAAAGCCTTTCTTGACTATCATAGTCAATATATAACTAGTATTTGAATTGTTCTTTGAATCTAATTAAAGAAGCTCATTTGTGAAAAACAATGAAGCTAGTACGTGGATTTGTAAGGGAATGCACAATGTTGAACATTCAACTCACGTTCACTACAGACATCCTTTAAAGGATCCATTCGTTTGCTTGAAATTTATACACAGTGCCTGAACTACATCACACGCCCATAATATTCCCGTGTGTTAATTAAAGACATCGTCCGACAAAGTTCGCGTTTGTTTACGAAAAATACTCTGTTTGATGAAGATGAAAAAGGATCTGCAAATTCTGTTGCATCCTTGAAACTTAATAAGAATTTAACACATATCTTCCAGGCAAATCGATAAAACACAATTTACAAATATAATAATGAAATATATCTTTTTTATCAAATTTAAACTAATTTTATTTTCATACTGATTTGGATAAATGTGTTTACCAAACCAGTGGCGTAGAGAAGTAAAATACTATTTTATTAAACACGCATTATATAAGGCCACCCCGGCCGAAGTCGTTAAACACGCAGTTTTAACTGGTAAAATCAGTCTGAATTTGAGGTTGCTGGTTGAAGACCCCGATAGTAATATTATTCTGGTGAGAATAATATCGAGTTAAAAATTAAAATACACGATATTCTTTATGTGAATAAATATATATTTCTCACAAAACTGTACGTTATGCTACCAAAATTATTGTTTTGTGAGATACGAATTTTTTCATGATATTCTAATATTTAACTTACATAATTAAAAAAATTAAAATATTGAGTTAGAACGATCTTCGTAGGACGGGTCGATATGTTAACATTACTTCCATTTTTACAATCATTCACCCCTTATCCAGTGTAGGAGTTCGCTCCCTGCCATCAACGATTAGCCTTGTTGCAGAAATAGGCAGATGTAAAATAAATAAATAAAAAAAAAAGAAGTATTTTATAAAAAAAAAGTAGCTTGGGCACGAAATGTTGACAATATTGAGAAACTGAGAACAAAAATGTCGTCTGTCCCTGTGTTTAGCTTTTAAAAAATTAAAAAATTTCAAAATTTTGTTTTGTTTCAAAATATGGTTACAAGTCAATTAGGACCTCAAGATTTCAAAAATTTCAACCGCAGATCATTATCGTGTTTCGTTTTTGAGATACGTCCATGCGAAGATACAAATTTCTATAAATCACGCCATATTAATTGTCATAATTTTAAAATACGCAAAACAAATAAGGCGTCAAATTTTTTCTAGACTAAATAAACTACGACAAGCCCAAAAATTATAACATCAGGTAGTTAGTTTTCTCCAACCGTTTTTGAGTTTTGATTTTTTTATATTCTGTTGTATCTTGGTATAACCAGGGTGATATGAAAAATGACACGAAAAAAAAATTGGGAATACAGGTTTTATATAAAAACAATCAGTAGAAACAAAAAACAAAAAAAAAAAAACATGTATGTATACATTTATAAAAAAATATAATATAAATTAAAATAACATTAATTATTCTTGAAATAACTAAAATAAGAACTCCGTATATGTATATAGTGATATAATCAATTAAAATGCTTATAATAATAAAATTAAAATTAAGGGGGGGGGTATGGTCAGAGCAACACATTTTATACCCATTTTCAAGATTTTTTTTTAGAAAACTGTTAATAGTAACTTGATTGGGATAATACCTACAGTAAAGAACAACCTTTGAAGAGTATCCAAAAAAAATTTTATTGAAAAATATCGAAAATTAAGCTCGTGACATGAATTTGAAATTTTTGTTGAGGACAAAGAGTTGATTTGCGGTGAGACACATAACTAATGACTGAATCATCTAAAACAAAAAAACCAAAAATACTTCGTTAGTTTATGAGTTTCTTGAGGTAACGCTGTCAAGTTTTTTCAAATATCTATATTATTTAATTTTTGGTATAAGTTTGAAGTCAAAAAAACGAAAAAAACGGAATTTTTTTTTTCGAAATTTCTGTTTTCAGTTGTAAAAAATTCCATAAAAAAAATAAAAAGCAAGAAAAAAAAATATCTCGACAACGTTACCTCAAGAAACTCATAAACTAACGAAATATTTTTGGTTTTTTTGTTTTAGATGATCCAGTCATTAGTTATGTGTCTCACCGCAAATCAACTCTTTGTACGAAAATTTCAAATTCATGTCACGAGCTTAATTTTCGATATTTTTCAATAAAATTTTTTTTGGATACTCTTCAAAGGTTGTTCTTTACTGTAGGTATTATCCCAATCAAGTTACTATTAACAGTTTTCTAAAAAAAAATCTTGAAAATGGGTATGAAATGTGCTGCTCTGACCATACCCCCCCCCCCCCTTAAATGAAACAGGGGAACTAAATTAGAAATTATATTTCTTATGCTATGATTATATGGAACGTAACTATGTTATTTTCATTACTATAAACCATTTCCATTAATTCCAGATAAAATTAGCGTAAGCCGGTGATTTTAGAACAAAACCCGGAGCCCGAAGAAACGATGTTGAAACCCTGAAACTCCAGGTGAAACCCTGAGACCTGGTCACCCTGGGTAAAACTCAAGCAACCTTTAACTAACGATTAATTTAAATAACTACCCTATTTTCAATAAAAATAAGTTGTGCATTAAGTAATGTAACTTCAATCATCTTGTTATATGGTACAATTATAAAGATGCATCTCTAAATTAGTTTCTTGTTGGTAATATGTTGAGTTACTTAGTGTATTGTTAGTTTTTGTAGTTGGCGGTAGAGGTGTTGGTGGTCGATACCTTTACTGTTACAGGCTATGAAACAAGAGGTATAATTGCGTACTTAATATTCAGAGCCTGGCTAAATCTCACGGCTCAGATGTGCTGTAGATTTTAGTTCGCTCCGGTACGGACCCAACCACGGATATAGCCAGATTAAAAATTTAATACCATTAACAGTAACATCGTCTGCATGTCCTTATTTACAAATCAATATTATACGCTCCTGGACTTACCTATATCATTACATATTAAGACGCAGATTTAATTCATGGATACAGATATAGAACAAAATAATAGAAATAAGATATTTGAACGAAAAATTTGCAGACTTGCCTCATAAACAATCCTCGAAAGCATTTTTTTTTTAAATTTTACTTGTTGACTTTAGCAGCTTTTGCTATTAGTCGGTTCATCTTAAAAATCACCAGAGTAGAAAAAATAAATTACCAAGATCGCTAAAAAATTCGAACAGAATAAACTCACAAATGACAGCTGCATGATATCAAAGCACTACATAGGTAATAGTGAATTACCTATACACTTCAAACGTCAAAAACCATAAATAGATTGTAAAAATTCGGTGTTTTATAAATAGTTTTAATGATAATATTTGCGAGTTTGTTAAGAAAAATGAGTAGCTTTAGTAATCAATAATAAATGATAAAGTTAGAAGGCAGCTGTTAATCAAAGTGAGTAAAAACCTTGGAGCTTCAGAGCTTCAAGCTCAAGTAGTTTTCTTTTCCTTCAACTCCATTATGAAGGACAAAAAGACAAAAACTATTTACTTTTAGTTTAATGGATCGACTATCCCTTACTTTTCGATAAATATATTTTACACGGTAATGGATAACAGTTTAATTTAGACAAAAATACACCACAGAATTAGTGAAACAAGTAGTTGCCGTAGCTCCGTGGTAAGACGTTTGGCCACGAATAAAAGGAACCTGGATTCAAATCCAGAACACTACAAGAATTTTACTATCCAGTACTGTGCAGACATATCAATGGTTGATCCAGTCTTAAGTATTTAATACTTAAAATGGCAGCCTATGTATATACAGTTAATAGGAACGATGAAATCGTCACGCTGTCGTTTTTAATGCAAAACTTATTTTCTCGCATTAAAAATGTTAAGCAATGCGAGTGAATTTCCCTTGAAATTAAAACAAAATTCAATTTAATCACTGGCTTTTACTGTTCTGATAAATTAATATTATCTTGATTTTTTTTTTAATTTTAAATAAGTGGTTGCTAAAAATCTAATTAACATATGGCGCGCAAATAGACATATGTCAGAAGTAATTCACAGAAAAAAAGCGTTTTTTAGTCAAATTAAAGTGACACCCGCTATTGAATTGCAAGGAAGAAGTTCCAAATCGACTTAAATCACAACCACCAAATAGTCCAAATTTTAGTGTATTGGATCTTGGCTTTTTTAATTCTATATAATCCTTACAACATACAGCTTCACCGAATACAATCGACGAACTTGAATGCGTAATAAATGCATTTAATGTATTAAACATACAAACCCTTGATAATGTTTTTCTAACATTGCAAGCCTAGAAGCAACCATGTTGCCAAAAGGAGGGAATTCCTATAAGGTTCCGCACATTAATAAGGCAAAACTTCATCGTAAGGGACAATTATGTTCCATACAAGCTGTGGAGACATCCTCGTCCTTGTTAAATTAAAGTTTTCGTATTATTCTTTGTTTTACTAGATATTTGTAACTATTTCATAAATAAAATCTTTCTAATTAATTAAAATTGTAAATGTATATAATATTTTCGGACAAGAAAAAAGTCAAAATGTATATTTTCGGACGGAGGGAGTACATTTTATGACCTGTTTAGTGATTTTCGGTCAAGGGCGGACTGGAATAAGTATCCGGTCCAATCGTCGGGCTGAACCAGGAAAGGCCTTATCACTTCGATTAAACTTCCTAATTTTTATCCTTATCACTTGATTTGAGTACCTTTTTTTTCACTCATCACTTCGAAAAAAAGTACCGGTACAAATTTTAAATCATCAGGCCGACAACAGTCCCAGTGCATCCCTGTTGTCAGATCCTGACGGGCGTTTTCACTTTTAGAACTGGATAAATTTTTGAGGTTAGGGAACTGGTTCAGCTTAAAAGCTTTATAAATTTATCCCAGAAGCCATAGTGTTAAAATTCTTTATTTGGATTTAGTAAAAGTCGTTAACCCTATTGCTTAATAAACATTATGCAAAATATGATTAACTCCTTTAAACAGAAGCTAACACCATCTTTAGAATAACGGCTTTCATAAACAAAATCCTTAACAATGGAAGCAGCGTTGTTCGCGGCATACACCATACCTGAACCAATGCTTACATTGTTTCATTTCTAGCGAACGCGAGAGCAGTTGGCTGTGATCCCTTCATCGCTGCGCACACGAATTAGACGATTATATCAGGTTAACTCTTTAATTAATATGAACTTTGGGGAAGCTTTCTATTCAAATTTATAACGCTCCGCAAATTCTAATGGAAATCAATATCGACATTTTAATTGAAAGATTTCATTAAGGAAATTATTTCATTGTTTAAATCACTACGAAATATCGAATTAATTCAACACATATCCGTCTTTGATATACTCAGTGCATAACTAATACAACCGGTGGTTCTTTATGCATGTGCAACATGAAAGCCAGTCAAGAACTATGAACAACTAAATGGTGGCCTTAAAGTTGAGTTTAAAATACTTAGGCCCGGTCTTTCCACCTTCAGATAAAGTTCCAGGTAACTATCTGACAGATAAGGTTATTTATAACTTCATCTGCTGAATAAATGTCATCCCTTCTTTCTATACAAATGTATCTATCGGATAGTTATCTAACGGATAATGAGACTGACGTACTGGATTCACTGACTGGTATTGACATTTATTCAGCAGATGAAGTTATAAATAACCTTATCTGTCAGATAGTTACCTGGAACTTTATCTGAAGGTGGAAAGACCGGGCCTTAAAGAATCACTTTCATAATGAATTTGTAATTTTTTCTTATTGCCGTCCAAAAATTGAGTTGCCCTGGATTTGAGAAAAAGAATTATTCACTAATTTATTTTAATAAAGGTTTAAACGATCTCATGATCAGCGGTTAAATTATTAAGATATGCTGGATTAGAGGACACTCAGATGTTGAGTTCAACATCGAAATCGATCTTTTAGCCAAAGGAGCAGCTGTAAATGGTTCTTAAATATTCGTTTAAACATTAATGAGATTATGTCAATCTTTAAATCTTCCATGTACAACCAATGGCAACAAGAATACATAGATTCTCTACAGTTCAAAGGATCATACTATGGACAAATTCAACCTCTTCTTCCTAGAAAACGTTGGTTGTCTTCTCAACAAAGCAGATCTTTTATATCCACTTTTATCCGGCTTAGATTTAATCACACATACTCTCCATATTATCTGCATAGAATTAATATGGTTTCGTCTCCTTTCTGTCAGTGTGATAATTTGTCTGTCAGCGATTAGAACCATTTATTGTTCGAATGCCCAATTCATTTTCGCAATCGTAACTTATTCATACAAAATTTAGTAAAAAATATCCTTACCTACCAATATTCAGACACTTCTTGCTACTAACTCTATAGATATTTATGAAATTATTTATAACTATATTAAAGCAGAAAATATCAAATTATTTTAAAAACCTGTAATGTATTTATTTATATCTAGCTAATAGCCAAAGCTGCTAAAGCCAACTAGAAGCCAAATAAAAGGAAAAAAAAATGACAATGAAAAACTATGAACTTAAGGGGAGACATAACAGATGTTTTTAGTTTCTTATACAAAACTTACAATGTAGAAAGTAAATATCAAAATACTGCCTCACATAAAACAAACACGAATATAACAAAAATTGTTTATAATAAGATGACAAGTCTTTTTGTTCTATATACTATATGGCATATGGCATATGATATATGGCATGGCAACTAAACTCAAAAACGGTTAGAGATAAAGACCTTCAGTTAGAATGTTTGCAAAAAAAATTTCTGAAGTTGTCCAGCTATTTTTTCATGTTTGAAGTTGGCTTTTGCTAAACAAAATGATTAAAAACTTCATTTAACCGATAAAAATTACTAGTTATAAAAATCTAGTTCCGCTTAAACCAAAGAAACATGCTATATACAAACATCAATAAGTTCTGCTTATTTAATTTCAAAGTATATTTAAGACATTCCAAAAAATGCAATCCGGTCCGAGAAACCTAGCCTTAAGTATTGCTCTACTATGGGAAATGGTTGGATAACTGGTCTACATACATATAAAAAATATATCTGCTTTATATACCTACATATATATGTACATATGTGTGTGCTTCCATATTGTATATAGAAGCACATGCCACATAACAATGACGCATTGTAAAATTAACAAAAATTTCTACAAATACCTTTCCAATCGCTCCAATTTAGGTATCCATAGCGTCCAAACACTTAAGTTCACACTATCACACACTTTTTCAAGCATTCACTGCACTTCGATCACTTAAAAACAACTAAAACCGTCAGAAAAATTGTAAACGCCACTTGCAAAAATCTCGCGTCACTACAATTCAAGATGGCTAACACTGATAAAGCTCATTAAGGAATATAGTCATTAAAAATTAATAAATAAAGAACAGAATTGCTTAAAATAATTATCAATGAGATTAAACACATACATTGATATTTTATCAATTGTATACAGGTGTTTGAAGTTATATTGTAAAATGCGCAACTTTTTTATTATTGAAGATAGGGTAAAACGTTAAATTTGAAAGTTGCTTAATACTACATGATCTATTATAGTCTATATTTAGAACACGTGACTATCAAATAAATATCTTAGATATTCGATTATCTATAAAAACTTTTAATGTACACCCTAAAAAAATAGTGTTAAAAGTCCTTCATGGTAGACTAAAAAATGAACTTTTAGTGTACAGTCCATCAGGATCCCGTGGAATTTTCTAACCGTTTTTTCATCGGTAACTGTTTTCGGCCTTCCAGAAGGTGGTGCATCCTGTGTACTTGATCGACCGCGTTTAAATTCTTTAATCCAGTTTGCAACTGTTGCATATGAAGGAGCACATTCACCATGAACACCGTCTAACTGTGTTTAAATACAGGGTGTTTACAGTCTTCTTATTTCTTTTTTATGGATGATACTTCAGGTCAAAAGAAGGCGAAAAACCTTAAAACACCTTAGTAAAAGTTTAATAATAAAAGAGATAATAATTTTTTATGTTTTTAATTAGGGTTAACTCTCCAAATATTTATCCAAACAAAAAAAAAGCATTTCGATAAAAGATATGTCTTTTTATTCTTAACAATATTTGTAATACTAAATAATAATTTTTGTTGTTAAGTCAATACTAAGGGAGTAATTTAAATATTTAAGTAAATAAATAAGAAGATTGTAAACATCCTGTATATATTGCATTTTAAACTTGGTTTAAACTGGTTTAAACTAAAAATCTGAATTTTTTTTAAGTAATATACATTGGTGTGAACCGGAATAGTACAACAGGAATTTTTGATCAGATTATTTTTTGTGTTTTTTGGTTGACGATGTACAAAAATTATAGTTATGTAACACACTATACTAGAAGGCGTATCCTGGTATAATGGTTAGCTTGCTCGCTTGCTACGCAGCAAACTAGGGTCCGCTACAAGGCAGAAGAAACAATTTTTTTTATTTTTTTTTTTTTAATTTTTATTTTGTTTAATTTTTTTTTTTAATTCTAGTTATATTTTGGCAAATGTTGCATTTAATTTTTAAGAGCGTAAATTTAATAACCAGTTGGAATTGTTGGAATGATATTTTCATTTTATGTGTCATGTATACGAAACCAGAGGGGCGGATCAAATGATTTAAAACAACCAATGGAAGCCATAGTCACAACTTTCAAGATTTTTATAAAAAACGAACCTATATATATATATATATATATAAAAAAATACTGCGCATATTTGGAAACCTAAATTTATATCAATAATGAACCTAAATAAAAAAAAAAATACTGCGCATATTTGGAAACCTAAATAATGGTATAGTAAAGGAGACTTTAGTTGAAAGATGACGGTTAATTAAAGCATATGGTGCAATGGGAGAGAACTATAGCAATAAAATTTCCATTTTTTAATAGAGCCATATCATTTGTTCACAGACAAAGCTAGAAATGAGATATAATTTGTTTTATTCATAGAGAAGGAAAGACCATTAGCGACCGCCCAGAGCGTGTGTATCAAAAGCGACATACGTTGAAGTTACCATATTATAATATAACAAAAAAAGCCAAAAATTATGATCGTACGTTACAGTAAGAAGCAGAAATACGTTATTGACATCTTACATAAAACTGTGTGAAATAGATATATATATATATATATATTTCTTTATCGGTTCTCAATCGATCAATCTGTCAAGTAATGTCCTTTAATATATTATATATTCGAAAAAATTAACAAAAAAATATTTTAAAATAAAATTTGTTTTTAAAGCTCTTAGATTAACAGACGATAAATTATTTTAAAAATATCGTTCATCTTGCTGTGATTACTACAAAGCAAAATTTGTCCTACACACTCAGCATGCCGCCTTGATTTATTATATACCTGCGAAACCCTGAAATGTGTGAAAATTCACACTTCACATCAATTTTTTTACCTAGTTTCGTCCATTCTTTTGAAGTTTGTATAAAGCTTATATTTTTAGTGAACACATTTAATTTGACATGAACCAGAATATACAGTTCCTTTTATTTTTGTATGCCCCTTACCAAAAATAAAACAAAAAAGTACTATTTATCTCGCTATGTTTTCTAAATATAAAACCCTTTTATATGATGAAAAAGTTCGTGAAACACACACTTTAATGTGACATTATTCGTATTGTTAACGTGTATACATTCTTGAAGTAACATGGCGAAACATGTGTGTTTTCTACATAGTAGTTCACACACCCACGGTTCATGCTTCCTTGCATTCTTCATATCGGGGTTGCTTGTCGCTTGTGTATGTTCAACCCACATAACAACTTTTCACAGATAAACTTACTAAGCTCTTACTGTTATCTGGACCTGAGATTATAATTATAGTTGGGGAAATTTAGGGCTGATAGTTGGTACAAAGTTAAGAGGGTTTATAAACTTAAAAACACAAAATTTCTTTTATAATCTATATTCTAGGAAAGTGATGGCGAACCAATGACTCACGTGTCACGCCAAGACATTTTGGGTGACACATATTGTCACGGGGTGATTTCAAGAACGGAATCTTATATACAAAATTTATTATATAATATTAATATACATCAGAATACAATTGTTGGTCAAAATGGTTGCTGGTGTTATCCGTTAGAAGCTGATGTCTCGTTCTTGCCCCGGCTTCTCCAGGATCGGTCGAACCACCCCAGGTATCTGCACGAGGCGGACACGTGGAGAAGCCCTGTACACAACACTCACATCTCGTTTTGGTGACTTCAACTGGGCTGGTCCTTGGGTGATACGGACTGTTGATTGGTCACAAGAATGGCTACTACTTGACTACCAAGAATGACTAACCTCGACTCTAACACCATTATATAACTGTTAGCCAAGACACTATGACGTTAGGTTCTACCTCAATTGTTTTGGAAACATTCTTCTTCTTCTTCTTCTTCTTATTGTATTTGGCTTAGGGTTTACCATTCCGCCAGCACATAGCTTCAATGTACATTTGTTTATTTTACAGATCCTGATTAATATTTTCGAGAAAATTTATGAGAAGAGTGCAGATTTGAAGTGTTGGGTGAGATAAAACAGATGACAATGAGAGAGGGGAGGGCAGGTATTCTATTAAGTTGCGATATAGTGCGTTTGAATCTGAATAATGGTTGGGACAGTCAAAGAGGATATGAGTTGTGTCTGCATATTGTCCACAGGAGCACTAGTGTCAACGACATTTATTCGGTGTAGGTGAGCTTGAGTGTGACAATGGTTGAAGCGCATTCTTGATATTGTGGAGACTGTTTTTCTTTGGTATGGGGATACTATGAAACCATGGTTTGTGTGAAATGAACGGTTGAATATTATGATGGAAAGAACCTTTGAGCATAGCAGAAGAGTGTCACTCTTGCTGCCATTTTGTTAAGGTGGTTTGTTCGATGAGAGGGAGTATATCTCTAAAATTTATTTTGGTGGCTGTAAAACGATCTGCTTGGATGGCTCCTCTTCTGGCTAGTTGGTCGGCTATGTCGTTTCCATATATTCCAGAGTGGCCGGGAATCCATGCTAAATGTACTTCAATATTAGACGCTTTTAGTATATATAAATACGGTATAAATGAAAGTTTTTATATTAAGGATGGTTTTGCTCGTGTTTGTAATACCTGTTTTATTTAATGACTGAAGGGAAGAGAGAGAATGTGTTAAAATAAGAACTTGTTTTGATTTTATTTGTGGGACTAGTATTAATGCGTCTCTGATGGCTAGAAGTTCTCCTGACATTATTTGCAGGAATCCTGTTGCTTTGTATGCTATTCTTCTATTCGTCGATGGGATGTAGATACCAATTTTTTGTGCAAAATTTCCTGCAGTACCGTATTGCTGTTCTGGCTACTGAATTCTTTTTTGTTGATGCCTATGTTTAAGTGTATAGGTAGAGGTGTTACCTGTGGGTGGTAAGGTGTAGAGTAACATGGCAGAGTGAGAGATGTTTCAAAACGATGAAAATGAGAGAGTAGTTCCGAAAATTGTGTTAAGATCAGTTGTTTCTGGCTCTGTCGTCTAGATCGTTGAAAACTTCGCAGAAGGCGGTAGAGACTAGGTAAGATGATACCGTCTGTGCGAGATGCATGTTGCAGTATGAATCTAGAGATGGATTTCTGAGCTCGAAGATGGAGTGGGAGCTCAGTGGCCTCCACTAACAGGGCGTTAGTAGGAGTAGATTTCATAGCGCCTAGACATATTCTTATAGCTTGGAATTGTATTCTGTTAATTATCTGTTGACGTGATTTTGTGAGTGGGGACATTATTGAGTTCGAGTAGTCAATTTGAGAGCGAAGGAGGCTTCTGTATAACATTAACAGTGTTTGTGGGTGTCCACCCCACCAAGTTCTTGTTAGTGCTCTGAGAATATTTAGAACGAGTTGGCATTTCTTCGTTATATGGTTGACCTGATTTTGCCAGGTAGACTTTGAGTCAAAATGGATACCCAAATAGCAGTGTGATGGTGATACTGGTATGGGAGTATTGTTGAATGAAATTGGCGGAGGGGGGAGAAACATTATTCATTTGTGTAATTGTTGGCAGCAATTAAAGACCGTAGTCATTACAATTGAATAATGTTTATTAACACATTAGAATGTAGTTCAAAACTTATGTTGACAAACACGCAACACTCTGCACATTCTTTAATTCGCAAAACCGTAAGTCAGCAACCCTGACCTACACCACATAAAGGCCGCTCAAGGAATTAAGACATTAGAACACAATTATCCCATAATTGTGACAATATCGTTTACGGACGGTCTTCGGCCAAGAACAGTGAACGCATCTGGCCTCTATTTGTCAATTTGAGGTCCAAGCTTGAGAATCTGGAAAGATATCGTTTGGAGAATGAAAAAGAGTACCGTAATTCTCGTATTATATAATCAGATATATTCCTTTCTACTTCTTGAAAGTAATGCGTATTCTGTTTAATCTTTCATTATTGAATTCATTATTGACTGTTTCTTGTACCATCAAAGAGAATATATTTCTGTAGTTATAATTTTTCCGAGAAATAATGAGACGAATTTTTGCCGTATGCCCATTGATTTTGTTATAAAACCTAGCTCAAGAAATGTTAATATGGAAAGCAAATATTGGAAAAGAGAATATATGATCACAGGCTGGCTACTGCTTTCATCTAGTTTTTACTCTGATTCTAGAAAATTAAAAAATTCTCATTCAATTTAATATTCTCTATACGGCTTATAAAACAGAGTTAAAGTAAGAATAATAAGTAAATTTAAAATTAAATCTATTTTTGTTCAAATATATGTGTCCACATAATTCATTCAAAATTAATTCAATGTTACAGTCTAGTATGCAAAAATAGCAGCGGGGTATTTTAAATGTTAAAGCTGTATATATTTTATTTTGAAATTAGCTATAATATAATACGCCAACGTGTGTCCCTGGGTCCCTGGGTGCGTGCTATGACGTCAAAACAAATTTGAAGCGAGATTCCGAAATGTAACGAAATATTCCGAAGCTTACCGAAGTGTCATCAGCTATAACTTGACTAAAAACATTTTGGTATTTTTCAGCGGTTGGTACTTAATTTATCTGAATTTAATAAAATAACTTATAGAAATGTCTAGGGTTCGTAGACATAAACAAGAAACTCTAGACACTCCTATATGCTTTGAATGATATGTACAATATTTTGCAGATTTATTTTCTAAGAATCTTCGATTATAATTACATATAGAAATGTCTAAGGTTTCGTAGGCATAAATAAGAAACTCTAGATACTCCTATATGCTTTGACCGATATTAACAATATTTTGCAGATTTATTATCTAAGAAACTGAGGATAAAATTACATATAGAAATGTCTAGGGTGTCGTAGACTTAAACAAGAAACTCTAGACAATTCTATATCCTTTGACCGATATGAATAATATTCTGCAGATTTATTATCTAATAATTTAAAAATATAATTACATATAGAAAGAAATGTGTAGGATTTCGTCGGCCTAAACAAGAAACTCTAGACAACCCTATATCCTTTGATCGAAATGAAAAATATTTTGCAGATTTATTTTTTAAGAATCTGCAGATAAAACAACGCATATAAATGTCTAGGGTTTCGTAGGCATAAACAAGAAACTCTAGACACTTCTATATCCTTTGATCGAAATAAAAAGTATTTCGCAGATTTATTCTTTAAGAATCTGTGGATAAAATAAGATATAGAAATTTCGAAATTTATAGGTTTCGTAAGCATAAAGAAGAAACCCTAGGCACTCCTATATCCTTTCACCGATATGAAAAATATTTTGCAGATTTATTCTCTAAGAATCTACAAATATAATTACATACATAAATGTCTATGATTTCGTAGGAATAAACAAGAGACTTTAGATACTCTATATCTTTTGACTAATATGAGCAATATTTTGCAGATTTATTCTTTAAGAATTCACTAGTTAATTTATTAAGCTGCAACCCCCCCAGAATTGCTTGGAGAAAAATGGTGTCCCGACATGTGAACATACGACAGATTAACATGCGACCCTTTAACATGGACAGATTAACATGTGATAGATGAACATAGACACATTTTAATACACGACAAATGACACTGTGACATATTATCATACCGACAGATGAACATAAGTCAATTGAACACACGAGATTTGATCTCACATATCATTTTATTTTTATATTTTATTTATCTTAGCATATAAGTGCCGCGGTTGGTCAATGGTTGGTCATCGGTGATGATGCTGTCATTAAAAATTTCCTGCCCCTCCCCGATTTTCCTTAAATATTTCCTGTCTTCTCCACATTTTAAGAGCTAGCGCTGCCACTGTTTCAAATGCTTTTTAAAAGTATTTGATATATCAAATACGTTTTATCAGTGCTGACTAATAGTATTTGTTATTTCAAATACTTAAATTAGTATTTGGTATTTAAAATACTTTTAAAGAGTATTTAACCCAGCTCTTGTCCTAGGTTATGGATCGCAATCACTAGACATTGTGATATAAAAATATTTGATTAAAAACTATTTGTCATTCAAATACGTTTTATCAGTGCTGACTAATTGTATTTGTTATTTCAAATACTTTGATTGGTATTAGGTATTTAAAATACTTTTAAAGAGTATTTGACACAACTCTGGTCCTAGGTCATGGATCGCAATCACGAGACATTGAAACATATTTGATAAAAAAAACTATTTATCAGCGATTGGATAATCAGAATTTATTTACGTAATGCACCCGGAAGGATGCTGGATTATAAAATTTTACCATTTACAGTATCCCATTGTTATTTCTCGCGCATGACTGTATATGAATTCATTTGTGAATAATAAACCTTATGAAAAGTGTGTCATATGCATTGTGGGGTAATGGAGTCTTCTAGCAAATTGTTGAATATCGCATTGCCGAGCAGACGCATTCGTCACCGATGTATAGTGCAGGTGAATGTTTATGTTCCAGGAATAATAATAGTTAGGAGCTGCTGGGAAAATGAAATATGCTTAGGAAGTGTACAGGACGAATACACTGAGAAATGATGCTGTAAAATACAATGTATTCCAAAAAATAAAACAAGAATAACAATATAGAAAAACTCGAAGAACTGTAACAATTGATACGAATGAATTTTGTGAACAGACAAGTAACTTGTAATAATTATTATAACTAAACATATATAATTTATTTATAAAAAGGTAACGTGGAAATCTACTAGTTAATAATTTCAATCAAATTGAGAGGACTGTCACTCCAACTCTATATTAATGATTAATATAAAATTGACACAGTATTTGTTTTATACACGAAGTATTCAATAAGCAAAATATATACAGAGTGGTGAATTGACCTGTCGGCCATAGCGATTAAACATGTAAAATAATAAATATGCTATTTCCTGCTTTATTATTTTAGAGAAATAGTGCAAGAAACAAAATTTATTTAAAATTTAAAACTCTACATGTTAGTTAAGGGGGGGGGTCTGATATCCACATTTTAAGCATATTTTTGTGAATTTTTTTCAAATCTATGGTTAAATTTATTCATTTTCAAACTAAGTACATATATAAAGTATGTTTTGAAGAAGATACAAAAAAATTTTGAAGGCAAAATATGGCGAAATGAGCCAGCTGTGGCAAATCTTCTCAGACTCCGGGAAAAAAATTAGATTTTGCGGTGACCAGCATAACTTGTCACTGGATCATCTGAAATAAAAAATCCAAAAAGATTTTGTTAGTTTGTGAGTTTGCCGAGGTAACGACGTTGAGATATATATTTTTTTTTTCATGGTTTTTTTTTTATTAAACAATCACAAATATACTCATTTTTAGGTTTTTTTAGGGGGAATTATTTTTTTTTGTCTTCTAAGTAACGCTAAAAACTGAAAAATCATTTTAAAAATAAACTTAACGTCATTACCTCGGCAAACTCATAAACTAACAAAATCTTTTTGGATTTTTGATTTCAGATGATCCAGTGAAGAGTTATGCTGGTCACCGCAAAATCTAATTTTTTTCCCGGAGTCTGAGAAGTATTTCCACAGCTGGCTCATTTATCCATATTTTGCCTTCAAATTTTTTTTGTATCTTCTCCAAACATACTTTAAATGTGTACTTAATTCGAAACTGAATAAATTTAACCATAGATTTGAAAAAAATTCACAAAAATATGCTTAAAATGTGGTTATCAGACCCCTCCCCCCCTTAAGTAAACTATCTCCCAAGTACTTCCGAGGAAATTTAAAAATTATAAAATTTATAAAGCATTATTTATCAACTAGCCATGCTAAAAAATAATATATTTTTTTTCAACGGCATATTAAATTCCTAATTTTTCGAAAAACTGATCTGAACAAAAATTCTTGTTGAACTATGCCGGTTCCCATCAATGTACATAATAATATTTTTTCAGATTTTCAAATCCACTGCTCTGGGAAACAGGGTGGGGGATAAAGTTTATGTTACCGCTAAATATATATATATATATATATATATATATATATATATATATATATATATATATATATATATATATACAGGATGTTAGGTAAATGTCCGGCACAATTTTAAAGGCGGCATTGTTGGCCCATTTAGAGCTAAAAAGCCTCAACCATTTTTAGATAAGATGCGTATATCGCTTGATAATCGATGCAGTACCACCGTTTAGGAACCACTAATATTTTGTCTGTTACAACAATCACATATGTGACTGAGATAAATAGAAACCATGGAAACAATACCAAAATTTTATTTCAACAAAATGCTTTATCAATTTTATGAAGAAAAAAGAAATACGAAAAACTTTAATATTAAAAATTTTAGATTATGCCGTACACGTACTTTGATATTCTATTATTGAAGTACAATTAAAATATATTTTTCTCTATGGCAACTACACAACTTCTGCATTAATATGAAAACAAAAATCAGTGGTTTTCAAAATTTGGGACATCTTTTTGTTTGTTTATTTTTGGACGAAATTCACATTTTAGAGAAAATTGGCAAAGGAAAAATCGATTGAATTCTACGTCACCATGCTGTCTTTTAATTTGTGCCAGACATTTGCCTAATACCCTGTTCATTTTATTTATTTTTTTATCGTGTGGTATCAAAATAAAACTCTTAAGACTTAGAATGTCAGAACCATCTGTCATTTCTTCATTTGAATAACGTATTTAAGCAATAATCACAAACAATTTGATGTTATCACCTTTAATATCAAACTCGTACTAACAGACAAGAAAATTTGCAAGTTTTGTTTTTTTTATGTAACAAAATCATTTTCAAAGCTTGCTATGTTTAACTTTGTACGATTTATGTTATTTATTACTACCTCCGTTCCACAATAAGTGAACTATTTTAATTTTTATTGAAATTGCAGAATTCATTTTAAACCACTAGTAAATTTGTTCAGTTCATAATTGTACTTAATTAATTTGTAGTTATATCAGAATAATTCATTAAAAATGTTTCCATTGTTGAAGTTCTTAAATTTTTTTAATAGCTCACTTATTTTGTAATTTTTAAATAGGTTTAATAGCTCACTTATTGTGGAACGGAGGTAGTATTTTGTAAATAAATGGTCATTTTGCAATGGTTAAAATTAAAGTATAATATTTTGATATCCTTGTAAAACTGATTTAATGTAAAGAGAATTTCAAGAAAAAAATAAAATAAATAAAGTACCGATTCCCTATGCTAGATAAAAAGTTGAAACAATTTCTGTTGAAACTGGAAGTGATGCAGAATTCTTATTATAGGTCTTAAGTGGGCCCTTTTGTCTAGTTTAACTATTCTTCTGAAGAGTTTTTTGTATCTCTTAAAATAAAAGAGTTATTCGAAGTGCGGTGTTTCAAACAAACAACCTGTATGTATCAAATTTTTAGTTTTGCTTTCAAATTTTCGTAGAAAACATACTAGTGAGCAAAAAACTAAAATTCACCAAATTAAATTTTGCTCTAATCTTTATTGAAAATTACAAAAGATTTTGAACAGAACTTTCTTGAGGCAACTTTTTGATTTAACCAATTGTCCAAAAACAGAGATTTCATTGGTTTCTTATTGATTAATTTATTTCTAATTGTTTTTCAAAGGTTTTCAATGTCATGATGATTATTGTTGTTTTTTAAAAATGTATTTTTTAAAGTGAAATGTAAAATTTGGAGATAGAAACATTGTGTGTTATTGTTTTATTGAATATATGAAGTGTTTTTAGGGGCGCGACATCCGCTGTCGAACACGTAGCGGGTTTATAGTCAACCCGGACAGCGGCGTGTGCTGCTCGCAAACACAAACCGCGCTAAATTAAATCATAAATAAAATACAACAATCTTACCACCGAATACAATCGGTTGGGAATACTATGCGGCCATATTTATTGAAAATACAATCATTGCATTGTCTTACAAGCTTACAACAGTTTGAACTTATTCAAAATGAAATATTAATAAAATTAACAGTTAATTTTAAACTCTGTTCAATGAAATATTATCACAAGAGGTATTAGAAATATTGCCTGTATTGTATTTATTATGGTCGGTTGTTAAAGAAGTACAGGTAACCCCCGTTCATTGCGACCCCGGCTAGTGCGGATTCGTTATAATGCAACCAACAATTTAAGATTTTTAAGTTACAGACACATCGACAAAGCGTGGAATGAAGTCACCCAGTCGTGTATGAAGGGTGTTTGGAAAAGATTGTTCAGTGAAATTGCTGAAGTTCACTGCAATCATGAAAATTATGTTGAAAATATCATGGAAGATATTAGTCATATAGCCATTTCCGAAGGCATCGAAGGTTTTGATGAAGATGATATTCAGACTTTGTTAAAATCACACAGTGAACCTTTGACAAATGAATAGGTGCAGGAAATGGACTGCCATACGTCCCTAGAAAATGACGAACCTGTTCCCGTGCGAAATTTTACTGTTAAAACCATCGATAAGGCCCTTTCTCTTCACAATCAATGCATGGCGTTGTTAGAAGAGAACTACGAAGATTACGAGCGGGTGAGTGCTTTTAAACGTGGCTGTAATTCATTACTTGACATTTATCGGCAAATTTTGCGCAATAAACTATACTTATTCTGTAAATACATATACTGAACTATGAAAGAACACACAGTAGAAATGAACAATAGGTTAGATGGCTAAGACAAGATGATGACTTGTCGATGATGAATCACGCCTGTACATTTCACTGATTTGACCAAAGGTGCGTATACGCACTCCATAAATTTGAATGATGTACACAGCAACATGACAGATAAAATTTATATTTTTTCGAAATAGCATAATTCATAACAATGTTCTCATACGGTTTGACTATATATATATTTTTTATATTACCAACAAGTGTATAGAAAATGCCTGCTTTTATAAATCAGTAAAATCTTCAAAAATTGAGCAATAACAAAATATTTAAAAAATATACTCCTTAAATAAACTGCGAAATAAAATATTCACGAAGCTATTATATCCTAGTAATGCTTGTAAAATAATTATGCAGTAAAAATAAAACAATTGCTTTCCTTAAAAAAAAAATAATTTCTAAAAGGTTGGGTATACGAACTTTTGGGCATTAATGGGTTAAAACAACCCACTTACTACAAAGTTTAGAAAACTACCCACAATCGACCACGTACAACGTATTAAATTTTAGAGGTCTGAGTGGAGAATAAACGCAATCGGGTGGTTGATGACGAAAATTTATGAATTACGCTTCGAATTGTTGCGCATCCACCGTATTCACCAGATTTGGCCTCCAACGACTTTTTCCTGTTTCCAAACATGAAGAAATCGCTTGACGGAAAAATATTCACCTGGAACGAGGTCATCGCAGAAACAGATGCCTATTTTGAGAGCCTTCCGGCATCTTACTTTTTGAATGGCTTGAGAAATGTTGAGAAATAAAAATGAATGAACCCAAAATAATGTGTTTTTCTATTGTTTTGCAGCTTAAGCCACTCTATATTAAGTGAAAAAGCAATTTTTACCAAACCACGTTTACTTCATTCTCAATAATTTAGCTACGTTTCAATTTCCTTTAAAATTATGTTGGATGAAATATATTATTTATTTTTAGTAACTATATTATTTACGATTTAATTTTGTTGCAAGATTGAATCTTATGATACTGTATATTTCATACAATACTCTTTCTCACAGCGGTACTTTTTCATATTTCGTAATTTAAAATATTGCACTTATGCAACGTGTTAGTTACTTTTCATTAAATCAGGTTTTAAATCTATATAAAACTATGTTTTAAAACTGATTACACTGTAAAAATATCTCATTTATCATAGTAATATATTTATAATATAGATGGCATTTCAATTTATCTTAATTTCACTTGAGTACATTTAAATAATGTCATCTAACTTTCTTGTTTACGTAGCTATTGCAGTTTAGTCTTCGTCATCAGCAAGAGAGGGTGTTAGTTAACAGGATAATTAAAAGGATTATCAGTAATCAGGACATTTTGGATGGGTTTTTAGTACATGTTTATTAAATTAAGATTAATAACTCACCCAGATTCTCAATCAGCCACATTTCTAATTTTTCAACTTTTCAGGCTCCTGAAACAAAAAGGATAATTAGTTTTTCTGGATGATTATAGTAAACTAGCTGGAGTACCATCTTACTTAACCGTACACTTCGTACGGTTTTTGTAATGATATTTCAATTTCAAGTAGAACACAATATAATTGTTTCTATATTAACTACTCTTTTGCATATATTTTTGATGTTAAGTAAATAATGAGATATTTCGTTTATAGGCAGGTTTCCCCATAGCTCCCCAAATATATCTTATATATATGTAAACAAATAAGGGATTTATTGTTTAAATAAAACTCAAGTTGTTCACAGACTATTTTATTCTAGGTATTCACTGTTACAACGTGAGAAAACATCTGATCTCTCTATTAAATTCTACGTGTGTTTTATAAGAACCAATTAGTGTAATGAGCCGTCATCATTATCGTTAATGAGTTGTCATCATTAGTGGGTCCAGATTACGGATTGCATCTAGATAACATTTTATGGTGACGTAACAGGGCTTCGTGGAAGGCTAGATGCTAACATATATATATATAAGATATATAAAAGCCTTCTACCATAGTATGGTGTAGATGTGGTGGCTAGTTATTTTTTTAATTAATATTTAATTAATAAATTTTAAAAAAAATCAATAAGCTAAGATTGATAGGAAACTGAAGACCATGTAATAAAATTATGAAATAGTTAATATTATTATTAGTAACGTTCTAATGAGTTTATTAGTGGAATGTTTCGTTAAAACGTTTTTTTTATGTTGAAATTTTAAGCTAAAGAACAAAAGGATGCAATAAAAGAGAATTAAAAAAATAGAAATGTTTCCAGCTGTTATATTTTCCGAATGGAAATTAAGTCTTTTCAAATATAAAATCTTTAATGTAGATCCGCTTTTCTTTTCTTGTATAACAAGAAAACAGGAATTATTTCAAAACGTTTAAAAATATTATAATGATTCAGTTTTCCGGAAAATGTAAAATAAGAAAATAAATGACAATAGTTGTTTTTCACGACTCCATTTATGATTTCCAGAACAGAAAAAAAAATCTAGACAACCCTTTTTAATACTTGAAGTTTTATTTATGTATTTATTTAAGATAAAAATTTAGGGGGACATTATGAAAAGCTATGGCATTGTTTGTAATATGCATCACTTTTGAAACCTAAGATGATTTTGATTTTTAATATTTTGTCCACATAATCCAATAAGGTTCATAAAAGAAGATAGAGTCCATTTTTATTAGTTCGATACTGGATTTCTATCATAAATTTAAGGTTTATTTATATTAGTATTTTATGAGATATTAAGGAGTTATGAAATATTGATTTATTATAGATACAGCTCATTTCATTTAAAACTTTATTGAAGTTTTAAAGCAGGGTAGTTTATTGTCTTTTATAGTATACGTGGATATACAGCTGATGGTCAGTCCTGATAACCAGGCCGGCTACATTATTGTGTCTATTGTGAACAGGTTGTTCACACAATAATGAAAACTAATTAAACTACTTTTATAATTTTTTCTTTAGGGTAATTTGGTATGAAATCAGGATTCGGACAAACGCTATTAGGCATCTCAAAATTTCTATTCTAAGGGGGTGTTTCTGGGTTTAATCTGTTTATTAAAAACTTAAAATATCTCTCCTATTCGTTATTATGAATAGTTTGAAAGGTCAAACACGCGTATAGCCTCTCTGATTGCTGAGTTATGACTGCCAAAGTGGCACGAAATAGCGTAATTTTTGCCGCGTATGCTTACACGTGCTAGTATCGCCTTAAGCTTAAGACCGCAATAAGCCTCAGTAAGTATCCACGTACCAAGATCATTAAAGTAAAAGGGTGTCTCGTAGCTTGTAGTGGTGGGGGTAAATAGAGAGGCTACGCGTCATCCGTATGCTAACGGGACGTCAGTATTTGTTTATCGTATATGTAATATACACGTGAAGTTTGATTTTTGGCTATAAATATTAAAATATCGTTTAATTTTTGATTTTCTACTTGTTTTTTTTTCTCTTCGTTTTCTTACATTCAATTTTGATGTGAGGAGAATAATAAGTTAAATATTTCAATATTTTAATTTTAGGGTGTCCCCCCGTAACTACCCTAATATTCATCAAATTGAAAAAAATGCATAGAACAAATGAGATTTGTTTTCTTATAAACAATTTTTATTGTATAGTTTTTTCTGTTAAGATAGTTCTGTTTATAAAGGAAATATTTTAAGTTTTTTAGTACCAGTTTTAACCCAGGAACACCCCATAAGAAAGAAAATTTTGAGATACCATATATTTGAAACCTGGTTCAACTGTACCAAATTTCTTTAAAATACGTCCAGCCATTTTTAAAAATAGATATAACCTCAAATTTTATTAATTACAATATTATTATAGCAATTTGTTTTTCTATCAGGTGATTGCAAAAGTTCGTACCCGTGTAATAATGACTGTATCCGTGATTTGGTGAATAGTAATCCACGGATTTCGACTGAAGAGATTGCTGAAAAGTTAAATGTTGACAAATCGACAGTATTTCGCCATTTAAAAAACTTGGCTATACTTCAAAACTCGATATATGGGTTCCGTACATTTTGACAGAACGGAGCAAACTGAAACGTGTTTCCACTGCCGTTTCTCTCCTTGCCCGTCAACAAAATGAACCTTTCTTGGATCGAGTAATAACTGGAGATGAAAAATGGATTATGTATCACGACATAAAAAGAAAAACAAACTGGAAGCATGGGAGTGAACGAGCAGAATCTTTGGCAAAAGCTGAAGTGCATCCAATGAAAGTGTTGTTATGTGTCTGGTAGGATTGCAGAGGAATACGTTATTTCGAGCTTCTTCCACGTGGCAAAACAATAATTGCGGAGAAGTACTGTGAGCAACTCACCAAACTCAATGTGGAAATAAAAGCAAAACGTCCAAGTTTGGTTAATCGAAAAGGCATCATCTTTCACCATGACAACGCTAGACCACATGTCGCTCAACAAACACTGCAAAAACTTACACAGTTAAACTGGGAAATCATCCAGCAACTGCTGTATTCCCCTGACCTTGCGCCTTCAGATTTCCGGGAACGATTCCCGTACTAACTGTGAACAAAGACGTGCTCTATGCAAAATTCTTCTACCTCTTCTGTGTGTCGGAGTAATTGTCTATATATATTCCCTTAACTTAACTACAATATCTTGTCTGTGTGTCTCGATGTTGAACTAAATGTTACGTGTTAAATGATGCTAGTATGTTCATTAACAAATTAGGAGCGCTGCATAAGATACACAACGTAATGATGGAGTTATAAACTAACAATAATTAACGAGAATCATTTAATGAACATCATATGTTGCGAATACTATTTCCATTAATGATGTATCTACATTACAAGTCATGTTCCATGTACATGAACACGTCCATATAGTTATTAAATATACAATATCTCAAAGAGCATTTGGTTTGACGTTAAAAGTTGATAGATTCAATAAATGGTTGAATAAAAATTTAAAGCGGGATTTTAAAAGCTTTGTAACTATTTTTCTTTAACAGTGAGGTTGCTGAAGCGAAGTTTCTATTTTTAACAATTACTAATACGACTTTTATTGATTTTCTGCAGTTTCCAATCTAATAGTATCTTCTTTAGTGTATTTTTCACGATATAAAAAGAAGAGGTACACAAATCTGCTTAGTGTTTTACATTTATAAACACCGTATTCTTATTTATTGCTCAGTTCATGGGGTTATCTAATTGGAAAAAACTTTTGGGGTATTGACTAGAAATTTTCATCTCTATTCGATGGACGAAAACCTGGTCTGTGCCACCTCATTTGCGGTCATCTTTAATCTCCTTTCGTCATCAAATTAGGCCGTAAAAATCTTTTTCTTCTGCTGTTCACCAATTTTCTTCTAGTCTGTCAGGACTCGGTCGATGAAGAAACCTCTGTGCCAATCTCTTGTGCGGTCATCTTCAATCTCCTTTCGTCTATTTTTACAAATGCATGCTTCGTTCTTCGTCCATCTTTTCCTCGATCTCGTTCCACGCTTTCTTCTTTTCATCCACTTCACTACGGTTGCAATAGCAAATTTGTCAACTCGCTTGTTACTGTTTACCTAAATATAACTAGTTTAAATTACATCGAGCGACATTCATCCCTCGGACCAGAGGTCCTCGGTCTGTTTTAAGTCGTTACGCCCGTTTTCTGGGTGTAATCATCTTAGTAAAACCCTTGGTGCATAAATAGCTATAAAAGATTTAAATTAAAAAGGAACATAATTTTAGAATTATGATAAATGTGTTATTACCATCTGACATATATAATTAGCTAGTGTCTGTATGTAGTGTCGGGTGTCGGTAACATTATGACGTCAATTTTTCCTAAGGTTCTCGTGATTGGAAAACAGTCCTATATCATTTGACCGATATGAACAATATTTTGCAGATTTATTCTCTAAGAATATAAGAATATAATTACATACATAAATATCTAGGGTTTCGTAGTCATAAACAAGAGTCTCCATATCCTTTGACCGATATGAACAATATTTTGCAGATTTATTCTCTAAGAATCTACGAATATAATTACATACATAAATGTCTAGGATTTAGCTGGCATAAACAAGAGACTCATATATCCTTTGATCGATATGAACAATATTTTGCAGATTTATTCTCTAAGAATCTACGAATATAATTACATACATAAATGTCTAGGGTTTAGTAGGCATAAACAAGAGACTCTAGATACTCCTATATCCTTTGACCAATATGAACAATTTTTTGCAGATTTATTCTCTAAGAATCTACGAAATAACATACATAAATGTCTAGGGTTTTGTAGGCATAAACAAGAGACTCTAGATACTCCTATATCCTTTGACCGATATGAACAATATTTTACAGATTTATTTTCTAAGAAACTGCGGATAAAATTACATATAGAAAGGTTTAGGAGTTCGTAGGCATAAACAAGAAACTCTACACGCGCCTATATCCTTTAACCGATATGAACAATATTTTGCAGATTTATTCTCTAAGAATCTACAAATATATTTATGTATAGAAATGTCTAGGGTTTCGTTGGCATAAAAAAGAAACTTTAGATACTCATTGTAACGTCAATTTTTTTTTAAGGTTCTGGTGATTGGCTAACTGGGGACACCCTGTCTCATGATTGGCTGAAAGGTGACACCCTCTCCCGTGATTGACTAACTGGTGATATCCTGTCCCGTGATTCAAATACACATAGAAATATTTGAAATTTTTATATTATAAATCCGTCATTGTTGACGGGTAATAACCTAGTTATTCAATAAAATTTAAAATTGTTAAAATTTTTAAATATAAAAAAAAAAACATTTTTCTTAGGGGGGTATTGCCCATTTATCCTTACGTAAAAGCCACCCTTGATTATCAGTATAAGATGCCACAGAATATTTTATATTCTAGATTTAATATTAGTCATATATCTTTTTTGTGAAAAAAGATTTTTTGATGTTGAAAAATATAGCGGCTTATTTCCCTGGAAAAGTCATCTTGGCCCTTATCTCAAAATGTATTGATCCTTAAATATCTTTTATATAATAAATATTCAATAAAAAAACTCCTTCAAAAAAGAAACTGTATTCTATTCAACACAGTTATAAGCTATATAACACATAAAATACAAACATCCACACATACAGAAAATATTTATGACTACCACCGATGACATAATAAAACTCGAAACATGTTTATGCTTTTCCTAGTTTAAGAGACTTCGTTAAAAATTTTTCCGTAAACAAAATTTTATTTGAATAGTAAAAATCTTGAGGAAAAAAATATAGATGGATGTTTCTTGAAAATATAACCACAAGATGGAATCTTACAGTACTGTATGAAATCGTAAAAATGTTATTTTGCTATTTAAATATATGTTTATTGACACAAAACCTTCAACAAAGTATGAAAAATATGAATGCTGGAAAAGTGCGTCATTCCTGATGGTAACGTCAGTAGAAACGACTATAGTGTAAACCAGTGTTTTTCAACGTGGGCGATATCGCCCCCTGGTGGCCGACCGAAATCTTAAAGTGGGCAATTATCTGACCCGCTTTTGGGGGGCGATGGTAATTTTTCGTGGGCGTGTAGTTTGCAATGGATTTAATTAAAGTAAATTTTAGATAAATCAGGGGTACCTCAAGGTTCACATTTTGGACCTATTTTATTTAATTTATACATTAATTCCATAGCCGACTGCTTTAAACACTGTGATTTTTTACTGTTTGCGGACGATTTAAAATTCTTTAGACCCATTGAATCACAACAAGACTGCATTAAAGTTCAAGAAGATCTGTTTAAACAGAATTTTTTTTGTGACGAACATGACATTAAATCTGGAGAAATGTTTTGTAGTTAACTTTACAAGAAATATAAATAAAATCAATCACAACTATCAGTTAGGTGGTGTAACTTTACAAGGAAAAGATTAAACACGTGATCTTGGTGTTATTTTTCATTCAAAATTATTATTTAATCGTCATCATATAGCAAAAAAAACTTACAAACTCTTAGGTTTTTTAATAAGAGATAGTAAACCTTTTTATACTAAAGAATCATTAATAACCTTATAGACGTCAATTGTTAGATCGCAATTAAAGTATTGCTCTGTTATTTGGAATCCATTATATGCCAAAAAACAATTCTTTACTTGAATCTGTACAGAAGAAGTTTGTATCAATATTGTGTAAAAAACTAAATATTGTTAGTACTGATTACAGCAGCAGTTTGAATTTATTACATTTATGTTGCATTTTACATTTATATTTACACTGCAGCATAGAAGAACTACTGCTGATATGTTGTTTCTACATAAAATAATTCGTAATAAAATTGACTCACTTGTATTTCTTTTGTACCACTTTTTTATTCATACTGTAAACCGTGGAAGCCTATAATCGGTTACCTGTTGGCTTTCCTCAAAATTGAAAAAAATAAAAAATAAATAAAATAATGTATTTTGAATTCGATTTCGTTTTTGATCCATTGTGAGCAGACGTTGCACCCATCTTGCTAATAACATTCATACCTAAATATTCGTGCAGTCTAAGTAACACACATTCGTTGTTTTCTTAAGTTCAAGTCTGTCTAAAAATTAACCCACCATGTCCGAAGAAGAATGTATGTTGTTTATAAAATTTATTTTGAAAATAACTTTTGTATCATAAATAGATTATAAACTATTTGATATTCTAACGGAACTAAAAGCGCAGCTCTCAAATGTGTTTCATTGATTAAAATCTAATTTTAAATTTAATTTTCATTCTCGATTTTCCAGAAATAAAGTTGTTCAACAAAGTTTTAATCAAAAATATATTAAGTGCAAATATACCTGGTTTAATTGTTACTTGCTTATATGAAGATTCAAATTAATTTTTAACTAAAATATAAATTCCACAAACTATTCACAAGCTGCATCTTTTATTTGGTCAGTTTGGATGGTACACCACAATGGATGTGTTTTTTTTTTTCTCATCTTATTTATATAGGAGGGTAAGTCAGTAATTAGGTCACAAACCGATGTTGGAAAGCTGAAAATAGCAGTGAGCTATTTCCAAAAGTGTCATTAGGTGGCAGCACAATCCACCTTGATAACACTTAAGTGACAGTTGCCGTGTGCGTGCGCAGGCAGAGTGAAAATGGCGATCGTGCTCGAAGAGTATACTGTATTTTGTAGGTAAAAGGACTTCCTGCAAAGAATATCCATAAGGAAATGTATCATATTTACATTGGGTTACAAAAGATATCAACTTCAGAGTGTAAATAATGTTTCGAGAATTGGTTTGAACGCATACTAAAGTGTATAAATCTTAAAGGCGAAATTTTGAAAAACAATAAAAGAGTTTGTTCCAAACAAAAATTTTTCTGAAATAGGAAATTTTACAGTTCATTCAAAAACCCTTTGCTTTAATCAGCTTTAATACTGCTTTTGGTTTCTTCTTAAATCCTATAACAGTTTAATTACAATTCCAAACATGTTATAAACATGTTCTTGTGATAAAGAGTACTTAGTATTACAAGAACTTAAACCAGTTTTGACGGTATAGCAATAGTTAATACAAATATAATAATATTAATGGTGAATTTAATATCTGCTTGTGAATAACCAGTGACAACTATTTAATTCTAAAATGAAGTGGAAATTACTCTAGGATATTAAATTCCTTTCTGTAGCTTCCAGAAATTCTACTTCGTTTGATATCAGATTGTAAGTGACTATAATATCGCTGAAAGGAGGAAGCGCTACTGTACTCGTTGCAGAAATGATAATTGCATCATTCAATGAATGAAAGATTTTAATTTTTGCACTCGAAGCTAGATGGAACAACTGTTACAAAGAAAAGAAACTCTTTTGTTTAAAATGATATTGTTTTAAACGTATTTAAATGTTTTCTAAAGAAAAATCAGATTAATCTTTTATTATATTTAAGTAAAGATACAATTTTATGAAATACTAAAGACGATATCACCAACAGAAATAAATACAAGATACCAAGCACCATAAAACACCATATGTAACCTGCGTTCTTTGCTGAAAAAAGTGCGGCTCTTAACTTTTCAATAAAAATCTGACCGACACAGAACCTACAGTTACCAAAAAAATTCTCGTGTGTTTAGTAAATTTAAAAAAAAATGTAGATGTGTACAGAAAATGCCGTTAACACTGTCGCGAACAGTACGCGACACTAGCACTAGTAAAAATTGATGTGAAGTGTGAATATTCACACATTTCAGGGTTTCGCAGGTATATAATAAGTGAAGGCGATATGCTGAGTGTGTAGGACAAATTTTACTTTGTAGTAATCACGGCAAAATGAACGATATTTTTAAAATAATTTATCGTCTGTTAATCATATAATAAGACTGGTTATTAAATTTACGCTCTTAAAAACTAAATACAACATTTGTCAAAATATAACTAGAATTTTGACAAAATAATTTCAACATAATAAAAATGCAAAAAAAAAACAGAAAAAATAAAATTCACTCCGTACTCGAACTCGAAACCCTTCGTTCCAGCGCTTCGTTCGAGCTTACCACACCAGTGCTCTAACCCACTGAGCTATCGCACGCCTTGCATGTGAGTGTCTTACATTGGTATAACTATTGTACTTTGTGAACCAAAAACCACAAAAAATGCGTTATTTTCCGAAAACATAATCTGATCAAAAATTTCTGTTGTACTATTTCGGTTCACACCAATATACATTACTTAGAATTTTTTTAGATTTTTAGTTTGAATATTCTGGGCTACAGGGTGTGGGACAAAATTTTTTTTGCACAATTTTGGCAAAAATCGCATCAAAATAATTTATTTTGCAAAAATAAAAATTTGATCGTTAATCCACGTACTAAGGGCTTTCATTTGATACCCTAGTCAGAATTAAAAAAAAAAAAATTGTTTTCGATGAGCACATATTTGTTTATATTTTTAGATGGGTATGTTTTTTAGATGTTTTAGTATTTTTCCTATGTGTGGGTCAAAGAGATGTATAAGCATGCTAAATTTCAACTCTCTAGGTGTAGCTGTTTGGCTACAATTTTTACCGAACAGACAGACAGACAGACGACAAAATGACGGTATAAGGGTTTTTTGGTCATACCTACAAAACCCTAAAAATGAGACAACTATGGAGGAAACACCACAGGACATTATATTTAAATACTGGAACTCCTTCTAGCTAACTATTCTATTGCCAGAAGATAAGTTTTTGGAATTTAGCCTTATTTGGGTCCACATACAATTGCGAACAATTTTTCTCTACGATGAACCACATGAAAAACAAACATAGAGCACACTGCAACATAGAACGGCTGCAAGTTTAAAAGCGGAACTGCTTCTGAAATGCACGAATTACACTTCAAATTTGACAAAATTGGCAGAAAAATCAAAAAAACGCATTAAATATTAAAATTAATAATGGTTATATTATTTTTGTAATACTTTGTTGTATTTACGTTTACATAAATAAAATAAATATTTATAAAAAATATCGTTTTATTTAGGGAAATATTAAAGGCACATTAAGATAGATCCTACGCACGGTAGAATAGGTCTTTCGAACGGTATGTTAATCACAGTGAAAAATGTTTTTGCACGATAAAATTGGTCTATGAACGGTAAGTTACTCAAGATGCAAAAAGATTTATGCACGATAAAATTGGGTAATTCGAACAGTAAGCTTTGCACGGTTGAAAAGATCTATCAAACTGCACTATAAGCATGGTAAAAATGTTCTTTCACGGTTAAAAAGATCTTTCGAATAATAAGTTACGCATGGCGAAAAATAGTGCAAATTTTTTTAAGGGCTATTAATTTTGTTCCGTTAATAGGAACTCTTTTAACGTTACGAGAACCTTGTTAAAGGAGCTAAAAATTTATACCCTTTTATTTATTGTACTTACAGAAAACAATAACTATTTTCCATAAAGTTCCATTTGTATATGTGCATCAGTTGTAAATACTGAAATAATCGTACATATATAATTAGCTACCGTGTGTTAGTGATTTTGTAACACTGTGACGTCATTTTTCCTAAGGTTCTCGTGATTGGCTAACTGGGAAACAGGGTGTTCCCAGTTTGCCTTGATTAACAGGTATTTTGCAGATTTATTCTCTAAGAATCTACGAATATAATTACATATAGAAATTTGTAGGATTTCGTAGGCATAAACAAGAAACTCTAGATACTCCTATATCATTTGACTGATATCAACAATATTTTGCAGATTTATTCTCTAACAAACTGCGAATAAAATAACATATAGAAATGTCTAGGGTTTCGTAGGCATAAACAAGAAACTCTAGACACTATATCTATATCCTTTGACCAATATGAACAATATTTTGCAGATATATTCTCTAAAAATCTACAAATATAATTACATACATAAATGTCTAGGGTTTCGTAGGCATAAACAAGACACTCCTATATCGTTTGACCAATATGAACAATATTTTGCAAATTTATTCTCTAAAAATCTGCGGATAAAACATCGTATAGAAATATCTAGAATTTCGTAGGCATAAATAAGAAACTGTAGACACTTCTATATTCTTTGATCGATATGAAAAATATTTTGCAGATTTATTATTTAAATATCTGCGGATAAAATAACCTATAGAAATGTATAGGATTTCGTGGGCATAAACAAGAAACCCTAGAGTACTCCTATATCCTTTGACTGACATGAACAGTATTTTTCAGATTTATTTTCTAAGAATTTACGAATATAATTATATGCATAAATGTCTAGAGTTTCGTAGGCATAAACAAGAGACTCTAGATACTCATGTTTTTTTTGACCGATATAAACAATATTTTTCAGATTTATTCTCTAAGAATCTACGAATATAATTACATACATAACTGCCTAGGATTTTGTAGCCATAAATAAGAGACTCTAGATACTCCTGTTTCCTTTGACCGATATGAACAATATTTTGCAGCTTTATTTTTAGAAAAAAAGTATCTATGAATATAATTACATATAGAAATGTCTAGAGTTCTTAGGCATAAATTAACGTCTCAAATTATTTTTAGTTTTAACAATATAAATGTAAAGTACTAAGTAAAAATGAATCGTTTTCTCATTTTAAAAAGTTAATGAATAAATAATCTAACTATATAATTAGCAAGTGTCTGTATGTAGTGTCGGTAACATTATGACGTCAATTTTTCTAAAGTTCTCGTGATTGGCTAACTGGGGACACCCTGTTTCTTGATTGGCTGACAGGTGACGCCCTCTCTCGTGATTAGCTATCTGGTGATATCCTGTCCCATGATTCGCAGACTGGCGACGAAATTAGGATACGTTAAAAAATAAAACCAAATACACATACAAATAATTGAAATTTTTATATTATAAATCCGTCATTGTTGACGGGTAATAACCTAGTGAATAAATAATTCGAATAAAACTGTGGCTCCCTAATTCTTATTTTTTGTACGTTTTTTGCTAAAATGGCTCTTCGTTTCCAAAAGGTTCTCGACCCCTGTTATAGACCTAGACAGTGTGACAAAAATCAACCCTACTAACAGTAACGTAGAAGTTATTTTACAGTGTAAATCTGCTTGAGAGCGTTCTTGTTAAATTCTAGTTTCACCTTAGCGGTAATTGTTTTGTGTCTAGCATCTGTTTAAAATGCTCCCGCAATTTTGTATGAAGATCGCTTTAAAACTGCATCTTAAAATTCAAATGATCCCAGCGTCAGTACGGCACAATTTTAGTAATTACATTTAAATAGTCCCGCAATTCACAGTATTGCTATATTTAGATGTACCATACACTCAATTAGGCATAGTCTGAAATAAGAGAATATTGTCACATAGGTAATCCTAGGTCAGGATTACGACATCTAGACATTGTGACGGTCAGCTGTCTGATTAAAAACTATTCGTCAGCGTCTGACGTATGTGGCCTGATTACGAAAATGCAGACATCGCATTTTCATAATGAGGCAATATTTGTCATGACGAATGAATATTGGAACTGGGTTAATTTTCGTTACAAAAAGGCTGGAAGTTATAAAATATGGAGGCAGTGGAATATAGCCAACTCCGCTGCACGTATTAGTCCAGAAGGTGACGACCACGACACTGACGCCAGATTCTTGTATCGAGAGAGAAGCCAAGCAAGTAGTGATCATGTGAGTGGGAGAAGACTTCTCCAGGCTCCTCGACTCCCGGATGGGTAGCCCCCGCCTCGGAGATAGGTCCAAGCCGATCCTGGCCAACACGGGGTGGACCGAAGACTTCCCCAACTCCATGGACCAATTCAAACATATATTGTTAATGTGATATACATATTTAATAAATTTTTTATGTTGAAACCAGGAGTTGTGTCTCAATCAAACCACCCACATGACAATATCTAAGAATCGTAACGTGAGTGCACCATTAACACCTAGATAGGAAATATCTAACTGAAGAACTTGTGTAAGTGAGGCCAAAAATTAACCAACTAAAGGTCAACTTGTGTCCAAAAGAAGTGTTATTATACCAGGTTGGTTTAAAGTTTCCAACCTAAATGATGCAACTATACGAGGGTTACCTTTTATGTTTTTACAAACGACCACTAGATGGCAATATTGAAATGTGTAATTACTACACAGCCCAACAGACATTTTGGTGCCTCCGAGTATTTAACTGTCTCTAGGTAATTTTTGGGCACAGAATCCAAAATATCCGTCATATTATATTTGGTCTATCAGGTCTAGTTTTTGAAAATATCCAAAATCAGTTCTTACTTTTCCGGCACCAAGATAAAAAAAATATTTTGTTGGGCAGTGCTATATATCGTAAAATCTGACATTTGTTATTGTGAAATCAGTGGCAGCTTATAAATTGACAAAGTAGTTTGTCTTTGTAGTTTGATTTTTTTCACAGCTAAATGTTCATGCAAAATCGAATGAATTTCAGTCTGCGATATGCCAAAGAATGCCTCTATCTCACGGTAAGTCACATGCCGATCTTATCATTTTGCGCACAGCATCGATGTTTGAGTCACAAGCGATTTCGGTCGATCTTCACGAGATTCATCAATGACGGACGTACGACCACGACGAAATTCTGCAAATCAATTACAGTCTTTTCTGATGGTGCTTTATTACTAAAAGTTGAACGAAGCGAATCTATGCATTGTTGTTGAGTTAGGCCTTTACTAAAATCATAAAAAATCATCCAACGAAAACCTTCAAGAGTAATAGCAATTTTTTCACCAACTTTTTTTTAAAACGCTCATTGTCAACAAATCTGCCACTGATTTCATAATAACAAATGTCAAATTTTACGAATATAGTAATGACACATTTCAATATTACCATCTAGTGGTCGTTTGTAAAAACATAAAAGGTAACCCTCGTATTTCAAGTTTCATCTTTGTTTTTTGTACCATATCTCACTGTTGGTTAAAATTTCATACCATTCGACGCGTAAAATTCGTCCCAGTCATTGATTGACAAAAATTTGAATTTTAGACGAGATTTTGTTGGTAATTCCCAGGTTTTGCAGCCGTAAAGAAGCACCGACCTCACATTTATATTGAAAATTCGTAATTTTACTCGCAAATGACATTTACCCGCTTAAAATGCGAGCGTAATTTTTCGTGAGATGCTTACGAAACCCTAAAATATGTATCATTTCACCTTTCACATCAATTTTTTATAGTTCTAGCCTAATTCCAATTTACTTTTTATATCTTTTATATCTAATTGATATTTTATTCCCCAAATACAGATGTCACTGGGGTGTTGTATCCACTTATTTCAACTAAAAATCGCCACAAATATTTTTATTATATCTGTTTGGTCAGCTGACATGTCCTAGAAAAGTATAAAGGGACACATCGAAGACGTTTTACGACTTCCCCTAAACTTGGAATCGAAAGGACAGGATCTAAAGAGAAATTCAATATACAGGATGTGCTAAATGTAAGACAGCACTTATAGATTACTGTCAGATGTTACATTTTTGACAAAATTCAACAAACATGTTTCTCTAACGGTAAAAGAATTAATAAAGATTGAACAGATGACATTCTCTAAAGCAGCAGTTTTTAAACTGTGGTCCGCGAAACAATTTTGACATTAACTTTACATCCCCCAACTTTTCGCTTTTATTCAAATAACTCATTTAATAAAAATCCTGCATGGTCAGGACTTTTTGTATTTGTTGTTACCTAACTAGTTTTTGACATAACTAAACAATAATTAGAAAAAATTTAATTATTTTTATTCAACTGCAAATTATTTACAGAAAACATATTATAATAAGATCTATTTTGACCAATATTTGACCAAGAAATGTTTGTATGAGCTTAACGTATTATAATTTATAACTTTTCTAATTCGTTTTACTACTATTTTTATTCATTTTATGTTTTTTATTCGTAATGCTAATAAAAATGTTCATCTATATAAATGCACCATTTATTAAAATAACCAGCTATACATTTTTACCAATATTTATTATAACGTAGTGCCTATGAGATTATTGAGCCAGAAATTAAGTCTCAAGAACGACGTAAAATGCCTAGGGTAGGGATGGGGTCCGCAAAAAAATGTTGTTCAAGAGGGAGTCCTCGGACTAAATAAGTTTAAGAACCCCTGGTCTAGAGAATATTATCTAGTGGTGTACTGGAGTTCCGTATCTTAACAGCGGATCTTAAACGGATGAATTAGTTATAATATAAGTTTGCGTCTAAAAATGCTCAACGACGAATAAATTTTACTCTGACGTTTAAATTCATATTAGTCGAGTATCACATTACTTACTGGTGGTTTTAGAACAGTCTAGTATACATTAAATATTGGAGTAAAATTAATCAAAGACAATGAATGAGTGATTTTGAACTCAACTAAATTTTGTGTTTGGGTATGAACATGTAGAAAGATTGTTTCCAGTGCTCATAAACAGGTGTTTAATTAGGTATGCTGTTGTTGGCGCTTCTTGACACCGTTTAGTAGACAAGTAGAAACATTATTACAGGTGCCTGTTTACCAAAATTGCTTCATCTAAAAGTGGCCTGGTTTCTAATTAATGTTCTTGTTGTTGCTTGGGGGAGTAATATATCTACTAAAACATGCCATTTATGCAGACTATACGTTGGAACGCAAATTTATAACAAAATAATAAAATTTATTATACCAATAAATAATTGTAAATATCTATAATTCGTAATTAAAGAAACTTTATTAATAACTATCAAAATATCAACAAAATATCAGAAAACTGACTGTCCGCTTCTTGTAAGCTGATAAATAATGTTTCAAAGATTCCTGTTACTCATCGGCGTTTGTTTCAAGAGCCAACAAGCCTTCTCCGTGCCCGGGTATCATTGAAAGTGAAGCAATATATATTCTGGCTGGTCGGCGCCAGTTAGCAAGCGCTTATAGGCGCTGGTGACAATGTTTCTACGTGTTCGTACCCTCAGTTTGTATGCTTTGGTTTTTATGAACAGCGGTTCAATACGCGCATAATCCGTATCCGTATCCGCGGATCGGGTTTTATTTACTATAGAGGCATTTGTATTGGTATCGCTAAATTTTATTTTGTTTACATTTGCCGACATATTACGTTCTGATTTGTTTTGACACTATTATAACTGCATGGGGGCTCCATACATTTATCCACGGCTGTATTTGTTCATATTTTCCAGCGATGTATGTTTTTACCGACCGTCAACATATATAAGGGAGATATTGTAATCATACCGATTTTGACATTTCGAGATTTCGATGGATCTCCACGAATTGAGGTCCCTACATAACGTTTTGACTATTTTTAGCATGATGTCTGTCGGTGTGCTTGTCCGTCCGTCTGTCTGTCTGTCCGTCTGTTTGTCCGTCTGTCTGTGTACACGTGCAGAGCAAATTCGGCTTAAAGGATTTTTATGAAACTTCATATTTAAGCTTTTGACATCAATGACACGAGTTGATCAACTTTTGGTAAAAATCGGTTGACTAGAAATGGGAGTTTACTCGTGTCGATTTTAAGATTTTAGCGAATATTTAGCAACAAAAAAATATTTCGAAAAAATTTATTGAACAAAAGTTGCTATAAATGCAATAACTAATAACTTTTATTTGAGACGTTTTTTGATAAAACGAAAAATTTTGAAAAATTTATGTAAAATTTTTAAAATTTTTTCATACTTATATGTAACGTTTCCATGGTCATGATAAATAATATCTCTGTTAGAAAATATAAAGCCAAGTTATTTCTACTACTGCTGCTAGAATCTATTTTATACAAGTACTTTATGATGGCGGTCGGTCCTGTGGATACCACAGCTGATTTTTTAGTCTCTATAGTTTTCCTATATGAGAGTTGTACAAACGTGCCAAATTTGAACTTTCTCTTTTCAATCGGTTTTCTATAATTACTTACCGTACAGACTGACAGACAAACAGACACATGAATGAGTTTATAAAGGTTTTTTGGTCATACCTGCAAACCCTAAAAACCTGTATTTCGCACTCCTGTTATTGATTTTTTTCTTACAATTTAAAAAATTTTTTTAATTAATTTCAGTAATATTTTATCAATCTTTGGTCTCTTCTATAATTTTCTTGAAAAGTTCCATCCCTTTTTTGTGTGAAAAAACTTATCATAATGATAAATGTATGACACGTAGTCCAACCCTTCTTTATTTAATAATCCTGCCGGTGTAACATTTTTTATATTTATATTTTAATCATAATGGTTCCATCGAATTTTTTTTTTACACGAAGTACCGTCATAAATTATTAAGTTATTTTGTGAGGGTAGGCATTCTCTATTCAGCGTCGTCTGTAATCTCTTATTCAAGGGTAGGCGGACCAGCGCGATCTTGTGTGTTCGCGACTCTTTTGATTTCATATTGCCAGTTGCGGATATCTTTTTCAATATATCTTCCTGCTTCAATGTTTGTGCAACTGGAAAGTGAAGAATATTTAATATGTTGCATGGCTTCACTCACATGTATTATGTATACCTACATATATTCAACCAAATAAAATAAGGATTTTTTTTTCCTGCAAGGTGGTTATTGAAAGATTTTTTATTTGAACAGAGAAATATTACAGTGGAATACTCAAAATATTGGGTTGTAGGAAACAGTTTTCAGGCAAGCATTGTATTTCCTTCAATTTTGATATAAGAAGGTGAACTTGCTACCAGGGACTGATATCGAAAAAAATACCGTTCTTTTCCATACGGAATGAAAACGAAATATATTGGGCGCGTTCAGCGCCTAAACCGTGAAGTCTAAACGTAAACGTACGTTGATTAAACAATTTGGTGAATGTCTGAACGGTTACCGGTTAGTTTCAACGCGAGTGTTTGACATTTTTAGTACATAACCTTAAAAAATATTTAGAGATCCATTTCTAATACATAAAAACCATTTTAGACTGTCAAGTGGCAGAATCAATCAATTTATTATCTCCAGTGCTATTTAACTTGTATCTTGTATAAATTTTCCGCTAAAAATTTAGGTTAGGTATACAAGTCAACATAACTAAACGTAAAATTTTTACGGTGAGATGTTTAGTAAACTGTTGACTGTCAACGGTACCGTTCAGAAGGTAAACGTAGTGAACGTTCAAAACTGTTTAGGGCGCCCATTGTTTCCGTTCTTTTCGTTCTCGCCTATAATCACAGATAAAATAATCTTATATAGGCTGATCGGCCAGTCAATGCAGTGGCGTCATTTTAAACTTCATATTTTTATTTGCTCGACCTTAATATATAAGGGGCAAGTATTGTAATCGTGAAAATTTTCGATGTCGAGATTTTGACTGATGACCACGTTTCATGGTCCAGGGAATCCAAAAAACCTATTTTCGAAGTGCCGTCCGTATGTGTGTGTGTGTCTGTGTGTGTGTGTGTGTCTGTGTGTATACACGATAACTCAAAAACGGTTTAACTTAAAGAGTTCGTTCTGGTACTAAAACATTCTGCTAATAACTGGGAAGAACCCTATTGTTTTTTATTAAAATCCGAAACCGGAAAAGGAAGTTAAACATTAAAATTTAAAAAATTCGTAACTAATAAACCAAGCCTTGGACAAAAAATTGTATTGGACATAATTTGATGTATTTTTGAAGATTTACCTAAATCTTTTTTAAATTAAAATAAAAAAATATGTATTTTTTTTTATTATTATTTTTTTTATGAGAGGGCAAGTCTAGCGGATGTCTTCTTTCGCCACTGGTTTTATGGTGGCTATGAGATACATTTCCATGCTATCCAAAATAGAAATAAGTTTAATTTAACCTATGCTATGCACAACACAAAATATCCAAAATAGAAATCAATAAGATATCTGGAAGAAAATATATAACTAAACACAAAACTGCGAAATAAACAATAAATTAAATAAAAAAATTATCTGTGGCCACCACAGGACCGACCGCCATCACAAAGTACTTGTTTAGTTTATGCTGCTTTAAAAAATTTCTCAAATAAAAGTTGTTAGTAATTGTTTTTATAGCAACTTTTGTAAAACACATTTTTTCGAAATATTTCTCAGTTGTGAAATATTCGCAAAAATCTTAAAACCCACACGAGTTAACTCCCATTTTTAGTTAACCGATTTTTACCAAAAGTTGATCAACTCATGCCATTGAAGTGAAATGCTTAAATATGAAGTTTCATAAAAATACTTTTAGCCAAATGTGCTCTGCACGTGTACACGGACAAACAGACAGACCGACAGACAGGCAGACAGACCGACAGACATCATGCTAAAAATAGTCAAAACGTTATGTAGGGACCTCAATTCGTGGAGATCCATCGAAATCTCGAAATGTCAAAATGATCACAATACCTCCCTTATATATGTTGGCGGTCGGTAAAAATTAAATGGAAGCTTTTAATACTTAAATACCGAATTAAAATGATTATCAAAAAACTTTTTATTAAAAAAATATTCTTAGACATCCAGCATTCTGTTGGCTTCTTATACTTATTAAATACCTACAAAAACCCGAAATGTGTGAAAATTCTCATTTCAAATTAATTTTTTAGCATTAACTTTAATTTTTCTTATGAAACTTGCAATGTCCAATAATATTGTCACGGGGTGAAGTCAAGAACGGAATCTTTTCTACAAAATTTATACAATTGTTGGTCAAAATGGCTGCTGGTGTTGTCCGTTAGAAGCTGACGTTAGTCTCGTTCTTACATCGGCTTCTCCAGGATCGGTCGAACCACCCCAGGTATCCGCACGAGGCGAACACGTGGAGAAGCCCTGTAGACAACACTCTTATCTCGTTTTGGTGACTTCAACAGCTGGGCTGGTCCTTGGGTAGACTGATGACTGGTCACAAGAATGACTACTATTTGGCTACCAAGAATGACTAACCACGACTCTATTCCTTAAGACCATTTTATAACTGTTAACCAGGACACTATGACGTCAGGTCCTACCTCAATTGTTTTGGACACATTATTCATTTGTGTAATTGTTGGCAGCAATTAAAGACCATAGTCAGCACGATTAAATAATGTTTATCAACACATTAGAATGTAGTTCAACACTTATGTTGACAAACAAGCAACACTGCACATTCTTTAATTCCCAAAACCGTACGTCAGCAACCATGGCCTACACAACCTAAAGGCTGCTCAAGAAATTGGGACATTAGAACACAATTAAACCATAACTGTGACATTATTTTTCCTATATTTGCTAGAGCATTCTTGTACTTTGCCTTCCCTGTGAAGTAATACAAGTATTTTTTGTGATTTTGTTTATTTAGTGTCTTATTAGGGTTTTGTAGGTATGACCAAAAAACCCTTATACCGTCATTTTGTCGTCTGTCTGTCTGTCTGTCTGTCTGTCTGTCTGTCTGTCTGTCTGTTCGGTAAAAATTGTAGCCAAACGGCTAAACCTAGAGAGTTGAAAATTGGCATGCTTGTACAACTTTTTGACCCGCACATAGGAAAAATACTAAAACATCTAAAAAACATATCCCCCTAAAAATATAAACAAATAAGTGCTCATCGAAAAAAAAAATATTTTTTAAAATTCTGAGTAGGGTATCAAACGAAAGCCCTTAGTACGTGGATTAACGATCAAAATTTAATTTTTGCAAAATAAATTATTTTGAGGCGATTTTTGCCAAAATTGTGCAAAAAAATTTTTGTCCCACACCCTGTAGCCCAGATGGTTTAAACTAAAAATGTGAAAAAATTCTAAGTAATGTATAATGGTGTGAACCGGAATAGTACAACAGGAATTTTTGATCAGATTATGTTTTCGGAAAATAACGCATTTTTTGTGTTTTTTGGTTGACGATGCATACATGTTATACTCTTATAACACACTAAGTTGATAAGCGTTTGGTGGTCTAGTGGCTCAGTTGCTCGACAACCACACAGGAACGTTATTCACTACACAGGTTCGTTCCTGGCTTGTGTCAATTTTATTTTTTGTTTTTTTTTTCATATTTATTATGTTTAAATTAATTTGTTAAAATTCTAGTTATATTTTAGCACATTTTGAATTTAATTTTCAAGAGCGTAAATTTAATAACCAATTGGAATTATATTTTCATTCTGTGTCATTTATACGAAGCCAGAGGGGCGGAGCGTATGATTCAAGACAACCAATGAAAGCCATAGGCCCAATTTTCAAAATCTTAATGAACCTTGTTATATAAAAAAAATACTGCACTTATTTAGAAACCTAAATAATGATATTAGGTATTCGAATTAAAATTAACCAAAAAATATTTTAACATAAAATTTGTTTTTAAAGCTCTGAGATTAACAGACGATAAATTATTTTAAAAAGATCGTTCATTTTGCCGTGGTTACTACAAAGCAAAATTTGTCCTACACACTCAGCATGCCGCCTTCACTTATTATATACCTGCGAAACCCTGCAATGTGTGAAAATTCACACTTCACATCAATTTTTTATCTTAAAGATATTTTTTGCTCAAATTGAAATTTTAATATAGTTTGAAAGTGTTGAAATAAAGTTTTCATTTCTTGCAAACAATTTGCTATCAACGACAAATATTAACCTCATTTTCTCTTATTTTCTATTTTTATTTTTTTCCGTAGAAACTTGTAACAAAATCTCTATACATCCGTGAAAACTTTTTAAAAGTCATTTGGTTTGTATCGTTAAGATATTTTTAAGTACTAGAAGTTTTTCATAACGTCCAGGGTATCTTAAAACTGCATAGTAAATGCCAAAAAATAAACATTCATAGTTATACGGTAGTTTTTCATTGCGAAATAAACGGAATATTTTTACGGGTATTGTTCTAAAAGTTGGTTTTTATTAGATAAATTGCATCTTAGTGCTAAATTTTCAAGAAGAAGCAGTGAGTTGTAAAAAGATAGTTTAACAACATTTTGAAATGGATTTTAATAGATACTATTTCTTTATTTAAAGGAAAGGTACGAAGGCTTCGTTTTAAGTTTTTACAAAAACTAAAACCGCATTCAGAGCTCTTTAAATTAACAGGTTGTAGACTGTTCTTTGTGAGCTGTAAGATATGTTTTTATGCATTATTTTAACGTTGTATGTACCGTTGATAGCAAGTTAGAAATTAATATGTTACGAATAGTCCGACATCTGTGTTTTTTTAAACCAACTATTTACCTTCGTAAAATGTTTTATATGTATTATCGTTCTTATAATTCTGTTGTCTTAGATTTTAACTACCTAATTACTTAAATTGATCATATTTACTGTCCGTCTTTGTAATTTTGAGCAAGATTTGTTAATGATGACATTATGTTGGGTTATGTAAAGGCATTCGATAACTACGGTGTCACTGAAAGAATGCGATAGCCAATGTTGAAATAATATATGTCTGTCTCATTAAAACATCTCACTAGTTATAAGTTAAGCCGCATTCAGACCTCTTTAAATCAACAAGTTATAGACTCTGCGTTGTGTCGCTCTGAGTTATGCTTTAATGCATTCTTTTAACCTTCCATGTACCGTTCATATCTGTTATAAATTAATACGTTACGAATAGCCCTCTATCTGTGAATTTTGAAACCAACTATTTAGCTTCGTAAAATATTTTATATGTATTATCGTTCTTATAATTCTGTTGTCTTAGATTTTAACTACCTAATTACCTAAATTGATCATATTTACTGTCCGTTTTTGTAATTTTGAGCAAGATTTTTTAATGATGACATTATGTTAGGTTATGAAAGCCATTCGATAACTACGTTGTCACTGATAGAATGCGATAGACAATGTGTTTACATGTCTGTCTCATTAAAACATCTCACTAGCGATAAGTTTAGAAAATTATGCACAATCCACAACAAACAGCGTATTAAATTTGGAGGTCTGAACGGTTTCACGTCTTATCATATGACAAACTTGCTGGTGACAGTGAACAGTCCATAAGCTACAGTGCATAAGCTATTTAAGAGCTCTGAATGCGGCTTTAAGAAAATTATCCACAACGAACAACGTATTGAATTTAGAGGTCGGAACGGTTTCACGTCTTACCATATGACAAACTTCTAATGACAGTTAACAGTCTACAAGCTACAGTGTATAAGCTATTGATTTAAGAGCTCTGAATGCGGCTTAAGAAAGAATTTTTTTTGAAACAAACTGTTTTATTGCTTTAAAAATATTCGCCTTTAAGATTTATACACTTTTGCATGCGTTCAAACCAAATCTCGAGACATTTTTTCCACTCTGAAGTTGGTATCTCAAAAACATGGTTTTCGAAGGCTTCAACAGCTTCTTGAGGTGATGACAATCGCTGTTCACACATTTTTTGTTTGACATTGGGGAACCAAAAAAAGTCGTTAGGGGATAAGTTAGGTGAATACGGGCAATGAGACATTAATTCGATGTTTTTCTCCTTCAAATAATCAATTGTTTGACGTGCTGTGTGGGACTTTCCGGTTCATATGAATAAATCCAAGTTTCGTTACCTGTTACGATGTTGTACACGGATTGTGCAGTGCTTAGGTTCATTTTTCCAACATTCCCAATCAACACGAGCCTTTTTTTGATCTTCGGTCAAATTATGCGGAATCATCGGGAACAGATCTGTTTCACAGTTAAATGTACATGCAAAGTTGAATTTATTGTAGTCTGTGATATGCCAAAGGATGCCTCTATTTCACGGTAAGTCATATGCCGATCTTCTTCAACAATTTTCCGCACTTCATCGATGTTTTCAGTATCGAAGTATCGAGTTCCAAAATAAATCGAAAGAAAAGTATCGATAGAATCGTTTCATCCTAGCAGTAGAGGTAGTAAATGGGAATCTTTTTAAAGATTCGTTCAGTATAGAATGGCTCTCTAAAAATATTCGTTGGCGTACGACAAATCTAATACTGTCTACGTCACGCTGTACTTGGCTTTGTTATTGCATAGTTGTGTACTGGGAGCTGAGAACAGTATACATTACACACAATGTACTGCGCAGTGCCTCGAGTCTGCCGTTCAGCTTTCGCTTGTGTCATGTTCTAAGTTCGCCCATCCAGACTGAACCTACATACCAGACTACATACATAGATGTACGTGTGGTCCACACTACACAGCCACCAACCTGAACTCTGTGCTCGACCCTCGTACCGTTCCATATTGAGTCACACTTGCCACTCACTAGCATTGGTTCGTGAGTTCGCGTACTGTAGATTCGCTGATTATTAAAAGATTCGGTCGTATCAATTCACTGCAACGATTCGTTCTTTTGGAACGAATTTTTCAGGAACGACACATCTCTAACCAGCAGTGTATATAATTTGAATCATTACCCTTGTTTGTAAGTGACCCCTCCCTTCGCAAGTAATAATGTAACTACGCCAATTTACTAATCAGAACAAGCTAGAGGTTTGCCCTGTAATATTCTAATTAAAATTATTGAATTAAAACAAACATAAACAGAATTATTTCCCCTTTTATATTATTAAATTTATCATTAATTCCGTATACATGATCCCTGTGACTTCCTTTGTGTGATATTCGTCCACTTGTACTAAAGCGGTGACTGTATATTCTTTATGGTCACGTAGAGATATAATGGGTTGTTCCCTTTAAACTAACTATGTAATAAGCGTACGAGACGTGTAATTGTAGCGGTATGTGACAAACTCAATCTACACTTTTTACCAACTGCATCTTATCAATGGACCTTTCTTATACGTGGAATTAAAACTATCAAATAAGAAGTTTTATTATTAACTTTAATTATTTTTAATTAAATTCATTTCATTAAGAACGGACGTGATAGAATTTTCTACTTCCTTAGTTTCATGTTAAATATACTCGAGTGAAAAATCGAATAAAATACGGTTAATACCATCACACTGCATCTTAAAGGGAGTGTCTGTTAGAGCAAATTATCCAAAAATACTTAGGCGTAAAATGAAGTTCTTTAGAGGGCCTGAAAATACTCAATATCTAATTGTCCTCAAGAGCATATTCTTTGAAAAACACTTAGCCGTGAGAACCAGTTCTCTAGAGATTCTGGCAATACACGATATCTAATAATCTGTATGAAGAAGTCTTCAAAAAACATTTATTAGGTTGTTCGTATCCAGAACTATTCCGAAGAAACGGAAAGGGTTGGAGATTCAAGTCTCTAATTGTTTACTAACTTGTTAGAAACGATGTTCCACACACGTAGTTACTCTAAAGTAACTCTGAAATGACAGAAATTACAGTTTCGTGCATTTGATCGTGGATATTATAGATTATTTTTAGCTTATATACGAGGGTTACCATTTAAGTTTTTACAAGAACTAAGAAACAAACAATTTTTTTGGAACAAACTGTTTTATTGCGTTTCAAAATACTTGTCTTTAAGATTTACACACTTTTGCATGCGTTCAAACCAATTATCGAAACATTTTTTGGTATCTCAAAAACATGGTTTTCGAAGGCTTCAACAACTTCTTGAGGTAATGACAATCGCTGTCCACGCATTTTTGTTTGACATTGGGGAACAAAAAAGTCGGGGATAAATCAGGTGAATACGGGCAATGAGACATTAATTTGATGATTTTCTCCTTCAAATAATCAATTGTTTGACGTGCTGTGTGGGAGCTTGCATTGTCATGTGAAGAATGATGTGACGTTTTTGGTTGTTTTGATTTTGTCGATGACTTCTGGTAAACAAATTGTTGTATACCATTCAGCATTAACTGTTCTATGTTCCTATGTGCCTATGTTCAGTTTTTTTAGCATTTACACCAATCAACGCGAGGCTGTTTTTGAGCTTCAGTCAAATTAAGCGGAATCCATCGGGAACAACTAATCTTTTTCACAGCTAAATGTTCATGCAAAATCGAATGTATTGCAGTCCGCGATATGTCAAAGGATGCCTCTATCTCACGGTAAGTCACATGCCGATCTTCTTCAATCATTTTGCGCACAGCATCGATGTTTTTTTGAATCACAACCGATTTTGGTCGACCTTCACGAGATTCATCACTGACGGACGCACGACCACGACGAAATTTTGCAAACCAATTGTAAACAGTCTTTTCTGATGGAGCTTCATTACCAAAAGTTGAACGAGTCGAATCTATGCACTGTTGTTGAGTTAGGCCTTTACTAAAATCGTAAAAAATCATCCAACAAAACCTTCACGAGTCATATCCATTTTTTCACAAACTTCTTTTTTTTAAACGCTCACTTTCAACAAACTACGAGGTCAATTTATAAGCTGCCACAGATTTCACAATAATAAATGTCGAATTTTACGAATATATTAATGACACATTTCAATATTGCCATCTAGTGGTCGTTTGTAAAAACATAAAAGGTAACCCTCGTAATATTCTAAAGACGCGAGACTAAAGGTTCATCAGGATTGTTGTCAGAACTGAAATGAGATATTTTCAAAGGTCAAACGTAACTAGATTTATATTTTAGGTTATTGGGGTACATAAATGGTTCAGATTCCAAATGTAACTATTATTATTTATGCCCTATCTACATGTGTTTAATAACACCTCACTTGTTTTGTTTTGAATGAAATTTATCTGTTTACTGCTGTACACACTACTACTATTCGCCTGTTATAATTTGAATATGGCGTGATACGACCATTGAACCGATGTTATTCCATAGCTATTTTTACAGAATGTATTTAATAATGTTAAAACTTGTATGAATTAATTTATAACTTTTTTGATCGCATGTTTGCGCTTTTAAAGTGTAAATACATGCAAATTTTTTAAATTTATTTCTTTTACCAGAAAGAAATTCAATTACATTTATCCTATTAAGGTTTTTGTTATAATTATTTACAAAGAAACCAATTCGTCACGTTGCAACAATAGAAGAATTCTTCAAACAGATTTGCAATATTCCAAGTGATTTAAATCACCATGCACTGCTGAGAACAGGCGTAGCAAACCCATTTGTGCCGTATCCACAGATAAAATACTATTAGTTCTTCAAGGATGAAATTTGTAGAAAAAAAGGCAAAGTTGGTTGATAACTTACAAATATAAGGAATTATTTTATTAATCAAAGTATGCACCCATATTGTCTATACACTTTTGCCATTTAAGCGGCAGGTTGTTCAGGCCGGTGGTATAAAACACTGGCGCACGAGAGTCAATGAAATCCTGGCCAGTTTTACAGCATTGTCGAAATTACGGAAGAAGTGGTAGTCACCGGGGGATAGCTCTGGTGAGTTTGGAGGATGCTGAAGAAGTTTCAATTCCTGTAGTTTTGCCACAGTCATTTGTGCAGTGTGTTATCATGCAATAAGATAAGAGTCGATCTGTTGACCAATCTTGGCTGTTTTTCTTTAAGTTTTTATCTGTCATATAATTACCTAGAAGTTGACAGAAGGTGAAAAGACTGACACTAACTCAGTATAACCACTTGAGTTCAATCACTTGTCTAACTCTATGCTGATGTTAGATGCATGAAATATATAGAATATATATTTCTAATGACTTAACTAATTGTTCTTAAAGATTCGTTGAGCTTCACTGTTTGAATACTAAGGCCACTCGGGATGAGGGTTGAGTCTTATAAGCTTTCCATACATTTTTAGAACCTTCGGGCAACTCAGTGTTCAAGGTTTGCTGTCCACTTCAAGGCTACTGTATTCTTTGGCAGAGCCATATTAGTAACAGTATAATTTAATTTACCCAAAGAGCGCAAATATATTTTTTTTTTCACATTGCTACCAAGGGAATTAGCCAGGACAATTCTAATTTTTCGTGATGAAAATTCCATGCCTGAAAAGGATTCGAACCCGAGATCATAGCAACGCTGGGCACGTGTTACCACTATGCTACGCCAGTCGGCTGGGCTAATATTTTAAAGCTGTTTTCTCTATATTACACAAATATTGTCTTAAGTAGGAAAATTTATGTTCGAATAGGACATTTAATTGTAAAAGTAGTACTGTCCTACTGAAAGTAGGATATCTGGCGCTCCCATCCGTAATACTAAGGTGTAAGTTCACATGAATTAATTTTAAAATTATTATTTTCATTTTTAATTTTGTTGCAGACATGTAGCATTGCTCTATGGTCTCCTTTAGTTAGTAGTTGCTTAGGAAATCTTGAAGATCATAGTAATTTTTTGTAATTAGTCTTATTTGAAGGAAGGAGTAGTGTAAAAGAGTAGTGTGTTTTGTAATGGGGGGATCTTAATCTTGTATGTTAGGGTAGTGCATGTCAGGAGGCAGTATACACGGCATAATGAAGGCTATATAGCCGCTGGTGTAAAGGAGGCGCTACGCCGTTTCTATGTTTCCACTTTATAACCGTGTCATCCACTCTACCTTGTAACCTTTTCCTTTCCTCCACTCTTCCTACCTTCTCTTATATCTCTACAAACAGTGGCGTACTTCATTTTTTACACACAAAAAAATAAATAAATAAATGCAGAAAAGGTGGAAAATATTGCCAAAAAGTAAAACTATCTTGTTTCTTTTTTATTCTTTATGTCACTTTCAGTATTACTCTATCAATATTTCTTTCATAGTCATTGTGTCTCTCTTTGATTCTCTCTCACTATATCTTCATCATCATCATTCAGCTGTTCTTATTAACTGCTGCAAATAAGCTTCTCTTAAAAATTTCTGTTCCGTTTTTCTCTGTCGAGATTCTTCAGTCAGTTAGTAATCCGTTTGGTCCATCTACCATCTGTTGCTCTAGCTAGATGACCTATTTCCATTTAATGGTAGCAAATTTTACAACGACGTCTTATGATCTCGTTAGATAAATCTCATAATCTGGTATTTTATTCCTGAGCGTTATACTGAGTATTGCTTGTTCCATGGTCTTCTGGGTCACCTGCAGCTTTCTAGTAGAAATTTTAGTCAATGTTTGGGATACCGCTCTGTTGATTAAGACAGGCATAATACATAGCTCACAAGCTTTCTTTTTAGATCATCATTCCATTGGTCCATTGATTTTCCTAGGCTACGTATATTTGCCCATAGCTCCTTTAAAATTGAATTAACAAACTGAGTTCTCCCTTTTAAATTTACTACACAGTGATACCAATTGTATCAGTTAGACAAATTTAGCTTTCTTGGTGACAAAAATATTTAACACGCCTCAAGTTGGACATGAGCATTAAATCTGGTCATGAACTTATTCCTTAACTCTTGGTACCAGGAGGTTATATAACATAGAGACAGGGCAACTTGTTATGAAGCCAACACATCCGTAGGCGGGGTAAAGAGAGGTTGCCCCTTTGAATAATGTGGATTTCTTACTTCAATATTTTGTCTACAAGAATTTCAAGTAAAAATTTATATTTCTTAATACCGTAAACGGAAAATTTTAATGGAAATAAAATAAATTTCATAACTAATATTTGTTCGTATATTTTTCAAATAACTTGTAATATTTTATATTACATACATTTAAAGAAAAAATATTTTTATGTTTTAGATCAGCGGTTCCCAACCTGTGCTCCGCGTGCACTTCGCAGATGCTCCGCAGCCGTTCCAGGAAATAACATAAATAAAAATTGAATAAAATCAAAAGAATTAAAAATAAAAAAACAGAATCAATATAAGAAAACTGGAAATTACATTCTGAAAGAAAATTGGCTAAATTGTATGTATGTCCGAGTGATTTCTGACTCTAGCTGGTTTATGACTCTATGACTAGCTGGAATGTAATCGGCGAGATGCATTTTTGTTTGAATAATCTGCGTGTATTTTGATTATTTGCTTCATTATATAAAAATCTGTCTATCTATCTATCAATATGTGAGCTGTGAAAGAGAAAAGTGAATTTATATTAACTAAAAAATCTTCCCCCTCCCCCGTAACATTACTTCTAAACACCATTAATTGGTAAGACATAAGGTAGGCCTAGAGGCTCCGCCATAGAAATTGATACTAAAAAGGGCTCCGCAAGTAAAAAAGGTTGGGAACCACTATTTTAGATACTTTCTAAATTTTAAATGGACAGATATTATACAATTTATTCTATGATAACTTAAAATTTATTTGACAAATTGATCTGTTAAAACTGTTCGTAGAGTTTTTTCTAATGGTTTGTTATCATCAGATGCAAGCGCAGAGTTTGTACGGGTGCGTTAAAATAACTCTACGCTTGCGTCTAAGGATAATAAACCTCTCCTAGCAGTAGCTTGGCAAAATAAATGTTAATAAGACAACCTGCTTTACTTAAGGGGACAAGTCGCTCTTCATAACAAACAGTGCTAAGACATACAGCACGCAGTGCATCTATTATAAGAGTAAGGCCCGGTCTTTCCACCTTCATATAAACTTCTAGGTAACTAACTGACAGATAAAGTTATTGGATATTTTATCTGCAATACAAATATACAAACAAATTTATCTATCGGATAGTCATCTAACGGATAATGAGACTGACGTATTAAATTCACTGACTGGTATTGATATTTATTCAGCAGATGAAATTCCAGATACACTTATCTGCCAGATAGTTACCTAGACGTTTATCTGAAGGTGGAAAGACCGGACCTGTTAGTTCAATTTTTTGGTGCACAGCTACGATGGCTATTTACGCCTGACACAGCCCATCTTATGTCCATCAAACTGTACGAAGGTGCGCTTCAAAGGTGGAATGATTTGGTGTAAATTATATTTTATTCATATATTTTGGCTTCATGCATGAATTTTATACATGATAAATTCTTGAAATATGGCAACTCCTTCAGAAATCCATTCCAGCAGCACTTAATATTTCTTTATCTTTCTTATCTAGCATCCTTGTTTATATAATTGTATAAATGATTTGAGATATTTTATTTGTTGTTATTTTGAATTGTATTCGTTGGGGAGCGCCACTGGCAGACATCTGAACCTTCCCTGTAAACTCTTCACGTCAGAGTGTGACCTACCTAATTGTAGTTCGTTGTACTGTGGCAGAAGCAATTCCTGAAAATGGCAAAGTGACTTTATAACCTCGCTGGTTATTTAGTGCTATATGTATGACAAATGTTACAAATATTCCTATTGTGTATTTGTGTTGGAGTATACTGTAAATTTTGAATGATATTGCCAAAGTCAACCCGTATATTTTATGAGATTTGTCAACGTTTTGTTTAGTAGGGTTGACAGAGTAATGTTAGTTACTTTTAGAAATTGCTTTAAATTTTTTAAAGCATTGCTTAAAATAACTTGTACTGCAATTTTTATTATTAAAGAACAAGAAATAGAGCTAAATCAACTAGCTCTTAAGGGTGCGCACAACCGTACAGTTTCTTATACAAGACTAACAATCTGCAATAAAATTAGTAACAATCTATACATCAAAATTTTCAGTGAATTTTTGTCTATCTAATAAGATATTTGTAATTGTAAAAAGAACTGTCATGTAATTGTAAATAAACAAATTGCGTTATAGACGCCATCTTGTAAACCATTCGACGCAAATTTGTGTACCTTGCGGCAAATTGTAGCTAAAGCTTATTATTTATTTATTTATTTATTTTACATCGGCCTATTTCTGCAACGAGGCTAATCGCCGATGTCAGGGGGCGAGCTCCTACACCTGGATGAGGGGTGCATGATTGTGAAAATGAGAGTAATGTAAACATATTATTCTCGCCCGTAGTGTTACTAGCTGTCATATTGATGTAATGATTTTTGCGAATTATTGATAAATGTTTTTGGATATTTATTATTGTTAATATAACGTAAATCAATAGGGTAGTTTGTCAAATTTAACTCATAGTTTCACATCTACTATTGTTATATAAAATAATTTTTCCTGTTTTCTTATCCTACTGGATTTTCAAGTTAAATATTTTGTTAATGTCAGTTCCGTAACTTCACCATTCCCGGTGATGGACGATGTATATGATGTTAGAATAACGTTAAAATTAGTATAGGTAAATAAGTTTTGTATTAAATTATAAAATTGTTACTATAGTTGAAATGTTCTTTGTAGCACCTGAGGAAGCCAACAATATGTTGGCAAAACGTTGTGTTACTAACATTGTGTGATATTCGATGGTAATTGGCCCCTTTACAGCCTCTTACCATCACCCTAGGTCTGTTCAAATTTTCGAACAGACTTTTTATATTATTTATTTATGTTTGTCAGTGCAAGATTTCTTTTATTGAGTATGCGTATTTTTAATGATTTTATTTATTTATTTATTGTCTAATTTATTGTTTTTAATACATAGTCTAGTCATTTAGATGGGCTGCGTTAGAAGCAAATAGCCTTTGTTGCTGTGCGCCAAACATTTTAACTAACTAACTAACTAACTAACTTGTGTTACTTAAATAATCGTTCTGTCCAAAAAAGCTGAGTGAAATTTTTCCTACTTCTACTATTATATCAATTGGACGTTAAATTTTTTCTACTATTACAGCATATGTTCAAATAATTCTATTTATTTCTACAATAAATAATATCGAAACCATGCCAAATTTCATCGAAATCGATCCATAGGTAAGCGAGATATATTCGTGCTCCAATTTCTCCAAAAGCAAGTGCACTACTTTTACCCGAAATTAAAATTTTTGTACCACAAATCAACATAAGAAGAAGCAGAATTCTTTTCTGATTCCAGTCATATTTTACTTTTCAAAATCAGTCAATAAATAAAGGAGTTAAAACCATTTGAAATATTTTCAATTAATCTGTTTCAATTCCCAGATAAGGATTAAGTAATTAGATCACATTCCAGAGCAATTAATACAGATTTGGGATTAAATACATTCCTATCAAGGTAATAGTGATAATGGAATAGTTCTGAGGATTCCCACAGTGGCAGCACTTTTATATTTCAATGACCTTGATGGTAAAAAGTTATTAAAAATTCATGATTTTCAGTGCGACAAAAAACTTTTGACAGCCCGATCTGTAAAAAATTGTCCTCAATAATTCTAACAGCGCGTCTTTCCAGTGCAAAAAATCAGCAGTGGACAGGTGTTTTTATGCTAAGAAAATATAAGAAATATGTAAAAAAGTGAGTAAAAACCAAAACCACGTCATAAGTTACTATATAGACAAGATTTTTCAGTAAGAAAATTGTTCGACATTACCATTCACATAACCAACATGCTTTCAATTTAATTCAGTGTCAGAATATACTCCTAAATATTTAATGTACACTAAACTCTCAAATTATTATGAACTTTCTTAAAGCAATAACCATTCGTATTTATTTCGTTTTAGAGATAAGATGCAACAAACGAACTGCTAGTATCGTGTAAGTATAAGCAACTGTTATTAATTAATTCGCCAAACGATGTAGATTTTGACACGATTGTAGAATCATCAGCAAATAGAACTGGTTTGATTTTTATAAATGATGGAATGTCATTATTATATATTAGGAAGAGAAGCGGACCAAGGAATAGACCCTGCGGAACTCCACATTCCAATGGCAAGGTATATTACTATTATTTTCACCAACAAATTGTTTTAACCTTGATGTGGGATCCCTAACATGTGGGAATAAGAGGAAATTAATGGGCAGACCTAGCAGCAAAAGAGGCAGCAAACCTTCCAATAACACCGATATCCATATCTACCAACGACATCAAATCCAGCTTATGGCAAAACATAAAAGAAGACTGGAAACGACAACGACCATACAAAAGTAGACACCAAAACCTGGGCTCCAGTAGGCAACAGAAAAGAACAGAGAGTTCTTACAAGACTCAGAATTGGCCTGGGAAATTCATTACACACCAACATATAATGAAAAGAAAAGAGGTCGACAACTGTGACAACTGCAATAAAACTGTAACCGTAGAACATATAATTCTGGAGTGCCAACTATATGAAGAACTCAGACGGTAGCACAAAATACCAGACAACCTGAAAGACACTCAAAGCCCAGAAAATGAAAACATTTTACTAGACTACCTCAAAGAAGCAGATCTGTTCCGTAAAATTTAAATCCCAAATGTTCTATTATTTCTAAATTATCTATCTTAAATGTCTTATAAAATTGTAAATATGCCTCATTGTAAATTAATGTCAACATTCATCTTTGTAAATCAATGTAAATTACTGTAAATGTACCGGGGTGCTAATAAGCAGTTGAAGCGCCCCCAAAATATATCCTAAATAAAAAAAATATTGTTTTCTATTGACTAAATACCGTGCGATCAAAATTTCTTGTCAGTTACATAACAGTAAACAATGACTTTAAAAATATCAAAACTGTGTTCTAATTCACAGCTGAAACTCCTAATTTAACAAAGAACCAATCAGATTACTTCGTTGGTCCGAACTCACTCGAGAATCAACGAAAATATGTGTTCCTAACTTAATACCTGTTGTCAACTCATTGGCGTGTAGAGAAAAATAGTGTTCATTTAATAATCAATTCGTAAAAGGTAATAAAAATAGAATGTACGCCTATGTATACATGTCCTTGGAAATAAGTTTGATAACTAAATGTTTCTGTCAAGTGTTGCATAACGGACCAGATTTCTTGACCGCTCTGTATTTTATTAGTTAACTGTTTTCGTTGAAACCATATTTCTTTTACAGTTAAAGGCTTCACTTAAATCCAAAAAAGTTGCTGTAAAAAAGATTCCAGGCTGCCACTGGTCCTCCAAGAAATTATGTATGACATCAGTTGTTCATAAACTTTCGATTATTTGAACAATTTAATTTTATAAACACCTTTGGTTTCTATAAATTCACATAACCGAGAAGTGTATTAACTTATCCTAAAAAATATCATGAAAAAATGTGTAAAATGTATGATGTTTATAACCTTTTGGGGCATAAATCAATATTTATATTAAACGAATAAACCCAATTTAAAAATACAAACTCTTTTTTCAAAAATACAAGAATGAAATAAACTATGTACATGTTTTAAAAACAGTGATAAAAAATCTCTTTTTCCACTGGTTTTCCCTTGTCATTCCCTTACTAAATCCAGGAATTTCATCCAAAAACATTATCCCTTTTTACTTTGTTCCTCTTTCGTCCTTCATTTAAGCCTTTTTAAATAGATATATGCATCCTACCGTCCCATGGTTTTAATTTAGAAAGGCTAAAATTTTATACAACAATGTTATCAATTCTAAAAGAAACGTTGATACCAGAAAAAAAAGAAACTGTGCTTACAACAGAATCATTATCAAAAAGTACTTAAACAACAGGTGCGTTCGGAATAAGCTAATAATCTATACGTACTGCATAATTTACACAAGAAACGTTCGGCATAAAGTTTCTGTGTGCTCTGTGCTGCACGAAGATCGTCACAAGTTCAGATCGTGCGGCAATCTGCATACACCTGCAGATATTGAAATCAAAATAACATAAACCTGCCCTGAAACATGAGAAAGGAAATATTATCCTTGCAGGTAAAAATGTTATAAGGATTTTAAAAGAGATGATTACTTGTTTCGTCTTTAGAGTTTGATAAAAGAAACAAAACTTTCAAGAATCTATAAGCGTTGTTTAGATTAAAGCCTGGAGGAGTAAGAAATATGTATAATAAATGATAAAAAAGAAATAAGTGTAGTAAATGGGCGCAGAGGAAATGTTTGTCATTCAGTGAAGTTTCGTGGTTGGGTAATTTGTTAAAGGAAGTGAGTGTAAGCGAGACATAACGGCTTCACTGGCTATAATTCAATGCACCCTGAATGCTGTAATAAATAATACACCTTTCTCAACAACTTATTACAGCGATTTCGACGCTCAGCGCCTCTATTGAAAATATGGATTAAGCCCAATACACCAGTACAGAGACGGACCATCATAAAGTTAAATACCAATAGAAGCAAACACCGTAGAACGCGGGGGCTACTGAGGAATACTGCCATGATTAGGGTTTATGAAGTATGGGCAAAAGATTCAAATTTTTTTTGATCATTGCAACTATAAACCCACTGAGCCTTTTCTTCAATGAACACCCATATCTCTGAATTAATATTCAGGAATATGGGGCGTACACGTTAAGCTGACAATCTCGGCTACCATAAAAAGTAGTTGACGAAAAAAATATTTTAATTGAAGTTCAATAATAGAATATCAAAGTACGTGTTTCTTTCTCTATGGTAACTACACAACTTCTGCATTAATATAAAAAAAATCAGTGTTTTTCAAAATTTGGGGCATCTTTTTGTTTGTTTATTTATGGACGAAATTCACATTTTGGAGAAAATTGGCAAAGAATAAATCGATTGCATTCTACGTCACAATGCTGCTTTTAAATTGTGCCGGACATTTACCTAACAACCTGTATATGCCAAAAATTGTTTATAGTAAAAAAACAAATATTTTTACTATAAACAATTATTTACATGAATATTTGGAGAGTACAGGGGGGCGTCGTAAAACTAAACTTTTAAAAACGCCAAATTTCCTTTATTATTGACCTACAGAAAAAATGCAAATAATAAAAATTGTTTATCACAAGAAAACAAATCTTTTTTCTTGTATACACTTTTTCGATTGAATAAATATTTGGGTAAATATCTCACTTATTATTTACTTTACGTCAAAAATGTATATGATTTTTAATTTTTCAATGCAATTTAATAAGAAGATTATTTAGAGCGCAAAAGGAATATTACTCATAAGGTTGAAATATCTCATTTATCATTTACCTAACAGCAAAATTAATATGAGAAAATAATCTATTTCTCTCTATTCAATGCAGTTTTTAATAAGATATATACTTGGGGAGCTATGGGGAGAACTACCTATAAACCAAGTATCTCACTTGTTACTTAACATCAAAAATATATAGAAAAGAAACGATTATTTTGTTTAAATTGAAACTGAAATATCTCATTTACGTTACACCAAAAGTGTGCCTTACAAAAACCGTATAAAGAACGGGTACCCTAGTTAGTTATCTATAAATTCCTTCAATAAAACAATATCGTAGTAATTAAGCAAAAGTAATAACTATAGAACTAACCTTGGACCTAAATATTCAAGCAACTGACCTCAAAAAATGAAATTGGTAAAAGACTAATACTAAAAGAAGAAAATGGCAAGACCCAAGCGACAACATACTACGGCGACTAAAAGAAGACACAAAAAAAAGTTTAAATTTGAAGGGACAAGAAGACATCAAATAGGAACGACTAGACTAAGAATCGGACATTCCAAACTAATAGACAAATACAGACTTGAAAGAAGACTCACCAACCTGTGACGAGTGTAATACAAGGTGTCTCAAAAGAAATTTTATATTTATTTAGCTTACTGCGTGAACGCAACGTATCCGAGGGGCGCGGGGGTTATGTCAATCGGTAGCCTGGCTCTTGGGAATCCAATCGCTATGGAGCGTTTCTCGAGAGCAGACCGCGCGTTATGCGTGCGAGAGTTTTACAAAAACGGTGATTCGGCGACTGTAGCGCGTAGAAAATTCTGCAGTATTCGAGGTTTTCGCCACTTAAATGATGCGCCAAGCATTCCTCTCATTCGACATTGGGTTAAAAAGTTTGAAGAGACTGGTACAACGCTGGATAAATCAAAATCTGGGCGATCTAGGTCATCAAGAACGGTAGAAAACGTGGAGAATGTTAATCAGTCTGTTCGTGACGACCCGAACCTTTCAATTCGGAAGCGCGCAAGTGCTTTAAATGTGCATAGATCATCATTACATCGCATTATGCACAAAGACCTAAAGCTGCACCCCTACAAAATTCAATTGGTGCAAGAATTAAAGCCCCAAGATGCCGTCAGAGGCTTAATTCTCAGGCAAATTGATCTCCCGGAGAGGTGACATAAATTGGCCTCCACGCAGTCCAGATTTAACCCCTATGGACTTTTTCCTATGGGGTTATCTTAAATCTAAAGTTTACGCCAATAAACCGACTTCACTGACGCATTTGAAAGAAAATATCCGTCACGAAATGGCAGCCATCCCTGAGTCCACCTGCCGAGACGTCATAAGTAATTTTACTGTTCGATTAAATGAGTGCCGAGAACGCGAGGGTCTACATTTAGACGATATTATTTTTAAGAAATAAATCCCCAAAAAGTGTATTTTAATAATTAATAAACATTTTTTCTATATACGGCTTACTTTTTTTTTAATCGATCCACTAAATATAAAATTTCTTTTGAGACACCTTGTACAAGACTGACAATCGAACATATTATACTAGACTGCACAAAATACGAAACGATACAACAACGATACCATATACCTGACAAAATACAAGAAGCCCTTAGCGATAAGTTGCAAAACCTGGCAACACTTCACGAATATTTACTAGCCACTTATTCATACACTCTTTTGTAATAATATCTCATAATAATAATACAAACACAAAATATAATGTAAATTAATAATGTACGGGCACTAATCCACATTGGATGGGCCTCTGTTTATTTTTGTTAAAAAAAAAAAAATCAAATTCAACTATGTCACAATTTAGCAGGCTGAATTGTGAGTTCTCCGGTGAAAATCTACCCAGTCAGGTCCTGAAACAATCTGTTTTCAATTCATACATTTAAATTTAAAACACGACGTATGTGAATTATGGTACATTTTTGACACATGGCGAATATTTGTGGACAGAATGAAGGCGGGGAATCCAATTGGAATCGAACTGGAACAATAGATATCATAGCAATTTAGAACAAAATTTGATTTTTGTAGTTGATTTCAACTTATTGAACAACTGAACATACAAAACTAGGTTAAGGGGATTTATTAAAATCTTAAAGTTTAGTTTGAACTTTGAAAGTTTAAATAATTTTCCACTTGTAAGATTCTAATTACTTTATGATTTATAATCAAAATTTTATACCATCATCACATAATAGTGCTCCTTAGAGATAGTAAAGTGAAAGACTTAGGTGTACTATTTAAACACGATTTTAATTTTAGTGTCCACATAGACAATATGAATAGTACCCTAAAAACTTTAGGATTTATATTAAGAAACAGTGGTAGTTTTAAGATATCTACAACTTGGTTACTGTACTGTGCACTAGTTCGACCTAAATTAGATTACGCGAATAAAATCTGGAGCCCAAAAACAATGTCCCACAAAAATCAAATAGAAAAAGTACAAAAGAGATTTGTGAGAAACCTGACCATGAAATTAACCGAAACATATCCTTTTTGAATCTCTTATGCAAACCAGTTAAAAAACTTATCTCTCAATAATAGCAAGAAATTTCAAACACAAGAATGGCGACGCGATATCCACACTTTGAATTTCACGTTTAAATTATTTAATGATAAACTAAATGCCCCAGAACTTCTTCAAAATGTAAATATTCGAGTCCCTGATATAAGATTGAGAATTAAAAATGATCACTTTTTCATAATTTCAGAATCTATGTCACCACTGAACAAAATGTTCAGTCTAGTAAACAAGCAAGTCTCGGACAGAGATGTAGTATCTTTTACGACAATTATAGAAAGTTTGTTAATATTAAAATAAATTAGACTATGGTCTATTTCAAATTAAAAAAAAAGTAGATAGTACTGCGAACCGAGTAGGATTTACGCTGGACAAATACAGTATAGCGGAAAATTTAAAATGAGTTACAACTAGGGCTTGAGTGTAGTAACTGGGTTAGCAAGTGATTTTTTTTTAATTTAAAAAGGTTAATAAGATATTGAAATAAACAAGGCAGATAATACACTTACGTTATTTATACGACATAAATTCAGTTTAATGGGGAATTTGAAAAAGTTAAAAAATATTAATTTTAAAAATTATGTACTATATATAAAAAGAGAGATTTGGCTAAAAGAGTTTAAATAAAGCAATAAAACAAACAATGTATCTTCAGAGCTAAAGTTTCTTATTTAAATAATTATTGTAAATAAAAATATATGTATATATGAAGGTCTAAAAATTATATCAATAACTTTTTCTTTGGGCACAATCAGCTGGACAGTCTTTTGGCCTCAAATTAGTCCTGTATCTTGATCTGTTAATTGTCAAGTGTCAAAAAATATTTATATGTCAGATAACCTAAAAAATATATAACTGCGTAAAAACAAATTACATGGAGAATTTTCTTCATAAAATCTACGCCAAGAATATAAATAAAAGTCTAAATATGTAAATAATAACAAAATATATGAAAAAAAATTATATAATATAAATAATATATATTTCCAATGTAAGACACTGAACATCTGTCAACTTGGACTAAAAACAATATTTTAACAGTGTAATAGGGATGACGATTAAACCAATCCGAAGCAAGGACAAACAGCTCCTATCTTCTTACACACATTTTTCTACTTTGAAATAGACCATAGTTATATTGCATTTTATTGTATGTTTGCTTGTATTGTATTTTATTGTTCTATATTATTAGTATTTCTATATTACTGTTCTTATAATTGTATTATATTTTTACCCAGTACTATGTAACTGGGCTTGTGCACTACTGTACAAATCTGTATAGTTACTGGTTAAATAAATAAAGAAATAATATTAAATTGCCAAAACTGAAGTAGCACATAGGACAAAATAGCTATTTATGCAATAAGTAAGGAAAAGAAGATTGTTATCCATGATGTGAAATTGGCAAAATTATACGGTCCTATAAGATACGTCGTAAATCGTTTGGGATGAGGCAATGACCCTGGAAACCACTAGTGACTGCAAGGACGGCCTGGAAAAAATGAACCGAAGTACAATATTTAAGTATTTTCATAGAAATTACAACTATATTTTTCATATATTTTGTTGTTTCCGCGTAATAAATTGGCCACGTACTTCTTACTTGTTTATATATATTCAGAAAATGTGTATGTATTTTAGTGAAAGCTTTTCCTGTTGTCTTTTAAACTTTCTGGACATTACAGCCCCCATAAAAAATCCAAGGCATTCTTATCAGCAATCATTTCTTGAAATAAAGCATGTTTGTATAAAGTTTTCTCCATTTTTATGACTTTTTTTCTTCAGAACACTTGTACATAAGTGTCTTTAAAATAAGAAAAAACATAAGGAAGTCGAGATAAAAGCCCCAATCTAAACTTGAAACAATAATAAAAATATAAAAAAATGGGGTTAAATCCGTAACAGAATATGATTGTATCACTGAATGAATGAAGAAAGATGATGATAAATAAATATACTGAATTGTAATATAATTGTAGCAGCTTATTTTTTAAATAACCCCATAAGAAGTTACCTAACAGAGTCAGACTGGGTGAACGGGGTGACCAGGGATCTATTGCAAAGTCAGTATTAGAAGACTGTCCAATCCATTTTTGTGGAAAAATTAACATTTAGCCACTGTCTTACAGGAAGTGAAAAATGTGAGGGGGGCCCATCCAACTGCAATATCAAAAATATAAAAAAAGACATTTTCGGGGGTTTGACATAAAGCAGAAGCCTTTTAGAAGAGACTTTTTATTATCAATTTTTGTAAAATCAGTTTTGGATAAGGTAAAATTAAAATGGCCAAATGCACACCATATATTTACTGAGCGATCAAAACCAACCAATGGCGTAGGCTGCGCCTTTTTAGATCCCCAGCGCAATTTTAGCCTAAAATTTTAACTCCCAGATAATATGTTTATCTACAATGCGGAAATGGTGGCATTAAAGTTGAGTTTAGAATACTTAAAGAATCACTTTTATAATCAATTTTTTTTCTGATTGTAAAAGCGCCGTCCAAAAATTGAGTTGCACTGGATATGAGAAAAAGAACTATTCAATAATTTATGATGTTATTAAATGCCTTAACGATCTTACGATCAGCGGTAAAATTATAAAAATATGCTGGATTAAAGGCCACTCAGATTTTGAGTTCAACATCAAAGTCGATTTTCTAGCAAAAGAAGCAGCTGTAAATGGCTCCCTGTTAAATATTCCTCTAAACAGTAATGAGACTATGTCAATCTTCAAATCTTCCATATACAACCAATGGCAACAAGAATTCATAGATTCTCTACAGTTTATAGGATCATACTATGGTCAAATTCAACCTCTTTTTCCTAGAAAGCTTTGATTTTCTTCTCACCAAACAGATCTTTTATATGCACTTTTATCTGGCTTAGATTTAATCACACCTTCTCTCCATATCATCTGCATAAAATTAATATGGATTCTTCTCCTTTCTGTCCGTGTGATAATTTGTCTGTCAGCGATTCGAACAATTTATTGTTTGAATGCCCAATTCATTTTCGCAATCGTAACTTATTAATACAAAATTTAGCTGTCCAAAAAATATCCTCACCTCCCAATTTTCAGACGCTTCTTGCTATTATCTGTCTCAATTTGTAATACGAAACTAAGAGGAAAATTTCATTTTTTATGTTGTCTATTTAAAATATCATTTTAGGGTGGTACTGCTGAAATGGCACCTTTCAAAACATTTGACAATTCATATTTGGCATTAAATTATATTCAATTTATTTTTTTAATTGAAAAGTATTTTTATACAACCAAAATAAGAAAATAACATCAGAAAATATGCATAAGAGACAACAATTAGATAAATATACAAAAAAACACATATATAACGCTTATGGAAAACTTTTAGAAAAAATGGAATAAAATTTAAAAGAAGCGAAATTATAGACCTTATGGCAGATATTTTTTCAGTAAATTTTGGTGTCCTTTTTGTTGTGAAATATAAAATATTTACCCATTTCAATTTCTTTAGATTTCTGAAAGAGAAGTAAGAAAAATTTTAAATGAAGGTGTAGAAAATTTAAGACCGACGAACATGGGAAGAGGTAATAATAAGAAAACAGATAGAACCACAGACTGCATGTTTCGGAAAGATTTGCAGAGAAAAATTTGGAATTTACATTAAAAAAAATGAATATTTTTGTTTAAATATGTTATTAAATTTTGCAAAACAAGAATTAGATTTTAAGGGCAGCAGAGATATGAATACATGGAGTAAATTTGAAATAGGGCTTGGGCTAGTCTAAATTTCGCTTGAGGGATGGGAGTCTAAATTTGTTTCCTTATTATTCCCTCTTCACATGTATAATATTATATTATGTAGTATTAGAATACCAATTATATTATTATTATATCTTAAATACAAAAATAAAATGATAAATTATTATTATATAATGTGTATTTTTGTTTTTTATATTTTATCACGATATTTCATTGATAATCGTAATATTTTTTTACTATTATACGAGTAATAATCGAAAGTTTGATGAAATAAAAATTGATAAAATAAAATATTAGTATATACATTCAAAATAAAAATATTTGACATGTCAATCACAATTTTGACATTACAATTTAGTAATAACCTCAATATGATGAAACTTAACCATACTTTTAAAAGCCAGATTTACAAGTTCACATGATTCTACAAAAGTCTATTTACACCACAACAGTCACTAAAGTAACCAGATCTAGTTTCGTATTACAAATTGAGACAGATTATACTAGCTTTCTAGATATTTATGTAATTATTTATAACTATATTAAAGCAGAAAATATCAAATTATAAATGTAATGTTTAAAACATTGTTATATCTTCATTTATACCCAAAGCAGTTAAAACCAACATATATAATGAAAGAAAAAAAAAAACATAAGTGTCCTGAATTAGAAAAAACTGAAACAGAAAAGGCATTGCGTTCCATCAGAACAATAAGACCACACGTGCCTTTGCCCACCAGCTTGATTGGGATGTTTTGGTTCATCTACCATACTCTTTTGACTTTGCTCCGACTACTATTTAGATCGCTTTAAAACAGCTTAGATGGTAAAAAATTTACTTTCCTGGGAGACTAGAAAAATCACCTGAATCAGTTCTTTAGCCAGAAACCTCAGAACTTACGAGCGAGGAATTATGCAGCTACCAGAGAGATGAAGAAGGTCCATTGTGTAAAACGGTACATATTGATTAAATGTAACTTTTAGTAAATTAAATAATTCAATTTTTGTCAAAAAAACGGGACGACCTTTTGCATTAACCAATACTTCCTACAATACTAATTGAATTTTAATTAATTTAACATATTTACTGATATGAAGTTGTAGGGTAAATAGTAAATAGTCCCTTTAGTATATATGTATTTAAATAGATCACGCGCGTAACTTGCATCGAGCATTGATTTGATTCGTATTCGATAGATGTCACTAGGAACAGTTCGACACAAAGCTTATAGATAAAGTTCAACAATTGGTCGATATTATCAGGTTATCATGAATTATATATCAACCAACATGAATGACTCTTCATACTCTCAGTACTGCAACGTGCGCTCAATTGTTATGTTGGATGATAGAAGCTATCTATAACCTAGAAACGGGTCAGTAATTATGCAACTACATACTAAATATTATGGAGAAGAACGGCTATCAATAGATTTTTCGCTAATCTAACCTAATTGCGGTTTTTATTAAAGATCACGTGGAAAATTTCTTTCTACACTTTCGTTCCGCTCACGTAAATTAATAAACAATAAGATGTTTAATATCTTTTTTTATTTTAAAAACCATCTCTATTCTATGAACTACCATACTAGAATGCCTTATTACACAAGTGTGTACCAAGTTCTATGTATGAACCTGTCTGGTACAAGTGTATTACAATCTTATGTAATCATACATTACAGTTAACATATTATTCTCGCCCAAATAATATCACCAACTGAGACTTGAACCAGCTACCTCACAATTCAGACTGTGTTTACCAGTCAGAACTGCGTGATTTAACGAGCTCAGCCACTTTGTTGGCGAAGTTTAGTTGAAATTTAGTTTATTATCGATAGAGCGCTCCGGCCGGATGATTTTGTCCGGACGCTTTGTTCATATACCCGTTCGTTGGTGCTTGAAGAAAAATAAAAAAAAAAAATTAATGGTATTTTCGCAAAAAAACTTGTCCCTCACTCTATTTTCCAGAAGTGTTGATCTAAAAATCTGAAAAAAAATCTCAATATTTTACATTGATGGAAACCAGAATAGTTCAATAGGAATTTTTGATCAAATTATTGTTCCGAAAAATTTTTTGTGTATCGTTGAAAAAATATATAATTTTTAAACATTTTTTTGCACGCTTTCAAAATAAAGATTTTAAGACTAAGGATTAAAAATATTTTTTTATTTATTTTTTTTAATTTAGTCTCCCATTCTATAACCTGGAGGGTTTATATAAAAAACTGAAAAAATCTGAGTAATGCACATTAATGTGAACTGGAACAGAACAAAAGAAATTTTTGAGCTGATAATTATATCCTAAGTTATCGAATTTATTGCAACACCGTGCTTAAAATATTTAACAGTGTTTACAATATTTATCTGACTGACTGGAGAAATCTCTAGATGGAAGACGTGGGTTATTCTTTCAAAAGTTATCGACATTTATGATTTTTAATATATATGTACCTTCAAATTGCTATCACTTACTAAATACCTACACAATCCTGAAATATGTGAAAATTCACATTTCACATCAATTTTTATCATGAATATTATTATTTTTTTTTTATAAAACAAAAGGCTTTTGTTCTTCAACAAATACTTTCAAAAAATTTCGCTAGCTGCCAAAATATATTTTAAAATAATAATATGTATTTATAATTAAATACAAAGGGTGGCAAAAATCATATTTTCTCAAAAAAGCGGAAGTGCTAGATCGAACCCTGACTATAGAATAGAATTCTGTTACTCGTGATTCCACCACAGCAGTGAATTTATAATGATACGATTTATTTTTTGAATTAGGTGATTTATGAAATGGTACTAAAAAGGCATAGAAATTGGCACTTAGTTATCAATGTACCAAAATTTATTTTGCAAATTCTAAAAATGAAACGGTAGTATAAATACGACATGTCGACCCGTCCTACGAAGATAGAATATTTTCATTTTTTAAATTATGTGAGTTAAATATCAGAATGTCCAACAACATGCCAGTGAGAAGAGTATTCGATAGCGTTCCAGGTACAAACAAACCAAGAGAAAGACCTCGAATAAGATGGGTGGACAATGTGCACAAAGACCTGCAAAGAATCGATGCCCATAATGGGAGAAGATTAGCGCGTGGTCGCGGAAGATGGAAGAAATTTGTGGAGGCGGCAAAAACCCTCTAAGGGTTGTAAAAGCCAATTGATTGATTGATTGAAATATTAGCAATATCGTGTAATCTTTCCATGAAAAAAATCGTTTCTCACAAAACTATAATTTTGGTAGAATAACGTACAGTTTTGTGAGATACATAATTTTTTCACATAACAATATCGTGTATTCTAATAGTTAACATAACTCAAAAAATCAGCTGTGGCCACCACAGGACCGACCGCCATCATAAAGTACTTATATAAAATAGATTCTAGCAGCAGAGTAGAAATAACTTGGCCTAATATTTTCTAACAGAGATATTATTTATCATGACCATGGAAACGTTACATATAAGTATGAAAAAATTTCGAAAAATGTTACAGAAATTATTCGACATTTTTCGTTTTATCAAAAAACGTCTCAAATAAATGTTATTAGTTATTGCTTTTATAGCAACTTTTGTGCAATAAATTTTTTCGAAATATTTTTCTGTTGTGATATATTCACAAAAATCTTAAAATTGAAACGAGTAAACTCCCATGTTTAGTCAACCGATTTTTACCAAAAAGTTGATCAACTCGTGCCATTGATGGCAGAAGCTTAAATATGAAGTTTCATAAAAATCCTTTCAGCCAAATTTGCTCTGCACGTGTACACAGACGGACAGACGGACAGACAGACAGACGGACAGACAGACAGACAGACGGACTACAGACAAACAGACGGACAGACAGACCGACAGACGGACAGACAGACCGACAGACATCATGCCAAAAATAGTCAAAACGTTATGTAGGGACCTCAATTCGTGGAGATCGATCGAAATCTCGAAATGTCAAAATCGGTATGATCACAATTCCTCCCTTATATATGTTGACGGTCGGTAAAAATTAAAATATTGAGTTACGACGATCTTCGTAGGATGGGTCGATGTGTGAATTAATTCTTTTTAATTTTCATTAAAAAAAAAAATGAATCACTGGAAAGGATTCGTTTAAAATGACTTGTGAGAACACCGTTTAAAACACAGATACTACCTCTAATTTCTAGTTACAGATGTTGCATAAATATAAAGCAATATATTTTAAAAAATATGACCCTACCAAAAAATAAATAACCCTAACTTATGGTTTAGTATTCAGTGTGTACCCAAGTTTCATCTTTTGATAACATTTTTCACCTCTCTTATGTATTTCTTTCCACATGTTCTTTTGTCCATTTCACCGCTATTCTCACGTCCCATCAATCATATTGATCAATTTATGTTTTCGATACTTTCACTCTTCAAAACACTTAGAAAAGAGATATAACAGCTAAAGAAAATTTTAGTGGTTGGAACAAAGAATACTATGTAGCTAAAAATTGACTTTTTAACTAATATCGTCGCTATTTGAGTTTGGTTCAATTTTGACACTTCATATTTCATAATTGAGCAGTGCAATGTTCTACAAGTATAGCTAGTCAAAAGTAAAAAGAACCTAAAGACAGTAGCGGCTGGTGAGTAAAATATTGGGGGGGGGCACTTTTTGACTTAGTAAAAAATATGTGTCCTGTATATATCTACACATACTTATACATATGTAAATATGTATGTGCTTCCATATTGTACATAGAAGCACATTCTACATTACAATGACTTGCATTATAAAATTAACAAATATTTCTACAAATACCTTTTCAATCACTCCAATTTTGGCCTCCATGAAGTCCAAACACCAAAGTCCACACTATCAGACACTTTTTCAAGCACTCTCTGCACTTTTATCACTTAAAAATGACTAAAACCACCAGGAAAAATGTCACATGTCACTGTAAATCTAGCCATCTTGGTTTGATTACCTTGATAAAGCTCATTAAGGAATATAGTCATTAAGAATTAATAAATAAGGAACAGAATTGCTTAAAATAATTATTAATGAGACTTAACACATACATTAATATTTTATCAATAGTATATAAAAATGTTAGTTGTATTTAAAATATATTTAAAATTGGGTATGATTCAACTGGGAATTATTTAAATAGATATGTGCACTAAAATTAATACTTTGTGCATTAAAATAAAAAATATTTAGTATTAAATAAATATATCTATTTAAAATAAAAATTTAAAATTGAGTAATATTTTATTTATAGAGTGCTTAAAATACTACAATGGGAATAATTATTATCATAATGTGAATGTCTTTTTGGCCCTCGGGCCAAAGTTTATCCGAAAATGTTTAAGGCCCGAAAATGATATCAGATATAAGCTTATTATTGCCCAAATTATGTTCATATTATTTAAAAACATATTACCATACCCTTACTTATCAGGGTATTAGTAATCAGGGTATGGTAATAACCACAGAAGTAAATTAATAACAAAATAAGTCAAAAAGAAAATACTTCCTATTCCGGTATCTACAAAATCAAATGTCACGATGTAACGCGTATTACATAGGGCAAACTAAACGTAATTTTAAAGTCAGATTTCAAGAACACTTGAGGGCATGGAAATATTATAAATCCGAATAATCTAATTTAGCCAAACATCTTATAGAAAACGGTTACCATTGCAATGAAAAAAAATTAGATATTTTACATTTAGAAAATAAAAGTGGAAAACCCATGTACTTCTTAGAGGCATTTGAGATTAAATATGCACAGCGAGAGGGGCATAATCTCATCAATGAACAATTGGATCTGTTGGAATCTCCCATTCTCAGGACTATTTGTTCAGAGGCGGATTTAACGGCGGGCGCACCGGGCGCGCGCCCGGGGCCCCGCCCTCTAAAGGGCCCCGCAAAAACCTAACTTTACACTTTTTTCTAATTGAGGGGCCCAATATTCTTACTGCGCCCGGGGCCATAACTGACCTAAATCCGCCACTGAGTTTGGTACTTTCATGACTTTAAGTTGGCATCACTAGGATGAGCTCAGAACACCTGACGGATAAAAACTATTTTGTTTATAACCTCAAAATTGCATTTAACGCTGGCGTGTCCCCTTGAAGTTTCCACATAAGTTGAACAATGTTCAGTGATCCGGTTTTTGCTTTCTGAAGATGAAAAACCGGGTAAATTATTTTCTCGAATGATTTTACAGTATGGTAAAAGTTGTATGAATCGTGGAAATTTTTATAAGTGGGTAGAACAGTTCAAAAATGGTTGAACCACATTGACTGATGAGCAGCGTCCTGGCCGACCAGTTGGAGTGTCAACTCCTTCGCTTGAAACCCGCATTGATGAAATTATTCGTAAAGATCGATGTATTACTGTTGAAGATATAGCAAAAAAAGTTGCAATAAGTGTTGCAGTAAGTGTTGAAAACGTCGCGGATCTTAAAGAAAAGGCGTGATATTGCTCGACAATTCTCGCCCTCATACCACAAAGCTGATCCAAGAAACAATTGAAAAAATGGGTTGGGAGATACTACCTCATCCTCCCTACAGTCCAGATTCCCAGATTAAATAATGGTGTTGGGCATTCAAATTAAAATTAACAAAAAAAATATTTTAACATAAAATTTGTTTTGGCATCCCAAATAATCATCATTCGCTTACTAAATACCCTGAAATGTGTGAAAATTCATACTTCACATAATTTTTTTTTTGTGGTTATACCTACAAAACCCTAAAATGGAAGACACCCGATGTATTTCAGCGTGTAACTTCCAGAAGATTCCCGATTATTCTTTCCAAGAATGTGCATCCTGTTAGCTTCAGGTCAAACAGAACCATATTGGAATCCTTAACAATCCTTTTCAATGTTAAGGCTGCGTATAACCCCCGGAGGTTACTAGTTTCCTATACAAAACTAACAATCTGAAATAAAATTAGTATCAACCTATACATCAAATTTTGCACCGAATTTGTATCTATCTAATATGATAGTTTTAATTGTAGAAACATTTATAGTAAAAATATTATCGCTCAATAACTTAAAAATAGACATAAGCGATATTGTTCTGTAATTTTTTAAATCTATTTGTGGGTTTCGAATAACTTTTAAATTTATATAGTTTTGTGTAAAAATGTTCAAATAATACGTAAATTTTTTTTTCGACTTGATTACTTATAGTTTAGAGCCTTCGTCGAAAAATACTATACTTAAAGATAATAGAATGCCACTTGGTACACGTATTCTTCACGAAAAATAAATCATTTTTACGCGTAACACCAATTTTGAAAACCGCGGCAGATTCAAGAGGGCGGCAAAAATAGATTACCAAGTACAATAACTAGAAATAATTTTCACAATACAACAAAATAGCTAGAATCATATTTGTAGAATGAAGCTTTAGGTACAATTTGCCGCTTCGTACGCAAATATGCGTCGATTGGTTTACAAGATGGCGTCTATAATGCAATTTGCTTATTTACAACTACCTAACAGTTTTTTCTACAATTAAAAATATCCTATTAGATAGATAAAAATTCGCTGCAAATTTTGATATATAGATTGTTATTAATTTTATTTCCGATTATTAGTTTTGTATAAGAAACTATTGAGGACTATAGGGTTGTGCGCCGCCTTAACAATCCTTTTCAAATTTAAGAAACAGTCCAGTCTGTCAGCTCTACGATAAATGTGTGATAATATTATTTTGCTAGCATAAGCTAGCAAAATGTTCGACTCTAATGTTCGACTCATCTTTTGCTTCATACAAGAAACACTGTTTCTGTTGATAATGTTCAAAGATCAGAACTGCATTAAGAGATTTAATTCAAACTTCATAATTAAGTTCTTGTGGATGGATTAAAGTTTGTATTAAGCCATAAACACAAAAAAATTAACTTACTACACAACTTTCAGGAGATAGTAGAGATTTACTGCACACAAGTTTTTTGCTTCAATATTTTATAAAAAATAAAATATATTATATCTTGGATATTGTTTCATATCAGTTTTTGAGATTATATATTTAATATATATCCTTCAAAACGCACGTGTGCTATTTCTCATAGTATCAAATAAATTCTTTGAGACAGAAAAAAATACTTCCATTTAAATTTTCACACGATCCGTTTGGCGATGTCACATTGTGCAATTTACTTGTCTCCCAAACCCTACTGCGTACAATTTCATACGTCTTGCTCATGTCAACACGTGAAATATATTTTTTACTATAAAATATAATAAATTTTCACACAAAAATCCAATATTTATAAGTGATACAGAAAAGAGGATTAAAATACAGCGAGGGCTACCAGCGAGTTTTTACAAAAACTAAGACAATTTTTTTTGGAACTGTTTTATTACTTTTCAAAATATTCGCCTTTAAGCTTTATACACTTTTGTATGCGTTCAAACCAATTCTCGAAACATTTTCTCCACTCTGAAGTTGGTATCTCAAAAACATGGTTTTCGAAGGTTTCACCAGCTTCTTGTAGTGATGAAAATCGCTGTCCACGCATTTTTTGTATGGCATTGGGGAACAAAGAGTCGTTAGGGGATAATTCAGGTTAAAACGGGCAATGAGTTATTAATTCGATGTTTTTCTCCTCCAAATAATCAATTGTTTAACGTGCTGTGTGGGAGCTTGCGTTGTCATAATGAAGAATGATGCGACGTTTTTGGTTGTTTTTCCTGATTTTGTCGATGACTTTTGGCAAACTATTTCTATCTACCATTGTGTTGTTTACAGTAACTTAAAAAATTCATCTTGGCTAAAATTGGAATTAAACATTTTCGAGCGATTATTTTTTACAACTTTCGACGTGGATTAACCCAACAACAGTGCATCGATAAACTTAATTCGACTTTCGGCGATGAAGCACCATCAAGGACTACTGTTTATCGATGGTTTGCCGACTTCAATAGTGGCCGTAGTTCGCGAGGACAAATTTCGTGAAGGTCGTCATAATTGGTTGATGTTCCGAAAAACATTGATGCTGTGCTGATCTGATACTGCAAGATCGTCATGTGACTTATCGTGAGATTGAGGTATCCTTGGACATTAGTGGGATCAGCATACATTCACTATTGTACGAATATTTGGCCGTGAAAAAGATTTATTCGCAGTGGAAAAAGTGCTTCGAAAATTGGTTCAAACGCATGCAAAAGTATATTGATCTTCATGGAGAATATTTTGAAAAACAATAAAGTCACTTTTGTTGAGAAATAATTGTTTTTGGTCCCAAATCCAAAACATAAAAGGCAACCTTCGTAGAAAAGCTTGCCGAAAAGCTTACAGAATAAACCCCCCTGCACTTATCTTGTTCCTTTCTAAGAAACAGATTATTTTTGTTAATTTATTATTATTATTTTTTTAACTTCTCCATTGGTGTTTTCCACTAGATGTTTTCCTATTTAGGATAAATCCCGTTTACCCGTTTCCCGAATACGAAGGCCGTTTTCTGATGAAATCGAACCCTATATAAATTACTCTTAACCCTTACATTTTTATAATACTGTTGAATTGACAATGTGGTTGTGAGGTTATTTTTCATTCATCTTAAAATTAAATCCTTATATGAACATATAATACAATTTCCGTTTTCCGGTTGGGAAGCCGGAAACCTGAGTCTGTAACAAAGGCTATATCAATATCACAATAGATATATCATTAAGGGTCTAACTATTATTGACACGAGAAGCGTATTCAACCCGTCTCGAATCAACCACTTTGATACTATAAAATGAATTTGATCGCTAACGAACCATAACTTTTGATAGCACTTTTGCTTTTACTTATTCATTAAAATATTCAAACCCTTGGTCCATTACCCAGTGGCTACTTCATATATATGTTTCGGAAGCTAGCACGTGTTCGCGTGGTTATATATGTCCAGCAAAATCAGATCCCGAACTCTTGTGGGCCGGACTAAACTGAATTTTAAAATAGGGTTCTTTCTATTTTTAACGTTTGTTTACTTCAGATTGATTAATTATTACAAAGGTTTAGGTGACAATTACGTTTTTAGATTTTCACTGAAAAGGTTAAGTGATTTTATTTATCCAATGAAAAAGGATGGAAATAAAAAATGCAATGAATACTTTTGTACAATTTGGACAAAAATGTATATAGGTGATCCAGAATATCACATGATTTACGTCATCAATAAAAGTTGTTATAACAATGACAGCTAAAAAATGAGGCCAGTACTCTGCAACTATATTTTTTTATTGATTTATTTTTTTTTATTTTAACATATTTATTTTAATCGGTCTGTTTCTGCAACGAGGCTAATCGCAAACCAAAGTCGGGAAAGATAAACACTTGCCCTCTAGCTATAGACCTATATCACACACCAGTTGTCTCTTGGAGCATACGATCAGCAAGCGTCTGCTTTGGTTTTTAGAATCAAACGACTTGCTGGCCAACACACAGTGCGGCTTTCGCCGTCACCGCTCAACAGCAGTTCATCTGGTCCGACTAAAGACAGCTATCAGGAATGCTTTCGTTGGAAACAAACACCTGTGTTTTTGGATATTGAGAAAGCCTATGACACTGCATGGATATATGGTATTCTCCGTACTCTGCATTCCTGGGCCTCCGGGGACGCTTGATGTTCTTTATAAAACACTTCATGTCGAACCGGAACTTCATGTTGCGGATCGGAAATACCCTGTCACAAATGTTCGCACTGGACAATGGGGTCCCACAGGGCTCCTTACTGAGAGTTACGCTATTTTTGATTGTCATTAACGGTGCAGCTTCATGTATTCAATTACCTGTGCAGAGTTTGATATTTGTCGACGACATTGGTATCTTTGTCGCCGGACAAAAGACTAGTACAATCGAACGCCAGCTTCAGCTGACCATCAATCGTCTCGATACATGAGCAACCAAAAATGGCTTCAAATTCTCGACCAGTAAGACTGTGTTTGTCCATTTTTGTAGGAAAATGGGTATCCATCCCAACCCTACACTCACGCTAAATGGAGCACAGTTACCATTAAGCGATACTGCCAGTTTTTTGGGTCTCATTTTTGACAGTCGTCTAACTTACGGGCACATTTTTTGTCCGTCAAGAAAAAATACCAAAAGTCGCTCAATTTGTTGCGGGTCCTCATACACAAGATGGAGTGCAGACCGCACTGTCATGTTGCGTTTATATCGTTCTTTAGTGCGCTCTAAGTTGGACTATGGATGTCTAGCTTATGGGTCAGCTAAACATCAAGAGATACGAATTCTTGACACTGTACATCATACTGGGGTTTGATTGGTCACAGGTGCATTTCGCACCAGCCCGATACCAAGCCTGCGATATATGGCTGCACTCAGTGCCAAGCCAGAACATCCTGCGTATGAATCTACTCTACAAAATAGGCATACAGAGACTTATGACAGAAAAGAGCCAATAGACCTTTTGGTCTGAGGACTTTCGATATTTTGGGTGATATTGATTTTAATATACCTGAAATGGCAAGTTTCATTTTCTGTGCTGTTCCTTCTTTATTATCTTCCAAAACCATTAGAGATAGCGACCTGCGGTTGAAATTTTTGGATTATCCATAATTTATTTAGTCTAGAAAAAAATTGGAGCTTTAATCGTTTAATGCGTTTTGAGATTATGACAATTTTTTTAATGGCATAATTTACATTATTTCTGAAAATTGTGAATTAAAAAAAATCACAACTCAAAAACGGTTAGTGCAAACGACCTGAAATTAGAATTTTTGAATTCCTCGTAGTTTATTTAGTCTAGAAAAAAATTGAGGCCTTATTCGTTTAGCGTATTTTAAAATTATGATAAATTTTATTATGGCGTGATTTATAGAAATTTTTATTTTCAAATGCACGTATCTCAAAAACGAAATGCGATAAAGAGCTGCGGTTTAAATTTTTGAAATCTTGAGGTCCTAATTAACTTGTAAAGAAATTTTGAAACAAAAAAAAAATTCAAAATTTTTCATTTTTTTCTAAATTTTTTGAAAATTTTGATAAATCCTAACTAAAAAATGGTTAGGGATAGAAATCTGCGGTTTGAATTTTTAAAATTCTCATTTATTGTAGGGTTTAAAAAAAAAATGGGCTTTAAAAAACCAATTATTAAGTTTTGTAGGAGCAGTAATCCAAAACCCTTGAAAATGGCCAAAAATCGAGAAAATCGTAAGGGGTAGACCTTAAAAAATCGTGATTTTTAAGCAAAAAATTTTTGTCTCCGATTTTATTGAAAATTGGTACAAATATGTATTTTGGGTCGTAGTCCAAGAAAATTTGGGCCATTTTGAAGTTTGGGCAAAACTTTTGGAATTATAGGCAAAAATCTGAGCGAACTAGGCTCTAACTCAAAAAATAGGAAAGCATGAATTTTTTAAATATTTTTTTCATAGTCCACACCTCAAAATTAGCCTAAAACTAAATTTTAGCTAAAATCGGAGTCAAATTTTTTTTTATCAAAATTTCGTAATTTTTGAGGATATATTTTTTTAAATTTTGTTGGAAAATTGGTATACTTATACATTTTTATTGAAAGTTTTTATTGAAAATTGGTACAAATATGTATTTTTGGTCATATTTTAATAAAATTTGGTCTGTTTTGAAGTTTGGGCAAACGTTTTAGAATTATGGGCCAAAAACTGATCCAAATCGGCTCTTGCCTATAATTAAAAACTTTAAATTTGTTATAACTTTCTTTTGACAAAAGGGCAAGCAATGTTAAATCAGAGAAAAACACAAAAATTTTGTGCAAGTGGAAATGCAATTTTCCCTATGACCGGAAAGCGTGCAGGGGTTTAGTACCATCCCTTTTTTGTTGTCACAGGGTAAATATTCTCTCCTCCAATAGGCATGCTGTATGAAATCGGAGACCAATAATGTCATGAGCTCCCGGTCTATAAGACTATATTTGCAAAAAAATGTGTCCAGTAGTTCAAGAGAAATTTATAATCTTATTTTGATTTAAACTCTAAACTGTCTTCTACGTATGGTATTAAAATTAATTTGGTTGATATGATGCAAAGTCCAAGCCTGTGTTGGTTTTCCGCGAGGAAATCTCGTCCGAATTTCCGGGAAATATGACACATGCGGTTTACTGGAAATCATCAGCAAATAAATGTCAGTTTTTTACTTCTCCCATCAAGACGAATATTAACCTCATTTCCTCCACACTCCTCTTTTATCTCCTCTCATAATCATTTCACGTAAAACTTACTCATATTACATTTTTTATCTCTTAACTAACTTTTTTACATTGTATATTATTACTTTTTTCATGCGTTTTCTCTTTTTTTAAATACACGCTAAATTTTTTACGATACTTTTCAAGTTGAACAATTTTTATATATTTACAAATTTTTAGCTACAGAAAAACTGAATAGTTTTTAAAAAATAATAGTATTTTATCTAGTAAGCATATAATTGGGTCTATATTTCATGAGGATGAGGTTTACTCCCCTACGACTCAGGTTGTAATCATCTGAGTGAAATTAGCCATTATATGCGAGTTAAATACAATATTTTCTCTACAACTATATAGTTTTATCATTAGAAAATTAAAATTATTGATAGATGTAGCTGGTAACTCTTGATGGAACATGATGAATAAATAGTAAATAATACACTTGGTTATATTCCACAAAATATTTTATTAAAACTTAATATATTTCGGCTTGTGAGGCCATCTTCAGAAGAATGAATGTACAAGAAATGCTGACAATATTACCTAAATATACAGGTTAACTATTACGAACAAATACAGTGGCGGATTTAGGTCAGTTAAGGCCCCAGGCGCAGTAAGAATATTGGGCCTCTCAATTAGAAAAAAGTGTAAAGTTAGGTGTTTGCGGGGCCCTTTGGAGGTCGGGGCCCCGGGCGCGCGCCCGGTGCGCCCGCCGTTAAATCCGCCTCTGACCAAACTCCTCCTACAAACCGTTTTTTTTACTTGCCCGACCTTAATATATAAGGGGCAAGTATTGTAATCGCGAAAATTTTCGATGTCGAGATTTTGACGGATGACCACGTTTCATGGTCCAGGGAATCCAAAAAACCTATTTTCGAAGTGCCGTCCGTATGTGTGTGTGTGTGTGTGTGTGTGTGTGTGTGTGTGTGTGTGTGTGTGTGTGTGTGTGTGTGTGTGTGTGTGTGTGTGTGTGTGTGTGTGTGTGTGTGTGTGTCTGTCTGTCTGTCTGTGTGTATACACGATAACTCAAAAACGGTTTAACTTACAGAGTTCGTTCTGGTACTAAAAAATTCTCCTATTAAATGGGAAGAACCCTATTGTTTTTTATGAAAATCGGTTGACTAGAAATGGGAGTTTACTCGTGTCGATTTTAAGATTTTTGCGAATATTTAGCAACAGAAAAATATTTCGAAAAAATTTATTGAACAAAAGTTACTATAAATGCAATAACTAATAACTTTTATTTGAGACGTTTTTTGATAAAACGAAAAATTTCGAATTTTTTTTGTAAAATTATTTAAAATTTGTCTCAATTTCTCAATTTTTTCATACTTATAAGTAACGTTTCCATGGTCATGATAATTAATTCGTAACTAGTAAAGCAAGCCTTGGACAAAAATTTGTATAGAACATAATTTGATGTATTTTTGAAGATTTATCTAAATATTATTATTTTTTTTTTTAAATTTACATTTTATTTTTAAATATTTTTTTATGGGAGGGCAAGTCTAGCGGAGGTTTCCCTTCGCCACTGGTTTCTACATCAATTTGTCTCTTTAATTATTGAATGTCTCTCGTATAATTATTAGAAGGGTTTTTTGGTGGTCATACCCACAAAACCCTAAAAAGAGGAAGGCCACCAAAATATTAATATGATTTACAAAGAACTGATGGGCTGACTTGGATGCCTACAGCTGGAAATAGAGTTAAATTAGAAGAGTTGATGAACGCCTATGTTCAGAAATGGATGTTAGAATCTTAAGAGGAGGAAGAAGAGAAATGGGTAAATAATTCACGTTAAATTTTTGGGACGTCTTTCTCAACCTTTAAAATATGTTCATATCACAAAATATATTTGTAAATGCACCCTAACGTTCCTAACAAAATTACTTGAACTTTGTATATAAATACAGGAAGGCAGCGTGAAAAGAAGCGAGAACATAATACAAGCTGTAGCAAGCTTAAAGTATTAAAAGTAACTTTAATGATTTATAATACTACTTTAATAATAGTTAAACTTGGTTTAGTTGGTGTAATATTTTAAAATTTCGTTATGGTTCAAGGACAATTAAAAAAAAAGTTTTAAACTACGGTAGATACGAACAATTAAACTTTAAGGAATAAGCCTAATAAAACTTGGAATTAGTAAAGCGTGTAAAATTGGAGCTTTTAATTTGGTATAACATTGAATTTAGTGTTACCAGAAACATCTTTGGATTAATAACCTAAGCTCCATGCTCCAGAGATTACGAAGCTGGAAGAAAGATAGATTTAAGATTTGAGACTTGTGGCTTATTTTCTTGAAACGGAAAAAATACTTTCTAAAGAAATAATTCGAAAAGACTGTTATGAAAATATTTTAATTATAAAACACAATAAATATACAATATCAAGATAGATAGCAGAGATATCCTGCCAACGATTAGTTAGTACTTTTTAGGGTTTTGTAGGTATGACCATAAAAAAATCCTTATAACGTCACTCATGTGTTTGTTTGTCTGTCTGTATGATAGAAACTGTAGCTAAACGGCTGAAAATTGTCTTCCCTACACAACTCTTTGACTTGCATATTATTCTCACACATCATGAGATAAATATAAACAAATATGTATTTAAAAAAATATTTTTTTTAAATTTTGACTGGGTAATCAAATGAAACCTCTTAATGCGTGGATCAACAAGCAAATTTTTATTTTTGTAAAATATGTTTCTTTTTTCTTTTTTATTAAGGTATTTTTGCCAACAAATATGTCAAAAAACTCCTACCTCTATCTACTAGAAGGGTTGATTTTAATAATTGATGTGAAGTGTGAATTTTCACACATTGCAGAGTTTCGCAGGTATATAATAAGTGAAGGCGGCATGCTGAGTGTGTAGGACAAATTTTGCTTTATAATAATCCCAGCAAAATGAACGATATTTTTAAAATAATTTATCGTCTGTTAATCTAAGAGCTTTAAAAACAAATTTTATGTTAAAATATTTTTTTGTTAATTTTAATTCGAATACCTTATACCATTATTTAGGTTTCTAAATATGTGTAGTATTTTTTTTATATAGCAAGGCTCATTAAGATTTTGAAAATTGTGCCTATGGCTTCCATTGGTTGTTTTAAGTCATATGCTCCGCCCCTCTGGTTCATATACATGACACATAGAAAAACATTTGCCAACATTTGCCAAAATATAACTAGAATTTTGACAAAATAATTTAAACAAAATAAAAATGGAAAAAAAAACTAAAAATAAAATTGTATCCTCTGCCCGGGAGCGAACCCAAGTTTGCTGGGTAGCAAGCAAGCAAGCTAACCATTAGACCAGGTTCCGCCTTCTAGCATGGTGTGTTACATAACTATAACTTTTGTATGTCGCCAACAAAAAAACACAAAAAATGCGTTATTTTCCGAAAACATAATCTGATAAAAAATTCCTGTTGTGCTATTCCGGTTCACACAAATGTACATTACTTAGAATTTTTTCAGATTTTAATTTAAACCATCTGGGCTACAGGATGTGGGACAAAATTTATTTTGCGGAATTTTGGCAAAAAAAGCATTAAAATAATTTATTTTGCAAAAATAAAATTTTGATAGTTAATCCACGTACTAAGGGCTTTCATTTGATACCCTACTAAGTATTATATATTTAGAGGGATATGTTTTTTAGATGTTTTAGTATTTTTCCTATGTGCGGGTCAAAGAGTTGTATAAGCATTCCAAATTTCACATCTCTAGGTTTAGTTGATTGGCTACAATTTTTACCGAACAGACAGACAGACAAACAGACAGACAGACAGACAGACAGACAGACAGACAGACAGACATACAGACAACAAAATGACGGTATAAGGGTTTTTAGGTCATACCTACAAAACACTAAAAAAAGAAGTTTTTCGAAAAATAAAAAATTTGTGTCGTTGAAAAAATAATTATTTTTAAAAATTTATTGTGTAGTGGGCATCAAAAGAAAACTCTTAAGATGTAGATTATGGGATGGAAAGCAGTTCTTTTAGAACTTTTTAATTTTAATACGATTTTTTTCCAAAAATGTACTAAAAAGCTTACTGTCCCGCACCCTTTAATGCAATTAGGTAAATTAAAAATCTGAAAAGTAATACATAGATTTAAACCGTAAACGTACGAGTGGAAAATTGGAAGCTATTAGTACTCAAATAACGAATAAAAATTATTATCAAAAAACATATTTTGATGTGGTTATAGAACAGCTATTCCAAGACATCCAGCATTATGTTGGATTTTTACACTTATTAAATACCTACAAAACCCTGAAATATACTTTATACAGTCCTCTTGTCATCCAAATATTTTTAATGTATACAAAACAATTTAACAACAGATTTTAATATCTCAAGATCTGTAAACAAAGAGAAGGTCTACTAAAAGAGCAGCTTAATTTAAACTCCTTGAAAAGATTCTGAAAGACGTATTTGCCATTTGGGAGAATAATAATTAAAATTACATTTTAACCTTTAAAATGGCGTCTTAAACAAAAGAACTACGTAAAACAGCAGAAAATTAAATAAATATTTAATAATTAAAATGGTATATTAATTACAACTAAAAGTTTATAAACTAAAATTGTTAGTAAGGTTTTTATTTGAAAAATCGTTGTTTTTAATCTTACTTTCAAATTAATCCATAACCAATTCAATTATTTATTCCAAAAATAAAAATGAAACGCCATGTGTCGGTATAAAAGGATTTATTTTTACCGTGTTTGTTTTTTCACTGCACGCTAATGGTTCTTAAATATTTATTTGATTTAGTCGAATATATTTGTAACAAAATAGAACAGAAGAAAAACAATGGTGTGGAGTACAGTGCTGTTCAAAATATCTGTTACTGTGTACCAGATTTTATTTCCTACTAACTGGTGTACCCGTGCTTCGTCCAATAAAGTAGAATATAACGCTCACAACGTTAGTGTAAATATATAAGGTCGTCAAGGATGAAATTTGTAGAAAAAAAAAAGGTAAAGTTGGTTGATAACTTACAAATATATGCAATTATTTTATTCATCAAAGTATGCACTATATTGTATATACACTTTTGCCATTTAAGCGGTAGGTTATTCAGGCCGGTGATATAAAACCATGGCGGACGAGTGTCAATGAATTCCTGGAAGACCAGTTATACAGCATTGTCGGAATTAAACTGTTTTCCTATTAAAAAATTGTCCAAATTTCGGAAGAAGTGGTAGTCAGTGGGGGCTAGGTCTGGAGGATGATGAAGAAGTTCCAACTCCAATTCCTGTAGTTTTTCCACAGTCATTTGTGCAGTGTGTGGTCTAGAGTTATCATGCAATAAAATAGTCGATCTGTTGACCAATCTAGGCTGTTTTTCTTTAAGTTTTTGCATCATTTCGTCCAGTTGCAGTATATTTCTGCTGTGATCAATGAGCCAAGTTTTTTTTTTGTCTTTAAGTTACCTGTACGAAATTTGGCGAACCAATTTGATATTGTCTGCTGCGTAGTAACACTCGAACCAAATACACTATTAATGTTTCGCGTGGTCTGCGATGCGGTAGTGCCACGTAAGAACTCATACTTCATAATAGTGCGAATTTCCGACAGTTCAATTTTTATAGATTGGTCAACAGCAATCTATGTTGTGTTTAAGTTTTTGCATCAATTCGTTCAGTTGGTTGCAGTATATTTCTGCTGTGATCGTTGAGCCAGTTCTGGGTTGTTGGGCCCTAACAGAATTTATTTGACATTCCCCGATTGTCAGAACCATATCTGTCATTTCTTCATTTGAATGTACGTACGTAGGCCATAATTACAAACGATTTTATCACCTTTAATATCAAACTCGTACTAACAGGCAAGAAAATTTGCAGGTTATTTGGATTTTTTATGCAACAAAAAATAATAATTTGACATCTTTGTAAACAGGGCCGGCGCTAGGATTTGCGAGGCCATGTGCCAGGACAGACACGAGGCCATGTGCGAGATTGACAAGAAAAACTTATATTGATGCGGTGGTCAAAAAGGGCTTGTTCAATAATGATGGACCACGCAAAATGACGGAATGAACGAGATACAGCCAAATGTAATTTTCCTTACCTGGTGCTGTCCGCTACCACGCTATGTTTACATATTAGATACTCCTATAATGTTTCAAATGCATATATTTTAATGAGAGATACATTTAGTGAATATTACACTATTTTTTTCTGTGGCATCTATCAATAACAACTTTCGGCTGTGTGATTTTCTCTCGTATTGGGGCAATCACAGCGCTTCACAGCTGATGCAAAGCACCCAACCCGTTTTCTTCTTTCTAATTTCAGCGCGCTCGAAAACTACATATACAATTTAGATGGGAGTTTGGCGTACGCGAGTACGCGCGGTTCAGAAAGTTCGCACCATGCGCGAGACCTGTTGGGTCGCACAAGCTGCACATGCCTAGCGCCGGCCCTGCTTGTAAGCTGATTTAATGTACTTTCAGGAAAAAAAAAACATAATTACCAACGATGTTATCACCTTTAATATCAAATTCGTACTAACAGACAAGAAAATTTGCAGGTTTTATTTGAATTTTTAATGTAACAAAATCATTTTTAAAGCTTGCTATGTTTAACTTTGTAAGATTTATGTTATTTATTATTTTGTAAATAAATTCGCTATTTTGAAATGGTTAAAATTAAAGTATGATATTTTAACATCCTTGTAAAGCTGATTTAATGTACTTTCAGGGAAAAAAAAAACATAATCACAAACGATGTTATCACCTTTAATATTCAACTCGTACTAACAGGCAAGAAAATTTGCAGGTTTTATTTGTTTTTTTATGTAACAAAATTATTTTCAAAGCTTAAGTTTAACGTAAGATTTATGTTAAAAAATTAAAGTATAATATTTTGACATCTTTGTAAAGCCAATTTAATGTACTTTTAAGAAAAAAACATTAAAGTACCAATTCCCTATGCTAGGTAAAAATTTGAAACAATTTCCGATAAAACCAGAAGTGATGCAGAATTCTTATTATAATCCTTAAGTGGGCCCTTTTGTCTAGTTTAACTTTTCTTCTGAAGAATTTTTTGTATCTCTTAAAATAAAGGAGTTATTCGAGGTGCGTTGTTTCAAACAAACACCCTGTATATCTTGAGTAGGAAATACAGTCCGGTGTTTCCGGGTTTAAAGTTATTTACATTTCTTTCACCTACTTTGTAGATCCTAACATGATCACTATTTTTGATAGGTTTTTTAGTCAATATTTGAAGAATTTAATGAGTTCATTAGCCTTTGATACGATATTTAATAGCTTTAGAAAATATATATGATTGTGAAGAAGCTATGAATTGTTTAAGAGTCTTCTGGAATCTGGTTACAAAAGACAAATAGCATGAATTAGGAACAGAGCACAAAGTAACAAGAAACGTAGTTGATTTCTAAATTATGTAGCAACGTAGAAAATGGTTGTAAATTCTAAAATTTTCCTACAAGCTAACACAACAGTGTAGACGCAACATTACGTGGATAGGAAACATAGTTTACTGGTTTTTAAATTGTATGTGAGATTATTGCACGTATGCATGCACAAGTTGTAAACTACAATAATCTACGTTATGTTTTCTCAATTTTCATGTTGTAATATACGAATGTTGAAAAGAAAATTCACTATGTTCTTTTATTTATACTTTTTAACACTTTCAAAATATAAGATGTTTCAGTTTAAGTTTACTAATTTAAAATATGAATTTTAGAACTCAAAACATGTAAAAATATTCCTCTGAATATACGAGGGGGGGTTTAATAAGTCAGTGACTTTCATAAGAGATGGTGCTAAGATCGCTAAGTTTTATAATATTTTTGATATTCTCTGTAGTTTATTTAGTCTAGAAAAAATTTAGGGTTTTAATCGTTTAAAGCGTTTCAAGATTAGGACTTTTTTTTTTGTAATAATATAATTTACGTTATTTCACATATATTAATTTTTTGTTCTACATAACAACTTTTCTGGTATAATTTACATCATTTAGGAAAATTGTGAATTAAAAAAATCATAACTCAAAAACAGTTAAAGATAGCGAACTGCGGTTTAAATTTTTGGATTCTCGGTAGATCATTTAGTCTAAAAAAAAATTGAGGCTTTAATAATTTAAAGCGTTTTGAGATATTTGTGAAAATTGTAGATTAAAAAAAGCACAACTCAAAAACGGTTAGTGATAGCGACTTCTAGTTAGAATTTTTGGATTCTCTGTTGTTAGAAAATGTCTTAGTGTAGAAAAAAAAAAAAATAATAGAAATAGGGCTTTAATGGTTTAACGCGTTTTGAGATTATGACAATTTTTGTCTCCGATTTTATTGAAAATTTGTATAAATATGTATTTTTGACCATAGATCAATAAAATTTGGTCTATTTTGAAGTTTGGGCAAAAATTTTGGAATTATGGGCAAAAAACTGACCCAAATCGGATATAACTCAAAAACTAGGAATGCATGAATTTTTTAAGTATTTATTTCATAATCCTCACCCCAAAATTAGCTTAAAACTATATTTTGGCTAAAATCAGAGTAAAAAAATGTTTGACCAAAATTTCTAAATTTTTTTTTTTATTTTTTTTTGAAAATTATATACTTATACATTTTTAGCATAAGATTACAAATATATGGTCACTTTTGAGTTATGGTCTAATATTTTGACAATTTATAAAAAAAGAAAAAAAAAAACACAATTCACTAAAAGGCTCAGAGCAGATGAAATTTGAGCCTGCTCTCTTTTAAAAACTATCTGAACCCTTTACCGCATAGTGTGCCATATATGGCACATTCCGATTTTTATGTTTTATTTTACTTTTAAAACTGAATCAGAACGTTACTTCATGAATGTTCATATATGCCACATACACAGCAATGGATCCTGCAGTATCTCAAGTAATGGGCTGCAATAGATTTGAGGATATCAAGCGGAATTTGCACTTCAATAATAACTCTTATTGGGAAAGGACAACTAGAAGATACGACCTTTTCTTTCAAAAATTCGAGGGCGACTGCTTTTAATCCCTAATGAAGAACACCTAGCAATTGACGAGCAAATAATACGGAATCATTTTCTTTTGTAACATAATGTAGAATCATAATGTTCCATGTATAGCACAAACCCTAAATTATTATTTTAATTATTATTTTTCCATAAAAATAATAATTAATATTTTAAATATATTTTTTTAATTAATTTTTCTACCAATAAGAACCAATTCCTAATGCTCATGAATTATTACAGCCAAAAATAAAAATTCATGCAGTAGAGGGTTAATAAATTTTTTTTTGTGATTTTAAGCATTTCTTAGAACGATGTGTCACTATTTTCTAAAAGAAATAGCTTATAATAAATTTTCAATTCGAAATCTTTATCAACAAATTTGATAAAATATTATAGCAAATTATAACAAACTACCCTATAAAAAATCTTTTCAATATAATCCAGTTGTCAAAGTAAATCATGTTGAACATATTCATTATCTCAGTCAGTAGGTATGTTGAAGGTACGGTTGACTTGGTAGCGAAAGGGAAACCAGTAGAGCATTTTTTTGCAATACTCAGCAGTCAAACTAAATCATCACAAACTGTTCCATTATCCCTTTTCACGCGTTCTTTCTTAGTTTGTTTGTTAGGGTTTTGTAAAATCGTAAGGAAAGAAGTAAATTTAAAGAAGACGATACGGTGTAAGTCAGCGGAAATTTAGCTCTAAAAATAGATGGGTTAAATGATGGATTTTTGTGTGACTACAAACTGACAAATAAGTTTGAAATTATATTCTAGTAATTCAAGAGGAGCAAGATTAAACAATTCAAAATGTCCACGGTTTTGTACAGCTGATAAATTTGGAAGATCACAAAGAAGATCACGAGAATAATGTGGGAGCGGTAATTTCAGAAATTAAATAAACAAATTAATTAATAATATTCAAATTATTTAAATATAAAAACTAATCTATTTTAAGATAAACATCCTCAGAGATTAGTTGAGCTATCATATATTTTTCTAGTTAAGTGTAGAAAGATACGAGTAGAATTACCGTCGTATATTATATGATTTGTTTGAAAGAACGTTATTGTTTATATCAAATAACATTGTCAAATATTTGTACAGATGTTGATAGGCGACCATATATTTTCAGTGATATGGACTTCGTAGCAATTAGAGTCAAAATTAATTATTTGGATTTATTGGTAATAGAAATATGAGTCTTCAAGGTAAATTAAAAGGGTTTTGTTGTTAATTGGAGAGCTGATTATTTTTACAACGACAAATAATGGGGTTCAGAGATCAGATTATTAAGAAAAGAGCTGGAAAATCTTGTGAGAGAAAAAAGGAGTCATAAGTAAACCGTTACCGTGTACGGACGAACCTCCCAAGCATTTTGGTAGAGAAACCCGGTAGTGTGTAGTGGGTAAACCAGAGATATCAAGGACGGTATTTTTTTAGTTTCAAGTTGAAAGACAGGGGTACAATTTAGGATCGTATATTATATGATTTGCTTCATAATACTCGAAATAAGCGACACATACATCTTAACTTTACACGCTTAACTAAATCAAGAAATGGTACAAATTATTATTGTATCAAATTTTTTAATATATTACCTGTCGGACTCGAGAATCCCAAAATTTTAAATATAGTATTAAGAAAATTTTAATCAATCATGCTTTTTATATATTGCACGAATTTTTAATATGTATTATTTTTATTTTTGTATTTTGCATTGTATTTTGTATTTTGTAAACACTTATTGTGCTTCCTTATTTTTATAATCTGACTGACTAAAAACTAAGTCATTAAATATATATTATTATTATATTATTAAGGGGTTTGTCAGGTCTTGACAAGCGTCCACTAATTTCAAACTTCAGCAACCTTTTGAGCCGCGTCATACTAGAGACTAGTGGAGCTAAATACACACGACTGCATCCCAAACCCTGACAAATAACTATATTATATTTATTATATTATTATTTAAAATATTGTCACCGTTTATCTCAAGTACATGGTCAAATGTTTATACAGATGTTGATATGCGACCATATATTTTCAGTGATATGGACTTCGTAGGTAACTAGAGTCAAAATTAATTATTTGTGTTTATGAATTATTGGGAATAGAAATATGAGTGTTCAAGATAAGTTAAAAGGTTTTTGTAGTTAATTGGAGACCTGATTATTTTTACAACGACCTATATGGGGTTCAGAGATCAAATTATTAGTTTTAAAAAAGGGCTGGGGAAATTTTGTGAGAGACGAGAAGTCGTGAGTAAACCGTTACCGTAGTCGGCCGAAGAGAGTGATAAGTCAGAAACAAAATTTCAAGTGTTACAGAATGACTTCTGAGGCGAAATATAGTTTTGTACAACTTATTCGACAGGTTTTGAGAGTGTGGATCCCATTTTAAATGTGAATCAATACGTACACCCAAGAATTGAACATCAGAGGCTTTGTCAAAGTTGTGTTTCTTAGAAGTTATTAGAAGTTTTTGTGTTTAGTTCACATTCAGAGATAGTTGATTGGCCAGGAACCATTGATTTACATCAGCGACTATGTTTGTGCTATTTATCAATAGAGTGTCAAAGCATTCGGATCTATCTAACAAAGTAGTTTCATCAGCATAAAGGACCGAATTTGCACTTATGTTTGCTAGAAGATCATTTAAGTAAATAAGAAAAGGATTTGGTCTAGTACAGATCCTTGAGATACTCCACAGTAGACGCTTCTATATAGAGATTTTCTCGAGTTTAGAAATAAATATATTGGTTTAGAGCCAAAATAGATCTCTATAAAGTCCATGCCAAGAAGAAAACACCAGTCACTATCTTTATTGTGACTTCTATAGATGAAATTGACAAGAGATTATTATTAAAATAGTACACATGATTTTTCTTTTGAGTAATTTATTTTGAATCGATTCTTCCTTCATGGAGATTATAAATACGTTACCTTAATTATTTCACAACATTCTGTATATCATCAATAATCGTTTAAGGTATGCAGAGGCATGTTTAGCAACAAAAATATTTACCAATAGAGTTTATCCTGTATCAGAATATTCCACAATGTGCTCTGATTTTGTTTGTTTTAAAACTAATGCATAATGTATAAGTAATTAAAGTGGAGTAAGTATTTAAACACATAGATGAACTAAAAGTTTATAATGATGTTGCGAGCAGAACAGATCACTTACAGAAATGTACAACTCTTTCCAGGTGAAAACAAATATTCCATCATAGAATTAGTGTTTTTAAATGGTTGATGCAAACGACGATTTTTTAGAGGTTTTATTTTGTGTTGAAAAAATTGCGCTTGCTTTATGTAAAAATTATAAAAATATTGTTCTGTTTTTAGGTGAAAAAAATGCGTGTTGAAAATAATATTCATGTTCGTCATATAATGCTCTACCACTTCGAGAAAGGATGGCATATCTCTTCTCTATCATTTCGCGATCTCAACGAGCTTTTGGGCACAAGGAACAATCAGATGACACAAGTCTTAAGGATAATTAAGGAAGAGGATGGCCATCGAATATCGACGATCAGGCACTTTTGTCAGCCGTGGAAAAGGACGATAGCACTAGAATCTGGATACTGACCGAGGCTTCAATGTCGACCAAACCACAATGGTCCGTCGCCCAAAAAAACCTTGGAAAGGTATGGAAATTGGCTGGATAGGTGCCTCGCAAACTCCGACAGCAACAAACTCGACCGTGTTCGAATTTTCATCGATTTGCTGCAGAGAAACAGAATCATCATTTTTGAAGTTTCTTAACCCCTTCAGTAATCAATAAAAAAATTAAAAATGAAAAAAAAACACAATTTTTTGAATGAATTTTATGTAATGAACATATATATCCTTCATAAAAGCCATTTCGGGCCCAAAATGGGATTGAAAGTTGATATTATGGTGCACAGTGTGGGTCGAGAAATAAAATAAATTCATAAAAAAAATATTAATTTTCTCTCGTACCTCGTTTGAATCATCGTAGCTTTTATCTCGCTTCCACATACCATGAATCGTATTTATTTTCGCCCGAGTACATTCGGGAGTAATCTTTTCTGCAGGTAAAGCTTACCCGAGTTATCTCGGGTGTGGGAATTTTCGCACACAATAGCCGCCCGAGAATACTCGGGCGTTGTCCTTAAGCGGTTAATTACTTATTTGGGTTTATGAATTATTGGGAAAAGAAATGAGTCTGTAAGATAAGTTAAAAGGTTTTTGTAGTTAATAGGAGAGCCGATTATTTTTACAACCACAACAAATAAGGTTCAGAGATCAAATTATTAGTTTTAAAGGCTGGAAATATATTGTGCGAGACAGGGGAGTCGTGAGTAAACCATCACGGAGTCGGACGAAACTCCCAAGCATTTTTTGTTGAGATACCCGGTAGCGTGTAGTGAACCAGAAGTAATCTGGAAGTGTTGAGGACATTTGGGATGAATTAAACGAACCTTTTGATAATTTGTACGACTTTTTTCGAACACTTTATTAATTTTTTTGAAATTTTCACCTGTGATTGGCTTTGTGAATGGAGCAATACAATTTGACTCCTTTCTGCCACAGTGAGTTCACGTTTTTAGCCATAATATAATTAAAAATATTCACTTGAACTCAATAAAACATGAAAAAGACGTTCAAACGCATGTGTAATAATGATCCAAGCTCTAGTTGTTTGTTTTTATGTAAACAAAACGTAACAGAGCTTAGCTTATATTTATTTGTATTTCAAGATTTATCATAACTGTGTTTACATTTTCGGTTATTTGATTAGACGTACGTTATTTAGAATGTGTCAATGATATTTTAAAAACATCTTGTCAAATATATACAAGTTACAAATTTAGATTTGATATTATAACTACATTGGTGCTCCATACATTTGTCCAAGGCTGTATGTTTCAAAATATGCCTTCCTAATTTGACCCCCCCCCCTTAAAATAAATAATGCAGGCGCCCATGCTTGTGGCAATAGTGTGCTCGGTATATTATTTATAATTTAATATAGATCAACAAAGCAGTAATTACATTCTTGGTAATATAAATTTTATTTATCTGCCCTCATAAAGATCTCTAAATATGTGTATATTTCAGTATATCCAACATCTAACATACGATCTATTATTTATCTTAATGTGACCCTTTGAACATGTAGTAAATATTTGTAGTTTTCTACAGGCAATTTATCTTTAAATTTTTAATGAAACTTTTGCTACAAAACTTTCAAGTAGAACATAAAATTGTAAAAAAAAGATCAAAAAATATTTGAAATGTACATTTCCTGATTTGTAACGCGTGACATGTTTCTTTACTAATGTGTTTTTAATTCACCATATCATAGTTACTGGTTGATAATTTCACTTATTTAGAACGAAACATGAAAGAAATCATTTCAAATCTTGATGGCTAAATATTTCCATGACATGGAAAATTACAATACTACAATTTATTAACAGTTACTCTAATTTCTTATACTACAATTTGATTTAGTAATTACTGTTTACACTGGTCAACACAATTTTTGCTGACTTACATCTAAGACTTGTTTCTTACTAATTTGGTGCTGCTGAACTCAAATATCACATCAGTTTTTGCGTATCACATCAGATTTTTGCTCTACAACAAATACATATTTTCGGCCAAATAATGCTTCTATCATTTAATTTTAGATGTCGATACTGTAATTGGTACAAATTTGGCGAACAATAAGGACTAAATAATTAGAAAATATTCTTAAAATTTTATTTATAGTGAAAGAAAGAAAATGAGAACAGTTTTAATTACATTTTAATGCATTGGAGTGTTAAAATAAAAATACAAAATAATTTAAGGATTAAATGGTAGTTTGTAAGATGCACCATTCCCGATAAGTCTCTTTTAATACTCCAACAGTAGTCAGCCATCATGTGAGTATCCCACCTTCCTTGATAACGTCTCTCCATCTCTTTTAAATCCTGATGGAAACGTTCACCCTGTTCATCACTAACATCTCCAAGATTGACAGGAAATTTGTCAAGATGACTGTTTAAAAAATGAAGTTACACCATTGTAAAAAGGTCTATAACAAGTACCTGCATGTAAGGCGTTCCTACGAAATATATTGGACAACAAGAACGAAGTTGAAATTAAAGTAGACTTATATCAGAAAGTGAAAAGGTGAAAAAAGTCAAAATACGATAGAACAAAAATTTAACGTGATGGGCAGAAACTGTTAACATTTTTGAAATCAGCACCCCAAAATTAGTTAAAAACATGTATCAGATCTAAGTCAGCAAAAAAAAGTTTAAATTTGTTATATAGGACGTGTGTAAATTAAGTAACCGGACTGGTATAGCGTATGATCTGGCAACATTTGGGACGCGGGACTTGGAGGGGTGGCATGTGAATATGTGTTACATCTTCAGTACGAGTATGCACTCGCTAGAGTAATTTTGTTGCCCGTAGTGAATTTTTTCGTGATACAGTTTTTTCTAGTGCGTTCTAAAAATGAGTGAAATTCATTTCGAGCAACAGTGTGCTATCAGGTTTTGCTTCAGACTTGAGCACAGTTCAACGGAAACTTTTTCAAAACTTCAGCAGGCCTACGGAGATAGTGTTTTGTCAAGGACCGAGGTTTTTTGGTGGTTTAAGGCATTTTCAGAAGGAAAGAGAGTTGGTTGAAGATGAATCACGCAGCGGAAGACCTTCATCTTCAAGAACCGATGAAAATGTCGACAGAATCCTGGATCTTGTGCCTTCAGAACGTCGGTTGACAGTCAGATCGGGGAAGAGTTGAATTTGACTCACACTACCGTACATCAGATTTTGATCAATGAATTGGGGTTGAGTAAAATCTCGTAAAAATGGTTCCAAAAAACCTTTCACAGGATCAAAAGGACATCAGGAGGCAAAGGTGCCTTGACTTTTTGGAATCAATTGAAAATGATACCCATTTTCTGGAACGTGTCATTACTGGTGACGAGGGGTGTTTGAGTACGACCCGAAAACCAAGCGCCAAAGCATGAAATGGCACACTTCAGGCTCTCCAAGACCCAAAAAAGCAATAATGAGCAAGTCGTAGATCAAATGCATTATGATTTGCTTTTTTGCCAGGGAATCATTCACAAAGAGTTTGTACCTCAAAGCCAAACGGTCAATCAACACTTTTACAGAGAAGTTTTTGAAACACATCGAAAAAGGGTCATGCGTGTGACATCAAGACCAAACATCAAAAACAACTGGGTGTTGCATCACGACAATGCGCCTTGTCACACAGCAATTTCAATTAACGAGTTTTTGGCCAGTAAAAACATTCCTCAGCCTCCTTATTCGCCTGACTTAAGTCCTTGTGACTTTTTTCTCTTCCCAAGATTGAAAAATCACGTCAAGAGACGTCATTTTGGGACACTCGAAAACATTTAAACGTCCGTAACCGGCCAGCTGAAAGCTATTCCAGCATCCGAGTTCCAGCACTGGTATGAGGATTGGAAGAACCATCTCCAGCGCTGTATAGCTTCCAAAGGAAGTTATTTTCAGGGAGACAATTTTGAACTGTAATTCTATTCGAATAAAAAAAAAAAAAAATTAAATCAGTCCGGCTACTTATTTTACACACCTGAGAAAGCGTACTCGCGTACGGTCTTGAGCCCTTCCCCCACTAAAGATTCAAATAGCATACTTTTAAGTAAAGCATTTTTGTGAAATTGAACGCTTATATACGTGAGCTCCTTCCCCCAAGAAAAACAGAAAAAGAATAAATTATGTGTAAAATATACAAAATTGTAATGAATGAATAAAAGTAATTTGTAATTCAGGAAGTTGAGTATAGGATCATACTCGGAAATAATTTGTAATACTAGAGAATTTCTATGTCAGTTATGAATATTTATTTGGAGTTATACCAGGTGATTTTCATGCATTTAAATGTTTAGGATTATTCGATGTCCATGGTTTAACAAAACGTGCAATTTTAATTCTAATTAGAGGCAGGCTATGGAATTTGAGCAAGCTGCTACTTCTTTATATGCTGTACACGACCTGGGTTTACCATTTTAAATTTAAGGTTAAAATTGGGTTAATATGTGTCATTTTCAAATGCTATTAACATATTATGGTCAATTGTTGTTAAAATTAATTAAAACTGGTATTTTTATTGTTTTATTTATAAGTATGATGTCACAACATCCCGTGGAAGGTTTGCAAAAATAAATAGACGTGAGAAGACACGAATAGAAATAAACAGACCAACTGGGAGATCAAGAGCATATTGTGGAGCAGAGGTTGGCAACCTTTTTGACATGAAGGGCGGAATTGAAAATTTGAAAACACGTCAAAGGTAGGCTGACCATTTTCTTAAGAAGGCAATGCGGGACGGAGAAAAAAAAAGGTCCTCACCTCCCAAATCTAAGTGAAGAGCAAAAAAAAGGTCCACATCTCCCAAAATCCAAGTGAAGAGCAAAAAAAAGGTCCTCATCTCCTAAATCTAAGTGAAGAGCAAAAAAAAGGTCCTCATCTCCCAAAATCCAAGTAAAGAGCAAAAAAAAGTCCTTACCTCCCAAATCCAAAATGTGGGACAAAATGTTAAAATGCGGGACTTTTGCGGGACGCATCTTAATGCGGGACAAAATGTTAAAATGCGGGACGAATGGTCACCCTAGTCAAAGGCGTAACAATAATTCTTGTACGAGGGTTTACGTAAAATCTCTGGGCCATGTTCATAATCTTTTACTAAATCTTAATAGCACTACTAAGACAAGTACAAGGGTTGCCTTTTATATTTCGGGATTTGAGATCAAAAACAATTATTTATAAACAAAAGTTGCTTTATTGTTTTTCAAAATATTCTCCATGAGGATCAATACACTTTTGCATGCGTTAGAACCAATTTTCGAAGCACTTTTTTCAACTCCGATTGCGGAAATTATGTGGGATCCTATGAGAACAAATCTTATTGAGGGCCAAATGTTCATGCAACAGCGAATGTATGCTGGTCCCACGAATTCCCAATCTCACGATAAGTCACATGACGATCTTGCAGTGAAGTTCAGGCACAACATCAATGTTTTCCGGAACAACAACTGATTTTGGACGACCTTTACGAAATTCGTCCTTAAGCGAACTACAGCAACGATTGAAGTCTGAAAACCATCGATAAACAGTAGTCCTTATTGGTGCTTCATCGCCAAAAGTCGAATTAAGTTCATCGATGCACTGTTGTTGGGTCCACGTCGAAAGTTGTAAAAAATAATCGCTCGAATATGTTCACGATTTAATTCTATTTTTAGCCGAGAGGATTTTTTTCAAGTTACTGTTAACAACACAAATAGCGCTCGTACGTCAAAACGTTTTAAGTACGTATACCCTCAAAAATTTCAGACTTTACGATAGAAGCGTCAGTTGCCAGATGGCAGCACAAGTTTAGCGCAATCTCGAAACATAAAAGGCAACTCTCATTGTAGGTTATGATAATTTTGAATAGAGCTTTTTTCCAGCTATTCAACCATATAAAAAAGTTCTATTTTGTTTTCGTAAATAACATGAAAAAGTAAAAAAAAATCTTTTTTGTTTATCATAATAATCGCTGTGTCACACATTTGCTCTGCGTTACTAAGGTCTCGAGTTCGAATCCAGTTCAGGCATTTCAAAAATAAGAATTGTTCTGGCTAGTTGCCGAAGCAGGGAAGGCCAATAAATAATTCACGCGCCCCCAAGAAATAATCTTTAAGGCGCGCCTATGGAGGACCCCAATGAGCCTCTTTTATATACAAAAAAATCAGCTGTGGCCACCACAGGACCGACCGCCATCATAAAGTACTTATATAAAATACATTCTAGCAGCAGAGTAGAAATAACTTGACCTAATATTTTCTAACAGAGATATTATTTATCATGACCATGGAAACGTTACATATAAATATGAAAAAATTGAGACTTTTTTTCAAAAAACGTCTCAAAAGTTATTAGTTATTGCTTTTATAGCAACTTTTGTTTAATAATTATTTTCGAGATATTTTTCTGTTGTGATTATTTTAAATTTTTTCGAAATATTTTCTGTCGTTAAATATTCGCAAAAATCTTAAAATCGACACGAGTAAACTCCCATTTTTAGTCAACTGATTTTTACCAAAAGTTGATCAACTCGTGCCATTGATGGCAGAAGCTTAAATATGAAGTTTCATAAAAATCCTTTCAACCGAATTTGCTCTGCACGTGCACACAGACAGACGGACTGATGGACAGACAGACGGACAGACAGACAAACGGACAGACAGACTGACAGACATCATGCTAAAAATAGTCAAAACGTTATGTAAGGACCTCAATTCGTGGAGATCCATCGAAATCTCGAAACGTCAAAATTGGTATGATCAAAAATACCTCCCTAATATATGTTGGCGGTCGGTAAAAACAATATTTCGGATATTATGGAAGGTCTTAGGGACTCATGGAAAAAGTTTAAGGAACTACCAGACATCCGCGGACCATACTTTGAGAAACACTGCCCTAGACCATTTTGATGAGTGTACAATAAAACTTTTTCATTAAAAATATTTTAAACACCACTTTTAAATGATGACATATACATAAAATATATCTCATATCTAGAGATGTGGTGTTACCTTCTCGAATAGTTAATTTTATTTATTTTTTTACTTATAGCGCCATCTGCACTATAAACTATTATGAAATATGTTTATGGATCTGGATGTAAGTTTTATGTGTGTTTATACTTAATAAAAACGACTGTAGCGCGACTAGCGCCTTAAAAGAAAATTAACTTTAAATTTACCTTAAAACACGCCACTGGTGAGTAATAAAATTTTTATTTGAAAAGAAATTTTTTAATAATATTTCATATGTGATTACTTGATAAAGTATGAGTTAAGATACATGTGTTTAGAGTAGAGGTCTGGAACCTTTCTGAATCAAAGTGTCCTTTCAACAAAAATCTATAAAATAAAATGTAAAGTGGCACAACTTAATACAAGTTTGCTACGTACAACCCCCAGAGATTATTAGTTTCTTATGCAAAAGTAACAATCTGAAATTCTATTAGTGACAATCTATACATCAAATTTTGCACAGAATTTTTATCTATCTAATAGGTATGTTAACATAATTAGAGGTAACACACAACAATGTTCTGAATTTTTTATCAGGTCGTCAAGGATGAAATTTTTAGTTAATAATATTGCCAAATTTAACAGCTTATTATTTGACATTGGCTTAATATTTTACCTTTTTTTTTTTTTTTTTGTTGGAAAGTTACACGTCTCGCCTGTTTAAAGAAATGCTATAAAAAAAAATCAAAAACTATTTTTAAAAATCAGCTGTGGCCTCCGCAGGACCAACCGCTATCACAAAGTACTTGTACAAAATACCTACATTCTAGCAGTAGAGTAGAAATAACTTGGCCTAATATTTTCTAACAGATATTATTTATCATAACCATGGAAACGTTACATAAAATATAAAAAAATAGATAGAAAAATTTTCAAAAATGTTTCGTTTTATCAAAAAATGTCTCAATTAAAAGTTGTTGGTTATTGATTTTGTAGTAACTTTTGTTAAATACATTTTTTCGAAATATTTTTCTGTTATTAAATATTCGCAAAAATCTTATATTCGACACGAGTAAACTCCCATTTCTAGTCAACCAATTTTTACCAAAAGTTGATCAACTTGTGCCATTGATGTCAAAAGTTTAAATATTAAGTTTCATAAAAATCCTTTCAGCCGAATTTGCTCTGCAGGTGTACACAGACAGACGGACGGACAGACAGACGGACAGACAGACGGACAGATGAACAGACGGACATACAGACAGACAGACCGACAGACATCATGCTAAAAATAGTCAAAACGTTATGAAGGGACTCCAATTCTTGGAGATCCATCGAAATCTCGAAATGTCAAAATCGGTATGATCACAATACCTCCCTTATATATGTTGGAGGTTGGTAAAAATTAATTTTGTTGAAAATGGAACGGTCGAAAATTCACATGAAAGATATTATGAAGTATTGAGGCTTATGTGAAACTACGCCATCGCAAACCGCGCGAAACATTAATAGTGTATTTGGCTCTAGTGTTACTAAGAAACAGACACTATCAAATTGGTTCGCCAAATTTCGTACAGGTAACATAAAAAAAAAACCTGGCTCATCGATCAAAGCAGAAATATACTGCAACTGGACGAAATGATGCAAAAACTTAAAGAAAAACAGCCTAGATTGGTCAACAGATCGACTCCTATCTTATTGCATGATAACACTAGACAACACACACTGCACAAATGACTGTGGCAAAACTACAGGAATTGGAGTTGGAACTTCTTCATCATCCTCCATACCAGACCTAGCCCTTCTACCACTTCTTCCGCAATTTGGACAACTTTTTAATAGGAAAACAGTTTAATTCCGACAATGCTATAAAACTAGCCTTCCAGGAATTCATTGACTCTCCTCCGCCAGGGTTTTATACTACCGGCCTGAACAACCTGCCGCTTAAATGGCAAAAGTGTATAGACAATATTGGTGCATACTTTGATGAATAAAATAATTCCTTATATTTGTAAGTTATCAACCAAATTTGCCTTTTATACAAATTTCATCCTTGATGACCTAATATTAATAAAATTTTATTTATTTGTAATACTTACATTTAAATTTGATTATATTGTCCCAAAGCAAATGGAAAATAATTTTATCTAAATGGAAACCACCAGAATCACATAATTTAAAATGTAATAGATTAGATTTAAAATAAACATAAACAAAAAAATAATACGGTAAACTAATTTATTAACTATTTTATTTTAACACAGTTAACACTTTTGTTATAGTTTATAACTTATAATTTATAAAACTTAATATTTCTTGTTGAAAGTTTCTTAGCACGTTAACATACTCCAGTGTGCTTTTAAGTATACCGCCTAACCGCACATTCAAACATCAACTGAAAACAGAGCTTTCGGTCAGATGTGCTTCTGATATCAGACCTGAAAGCTTGAAGCACATGCGCTTTAAGAACACAGAAATTAACGTGACAAATTCATATACTTATAAAACTTTAAATGATATATTGATTTGGTAAATTTGATGGAATATCTGATGAATGAATTGGACGACAAGAGATTTGATTAGAGTGGGGGATCTTTACTCCCAAATTAATAATCGGCAATTATGAAGACATCCGGGCAATATATTTATTTATTTATTTATTTGAAATTTGGTCACACAACAGGCCAAAAGCCCAATAAATGTGTGACACATAATATTATAGACAATATAATTTATACAAAGTACAGTAATACCTCGTTTAACGTTAGGGATGCGTTCCTCAAGAACACTACGTTAACCGAATCAACGTTAACGGAGGAAGAAATAACACGCGAAGGATAGGGATAGGTTACTAAATTGAAAAAAAAATACATTATTTAATTTTTTAATTAATAGATAGGAACAACTGAAAACAGCTTTTCTTGACAAAATTTAAAGTATAAAATTAGTATGCATGTATGTATTACAAAATTAGCGGTTATACGTAAATAAACTGACAAGTTGTGACACTTTAATTTTTTGACTAGAATGAATCAAGGGTCGATTGCGTTGCTTGTCTCTTCTTTTCTCGTAATAGCTCACTGTAACATGTTAAAGAATTTAATACATTTCTTTTTACAGCACAACTTCGTGAAAAATCTGGATCATTTTCGGACAAAATATCTACCGAATGAGACACTTGACTCAGGCAATCTGACAATATTTTTGTTGTTAAAACTTTAACCGGCGGCTCTTCCATATCAATGTCAGAATTGGCATCTTCTCTTAACAAATTTTCTTCAGTCAGTTCTTGCAATTTTTCATTTGTTAGCGGATTGTCGTTGTCATCCTATAGGAATTGTTGAATATCATCAGCGTCAACTTCATTGAAATGTAATTGGTGTGCCATTTCAACAAGTTCATTCTGGATTTCATTAGCAAGTACCGATTCTTCTTCTAAATTGAGTTCTACTGTCGCCCAGAAATGACGTTATAGCGAGGTATTGTTAACGGAGGTAACGTTAAGCGAGGTATTGTTAACGGAGGTAACGTTAAGCGAGGTATTACTGTATAGTGACACTAAATTATTTAAGGTATTTAACAATATAAGAGTACAATATATATATATATATGTATATATATATATATAAGTATATACGTTTTATCACAAATCTGTGATCTGCAGAGCTGCAGAAACATATTTTTTAAAAGTTATAATATTGACTGTAAATATGTCCGGAAAATTATCAATTTTAATAAACTTATTTAAATTAAAACACATCCTATTAATTGGTGAATTATATGCTGAATTTGATTTATTAAACATAAAAATTCAGAATTTTGACTATGGTATGTAGGTGTTTTAAAATTATATTGTTCTAAAAGATTAGGACAGTCAATAATATTATTAAGAACTTTGTAAGCAAAACTTGTGTCAATAAGATTGTGTCAAATAGATGGATATACAGTGGAAATAATAGACCGGTATCTCCCAATCAGGGAATCACGTACTTCTACGAGTCACACGAGGTGTGTATATTAAGTAACCGGACTTGCAACATAGCGATTCATTTGGCAACATTTGGGACGCGGGACTTGGATGACCAGGTAAACATGAGATACGTTTTCAGTACGAATTTGAACTCGCTAGAGTAATTTTGTTGTCCGTAGTGATTTATTTCGTGAAACTGTTTTTAATAGTGCGTTCTAAAAATGAGTGACATTTCGAGCAACGGTGTGCTATCAGGTTTTGCGTCAGACTTGGGTACAGTGCAACGGAAACTTTTGCAAAACTTCAGCAGGCCTACCGCACCAGTGTTTTGTCAAAGACCCAGGTTTTTTGGTGGTTTAAGGCATTTTCAGAAGGGAGTTAATTGAAGATGAATCACGCAGAGGAAGGCCTTCATCTTCAAGAACCAATTAAAATGTCGACAGAATCTGGGATCTTGTGCGTTCAGATCATCGGTTGACAGTCAGATCGGGGAGAGTTGAATTTGACTCTACCATCAGATTTTGATCAATGAATTGAGGATGAGAAAAATCTGCGCATAAATGGTTCTAAAAAAACTTTTCAAAGGTTTTTGGCCAGTAAAACATTCCTGTGGCTCCTCAACCTCCTTATTCGCCTGACTCGAGTTCTTGTGACTTTTTTCTCTTCCCAAGATTGAAAAATCACCTCAAGGGACGTCATTTTGGGACACTCGAAAATATTTAAACGTCCATAACCGACCAGCTGAAAGTTATTCTAGTATCCGAGTTCCAGCACTGCTATGAGGATTGAAAGAACCGTCTCCAGCGCTGTGTGGCTTCCTAAGAAAGTTATTTTGAGGGAGACAATATTGTCTTGTAATTCTATTCGAATAAAAAAAAAATTAAAACCATTCCGGTTACTTGATTTACACACCTCGTGCAATAATTTTTTTGGAAACACAAAAAATTACTTTTTATAAGGAAGCATAGTAAACTAACCAATTAAGTTCAGTTAAAAAAAGTCTGTTAAGTGAAAAACGAAAGAATCAACAATTAACTTGCATTTGAACCAATTTTAGAAGCTTTTTATCCACTCCGATCGAGACATTTTCCACTTCAATAGTCAAATTATGTAGAATCCAACGCGAAAAAATCTTTTTGATAGCCAAATGTTCATGCAATAGTGAATTTATGCTGGTCCCACTTTTGCCTAAGGATACCTCAATTTCAAGATAAGTCACATGACGATCTTGCTGTGTCAATTCACGCACAGCATCAATGTTTTCCGGAACAACAACCGATTTTGGACGACCTTCACGAAATTCGTCCTTAAGCGAACTACGGCCACGATTGAAATCGAAAAACCATCGATAAACAGTAGTCTTTGATGGTGCTTCATCACCAAAAGTCGAATTAAGTTCATCGATGCACAGTTGTTGGGTTACACCACGTCGATAGAAAAAAATAATCGCTCGAAAATGTTTACGATTTAATTCCATTTTTAGCCGAGATAAATTTTTTCAAGTTACTGTAAACAACACAAACAGCGCTCGTACGTCAAAATGTTCTGAGTACCTATACCGTCAAAAATGTCAAAGTTTAAGATAGAAGCGTCAGTTGTCAGATGGCAGCACTAGGTGAGCGCAATCCCGAAATATAAGAGGCAACCCTCGTATATTTGTTTTAATCAAAGTTGTTTTTTGGTGGCAGCGCCAGAATACTTAAAGTTAATATAGTTTTTTATAATGTGAATAGCTTTAAATCCTACTTAATCCATTGAATAAATATGTATTAAGTTCTAAACTATTCAGTGTGTATTAAACAATAATAATCCAGATTTAAATTCATAACATAATCCTCAATGAATACAATAATCATTTTGAGACTCAATATTTTCGTCTGAAGTATTCTGACAAAAGTTTTAAGAGCAAATTACATCACCCTACCAACTCCCTTCTCACCTACAGATTTACATAATTAACAGTACAACCTTCATCGCCATAGACGTATGAAAGAAAAGAGGCGACAGTGCGATAATGAGCTATGACACTTAAAGGCACTAAAGATATATATATATATATGAGGGTGGTTCACAATCGACTTGCAATTTATTTTTTTCTGCACGTAATTGAAGAGCTATTGAAAAGAGGCTTTATATTCATCATAATATGTATTGCCAATTAGCTAATGCCATAAATAATTGCAACTTTACAAACATTGTTAATAAAAATAAATATAACCAGTTCACTTTTGTAAGAACAAACTACAGTCTGTTCCAAACGGTTAAGCGGACCTAGATTTTGCAATCTAGTTACTTTCATCGTTTAAATCGTGCCTTTCGGCCGTTTTGTTTAAGCTTTGTAAATCATACTTACAATAAACATTTTTTGGTTAAGGTTAATATCATTTTAAAATGTCATTTTCTTTATATTTTGATTTTTGTGTCATTCTTAATACAAATTTCCCATTTATTTATTTTTTTGTCATTAAAATATCTAAAAAAATATTTAATTTTGACATATGTCATTTCGTTTCCATGGTTTCATTGTTGGAATTTTAAATTTTGACATCCCAACGAGAAAAATGAAATAACCCAAGCAAGGTCCCTTCTCGTGACAACCTAAAAGAACTAAATTCCCATTTAGTTCCGCTTAACCGTTTGGAACAGACTGTAGATCTGATTATTTTGCTTACTTTTATACTGTGTTACTGACTTAATAACAATTACTAAATGTCAATTAAAAATATTCCTTACGCTGTAAAACCGACTTTAGGTTGATAAGGTTATGATCATTATAATTAAGATATAATTTTTCATTATGACATATGTCAAATGGATTGACATTTTAAAAAAGTGACATTTCTTAATACCAACATGACTTACAGCTTGAAAGGTGCAAACTACTGAAAACAAAATTTCGTTTTACAGTCTGTTTCAAACGCTTAGGCGGAACTAAATGGGAATTTCGTTCTTTTAGGTTGTCACGACAAGGGACCTTGCTTGGGTTATTTCATTTTTCATGTTGGGATGTCAAAATTTAAAATTACAACAATGAAACCATGGAAACGAATGACCTATGTCAAAATTAATTTATTTTTTTTGTATATTTTAATGACAAAAAAATAAATAAATGGGAAATTTGTATTAAGAATGACACAAAAAATCAAAATATAAAGAAAATGACATTTTAAAATGATATTAACCTTAACCAAAAATGTTTATTGTAAGTATGATTTACAAAGCTTAAACAAAACGGTCGAAAAGCACGATTTAAACGATGAAAGTAACTAGATTGCAAAATTTAGTTCCGCTTAACCGTTTGGAACAGACTGTAGTTTGTTCTTACAAAAGTGAACTGCTTATAAAAAAAAAATAAAAATGAAATGTGATTCAAGTCGTGTGTTCAATTGACTTATGTTTAAGGTTTCCAATCCGGATATCCGAATATCCAAATATCCGGATTATCCGACCAATTTGGACTTTTCAATAATCCGGATAATTTTCATTGAATATCCGACAATCCGGATATTTTATGAATAAAAAAAAAATATTTGGTTTTTCAAAAATTTTTTTAATTTACCTGATACTTTTTTTTATACCTTTTCGCCAAAATACCTCTTCAAAGCAGAGTATCATCGTTTCATTACCTTCACCCGGGTGCCACTGGTATGTAATGACCTTGGCTCGAGTTTTAGTTTTCTGGTATATTGGTAGATGGTGACATAGTGCAAAATAAATTACGAATACACCCGACTTCAAACGATCAGAAACTTCGTGTTCTAGCTGTCGATCAGCCGCCATTAGCTGTCAAACACATGACAGTTGGGTTGAAGTAATACGCATTTAAGCTTGTTAATTTTCAAATACATGGTTCAAATAATAGAGTTTTATTTCCAATTTTGGTCATCTTATACTGTATTTGATACATACATTGTACATCTCGGGAAGACGGACAAAAATTGATTTTTGCGGATATTGTCTTATAATGATCTGAAATGTGTAGAAATCAAATATGAGGCCGAAAAAATAAAAAAACAGGTATAGCCTCCAATTTTATTAATACAGTGTTTGTAATTAGTAATTATAATGTTGTGTTTAAAATAATATTTAATGTTGTGTATATAAGCTGTTCACTTTTGTAAGAACACACTAGATCTGGTTATTTTGGTTACTTTTATGGTGTGTTACTGACTTTAAATGTCAATTAAAAATATTCCTTACGCTGTAAAACCGACTTTAGGTTGATAAGGTTATGATCATTATAATTAAGATATCATTTTTCATTATGACATCTGTCAAATGCATCGACATTTTAAAAAAGTGACATTTTTTAATACCAACATGACATACAGCTTCAAAGGTGCAAACTATTGAAAACAAAATTCCCTCTTAGTTTGTTCTTACAAAAGTGAACCGCTTATAATTTTGTGTTTCAAAAATAAATAGCTTACACCTTTTATTTATATTTATTTATTTAAATTCCTTATTTATCTGTTATATTTATATATATGGATCATTAAATATATATGTATTTCTTTTTTAATTGTAAAACTTTTGATAATATAAATAATAAAATATATTTAATACAATAATAATGGTAATTATGAACGTAAATCAGATAGTAAAATTTAAATTTGGCGGTTGTTGTTGTTTAGTTCATTGGTATATTCCTAGAGGGAACGTACTAATTTTTTTTGCTGCCAGTGTCCGTTCTTAATATATTGTGTTCTGTGATTACCTTCGAACAGAGATGTGTTTAATGTATCAGAGAGACATTTTAATAAATTCCTTCACTCACTGTTACGACAAACCTGGTAAATACAACATCTGGTAGATGCTAAAAACTAAGGTCATTCCAAACGCTTAGGCGGAACTAGATTTTCAATTTTAGTAACTTTTACCGATTAAGTGAGGCTTTTGATAATTAGTAAAAGCCTACTTAAAATCATAAAAGAAGAGCTCATGGCAACTGAAAATTCTAGTTAGTTCCGCTTGAACGTTTGAAATATCCTATACAATATTTGCTTATCTATAAATACGTGTTATAATAAAAAATGTTTTTCATTTTTGTAATTTTAAAAATGAAATTTAAAATAAATTGAATTGTGTTTAAATATATCCAAAACAATTTTCTCTTTTGATTCTCTTGAGAGAAGTAAGATCTGTCAAACTAAGCGAAAAAACTTAATACCTAATCAGGGAGGCGGGTACACATTTAGAACGCTTCGTAGCGTAGAGAACCGCCAGCTCTTTTGACTAAATATTAGATGACTTCATTACGAAAACGCCGTTTCTGGCAAAGCAACTTTGTCATCAAAACAAAAAGTTTTGAGAATCTTCAAGATTTTGGCCGTTTCGAAGTCTTTTACACATCACTACTTATGCTTACAACGGCTTAGATAATACGGATGATTGTTTAACTAAAGATGAAATACTAGTGTCATTTAAAATAGAGCACAACAAATTTTTAAGATTTCGTAGGTATAAACTGTTAACTTAAGACTTAACTGTAAGAACAAACTAAGAAGGAATTTTGTTTTCAATAGTTTGCACCTTTAAAGCTGTATGTCATGTTGGTATTAAAAAATGTCACTTTTTTAAAATGTCGATCCATTTGACATATGTCATAATGAAAAATGATATCTTAATTATAGTGATCATAACCTTATCAACCTAAAGTCGGTTTTACAGCGTAAGGAATATTTTTAATTGACATTTAAAGTCAGTAACATACCATAAAAGTAACCAAAATAACCAGATCTAGTGTGTTCTTACAAAAGTGAACAGCTTATAGGTTTGTAAATATAATAAACAATTGATGTGAAGTGTGAATTTTCATATATTTAAGGTTTTTGTAGGTATTTAATACGTGTAAGAATACATATATATATATATATATATATATATATATATATATATATATAGTCAGAAACCTCTTCTACCATTCGGTGTAGAGGTTGTTCTTCTCAGTCTAATTCTTTTATGAAGTTGCGCCACTCTGTCTTATTGTGAGCCTTATTTTCTGCTTCTTTCCATGTCAGTCCTTTTTTATCTAGGATTTGTGACATAGGATTTAATAAGTGTAAGAATACATACGGGGTGAATTATTTAAAGAGCAACATACATGTTTCACATATAATGTTAATGAAGTGATTTATTTCAAAAGCAACATAGCCATAAAACAAATGCTTATCGTATCCATAGAAAAGACAAAATATTATTTTTTTAAATATTTTTTGGACTTAGCTACTAAGGACATTATTATTTCTGTTTGTATGTAAATATAAACAAACTAATAAAAATTCATTTATTGTTTCTAATTTACTATTTTTTAGCCGTCTAGGAACTTTATCGTGTTAAATAACTTTTATATCTAATCACCATTGCATATCTGTTGCCATGGATATGAGCTTGCTTTCATAATTTGCTATGTTGCAAATGAAATAACTCACTTCATTAACATTATATGTGAAACATGTATGTTGCTCCTTAATAGACCGGGAGCTCATGACATTTTTGGTCTCCGATTTCATACAACATGCCTTTTGGAGGAGAGAATATTTACCCTGTGACAACAAAAAAGGGATGGTACTAAACCCCTGCACGCTCTCCGGTCATAGGGAAAATTGCATTTCCACTTGCACAAAATTTTTGTGTTTTTCTCTGATTTAATATTGCTTGCCCTTTTGTCAAAAGAAAGTTATAACAAATTTAAAGTCTTTTAATTATAGGCATGCTGTATGACAACGCGGAAAATCATATTTTTTTATTACAAGATCACATGACCGTTTGAGCCCTTTGGGACCCTCCGAATCGCATGCATATATTTAAAAGACTAAATTTGTTATAACTTTCTTTTGACAAAAGGGCCAGCAATATTAAATCAGAGAAAAGCACAAAAATTTTGTGTTTAAGTGGAAATGCAATTTTCCCTATGACCGGAAAGCGGGGTTTAGTACCATCCCTTTTTTGTTGTCACAGGGTAAATATTCTCTCCTCCAAAAGGCATGCTGTATGAAATCGGAGACCAAAAACTGTAATGAGCTCCCGGTCTATAAATAATGCACCCGGTATAATATTCAATTCTAATATCATGCCGGTTCTACTATACAGCTGTGAGACTTGGAAAACTTCTATAACCATTATCCATCGTTTCCAAGTGTTCGTCAATTCTTGTTTGCGTAGAATATTACGCATATTTTGGCCTGACGTTATTACCAACGCTCGACTTTGGGAGAGAACCTACCAAAGCCTCATAGACATCCTGATAAAACAGCGGAAGTGGAGATGGATAGGCAATACCTTAAGGAACAACCCTTTGTCCATCAGTAAAACGACTTTTGATTGGAACCCACGACACAAAAAAATCGAAAAACTTATTTGATCAAAAATTCCTGTTGAACTATTCCGATTCGCATCAATTTCATTACGGAGATTTTTTCAGATTTTTAGATCAATCCCTTTGGGAGATAGGGTGGAGTTTTTTGAAAAATTTTCGGCAAAACTCAAAAAAACTCAAACAAAAAAAAAGATTTTTCAAAAATTAAAAATTTGTTGATCCACGCATTAATAGGTTTCATTCGGTATGCCACTCAAAATTTAAAAAAATACATTTCTTTTTTAATTAAATACCTAATTGTTTATATTTATCTCGGGATGTGTTTTTTTGAGCTCTCAGTATTTTTCCTGTATGTGGGTTAGGTTAGGTTAAGAGTTGTATAAGCATGCCAAATTTCAACTTTCTATGTTAAACCGTTTGGCTACAGTTTCTACCATACATACAGACAAACAAACAGATATATGAATGACGTTATAAGGGTATTTTGGTGGTAATACCTACAAAACCCTAAAAATGATTTGTGACTAAGTAAAACTAGAAGAAATAGTTTACTAAGAAAATTTTATAAAAAGATAATTTATTTACCTAAATTTACAACTAAAATAAACAGTACGCATGCGCAGTAAGGTGGATTTGTAGTTGTAGAATAGCACGCAAAGATTAAAAAAAGAAACATTAATACAATAAATATTTTTATTGTTGACTGTGCCTCCTTATGCAAAGTAATTTATTTTTTGTGTTTGGTTTTTGAGAAAAAACTTAAATGCCGTACCCACGATAAAAAACTAGAAAAATTGTTTATATTTTTGTTTGACAATCTTAGTTACATAGATGTCCTCTGATTTTCTTCGAAATTTAACCAAAAGATATTACAGTCTTCTTTAAGGACTTTTTGTTTTTTGAGATAAAATTGATAATTTTCGATTTAAATTTTGTTTCGTTTTATTTTGTGTGTGAAATTAAAAAAAATAAAAATATTTCATTATTTTTTGTGTCGATTTTTTTTGTGTATTTTGCATTAAATTTAGCAACACATATATTTAAATGTATCTGTCCACACTACATAATAAATAACCTATTGAACATGTAAAACATACACAAGTATATGAGAGCAGTCACACTACTCCCAGTTGACCTAAACAAATTGGCATATGTATATGTAAATTAGGTAATGGTTAACAATAGACAGAATAGTTAACATAATTAATAATAGCTAATTACTGGAGAACAAAAGATATACATTACACAATTGAATTTACAATATTTAGACAGTAAGTTATATTCCAATCCAATTATTCTGGAAAGACAGATATTGGAAACCTCTTCTTATTTACATAAGGCTAATGATCGTTTTCATAATAAATAAAGTCACTTTAAATATAATTTGAGCTAATAGGTCACTTTAAAATTGTTTATGAAAACCGGTCCATCTTAGTTCAAGCCAAGCTACTGTTGGTGAATTAAATTAACGCCTATCCCCCAGGTCTGAAATGGAGAGTTTGGACACAGAGCCATGATTGATTTTACAAGTCCACACCATATTATTATTATTATTATTATTTATTTCTATTCTTAATTGTACATTGTATATTTACATGCATAATTATTACACATTATCACATATATTTATACAAGGTGTCTCAAAAGAAATTTTATATTTATTTAGCTTACTGCGTGAACGCAACATATCCGAGGGGCGCGGGGGTTATGTCAATCGGTAGCCTGGCTCTTGGGAATTCAGTCGCTATGGAGCGTTTCTCGGGGGCAGACCGCGCGTTATGCGTGCGAGAGTTTTACAAAAACGGTGATTCGGCGACTGTAGCGCGTAGAAAATTCTGCAGTATTCGAGGTTTTTGCCACTTAAATGATGCGCCAAGCATTCCTCTCATTCGACATTGGGTTAAAAAGTTTGAAGAGACTGGTACAACGCTGGATAAATCAAAATCCGGGCGACCTAGGTCATCAAGAACGGTAGAAAACGTGGAGAATGTTAATCAGTCTGTTCGTGACGACCCGAACCTTTCAATTCGGAAGCGCGCAAGTGCTTTAATGTGCATAGATCATCATTACATCGCATTATGCACAAAGACCTAAAGCTGCACCCCTACAAAATTCAATTGGTGCAAGAATTAAAGCTCCAAGATGCCAGTCAGAGGCTTAATTTCGTAAATCAGGTGATTGAGCGATTTTCAACCTTTACCAACATTTTGTTTTCGGATGAAGCTCATTTTCATCTTTTTCCTATGGGGTTATCTTAAATCTAAAGTTTACGCCAATAAACCGACTTCACTGGCGCATTTGAAAGAAAATATCCGTCACGAAATGGCAGCCATCCCTGAGTCCACCTGCCGAGACGTTATAAGTAATTTTACTGTTCGATTAAATGAGTGCCGAGAACGCGAGGGTCTACATTTAGACGATATTATTTTTAAGAAATAAATCCCCAAAAAGTGTATTTTAATAATTAATAAACATTTTTTCTATACACGGCTTACTTTTTTTTTAATCGATCCATTAAATATAAAATTTCTTTTGAGACACCTTGTATATTAATAGAAATAATATAATACCCTACTCAGCATAGCTGTAGTTCCTATATATTCGCGAAATATACTAAAACACACGAATGCTAATGCATGCGTAAAATGCATTCACGACAACAAAGCAGAGTGAATCATGTAAAACAAGACTAATTCTACCTCTGCTTAAAGACGCACGATACTAAGAGCTCAGATGATGCGGAGACCAAAATGAGCGACTAAAATACACTAAGACAAAAGACGAATGTATAAATACATTCGTGAACTGCAACAATGCAGGTAACCTGACCAGCGGTCGCGTACAGGCAGCACTGAGTACAAAAATTAACACGACACTAATGGTTCGAATGTTATTCGGTAATTAAACAAAAATAATGTTGGACTGAACCCCCAACATAAATAATTCGCGCGACTGGCGCGAACAAACTGGTTATAAACAAATACCGCTTACCTACGTTGACAGATAAGTATCCTCCTTCATGTCAAAAGTTCAGAAAGAGATAGTTGCTTTCGGTAATTTTAGTTGTGAATATTTTTAAGTATATTTAAAGTCTTGTCTTTTTTCATCTTCATAATGTGCGTCCATATTCAAATTCTACCATTTCCTGTAATATTGGCATAAAAAACTATTCATATAGATAAAATATTTAAAAATTTGTTGAAATATCACATATTTGTTCATAATCCTATTTTGATATTTATGTTAAAATAAATTTGTTAAAATCTGTTGTTATACGTCTATTATAAAATTTATTTGTAATACTTGTTGCAGTTTTATACTAGTTAATGGCAAAATATTTGCATTAATTTTTATATAATTCAGGATTAGACATATTTATGTTTTATTAAAAAATTCGTAAATTTAAATGGACAAATAGTACATATAACAAAACACTAGATGGATAATATGTTCAACCAGAAAAAAACTGAACAATCTTTTTAAATTAAAATATTTGCTGTAAAGCACGAAAATTATCCAAGAAAGAAAAAATGCATTTTTTTGTTATTTTTGTGTTTATTATTTAGGTTTTAAACAGGTTTTACAATTAAGCAACTAATGAATAATTTTTACACATAATAAACACGTTTAAAATTTTTGAAACAAAAAACAAAATTTATATATACACAGTTATTACTGGTATGTCATACGCGCACTTCTGGCTCATAATTTAAAAAACATAATTCACTGTCATTCCTTTTACATTGTTTCATACAAAAAGTCCTGTAAATTATCAAATATTTTTACAATTTTATGCTCACACAACCTATCAACTCATTCATATCCATATATGTTGACAACATTCATACCAGAACATTTTAATTTAGCACTAGACATTTTTTCTCTTTGTATCTTCTTGGAGTGTCAGTTGAATTAATTTTAAAACTCGAAAAAATCAACTTACACTTTTGTGCTATTTAGTTACAGGTATTGTCAAGAAGCATAGATGGAAGTGAATTGGTCATATCCTTAAGGCACCTATAGATGACGTGACAAGTCACGGCCAATGTTTACACTTGTCTAGCTCCACAGATCGTGTGTAGGGGCAACAAGTCACAAGTCACAGCCAACGTAGACTGGGGATGGCGCTGTCCGATGTTCGCTTTTGAGGCGGTATTCTTATCACAAGTCAAAGGAGTCTGACCTACATTGGTGCAGACTTGGATATGCATGTTTGCTTCGTACAAACTTCGCGCACAATAGTGTGCGCGACATCAGTCGAGAGTGTTGTGCTCAAAAGGAAGAATATAACCATTTTTCTTAATTATGAAGTCTACTTAAAGTAAACAGTAATTTTTTATACTTTTAATCTAATTTAAATATCAATAGCAAGGTCGAAGCTGCGACTATAACATCACTTTCACTGTCAGACGTCATTTTACAAACGTTGGCCAACGTTCGCTATTTTTGTACTTGGTCAGTACTGACGCTTCATCGACACATCGTCTGTATTGTACGCAAGTACAAGTATCCACCAGTGCTACATGTTACGGCCAGCGTCAGAACTAGCGTTGGCGAACGCTGGAACACCGTCTGTAGGCACCTGTAGGTGAGAACCGGACGTCAATTTAGAACAAGGGTTTAAACCCGCAGGGCAAAAATCATCGGAAGCTGCAAACTAATCTGGCGACGGTCAATAGAGAAAGAGGGGAACGGTTTCTTGAAAAGATTTTTAATATTGAGGATGCTTTCAACAACCAGAACAACGGTGTATGGTACAAGTTCACGAGAAACTCGTAAGAAAGCGCTAATTATCCAGAGGAAACATTACCCAGCTTCAGTTATAGTTTGATGGGAGATATGACGATACAACTAGGCTTTTTTACGAGAAAAGGGTAAATACGTCTGTCACAGTCTATTAGGAAACCGTGTTGAAGTTTAGTTAAAGGAATGAAGAACTTCCTCTCCGATGATTGATTACCAATGAAGCATCCAGCAAGATTCAGCACCAGCTCATAAGACGCAGACTATACAGCAGTAGCTTCAAAGCAATGAATCAACTTTCATTTCTTCTTCTTACTGTCCGCCTAGCAGCTCTACCGTCAACCCATTGTACTACAAAATGCATGCTCAAAACATGGCTTGCAAGAAGACCCTAATATTGTTGGTTTGAGGCGCTCTCTGATGACGGCATTGGAGGGTTTTCCTGTAGAAACCCAAATTATATTGACGAGTGGTCGCAGTTACTTAAAAGCTATGTAATGGTTAGCAGTGGTCATATTGAAAACTGATTGCGTCATTTGAACATATTGGTTGATTGTCATTTATATGAAGAGGCTGGAAATACAATGATAGAATCACTCAACAAAAATGGATTACACAATTTATGTTTGAATAAATTATTAGATATCAAAAAGGAATTTGAAACACATAGTAGAATTTTTGATCAGCCTCAAAATATGGCAGGCAATATATATGTTATTAATTATTAATATTTATGTTGGGAGGAAGGTTCTCAGTTCAACATTATTTATAGTTTAGTTACCGAATAACAATCGAACCATCTGTGTCGTGTTAATTTTTGTACTCAGTTCTGCCTGTATGCGACCGCCGTCCAGGTTACCTGCATTGTTGCAGTTCACGAATGTATATATACATTCGTCTTGTGTCTTAGTGTATTTTAGTCGCTCATTTAGATTTCCACATCATCTGAGCTCTTAGTATCGTGCGTCTTTAAGCAGAGGTAGAATTAGTTTTGTTCTACATCTTTTCATTCACTCTGCTTTGTTGTCGTGAATGCATTTTATGCATTCACATTTGTGTGTGTTAGTATATTTCGCGAATATACGGTGTGGAACTGCGAAATTGATCTTGGATGTGTGTCCAAACTCTCCATTCGAGACCTGGTGTATTGCAAAGTCTATAGTATCTCAAAGGGCTCTTTGCTACGTGAAATTTCAACCACCAGGTAAGTCTATTCACCTGTATATATCCAATCTCATCTCCAGCATTTTACAATCGCGTAAAATTGTGACCAATAAGGTCCATTCGTTTTATTTTGCTTTTTTCATCCAGATCGTGAGTCATGAATTACGATCATCGCGGGCGGTGTACTCTGAGCAGGAACCTGGTCAATGTATTCGTCTGGGAACATTGCAGGGCTCCACATTTAACAATATAATTATAAAAATTTCCATCTCTGCTGTAACCTTTCAATGGCTCTCCTTTCATAACCAAAACCTGCCATTACATCTTATAGTGTTTTACTGAAGACTTTGTGACAGGATTTATGACAAGACTTGGTATATAGAACTTGTTAACAACTTCGTAGTTTCTCTTATGTTTTTTTGTTAATGATGTCTTCTGCATGATTGTCTGGTAAATAATATCGGTGTTGTTTACTACCTAGCTACCTTTCCTAGCCATAAAGAAAGTAATTAATACCCATCCCACATATATGTGCAAATGTCAAGTGATGCTAAAAACAAAATCTCCTCTTCTCAATATCGAACAATAATTCTATTATATTAATTTATCCTTTCAAGTAGATTGTGTATGGTTCGCTTGCTCGTTGCTCACACAGAGAAATATTCAAAGTTATCAGCCTACATTCATAGCGAAAGATGAAACTTAACAAATAACATCATTAGTGTTTTGACTACAGCCTCTAATTAATTAATTAGAGTGACTCGTTACCTACACATACATACGTACATACATACATACATACATAGATATATACATAGACACATTCATAGATACATACATACATATATACATATTCATAATCATATTTTCAAGACACAGTATTTTATTCAAAGAGACTTCATTAAAACAAAAAATAGAGCAGACGTGAAAACATAAAATTAACGTGAAGTATGAATTTTCACATATTTTAGGGTTTTGTAGGTATTTAATAAGTGGAAGAAACCAAAAGAATGCAGGACGTTTAGGGAAATATTTTTTGCTCTAATCACATCCAAATAAAGTGTATTGATCACTTTTATCATTATTTTGAGCAAGAGCTTGCATTTATTATTTATAATTTGCCTGATACTTGACACTTAACACACCAACATAGAGGTTGTGTGTAAGTTCAATAGTTCAAAGTGCAAAAAAAGATAATTTAATTGTGTTCTAAAAATATTTTTACAAGTCCCAGTTCGTGGAATTTTCGTAAAAACTTCCCAATGGAATAAGTTTGCATGTTTCCTAAATCACAATTTAATTAAGTCATTATTAGAACGCAGTTTGAACAGTGAAGGTGTGGTCTTTATCTCTCAGGGCACTGATTAACCTAACTGTAAAAACCAACATAAAAAATCATTATCTTCATCTTACTAATTTTATTTTTAGACACGAGAATTTTATTACACTAAATTATATTGCTGCGGTCCAAATGAGGGATTGCCGACCACCATATTTATCCCCTGGGGTCTAGATTGAACATATGTGTTATAGGAAGACATATCTGTGTCAGTTTATAGTTTCACATTGGCACAAAATATAATTTTTCCAAAAAATAAAGCTGTTTAAGTGGAAATTACAGAAGAAATAATACGAGGAGTTCCCCAAGGTTGCGTTTTCTTACCCTTATTCTTCAACATATACTCCGAAAAGCTTTTCAGAGAATTTGTTTACGAAAATGAAGGCATAGTGATACAGCAGAACGATTAATAACATCTGGTGGAATGGAGATCTCACCAAAGTCAACAAATCAGAAAAAGAAGAAGATTAATAACATCAATGCCAATAACATTTTGTTGCAGTAATAATTATTATTGCTTACTTTGCGCATTTGTGCAGTAAAATAAATTTTTTCCACACTTGTAAGAAAAAAAACAATTTATTTTAACTCATATGAATATTGAAATCAATAATTTTCCAAATGGTAGTACAAAAAAGAAATGTTTTATGATTTTAAAGTCCCTGGATTATATATATTTTCTCATAATTCGTTAAAATAATAATCAGTTTATAGAATTAATAAATATCTCATAAATAATTAATAGGCAAATACCAAAATTCTAAAAATATATAATTAAATCAATAATCAACAAAATTTAGCGCAAAATTAAACAGGGATTTTCATTTTGTTTTAATAATAAACGAGGTTTCATATTGAAAATACATGGGCTCCACTTTTATTAAATATTAATATAATAATTCAAGCAAATTGAACAAAGACTAGACCGTCTAGATAATATTGTTATTAAGGAAAAATCCATGAATATTTTATGAACACGTGATAAAATCTTTGTTGTCATTCGAGAAATGTAACTTTTAATTGTATTGCTAGTTTCACATGAAGAAATTTAATTTAATAGTAAATAAATAAATAAAATAGTAAAAAAGTGACAATTTCCATACATTCCAGTATTTCTTAAATACAGTCTGTATAATAAGACATACTTGTTGATTTTTGGCGAACTATAAGAGAGGAAAGGAAAAATTAAAAATAATTTCAAAATTTACTGTAAATATTATTACGCTACTACCTACTAATTGGTCCAATCTCCATTATTATCAGTTATTGCTTGGCATCTTTTCAGTACACTTTCTACCAGCTTTTCGGCATACTTTGGCAGTGATCTCCATATCTGCTGTATTTGACGAGTTAGCTGATCCAAATTTTGAACGTTTATTGTTCGAAGCTTATATTTCATGTAAAAACTAGATTCATCAGAGAAAACCACATCACTCCAATTGCAGTCTAAGTTTTCCTTGGCCCAAGCGAGTCGTTTTGCGACATGTTTCACTGATAACAATGGTTTTGTTTGGTGCTCCTGAATTTAATACCATTTTCAATTAAACGACATCTCAGGGTCATTAGACTTAACATAATGTTCTTTATTAACAAAATTGCCTGATATTTACGTAAAGATAATATAGGATTATTTTTAAAAACATTAAAAATCACTTTATTTTGTTTTTTAGTAGTCACTTTTTTTAATCCACAATTAGGTAAATCGTCAACATTTTTATTAATTTTATAAAGTTTCACCTAATATTTCACAAAGTTTACTGACTTGTGCATATATTTTGCTGCACTTGAAAAGGACATTTTTGGCCCTTTTGAGAGGGCACATAAAAATACCGCTTCAAAACGTTTTGCATAAATAGCACTCATTATTACATAACCACACTACTGAAAGACAAAACACTAACTAAACAATTTTTATTATCAAGCGTATTAGGTCTTGATGTTATTATCATGTTTGAACCTGTTTATTATTTGTGCACATGCGTGATCCTGAGTTATAAGCAAGTATGTCTTATTATACAGTGGTCAAAGGGGGTTTGAAATGTAAGGAAGATAATTTTGGTATGGTTTCAGAATAACATATTATGCAGCGAACATGGAATGATGGTCAGTTCCACGAACCGCAGGCGACATATTAGAACAGTAGAGGTGCGGGAAGTGGAGAGGCGACCGCTTCGTTGTTCATCGTGTAATGTTGTTCTCCCTTCAATGGATGATTGGCGCCAACGAGAAACCATTGGCCTTGACATAACATCTTCACCATAAACACTACACAACTAGCGATGAATTTCAGTAGCATTTTTATTTTTTGCCGTCAAAAACGAATAACACCACGAACTTTGCAATCAGCGGTAGGGACAAGTGGAGTCTCCATAGTGGCTGGAGCCTGACTGCCGGATCGATCAACGCACGCGCATAGAAATTTTACAGTGCTGCCACTAAATCCAGACGCAAATTCCCTGAGATTCCTAGACTTTTTCCGCCAACCACACGGATTAAAAAAAAAAAAATAGAGTAACTTACTTTTGAGACGACCCTATAGGGATTTGCAGCTAAGCACCCTACCATCTGGTGAGCGTTTCATGAACTTGTGTACTACAAATAAAATTTCGTTTTGTGTATTGGTTTGGTATGAAGTTTGTTTTTAAAGTTTTATTATAATCATTGAAAAATGTATAATACATATTGTTGTGTGCCTATGTGCAAATCATTGAAAAGAAGAAACCCGGAAATATCGTTTCATTTGTTTCCACTAATATCAGACATCGTACGGTTCGAAACAAAATTGGGAAAGCAAGAGGTTAGGAATCGACGCGATGTTTAGATAAACAATTTAAAAATGGGAAAAAAGTGAGCCCTTTTAGCAAAGTTTGCTCATTACATTTTTATGATAGTGACTACAAAAATTATTTTCAATTTTGTATTTATTATCGCATATCTTGAAAATTCCTGTTATTGTGTGTGGGTTTGTAATGCACAAGTCTGTAGGCATAATGCATGAATCTTTATGGACTCTCTGTTTTTTTCAGTGACTCCACACAATATTATATGCTCAGCATTGTAGATTTCTACCCCTTGGTAAACAACACGGGAATTATTATTTCCCCCAATATAGTTAAAATAATCGACAATGGAAAACTGTGCCGCCATAACTTAAAACCAGATCACAAAATGTAGTATTTAAGATGTTTGCAAGTAATGTCACTTAAAAAAAATGTCCTCACAATACGTGTGTATACTTACTTGATTATAAAATTTTAAAACAAAATCAGAAAATTCCAAACAATTATTTATTTTTTGTCGTTTTTTGATACACTTTTCGCTATTATTTACTAGTAAATGTCAAGTGGTATCTGATTTAGAATGGTTTCAAAAAAATCCGCGTGGCGCTACGATCTTAAAAATTTTCCCCTATACTATACCATATACCTTCGAAACTCCAGAAACTGTGTGAGAGTTTCCACTTAACAGTATTTTTTGTTTTGTTAAATATTAATCTCTGGTGCATAATTATAATATTCATCATAATTTTCTCCATTATTTAACCTTCGTCGGTTTGAGGCACTGTTTATACGGAAGTATATTATTAAATATTAAAACATAGACCTCGATGTTTGTTGAGTGTAAATAAGATCTTTTCGTTGTAAGAGAAGGCATTCAATAATTAAGTAACCTTTGTTGTTTAGAGATGAGCCATAGCGATATGAAAACATGCCTACAGCGTTAATGATGTGGATGAAATTATTTATTTAATATATTTAAGGTATACAAGATTTCCTGCGTCATAGAGCTCCATAGCTCCACTCTACCTCGTCTAGGATTCAGCTAAATGAATATTTTATTTCGGAGGAAACTAAGAATTGTTGACATAGGGCAAACAACTCTCTAGGATCCAGCCAAGTCACTATCCATACCACTCAAGGATATTCACGCCGAGTGTAACAGAGATTTCAAGAAATACGTGGCAAATATATATATACTGTGTATGAAACTATTGAAATAAACAAGGCAGATAATACACTTACGTTATTTATGCGACATAAATTCAGTTTAATGGGAAATTAAATTTGAAAAAGTTAAAAAAATATTAAATTTTAAAAATTATGTATTATATATAAAAAGATAGATTTGGCTAAAAGTGTTTAAATAAAACAATAACGTAAACAATTTATCTTCAGAGCTAAAGTTTCTCATCTAAATGAGCCCATAATTCTAAGTCAAAATTTCAAAAAATGAATTTATCAGTTATTTCAAATCACATTATTTTAAACTAAATTAATCCAATGTAATTTTTACGATATTGTCAAAAATGGACCATTGGGTAGTGGTTGTAATTTCAACATTATATGAAATTCATTTAGTGTTAATTATGAAAGTGGTCTAAGGCCCGGTCTTTCCACCTTCAGATAAAGTTCCAGGTAACTATCTGACAGATAAGGTTATTTGTAACTTCATCTGCTGAATAAAATGTCAATACCAGTCAGTGAATCCAATACGTCAGTCTCATTATACGTTAGATAACTATCCGATAGATACATTTGTATAGAAAGAAGGGATGACATTTACTCAGCAGATGAAGTTACAAATAACCTTATCTGTCAGATAGTTACCAGGAACTTAATCTGAAGGTGGAAAAACCGGTCCTAAGTCAAATAATAATAATATTGAAACGATAGACCACAAATTTTTGGTATCTGGTCATTCCTTTTTGCCGAATGACCGTGATTTCGGGTTGATAGAATTGAAAATAAAAAAATCAAATTACTTATATAACCCTGAGCATTATTATGAATTGATAGAAAAGTGTAGAAGAAATAGATTTTCGGTAAAACGAATGACGCAGCCGGATTTTATTTCAACGAAACCACTGGAAGAGTCAACGACTAGAAGAAAAAAAAAATACCGCTGGCGAATCTGTCTCTTGGCTTCAAATTCAATGGATGAGATTCTTGAAAAATGAACCTTATAAGATGCTCTATAAAACTTCTTTAGATGATTCTAAATTCCACGTTTTGGATCTTTCACCTAAAAAAGGAAGACCAAAAGTATACGGAAATATTAAATTACTTCCATTATACATCACCCCTAGACCAGTAACGGAAGAAAAACATAAAGATATTATGTGTTTACTACCATACATTCCTCCAGTTTTTAGCAACACTTTAAGAATCTTACAAAATCATAATGATAAAAGCTTAACATAATAAAAATTGATTACTTTTTAAAAATAATTAATAAATGTTCATGAATTATTTCATTAAAATTATTGTTTCTAATAAAACTTGTAGTTTTTTATTACTTTAAGGCCCGGTTTTTCCACCTTCAGATAAAGTTCCAGGTAACTATCTGACAGATAAGGTTATTTGTAAGTTCATCTGCTGAATAAATGTCAATACCAATCAGTGATTTCAATACGTCAGTCTCATTATCCGTTAGACAACTATCCGATAGATACATTTTTATTGAACGACGGGATGACATTTATTCAGCAGATTGGAAGTTTATCTGAAGATGGAAAGACCGGGCCTAAGTCATTTATAGGACATTCAGTTAATTTTGAAAATGGTCTAAGTCAATTCAAACCTCAAAAACTGCATTTTCGTATGAAATTCACACAAAATTTCATATTCATAATAAATTTCCATTATTCAAGACTAATAAAATACTAAATTAAAATGTTGCGTAGTATAAAAATATTTTTTAATTTATTCAAATACAAATCATTAAATATCTCGAAACAAGAAATATATGACTTAGACCACTTTCATAATTATAGGCACAAATATTTATTCTAAATAAAAATATATGTATCTATGAATGTCTAAAAATTATATCAAATATGGAAAAATTCAAATTCATACAATTACTTTGTAAATTCGAATAATTAATAAGTTTTTATTGTTAAAACCAGGAGTTGTCTTTCAATCAAACCACCCATGTGAAAATTTATTTTATAAATTATGGTTTTATAACAAATTTTGTTAATAAAGGTTAACAAAACATTTTTATCCGTTTCTGTATCCGTATCCGCGGATATAATTCTTTTATTATCCGGCACAATCTTAATTTCTACGTAAATTTCGGTTACTTCTGTTTAACATACTGTCAGAAAATGTTAGCCTACACCTGAATTGGTAGCCTAAATTAACTTCCCATGCATTTAACTTTCTATGAAAATGTAATTAAATAAAACGTACCAAAAAGTTATTCAATTCCCTATTTAAATTTTATCATATTGCTTTTATAAATCAAAGGCATTTTCCTCGAAATTTAACCACAGAGATGAAAATATCCATTAATAAACGGTTTTGGTGAAGTTGTTTCCATGTTTCAATTCGGACCCTTTTTAGAAGTTTGTTCAGTATTTTTTGTTTAATTGTTGTTCAAAAATTAGACCACAAATCAAATCAATTGTTAAAAATGATTGCTATAAATATTGCTCGATAAAACAAGCTTGTTATAACAAATTTTAAAATTATGTTTTTTTTAACTTTTTCCCCTTTTGTGTTTAATAACCATAAACTATTTCCCTATTGAGAAAGTTAAACATTTATAATACGAAAAGATATTAAGTAAACTATTAACTTCTGAAATATATTTTCAGTGTAGATAATGGTTAAATATTTAAAGCGACAGAGATAATATATCATTTAACTCTTTTTTAGGGTTTTGTAGGTATGACCAAAAAACCCTTATACCGTCATTTTGTCGTCTGTCTGTCTGTTCGGTAAAATTGTAGCCAAACGGCTAAACCTAGAGAGTTGAAATTTGGCATGATTATTCAACTCTTTGACCCGCACATAGGAAAAATACTAAAACATCTAAAAAACATATCCCCCTAAAAATATAAACAAAAATGTGCTCATCGAAAACAAAAATATTTTTTTTAAATTCGCATAGGGTATCAAATGAAAGCCCTTAGTACGTGGATTAACGATTAAATTTTTATTTTTGCAAAAAAATTATTTTGATGCAATTTTTGCCAAAATTGTGCAAAAAAATTTTTGTCCCACACCCTGCAGCCCAGATGGTTTAAACTAAAAATCTGAAAATATTCTAAGTAATGTACATTGATGTGAACCGGAATAGTACAACAGGAATTTTTGATCAGATTACGTTTTTGGAAAAAAACGCATTTTTGTGTTTTTTTGCTAATAATGTTCACAAGTTATAGCTTTGTAACACGTTACGATGGAACGTGTATGCTGGAGTAGTGGTTTTTGACGCTGGTTTTTCACCCAAGTAACTCGACCCGAAAGGGATCGAACCCTGCGACAAGAGACAATATTATTTTTTGTTTTTTTTTTCTTTAATTTTTATATTGTTTAAATTATTTTTTCAAAATTCTAGTTATATTTTGGCAAATGTTGCATTTAATTTTTAAAAGCGTAAATTTAATAACCAGTGAAAATTGTTTAAATTATAATTTAATTCTGTTTCAATGTACACGAAATCAGAGGGGCGGAACTTATAACAACCAATGGAAGCCGTGGGCGCAATTTTTAAAATTCGTAATGAACCTTGCTATATAAAAAAAAAATACTGCAAATATTTAGAAACCTAAATAATGGTATTAAGCGTTCGAATTAAAATTAACAAAAAACATATTTTAATATAAAATTTGTTTTGGCATCCCAAATAATCATCATTCACTTACTAAATACCTGCAAAACCCTGAAATGTGTGAAAATTCACACTTCACATCAATTTTTTTTCTTGAGCTTTGTCAATCGAGTTGGCATTCTTCTATCTATAGTTTGCGTTTCCGTATTTCTGTTTCATATGTATATTTTCGAAAAATTTTATTTATTTTTTTAACAAGGGTATCAAATGAATGATCTTGATTCGTAGATTAACGGACGAGAAGTAATTTTTGAAAGGCTCTTTATTTAAAAGTAATTTTTACCAAAAATGAGCTAATGTAACAAATTGAACATGATTACAACAGCAAGAAACAGCGAAAAGAGTTTATCAATAGCTTCTATCGTTAAACTGTTTTCAGTGTAGCAATGATATTGTGAACGCAAAGTATAAAAAATATTTTTTTTAACCACATATAAACATCTATATTTTTTTAAAAACTAATTTGATCAAAACAAATAAATGTTCACCTGTAAAATTTGTTTTCATATTCCTATCCTTTTTGACATAAGTTGTTAATTATTTTAAGTTGAATAATGGATTATTATTATTATCATATTGTTCAGATATATTCTAAACTTAACAAACAATGTCATCAGTCAATTGACTATTTTTTCATCGCGCATATTTTTCATTATATAATTAATAATTTTAAATAATTTGATTTATTTGAACATAAAAAACTCCCAGTTCCATTTGTTCCAATAAAACAAAGTTTTATTTTATTTCAGTTTTAATTTATTTGTTAAAATATTGAATTATGTATCATTTGTTAATGTTTTTATTTGATATAAACATAAACTTTTTATTCATTGATTAATTATCATAGATTTATTTTGTTTTATAAATTTTTTGTAAATTATTACTCAAATTAATATCATTCAAATTAATAATCGAGTGCTGTTTACTAAATTTGAATATTAATTTCAATAAAATGTATTATTTATATTAAATTGTTCATAAAATTATATTATCAAGTATTAGGTAATTATATATATTTTTCAATTAAAAATCAAAAATAATTTAAATATTGTGCCAATAAAATTATTTTGGCAAGTTTATTAAAAAACACAACTATTAAAAAACAAAAAAAAAATACTCCATCCATCCAAAAATATAGTATACATTACAAAACAAAAAAAAAAAATTGAAGTGTGAATATTCACACATTTCAGGGTTTTATAGGTATTTAACCCTTGCCGGACCATTTATGGGTCAAATTTGACCCGAAAGTTGAATTTTTTTAAATAACTCTTTTATTTTTTATAGTTATTTATTGTCGTACTAGTACTTTTCCTTATATATTATAACTATTTATTTTATGATGATAAACTTTTTTTTTATCAAGCCGATTTCTTGTTTTACAGTACGGGTTTAGCCTGACCCGATTTTGGGATTTGTTAGTAATGTCTTATATCAATACGTAATGCGTAATTACACACCTGCAATAATGCAAGTTTTGACAAGTTTATTAGTTTCACGGTTGCTTTTTCATCATATCTCAATCGACCGAGCTAAGATACTGTTCTGTTTGTATTATAATATTATTATTATTAATATTACAAAAGATCCGAGCAGTTCAGGAAATAAATGAGGCCGTTGTTTTAGTTGCAATGGAAATGATAACAAATATGCAAAGAAATGTGACAAATGCAATAAATTCGTTTGTCCAAAACATTCAACTGTAATAGCAATAAAACAAATTACTTCCAATTACTGCCAAAAAGATGAAGATGGAGAATAATTAAAATTCTTCTGATATGTTATATGTAATTATATTTTTGTGTCTATGAAATTATTATATTTTGTTATATATTACATTTATGAATTCTGTTTGATTTTCATGTAAGTTGGCAATGTCATAAATAAATTTTTTATAATGCTTTACTCACTTTTATTATTCAAAATTAAATTATTTAGACCCTATTCTGTGATTTTTGATATGGTGTTAAATTGATAGGTTACTATGAAAACATACTATATACAAGTAAAATTAACATCTTAAGATCTTGTTAAAAGTTACAGAATAGGCCCCTTAAGTGGATATAAATATAAAACTTGAAATATGGGTTTTAAACACATTTTGAAAAGTGGGTCAAGTATGACCCATTTTTGGTCACAAAAAAATCAAAATGATTTTGGTCCGGCTAGGGTTAATAAGTGTAAGAAGCCAACATAATACTGGATGTCTAGGAATATTTGTTCTATAATAACATCTTAAATCAAGATATTTTTGATAATCATTTTTATTCGTTATTTGAGTACCATGAGCTTCCATTTAATTTTTTAAACAAAATTTTAATAAAATGCCAAAAATCCTAGCATTTTTTTCTGCATTTGCTTCGTATTCAAGTCTTCATTAAATGAATAAGAAATATATTGATAAAAGATTTCATTCTATTAAATTTCAGAAACGTATTTCCCATAATAATTTATTAGTATTAACAATGAGTTATTTGATTTTGTTGAGGCTCTAAGCAAACCGTTAACTGATGTGGAATTTAGAGCACACCACACAGAGCTATCGTGTAATTTCGTGGACGCGACAGACGTTTGACTACAGTGTCTTATGTGATTATTCAATAAATAAATATTACTGATATTTTTTCTCGTGAAGAGATGTCTTCTGGGTACCCAGATGCCGAAGAAACTTCTGGATGACGCCAACAGAACATTTGCAATTTAAGAGCACACCAGACACTTTGATATCTGATGAAATCACTAAATATATTTATATTTAAATACTGCGAGAGTTTATATGAATAGAGGTTTAATACAACCGACCAACGTTATACGCACGTAACATGAATTGAAAAAATTGATGTGAAGTGTGAATATTCACACATTTCAGGGTTTTGCCGGTATATAATAAGTGAAGGCGGTATGCTGAGTGTGTAGGACAAATTTTACTTTGTAGTAATCACGGCAAAATGAACGATATTTTTAAAATAATTTATCGTCTGTTAATCATATAATAAGACTGGTTATTAAATTTACGCTCATAAAAATTAAATACAACATTTGTCAAAATATAACTAGAATTATAACAAAATAATTTCAACATAATAAAAATGCAAAAAAAAAAAACAGAAAAAATAAAATTCACTCCGTACTCGAACTCGAAACCCTTCGTTTTCCAGCCAGTTTAAGAGTGCTCTAACGCATGTAGCCATCGCACGCCATGCATGTGAGTGTCTTACATTGGTATAACTTTTGTACTTTGTGAACCAAAAACCACAAAAAATGCGTTATTTTCCGAAAACATAATCTGATTTTCCTGTTTTTTCTGATTGTACTATTTTTTTGCACAATTTTGGCAAAAATCCCATCAAAATAATTTATTTTGCAAAAATAAAAATTTGATCGTTAATCCACGTACTAAGGGCTTTCATTTGATACCCTACTCAGAATTTAAATAAAATATTTTTGTTTTCGATGAGCACATATTTGTTTATATTTTTAGGGATGTATGTTTTTTAGATGTTTTAGTATTTTTCCTATGTGCGGGTCAAAGAGTTGTATAAGCATGCCAAATTTCAACTCTCTAGGTTTAGCCGTTTGGCTACAATTTTTACCGAACAGACAGACAGACAGAGAGACAGACAGACAGACAGACGACAAAATGACGGTATAAGGGTTTTTTGGTCATACCTACAAAACCCTTAAAAATGTCTTAACACAATGACGAACTAATCTCAACTCTATTATAAAAAACTGAAACGTTTCTAAACATAAGCGAAGTAACAAAGAGGGCTGCTATACCGCAGTGATAGCTGCGAGTCGTGATAGTAAAAAACGACGTCTGCAAGTTTAACTTTAACGAAAACAATGAATCTAAAGAAATATATTTTTAACTAAACTAACATAAAAAAAAAAAAACAAAATTAAGTTAAAAATTCAAAACGAGGCAGATTTATAAGTATTTCATTACTAGTGAAGTGTGATGTTCAAAACTGGTGATTAGGTAAAGAAATAAAATTTAAATTAAAAAGAAATAAATCTTTAATTTACGTTTTCACTACTTTTTATTCCACCCTCGAATAGTTCCAATCTGATATTTATTTATTTTTTGTTTTTAATTAACCTTCAACAATTGTTGTGAAAGAAAAACTGATGAATCTAGACATTTCTATTTTCAATATTGACCTGAATTTTTTGTAATATTCACCTTTCCCCTTGTTTAATAAAGAGGAAGAAAAACTATTTTCCTTTTGATGAAAGGTTTGTTGATGAAAGAATAAACATACCATCAACGAAATAGTCTACCTAAATTGGGTGGTTTTTACAAACGGAAAATAGTATAATATAAAACAAACTAGGAACAGGGCTCTCGTGTTCCATAATTATACCGGCGTTCTATTACAAGACATCACAAAGCGCAGCTGTTGTGGTCTCTGGCTTTAGACGCGGACGTCGGTTGGCGTCGCTTTCCTTTTGCACCATATAAAAATACTCACAACCAGAGAAGAAATTCCTTAAGAATTATTCAATAAATGTGATCACCTCCACTTTTCTCAAAACGGAAATAATAAATATATACATAATTATATATTTTCGTTCAGTGGCGTAACTTTATTGTTGCCCCAGCAATTTTTTTTTAGCTGCTTACTGGATTTATCAACTTTGTCTATGTATATTGCAAGAAACGAAACCAAAGTCATTTTGAAAATCGATGGAACCTTACCTAGAAAGAGAAAGAGAGAATGAGAGAAAGAGAGAGAGAGAGAGAGAGAGAGAGAGAGAAAGAGAGATAGGAGAGAGAAAGAGAGAGAGAAAGAGAGAGAGAAGAGAGAGAAATAGAGAAATATATATTTTCACACCTGACGAATAAAACAAATAGTAATCTGTATTAATTAATTAATTAATTAGTAATTAATATATGTAACAGATTTGCTCAACTGTATTAAATGTAATAATACAATTAAAACTTTTTAGTAATATTATAAATTAGTCAATAGTTCAGTTAGTTTAAATTGTTAAATAAATTAGTAATATGTATTTAAAACAGACAATTTTGGTTAATTCTGTCAAGAAGTTATTTCAAATGCTACAATTGGCTATATTAAGGGGGCGCAGTATAGTTTTCGCTAGTTTCTTACACAAAACTAACAATCTGTAATAAAAATAGTAACAAATTATAGTCTAGCTCGAAGCTCCTTTGATTGGAATCGTTGGTTTTTAATCTAGTTGGCTTGGCACATCTCCATAGTTGAAGTGTATACGACCATATGGGCTCGAGTAGTGTCCAGGGATGCCAGACTGTCTCGTAATGTGCGGGACAGTCCCGTACAAGAGTGTTTTGTCCCGCGTCCCGTATAAACTCTTAAATGTCCCGCAGGAAAAAAATGAACAGATTTTGACTAAAATAAAGAAATAATGCAAAAGTAATAATAAAAAGTGATGGATGCTGTTATGAAAAGTATTTCTTTCCTAATATGTATGAATTAATATATAATAATATGTAAAATTTGTAAATAATGTATGTTCAATATTTCAACTAGCGCCTTGCTAGTCCTTAATTAAGCATAAGATGAATGCTATTATGGAGCAAATGTTCATGAAATTATCAAAAATAATGATAACTTAGATGCTTAAAATGGAAGCAAATATTTTATTTGATACAGCTATACAATATATAGAGAAATGGTTTGATTACAATGACAAATATAAAATTCTCTCTAACTTATCTTTGCCGTATTTCAAGATATCGTAGAAATCACTAACGCATTTAAAATAGAAATAGATCAAGATTTGCTGTTTGAAGAATAAATCTTCCTAAAAAGATTTATGGCAAATATAACGGGTATTGAAAGCCAATTACTTTCAGCAAAAAATCTCCACAATTTTTAAAAATTATCGGTTACATTTTCTCTATTCCACATGCAAATGCAACATCTGAAAGGATTTTTAGTCCAAGGACGAGTGCTTGGCGTAAAGATAAAAATAGGTTAATTCTAAAAATTTAAGAGGCCGAGTTAATGATAAAACAGGATTTCGGAATGAATTGTTCGGAATTCCAATGTTTTTTAATTCAAGGTTTAGTCATTCTTGATGAAATCAAGTGATAAATATTGAATAATTTTTAGGATAATAATTTAGGCCAAAATAAACAAAAATTTAACTCAATTATTTTTGTTTTTTTTATTAGATACATTTTTATACGGTCAAAATGAAGTTAAGAAATTAAACATTATATCAAAATGGTTAATTGTGAAAAAATAATTCTTGAAAAAAAAGTCGTAATTTTTTTATTTATGTCCCGCGGTACTTAATTTGAAATCTGGTAACCCTGGTAGAGCAAAATTTTATTTGAAACCGATAATTTTGATTTTCTACCAAGAAGACAATACATTTGGCGAAATTTTAGGTCTAACTGCATACTTTTGGCTTGTATGTGTTTACTCTAGGTCAGTCGTTGGTCTAAATGCAGTCCAAGGTATTTTACTTATTTTTATGGGAACTGAAATATCATTGATTGTCAATAGTGGGCAAGTATTGAGTATTGTAGACGAGACTTGTACAGATTTAAACTGATTTGATTTAGTTCGCCATTTATTGTACCAATCGTTTATAAGATTTAGATGACTTTGAAGAATTGTAGAAGCTTCGTTAGGATCATCGCTTGATGATCAGCAACGTCATCAGCAAATGCAGCTATCATAATGTCTTTAGGTATATCTGCAGTATAAAGTAGGTAGAGGAATGGCTCAAGTACACTACCTTGGGGAACACCAGATGTTATGTGATAATGAATGGATAGAGCATCATTGTATTTAACTAAATTTCAATCTGTCAAGTAGGAATTAAAAAGGAAGTAATAATTGCTGGATAGGAGATTTTTTTAGTTTATTAGCAGACCTGTATGCCACACCTTATCAAATGCTTGCGAAACATCAAGAAATACGGCAGCACAATATTTCTTCTGGTGAAGATATTTGAAAATCATTTGAGTACATATCAAAATGAATATTTTCCAGAGCTCTAGTATTAACAAACATTAAACTCATTTATTAATGGTATTTACAAAATTTATTCGTAACCAGGGCGCAAATAAAATTTATTTAAAATTTCCTGACACCATGTTATTACTTATTTGATTTACTCTATTTGTCATAGGGTAAAATAATAAAAGAATTACCTGTTTACAATTTAATTTTTCTTTGACAGTTTTGTGTTTGCGTCACGCGAACAAATAGTTTATTTAGTGTTTAGTGCAAGTGCACAGAAAGTTTTAACTCAGTGTGACAGGGAGCGAACAAACTAAGTCACTGGAGTAATTATTCATCTCACCTAATTTTCTTTGTTTGATATTCTCACGCAATGAAGGGACACACTTCCCCTATTAACCTCAATCAATTTTATTATTCAGGAGGTTTATTTGAAATTTTAATTACTATAAAGTTTGTTTGCCTTCCCAAGAAAATGGTTTAGGGAAAGATTGGGTAAAATTGGATTTAAGTAATTACACTGGAATTATTTAATTTGGGTTTAAGAGTACAGTTTTATATATAAATATTGTTGGTTAACATTATATTATATTATATATATATATATATATATATTCTTTTTTGATTTCCAACAAATAAAAAGTTATTTTTAATTTTAGAGATTTGTTAGTATAGTCTGTTTCTTTGATATAAGCTGAACTAGATTTGGAAAACTAGTAACTTTAAACATATAATTGAGGCTTTAGATCATTTTGTTTAGCAATCGTTTTTTAACGACATTGTTACAAGCTTTTTAGCTTGTAACAACTTTGCAAAAGTCGTACGTATCAAGATCAGCTATATATATTAAAAATAGCAGAGGTCCCAAGACTGAACCTTGGAGCACGCCACGTTGTGCTGCTCGAGGAGTATACAGGCATTTATTAATATTGACTCTAAATGTGAGAATGGATAGAAAACATATAATCAACGTAAGAAGTTTGCCACGAACGCCATAGTGTTCAAATGCCATGTTCGGTCGCCTTCTTCAAATACTATATAAACGAAAAAAAAAAAAAAAATGTTCTGCTTAAACCTTTGGAACATCCTATACGATCTTTTAAGTTTTTACAAAAAAAAAAGAAAAACAAAAAAATTTTTTTTTGAACAACCTGTTTTATTGTTCTTCAAAATATCCGCCTTTAAGATATTTATAAACTTTTGCATGTCGTTAGGGGATAAATCAGGTGAATACAGGCAATGAGACATTAATTCGATGTTTTTCTTCTTCAAATAATCAATTGTTTGACTTGCTGTGTTGGAGCTGGCATTGTCATGATGGTTTATGGTTGTTTTTCCTGATTTTGTCGATGATTTCTGGCAGATTGTTGTATACCATTCAGCATTAACTGTTCTCTGATACTCTAAAGGAATGGTTGCGACATGTCCAGTACAACCGAAGAAGCAAGCTATCGATTTCTTGGAAGTGATTCGTGAACGAACAACTTTTGTGGGTTTCGGTTCAAATTGGAAGACCTAAACAGTGGATTGTTGCTTAGTTTCCGGTTCATATGAATAAATTCAAGTTTCGTCACCTGTAACGGATGTTGTATACGGATTTTGCAATGCCTAGGTTGAATTTTTTTAGCATTCTCTTACACCAATCAACACGAGCCTTTTTTGAGCTTCGGTCAAATTATGCGGAATCCATCGGAGACAGATCTTTTTCACGGCTAAATGTTCAATCAAAATTGAATGTATTGCAGTCTGCGATATGCCAAAGGATGCCTCTATCTCACGGTTAGTCACATGCTGATCTTCAATCATTTTAGGCACAGCATCGATTTTTTTGAATCACAACCTATTTTGGTCGTCCTTCATGAGATTCATCACTGACGGACGCACGACCACGACGAAATTCTGCAAACCAATTGTAAACAATCTTTTCTGATGGTGCTTCATTTCCAAAAGTTGAACGAAGCGAATCTGTGCATTATTGTTGAGTTAGGGCTTTACTAAAATCTTAAAAAATCATTCAACGAAAACCTTCACGATAATATAAATTTTTTCACAAACTTGTTTTTTTTAAACGATCACATTCAAAACATTACTCGGTCAATTTATAAGCTGCCACTGATTTCACAATAACATATGTCAAATTTTACGAATATAGTAATGACACATTTCAATATTGCCATCTAGTGGTCGTTTGTAAAAACATAATACGTAACCCTCATACTCGTATTTTTTATCAGTCTCATACGTATTATACATACACTAATTTGTATTTTTGTAAATTTTTCACAGTAATATTTGCGAGTATCACGTTTTGAAAAAGCTTATAAATTTTGTTTATCTCTACCTTACATTTTCCATTTTTAAAATATTTAATCGTAAAATAGTAGGAACACAAAAAGCACGTGGCTTTGATAGCAAACATTAAGGCAGTGGAGCATGCATTAGAGATGAAATTCTGATGTAAAAACTTTCTTTTTTCTTTTTAAATTTTCTTTAATACTGTTTTACACAACTTCTGCTTGTAATGCAAAAAGATCTTTGGGCTAATGTAAAATACTAAACTTATATATTCGCTTTTGAAATAAGACAAATTATACCTATTCTTAAAAAGTTTATATGTCTCTAAATAACATTTTATCCTATTGTTGTTTGTTTTAAAAACAACAATATAACAAAACGACTTAATATAAAATATATTTCTTAACTTCGTGCGGAACTAGATTTTGAAATCTAGTGACATTTAATGATGAATGGGACGTTCTGACTGATTGTTCATAAATTGTAGCCAAACGGCTCAATATATAAAGTTGAAATGTGTCATGCTTGTATAAGTTAAATTTCTGAAATTAAAAAAAGGACCCATTTATATAATATTGTTTTGTGAAAAATCTTTTTTTTATAAATTCATGTACAATTTCATGCTTCTACATAACTAATTTCATAAATCTATAAGTTTTACATAAACTAGAATTTTACAATTTTATAGATATTTAAAACTAAACAGGAAAAATACAAAAAAATATCAATATATTTCTTATTAATTTAACGAAGACTTGCGTACGAAGAAAATTCAGAAAAAATCGTTGGGAAATTCAAATTTAAATTTTATTGTGACGTTATGTTCGCAAGATATTTAAATTTTGTTTAAAACATTAAATGGAAGCTCTTAGTACTCAAATAACGAATAAAAACGATTATAAAGACTTTTGATTTAGATGTGATTATAGAAAAAATATTCCTAGACTTCTTACGCTTCTTACACTTATTAAATACCTACAAAACCCTGAAATATGTGAAAATTAACGCTTCACATAAATTTTTAGTGAATAATATAACATATTCAATTATACTGAACAAACTGATTCAATTAAATTGAAACGGTGTATATAACTACAAGTTCTGAAACTTTTGAAAATCAATTTGATTGAATATAGAAAGGATTAAGGATTTACTCATATTGTCCTGTAAAGGAATAGTGTATGTGTGTGTGTGTGTGTGTGGGTGAAACTGTGGTAATAGTTATAACTTCAGGATTATTAAACAGGCCTGAACGTGGCTGCCGAATATTGATCTGAATGTTCGACTAAGCCTACATAATTTATGTGTCAAATGCAAGTTATTACTACTAAAAACTAACTAAATGTTATTATGTAAATTAACTTTGCATTTAATTAAATTGTATTGATAATCGAAGGTTAGGATAGTAACAAATAATTATGAAATGTGTTCCAAATTAAATGTAAAGTCATAGGAATATTAATTCAAGGAAAACCAGTGGCGAAGGAAGACCTCCACTAGACTTGCCCTCCCATAAAAAAAATAATAAAAAAAAAAATACATTTTTTTTAAATTTAAAAAAAGATTTAGGTAAATCTTCAAAAATACATCAAATTATGTCCAATACAATTTTTTGTCCAAGGCTTGGTTTACTAGTTACGAATTTTTTTAAATTTTAATGTTTAATAACTTCCGTTTACGGTTTCGGATTTTAATAAAAAACAATAGGGTTCTTCCCAATTATTAGGAGAATTTTTTAGTACCAGAACTAACTCTTTAAGTTAAACCGTTTTTGTGTTATCGTGTACACACACAGACACACAGACACACAGACACACAGACACACAGACACACACACACACACACACACACACACACACACACACACACACACACACACACACACACACACACACACACACACACACACACACACACACACACACACACAGACACACACACATACGGACGGCACTTCGAAAATAGGTTTTTTGGATTCCCTGGTCCATGAAACGTGGATAGGTTTTTTGGATTCCCTGGACCATGAAACGTGGTCATCAGTCAAAATCTCGACATCGAAAATTTTCGCGATTACAATACTTGCCCCTTATATATTAAGGTCGGGCAAGTAAAAAATCAGCTGTATGTATTTTATAAGTACTTTGTGATGGCGGTCGATCCTGTGGTGGCCACAGCTGATTATTTTGTTAGGATTTAATAAAATTTTCAAAAATTTTAAAAAATAATGAAAAATTTCCAAAATTTTGTTTTGTTTCAAAATATGGTTACAAGTCAATTAGGACCTCAAGAAAAGGAACTCACTGAAAATTTTGTAGCAGTAGTTATGGACAGACTAGGTATACAGGGTGTTTGTTAGAAACGGGGCAACCCGAAAATCTCCTTTATTTGTAAAGATACAAAAAATCTTCAGAACAAAAGTTAAACTAGACAAAAAGGCCCATCTAAAGGTTACTATAAGAATTCTGAGGCACTTCCGGTTTCACCGGAAATGATGTCAACTTTTGATTTAGCATAGGGAATCGATAATTTTATATTTTTTTCCTAAAAGTATTTTACATTAGCTTTACAATGACACCAAAAACTCATATTTTTATGTTAACCATTTCAAAATGGCGACCATTTATTTACAAAATAATAATCAATATAAGTTTTACAAAGTTGAACGTAGCAAGCTTTGAAAACAATAAAAAAAGAAACAAAATATCTCCAAAATAAACTATTTGACTATTTATAAAAAAAAAAAAACTATTACTATTTACAATTATTTTACAAAAAAAAAAAAAATTACAAATGTTCGATCAAACCTCTTAAAATCTTGAATCAATCTTAAAAGATAGAGTGTATCGGACAACACCAACGACGATAGAAGATTTAGAAGAAAGGGTTAGAAGTGCAATCCGGGATATCCAAGAGTGTACTCTTATAAGAGCGATGGAAGAGTTTTTATTAAGAATGAGAAAATGTGTGGACAATAATGGTGGTTTGATCGAACATTTGTAATTTTTTTTTTTTGTAAAATAATTGTAAAAAGTAATAGTTTTTTTTTCTAAATAGTCAAATAGTTTATTTAAGAAATATTTTGTTTTTTTTTTATTGTTTTCAAAGCTTGCTACGTTCAACTTTGTAAAACTTATGTTGATTATTATTTTGTAAATAAATGGTCGCCATTTTGAAATGGTTAACATAAAAATATGACTTTTTGGTGTCATTGTAAAGCTAATTTAATGTACTTTTAGGAAAAAAATATAAAATTATCGATTCCCTATGTTAGATCAAAAGTTGACATCATTTCCGGTGAAACCGAAAGTGCCTCAGAATTCTTATAGTAACCTTTAGATGGGCCTTTTTGTCTAGTTTAACTTTTGTTCTGAAGATTTTTTGTATCTTTACAGATAAAGGAGATTTTCTGGGTGCCCCGTTTCAAACAAACACCCTGTATATGTTCGATAGATAAAACCTTCATTAACCCAGATATGAAGTTTAATATTGATATCTGAATCTCCAATTATGTTAAATGTGTTCAATACATCTATGTACATCCATTATTTCATTACTTAAATTGTTCAATTACATATCCATATAATTTGTAATAATAATATCCATTTAATTAAAACTATGGTAGTGAAATTACAGATATCAATCAATATGCCCCATATGTATAAAGACTTAAATTAAATGTAGTTCGACGAGACCAAGCAAATATAATAATATGTAATTCGAACATCGGATGACATTTAACAGTACAAAGCTACACACAATCAAGTAAACTACATTAGTACCCAGCTGAGACTTGTTACGTGCCATACCAAGATCCTTTAGCCAAGGGAAATGATTGAGGGGGGGGGGATCTAATCTCCAGAGTTTAATAGTATTAATTGTTTGAAGAAATTTTCATTAATTCAGTGTTCAGTCAAGTGTTTGCCAATGTTTCGACATAGGACAACCAGCAACAAGATCTGACAAGTACCAGGTCTACAAGTATGAAATGCGGATATTTTTTAAAATAAAACACATTAAACTCTAAAGAACAGTAAAAGTTTATTTATTCAAAGTATGCTCCATTAGAAGTTATACATTTTTCCCATTTTTCAGGCAATTTGTGAATACCTCGCCAGTAGAACTCTTCCCCTTTCCCCGCAAACCATACATCTAGCCATTCTTTCACATTTTCATATGAACAAAAGTGCTGCTCGGCAAGTACGTGACCCATCGATGCGAACAAGTGGTAATCTGAAGGGGCCAAGTCTGGTGAGTAAGCGGCATGGGGTAGCACTTCCCACTTGAGTGCCTCCAATGTGTTGCAAACTACTTTTGCCTTATGTGATGGAGCGTTATCGTGTAGAAAGATTACTTTGTGCTGTCTTCTTTCGTATTGTGGTCGTTTTATGAGCAGCGAATGGTTCAATTCGATCAGTTGTTGTTGGTAGCGTTGGGTATTAACTGTTTCACCAGGTTTTAACAATTCATAATAGACCACACCCTTTTGGTCCCACCAAGTACAGAGCATTGTCTTTTTGCCAAAGCGATTCGGTCTTGCAGTTGATGTGGATGGTGAGCCTGGGTTCACCCATGATTTTTGCGTTTGGGATTTTCAAAATAAATCCATTTTTCATCGCCAGTAATGATACGATGCAAAAAAGACTTTCTTTTGTATCGTGCAACCTGCCTCTCATTCAATGCATGTGGAACCCATCTGTCGACTTTCTGGATCCTACCCATCTCTCGTAGGCGATTGGAAACAGCTTGTCGACTAACGCCTAACTGCTCTGCTAGTTGTTTTTGTGATTGACTATCGTCTTCCTGTAGCAATGTTTCCAATTTTGTATCTTCATATTTTTTTGGAGGTTTTCCATGTTCTTTGTCTGTAAGATCAAAGTCGCCACTTTTGAAACGCCGAAACCATCTTTCACACGTATCTTACGATGGAGCATATTCACCATAAGCTTCTCAAAGCAGTCGGTATGATTCAGCGGCAGTTTTTTTCAAATGAAAACAAAACAGTAGTACTGTCCTCGAGTGCTCTTTATTTGGCACAAAATTTGACATTTTTAACACAGTAAAACAAAACTATATGATCACTTTTCAAATTATAACCTATACGCATTTGACACTTAATGATAACTTAACAAAACGCCATATGTGTTGAAACTTTGAACTATATATTCTGTTTGCACGGCAAGTTTGAAAAAAATTCGCATTTCATACTTGTAGACCTGGTATATACGAGGTGTGTAAATTAAGTAACCGGACTAGCAACATAGTGTTTCATCTGGCAATATTTAGGACGAGGGACTTGGAGGGGCGGCAGGTGAACATGTTATACACCTTCAGTACGATTTTGAACTCGCTAGAGTAATATTGTTGTCAGTAGCGATTTTTTTCGTAACAGTTTTTTCTAGTACGTTCTAAAAATGAGTGAAATTCATTTCAAGCAACGGTGTGCTATCAGGTGAGAATCTGGGATCTTGTGCGTTCAGATCGTCGGTTGACAGTCAAAATGATCGGGGAAGAATTGAATTTGACTCACACTACCGTTCACCAGATTTTGACATCAGGGGATGAGAAAAATCTGCGCATAAATGGTTCCAAAAAATCTTTCACAGCACCAAAAGGACATCAGGAGGCAAAAGTGCCTTGACTTTTTGGAATCGATTAAAATGATTCCATTTTCTAGAACGTGTTATTACTGGTGATGAGACTTGGGTGTTTGAGTGACCCGGAAACCAAGCGCCAGAGCATGGAATGGAACACTTCAAGTTCTCCGAGACCCAAAAAACTAAGAATGGGCAAGTCGAAGATCAAATGCATGCTGATTTGCTTTTTTGTTAGCCAGGGAATCGTCTACAAAGATTTTGTGCCTCAAAACCAAACGGTCACTCAATACTTTTACCGAGAGGTTCCTGAAAAACTTCGAAGAAAGGTCATGCGTGTGAGACCAAACATCAAGAACAACTGGGTGTTCCATCACGACAATGCGCCTTGTCACATTATTTCAATAAACGAGTTTTTGGCCAGTAGAAATATTCTTGTGGCTCCTCAGGCTCTTTATTCGCCTGACTTGAGTCCTTTAACTTTTTCCTTTTCCCAAGATTGAAAAACACCTCATTTTCAGACACTCGAAAACATTCAAACGTCCGTAACCGACCAGCCGAAAGCTATTACAGTATCCGAGTTCCAGCACTGCTATGAGGATTGAAAGAACCGTCTCCGGCACTGTGTGGAATCCCAAGGAAGTTATTTTGCGGAAGACAATACTGAATTGCAGAGCTGCAGTAAGGAAAACATGCGCTAGGGGTAGAGCCGTGTTTTGGCGCCCTTAGTAAATAAAAACAAGGTTCTTACCTCGCAAAATTTAAATGATGAGCAAAAAAAAAGGTCTTCACCTCGCAAAACCCAAGTGACGAGCAAAAAGAAAAGCCCGTCAGCACCCTTTTCCTTAGTGCGCTAGCCCCCCCCCCCCTCCGCCCCCCCCCTTTTACTGCGGCTCTGCTGAATTGTAATTCTATTCGAATATTTTTTTTTTTAAATCAGTCCGGTTACTTAATTTATACACCTCGTATATGATAAAAATTATTTATTATAAGAAACAATTTTTATTTGTTTTTTGCATTTTCCAATTAGATGAATATTTGGGGAGACACTAAAACAATTCTTTTGAAATATTTACCTTAGTGCACTTGAAACCAATAAGGAGGCAATAACCCTGTGCGGTTAGCAAAAGCGATGTTGATGAAATATTAAACATACTCTCATGCCTATTTCCGTCAGTTCCATAAAATCTTAAATATTTTCTATAAATAGAATATTCTAATTTAGAAATTATTTTTATTTGTTAGAGCGAACATGCGTTTAAGGTATTTTGAACAGTTCACAGCTTTGGAATAGTGCCAGATTAAATGTTTAGTTGCTAAACTTTTACGTCTGCCATGATCGATTTGTTTGAAGTAAAATTCTGTTACCTATAGCAGTGTTTCTCAAAATTTAATATCAATGAACCAGAGAAATACCACAGGGTTTCGAAGGTTGTCAGCTTTTAATAATATATGGTAATTTAAGTAGATAAGTAGTGATGCTAGAAAATTATTTTTTTTTCACGTACCATTTTTTTGCCACACTTTTAAAATTGAGTTCTTATTATCTATGACGCATATTTACTTAGGGCCGAATGTAAATATTGCAGTTATTTTAAGCTTCATATAAATAATCCATTATTTACTTACTTAATCCTGAAGCCTTTCTACCTTGCGGTGTAAGGCTGTAGTCGAGTTACTTATTTTCTGGTGTTGTTCTCCATACTTCTTTCCATCGTGTTCTGTCCTTTGTATATTTTTTTATCTCCTCCCACTTTACGCCTCTCTTCATTGCAGCTTCTTTTGTTTCTTGGTGCTAGGTTTTTCTCCGTCTTCCTGGTCTAACTTTCTTCACTATTCTTGCTTCAAATTTTTTTTTACTATTTTGTCTTCACTCATTCTGTGTATATGTCTCAGCCATCTTAGCTGTCCTTCTTCTATTATAGTCTCTACTGGTTTTGTATTTAGTTTTTCTCTAAATACTTCATTTCTTACTTTGTCCAATTTTGTTTTACCTTCGATTTTCCTTAAAAATCTCATTTCGGAGCTTATTTTGGACCGGTGTGTCTCTGTAATGGTCCAGGATTCTGAGGCGTATGTCAAAATTGGTACTGTCACTTTTTTGAAGATATCTGCCTTGATGTTGGTTTGTATTTCTTTTTTAGTTAAGAATGATGCTTTGATGTTGTTGAATATTCTTCCGGCTGCGCTTAATCTTTCCATAATTTCTTCATCCATTTTTCCATCTTCAGCGAAAACTGTGCCTAGGTATTTGAATTTTCCTACCTGTTCTATTATTTTGTCATCTATTTTTATTTTGTGTTTTTTTGTCCTGCTTATTACCATTGTTTTTGTCTTTTGTGTGCTAATTTTTATATTTATTTTCTTCAATTCTTTATTGTATTGGTTCAAGTTGTTTTGTAGTTCGTCTTCGTCCCTTGCTGTTATAGCCATGTCATCCGCATAGCAAAGTTCTGCTACTTTCCCATTTCCCATTTTTCAGTAGCCCACAGAATTTTCTTTTATATTTTGTCTTACTTCTTTTATGGCGTCGTCTAGAATCAGTGAAAACAGTAGTGGCCTGAGTACGCATCCTTGTCCTAGTCCGTTTTCAGTTATAAAAGATCTCGAAACTTCTTCGTGTTCTCACATAATTCTTGCTGTCGTTCTACAGGCTTTTAATATTTCTGATGGTGCTTTCATGAATGCCTCTGTTTTTAAGTGTCGACCAGACGTCTTTTCTGTTCACTCGATCGAAAGCTTTCTCCAAGTCTATGAAGCGTAGGTGGATTTGGCTATTTGGGGGCCGTAAACACTTGTATATCTTTTTCTGTCATTATCATTATTATTTTTCAGTACCTTTAACGAACAAGCGCGAATCCACGGTTGGGAATAACTGTTTTAGGTTAAGAAGGTCTTTATCCATCACGGTATACAAGGTTCCTGACCAGACATTTAAAACAGAGCAAATGGATTTATATGTGACCAAAAGTAAACTTGACTTTAAGAAAAGAGAAAAATATTATTTCAAATATTTCATATGTTGTAATATCATCTTGAAAAACAATATATAAAGTAAACTTAATAAAATATGTACATGAAAAATATTATTCTACATGTCGCCTTCCGTTTGTTCACGCTTCGTAGAATCTTTTACGCGAGGAAGTAAAGAAATGGGAAAATCTCGAATTATGGAATGGCAAGAAAATCTGGTAGACTATGAAAAGATTCATCGGATTACGAAGTGGAAACTAAAAGAAATATTCTGTTTTTAGGATGTTGACTGTCAACACAATGTATTTATTATTATCGTTGTTTTTCCGCAGTTACATGGAGGATTTTCACAGGAAAATGCTGTTAGAAAACTTTCTTTATAGAATTGTGTAATATTGTTCGTAATTTTAGATTGTTTCTTATACCAAACAAGAAGCAATCTCAAATGGAATGTTCTAGGAAAAATTCTGGAACTGTATACTTATATATAGAGTATATATAACAATATAGTTATATATTTCTTCTTAACTAATCCCTATTAATAACAGAGGAATTCTTTAAAGGGAGGTACAGCACTACAGGATATTCATTTAATTTATCTACTATTGCCATATCAAGAACTAGGATAGCTAAGTTCGTTAAATTAACAGTGGTATATATTCATTCAATCAAAAAAGTATACACCAGCCTTTTTTTGCATGGGTCCCTCCGAAATTATGTACTTATTGTATGCGGACGTCCTATATATTGTCCCTTTGTAATACTACAAACAGGTAACTGGAAATTAGTCGGTTTTTAGAAAATCAAATTTAAGTTTTGAAGAGCAATAAACAACAATGAACTTATTTATTTGTTTTACTATGTTTTTGTGCTTAAGACATATAGCTGCACTTATTTAGATTTAGCATTTAACAAAGATAATAAATAATTGGATAGGTAGGTGCAAATAGCCCAAAATACCAAAAATTCGAGTTACCCAGTTGAAGTATTAAGGAGACGATATATATTATGTGTATCACGATAGAGGGACACTATTTTTCTAGAAAAGGCGATGTGTTAGCAAGCTGGGGAAAATTTTTGATGACCAAGTTTATCCAAAGAATTGAATAATGGTACTGAATTTTTCCCGAATAAACCGGAAGTGAAGGATATCAAGGACAACTGTTAGTTTTTAAATTGGAACGTATGTCATGTTGGAATCTTTGGATAGAGTTTTTAAAAAGAATAAACTTTTACTCAAACATTTATTTAATATATTTTACGGTTGACAAAAAATTGCATTCTCTATAATGACTTGAAAATAAAGATTTTATATCCAAGTGTTCAAAGTGCCTTTCATTTTGATATAAACACTTTCGTATCCATACTCTTGAGTTATCTGTAGCTCGGAGCATAATAAAAAAAAAAAAAAAAACAAAAATTTACATGCTTCGCTTTTGTATGACTTCGCGGCCCCTCCACGAAACTTTCACCCCCCCCGTTGAGAAACGCTGGTATATATATATATATACAACATATAGATATACAACAATATAGATATACAACAAAAAATACTTTTCTTACTATAAACAATTTTTGTTATATACGTTTTTGCGGTTACGTCACTAATAAGGGAAATATATCTAGATTTTAGTTTTATGGTGTATGTTTTTTCCCTTAAAATTTTGATGAAAAACTTTTTGACTCAGATTTTAGCCAAAATATAAGCATTAGGCTAATTTTGGGGTGAGGATTATGAAAAAAATATTTAAAAAATTCATGCTTTCCTAGTTTTTGAGTTAGAGTCGATTTGGATTAGTTTTTTGCCTATAATTCCAAAACTTTTGCCGAAACTTCAAAATGGACCAAATTTTATTGATCTATGACCAAAAATACATATGTGTACCAATTTTCAATAAAATCTGAGGCAAAAAATTTTTGCTTCAAAATCACTATTATTTTAAGGTCTACCCCTTACGATTTTGTCGATTTTTGGCCATTTTCAAGGGTTTTGGATTACTGCCCATACAAAACTTAATAATTAGTTTATTAAACCCCAATTTTTTTTTTAGACTAATCAATGTATGTGAATTTTAAAAATTCAAACCGTAGATTTCTATCCCTAACAATTTTTAAGTTTGGATTTATCAAAACTTAAAAAAAAAAATTAGAAAAATTCAAAAATTTTCTAAAAATTTTTTTCTTTCAAAATTTGGCTACAAGTCAATTAGGACCTCCAGATTTCAAAAATTTCAACCGCAGGTCTTTAACGCATTTTGTTTTTGAGATACGTCCATGCGAAGATGAAAATTTCTAAAAGTCACGCCATGTTAAAATTAGTCATAATTTTAAAATATGCACAACGAATAAGGCCCCAAATTCTTTCTAGATTAAATAAACTACGAGGAATCCAAAAATTTTAACCTCAAGTCGTTGTCACTAACCGTTTTTGAGTTGTGATTTTTTTTATTTCACAATTTTTACAAATATGGTGGATTATGTCTAAAAAAATTGTATATATATATTTTTTATAGACTAAATAAATAACGGAGAATCCAAAAATATGTCCACTGATTTTGCATGAATCTCGGACAGACATATAGACACACAGACAGACAGCAGACAGACAGACAGAAAAAAATACTTTTTGTTAAAGCACCAAATTTTTTCTAGACCAAATAAACTATGGGGAATCCAGGAATTTCAACAGCAGGTCTTTAACCGTTTTTGACAGACAGACAGACAAAAATGTTTGTTTATTTGCATAATTTTAAAATACGCAAAAAAAATAAGGCCTCAATTTTTTTCTAGACTAAATAAACTACGAGGAATCTAAAAATTCTAACCTCAGGACATTTTCTGTAACCGTTTTTGAGTTGTAATTTTTTTTAATTCACAATTTTCACAAATATTATAAGGGAGATATTACAAATTTTTTAATAAACGATTTTAAGCCTAAACACCACCCCTCCACCCTAAAATAAAATTTTTGAGACGCCTTATAGCCTATGTTCGAATCTTGGTTTCACTCTATCATCATACCAAATTACATGAAAATATGTCCAGAAATTTTTGCAAAAAACATACAAAAATCGATATTTTATGTGCATGTTTTCTTATAATCACCTGAAACGTGTAGAAACCAAATATGTGACCGAAAGAATTAAAAAACAAATACAGCCTCCAATTTTATAAGTATATATGTAAATCGTTTTTATAAGAAACGATTGTGCTTCCCCTTAGGATCAAAAAATCCAAACAGAATAGTGATCTCTAATTATTTAAAAATCTCACCCAGAGTTCTTTTTTTGTAACAGTACAGTATTGAGTTATTTTTTGCGATGTAGAGAATAGAATTATGGCCAGAATACGAAACAGTCAATTGGTTAAATTGGCCAATTTACAAAATGCGGAAAATAACTAAATTAGAGCATTCATTAAATTTTCAGGTGGCGCTTGGCGTTATAGTGACCGGAAATAGACAATTGACTATTTAGTTTTTTTGCGTGTCTGCTTAATCATAATCACCTTGAAACATTTAAAATATGAAAAAAACAAAACTACTAGAAATATTAGGGAAATAATTCCTCTCTATTTATTATTAGGGTTCGTTATATATGGAACGACTTAAACGATAAAGCCTAGTTTATAATAGCTCCATAATATACGGCATTTGCATGGGCATAAAAATGACTACAAAGGAGTGTCATTGTTCTGAATATCTGTTTAAAACAGAACATACTCCTATTATTCTCGAGGCTGGCGCAAGAGTCCTTAGCTTCCCTAGGCAAGATATAATTCGGCGCCTTCTAGGTAAGACAAAAGTTAGCGCCCCTAGGTAAAACGTAAGGAGTTAAGACTTACCTAAGAATTGCCTAAGGAGGTAAGACGTTATTTTATTACACATGAGTAAATTGAAGTCAATTTAATGATCGTCCAGCGCCCCACTCCCGTGGATCAGTCGGCGTCGCGAAGATTTACCAATGGTAAAACTAGCCCCTTACTGGCAACGAAAATGTTGATCAAGCGGCCAAGAAAGCAGTAACAGCTAAAGAACTACAAATGCCAATTCCACGACTTCAAAAGCTACCTTAAGCAAAAAATGTTCGAAGAATGGAAATCAGCCTGGCAAGCAGTTAAAAATAATTCAGTTCCTAAAAGACACTAATTTGTTTAGAAAAGTATAAACAGTTTAGTACAGTAATAACCCGTAACTCGACTGCCGACGTTTTCGCCATTCGACGTAAATATCGAGAGTGAGAGTCGACGGAAGCATCGCTATCCGACGCGTTATCTACTACCGATCACGTGATACATATTTTGGTAAACAAAGCGAAATGAACGCATGGCCAGCAATTCGCGCCTAGATATCTTGACGAAAACACAACATATGCAAATTCAACACTTCCCCTTCTTTGAAATATTGTAAGATTGGTTTGAGAGCCACTGCTTCAAGTGAAACCTTAATCTTAAGTTTAATTGTTTTAATTGTTTGCAGAAATAATCGATAATTCAGGTTATCGCCGTCTAGACTATAGTCTACTGCCACCGTACTTAAAAACTGATTGTATAAATCAGTTTGTAATATTTCTAATTTTACCCTCAACTTCAATCTGTCGATAATGTATACAAATATTTAGATAGGGTGGTACCAACAGCTATTTTTAAAGTGTAAATTTCCTAACCTTAATTGATTTAAAACAATGATTAATAAGTGTCGAAAAAAAAAGATGGAAGAAAATAATAGTCTGGCTGCTTTATCAAGGCTAAATCATCTGAAATTCTCCGATGATTGTTTTATTATTACCACGTAACAAGTCAACCCGTTTGACAGTACCCGAAGAAGAAGAAAACGTAACAATACAGTGCGAGAAAATATTCTCTTCATCATTGGGGACATTTTTTTGGATACAATTAAAAAAATCTCAGGCATTTTAAGTAAATATAATAAATTTGAATATTTCTTTTACTCTATTTATCTTTCATTTATTGAAATTGTGTACAATTATATTTCTTACGTCCTCATCTGTATTTCAATCTCCTTTTTTCAAGCTTTAATGAAAAGTAAATATAAGAAAGTCTATATCATAAGAAAACATCTATTCTTAGTCTCAAATTTTAAGATTCCACCGAAACGAAATCCCATATGTTGTGTCAATATGAATTTCGAGTAATGAATGTTGAATTAAATTACAACGTCCATGCATATTGTTCATGAGAAACATATTATCGTTAATTTCTGATAGTTCCAATTAATACAGAAACAATTATTACAATTTAGCTTTACCGTTTATCTATGTCATTAAAAGCTAGCCGCTGTTAGTTCTGTAAGATTACAAGCTAAATTAAATGTATTCATACCCGAATACAATCTACCCCTACATATTTAAATAAAATCATCTAGTCTAGACTTCTAAATTGTATTTCGATGAGTTAAAATAAATAATACGAGAGATTTAAAGACTGTTGGTTACAAAAAACTGATTTACTCGACATCGAAACGGTGATTGGTTAAATGTGATATATTACTGTCACTGTTTAGAATTAAAAACAAGACGGTAGGGGGAGGGGTTGTCTTCGGGTCTGGTGTGTCGAAAATCATATTCATGTTCGACATACAATGCTCTACCACTTCAAAAAAGGATAGAAAGAAAGCGATCTCAACGAGTTTTTTGCAAAGGGACAATTAGTCAAAAATAAGTTACAAGATTCACAAGTTCAAATCGGGTAACAAAAGTCTTAAGACGAAGGAAGACGACAGCCATTGGATTTCAACGGGTACTTTTGTCAGCCGTGGAAAAGGAAGATAGCTTGACAACTCGATTACTGGCCGAAGACTTCAATGTCAATCAATCCATGATCATCCATCGCCTAAAAAAGCTTGGAAAGGTGTGGAAATTGGCTTTATGAAGAAGAAAGTTTGTGTATCTTCGGGTGAATCACCGAAAGCACAGTTGGGCATTATTTAACTAAACTTTCAATCAACTAAAAATTTTAATGTAAATGTAATCAAAGTAAATTCATCATTCCTTATTCAATCAATAGTTAATAATCATTAGTTTCAAATCATTAGTTTTTAATTATATTGTGATATTTTGTCAGAAAATTTTGAATTACAACTCAGAGCGCAAAGATTAATCAGAAAACATATATTACAACAAGCATCAATCTGCAATAATTCTTTTATCCAGAATCTATATGTCCTATCACGTTTGTACACTTTTCCACCATCCCGCTGACCAAAACCTTTACCAAACATACTAGCACAATTTGACAAGCTTCATTCGTATTTCCACCGAATTACCACATACACATCTTTACCTTGTTATACTACTCCCTATTTCGCACAAATAGAACCAGCTCCTATCCATGTGAATATAGGTGTTGACAAGCCCTACGACACTTGCAGCATGGAATGTAACGCAACTCTTAACAACATTCTACAAACTAAATTCAAGGAATATACTAGCATTTATACTGATGGAAGTAAATCCGCCTCCACAGAAGCTACAGGATATAGAATATATATCCCGGCTAGGGATATAAGAATTTCCAAGAAAACAACGGGATTCCTTCAAATAATGACTGTCGAGTTGCTGGCCATTATGAACAGCCTTACATTAATACCACAACTAAATATTAAGAAAGCCATAATACTGACAGAATTCCTTAGTGCACTCCAGTTACTCAAACGTACTGGTATATATAATGAAAATAATATCGTGCTAAATATAAAAGCATTCATCTATTCCCTAAAAAGAAGTGGTTTTGACATTCAATTAGTCTGGATACCAAGACACAGTGGAATAAGAGGAAATGAAATTGTAGACCTATTGGCAAAAAATGGCGCATTGCTTCCCGGTCAGCCTCATATTAACGGTCCCACTCAAAGATCTTTTACCTCTAATATACCAGTCAATCCTTGCTAGATGGCAGCAAGAATGGGAAACCACGGCTCAAGATAAATGCTCTTTTTTTCATACCATCACACCTTTCATCGCAACTCGGCCATGGTTCCACAACCTTCATTTACCCAAAAAAAACAATCTCTACAGTCTGTCGCATGAGATTCATATCAACACCTCAACCGAATCAAGATATTAGAAACAAATCTATGCAGTTGTGGAGAACCTGGAACTACGGAACACATACTTTTTAACTGTCGAAATCACACCGCAGCATTTACAGTCTTTTATTCAGATCTCGCGAAAATCCTAACTGCTCCACTTAACTTAAAAACATTCCTTTCTAATCCCACAGCTTTTGCCACAGCTGTTTGTGACAAAATATTATGGTTTTTAACGGAAATCGAAAAATATATGTAGAATAGGTTCTCCATTAGCTATGCGCTGGTGGAATGGTGTTAAACCGAAGCCAACAGAATAAGAAGAAGAAGAAGAAAAATTTGAATCGCTTGGATCATTTTATATATTACATATATAATATTCCTTAAACCGAATTCTTAATAATTTTCGGCTGTCTTGCAGCTTTCGAAAGAGTATTAAATTTTGCCACTCTACCGACCTTAGAGGAATAACATATTTGGTAATGTCTTCTATAAATTTTTGTTGTGACAATGTTCTTGATTTTTGAGGAACAACTGTTTGTCTACCTTTAGAACTAATGTTTTTTAAATGCAATAACTGCATCGTTTCCGTGTCGTCTTTAAGATGAGATATAAAAAGAAAATCGATGAACTATTTTTATATCCTTTAATTTCAACTTTAGGTTGACATTGAATTCATTGAGCAATGAACTTATCTAGTTCAAAATAGTTTTTTCAACTAAATATTGAAATATATTGAATTTTGCAAAAACGTATCACCTACCGTTTTCGATTTAAATAAAAGATTTCTTCTTTTACCATCATAGGCTTACTGCAAAGAATTTGAAGCTCCTGAATGCTTCAGATATTAAAAGAGTCGATGCACCAAAACTTTCACGAGTATCGTTGTCATTCATGTTGGCGAAAAATACAAATATGTAATTGTAAAATATATCACTCAAATTTTTAACAAATTAAATCTGCGTCAGACGTCTACAATTTATAAATAATAAATTCCAATGACCAGTGAGAGTGAAAAAATCAAATCTCAATCCTGATTTTAGTTTCAATCATAACTAAAAATTTAATCATGGTAATGAGTAAATAATTAATTTAGGTACCAGTGAGAATAACTGCATTATGAGTGATGTACCTTACTCATTAATAAAGTCTTAAAATTAAATCTTTAATATCAATCCTCAATTATTAGTTTGATTGCAATTTGCCCAACTCTGACCGAAAGGAATAGCAAAAGGTGCCTACAGTAAGAAGGTAATGTGGTATGGTGGGACAGAAGCGGAATCATCCATTGGGAGATCATTGCAAACGGCATTTGCTTTTGGTGGAATGAAGATGATGAGCGTCAACAGTATCGGATTCCGGAGAAAAACGGAAAACAGCAAATGGCAATTCAACACCAACAGCGACGTCTATCTGGCTTAGTTTGATCGTCTCCATACAGCAATTATTTTGTTGAATAAACTTATATACAAAAAAAATCGTCGTTAATTTTGCATCAACCAATATCCAACACTACCACAATAATATGTGTCTCTTTATAAATTTAATAGAAAGATATTTATTTAAATTTATTGGTAAATTTTCTATGTTCTATTGGTTTGAATAGTCGGTTAACCTTATTAAAGTGGAAAACCTATATTTGCCAATTCTTATGAATTTTTCTCGTGTCATTCTTTTCAATAAAGCAAATAAAAATCGACTGAACTTCAATTTAAATCAGCCGAGTTCTTCTTTGTTGACATCTGAAATGCAAATATAAGTCGGTATGTGAACTGTGAAGAATGGTTTTGAATCTAATTCACTTGTCTGCGTTTAAACAGTGGAATGTTTGCGACCCAACGTCTTCAAACCGTCGCTCGTCGCCACAGTGGTTTACCGTTGCCTGTGAAACCGTGAAAAGCTACGGTCGAAGGGTTAGCTTTACGCGAACATTAACCTAACTATTTTACAATTGGACGAAAGGATAGGGATTTTTGGAGTTTGTGGCCACAAACAAAATTAAAAAAGTTGATTTTAAATGTGAATTTTCACACATTTCAAGGTTTTGTACGAGGTGTGTAAATTAAGTAGTCGGACTGATTTAATTTTTTTTTTATTCCAATAGAATTACAATTCAATATTATCTCCCTCAAAATAACTTCCTTGGGAAGCTACACAGCGCTGGAAACGGTTTTTGCAATCCTCATAGCAGTGCTGGAACTCGGATACTGAAATAGCTTTTAGCTGGTCGGTTATGGACGTTTGAATGTTTTCATGTGTCCCAAAATGACGTCCCTTGATTTTTCAATCTTAGGAAGAGAAAAAAGTCACAGACTCAGGAGAATAAGGAGGCTGAGGCGCCACAGGAATACTGGTCATAAACTCGTTTATTAAAATAAATGTATGACAAGGAGTAGGACAAAAATTTTGCTCATCCCCAATTCATTGGTCAAAACCTGATTAAGTAATTTTGTTGTCCGTAGCGATTTTTTTCGTGAAACAGTTTTTTCTAGTGCGTTCTAAAAATGACATTTATTTTCGAGCAACGGTGTGCTATCAGGTTTTGCTTCAGACTTGGGTACAGTGTAACGGAAACTTTTGAAAAACTTCAGCAGGCCTACGGAGACTATGTTTTTTCAAGGACCAAGGTTTTTTGGTGGTTTAAGGCATTTTCAGAAAGAAGAGTTGATGAATCACGCAGCTGAAGGCCTTCATCTTCAAGAACCGATGAAAATGTCGACAGAATCCGGGATCTTGTGCGTTCAGATCGTCGATTGACAGTCTGAATGATCGGGGAAGAGTTGAATTTGACTCACACTACCGTTCATCAGATTCTGACCAATGAATTGGGGATGAGAAAAATCTGCTTATTGAAATTGTCACACAGCAATTTCAATAAACGAGAATTTGGCCAGTAAAAACATTCCTGTGGCTCCTCAGCCTCCTTATTCACCTGACTTGAGTCTTTGTGACTTTTTACTTTTCCCAAGATTGAAAAATCACTTTAAGGGACGTCATTTTGGGATACTCGAAAATATTCAAACGTCCGTAACCGATCAGCTGTAAGCAATTCCGGTATCCGAGTTCCAGCACTGCTATGAGGATTGGAAAAACCGTCTCCAGCGCTGTGTGGCTTCCCAAGGAAGGGATTTTGAGGGAGACAATATTGAATTGTAATTCTATTCGAATAAAAAAAAAATGTTAATCAGTCTGGTTAATTAATTTATACACCTCGTATATATATATCTCTCATTTCATTTAACTGTAGGATTTTTTTTTCATCCTGTGGTTCACAATGGCTTTGGTCAGACTGAATATAGCCCGCGTAGGTAAAAGTTTGGCAATGCCTGGTTTAGACTGGATAGGTTTATATTATTCATTTCCTCAAATCAATTAATTTCTCCAACATGTCAAATTCGCAATCATTTCTTGCCGCAACTAATTTAATCCTGATTAAATTTAATCTTTGACAGTTTTAGAGAAATTACTCCATCCCACATTTCATATGTAGGTAACCTAATACAAGCTTTTCACACGAGGACGTACAGATCTCTGATTAAATTTGGTTTGATTAATTATGCTGGCTTAAAATTATAGTTTATGTTATTTTAATAGAGTGGAAATAGATGTCAGTGTATATGAAATATTAAATTATCAAATTAAATTAATATTGATTGTAAAAAAATACTTCACCACTGAAATGAGAATTTGTGCAATTATTGTTTTCATTCATTTTTTTAATTATTAATTTAGTATGACCAGACAATAAATTAGCCATTTAAAATCATGTTTAATTATATTTCTAACATTCTTCGTTTCTTCGTTAAAAAATTAATCAAACAATTTATATTTCTCTTTTGTATTAATTCGCCTCATTGCTCGTTTCCCCTTTTATCCAATTATCATTTGTACTCTTTAATTTCATCGTAAATGGAGCATTTGAAAATTAATTAATTACCATATTTCTTAATTCATTTAATGGATGAAATTTTACGATTTATCATATTCAGAATCTCGTTTGCAACACTAATACGCATATGCGAGCTTTATTATATTTCTTTTTGATTAATGATTTTGAAAAGTCCATTTTATTAGGAACTGGAAACAGGTAAATCATTTTTTATTTTCAGAATACCAAATTTGTAAAAAATATATTTTGATTAAATTGTTTCCAAAGGTGTCTTTTGGGTACTTCAAAATTCAAAAATTCTAATCGCAAGCCTTGCACTTTTTTAGTTTTTGAGATACGGTACTTCAAACTATGTCCAATATGACCAAAAATGGTTTTGTTTGCTGGAGTGTTATAAAAAATGGAATAAAGAATGGAAATGGAATTTGCTGGAAAATAATATTAAGACCTCAAAATTTTTCCAATCTAAACAACACATGAAGATTTAAAAAAATTAAACTGCAGGTTTCTAGGCTTAATCGTTTTTAGAGTTTTGTAGGTATAACCGAAAACCGTCACTCATGTGTCTGTCTATCTGTCTGTACGGTAGATATTGTGGTGACAAACAGTGACCTATAAAGTTGAAATTTGGAATGCTTATACAACTCCTTGATCTACATAGAGGTTACTATTGAGAGTTCAAAATATACATCACGGGAAAATATAAATAAACATGTATTCAATGAAAAAAAATACATATAAAAAAAAAAAAATGCTTGGGATATCAAATGAAACCTATTAATGCGTGGACAAACAAACAAATTTTTAAAAAATCGATTATTTTAATGGAATTTTTGCTAAAAATACGTTAATAAACTTTTATCCCTCACCCTCAGAAGGGTTAATCTAAAAATCTGAAAAAAATCTCAATAACATTATTGAACAATTTTTGAACAAATTAATTTCTTGAAAAATTACTTTTTTTTCAGATGAAACTTCTAACGTGGATAAATTAACAAATTTTTATTTTAAAAATCGATTTTTTATGAGATTTTCGTTAAAAATGTGTCTAAATACTTTTGTACCCCACCCTATTTCCCAGTGGAGCTAATCCAAAAATCTGAAAAATTTCTCGGTAACATTATTGAGTCTTTTTTTTAATGTACATACATTGATGAGAACCCGAATAGTTCAACAGGAATTTTTAAACAAATTATTTTTTGAAATATATTGATTTTTTTAGAATTAAAAAAATATTGTGTGGTATCAAAAGAAAGCTCTTAAGGGGGCGCACAACCGTGCAGTTTCCTATACAAGACTAACAACCTGAAATAAAATTAGTAACAATCTATACATCAAAATTTTAAGCGAATTTTTATCTATCTAATAGGATATTTTTAATTGTCAAAAGAACTGTCATGTAATTGTAAATAAACAATTTGCTTTATAGACGCCATATTGTAAGCCATTCGACGCATATTTGTATACCATGCGGTAAATTGTAGCTGAAGCTTCATTCTACAAATATGTTTGGAGATAATTTGTTCTATTGTGAAAATTACTTATAGTTATTGTACTTGGTAATTTACTTTTGCCGCCACCTCTAATCTGCCGTGGTTCTCAAATAGGTGCAGCGGATAAAAATGTTTCATTTTATGTAAAGTATACTTGTACCAAGTGGCATTTCATTATCATCAAGTATAATATTTTTCGACGAAGGGTCTAAACTGTAAACAATCATGTCGAAAAAAATGTTAACGTATTATTTGAACATTTCTACACAAAACTATATAAATATAAAAAATATTTGAAACCCACAAATATATTTAAAAAATTACAGAACATTGTTGTGTAATACCTATTATTAAGTTATTTAGCAATAACATTTTTACAATAATTTTTTCTACAATCAAAAATTCTTATTAGATAGATAAAAATTCTGTGCAAAATTTGATGTATAGATTGTCACTAATTTTATTTCAGATTGTTAGTTTTGTGTAAGAAACTAATAATCTCTGGGGGTTGTACGTAGCGTTAACACGTAGTAGTTTTTTATTATTTCTTTATTTTAACACTATTGTAGCCAAAATGTGCTCTTGTCGGACATCTTATAACCCCAGGGGATTAACCTAAAAATCTGAAAAAATTCTGAGTAATGCATATTAATGTGAACCGTAAAAGCACAACAGAAATTTTTGATCTGTTAATTATTTCGAAAGATATCAAATTTTTTGCAACATCATGCTTACAATATTTTGCTGACTGATAGATAGTTATGGCTAGGTCTTGATGCAAGCTCATCTTAAGTATGGTTGAAAGTCTGTAGATGGAAACACGTGATTTATTTTTTAAATGTTAACGGAATTTATGATTTTTAATAGGTGCCCAAAATTTGTTATCACTTAATAAATATCTAAAAATGTCTGAAAATTCACACTTTGCATCAATTTTATGTAGCACAGTTTTTTAAAAATTTTTATTATATTTTTATTATTATATAATTAATATATATACAGTATTGGCCATAAAGATAGCAACTTTTGATAATCCTATTTTATTTTTATTCTATTCAATATTTTTAAAATTAAAAAAATGTAATTCTTACCTTTAACAATCCTCTACATATATTATAGTAAAAAATTTAATTTTAATAGTAAATTCTATTTTTTTTATAGTATTTATTATTTTTACCTGGACATAAAGATAGCAACTACTCTTAAAAAAATCTTTTTTTTAATTAATTAAGAAAATGAATTATTATTAAGAGATCATTTTTAATATTTTGTATAGTAACCACCAGTATTTATAACTTCCCGACATCTTTTCGCCATTGATTCTAATAATTTCGTGATCATTTCATTATCAATATTAGACCAGGCACCCTGCAAAGCTTTAAACAATTCTTCAATATTTGAATGCGTTTTGTTTCTAATCTTTCTGTTGACAATCTCCCAAAGGTTTTTTATTGGATTTAAATCGGGTGACTGTGACGGCCAAGTCATTACGTTAATTTTTAAATCCTCGAAGCATTTTTTTACCAACTTCAAAGAATGTTTTGTGTCATTATCATGCTGAAAAATATGTTTTAAAGGCATGAACTCATCAGAATAAGGTTCCATAATATTTTGAAGGATGTCTATATATTTAAATCGATCCATTATTCCTTCAATGTGGTATAGAGGACCCATACCATATCCCGAGAAACAGCCCCATACCATCACACCGCCTCCGCCATGTTTAACTGTTGGCAAGGTGTATTTTTGAACAAATCTTTTATTAGCAGGCCTCCTAACGTAACTTACACCATCACTTTTAAACAAATTGAACTTAGATTCATCACTAAAAATAACTTTTTTCCATTGATCCACAGTCCAGTCAATATGATTTTTAGCAAATTTTAATCGGGCCTTCACATTCTTTTTGGATAGAAGTGGTTTTTTAGCAGAACGGCGACTAAAAAGAACCTCACTAACTAATCTTCTCCGAATAGTTCTTGTTGAGATGTTTTCTTGATCCATTTGTGGCAAAAGGCCCAAAATTTTCTCCGAGACAGAAAGGGGTTATTGGTAGATAAATATATATATTTTTTATCAGTTCGTTTTGTAGTTTTTCGTGGCCGTCCTGGAATTTTTGAAACTTCAAACGTACCTTCTTCTCGAAATCGTTTTATAATTCGCGACACAGTAGATTTATGAACATTTAAATTTTGTGAAATCACATTTTGCAGCAGCCCGTCTTTAAACCCAGAAATTATGAAGTTTCTAATTTCACTTGAAACAGTTTTACTACGAACCATGATTGACAAATATAAACTAAAATATTACTTGTGCACAACATATTATTTATGGATAAAATCTGCATATAACAAGAAAATTCAAGTAGTTGCAATATTTTTGTCCAAGCAAAAATGAAGAAATAATTTATTATTAATCTGTAAGTCAGATTATTTGATTATTGGTTGATGTAACAAACAAAATATGAATTATAGAATTAAGAGTATTTATTTTCCAATATTATTATTAAAATTTGAAAAATTGAAAGATGTTAAAAGTTGCAATCTTTATTGCCAAACTGTATATATAAGACTTCAAAATGTGTCTTTTGGATAGTTAGAGCATTAAAAATTCAAAAATTACAACCACAGATCGTATTCTTTTCACCGACCGTCGCATGTAGAAAGATATTGTAATAATTTCAACTTTGAATTTACGAATTTTTTACAGATAAGCTCGAATTAGGCTTCCTGTAACACGAATCAACTGTTTTTAGGGTGATGCTGGTCTGTGGATACGTGTAAAGCAAATTTGGTTGAATGGATTTTTAAGAAATTTCATATTTATGGTGAATATTTCAATTTGATACAGCTTTTGGTACGGATCTGTCTACCGAAATGAATAGTTTACAGATGTCACTTTTGTGTGTTTCACGAATATTTTGCAACAAAGAAATATTTCTAAAAAAATTATTTAACATAAATGGCTGTACAAGTAATAATTAACAATTTTTATTTGAGACATTTTCTTATACAACTTAATACATTATTATTAATTTTCTGTAATTATTTAAGATGTTGCAATCTTGTTAGAGATTTAATATCTTGTTATTTGAATAGCTGAAGGAATATTTGTAGGTCTAATTCGCAAGTATTTAGTGATTCAGGTCTTAGGAAGGTGTTCGACCCTCGCGATATCGTCCTAATTCAGCATGTCCCAAGCCAACTTGTATATTCTCTGATGATCATAAAGATACCAGAGATACAAGTTACTAATGTTCAGATTGACCTCAGGATATTTCTGACACAGTGGTACTTAAACTGTATAAATTAACTAATAATTAGATTATATGAAAACAACATATAGTTCATTTCTTTAGATTAAGAGTTTTTGGATTTTAAGTTGTCGAGAAAACCAAACTTGCAGGTTATTTCATGTTTCATGTTGGCATTTATTATATCATACAAAATAAAGAATTTAAAAAAATAAATAAATTGCCAAAAAGAATTTTTTTTTTTTTTTAATTTTGAGTGGGGTATGACAAGTAGCTCTTTAATACAAAGATAATACCAGGTCTTCGAACCGTTATTTTTATCGTTTCGGTTTTCGTTCCGCTTCAATTAAAAAAATTAATATCGGTTCGGTTCCGGTTTTCGTTCCAGCCAAAATAACTTTTTTTCGGTTTTCGGTTCAGTTCCGAGTGATAAATTTTTAAATGATTTTATTTGTAATAGAAATTTATTTTCTACTATAATTTAAAAGAACATTTTATTCCTTATTTTGTAATAATCATACCAAGGCCGCCGCAGGGGAGGGGGGTTCTGGGCGTTCAACCTCCCCCCTCCCGAAATAATAGAAGTGCAATTTGTGTCAAAAATGTGTCAAAAAACGTTTGTCTTCTACCTAATTGCCCAGAGAGGTTTGTCGAAAAATATGAAAAAAATCAATAAAGTTGAATGATGAGAACGGGAATAGTTCAACAGTAATTTTTATGAGATTATTATTTCGAAAAATATGGAGTTTAGGTTGTTTGTGTAGTATGAAAATAAATATCTTAAGACGTAGATTAAGAAAGAAACCCGCGACGACAAAATAAAAATAAAATTGTTGCTAAATAGGGCCCGCGACGTACAAAAGGTTGCCAACCCCTGTATGCAATTCTGTTTATTTTTATCCTCACCACGTGTATTAGCTATGATAATCGTTATTTTTGGTATTTAAAATTAAGTTAAAGTTAAATATTTAGAACTTCTGTGTAGGTATATCTCTGGAATGGTCCGTAGGCACATTATTTGGTTATCTGTTGGCCTGAAGGGACAAAGTGAAATGAGGCGATCCTGTCACGTATTGACTAGTGTGCAGTGCTAGTTTCACGCTTCGTGGGTTATCCCATCGCTGTGCGAATTATTCCACCCACATTAACCCTCCTCATGTCACCATACCCCTTGTCCTAAACATACCTACACTTGAAAATATCACTACGATCAAATCCGAAATCAGTTCGTATCGTAAACTAATTTCAAAGCTGATAGCTTTTAATCTTTTGCTCGTTTTGGTTTTTGAGGATATTTGATGGTGTAATGGAACGTTCCAAACAGGATAATACAGGATTAGTTTTAAAAATCATTTTCTGGTAATGAAGTTTTTTTTTGTGCTAGTTGATTTGGTTTTAATGAAAGATTATTAGAGCATTTTTCGCAAAATTAACATCAGTTTTTTTGTGAGTATTGATTATTTATATATACAGGATGCCCATTTTTCGAGCCTTACCATTGGTATTTCGCGAACCGTAAGAGATACGAAGCCGGTTAAATTGGGACAAAGTTGGCCACTTAAATGATGTATTTGGTTTTCTGAAAAAGTGCACAGGTCACTATACAACACTTCACTCAATAAGTCTCCGGTCTGACATATATATGGCAACACTGTTGACAGACTCATATGATTTCTGGATAGTACCAACCTTCAAACGATACGTGTGAAAATTTCATGACATTCTGACAATTAGTTTAGAGGTTACAGTGATTTTGACGCCAGTTGTCTTTAAATGCATAAATTGAGATTTTATTTTCTCTTTACAATGATGTAAAACATACCTAAATTAAAATGAAACTTAACCGAGAAATAAAAAAAAATACTGTTTTTTTAAAATAAATTTTAACACTTTTAATGCTATCAGGAACCTTATTATACAATCTTGCAGCTATAAAGCAAGGATTTTGCTTGTACAAAGTAGTATGGTGCCTCTCAATATTCAAGCTAGATTTACTTCTTGTATTGTGATTAGGGATGGGAATGATATATCGATATTTCGAAAATATCGATACTTTAGAAAAATATATCGATATTTTTATATCGATATTTGAAATGCGATATATCGCGCAAAATATCGATATTCGCACAAAATATCGGTATTCTTGTATATTTTTTACATTTAAATATATGCTGTTCACTTTTGTAAAAACAAACTGTAGGCTATTCCAAACGTTTAGGCGGCACTAGATTTTGAAATCTAGTAATTTTTATCTATTAATTCGGATTTTTGGGTATTTTGTTTAAGCTTTGTAAATCATGCCCACATTTAAATTCTAGATTAAATTGATTGTTATTATAAAATGTCCTTTTCATTGTATTTTAATTTTTTGTCATTCTTAATAAAAATTTCCCATTTATATATGTTTTTGTCTTTTAAATTTTCACATACCAAAACTGAAACATGACCAAAGCAATGTCCGTTTTCGTGACAAGCTAAAATAACGAAATTTCCATTTAGTTCCGCCTAATCGATTGGAATAGCAGGTAAGACGAAATTTTGATTTTATAATTTGCACCTTTAAAATTATTATGTTGGTATTAAAAAATTATAAATAATGTGACTTTCTTAATAATGATCATAACCAATAAATCTGAAGTCGGTTTTACAGCGTAAGGAATATTTTTGATTGACATTTAAAGTCCATAATACACTATAAAAGTAACCAAAAAGATCTGGTTTGTCCTTACAAAAGTGGACAGTATATAAATATCTTTAATTAAGAGAGCAGTTAACTAGGAAAATATTAAAAAGTTGGTTGGTAGCTGGGTGAGTACCAACTGTAAAGTGATTGTCTGTCAAGTGGCGACTTCTTTTCCTGCCAAGCCAACAAGAAAAAACTGTAATTTATATATCTTACATGTTACGTGTTAATTATTTCGATATATCGAAAATATCGATATTTTTACTTCGATATATATCGAATATGGATATCACACTTACGATATATCGAATCGCGCATATATCGATATTCAAAAATAAATTCCCATCCCTAATTGTGATTATGATAATCACTATTTATATTAAAGTTACTATAATGATTTCTGACAAATAGTGCGCGTTTTAATATAAAAAGTGAGGGAACTGTTAATATTTTAAGATCTTTAAATAAATTTCAACAAGAAGTTCTATTATAGAGTAAATATTAATATTTGAATAGCTTTTTTTTTGTTGCAAGAGAATTTTATGAGCTTCTTTTGATGCTCCTCAGAAAATGATAGCATACTTTATAATTGTATGAAATTGCGCAAAATAAACTGATCTTAATAATGAAGGTGAAATAAAGTACCTGAGCCTCTTTAGCATATAACATGATCCTGATAGCTTAGTATTGATACAATCAATATGTGGAGACCAACAAAGATTTTGATGGATTATAAGTCCTAGAAATTTGAGTTGCTGGGATTGCTGGAGAGAATATGAGTTTGGAACTCGTATTAATGGGCTATTAATTTGCGTATTTTGTAAACTGTGAAAATTTAGGAAGGTTGTCTTGGTTTTGTTCAAAAGAAGTTTATTCTCTATGCACCTTTGATTGAATACGCAACATTGGTTATTAGCTCGTGTATGAAGGTCTTGTGGATTCGGACAGTTAATCAAGAGGTTAGTGTCATCTGCATATTGGCAAAGTATTCAATTAGATAGATGCTGAGGTAAATCATTCACAAATAGCAGAAATAACACAGGACCAAGGATCGAGCCCTGTGGAACCCCTGAAAGGGAACCACGAGTAGTCGATTTAGAGTGTTTCGATGCAGATGTTATTGACACGAATTGGTCTCTGCTAGTGACAAATGACATAATCAAATTGTTGGGTATGCCAAATATACCAAGCAAACGGAATTTCTCAGAGAGTATGTTGTGATCTATTGTGTCGAATGCTTTCGATAAATCGAAAAACATTCCAAGACTTAAGCTTTTATTATCTAAGGCTTGGTAGATACTTTGAATAAATGAATATATTGCTGTTACAGTCGATTTATTTTTAACAAAGCCATGTTGAGAATCTTCTAGAAGAGTATTTATTTAAGGGAGTATTACCGGTTATAATTTTCAAAAAATCGTTTTTTTTTTACATTTTTTGATTCCTTATACCTTCAGAAATCATATACTAAAATTTTATAACGAAATTCAAAAAAATAAGGCGCATTTGAAGGCGCAAAAAGAAGGCGTTCCATACACACATAAACCAGCCTTAAATGCGGACGTCCAAGAATATATTAAACTGATTTTTGAAAAACTAACAGATGAAGAGTTGCTGAAACGATGTTTGGGAAAGAATACCCAAAATAATAATGAGTGTTACAACAAAACACTTTGGGCTATCATTCCCAAACATACGTTTGTGGGAAGAGAAGTTACTGAGTTGGCTGCTAATATTTCATTAGCAATATTTAATGAAGGTAGAACGTCCCTCTTGAAAATATTAGAGGTAATGGGATGCATAATTGGATACTCTGCGTATGATTATGTTAAAAAAAAAGATGAGGAACGCATTGAGATGGCCAATAAAGCGAGTACAGCGGCGTTGAAGGAAGCTCGCTTGGCAAAGCAAACTGCTCAGCAAGAGGAACAGCAACAAATGATTGATTCAGGAGTACTTTTATATGGACCAGGGATTGATGATTAACCAATTGTAAGTGCTGAAACTTAATTTTTTTAAAAATATTACAATACAAATATTAAAAAAAAACTTTAAAAGTGATTTTCTCGAAATGGTGTTTTTTCAATCGGCCCAGACTTCTCCATAACTACACAACGGATATTTTTAAATTTTAGTGAATTTTGTTCATTTTGATGTCCTCTACCGTAATTTACCAGAAAATTGCAAAAAAATCTGAAAAAAAAAATTGATAAGGGTAAAAGGAGAAAAAAACATGATTTTTAGAAAAAAAAATTTCACCTATCCGCCATTTTGTTTTTACACCCTTTTTTTTATAATAGGTGGTAAATTACGATGTAAGACACATTCATCTTTAAAATTATTTTTGAATTTTTTGTTTCAGACTTGTCAATTTCGAGATTAACCCCGGGCCATGGAGCATCATAATTTTTTGTTACCGAACTTTGGCGCCATCTATATAATTATCTATGTATTGAAAAAAAAAAAAAAAAAATTTATAATCTTGAATATAATATTAATAAAATAAAAAAAGTTGCAGAACGTTCTATAATAAAGGAAACGAGAAAAAAAATATTTAATTATAGGTCATTTTTTGCCTTTCTAACCGGTAATAGTCCCTTAAATAAGACATTAATCGAGTTATGCAGAGCCGATATTAGGTTCTTCTCCTCTATTTAAAGGTCTACCTATTTAAGTAAAGGTAATTTTTCTTATTATAGATGTTAAAATTTGCAATGACTTGGTCATAAAATATCAAAATCATAAAATTTACACTTGGTCATTTCGCAGTAATCCCACACTATATCAATTTATGAAAGAAATTCTAATGAACATGGATAATAATTCTGCTCTACGTGCTTTTGAAACATTTTTAATAATCCAAACTCCAGGGCATGTACTTTCATTATATCATGAAGCATAGTTCTATTTAATGATCCATATTATATGAAAGCAGTATGCGCGAACAGTTTGTTAAATTTTTCTATGCATGTTATTCAAATGACATATTTAATAAATTGAATTAATGATTTAAAATATATCTTAAATTGAATCACTCACCTTATGCAGTGTTGTGTCCAACCACAGATTAACTGGAATTGTATCTGTAAAATGAAATAAGCGTCAAATCACAAGTCTGGGGTATTATGTTGACGATGCACGGGAAATAACGAGTTGTTGAGGGTAGAGCAAGTTGAGGTTTAGTGTAATAATGGAGGTGATACTTGTGCTGTTGGAGTCATTTTGCAAATTTACTATACCATATTCTCAAGTCGTTTTCATGGGTAATGCATTTTAAAGATGATTAAGTTATTTAATAATATTGCTAAGTTAAATATTAAGATCTGTTTAAAGTGCAAAGTTGATAGACTTAAAGTAAGAGACTGGTTGTTGAAAGACTTGAAATTGTGAAAGTTAAAGGAACTTAAAATTGAAAGACTTTGAGTTAAAGGTCAACTTTGTTAGTTGACATCACTTGTATTTTGAAAGCAAGAACTTTTGGAATATTTGAACAAGTTACCGTATTTTTCGGACCATAAGACGTACCCTTTTACGCAGAAAAATCGACTTGAAAATGAAGTGCGTCTTATTCGCGACTGCAAATAAGTAGTGAGACATCTGGTGGTGACTGGCTAAATTAAACAGAAGCGTATATTTGGATAATATTTGTAGCGTGTTGTGCTGCAGTTAATGTGAATTAAGAATTATTTTAAAATATAGTGACTTAAATACAGTGCTTTTTTGCCGAAATATTGTTTGAACAGATAAATATTAAGAAAAAACTTCTGACATATACGCTTCTCGCCCCTCCATCAGCTGTTGTACGCAGCGCCGCCAACGTTAGTTTCAGTCGCGAATAGTCCATCAAGTTATAGTCCATCCATATTAAGGTATAGATGCGTTGTTTAAAAATTGCGCGATGTTAGTGTGGAATCAATTCAAACCATATAAAACAGAATCAACAAAAAAAAAAAAAAAAATGAAAAATAATAATAATAAATAAATAAAAATAAATAGAAATGAATACGGTATTAGCTGCCATTTCTGGAGGCCTTATAAGTCAACGACAACTCTAAGATGTGTCTATTAATAAACCATTTAATAATTTTATGCGCTAAGAGTGGAATAAACGAATGATAAAGCCAAATCACGATGTTACAGCAACAGGACGTATAAATCGAACAAAATTTTAAGAAGTACCTGGGTAAAAATTCATGAGAAACTTTAAAAGAAAAGACTGTTATAAATTATTTTAAGAAATGCGGATGAAGTAACGCATTGGATAATAATAGGGTTGCCATTTATATTTCGGAATTTGAGATCAAAAATAATTATTTATCAATAAAAGTGGCTTTATTGTTTTTCAAAATAGTCTCTATGAAGATCAACACTTTTGCATGCGTTTGAACCAATTTTCGAAGCACTTTTTTCACTCCGATTGAGGCTTTTTCCACTGCGATTGTCAAATTATGTTGGATCCAATGCGAACAAATCTTTGTCCGGCCAAATGTTCATGCAATAGTGAATGTATGCTGGTCCCACTAATGTCCAAGGATACCTTAATCTCACGATGAGTCACATGACGATCTTGCAGTATCAATGTTTTCCGGAACAACAACCATTTTTGGACGACCTTCACGAAATTCGTCCTTAAGCGAACTACGGCCACGATTAAAATCAGAAAAACATCGATAAACATTAGTCCTTGATGGTGCTTCATCGCTTAAAGAAAATTAAGTTCATCGATGCACTGTTGTTGGGTTAATCCACGTTGAAGGAGTAAAAAATAATCGCTCGAAAATGTTCACGATTTAATGAGACGAGTGATTGAATGTTCCTGGTACAGGTGATCGTAATTATAAATATTTTTTCTAAAATATGTCTCATAAATTTAGGGTGCGTCTTATCTTCCGGTAAGTCTTATGGTCCGAAAAATATGGTACATGAAATTAACCAACAAAAATTCGTAATGCACGACGCAAAATGCACAACATAAAAGGTAACACGCAAAACGCATGACGCAATACGCACGACGCGGTAATATAAATTTAGCTCGAACGTTGGAAAAACCATTATGGCATTCAATAGCAAAAGAGAACAAACAACTCTTGTGGTTTGGACAATTGCGTACGCAAGATGTTCGATGGTCCATCAATATCTGGGAGAGCATTTCTGAGAGCAAAAGAAGGCAACAATTTTTGCATATTATATAAATATAAAAGTAATCTTGAATGTTTTAAATTTGTTTTAGATTTAACGATTACAAAAATCAACATGCAAATTTATTTCTTCCATGTTTAATTTTCAATTATTTTTATTAAAGCCATAATTAAGTTTATCAATGTTTTTAAAGTTAAATATTGATTAAAATTGTATTTCTTTTTGCTCGATAAGAGGAAACGATAAGTGGAACACTCTGCTAAAACTAACATGCAAAAAAAAAGTAATTACGTTGAACTACATAAATCCGTGACTCCATTTTGCCTTTGAGTTGATGGGATTTCATTCCTTGATTAACAAACTAGGTATCTTCATAGTCAGATAATAATCGGTTCGGGGGTAGCTAAATGGAAATCAATCTAAAGACCAGTGCTTCAAAAACAGTTACTGTTTGAGATATATACCAACATATGAAGCAGTAGTAATGGAAGTAATTATGATACTATTTTTAAGTTATTCTAAATGAAGATCTCTGGAGTATTAGTACACAAGGTACGTGTAAGTAAATAAAGTAAAGACAGTTTGCGTAAAGGGCCTGTTGGGTTCATATCCAGTTTTTTTTTTTTTAGGTTTGGTAGAAGGTAAAATTGTTTTACTGGGGCAGGGATGGATCGGGACCTACATTTTTATCAGAAAATAACTGTCCCAATCGGTTCATTCTAACACCGCCTGCGAATTTCGCTAAGCACAACAAGTGCCGACCAAAAACCCAAAAGGACCTTCAAAATGTGATAACAAAAAAAAGATCCTCGCTCCAAAGCTCGTGAGCTCTAAAACTCAAGTAACTGAGTGAAAATTGAAAACTTAAGTGCTGGGGGAGGGTCAATCTATTATAGTTTTCTTAGTTTAAGGTTAGGTATACTTTGATTATCTATTTTGAAAATAAAGAATTTTGTTCAGCTATATTTTTTTACTTAACTAAAGCGTTTTACTGCGTCGATCACTATATCATATTAGAAAAATTAAAATTTGACAAAAATACTTGTAGTTTACTAGAATCGTACCTTACGGAAAGAAGACAATCTGTCATTATTAATGGAAAACTATCTGACTACAAAACTATGATACATGGGGTACCGCAGGGTTCCATTCTAGGCCCAATATTATTTTTAATTTACATTAACGACTTTCATTTTACAAATAATTCAATACAGAAAAAACATTTATTTGCAGATGACACGACCGTTTTAAATCCTGACCCGTCTATTACAAATTTGACTGCGATAATGGTATTACTAAAACTTCATGTACAAGGTTTCATGTAAATAAATTAACTACGAATGAAACGAAAACAGAGGAAAAGATTCTTACTTTATAAATATTGCTGAAAGATAATGTCTTTCAGCAATATCTTCGCCGAATACACTTAAGTTTCTGGGTGTCAAAATCAACAACAAATGAAAGTGGGAAGAGCACATAGACTCGGTAGCAAAAAATATCTGTAAGGCCATGTACTGTTTACGTAACTTACAGAATTGTGTATCACTCAATATTTTTAATCCAAATATAAAAATTTTCGGTTCCACAATTTTTTATTTATGCGAAAAGGGTTCCGTAAGTCAAATAAGTTGAGAACCATTGCTCTATATATACTTCCCTGGACATAATTTCTTGTCGACAATCTCAGCATGTGTTTCATTGATATTTTTCTGATAAAGGCGATAGACCATTCTGAAGCATTATTCTTTATATACATTTTTTGTGTTTATTTACCATTTTTTTCAGTTTTGAATGTTAAAGATTTTTTAATATAACAATGGGGGTTATACCGTTGCATTGAATGTGTGTAGATATACATTTTCATTTGCCCTAACTCGGCTGGTATTATGCTCAATACTGAAATCCGGAACGCTCTTCCGGGTTCGACGTGGTTGCTTGTTAGTCACGGGGAAATGATCAGGCTAATTAGTACTTTAACTGAATGACACATTGTGGATCATTTTCAGGTAACTCATTTGTTGAAATCACAAAAATATGTTAGTTCATGTGAGAGGTAGCGACATCATAACTAGATGATAGCAAAATACTATCATGCCATTAGGTGACACCTACCGTGAATTTATTTAAAATTCAATCATAGGGTTTCTATTTCCACGGTTAGATTTTGATTGACACCAGTTCGGATTACTGATTCCCGACAATTTTTAAATTCCTGGGATATGAGACTTATTTGAAAGGAACCCCAAGGATATTTAGGACTTTCCATACAATTTATAAAATGTCGCAAAATGATTTAATATTAAACTGCGTTCAGAGATCTTAAATTAGTCGACTATAGGCTTTGTTTCGTCTTGGTTTTTTGTATTTAGAATCGTAGCAGGCGTTGGCCTTTTGTTTTTTTGTTTAATAAAAACATAGAAAAATAATTTTTGTTTTGACAGTATTGTGTCTGGTGTTCTTTCGACTGCATATGTTCATTTGGCATCTCTAAGAATTCTTCAGCATCTGGGTACCCAGAGAATCATTTATCCATCAGCACAAAGGTTAGTAACATTGAATAAACACTTAGACACTGTAGTCAAACGTCCGTCGTGTCTACGATAGCTCCGTGTGGTGTGCTTGAAATTCCACACCAGTTAGCGGTTTGCCTAGAGTCGCTACAGGCTTGGACATGTGCATTGTTGATTGTCACTAATAATTTTGGACATATGGTAACGCGAGCAATCGTTCAGATCTCTAAATTTAATATCAACATGAAACATGAAATAACCCAAGCAAGGTCCCTTCTCGTGACAACCTAAAAGAACAAAATTCCCAGTGAGTTCCACAGAAAAAAAATAACCCATACAAGTTCTACTAGCCGTAAATCATTTTACAAAAATATTACACTACTAGTGCACCCGTTGCCAACCATGTTAGCAGACATATCATTACCTTAATGTGGAACTTGCTCGACACCTCTGACTTCTTTCTCTAGCCATACGCCTAACTTCATGAAGTGCATGAAGTGCTTTACTTCAAGTGAACCAAGGCGAGTTTTACTCAATGCATTACATTTACATTTTTGAAAATAAAGGTATTTTATAACGTTTAATTTATTTTTACATTAATTTTTACAAAAATGTACTCAAAGATATCTCAAATCAGTTTAAATAATCGTGTAAATATAAAATAAGGTCAGTATTATATGGGGATAAATCTGCAAAATATCATTCACATCGGTCAAAGGATATAAGAGTTTCTTGTTTATGCCTATGAAACCCAAGGTTTTTCTGTATGTAATTATATCCGTAGATTCTTAGAGATTAAATCTGCAAAATATTGTTCGTATCGGTCAAAGGATATAAGAGTGTTTAGAGTTTCTCGTTTATGCCTACGAAACCCTAGACATTTCTATATGTTATTTTATTCCCAGATTCTTAGAGAATAAATCTGCAAAATATTGTTAATATCAGTCAAAGGATATAGGAGTGTTTAGAGTTTCTCGTTTATGTCTAGGAAATTCTAGACATTCCGATATGTTATTTTATCCCCATATTCTTAGAGAATAAATCTGCAAAATATTGTTCATATCAGTCAAAGGTTATAGGAGTGTCTAGAGTTTCTTGTTTATGCCTACAAAACCCTAAACATTTCTATATGGTATTTTATCCGCAGTTTCTTAGAGAATAAATCTACAAAATATTGTTCATATTGGTCAAAGTATATAGTATCTAGAGTTTCTTTTATGCCTACAAAACCCTAGACATTTCTATATGTTATTTTATTAAATTCAGATAAATTAAATACCAGACGCTGAAAAATACCAAAATGTTTTTAGTCTAGTGATATTTCGGTAAGCTTCGGAATATTTCGTTACATTCCGGAATCTCGCTTCAAATTTGACGTCATATAATTTACTACCTCATTTGACGACAGGCACGAACGTATCCAGCCAGGGACACACGTTGGACTATTATATTATAGAGATTAGATATATGTTTTTAAATTTTTACAGACCGAATAGAATTATCCGCGAATCGGCAGTGGTGCCTGGACCGGCGGTTGAAAAACACTGGGTTAGAGGTTTCAGATGGAATATCGGATGAATATAAAAGAAATAATATAGGCTTATAGACGGAACCTTGAGGCACTCCACTTACTACAGAGAACTATCTAAGTCATCCCCAAACTCTTAATAATTTTTCCGAGAAAAAATACTTTATCCATGCCAATAGCTTACTAAACACATCCAAGTGATCCAGTTGAAAAAAAGTCTGCACAGATTCTGTTGAAAGCCTTAGAAAAATCCAATTCGGTTACGCTATTTATGCATAATACCAATATATTAGGTTCTAAATAGTAAATTTTATCATGTATATTATAAAATGTATACATGACACTACTCTACACTGTTGTAGAGCGTGTTTTATGTCTTATGTTTCCAATGTAGTGCAGCTTTCTGTGCTTTGATCAGTAGCGTTGAGCGCAGTATGCTTGTGTGATTGGTGCATATTAAATTTCGCCTTTAGCGACATTTCCATATCAGACCCAGTATGAATTCAATATTCATTCTATGTATTATACATGTATGCACACAGACGTATTATTTGAGTGAAATTATATTTTAATAATCAGTAATTTTGTTAATTTTTGATTTTTTTTTACGAATAAATCAACATTATTAATTTTTATTTGAATAAATTTTACATAATTGCAGGAAAAGTCATTTTTTTAAATGTACATTGTATTTTCCGTTTTCATATTGTCATATGTATGGAAAAAGCATTTCCTTTTTTATCAGAGGTACAAATATACCACAATTAATAAAGCAAAATAGAGGAACAATGTTAGTGACGCCAAAATTTAAAACTGACAGTATCTAAGAATAGGAATCATCATCCTCCTTCAACTGTCCAAATCCATTGATGACTATAGGTCTCCCTTAAAAATTTCCAGTTTTCTCTGTCTTAAGCTTCTTGAAGCCAGTAGATACAAGAGCTACCTTTTAAGTTTTTACAAAAACTAAGAGGGAATTTTTTTTTGGAATACTGTTTTATTGGTTTTCAAAATATTCGCCTTTAAGATTTATACACTTTTGCATGCGTTCAAACCAATTCTCGAAACATTTTTTCCACTCTGAAGTTGGTATCTCAAAAACATGGTTTTCAAAGGCTTCTACAACTTCTTGAGGTGATGGAAAACGCTGTCCATGCAATTTTTGTTTGACATTGGGGAACAAAAAAAAAGTCGGGAGTAAATCTGGTGAATACAGGCAATGAGACATTAAAACAATGTTTTTCTCCTTCAAATAATCAATTGTTTGACGTGCTGTGTGCAATAATGAAGAATGATGCGACGTTTTTGGTTGTTTTTCCTGATTTTGTCTATCACTTCTGACAAACAAATTCTATACCATTCAGCATTAACTGTTCTCTGATCGTCTACAGCAGGGGTCGGGGAACATATTTACCCATTACCCAAAGATATATTGCTTTACACCAACGTTACCCCATTGGATTCTAAAAAAAATTTAAGTGACAAGCAAAAAAAAGGTGCTCACCTCCCAAAATCTAAATGATGAGCAAAAAAAAGGTCTTCACCTCTCAAAATCCAAATGACGAGGGAAAAAAAAGGTCCTCACCTTCGCAATGGCACCTCTTAGTCAATCCTCTCAGCGCCCTTCCTTAGTGCGCTACTAACACGTTTATAAAATAGCCAATTGGAAAAATTTCCTTATTACCCCCAAAAATTTTATTTTTACCCCATTTGGGGTAATTTACACCGGTTCCCCGACCGCTGCTTTAAAGGAATGGTTGTGACATGTCCAGCATAACCGAAGAAACAAGCAATTTTCTTGGAAGTGCTTCGCAAACGAACAACTTTTGTGGTGTTTGGTTCATCTTGGAAGACCCAAACAGTGGATTGTTGCTTAGTTTCCGGTTCATATGAATAAATCCTAGTTTCGTCACCTGTAACGATGTATACGGATTTTGCAGTACCTAGGTTGAATTGTTTTAGCATTCCCTTACACCAATCAACACGAGCCTTTTTTGAGCTACGGTCAAATTATGCGGAATCCATCGGGAACAGATCTTTTTCACAACTAAATGTTCATGCAGAATCGAATGTATTGCAGTCTTTGATATGTCAAAGGATGCCTCTATCTCACGGTAATTCACATTCCGATCTTCTTCAATCATTTTGCGCACAGCATCGATTTTTTTTTTTAATCACAACCGATGATGGTCAACCTTTACGAGATTCGCACGATGCTAAGAAATGTGTTATGTAAAAGAAAAGTAAACAGAACCGACATACGTTAATTTTCCAAAGCTTGCTGCGAGTTTCATTTTTAATGTACAAGCAATATAACGTTTTAAAAGATTTTGTAATATCCAGAAAAATATTTTCCTTTAAAACTTCTTATAAATTTAAATTAATATTCCTTTATACTTAAAATATTTTCCTTAATTTGCTCGTCCTGATATGTGGGTAGAAGAACCCTTGTTACACACTTGACTCGTCAAAAAGCCCTTGGCTTTCAGTTGACGGGCCCCGTTTAACTCAATTATGTTCCTTGATTGTAATCATTTCTTTGTACCATGATTCTCGTAAAATATACATACAAAGAAAATATAACTTGCTAACATATATTGCGACGAAATTGGATAATTAAATGAACTCAACGAATTGAATATTACGTACAAAATTTCAAATATTCTTCTCACAAAATTAAATATCGCAAAAAGGGTTAAAAGGGATTGAAGAATATTTTATTTAAATATGAAAATATTTAGAAATTCATTTTTGGAATTACCGGTAAAAATACTAAATTACCAATTTCAACATACAGGGTGTTTCAGGATTAAAAGGCGGCGCACAACCCTATAGTTCTCAATAGTTTATTATACAAGGTGTCTCAAAGGAAATTTTATATTTAGTGGATCGATTAAAAAAAAAGTAAGCCGTATATAGAAAAAATGTTTATTAATTATTAAAATACACTTTTTGGGGATTTATTTCTTAAAAATAATATCGTCTAAATGTAGAGCCTCGCGTTCTCGGCACTCATTTAATCGAACAGTAAAATTACTTATGACGTCTCGGCAGGTGGACTCAGGGATGGCTGCCATTTCGTGACGGATATTTTCTTTCAAATCCGCCAGTGAAGTCGGTTTATTGGCGTAAACTTTAGATTTAAGATAACCCCATAGGAAAAAGTCCATAGGGGTTAAATCTGGACTGCGTGGAGGCCAATTTATGTCACCTCTCCGGGAGATCAATTTGCCTGAGAAAATTTCACGAACACGTGGCAGAGACATATTGGACGTGTGTGAAGTTGCTCCGTCCTGTTGGAACCATGTTCTTTGGTTATAGCCAGGAAAGTTTTGCAGTTCAGGTACCAAGAAGTTGTCTAACATCTCCACATAACGCTCTGAATTCACTGTAACTGTACGCCCCCTTTCGTCTTCAAAAAAGTAAGGGCCGATAATTCTTGGCGCCGACATCGCAGCCCATACGGTCACTTTAGGCGAATGTAGGGGTTTCTGATGTTTGCGTTTCGGATTCGTTGCACTCCAGTAGCGGCAGTTCTGCTTATTTACGTGGCCATTAAGATGAAAATGAGCTTCATCCGAAAACAAAATGTTAGTAAACGTTGAAAATCGCTCAATCACCTGATTTACGAAATTAAGCCTCTGACTGGCATCTTGAGGCTTTAATTCTTGCACCTATTGATTTTTGTAGGGGTGCAGCTTTAGGTCTTTGTGCATAATGCAATGTAATGATGATCTATGCACATTTAAAGCACTTGCGCGCTTCCGAATTGAAAGGTTCGGGTCGTCACGAACAGAGTGATTAACATTCTCCACGTTTTCTACCGTTCTTGATGACCTAGGTCGCCCGGATTTTGATTTATCCAGCGTTGTACCAGTCTCTTCAAACTTTTTAACCCAATGTCGAATGAGAGGAATGCTTGGCGCATCATTTAAGTGGCGAAAACCTCGAATACGGCAGAATTTTCTACGCGCTACAGTCGCCGAATCACCGTTTTTGTAAAACTCTCGCACGCATAACGCGCGGTCTGCTCCCGAGAAACGCTCCATAACGACAAAATTCCCAAGAGCCAGGCTACCGATTGACATAACCCCCGCGCCCCTCGGATACGTTGCGTTCACGCAGTAAGCTAAATAAATATAAAATTTCTTTTGAGACACCTTGTACAAAGCTAATAATCGAAAATAATATAAATAATAAAGTACGAGGGTTACCTTTTATGTTTTTACAAACGACCACTAGAGGGAATATTGAAATGTGTCATTACTATATTCGTAAAATTTGACATTTGTTATTGTGAAATCAGTGGCTGCTTATAAATTGACCAAGTAGTTTGTTGGCAGTGAGCGTTTAAAACAAGTTTGTGAAAAAATGGATATTGCTCGTGAAGGTTTTCGTTGGATGATTTTGACAATTTTAGTAAAGGCCTAACTCAACAACAATGTATAGCGCTTCGATCAACTTTTGGTAATGAATCACCATTAGAAAATATTGTTTACAATTGGTTTGCAGAATGTCGTCGTGGTCGTGCGTCCGTTAGTGATGAATCTCGTGAATATCCACCAAAATTGGTTGTGATTCAAAAAACATCAATGCTTTGCGCAAAATGATTGAAGAAGATCGGCATGTGACTTACCGTGAGATAGAGGCATCCTTTGGCATATCGCAGACTGCAATAAATTCGATTTTGCATGAACATTTAACTGTGAAAATGCTCAAAAAAGCTCGTGTTGATTGGTGTAAGGGAATTCTAAAAAAATTCAACCTAGGCACTGCAAAATAAACAACATCGTAACAATTGACGAAACTTGGATTTATTCATATGAACTTCGGAAACTAATAAAAAAAAACATCGAATTAATGTATCATTGCCCGTATTCACCTGATTTATCCCCTAACACAGAGTTTCCCAAACTGTGCGCCGCGGCGCCTTGGGACGCTGTGGGTGGGTCACAGGGGCGCCGCGAAGACCCAAAAGCCCCTTTTCTTGTGTTCACGTTTAGGAATGATGATTTTTGGTCATCACCTTTTTTTAGAAGTGAAGACCTTTGTTTTTAGGTAATCTCTTACATTTTAATTTTAATACATTAAAGGCGCTGGGAACGGAAAAAGTTTGGGAATCACTTTTTTTGTTCCCCAATGTCAAACAAAAAATGCGTGGAGAGCGATTTTCATAACCTCAAGAACTGTTGAAGCCTTCGAAAACCATGTTTTTAAGATACCAACTTCAGGGTGGAATTGGTTTGAACGCACGCAAAAGTGTTTAAATCTTAAAGGCGAATATTTTGAAAAGCAATATAAGAGTTTGTTCAAAAAAAAAAAAATTCTTTCTTAGTTTTTGTAAAAACTTAAAAGTTGCTGATACATTTTTTTTACAAAGTTAATAGTTTAGTAGTAATTAGTAAAGTATTTGAATCCGTCCAATCCAAAGTTTGATCTAAGTCGTTAGTGTCATATTCATGTAGTTGGTATATTTCATGCATGGTCATTCTGGAAATTCAAACTTGGAACATCTTGGAGCATGGACATGAATATGTAGAAGCCACATATCACGATAGTTCGCATAACAGAAACCAGAGGGTGACTTCGTATACCAATTATGAATGGACACTTCAACGCTTGCATCATTGAATTAACAATAACCAAAGTGTTTGCATGTTAGGGGAATTTCGATTTATGGTGTTTGTTTTAGGGAAATTCATGGTAAATTAGTTAAAAGTTTATTATAGATAAACATGATTTGAGGTAGGGTCAAAAGCAACAATCAATCGTAGATTGGTATAATCTCGTACCTAGTCTTTCCACAAATACTCTGTTAAAGGTTTCTCCGAAATTTTACAAGAAGCTTAAAGATATTTTATTTTTTTAATACATAATACATAATTCACTGTCACCACATTAACATTATGCGTTATAAGAGAGTTGCCTTTTATATTTCGGGATTTGAGATCAAAAACTTATTATTTATCAACAAAGGTGGCATTATTGTTTTTCAAAATATTCTCCATGAATATTCCACGAATACTCAAAAAACACACAAAAAGAAACAGCGGTTTTCAATGTAACTCTAATAGCAGTAGTAGTATAAATCTTTATTTATGCCTTTCGACTTCAAATTAATTACATTTCAAACATAATTTTTTATAAACCCATCAATGGTTTAATAAACAAAAATGTCAAAAATGTATTTAAAAAAAAAGATATATAATACTAGTTGAAAACCCGTGCTTCGCTACGGTATATTGATGGTCTCATTAGTACAGGAGATACGAAGGAATTCTCCCGAATTTCATGTCTCTTTTTCAAGGGACGCTCTATCGAATAAAAAATACCAATTTACTCCGTGATGAGTGAATCAGTCAGTCAGTCAGGACATTGCCTTATATATATATAGATATGAAAACAAAAAATATAACATTACTTAAATTACATAAAAAAAGTTTTTTTATGATAATCATCAGTTTTTTTTGCTGCTGGGCAAGAGTTTCTCAATTTTATGCGACTTCCGGATTCTTCAAGTAACTTTGTGTTTCTTTTCCAGAATTGGTTGTCTGCTGCTTCATTCCCGCATCTGAACCTCGCAGTGAGATTCTGGTGTTTGTTATTTTTCTTTAGGTACTCTGGTAAGGTTGTTACTTGTATCTTATGGTAGTATTTGGTGTACTTCGTTGTGTCGATCCTGCTTTGTCGCTCTTGGTCTTGAACTTTTCTCTTTCCGCCAGCATCTGCAGGAAATCCTTTCCTTCTTCTTGCATCCTCTTTATTTCTTCTAATCCGTATCCGTTCCTCTCGTAATATTTCCTTCTCTCAGTCCCCTAATTTGTTTTGGAATTCTTTCCCTTTCTTTTAGACAATCTTCTAGGATTTCATTACCACTTATTCTTATTTTCTTTTCGTATTTTGCGTCCCTCTTTGTGTCTGCCATCACTATGTAGCTAGGAGGTCTGTCTATCTAGTTATAGGGTCCACTTAATGCATATCTTCTGTGCTCATTCTATCTCTTCATGTTCTCTCAACCCCCATATCACTGGACCTTATGGAGAATTCCCTTTACTAACTTGTCATATAGAAACATCCTCTTCTTGAAGTCCGTTCTAAATTCCTTTTTCCTGTACTCCAAACTTGTCGCATAGCGTTCATTGCTTTTTTCTGTCTGTCCTTAATGTGTTTTGAATTTCTATTGTTTATAACCTGTAATAGTTTATGTTTATTATAAGCTACAGTTATAATTTATTACGTGTTAACTATAACGAAACACCTTTTAGTGCATATTCTATATAATTAAATTTATAGTAAATAAATTTAATATTTTTCGTTATAAAATCAATGTATAAAAATTGTTGATTCAGAACGTATTCTTTAAATCTATCTTCCTTTCATTGGTCCGGTTTTCGACCTAAACTTTTTTGTACATTTTTTTACCTTCTCTTGTACAACATATTTCGCATCCTTATTTTCTTTTTTACCGACATACTTTTCAGAAATATTTCATTTTTCTAGGTTATTTCGTTTTTCACTACAAGTATAGAATTTTTTATAATAAAGTCTACAAAATAACAATAACAATTTTATATAAAACTAGCTGTTTTGATACACTTGTAACCAAATGAGAGATTAGTGAAAATGTCTAATTATTATTGTTTAAATTTAATGTATAGTTAAGTTTTGTAATATTAAAAATTGTCTGCATTTTTTTTTTTTTTACCAATGTGAACTATTTTTGAACAGATTTAATACAAAATTTCAGGACTTAAATTTATGATTTGGTACGTTTTATTTTGATTGTAATAAAAATTGTTATAAAACTGAAGATTTGAAACGTTATATGAAACTCTCCTAAAAGATAATAAAATCTTATTTTATTTGATCAACTCACAAATAAATATTTGAAAAGATACCTTTTGTATTCGAAATGTAGAATCTTCTTATAAAAACTTCGTCTACTTGAAATCACAAAACTTTTAAAATGTAAGATCCACATAACATACAGCGATCGAACGGCAATATATCAAAAAGAATCTAAGAGAGTTATATATTCTTTAGTTAATAAAAAGTTTTCAAATCTTCAAATGTATCAAGATGAAAAACAAAATAATAAAATAAAAATGTCCAACAGTTGTGCAAATACTTCAATACAAAATATATTATACTACAAACAGTCTTTATAACGTGTTGTATGTAATCGTATGTTACTCATTTCCTGTGTAATACTCGTATTTGAGATGTTTCCAGATGTATGAAGACAGCCTACAAGAACAAAACACAATGATCAGCTTGGTTTGGGTACCTTCACACTTAGGTATAAAAGGTAACGAAGAAGCAGATGCCCCAGCAAAAGAAGCCGCCAGAAAGGATCTAACGAATAACTCGACTATACAAGACAATGCAATGAAAAATGAAATAAAACGTAAAATCCGAGAACAAGTAATAATAATAATATTTATTGTTAGCAGGGCCATGCACTATACGAGTTTGAAAAAAACAGAAATCAAATAATAATTACAAAATAATAAATTTAAATAGTACACCATACACCATAGTAGACAACATATGGCAAAATATACAACTTAATAAACTACGAACAATAAAACCCGACACGGAAAAAATTGATGTGAAGTGTGAATTTTCACACATTTCAGGGTTTTGCAGGTATTTAGTAAGTGAATGATGATTATTTGGGATGCCAAAACAAATTTTATGTCAAAATATTTTTTTATGAATTTTAATTCGAATGCCTATTACCATTATTTAAGTTTCTAAAGATGTGCAGTATTTTTTTTATATATCAAGGTTCATTAAGATTTTGAAAATTGCGCCTATGGCTTCTATTGGTTGTTTTTAGTCATAGCTCCTCCCCTTTGATTTCGTGTACATTCTGTACACGAAACTCATTCGTGTACACTGGTTATTAAATTTACGCTTTTAAAAATTAAATGCAACAATTGCCAAAATATAACTAGAATTTTTAAAAAATAATTTAAACAATATAAAAATGCAAAAAAAAAATAAAAAATAATATTGTCTCCTCTCGTAGGATTCGAACTCAATTTCTCGGGCAGAATGCAAGTATCTTAGCCACTGCACCAAGAAACACGTTACTGTTTAGCGTCTATATAACTATATAACATTATTAACATTATTAGCAAAAAAAACACAAAAAATGCTTTTTTTTCCAAAAACATAATCTGATCAAAAATTCCTGTTGTACTATTCCGGTTCACACCAATGTACATTACTTAGAATTTTTTCAGATTTTTAGTTTAAACCATCTGGGCTACAGGGTGTGGGACAAAATTTTTTTTGCACAATTTTGGCAAAAATCGCTTCAAAATTATTTATTTTGCAAAAATTAAAATTTGATCGTTAATCCACGTACTAAGGGCTTTCATTTGATAACCTCCGCAGAATTTAAAAAAATATATTTTTGTTTTCGATGAGCACATATTTGTTTATATTTTTAGGGGGGTATGTTTTTTAGATGTTTTAGTGTTTTTCCTATGTGCGAGTCAAAAAGTTGTATAAGCATGCCAAATTTCAACTCTCTAGGTTTAGCCGTTTGGCTACAATTTTTACCGAACAGACAGACAGACAGACAGACAGACAGACAGACAGACAGACAGACAGACAGACAGACAGACAGACAGACAGACAGACAGACAGACAGACAGATAGACAGACAGACAGACAGACAGACAGACATACAGACAGACAGACAGACAGACAGACGACAAAATGACGGTATAAGGGTTTTTTGGTCATACCTACAAAACCCTAAAAAACCATTCTCGGAAACAAGAAGAGAGCAAACTACCACTACCAGACTACGAATTGGACACATAAGAATTATACCCAGGTACAAAATGAAGAAATAAGATCCCCCATTGTGTAATGACTGCAACGCAATTATTACAGTCCAACACCTTATTACAGAATGTACCAAATATGACACACCATATACCAGACACTCTGCAAGAAGCACTTAACAACAATAACAAAACAATCCTACATAAATATCTACACATACAAAACTATACATAAAAATATAGACTACCACCAACATACATAATATCGACATAAGTAATCTAATTAACTATATTTTGTTAAATATAATACCGGGTACTAATACCCCAAAATGTTGATGTACCTTAAATTATTCGAGTAAAATATATATATATACGAGGTCTGTTCAAAAAGTATCACGAATATTGAATTTTCGCGGGTTACGTATATTCGATTTTTGATTTTTTTGTGGCTTTATGTTGGTACTCATGTCTCTCACTTATGCCAACAAGTTCGGCCATTTTTAATGTTCAGTTAATTTTTGACAGTTGCTTTGCTTGCACGTGTTTTGGCTCGTCTTCGATTTTTGCCTATACCAAAAAATGGATCAAAGAATCTGTATCAAATTTTGTGTGAAAAACAAAATTAAGTGCGCGGACGCATTCCGAATGTTGACTGTGGCATATGGTGAAGCTACCTTGCACCGAAGCAACGTTTATCGGTGGTACAAAATGTTCTCAGAGGACCGAGAACATTTTTTCATTCAATTTCCTTTTTGCTCGCTAGAATGTACGAAACTACCATTTCAAAGTTATTTCAGAGTAGATCCATGTGGAACAGCGTTGCTTATGAGTTAGAAACCAGCTAGTGACTGAAAACATCAACCCGTTTCCTTTCTTTAAAGTAGCTTCGTGTGCGGACGTTTTATCAGTACGAAACCACGTCAATGAAAATAGATTTGAGAATGCTAATTATATCTTCCGTTATTCTATATTTGAACAATAATCTTTGTATGTTTTCTCCATTCTTGTCTTTTATTCAAATAAATTGTATGAGTTATAAATCTGGTGAACTAGTAGAAATTTGCTAATGGAAATTAATTTTAGTTTAAATGAAACAGAGAAAACACATGTGAGTTACATAAGGAAGAGACTAGATAAGGGAGGATCACTCCGCTGTTTGCAACTTCTAGTAATACCTCACTTGAGACATGTAATAATTCTTTATTTCTTTGTTTTTTACCCGTCTTATAACTTGATTTATATGAGAGATTTCTAAAATTTATACTCTTTGTCTCAAAATGATTTCGGTATCTCAAATATTATATGACATTCAATTTTATTTTCTCAACCAAAAACATTTTGCAGATATATTTTCTCTTAAAATGTAACTGAAATATATTTACAGGAAAAATGTAAAAATATAGAACACAAAAATAAAATTATTTGTCATTGTGTATCTGGACATACCGAGGGTTGCTACTTACGGTTTAGCTGTTGCTGTATAGATGTTGAATTCGACAAATTGTTTTTAATTGTTCATATTTTTTTATTTAAGTTTGTGTCCACAAGGGACATACATAAGTTTGCATTTAAATAAATCTATTTCTTTGAAAAACTGAACTAGCACCCGAATATTTTCGAGCCATGATTTTTAATGATTTTAAAGATAGCCTAACTAACAACAATGTTAGCAAAAACTAAAGCGATTTTTTTGGCGATGAAGCACCATCTTACGCCAATATACACCGATGCCTCAATTATTGACAACAACTGTGGAACAGCTGTAGTAGAGAACGATCAAATACACCAGTATCACCTACCAAGTCCTTCTAGTATATATACAACAGAAGCAATAGGGATATTTAAAAAGCTTGGAGATAATAGAAGAAAAGAAAAAGAACAAAAATCGCAATATTCACGGATTTTTTGAGCGTACTGACAAGCATTGAACAGATTTACTCAAAAAATTCATTAGTACAATCACTCCAAGAAAAGCTTCACTATATTAAAACTCGGGGAATAGAAGTACACTTTATTTGGATCCCGTCACACGTTGGTATCCAAGGCAATGAGAAAACCGACGTTGCTCCTAAAGAGGCCACACAAAAGGAACCACCCTTGGACATAAACATCCAAGCAACTGACCTTAAAAATGAAATTACTAAAAGGCTAATACAAAAAGAAGAAAGAAAATGGCAAGACCTCAGAGACAACAAACTACGGCGAAAAAACACAAACTAGGGTGTAAAAGAAGAAACCAAAAAATGGAAATTCGAAGGGACAAGAAGACAGCAAATAGCAACGACCAGACTAAGAATTGGACATTCCAGACTGACAGACCAATACAGACTTGAAAGAAAAGACGCACCAAACTGTGACGAGTGTAATACAAGACTGACAAGCGAACATATTATACTAGACTGCACAAAATACGAGACGATACGACAACGACACCATATACCTGACAACTTACAAGAAGCCCTCAGTGACAAGGCGGAAAACCTGGCAAATCTTCACAAATTTTTACCTGACACAAATTTATACTCTGTATTATAATAATATTTCATGTAATAATATAAACACAAAATATAATGTAAATTAATAATGTACGGGCACTAATCACAATAGCAGTGGATGTGCCTCTGTTTTTGTTTGTTAAATAAAAAAAGCACCATCTTCGGCTACTGTAGAACGGTGGTTTAACGAGTTCCAGCATGGAAGGATTTCTTTCAAAGACGAACTTCCTGAAGGTAGTCCTGTTAGTGTTGTCACTTCGAAAACTATCGACACTGTCCAGAATATTTTGGAGTTGGATAAACACTGCACTAACAGGGATATTGAGGTATCCTTGGGCATATCCATGACTCGAAATAATTCAATCATTCATGAACATCTTGCCTTCAGGAAGATTAGTGCTCGGTGGATAGCACACCAGTTAATTAATGGTCAAAAGAAGACACGTGGATCTGAAAATGCTGATTGAATTTAACAAAGGCTTGTCAAATCTGTCTACGGCTCAGGTAATTAAATATGGGTCTACTGCTACGAACCAGAAAGTAAACGGCAGTCAGCTCAATGGATCTTCCAAGATGTGACAAACTAGTTGAAGTGAAACGTACACGAAACACTGACAAGAAAATGGTTGCTTCATTCTTCAAACGTATGGGTCATATTACCACTGTTCTACTGGAATATTGTAATACAGAAACTGATGAATGGCATTCCACAATGTGTATACTGGAATCTTTCTGGACCAGACGAGAGAATCCTTCTTCATCTTGACTATGCATGGCCAAATACTGCAGCTAGGATTACTGAGTTCCTGACCGCTTCAGGAGTGGCAGAAATGACTTATCCACCTTTCATTTCGACTTAGTGCCTGGTCACCCAACTTCAGAATGAGGATAATTTCGACTACTTTTAAATAAACTACCACTGTTTGACTGCCTGTATTATCTAATATAGTGCCCCAGCATTTCGTTAACTTATAGGCACATAGTCCATGCGATTACAAGTGTCAACAATGCTTATAAGTGTTCGCTTACATTTAAAAGTAAAGAGACATTTATTCTGGACGGTTGGCGCTGGATATCAACACCTATAGTCATCGGCAAGAATCCTCCTATGTGTTCATACCCTTATGGACGAGGCTTCATGATGATTAAACTGCTGAAGAGTTTTTAACTAAAAAGGTTTTCAACCATTCGCTAGTGATTCAAAACCTGGACTAGGACCTTGTTACTATCGTAGCAATATCTTCAAGAATGTATCTGTGTATTCATACCCTTATAGACGAGGCTTGATGATGATCAGAATGCTGAAAAATAGTTTTTAAACAAATAGGTTTTTCACAAAGTCGCTGGTGATGCAATCCTTTTAACTAGGGCATTGTTACTACCGTGGCATTGCCACGATTGCTTAAGAAGATATTGATATTCGTAAGCTCTTTTTTATTCGCTAAACTTTCCAAAAATCCATGGTGATTTAATCTGTCTGTGATATGCGTAATATTTTGACTAGTCTGCAAGTATCTAAGAAGTCCAGGCTTCAAAACCATGCAACCCCAAACACATTCTAAAAATTTTCAGTTGTAGTATTTTGTTTATATTTTATAATTTTTTAAAATTGAAAACGTCAGCTGTTTTAATTCAATCGTACTGTTCATAGTGCATATGTAAAATAACGCTGAAAAGTCAGTATAAATATTTTTACAACGAACAAAAATGTCCAACATGTAGCAGTTTATTATTTCATAACTGGTAGTGTTGAAACTGCTAATTTAAATTAATCCACAGAAACGAGACAGTTATGTAATTTTAGTTTATTTTCAGTAAGAAAAACTGACAAAACTGACACATTACTGACAACTTTATAACAAAAAATTTAGGAATGTTTATTACCAACATTCTAATTAAAATTTTTACTGCGCTAACTTGAAGGATCGATAAAGATAAAATATGCAGAGTTTATCGGTGGAAAAATGTGTCAAATACCAGGGGGCTTTCGCAGTTTTCTACCGCTTTCAAACAAACAACTCCACGAATTTTTTTTTACCAGTTGATCGACACGATCAACATGAATTTAAAAGTAAATATTCTTTTTTAATATAAAACAGATTTTTTAATGGATCAACAAAACATTTACTTTAATAAATTTTAAAACACATGGTGAATTAATTTAGAACTTTGAAAAGAACACCAAACCCTCTACCTCATCTAAGGTGTAGTTCCTTATACCATTACGGTGCCCATATGTCCTTTATTATAAAGAATAATCCTTTATTTTAAATCCTTGTACTTTAGATTTATTAATTTCTGAAAACCCACTTTTGTTCTTTATTATGTGATAAAATATCTTTTCATGGAGTTGGGGAAGTCTTCAGTTTGGCTTGGACTTATCTCCAAGGCGGGGGCTACCCATCAGGGAGTTGAAGAACCTGGAGAAGCCTTCTCCCACTCACATGGTACTGCTTGCTTGGTTCACCAGCTGTACAAGTATCTGGCGTCGGTGTTTCGGTCGTCACCGTGTGGACTGGTAACGTGTAGAGGAGTTAGCTAGGTTCCTCTGCCTCGATACCGTGCGACGTCCATGTATTTGTACTACTGGTTGCCCTAGTTCCAATATTCATTCGTTATAACAAATATTTCCTTATTACGAAAATGCGGCGTATGCATTTCGTAATCAGGTAACATATCCTAGACGCTGACAAATATTTTTTTAATCAAACAGCGTTACAATGTCTAGATGTCGCAATCATGACCTAAGATTACCTTTGTGACAATATAGAGAATTTTGGAACAGTTTTTATTGAGCATTTAATAGAACAAAGCCAGCTGAGGTGGTATGAACATCTATCTAAACTGAACCATAAAAGAGAAGCAAAAGGAGTTTTTGAAGCAAGGACACCTGAATGAAAGTTCAGAGAAAGACCAAGAATAACGTGAGAAGATGGAATTCAAAGAACGACAGCAATTAGATGGTTGAAATGGAAAGAAACAAGGATTATGACACAAGATAGAAAGATTTGGCAAGAAATATGAAGAAGGACAACGCAAGATTAATACTCAAAAACCAACAGCCCGACACCAGAAAATAGTAAAAAGGCTCTAGGTCTAAGTAAGTAGTAAGTATGAATTTCGAAAGGCTGTGACAAAAAAATTTCCTGATTTCATTCTACTTAAGGCTCATTTACATTTAGATACAAGTATGAGGACTTGTATGAGATACAAATATGATCATACTAGTCAACATCCACAAGTCTAGTGATGACGAGGAGAGTTTTTTTCATTTAAGTACATGTGCAATACTTCTGTCAAAATCACGAAAAAGAAAACGTAGATGGTGGCAGCGATATTTTTTATCTCGACGAGAAACCCATAGGGCCTACTCAATGTTGATTAATGAACTGACTTTAGAAGATGGTTCATGCTTCAGAAATTATGTGAGAATGAGTGTCGCTGATTTTTGAACTCACGTTAGTGGCTCCATTAATTACTAAAAGTGATACAAGATTTCGAGAAGCTATATCACCTGCAGATCAACTGGCTGTTACATTGTGGTTCTTGGCAACTGGTGACTCATTTGCATCACTGATGTACGCACCTAGGATTTCTACTTTAGATAGCTCTCGACTATACTATCTTTTATGTTGTGCATTGTCATCTTGATAAGAATTTTGTTACTATTTATTAACAATAAACTAAACCCCACCAAAATTGGTCTCTACGCAACCAAAATTCCTTTTACTTTTTAATATAACCAAAAAACATTTTAGAACCTACTTTATTAAAACATTGTCTTACCTTATATAATTATAATTACTTGTAAGTTGCATTTATGTCATAAATGAATATTAATATAAACAAATTCAATTAAAATACAAAAGAAGCAAAGAGAACAAAAAGCTTTTGAATAAAACACTGGAATATAATTATATTGAGTGCAGGCTACAATATTTGATGGAGATAACAGAAGTAACAACAATTTTATTCCCAACATAAAAAAAGCACAAAGAGAAACATTAATTATTTATGTTATAGGATGTTATGATTAATGGAATATATGTACGACACATAGTCTTTTACATTAAAATTTAACAGACAGTAGTTTTAAATAAATTCACTAATAATGTTACATTAATCCAGTGTTTCTCAATCTTTTTACTCTCGTGGCACATTTTCCAAAGAAACCACATCTTTACCACAGATGACTGCTCGGTAATTCATATAAATAACAATAACCAAAGACTTACTCTCCTAGAACATTTGGAAATCCACAAACAATTATAGTCAGGAATACCCATAATGAATGACCAGTTAGAGTTATACAAGGTGTCTCAAAAGAAATTTTATATTTAGTGGATCGATTAAAAAAAAAGTAAGCCGTATATAGGAAAAATGTTTATTAATTATTAAAATACACTTTTTGGGGATTTATTTCTTAAAAATAATATCGTCTAAATGTAGACCCTCGCGTTCTCGGCACTCATTTAATCGAACAGTAAAATTACTTATGACGTCTCGGCAGGTGGACTCAGGGATGGCTGCCATTTCGTGACGGATATTTTCTTTCAAATGCGCCAGTGAAGTCAATTTATTGGCGTAAACTTTAGATTTAAGATAACCCCATAGGAAAAAGTCCATAGGGGTTAAATCTGGACTGCGTGGAGGCCAATTTATGTCACCTCTCCGGGAGAAATCGCTCAATCACCCGATTTACGAAATTAAGCCTCTGACTGGCATCTTGGGGCTTTAATTCTTGCACCAATTGAATTTTGTAGGGGTGCAGCTTTAGGTCTTTGTGCATAATGCGATGTAATGATGATCTATGCACATTTAAAGCACTTGCGCGCTTCCGAATTGAAAGGTTCGGGTCGTCACGAACAGACTGATTAACATTCTCCACGTTTTCTACCGTTCTTGATGACCTAGGTCGCCCGGATTTTGATTTATCCAGCGTTGTACTAGTCTCTTCAAACTTTTTAACCCAATGTCGAATGAGAGGAATGCTTGGCGCATCATTTAAGTGGCGAAAACCTCGAATACTGCAGAATTTTCTACGCGCTACAGTCGCCGAATCACCGTTTTTGTAAAACTCTCGCACGGATAACGCGCGGTCTGCTCCCGAGAAACGCTCCATAGCGACATAACCCCCGCGCCCCTCGGATACGTTGCGTTCACGCAGTAAGCTTAATAAATATAAAATTTCTTTTGAGACACCTTGTACAACAGCCCTATAATAAAACTATAATTGTCACCTTATTTGTAACCCCCCCCATCCACCTACCTCTGTACAGACATAGTATATATATTATTGCATTTATTATTTTTTAGTTAGTTTAATTTGTAACTCTTGAGAATGGCTTAATAGCCGAAATACGTATTGAGTAAAATAAATATATTTGTGAAACCAACCTAGTGTTTTAATTGAATAATTGTTATATAAAAACTTTATAGTTAAATATTTGCCTTTTTGTTTTGTATATTGTAAATTAAATTATTTATTCTCTTTTCTACGTTGGTTGTACAATTGGCAAAAAAAGTAAATGATAAAGAAGCCAGGGGAGTTGCGGCTAGCTGCTACATTCCCCCAACGTTCGATGGTAATTTATGTTACAAATTTAAACAGACACAAACAAATTAGATCCAATTTTTTCTAATTTATATTATGTCCGATACTTTAAAATATTTATCTCTTTAACTTTTTAAAAGGTGTTTTATTTCACTTCATGTTAACAAATTGTAAATAAAATTTATTATCCACAGTATATTTTTTTTTCTGGAGTTCTCTGGTTGTGTTCATTCACAATAATCCTTGATATTGCTGTGTCAGATTTTTGTAGATACCTGTTAATACCAATACGCAGATATTTTTGTCAGCTGAATTAACCATCGACATATACTGCGCGTCATTGAAATTGCAAGACCACATTATTCATCAAGGATAAGCCTAAAAGTCTACAATTTAAGAACGATGAAGTGTTTCTAGCAGCCTGGGACCAAACCTGTGTTAAAGCACCAACTGAAAAGTGGGAACACATTTTTAACAAGTGGTTTTTATGTATGAGGAAGTTTATTGAACCAAATGGCAAGTACTTTGAACATTTTTAAAAACTAAGCCCGTATCTCAAAACTTTTCTAGCAGAGTACGTACCCCTTGTACGTACCTTTTAAGTGTTTACAAAAACTAAGAAAGAAAACATTTTTTTGGAACAAACTGTTTTATTGCTTTTCAAAATATTCGCCTTTAAGATTTAAACACTTTTGCATGTGTTCAAACCATTTCTCGAAATATTTTTTCCATTCTGAAGTGCTTCGTGAACAACTTGTGGGTTTCGGTTCATCTTGGAAGACCCAAACAGTGGATTGTTCTTTAGTTTCCGGTTCATATGAATAAATCCAAGTTTCTTTATCTGTAACGATGTTGTATACGGATTGTGCAGTGCCTAGGTTGATTCTAGCATTCCCTTACACCAATCAACACGAGCTTTTTTCAGCTTCTGTCAAATTATGCGGAATCCATATGGAACAGATCTTTTTCACAGCTAAATGTTCATGCAAAATCGAATGTATTGCAGTCTGCGATATCCCAAAGGATGCCTCTATCTCACGGTAAGTCACATGCCGATCTTCTTCAATCATTTTGCGCACAGCATCGATGTTTTTTTGAATCACAACCGATTTTGGTCGACCTTCACGAGATTCATCACTAATGGAGGCATTACTACAACGAAATTCTGCAAACCAATTTTCTTTTCTGATGGTGCTTCATTACCAAAAGTTGAACGAAGCGAATCTATGCATTGTTGTTGAGTTACGAGTCTTCACGAGTAATATCCATTTATTCACAAACTTGTTTTTTTTTACGTTTACTATCAACAAACTACTGGGTCAATTTATAAGCTGTCACTGATTTCACAATTACAAATGTCAAATTTTACGAATATTATAATAATTATACATTTCAATATTGCCATCTAGTGGTAGTTTGTAAAAACATAAAAGGTAACCCTCGTACATTTTTGATTTTCTGTTTTTCAGACTTGCTAAAAGACGTTTTTTTTTATACCCAGATTTTACCAATCTGTCATTTTTCTTCGTCGTTTTTTCTTCCATATTTATTATAATTCTGATCTATATATTCGCATTAAACGATAAATCTTTATTTGATATATATGTAACAATAGAAATGTTGGAAATAGAATTTCCGAATAATATCTGATGTGAAAAAGTTAAATGGTGCGAAATGTAACAATTAATCAAAGATAAAAGTCGTGTTGACATTTATTGTGCCTTAGCGGATGTCCAATCATTAATTATTGTTAACAATATTGAATTGTGACTTTTATTCTCACTAATTAAAAGATGGATAAATATTTAGGCTATATATTAGTAGCTAGAAAGTAAAGAATAGGCACACCTTGCTCTAATAATTATTAGAAACAAAAGATCGTGGAATATAAGACACCACACCCCAACTATATGCATACGATGATTCAAAAGTCATATATTTAAATCTTCGTTCGTACATAAGTTCATATATAACAGAGATGGTTAATCTGTTTTCCCGGACGATTTGAAATTTTGTACATTCAGATCGCCGGTCAATTATATAAGGGTCATTTGTTAAATAAGAACCGTTTGCGCATTCCATCCGCGCATTGTGTTCCCAGCAGTTGTTTTACTGACTACTGCCTTCTCTGACCATTTGCCAACGTTGTAAGTCAGTCTGAAGTTGCTAGCGAAGGTAGACGATGTTGTGCGGCAATTTGATATCAGCTATGTTCATTATTAATCCTGCCAATTATGAAGATCGTGCTGCGATTTTGTTTTTAAATGCAAAAAACGTCCTGCCGAAATCTTCGTCCTGCCGAAATCCTCGTCTTGCCGAAATCCACCGGCAACTCGTTGGGAAGATGTGATGAATAAAGGGAATGTGCGACGTGGTGTCATTTAGTTAATGGTGTAAGAAGAAATATCCGTGAGGAGGAACGTAAGGGGTACCCCTTAAGATTTTTTCGATTCTTGACCATTTTCAAACGTTTTGTTTAACGATTCGTATTTATTGTAAAAGTTGGACAATAAAGGCCCCATTTTTTTTTTTTTTTTCTAGACTAAGCAATATACGATGACTTCAAAAATTCAAACAACACTTCTCCATATTTTATTGATCTTAATTTGGATTTTTTTAAATTAAAAAAAAAAAGTCAAATTAAAATCTAAAAAAAATTTTATTTGGGAGTTGATCCAAAATAAATGAAGACTTTTTAAGATATCAGGATGTCAAAAATTTCAACCCCAGCACTCTATCTCGGGTAGATTTTGAGATACGGTCTTTCGAAAATGAAGTATTTTCACAACTACACGGATCAAAAAGGCGTTAACTGAGGAGGGCCCTATTTTTTATTTAAGTAGAAAAAAGACTGTAGATTTCAAAAATTTAAGCCACATGTTCCTATATTTTATTGTTTTTAAGTAAGGATTATTTAAAAATTTAAAAAAAAAAGAAAAATTGAAAATTCACAAAAATATATTTTATTTGGGGTTGATTTATAATATGTCCGGAGGCTCTTTACGCCATCTGGATTTCGAAAATCTTATTTAATTTTTGAGATACGTTCTTTCTAATATGAAATATTTACAAATTTTCAAAACTACATGGACCAAAAGAAGTTAATTCAGGAGAGTTTAAATTTTTATTTTATTTTATTTTATTTTATTTTATTTTCCATTACATCTGTCCAACAGAATTAACCAATAAATGGACAGGTACAAATTAAGCTAAACATATAAATATGATAAACACAGCAATAATTAATAATTTACAAAAATCAAGAGAATAAAGATTATCTTAAAGTAACAAAACAAATATATACATATATAAATATTTTTTAAAAAAATTAGATGGATAAAAGCCTAAATTTAAAAAATGTAGACCGTAGTTTCATATTCTTCATCATTCAACAACGAAATCAGCTCGCAAAAATTTGGACTAAATAATAACTTTACCACCATTTTTCTTAGGAAGAGTAAAAAAAAAAAAAACTAAGATGGCTACATTTGTCCTTTCTTGACAGCCAAAAGCACTGAAATTTGTTCTGTTTTTATAGTTTTCCACAACTTCTGTCGATATTGTAACAAAAATTCAACACTAATAAAATACGTAATATGTTCAAACTGTACTGCAGTATTTAATGCAGTCATTTGGCCACCAGTTAGCATACTCGATGGTGTCACTTGTCAAATGAAATAAATTAATCTTTGGGGAGGAAATATAAAGAAAAGAGAAAAATAAAGCAAATGTACAACAAAAAGGCTAAGAAGATCTCGGATGGTTAAAATGACTTGAGTGCCCAAAATGAGAGAGAAATTAAAGAAAAAAGTTCATATTATAAGGTCCTTGTCCCGTATCCTTAACATGTACAGGTAAATCGTTAAATTAATTCGAAACACATTTCCTATTGCATGCTAAACGTTTTCATTTTAAATTAATATGACGAGCAATTTAGGAATTATTATCTTTGTTTGTAATTTTGAAAGTTAGAATCCTTGTTGTTTATATTCAAATTAAGATTCCTTTCTGAAATTTGAATAAGAGTATAACTTAATTTCAAGTTAAACAGACAGAATTCTGATGGAATTCTTGAGAAACTCAATTAAAATTGACACTTGAATGAACCGGAATTTTAAGTTAAATTTTGGCGATGTATACTACCAAGATATCACAACCTGAAACAGTTCCAGTGAATGAATTAGAACACATTTCGTGAGAGTAGAGTGATGGAATGGAGGATAAAATGGTACTTTTTGATTTAGTTTTTATTAATGTTGAAAAGAGTTTGAAGAGACGAACAGTATTTGAAAGGTTCATTGTAAAGTAATACCCCGCGTAGTGCGGTTTCGCTATAGTACGGTTTTTAAAAAATCGTTTTTTATTAATTTATTACTCGACAAATTTAATGATTTTTAATAAATCAATACACAGTATTATAAATCAATACATAATAAATTAATAAATCAGTACATACTTGAATTTAAAATTAGTTCTTTTGGAACCAATTATCAATTTTAGTATGTATATATAACATACCCCGATTAGTGCGGATTCAAATAGTACGGCATAATAACGGAACTGATAACTATACTGTGCGGGGTATTACTGTACATACTATATCTCAATTTTTGAAGAACTATATATGAAGAGGTAACATTCAAAATGTAATTAGTAATTGTCATAGTAATATTGTCACACAGGTAATCCTAGGTCAGGATTACGACATCTAGACATTGTGACGGTCAGCTGTCTGATTAAAAACTATTCGTCAGCGTCTACCGTATGTGGCCTGATTACGAAATGCAGACATCGCATTTTCATAATGAGGAAATATTTGTCATGACGAATGAACATTGGAACTGGGTTAATTTTCGTTACAAAAAGGCTGGAAGTCACAAAATATGGGAGCAGTGGAACATAGCCAACTCCCCTGCACGTATTAGTCCACAAGGTGACGACCAAGACACTGACGCCAGATTCTTGTATCGAGGGTGAAGCTAAGCAAGTAGTGTCCAAGTGAGTGGGAGAAGACTTCTCCAGGCTCCTCGACTCCCGGATGGGAAGCCTTCGCCTCGGAGATAGGTCCAAGCCGATCCTGGCCAACACGGGGTGGACCGAAGACTTCTCCAACTCCAGTAACCAATTCAAACATTCTATTGTAATTTTGATAAATGTTTAATAAATTTTTTATGTTAAAACCAGGAGTTGTGTCTCAATCAAACCCACGTGACAATATGTTTAGAGATAATTGTACAAAATATTATAATCCTGTTTACAAATACGCAGCAGACAATATCAAATTGGTTCACCAAATTTCGTACAGGTAACTTAAACACAAAAAAAAAACTGGCTCATTGATCACAGCAGAAATATACTGCAACCAACTGGACAAAATGATGCAAAAACTTAAAGAAAAACAGCCTAGATTAGTCAACAGATCGACGCCTATCTTATTGCATGATAACGCTAGACCACACACTGCACAAATGACTGTGGCAAAATTACAGGAATTGGAGTTGGATCTTCTTCATTAGGGTGACCATTCGTTCCGCATTTCGCGGGACATCCCGAATTTTGCTCTTTACTTATATTTGGGAGGTGAAGACCTTTTTTTGCTCTTTACTTATATTTGGGAGGTGCGGACCTTTTTTTGTTTGCTCTTCATTTATATTTCGGAAGTGACCACCTTTTTTTGCTCCGTCCCGCATTGCCTTCTCCAAGAAAATGGTCACCCTATTCTTCATTATCCTCCATACTCAACAGACCTAGCCCCCACTGACTACCACTTCTTCTGCAATTTGGACAACTTTTTAATAGGAAAACAGTTTAATTCCGATGCTATAAAACTGGCCTTCCAGGAATTAATTGACTCTCATCCTCCAGGTTTTATTCCACCGGCCTGAACAACCTGCCGCTTAAATTGCAAAAGTGTATAGACAATATAGGTGCATACTTTGATGAATAAAATAATTCCTTATATTTGTAAGTTATCAACCTGCCTTTTTTTCTTCAAATTTCATACTTAACGACCTAATAGTTGGGCAGATACTACACTAGAGTGAATTTTACTTGCGCCAAATTTAAATTCAGTTTGCATACAATATGACATGCTGTTGTCAAGGTTTTTTAGATATGACGTTTGACATTATCAGTATGAAATTATTGTATTAGGAAAGCATTGTGTGTAGCCTCTTTAGCTCAGTGGTAGAGCACTGGTCTTGTAAACCAGGGGTCGTGAGTTCAATCCTCACAGGAGGCAACATTTTTAGACAAATTTAAAAACATCTCATCTACTATATCCCATAAAATATCTGTCTAAATTGATTCTAATAGATTTTATATTATGAATTTAATAATATCTTTGATATTATTTTGCAATGGTCCAATATTAATGCGGACATCGTTATTTTGGACGTTTGCCATTGCTGATAGTCCTAATTTAGAATAGTATAGTGCAGCGTTTCTCAACCGGGGGGCCGCGAAGTCATACAAGATCGAAACATGAAAATATAATAAAAATGCACATAATCATACAAGATATAAATTTTATTCATATTTATAAATTCGAGTATGTTATATTGATATTCATAAAAATATACCTTTCACAACATAAATAAAATAAATATTCTATTTATTTTTATACCTAATATACCTATTTTGACAACTAATTTAAATTACAGGGTATTTCAAATGTTTAAGTTGTCACTAGCTAAGTTTATAATGAGTAAATGGGCTTTTACTAAACAAAATGATCAAAAGCTTCAATTAATCGATAAAAATTACTAGATTTGAAAATCTAGTTCCGCTTTAACAAAAGAAACAGACTATAAGTAGACTATATCAAGGTCAAATAAATTGTATGTGTCGGCTAATGGGTTTCTATGACAATAGTTCGCGTTGGAGGTACTTCAAGTATTTTTAAGTTGTGCTTTGAAGTACGATTTGAAAGTGCAATATTTGTTATTATATATATTTTTTTAATTGCTCTCCGAACTACAGGTAACTCAAGAGCAAGGATACGAATGTGTTTAAATTAAAATGGAAGGCATTTTGAACACTTGTAAATAAAAATACTTTACTTTCAAGTCGTTATAGGCAATATAATTGTCATTTAAAAATATCACAGTTTTTTTGTCAACCGTAAAAGGTATTCAAAAAATGTTTAAGAAAAAGTTGTTGAAAAGCTCCATCCAAAGATATCCAATATGACATGCGTTCCCATTTAAAAATTCGAAATTGTCCTTGATATCCTGTAATTCCGGTTTTTTCCGGAAAATTTCAATACTACCATTCAATTTTGTGCATAAATTTTAGTTCAAAATTTTCGACGTGTGAACGACGTGTGAGCAACGTCGCCTTTTCGAAAAAACTCGTGTTCCCATTATCTTGATACACCCTATATATATATATATATATATATATATATATAGGGGGGCCGCAGACAATATTTATATAATTTGGGGGGTCCCAGGCCATAAAAGGTTGAGAAGCACTGGTATAGTGTATTGAGTATTCGTATTAAAGAGATATTATAATTCATAAAATTAGGAAACTGCTCAACAATCTGTTTTCGTCTTCAGTGATCACAAGTGATAATAAAAGTGTGCAGTTTCTTTGATTTTTTATCCCGGGTGTCATAACGATTGGTATACATGCATTACTATTCTTTGGTTCATTCTGAAAAACTGACTGGTAAATGAAATAAAAGCAGAGTTATATAGTCAACTTGTCTATAATCATGAATCACAATTCTCCTCATTTAATTTAAATTATCGTAAAATGAAAGTATGAAATACACCATAATGGTTTTAGATAACAGTCAGTTCTAACTAAAATTTATTATGTTTGCGAATTATTGTTCGCTGCATAATTATAGAGGATATTCGTTATATGTATGTACTCTACTATCTACTGCCCACTCTAGTTTGCTTTCTCAACTAACTAAACAAAGGGCCAGTTATTTCCAAATCATATTAAAACTTAAATAGCTTGATTTTAGATAGTGGAATATTTGTATAGTTACTAGTTGCAATAATTTTATTAATAAAATTTATAACTAAATTAAATTTATAAAAAAGGATAATGAGAAAACAAGAGGATGCTAAAAATTATGGAAAGAAAGATTTGGCATCTTATGGTCAACGGATTCGGTAGATTAATATTCAAGAAACCTAGCAGGATATCCTCCAAAAAAGAAGAAGAAGATTTAAAAATAGTAGAAAGAAAAATATTAGGACCAATAACTGAAGAAAATGAATATAACCCAAGAATGAACCACGAGATAATGGAAATAATAGAAGACATTGTTAACAATATAAAGGAACAGAGAGTAAAATGGCTAGGACACGTATGAAGAGCAGGAGAAAAGATAACAATACTATCAGTATTGCAGTGCAATTCAGGAAGAACAAGAAGGCGAGGAAGACCGAGATTAACGCGTTTGAAAGATGTAGATGAAGACATAAAAAGGGCCGGAATAAAAGTATGGAAAAAGAAAGCAAGAGATTGAAACCGTTGGAGAAAGTTATCAAAGAAATTAGGAACTACTTAAGAAGATAAAAATTGATGTGAAGTGTAAATTTTCACACATTCCAGGGTTTGGCAGGTATATAATAAGTGAAGGCGGCATGCTGAGTGTGTAGCAAAATTTTGCTTTGTAGTACTCACGGCAAAATGAACGATATTTTTAAAATAATTCATCGTCTGTTAATCTAAGAGAGAAAAATTTATCCTTCAACCACGTAAAGGCACACTCTCGAAAATAACAACTCCAAAAATACCAATCCTATTTTTGTATTCAATATTTTCAGTATTTTTTCTGCCCATTATAAATCCGTTTCACTTTTATTTCAATCCTTTTCAACACCTTTTTCAACTGACTAACTCTTTCTTTGCATACGTATTTTTAGTTCCTTTGGTGTTGCCGTCTGTTATATTCAATCGTTATCTCCTACTCTCACTTCTTCAATATTTCACCTAGAATGCTTTCCGCATGACCAGCTTATTTTAATTGACAGGAGGCCACATATTTCAACAATACTTTATCTGATGGAATTCTCAAGAAAAGAAGATGAGAATTTTTGTTCCAAAAAAGAAATATTTTATTTTGTTTTGAAATGAATAATTAAATAAAATAAAATATAATATACCTTGAAACGTTAATAAACGATAGATAAGACCAGTGTTTTTCTACCGGTGTGTCAAATATCTTGGAATGTCACAACTCAGTAGTAAGGAAGCCACAAATTTTTCTTTGGGGCTCAGAAGCCAAAATTGGGGAGGTCATGATCAATTCAAGACAAATGTGGCCCTTAAAAACGGGTTCTTTGAGTGCCTGGGGGGGGGAGGTCTCAAGCTGGTAATCTTCTCTTATATATATATATTATGTCAACCTCTTACAAGTAATAAGTTCATAGTTACATAGTATGGTGTAGGCTGTATTTCTTTCTTTTCTTCTTCTTTTTTATACTATGGCAGTACGGGTTTATATACTAATCTCGCCCAGTCTTTTTTGTTTCTTCTCATTCTTTTAGTTTCTATAATCGTTTTCCCTCATTTTTCTAGTATTCCTTTTACTGTTCTGCCCCATGTATTTCTTGGTCTTCCTATTCTTTGCGTTCTGTACGTTCTGATCTCCCAGATCTGCTTCATTTGTCTTTTGTCTTGCAGTCTTTGCATGTGTCAAATGTCCCCACCAGGTCAGTTGTCAGTTTTCTATAAATTGTTCTATTGGCTCTATATTAAGTCCTTTTCTTATATCTGTATTTCTGATTTTATCCATCTTAGTCACAACCTTTACTCTTCTTAAATACTTTATCTCCAAAGCTTGTATTTTAATCTTTTTTCTTCTTGAAAGCGTCCAGGTCTCACAGCCAAAAGTCAGTACTGGTCTGTATATAGCTTTGAATATGTTTATTTTTGTGGTTCTTGTTATTTCTTTCTTATTGATAAGTGTATTATGTCAAAGTAAAGTTTTGTTGTCTTCTCTATTCTTGTATTTATCTCTATTTCTTGTTTTCCATTCTCTCTTATCTCCTCTCTTATTCTTAAGTATTTGAAATTCTTAACCTGTTCAATATTAATGTCGTCTATTTTTATATTTATGATTTTATCTGTTCTTATTACCATAACTTTTGTTTTATTTTTATTCATTGTCATACCGTTTCGTCCTTTTGCTATTATTACAACGTCGTCAGCAAACACTCCTTCCCGTAATATAGATCAATTTGAGCTCAAATCAAAAGTCAAAATATCTATATTTGTCAATCTTCTAAAGGAGACGGCGTACGATACAAAAATTTAAAGCTGGCATCTCAGAATTAAGATCGATAGACGATTGACAATTCACTATTAACTGCCAATCATTTTAGACATCATTTGTCAATTAATTTCCTTTCATGCTATTTATTTTGACAAATAAAATAAATACATTATATCTGACCCTCTTTTGTTTATTTGGTCATTGTCAGTAGGTTTAACTTTAAGCATCATACCAATCCTACATCTTATTCTATACTTTTCTCCGTATCTCACATACTAATACTCGTTCTGATCTTTCAGTCTCTTGCACCATGTCTGATGGCGACAAAAATTAGCTTTCTCCAGACAAATTAACCCTGAACGTCCTTTGAAGATTGATTTATGTATATAGATCAAACGTCAAAGATTATATTCGATTAGGTTAGGTCCATAAGTAACTCTATTACATGTGTAATAGGTCAGACAGTAGACTGATATCTAATCCCAAAGCTTAAACCCGCAGAGGTTACACTAGCAGACGATTTAGAGCTATATCTAGGGATTTCAATCTCAAATAAATCAGATAGTATTATAATTCTCATACTACATAGCCTTTAAAAGAATTAAGTAACATTTTTACTTTTCTTAATGTTGATCCGTTTTACTTTATCTGGTGTTGGATGCGATTAAGCGACGTTGAGCAAGTTCTTCCGTAACGCCAAAACGTTATATGATTTTTTCGTTAAATGATGAAGTGTCAGTCATGTAAACGATCGAAAAGAAGTAAATTCTACGTCGAAAACCGTGCAGTAAGTTTTTATTTGAGGCCAGGATCTTCGATAAACTGAAGTAAGTTTCTTTCAGGTTAACCAGAATTTGTAATATTGTTTACAGAGTGTTCAATAATTTTCACCATTACTTCACCATTTTATGTCCTATTTTAAAATATTTTTACGATTCTATAAATCAAAAATAACAATAAAAAGTTATGTGAAACGCGCCCTTAACATCCATTTTGCATATCAGTGTATGTATCTGACAAATATTTATAATTTCATAACCCTAAAAATTATCTTATGATAAAAAGTGTTTAATAACAACACTAAAAAATTTATGTGAAAAATACTGATAAAACAATAAAAATACAGGTTATAAAAATGAACAGATTTTTTATAAAATTACTGATAAAGAGTTGGAACACGGCAGTTGAATAAAAGTGGTATGGACTTTTCTGATCCAGAGTTTTTACCGACCGCCAACATATAAGGGAGGTACAGACGATTCCGCTTAATTGGGCCACCGCTTAATTGGAGCAGCCGCTTATTTGGGTCAAATCTCAAAGAACAGAAACCAAACCAAGGAACCAACAGCAAATTTACATGTTTAATTAGGACAAAATTCCGCTTAATTGGGACAGTAAATTTAATATCACAGTACATATTATGGTACACATATTCTCAAGAAAAGATATGTACAAAGAATTTAATATTACAACGTTATTTTATGCAGGAAGGAAATGAAGGGAGCCCTACATCCGCACTGAATACCTGTGCTGATTTTGTAGAAGTTAAATGTTACAAAAACAAAAACACTTGACGCATTTTTGCATTGAATTAAATTGTATGTACCTATTTATTATTTTATTTTGGAATTTATTATTATTTTTTCTTAAAAGTTTATATTTTTTGTTTATATGTAATTTATAGTTTTGTCAAAGAGTTTATAAAATAAAATTATTGAAAGAAAAATATGCATTGTTTAATTTTATGTGAAATTCGCTTAATTCGGGCAGCCGCTTAATTGGGCCAAAATGCCTAAGTCCCGATGTGTCCCAATTAAGCGGAATCGACTGTATTGTGATCATACCGATTTTGACATTTAGATATTTTGATGGATCTCCACGAATTGAGGTCCCTACATAACGTTTTGAATATTTTTAGCATGATGTCTGTCTGTCTGTCTGTCTGTCTGTCTGTCTGTCTGTCTGTCTGTCTGTCTGTCTGTCTGTCTGTCTGTCGGTCGGTCTGTCTGTCGGTCCGTGTAAACGTGCAGAGCAAATTCGGCTAAAAGGATTTTTATGAAACTTCATATTTAAACTATTGACCTTAATGGCACGATCAACTTTTGGTAAAAATCGGTTAACTAGAAGATTTTGTGCGATTTTCAGAAAACTAGGAATATTTCTTATTCTAATATTTTCATATTTGATGGCAATCTAGACTGCAATTGGCGACACAATTCTATCACAAGGGTTTTACATCATTTTCGAATTATTTTTAGCCCATCTTTGTCTATTAAAATATATGCTGTATTCAATGAATATCCAAAATTAATAATGTCTTCATGAATGATGTAATTATCAAATCTGTATTCAGTTAAATCATGTGATAAAAATTCCACCAAAAAATCCACCACAATTATTGGACCCCCAAAAATCCCCCAACGGCATAAAAATCCTCCGAATTTAGGGGAAAATCCACCAATATGGCAACACTAGACGAAACCTCTCCTTGATACCCTTCAACTGCAAACAGTGAGTTCAAATTGAATTTACCAAAAAATTCATTCATATTTTAATTTTCGTTTCTAAGTAAAGACATTTATTAATTTAAAGGCAAAAAATAAATTTATTTCTACTAATTTCGTAGTCTTTTTAATCTAGAAGCCAGACAGCCTATCCGTTTTTATTCCACTGTGTACAGTTTGTCACAAGATGAAATGGAAACCGTCTGTAGTTGAAATTAAAATTATAATAGTCATTTGTTACGTTTTTTTGTGTATAAGGATTTTATGAAATAGAAAGGATAATTATATGTAACATGACATGCGAAATGAAAAACAGAATTTTTAATATAAAATTATGTAATTTAGTTTGAAATGATATTTTAGACTAGCAACTTTATTTGTCACTCAAAATGTTTTTTAAACCTAATAAAATAGTATTTTATTTAACAAGAATATAATGTATGTTATAAAACCTTGGACAAGTTTATGCAGCACCCTACGTTTTATTGAGTTTTAGGATTATTGCAAGAAAAATGGTAAATAAAATAATACATACAACTTTTAATGACAACTTTAATCAAAATTATTAATATTTTGTGGTACTTCCTCGTGCTCTTTACGTACCCTTTTAAGTATACTGTCCACCAGTTTTTTACCGTACATCAGATTATACATTGAATCATTCGTCCACAATAATTTTCATCAATTCTTCTTTTGATTTGCATTTGTAAAGAGACACCTTGTTTATCAGAATCGACCATAAATTTTAAATTTGCGGTAAATCTGGTGACTGGAGGGCCATGCAAAAAGTGGCACATTGTTTTTGGAAACGCATTCATTTGTTGCTTCATGACAGGGGGCATTATTTTGTTGAAAACTGTATTCTGGATTGTCTTCATCAAATAATTTTAATATTGATGGTTCCAAAACTGCATTAAGTATGGTAATATAACGAGCAGAATAATGCGTCCCTCGCACAAAAAGATTTCGCCTAAGCCACTGGCGGACATTCACCCCCAGATCATGATGCTACCTCCACCAAATTTTACCGTAAGGATGATGCTGTTAGAATGAAAAGCTTCACCCGGCCTACGTGTTACAAAGATGGCTGCAGGTTGTCCAAAAAGCTGCTCCACAAAAGAAGAAAACAAACTTTGATTTCGTAAATTTATAATAAATTAAATTTTATATTATTAGTGCAATAAATGCATAGATATTTATTTTTTTGGTAAATTCGTATGTACGTTAAATCATTACAATGCTTACTTCTATGTTGGACTCATCATATCAAAGGATTTTTGCTCATTCATCAGGTGTCCAATTTAAATGTCTTTTGGCCCACTCAAGGCGAAGTTTCTTGTGTCGCTCGGTCAACAGTTGTTTTCGGCGAGCTCTTCTTTCATGCAAATTAGATTCCAATAGACGTCTTATATTTGTTTTAGAAGAAACTTTAACTTCTGTATGTTCCCACAGATCACCAACCAGCTCTTTTGACGATAAAGAGCACTTCTCTTTATAAAACGATCATCTCTGGAAGTGGTTGCACGTTTTCTTCCGGTTTCTGGTCTGTTTTCATAAGTATCAGTCTTTTGGAACCTTTTGATGGTGATTTGTACGACTTTCCTAGAACAATCCATTTTTTTTTTTTTAATTTTCTCCTGCGACTGTCCTTGTAAATGGTGTAGTACAATTTGACTCCTTTCTGCCACAGTGAGTTCACGTTTTTAGCCATAATATAATTAAAAATATTCCCTTGAACTCAATAAAACATGAAAAAGACAGTGTTTACTTTAAACGCATGTTTAGTAAAGATCCAAGCCTTAGTTGTTTATTTTTATGTAAACAAAACGTAACAGATCTGAGCCTATATTTATTTGTGTTTCGAGATTTATTATAACTCTGTTTACAGTTTGGGTTATCTGATTAGTCGTACGTTTTTTAGTTATGAAACGAATCGTTTAGACCGGTGGAATAATGCCAAACTTTCACAAACCACCCGTCGCGAGAATTTCTTTGAAAGGCATTTTTTGTCATCTTTAAGAAGGGTATATTTTTGAGAATTCAATTAATAAAATTTTAGAAATTTTACTTTTACAGCACGTAACTACAGAAATATATTTTTAAATGGTTCATTGTTCAAGGAGACATTTGTTCAGAGTTATTGCTTAATAACTTTGAACACTATCATCCTTTTGAACAACACTAAACCCTATTTCCCCTAAATGCCTAAAAATGACTTTTAAAAAGACACGTCTCTCTGAAGACAGGAGGAGACAGTATTCACTCCGGTTAGCGTTAAGATCTAATCTGTTAAATTCGTAGAGGCACTGTGTCAACATTTCTGGTGGTCAATCCGATTCTGTTTGTTTAATTATATTCATAATTTAAAATACATTTTAGTCATTTAAACTTTTTGTAAATATTACTTTTAATAAATTCATTAATTTTAAACCGTCTTACTCATCATGTGTAAACCTTCACCTTTAAGAACTTAAGTGAACAGCTAAGATCCAGACTATTAACAAAATGCCTGATCAGTCGGTTGGTAAGTACAACAATACGTATCTTTTAATTCGCATATCGTAATGATGAACCCTGGATAACAATGACGCCTACTACCCGAACTCCTTTAGTCAGAAATCTCATTTCAGTTTGAGATTAGACTTCATATAATATCACAGGCTCGCTACTTAGTGGACAGTAAATGGTACGTTGTAAAATAACGTTTCGGGCTCGCTACAATGTACATAAATTTAGATGTTATATTATAACTGCATGGATACTCCATACATTTGTACAAGGCTGTATTAAAGAGAATAAAGTTTCCCACCAGAACTATTGACGATATTTTATATAGTATTTTATAGTTCTTTTAAAATTTTTAAAGTCTGTCTGGAAGCTTACAGATTTGCTCAGAATTATTAGTGTAAGACTTACGGTTTAATTTGGAACCCCTTTTATTGTTAAATATTTTTTATTACGATTTAAAAAAAATCCTTTTCATAAAATAAAATTAGAGCAATTTAACCTTTATTGTGGTTACAAAAATTAACGTAACAAGCTATTGTTAAGGTTTATTCAGCAGTTTCTGAACAAGATCTTCTGTCTTTTTTCTTTCTCCGTCTCTTCCAGGGTTGAACTTACATTAAACAAACTTAAAAACAGAATAATATTAAATAAATATAACTGACAAATAAGTAAACAAAAATTTTAAACAATTTCATTGAATGATTGTGTATTCGTTGACTGTCCATCCCTTTATTTCGAATCAATCTCTTCTTTCTTTTTAAATTCGAAACTAGATTTTTACGAGCGTGACCCGATTCGAACCCCTGTTTACTCTATGAAACAAAACAGTTATATCTCTGGCCGACATTTGGTCCTACATATAAAATACAACCAATTTCACGTACTCCACATTCACGCGTACCAACTGTAAAAGGTTTAAAAAAAATCGAAAAATCGAAGAAATATTTTTTGTTAAACAAATAAAAATTAAGGAAAAATGTAAATTAAGTGATCGATCCACGGAGATAACACTATAAAATAAAATAAACAATCTTTATTTTATTACATTTAGTAAGATTCTTAACTCATTCTAATCTTGATACTTTGCAAAACATAGTCTTTCATAAGATTATGTTGGCTGCTGAGTCGACAAGGTGTCCGATGGCTGAGACGGTATGTAACATGTATGTAAATTGTTTATTGGTTGTAATAGAGTCAATATTAATAATATTTTATGCGTAAGAAACAATATTTTCAATACAGCATAACTCCCCTTCAAGAGTGATACATTCATTCCAATGCTCCTCTAACTTTTCGATGCCTTCTTTGTAGTACGATTTGTCTTTCGGCAATTTGGCCTCGGTTTCGGCAATCACTTCTTCATGTGAGTCAAATTTCTTTCCCTGGAGCATCTTTTTGAGGTCTGCAAAAAGCCAGTAGTCGCTGGAGGCCAGATCTGGAGAGTACGGTGGGTGAGAAAGCAATTTGAAGCGTAATTCATTTAATTTAACCATTGTTTTTATCGACTTGTGACACGGGGCGATGTCTTGGTGAAAGAGCACTGTTTTCTTTTGCATGTGAAGCCGTTTTTTCTTGATTACTACACTCAAACGATCCAATAATGCCATGTAGTATTCGATATTGATAGTTTTACCTTTCTCAAGATAAACAAAATACCATGCGCGTCCTAAAATATGGATGCCATAACTTTGCCAGCTGACTTTTGAGTTTTTGGTCGCTTTGGACGACTTTCACCGACTGCTGTCCACTCAGCTGACGATCTTTTTGATTTAGGTGTGTAGTAGTGGATTCATGTTTCATCCATTGTCACATACTGACGCAAGAAATCCTTTTTATCTCGCTTGAACAGCTCAAAACAGCGCTCTGAATCGTCGACTCGTTGTTTGTGGTCCGGTGGAAGCGAACGCGGCACCCACTTCGAAAGCAATTTACGTATGCTCAAATTTTCGTGTAAAATTGTAAACACACTACCTTCTGATATCTTTAAGATGTCAGCTATCTCACGCAACTTCACTTTACGGTCTTTCAAAACTATTTTGTGGACTTTTTTATGTTTTCCGGAATAACTGCCGATTTTGGGCGACCAGAGCGTTCGGCATCATCGGTGTTTGTACGACCGCGTTTAAATTCAGCATACCAATCAGTGATAGTTGATTTGCCTGGTGCAGAGTCTCTATAATGCTTATCAAGCCACTGTTTGGCTTCAACAGTATTTTTAAACAATGTTTAATCAACACACGAAATTCTTTTTTATCCATTCTTTTGAAAATTACAAAACTGGAGTCACTAAAACCACTGTAACCTCTAAACTAATTGTCAGAATGTCATGAAATTTTCACACGTATCGTTTGAAGGTTGGTACTATCCAGAAATCATATAGGTCTGTCAACAGTGTTGCTATATATATGTCAGACCGGAGACTTATTAAGTGAAATGTATTTGTGCCACTTTCGTCCAATTGTTAGTAATTTTCAATTAAAAATTCCTGTCCTACGGTACTATTAGCTTTAGGTCATTACCTGCACAACTCTTATCTCACTAATTTAATTTCTTAATGCCAAGGTCTTCCTTTGTATTTCCTTAAGCGAGTTATCAGACATTCTTCACTTATCAAACCATTTATTTCCGGTTTTAAATAGACAATGAAGCTCATAGATTTCTCCTTTGCATATCCTTTCATCGTATTCCTTTATCACCTTAAGGACTATATATTATCAAGCAAAAGGGGTTGTAATAGTTTATGTTAGGTAATGAATAAATGCGTTTTTATCTTGATAGAAAAACTTCAGGATATACTGTTACTTTGTAGATAGCAATATATTAACACTTTATCTGGAGGTAAGACAGCTAGCTATGAAAGTATGAAATATTTATGGACTATATGTCTTGGGAGAAACGATAAAATAATATTTAACGTAAAGAGGATATCAGTTTAACGTAAATTGGCTCCCTATTTAATAACTTAAATAACCTTATTCAATAACGTTACAATAATAGGTTGGAAACTGCACAAAGAAAAGCGATTCTTAAACATTTGGAAACAACCACATTAAAAAATGTCTACATATATATGTGTGCTTCTATATGTGCATATACGTATATACGTATGTATATACATACTTCCATATTGTACATAGAAGCACATCCCATAACAATGAATTGCATTATAAAATTAACAATAATTTCTACAAATACCTTTCCAATCGCTCCAATTTTGGTATCCATGAAGTCCAAACACCAAAGTCCACATTATAACACACTTTTTCAAGCACTCACTGCACTTTTACCACTGAAAAATAACTAAAAATGACAGACAAAATGCAAACGCAACTTGTAAAAATCTCGCGTCACTACTATTCAAGATGGCTTAAACTGATAAAGCTCATTAAGGAATATAGTCATTAAAAATTAATACATAAGGAACAGAATTGCTTAAAAATATTATTAATGAGAATAAACACATACATTAATATTTTATCGATAGTATACAGGCTGGCTGAAATTAAATTATCCAATATATATTGTTAAATTTAAAATTTGATTGATACTACACGATCTATAATAGTCTATATATATATTGACTATCAAATACCATAGATATTCGATTATCTATGAAAACTTTAAAGGGAACAGTCCCCTTTTTTAGGTTTAAAAGAGCTGAATACTAAATATTTTTATCAACAAAAGTGGCTTTATTGTTTTTCAAAATATTCTCCTTTTTCCACTCCGATTGAGATATTTTTCACTCCGATTGTCAAATTATGTGTGGATCCAACGCGAAAACTTTTTAACGGCCAAATGTTCATGCCATAGTGAATGTATGCTGGTTCCACTAATGCCCAAAGATACCTCAATCTCACGATAAGTCACATGACGATCTTGCAATATCAGTTCACGCAGAGCATCAATGTTTTCCGGAACAACAACCGATTTTGGACGACCTTCACGAAATTCGTACTTAAGCGAACTACGGCCACGATTGAAGTCGGCAAACCATCGATAAATAGTAGTCCTTGATGGTGCTTCATCGCCAAAAGTCGAATTAAGTTCATCGATGTACTGTTATTGGGTTAATCCACGTTAAGTTGTAAAACATCGCTCGAAAATGTTCACGATTTAATTCCATTTTTAGCAGAATTAATTTTTCAAGTTACTGTAAACAACACAAATAGTGCTCGTACGTCAAAACGTTCTGAATACGTATACCGTTAAAAATGTTAAACTTTACGATAGAAGCGTCAGTTGCCAGATAGCAGCACTAGTTTAGCGAAATCCCGAAATATAAATGGCAACCCTCGTGCAACTCTTTTTTTTAAATATATTTTTACATGTAGTGTGACGCAAAATTTTGAGAATATGTTTGATGAGCTGTGGAATTTTGAGATTAACTTTGGTGTATCATAGATGGAAAAAGGTTGCGAAGCACTGTTCTATTGAACACCTTACGTTCTAAATACACGCGAAACTCTGAAATGTTTAAGATTTTCTTTTGTTTTTAATATAATAGTAAAGATACAAAAATGTTTCCCGTAGAGTAAAAGTACGTTTGAGAACAAGTCATTTGTTTTGGTCAATATGTCTAGTTCTTTTTTTTTTATCAAGTTCTTGTTTCTCCCTGTTTCTTCCATTTACCACGCCCCACGTTCATTGCTTTCTCTCATTCTCCACGAACACTAATTGGGTCCTGCTTTAGACGTACGAAGAAGTTAATTTTTCCTCGTCGATACACTTTAACTCTCACGGAAACTGTTCTTGTCAGATGTTTGTCTTTCAACAACAAATTTATAAAATGAACCTGATCAAATGTAATGATTTTCACTAATTATCTTCACGAATAAGGGGGAAAACTTTATTAAAAGGAGTTTCAAAAATATTCGTATTCACTGCGTATCTGAATTATATCCAGATAAAAATATTGCAGGGCCTGTAACATGTAACATGAAAAGGCCCCTTTAAATTAATAATTGTATAAATATTAAAAAATTTATGTGAAGTGTAAATTTTTACACATTTCAGAGTTTTGTAGGTATTTAATAAGTGTAAGAAGTCAACAGAATGCTGGATGCCAAAGACAATATTTTATTATACTTACTTAATCCTAAAGCCTTTTTACCATTTTCTAGTATCAGGCTGTTGGGTTTTGAATATTAATCTTGCGGTATCTTTTTCCGTAATTATTGCAACTTCTTTCAATCTTGTGTCATAGTTCTGGTTTCTTCCTTCCAATTCGTCCTTTTTTTTGCTGTCATCTTTGGATTCCATTTTGCTACGTTCTTTTTAGTCTTCCTCTAAATTTTCTTTTAGGAGTCCTTGCTTCAAAATCAATTTTTGCTTCTCTTTTTAGAGTTTTGTAGGTATGACCAAAAAACCGTTATACCGTCATTTTGTCGTCTGTCTGTCTATCTGTATGTCTGTCTGTCTGCCTGCCTGTTACGTAAAAATTGTAGCCAAACGGCTAAACTTAGAGAGTTGAAATTTGGCATGCTTATACAACTCTTTGACCCGCACATAGGAAAAATGCTAAAACATCTGAAAAACATATCCCACTAAAAATAGAAACAAATATCTGCACATCAAAAAAAAAAATATATTTTTTTTTAAATCTGTGTAAGGTATCAAATGAAAGCCCTTAGTACGTGGATTAACCATCAAAATTTTATTTTTGCAAATTAAATTATTTAGACGCGATTTTTGCCAAAATTGTGCAAAATAAATTTTGTCCCATACCCTGTAGCCCAGATGGTTTAAAATAAAAATCTGAAAAAAACTCTAATGTACATTGGTGTGAACTGGAACAGTTCAACAGGAATTTTTGATCAGATTATGTTTTCGGAAAATATTGCATTTTTTGTGTTTTTTGCTTGACCACGTAAAATATCTAATAACACACTGAACCAGTATGCTTTGATAGTGTAATGGCTGTAATGCTCGCGTTCTAATTTGCAAAGTAAAGTTCGCTCCTCTCTCCAGGCAATTTTATTTTCTCTGTTTTTTTGCATTTATATTTTGTTTAAATTATTTTTTCAAAATTTTAGTTATATTTGGGCAAATGTTACCTTATTTTAAAAGCGTAGATTTAATAACCAGTGGAAATTGAATTCACGAAATCAGAGGGGCGGGGTTATGACTTAAAACGGAAGCCATAGGCGCAATTTTCAAAATCTTAATGAACCTTGCTATAAATATATATATATATATATATATATATATATATGTATATAAAAAAATACTGCACATATTTAGAAACCTAAATAATGGTTTTAGGCATTCGAATTTGCGGAAGTAAAAATAACAATCAAAATATTTTTTTTTGATTTTTTTTTTCCAATTTTGCTAAATAGTTCTAAAAACTTCCGCAAGAAAACAGGAATTTCCATTGAAGCCTTGACTGGGGGGCAGTATTAAGGTCTTTAATCCTAAACAGTGACAGCAACATATCTCATCTAAATAATCACCTGTACAATGCTGGGTAAATTAGCTAGTAATTATAGTGCGTTCAAAGGTGAGTTTGCAGGTTGTACAGGGCATATGGAGTAGTTCGTTTTCATACTCTCTAATGGGTTTACACAATGACACTATCATTTTCTTGCTTGTCGACGTTGCCAGCTCTAAAACGCGCTGATCTGTGAAGACGCAGTATTCTACAAACGGCCATTTGTTTTTGTTGACTGTTATTTTGAGTTTTATAAGAGTTGATTTTTGTAAATCATACGAGTTTTTCATATTATTATAATTGATACATTTGACACTTTTACAACAATTGGCAACACCGCTCCCATTTTCCATAAGAGCTATACTGCAAACTCACCTTCGAACGCACTGTAGCATATAGTTTGTGCGAGGACCGTAGTATATAGTATTTTTGTTACTAGGCTTATCCAACCCCGATCTAAATCCGTATTAAATGACTCTAAAGTACCATTCCTTCCACTGCATATGTAAAGTTGCAAATTTTATAATGAAATAAAAACGTTTTCATCTGTAACAACCCGTAAAAATATTTAAATGAACATCATTAAAACTCCCCTAACTAGTGATAAGCAAAATCAAACATCATATAATTGAATTTATGCTAATAATAATCAAACAAAATATTCTGCGAGTCTAATAGAGCCCCCAGTGGAAAGTTAAATTTAATATGCACAATAAAAACACGAAGATCTTCATAAAATATTGTAAAGCAGAGTTAGCGAGTAATTCAAAAAGATATATGCGCATATGAAATATAACGTAGCCACACGACAAGAATGATGCTAAATGAAAGTCATGTGTATGCTAGGACTTAAAATTTCAAATATCCAAATTATTTCCCAAAGCAAATATACATTAGTGACTTCAGCGTAATGTTATGTATTATGCATGAATTTCTGTATAGAATGTTGTCACTGGGAAAATCAACCTAACATGCACTCGTCGGAAAATATAGATATAAAATGGGTTTTAGAGATACAACTCCCATTTTATACAAAATGAATAAAGCGACGATGTTTCGCAAAACTTCAAATATCTAAACATAGAGGTCACTAAAGTGGTCAATTCTGGATAGGGGTTCAATGAAAAAATCAATTAAAAGTTCGAGAATCCTGATGCCGTCGTTCGATTGAGAACTGATAATAGTATATTTTGTAACAAGGTTGGAAAGAGAAAATTCGATGCGAGTGGATCATTGAGCAATGGAATGAGCAAATGAACAGTGGAACCACGAGCATCGAATTTTCTCTTCCAATCGAGTCACAGATCCTTTCTCCACGACCACCAGAAAAAAATTTTACTTCCTGCCATTATTTTGCTTAGAATGCTCAAACAAGATCATACCCGTGAGTCATAATTGGTGATCATTTAAGGGGGGGGGTATGGTCAGAGCAGCACATTTTATACCCATTTTCAAGATTTTTTTTAGAAAACTGTTAATAGTAACTTGATTGGGATAGTACCTACAGTAAAGAACAACCTTTGAAGAGTATCCAAAAAAAATTTTTATTGAAAATTATCGAAAATTAAGCTCGTGACATGAATTTGAAATTTTCGTTCAAGACAAAGAGTTGATTTGCGGTGAGACACATAACTAATGACTGGATCATCTAAAACAAAAAAACCAAAAATATTTCGTTAGTTTATGAGTTTCTTGAGGTAACGCTGTAGTACGGGTTAAGTAAACTTTTAATATATTGGCAGTTTTTAAACCTGCCATCCTTTTTTTCCATTTTCTCAAGGTTATGTTAGGTTAAAAAAATCTTTCTTGATGAACGAGCTCTCATGTGCAAGACATGATGTGATATTGCTCCAGAGATAAGATTTAGAAAAATACGGAAAACGTGCTCGTATGTTTTTATTTCACTTTCCCCATATAAATCATGTGAGAGGTGTGGGAAGTAGGGTTTTGTTTATCTCATAAATTATGTGTTTATTTGGTAAGGGGGGCTTTTAGTATAAAATAACTATGAAATTTTGAATAGATGATTTATCAAGTCAAAGTTTATGTCAGTGATTGAAGCTAATAAATTATTTTAAATGATCAATAATATAATACCTTGTTTAACTGCGTGTATAACACAATAACGTCTGTTTTACATCGTAAATTCTGTTGACAATATCAGGGAAATATTTAATTTATTACATCTAAAATAAAATTTAATTACAAATTATGAACTCCAAACCTTGTCTTTTATGTTTAAATATAAAATGTCTTTACGTCCTGGCAAAATGCTTGTTTAAAGACGAGTTTAATTCCTGTGACGCCATTGAGAAATATTCACATTCCAATACAGTGCAAATTCATTCAAGGTTTGACTGAGCCTAAATTAATTACTACTTAAAAAATTGAGTCTCATGATCGTATTACTATAACGGGTGTTTTTTTTAGAGGTATAGAACTTTAAATTGCAATAAAACAACGATGGATTATTCGATTGACATGAATTTTTTTTTATTCGAAAGATAATCTTGTGGCATTACATTAAATCATACCAACAAGACGGCGCAACATGTCACACAGCTCGTGCCACAATCGATTTATTGAAAGACACGTTTGGTGACCGCCTAATTTCACGTTTTGGACCTGTGAATTGGCCTCCAAGATCTTGTGATTTAACACCGCTGGACTACTTTCTGTGGGGCTATGTAAAGTCATTGGTCTATGCGGATAAGCCACAAACGCTTGACCATTTGGAAGACAACATTCGCCGTGTTATTGCCGATATACAGCCACAAATGTTGGAAAAAGTCATCGAAAATTGGACGTCCAGATTGGACTACATCCGAGCCAGCCGTGGCGGTCATATGCCAGAAATCATATTTAAAATGTAATGCCACAAGATTATCTTTCGAATAAAAAAAAATTCATGTCAATCGAATAATCCATCGTTGTTTTATTGCAATTTAAAGTTCTATACCTCTAAAAAAAAACACCCATTAGAAGCGGCATTAGTAAATACTGGTCTTATGCACACAGGGTTGGTGGGATCTTGTTTTTCTGCCTTTGCTGATCGTATTTGGACATGTGATTAGGTAATTGAAGACTCAGACATTTTGCACTAAACGATGCGTATATCTACAAATAATATGAAACTAGAATAAACTCAATTTTGCCAATTTAAGTCGATAGCAGGTCTCTGAAATAATTGATTCAATTGTATTGAACAAAGTAGGTACTTCGACACTAAGAAGGCTCCAATAAATACGTTGTTTACTGTAACTCCCTGGGCGCCATCTGAAGTATACAGCAGCTATACCCAAGAAACTACATAATCCAAAAAACCAAAGAAAACCTACACCGTACTAGAGGTATGGGCAAGGAAATCACGGTAATGTGAATTCCATTTCATATAGGTACAGATAGCAACGAAAAGGCAGATACAGAAGCGAAAGAAGCTCTACGGGAAGAGTATACGAGCCCTGTCCACTATCAGTTGGCCCAGCTACGAAATTTTTATTTAATGGTGTTAAATTAACAGAATGAGAATAGCTAGACTCATCGCTCCATTGCACGCTGTTCCACTTTTCACAATTCCATATTTTATGTTCTCTTGCCCATTCAACCTGTTTTTCTTTTGCTTAGACGTCAACAATGGTTTTTCCTTGGCCTAAGAAAGTTTTATAAATTTCTATAAATATACATTTAAGAGTCCGATTAAAAAAATATTACCTTATAGGTTCCAAATCCTACTTTTTTAGCTTCTTTATGACATGTAGATCTTGAAACACATCTTCCAACAACATCGCTCCACAGTACACTCAATTGACTGTAGTTAGCACGTCTGTTATCCTTAATAATTCTTTTCAATGCACGTTTGTCATTGTCCGTTAGTGTAGTTTTCTTCACGTACTGGGGCTTTGGGGCAACTGAACCACTTGTTTTGTACAATTTTACAATATTTATAATACTGTATCTTGACAAACCTAATAATTTTCCGATTTCGGAATTGGTTTTTCCTGTTTTTGCTAAGTTCACAATGATTAACTGAATTTTTTCATCAATAGCTTTGCCTCTGCCCATGTTTTAAAATTATTTAGACTTAATACTTTTAATACATCACAGTCAATAAACAAACATTGTTTTCCAACGCCTACTACGCATAGCTACCGCAAAAACCCAGTTATTTTATATACAGTACAAGAATACATGAACTCAACAAATACGTTTGTTTTACGAATATTATTTTTATAAATTAAATATTACGGAATAAATTTTGACCCCTTTGCTTCTAATATGATTAAATTGTCAAAAAAAATGTACAAAGCAGCATTTACTTTTACTTATTATTTAATAATTTCTAAATAAACTGAAAATTTCATAGTTGGGCCAACTGAAAGTGGACAGGGCTCGTAACTCGAATACCGATCCCTACATCCGACTTAAAAACGTCAAATAAAAGAGCTAATGTCCAAGAAACAGGAAAAATAAGGATGAATTAAGTGTATTAAAGAATTATTTTTTCCTATGCATATTGTCAAATTTATGTCGCTAACAAACTTTATGTTTACTATGCCAATGTGCCTCGTAGAATTCCGTTAATGTTTAAGTTATTATATTCTATAATTACAATTTCAGCAGTAATATAAATTTCTCATTACTCTTAAACAATCTACTAACACATTTAGAACATTTCAACGTCGTAATCTTGATTTTATTATACAACACAGTTCATCAATTTACGAATCTCGGAAATTGATGACAGAATTACTCCGTATATAATTCATCATATAACACATTATTATATTGAAATTATTTCATCAAAATAATAGAAATTCCTTTCTGTATTCAATTTAGATGTTATTTTGTTATATTTTGACTTTGATAAATATTTGGTTTTGATTAAATTTTGATAATTTAAATGCAATGCAATTAATTAAATTACTGGATGTTTATACACTCATTAAATAGTCCAAAGATTTTTAATAAAATACCTAATGAAATAATTAACTTCATCAAATATCCCTAGACCTTTTTGATGAGTAAAAAAAGGAGAGATGAAAAATTGTGAGAAAGAAAATTAAGATTTTTTTTCCTATCGGGAAGTTCTGTGTAGTACTGTCAGTTATTTTGTGGTTCTTTGGGAGATAGTCGATGAATAAGTGCCCTTTTGCGTTCCAAAACAATGAATATCATATTTTTTTCTGGTTGATGGAATCAGTTTTGTCTTCGTTGGAGTCGGGAAACTCTAGCGAATCTGCTTTTTGGACTATTCCTTGGTCTCTGGGGTAATAATGGACCCAAGACACATCCATGATCAAGAAATAACGCAAAAATATACCAAATTTTTATAAAACATATCATGGTATAACTTTTGTAAATCGTCAACAAAAAAACACAAAAAATGCGTTATTTTCCGAAAACATAATCTGATCAAAAATTCCTGTTGTACTATTCCGGTTCACAACAATATACATTACTTAGATTTTTTTCAGATTTTTAGTTTAAACCATCTGGGCTACAGGGTATGGGACAATTTTTTTGCACAATTTTAGCGAAAATTGCATCAAAATAATTTATTTTGCAAAAATAAAATTTTAATCCACGTACTAAAAGCTTTCATTTGATATCCTATTCAGAATTTTAAAAAAATATATTTTTTTTGTCGATGAGGAGATATTTGTTTATATTTTTAGGGGGATATGTTTTTTAGATGTTTTAATATTTTTCCTATGTGCGGGTCAAAGATTTGTATAAGTATTTCAAATTTCAACTCTCTAGGTTTAGCCGTTTGGCTACAATTTTTACCGAACAGACAAACAGATAGATAGACAGACAGATAGACGACAAAATGACGGTATAAGGGTTTTTTGGTCATACCTACAAAATCCTAAAAACGTCCAACGATCTTAAAATAAATTTTAATAACTCAAAACTGATTACCTACTTACTAAGTTCTTTTCAGTTTAGTAAAATTTTTAACTGTTAGACAATTGTATGGTTAGTAAAAATTCTCAAAATGTATGAAAATGTGTTAAACCTTAAAAAACTACTTAATCTTTACCCACTCTTATGTATTTTTTACACATTTTAGCGATTATATTAAAAAATGTCTCCAACGCTAGAATTTTCAATTGAGTTTTGGTCTGAAATTATCTCCTGAAAAGTAATTTTTTACATTACTAATAAAAGACATTCTTTTATTGTCAGGTAAAACTGTCCATGCTGTTAGTTCGTAGACGATCAACGGCACGGATTCGAGGAAACAATACATTATTTTTAACAATAAAAGTAAATCAATTACCCCTCTCGAAATAAAATTAAGCTTAAGCGCTAAAAAAATATCACCCGGATAAGACGGTGTATTTTCCTCTCTCCGCGTTACCGGAAAAATTGAGTTACACCGGATCGGACCTTGATCGGAAGACGAATACTTAATAATAATAATAATCTTTATTTGTGCTCACTTACATTACAAAGAATGTTTACACAAGTCAAAAAATTAAAATATCATTGCGCAATACAAATAACAGATTAAAAAATAATAATTAAAATAATACATGTTCAGAATTAATATTAAAAATTTTACAATTACAATTTTTACCGAACAGACAGACAGACAGACGACAAAATGACGGTATAAGGGCTTTTTGGACATACCTACAAAATCCTGAAAAGAGCGCAGTTTGGCGGGTTTTCCCCGGTCTCCAAAAGAGCTAGCGCCAGCTCTGCATGCAATGCCTTATGTTATGGAGCTATTATAAACCAGGCTTTAGAGCTCGCATCATTTTTCATCCCACCCTCGCAGATTCACGCGTGGAATACCTGTATGATGGTTGTATTAAATTAATAAAACAGTAGTGAATTGCGTATTTAAATGTGTTGAATTTCACAACATTGTAAACTTGTAAACAACTGGAAACATACAAAAGGCAATACCTTTTATTTACATATGTAAAAGCTAAGGCTTGCTTTGTTCTATCATGTAAATCTATTTCTCTTTCAACTATCACATCTTTTTTTGTTTTCTTTACATTTTCAACAAATGTTATAGTGTTTACGTTTTCCGACGAGAAAACAATTTTTGGAAAATAACGTTGTATCCATTTATAATGTTCTGCTTCCTTCACAAAGAAAATATATGAAAGAGCGGTTTATAAAAATGTAATTGGATTCTTGGACATTGGAAAGTAATACTATATTTTCTTATAAACAAGTAAAAACTGGTTTATTTCTGTCCCTAGTTTGTAACGAGATTTTCAAATACAAACAGATGTAGGCGTTTTGAATGTTATATTACGGTGAACCGGTAAAATTTTTGGATCTTTACATTGCTCAATTGCAATTGTCAGATAAACAAATTGGCAACGTCGTTAAAGAGTATGAACTATGCTCTTTGCCGACTGAAGCTATCCGTATCCCAAGTCCTGTGTCCCAAATGTTGCCAGATCAACTGTAAGGGAGGTAGTTTTGTTATTATTTCATAAATAAAATTTCATAAATAAATTCATAATAATCATTCAATAGAGTAAAATATTTAAAATCTTAAAAAAATAATCTATTGCTCAGAAAGGGCATTTAAGATAACGGCAGACTTGTTAATTATTTTGACTTGACACTTTGTCAATGTAACATGAAAAGTGAATCGTAAATTATTGCGTTAAAAAAATATACGTCAACCATAACCACATAAATAATAATTAATTTTTGTCTGAGATATAAATATTATGATTCGGCTATTTTCTAATGGGATATTTATCTGAGTTATCACCAATAAATTATGAATTTTAAGATAGTACAAGACAGACAGTCAAGAGGTGTGAAATGACATTTAACAGTTGGGCGATGTAAGCTTTTCAGGGTCGTTCTCTTTTTAAGTAATAGTTGATTTTGACCCGTCGTATGGTTAACACCATATTTAAGAGTTGAGTATAAAGAGTGAAGAAGTTAAGTCGAGTTTTAAATAGAGTGAGAATTTGTTCATCATGGGTAAGAGTCATTTAGAGTGTTCGGTCGGACAAGTAAAATGTAACCAAGTAATTTCGTATTTACGTTAAGGTAGTGTTCGTTAGTTGGGTGTAGTGTGCCTAGTGTGTGTGAATGTCTCATTTGGATTTAGCTGTATCGACGTAATTGTAAGTCTAGTGTAATTAGTGTAAATATTTAAACCGTATCATAATTAAAGTAGATTAGCTAAAATGTTGAGTTTAATTGAACTACCCTTAATCCTTCCAAGAATCATAGCAACCAGCTAGCGGACTAATAGGGGGGGGGGGGGTCCAGACTTGATCCGCTCGCAAGTCTTGGAACCCATAAAGTGAGGGATGTACAAAGTAAGTACAAATGAAATAAATCAGCCAACCGTGACATTTCATATTCATATATTTATATATCGTAGTCCCCACAAAACGTTATGTTGCCAGTCATATTACTTAATTTACACACCTCCTATTCTCATATTTTCTTATCGACTTTCATTATGGCAGCGTTGAGTGTCTGGATGTTTTAGTTTTTTTTTGTGAAAAGATTTCTAATTTAAACATTAAGAATGTTAAGAATCCATTTCAAAACTTGAAGTGTACTTGTATTATATACTTCAGAGTGGAAGGTGTAAACAGAGACTGTTTCATGTACTAAAGTGTCAAAGATATGATCTCTGACAAGATTGAAAAAAACTTGTTAAAAGACGAAGTGAATTACATAAAGAAATGAGATCATTAGCAAAGAAAGTAGATTGATTAAATGTTTAATTTAAGATGGTTGTCCATGAAGCAGAAGGACTTTATCTTACTGGCTGGCCGAATAAATTTAAACCTATGTGGACTGCTATTTTGGTTTGATTAAATTTTGACAGCACATGCAGTAAAAGCTCCTACTGAGAATCGAACCTGTCAACCTAAGAATTTTGCTCACATTTCATCGGCTCTGAGCCTTTTTGAGTTTTGTCGTTTTTTTTTTCCTTTTTTTTGCCGAAAAAGTCAATATTTTAGACCGTTACTTAAAAGTGACCATATATTTGTGACCTAATGCTAAAAATGTATAAGTGTGCTAATTTTCAAACAAAAATTAAAAAAAAAAATCCTAAAATGTTGTAATTTTGATCAAAAATTTTTTGACTTAGATTTCAATCAAAATATAGTTTTAAGCTAATTTTGGGATGAGGATTATGAAAAAAATATTTAAAAAATTCATGCTTTCATTGTTTTTGAGTTAGAGAAGATTTGGGTCAGGTTTTTGCCTATAATTCCAAAACGTTTGCCCAAACTTCAAAATGGACTAAATTTTCTTGATCTATGACCAAAAATACATATTTGTACCAATTTTCAATAAAATCGGAGATAAAAAATTTTTGATTGAAAATCGAAAAAATCGTAAGGGGTACCTTACGATATTTTCGTTTTTTGGCCATTTTCAAGGGTTTTGGATTACTGCCCATACAAAACTTATTAACTGGTTTATTAATGCACAATTTTTATTTTAGATTAAAAAAAGTAGGAGAATTTTAAAAATTCAAACCGTATATTTCTATCTTTAACCATTTTTTAGTTAGGATTTATCGAAATTTTCAAAAAATTTAAAAAAAAGTGAAAAATTTTCAAAATTTTGTTTTGTTTTATAATATGGTTATAAGTCAATTAGTGCCTCAAGATTTCAAAAATTTCAACCGCAGGTCTTTATCGCATTTCGTTTTTGAGATACATCCATGCGAAAATGAAAATTTCTATGAATCACGCCATATTAATATTAGTAATAACTTTAAAATACGCAAAACGAATAAGGCCTCAAATTTTTTCTAGACTAAATAAACTACGAGGAATCCAAAAATTTTAACCTCAAGTTGTTTTCACTAACCGTTTTTGAGTTGTGATTTTGTTTATTTCACAATTTTCACAAATATGTTCGATAATGTCTAAAAAAATTGTCATAATCTCAAAACGCATTAAACGGTTTAAGCCCCAAATTTTTTATAGACTAAATAAATACAGTAATACCCCGCCACGTTAATTCGTTCTGAAAAAGCGTCGAGTAGCGATTACGTCGAGTGGCGAGTCGAATTTCTCCATAAGAAATAAAGGGAATCATATGCACATATATACATACATATACATATAAGGAAATACATATATGTATATGTTTTCCTTTTAGCTATGCTTGCATTTCTATCCTTTGGACCCATAATTATAAATATAAATCACTTATTTTAGCAAAAAACCAAAAGTTCATAGCTGCACTAAATCTGAGTTGTCGTCAAGATATCTAGGCGCGAACTGCTGGCCATGCGTTCATTTTGCTTTGTTTACCAAAATATGTATCACGTGATCGGTACTTGATCACGCGTCGGATAGCGATGCTTCCGTCGACTCTCACTCTCGACATTTACGTCGAGTGGCGTCGAGACAGTCGCTAACGCTAAGAGGCAGTCGAGTAACGGGATATTAATGTAACGGAGAATCCAAAAATATGTCCAGCTGATTTTGCATGAATCTCGGACAAACAGACAGACCAACAGACAGTCAGAAAAAAATGATTTTTATGTTGAAGCACCAAATTTTTTCTAGACTAAATAAACTATGGAGAATCCAGGAATTGCAACTGTTTTTGACAGAGAGACAGACAAAAATGTTTGTTCTTTGCAATTTTACACTATTAATGCAGACACCTTTATTTTGGACGTTTGCCATTGCTGATAGTACTAGGCTATAATAGTACAATATAATGAGTATTAGTATCAAAAAGATATAATACTTCAAGAGTAATATAAAAAATTCGGACGTTTCGGAAACTGCTCAACAATCTGTTGCCGTCTTCAGCGATCACGAGAAGTGATAAACATTTCAGTTTTCTTCGAGTTTTTTAAAGAAGTAAAAAAAGTAAAAGAAGCCAAGTACAAACCGAATAAATGGTTAAGATACGTCGATGATACTTTTGTCATATGGCCACATGGTAAAGATAAACTCCACGAATTCCATCAATACCTAAATTCAGTACACACTAACATTAAGTTTACTGTTGAACTGGAAGTTAGCAATCAACTGCCTTTCCTAGATGTATTGATAATCAGAAATGGCAAGGGGGTTCTAGCAACCACGGTCTACAGAAAACCAACACATACAGGTCTATATCTTAATTTCAACTCATTCCACCATAATAGCACTATGAGAGCTGTTGCACTGAGTCTAGTTAATAGAGCCAAAGTAATTTGTTCTTCTAAAAAGCTTCTTAAAGTTGAATTGAAGAACATCCGTTCCACCTTACAGGATAATGGCTACAGTCATAAAATTATTACTGATGCTATCAATCATAAGAAAAATGACACACCTAGAACTGATGAAGTGAGATATGTCTCTATGCCCTATTATAAAGGAGTATCTGAGAAAATTGGTAAGATACTAAAGAAGCATAATATCCAAGTAGCCTTCAAATCGAGTTCGACTTTAAGATCTATCCTATCATGTACAAAACCCAAATCTGTCCTAAACAAAAACTGTGTCTACTCTATTCCCTGCCAGTGCGGGAAACAATATATTGGCGAGACTTGCAGACCTCTACATGTTAGAGTAAACGAGCATAAGAAGAAAGTTCAACAGGGCGAAATTTACAGTTCCAAACTGGCTGAACATGCTTGGGAAAATGAACACCATTTCCAATGGAAAGATGCTAAACCCTTAATGTATGAGGAAAAAAAGTTCAAGAGAAAATTGAAAGAGTCTGCTTTGATCGAAAACTCTGGAGATGCTGTCAGCCAAGCCAGCATAGAATTTCCTCAACTCTAGCTTTCCATTATTCAAAACAATCCTCTTAATCCTCACGTCACTAATCCAGTAACAAACAACTCATTACCACACAATAATGTGACAAACAACCTTAATCCTGTCGTTAATCCTCAGCAGGTAGTCGCGTCCCTACCCATACCTGATCCCAACCACCCAACCAATAGCAACGCACCTATAACCTGCTCCCACTCTTACAATACTAGGTATAAAAACTCGAAGAAAACTGAAATGTTTATCACTTCTCGTGATCGCTGAAGACGGAAACAGATTGTTGAGCAGTTTCCGAAACGTCCGAATTTTTTATATTACTCTTGAAGTATTATATCTTTTTGATACTAATACTCATTATATTGTACTATTCTAGCCTAGTACTATCAGCAATGGCAAACGTCCAAAATAAAGATGTCTGCAATAATTTCAATGTTACAGGATAAAAGAAATTCACTCTATTTACTTTCAACATTATTTTATATGTGATTTTTTTTCTTTCAATTTTTTATTCGTTTATCTGTTGGTTTTATTGTATTTGGATAAAAGTTAAATAGAAAACAAACCTGAGAGAGCATTTAATATATTCTAAATCACGTCTCCTATTCGAAATCCATTTGAAAATACGTAAAATCGTAACTCTTTGGCATTTCAAGATTTGACTGCATATTTAATATAATAATAATGTGCTTCATCGTTTTCCTTTTGTGACAGGGAGGATGTTCGTTGTCTCATTCAAGTGGCAAAGCAGGAATCTGCCTTAATGACATCCGCGCACACTGTTATATTCAAATGTCGATTCTAGTAACGATCCATTATTGCGAATATTTATTTGTTCGTGTCGATTATCTATGGATTACAATGAACAGTTTTTTGTTCTGACTTTTAAATAGAATTCTACAGATTATTTACACTCAAATTGACAGCGGTAAAGGGAGATCTTTTGTAATAGAAACAATAATGGCTTAATAGAAAAAGAAAAAACAATGAAATGCAACGATTTTACAAAGATTTTGTATTATCAAGAGTAAACACGGATATTCTAAGCCAGGGATTGAGAACCGGTGGCTCCAGAACCACATGAGGCTCTTCGCTGGAATTATTGCGATTCTTTTATTCTCTATAGAAATAGCATTTTGCGTTCGCAAATTTTCTGAACGATCCACACAGTAGCGGATTGGCAAATTAAGCTATTTAGTCCAGTTTTCCAACTTTTTTCATGGTGGACCGGCAAGCGACTTAGAAACCAGTGGCCAGTGATGGGCCCGTAAGTTACATGATGTAAGTTACCTCATTGTTGACGCGTAAAAAATTGATGTAAAGTAAACACAAAACTCTTGTAAACAATGTAAACAACGTAAACAATGTAAACAATGATTTAGACATGCGCACTTGTTTTGAATTACAGAACCTCATTTTCAATACATTTTTATAAATAATAAAATTTTAATGAAACGATTTTAAATGAAAAAGAAAGTATATAAAATTAGGAAAAGCCAAAATACATATTAATAAAAATCGAATTTGCATTATTATACAGGTGTTACATACAAATTAGTAAATATGAATATGAAGAATAAAAAATTTTTTTCTTTAAAAAATTCAGTCAAATTTTTTTAATAACAAAATAAATTATATTTCACATTTAGCCTATATTTTTTATTAACGAAAAGATTCATTGCAAATTTTACATAACGCCCTATATTTTCTTTCATTTTCTTTAATTAAAACAAAACCTAGTTCCTCAGAACTATTCCTTCGGTTTCTTCCTACCATTTTTTTAATAAATTTATTGTTTTGAACTGAATATACTTGTTCATTAACTCTCTATTATTCGTATAAAATAACTAAAACTAACCTCATTATTTGACAGCTTACAAAGTTTACATTGTTTACGTTGTTGACAAGTTTACCAATTGTTTACATAAGTTTACACGTAAACGTAAACAATTAAAGTTTACGTGTAAACGCCCATCACTGCCAGTGGCGATGAAGACCTCCGCTAGACTTGCCCTCCCATAAAAAAAATAATAATAAAAAAAAAATACATTTTTTTTTAAATTTAAAAAAAGATTTAGGTAAATCTTCAAAAATACATCAAATTATGTCCAATACAATTTTTTGTCCAAGGCTTGGTTTACTAGTTACGAATTTTTTAAAATTTCAATGTTTAATAACTTCCGTTTCCGGTTTCGGATTTTATTAAAAAACAATAGGGTTCTTCCCAATTATTAGGAGAATTTTTTAGTACCAGAACGAACTCTTGAAGTTAAACCGTTTTTGAGTTATCGTGTATACACACAGACACGCAGGCACACAGACACACACACACAGACACACACACATACGGACGGCACTTCGAAAATAGGTTTTTTTGGATTCCCTGGACCATGAAACGTGGTCATCAGTCAAAATCTCGACATCGAAAATTTTCGCGATTACAATACTTGCCCCTTATATATTAAGGTCGGGCAAGTAAAAATTCGCGGACCAGCAAGTTTATAAAGTAATGTGTATCGTAAAAGTTTTATATTTTTTATTGCACTGTTTACATACACAAAAAAACAATAATAAAATATCACATAATTAGTGAAAAAAGAAACTAACTAATTTTTATTCAGTTCCCTTTAAAAACTAACAATAATTCGACAGTTGCTACCAACCTATTTATTACGTTGCCTAGCAACGGTCATGTACGTGTCATACGGAATATAAATTCAGTTAAAAGAGAAATACTTGACCAATCCTATCAAAAAATCAACTGAATCAACTGTGGCCACCACAGGACCGACCAACATCACAAAGTACTTGTATAAAATACATTCTAGCAGCAGAGTAGTTATTATTGTAAAAGACAATAACGTATTATATTACGTTGACAATTTTCATAATGTGAACCATTGAAACGTACCTTCATACATACAAAAATAGTCTCAAATAAAAGTTTCTTGTGCTTTTATAGCAACTTTTTTTAAATATTTTTTTTCGAAATATTTCTCTGTTGTGAAATATTTGCAAAAATCTTTAAACCGACACGAGTAAACTGCCATTTCTAGTTAACCAATTTTTACCAAAAGTTCAACTCGTGCCATTGATGTCAAAAGCTTAAATATGTAGTTTCATAAAAATCCTTTTAGCCGAATTTGTTCTGCACGTGTACACAGACCGATGGACAGTCAGACAGACAGACAGACAGACAGACAGACAGACAGACATCATGCTAAAAATAGTCAAAACGTTATAGGGACCTCAATTCGTGGAGATCCATCGAAATTTCGAAACGCCAAAATCGGTTTGATCACAATACTTCCCTTATATATGTTGGTGGTCGGTAAAAATATTTGAAAAATCGATATCTTTAACTATGTTATTTAATTTTAATCCGGTTTCCTTTACAAACTAACAATAATTTGGCATACGTTGTCAACCTATTTATTACGTTGCCTAGCAATGGTCAGCCTGTTACGTAATGAGCTCATTACGTAACAGGTCAGCGGTGTGTAATAAAAAGGAGTAAGGAACGTGCTACATTTACTAATCATTAACACGCCTGTAATGAACGTATATCTATATAGTCGTGGAAAAAAATTTTAGACACCAGGATAGTTCGTGTTAAAGTTAGCGAGTTTTTCTAGGTGTGATGTACAGCAGTCGATGTTTCAGCTATTTTGCATATTTCCCTACTAACCTACTCTTGTTCAATCTCCATTCCGAGATCTTTAACATTTAGTTGAATCACATACACTATTAAAACATTTCACCATTTCATGAATCAATTTTTTTTAACGTTGTAGCAATCCTTTTGAATTTACATATAATCAATGTAACCATTTACTTTATGTTAACAAGTCCCGTTTGTACCAAATTTAAAATATGCCTTGAATGGTTTGCGTTAAGTGGTGGGCTCTTAAAACAACACCATTATCCCATTCGGGTGTGCCCTAGGGAGATACCTTGTATTACCGGCTCCCTTTTCATCAGACCTATAGCGCATACTTGTATAATATATGGGACCTTCAGATATTTGCCTACAGAGGCGCGCGAACTAATAAAAATTTAATAATAATATTAAATAATGTTTATATGGTTATATCGCAGTGTAGAACTTGGAAATTTTAAAAATATTTCAGAGAACTGTACTTTTCAGTAATCTGTTCTATTCCAGGGAGACTAGTATGGTACAGAGGCAGGCGGTTACAGTGGATATGACATGTGATGAGGATGAGAAAGGACAGAATGCTAATAAAGAATGGAATTAGTTTTCTTCTTGCCTTACTTATCCGTTCTAAACTTGTACTTGAAAATATTCTAAACACTGTGTTAGTTAGTTAATTCAAAATAACGTAATCTGTAATTGGTTACTCATTGTGGCTGTTGTACCTCTAATTTGGTGCTGCTGAACTCAAATATCACATCAGTTTTTGCGTATCACATCAGATTTTTGCTCTACAACAAATACATATTTTCGGCTAAATAATGCTTCTATCGTTTAATTTTAGACGTCGATATTGTAATTGGTACAAATTTGGCGAACAATAAGGACTAAATAACTAGAAAATATTCTTAAAATTTTATTTATAGTGAAAGAAAAAAAATGATAACAGTTTTACTTACATTTTAATGCATTGGAGTGTTAAAATAAAAATACAAAATAATTTGAGGTTTAAATGGTCGTTTGTAAGATCTTCTGGAGTGCACCATTCCCGATAAGTCTCTTTTAATACTCCAATAGTAGTCAGCCATCATGTGAGTATCTCACCTTCCTTGATAACGTCTCTCCATCTCTTTTAAATCCTGATGGAAACGTTCACCCTGTTCATCACTAACATCTCCAAGATTGACAGGAAATTTGTCTAGATGACTGTTTAAAAGGATTGTAAAAAGGTCTATAACAAGTACCTGCATGTAAGGCGTTCCTACGAAATATAATACACGAAATATAACACGCAAAAACTGATGTGATATTTGAGTTCAGCAGCACCAAATTAGTAAGAAACAAGTCAGCAAAAATTGTGTTGACCAGTGTTATATATATAAAAAAGACCTAATTCCTGTGTGTCAGACCGTGACGCTAAGTTCCTGGGTGCTAGCGGGTCTTGCGGTATGCGGTGGGTCACGAACTGAGTGGTGGGGAACGACGTACTCCGACAGCAGCTCGGTTACCTAGACCAGAGCTCTGCAGTCAGTACCTTCGGTTAATTAAAGAATGATGTGTCAATTGATGTTATGTCTGCGGGCCGTATCTGGCCCAATACTAATTTTTAAACGACACGCTTTAAGCGGCTTTTTGGGATTTCCTAGATATTATCAGAACAGCTATACCATTATTGTCCAACATATGGCCTGCTTTTTAGGTTTTCTTAGGTATAACAGCTATAACATTGATGTCCAACATATGTCTGCGGGCCGTATCCAGCTCGATACTAATTTTTAAACGACACGCACTGAGCTGATTTTTAGGATTTCCTAGGTATAATCAGAAACATCTATAACATTGATGTCCTACATATGGCCCGTGGGCCGCTTCCAGCTCGATACTAATTTTTAAATGACACGCATTACGCGGATTTTAGGATTTCCTAGGTAAAATCAGAAACAGCTATAACCTTGATGTCTAACATATAGCCCGTGGGCCGCATCCAGCTCGATACTAATTTTTAAACGACACGCATTACGCGGATTTTAGGATTTCCTAGGTATAATCAGAAACAGCTATAACATAGATGTCCAAAATATGGTCAGCGGGCCGTATCCGGCCCATTACTAATTTTTAAATGAGACACATTGAGCTGCTATTTAGGATTTCTTAGGTATAATCAGAAACAGCTATACCATTAATGTCCAACATATGGCCCGCGAGCCCTATCCGATTCGATACTAATATTTAAACGACAAAAATCTTTTTAGGATTTCGTAGGTATAATCAAGAAACGTTTTTGTTTTGTTAATATACGCAGAATCATGCAGATTTTAATAATTGATTCCTGCTTATATCGATATCAGTTTGCCAACGTTGTTGGCAACGGTTCTGCTAGTATTAATGATAATAATAAAAATACACCAGCTTTTTGTAATGGACACTCGTTGAGTTAGCTGCAATAAGCTCACTTGCGCAAGACTTTACTCGCCAGTGAGTAACTAGTAAACTCACTCAGTACAATTTAGTCTTTTCTGATAACTTTTAATTCAACTATTTAATACTGACTTTACTGATTGGTGCAAATAATGCAAATAAAACAAACAAAAGCGAATATTTTAAAAACAATTTTTTTACAAGTACAAATTATCATTACCATAGGCTCTTGATCATTCCTATATACGTGTACGCGTTTCTTTTCATCATAAAATTTGACCACCACTGATATATAATATGTTTTTTATGTTCATAAATCTCGTGGTTCACAAACTTAGTTAAACAATTTCCCTATGAAATTAAGTCCTGAGTTTCTTTTGATGTAAATTCTTGTCAAGTTCAAAAGTCCTTAAAATGTCCCCAACCGTTGTACGGCACTGACCTAATTCAGATACTTGATGCATACTCACTAAACCTTTGTGCCACGATCTTTCGACAGGCCGTCCGTCAAGAACGTTAGGTCAGAACGCGCTCATGTAATTTGATAGAAGGGAATTTTATTATAAATGATAACCCACAGAGATTCTACAGAAATTGATCTAACTAAATTTATATTTGATTTAATATTACGGTATATTAATTCGATAATAAGGGTTACAAAGATACAGCCCGTTAGAATTTGTGATATTACCTAATAGAAATGACCAATAAACAATACGGAATGGCTAAATAATAAATTTTAAACTTTAATTTCAAATAATTCTTATTGTAATAATAATAGCCCGTTTAGGATCCTTTTGGCTCGTGACCCCCCCCCCCCCAGTTGAGGGCTTGAAGGCAAACTTTATTCAAATGACAGTTCTGTTTAAAAACATAACCTCAGTATTATAATATATATTATTATTAGGTCGTCGAGGATAAAATTTCTAGAAAAAAAGGCAAAGTTGGTTGATAACTTACAAATATAAGGAATTATTGTTTTCATCAAAGTATGCACCTATATTGTCTATACACTTTTGCCATTTGAGCGGCAGGTTGTTCAAGCCGGTGAAATAAAGTCCTGGCGGACGAGAGTCAATGAATTCCTGGAAGGCCAGTTTTACAGTATTATCGGAACTAAACTGTTTTGCTTTTAAAAAGTTGTCCAAATTGCGGAAGAAGTGGTAGTCAGTGGAGGCTTGGTTTGGTGATTATGGAGGTTGATGAAGAAGTTCCAACTCGAATTCCTGTAGTTTTGCCACAGTCATTTGTGCAGTGTGTGGTCTGGCGTTATCATGCAATAAGATAGGAGTCGATCTGTTGACCAATCTAGGCTGTTTTTCTTTAAGTTTTTGCATCATTTCGTACAGTTGGTTGCAGTATATTTCTGTTGTGATCGATGGGTCTGGTTTTTTGTTTTGTTTGGTTTTTAAGTTACCTGTACGAAATTTGGCGAACCAATTTGATATTGTCTGCTGCGTATTAACACAAGAGCCAAATACACTATTAATGTTTCGCACGGTCTGCGATGCCGTAGTTCCACGTAAGAACTCATAATCAAAAAAAAAAAATCAGAAAGTTAAAATATTAAGTCAATGTCAAATAATAAGCTGTTAATGTTGGCAATATTATTAACTACAAACTTCATCCTTGACGACCTGATATATATATATATATATATGTGGAGTACATATACAATAAATTTGTTTAATAGTACATTTTTTTTGTGGTCCGAGGTACGTTTTCGAATGAGAAACGCTGCTCTACATGACAAGGTATTTTTGAGTTTGATACCTAGTTTTAACTTATAACTAGTTTTAAGACTACAACCGGGCACTAGAGTTGTACGATATGAAATTGTAACTAACCCAACATAACACTAACCCTAATAAATAAATAATCAAAAGCAATTGATGTATAATTGTATTCACATATCATAAAATATGATCAATTAAATTTAGCAATAGAGAAATAATAAACAAGTCCATAATATGTGGACCAAAATTCATTAAATTATGAATATGATGAACTAATATTTAATTATAAAAACCACATTTTTGATCAATGTTTCACAAACCACAAATATATTTATATTTACAAAATACATAATTTTCATTTTGAATTTTTGATTTGGGTTTAAAATATTAATATATTTGTTTGAGTAAACATTGAATAAAATTTCAAACACTCACCTAAATTTATATTTGTCACATTTACGGTGCACCAACTGAAACAAATAAAAATAAATAAATAAAACAAATTTAAAAAACTATCTAGTTCTGCCATAAATATTGCCACAAGGATTTTAGTGAAATTTCACAACATGCTTAAAGATATTTTAATTTTCTTTTAGTACATAATACAATAGTAATAATAATTAGCCAAAAACTATCGCAATTTCTGGGCATAGGTCTCCTCCATGTTCTTCCATTCTCTCTTGTCTTGTGTTAATGATGTCATCTCTACATCTTTTGTCTCCCTCGTGTAGAGTCTCTTAGTCAAATGTCTTGGCAGCTACAAAGTTTTCTTCGTCCATCTGTTTTCATTTAGTCGCGCCAAGTGTCATTCCCACCCTCAATTTCTACCTCTGCAGCAGTCTGTAATATGCCTGACTCCAGTTTTTTTACGGATTTCTCTATTTGGTATTTTGTCTCGCAGTTTTACTTCTTGGATCTTTCCATTCTCCTCTGAATTACTGCCAGTTTTTCATTTTTTTAAGACAGAGTCCAAGTTTGACATCCATAATACAATGATGTGTTCTAAATAAAAAACAGCAATCAGTTTTCAAAATCACTTAATGAATAAAAATAACGAAGGGTTTCTTGAAAAGATTTTTAATATTGAAGAGTCTTTCAACCACCAGATCGAAATGGTGGTATTCTACAAGTTTACAAAAAATGTATGAGAAAGCGTCGACGATTCAGAGGGGCTATTATCCTGCTTCAGTTATGGTTTGACAGGGCGAGAGCTTCGGCAGTACCATTAAGCTCCATTTTTACGAGAAAGGAATAAAAAAGTCGGTCAAAAACTACTAAAAAACGAAAAGTCGATAGCTAAAGTAAAACTGAAAAACTATCTCTTCGCTGTTCATCACTGGAGCTTCCAAAAAGATTCAGCGCTAGCCCATAATGCGAAGACTGCGCAGCAGTGGCTTGAAATTAATGTATCGGACTTTATTTTTCCTGCTGATTGGCCGCCTAGCATTTCTAACCTCAACCCCCAGGTCTACAAATGGATCAGTGCTTCAAGACATGGCTTGCAAGAAGAGATACCCTAAATTGCTAGTCGCTCTGATGATGCGAGCAGAGAATTTTTCTATAGAAACTTTTCGTAATTCTACCAAAATGTGGCCTTGGCGGCCGTAGAGACGTAAGCTGTGTATAACGGCCAGAAGTGGTCATTTTGAAAACGCATATATAATTATTTATGATTTTCTTATTTTACGTTTACGGCCCTGCTACTCGGTAATTAGCCAGAATAATTCTTTTTGTAATGAAAATCCCATGCCTGAGCAAGATTCGAACCCGAGATCTTAGCAACGCAGGGCACGTGTGTACCACCACGCTACACCGGTCGGCAGTAACGTTTTTTACTCAAAATAGTATTATAGATAATACCTACGAAATTCTGAAATAGGTAAAAATTCAATTTTTTTTTATTTCTAACATGATTTTATATGCTAGCTGATTTTATCTAGCACAGAGCATCATATTTTTAAATTACCTTATAACTTATAGACCAATATATCAGAAACTTTTATTAGAAAAATTTTAAAATTACTCTCTCAGAATTTTAACTTTAATAAAATTCACAATTTAAAAATTGTGTTGGATGAATAATGTTGAACCTAGTGGAAAACAGGTCAGTAGTAGCTCAAAAAACGCCGAAATAAACAATAATAAAATTTGGTGGGTCAGGTTTTTAAATTTATTCCATAAGAGCTACTATCGTTAATTTACGTGATTAGATAAATAAACACATCAAATATAGTCGGATTGCTGATAGGTGACTGTTACATGTATGCATCAAGTAGTGCATTCATATAATAATCTAGTTAACATTTTTCAGCGATTTTTTTGTGTTTTTTGTTATTTGTCTTAGCTGTCAGTATCTGTTAATAATATTAATTAATAGAGCTTGCGGCCAATTATGAAATTCACATACTTTAATTTTAAATCTGCTGGAATATTTTTATTCCGAAAAAGAGAACAATGGGCCACTTATTTCTCTATCTTGTGTCCATCAAAGAGTAGCAACTGCCTTGAAGATTTCGGAATCAACAATTCGTAGAATTATAAAATGTAATAAATTTTAACTTCTCACTAACAAAATAACGAGAAAACGAAGGAAATTAAAATGTGAACCAGTTTATTTTATTGATACATTGGTACAAACGTATGGTCATGAAGTACTAAGATTACCTCCTTATCACTGCCAGTTTAACCCCATTGAACTAATTTGGGGTATAACAAAAAATTATTATGATAGACATATTGATCAAAACGGATATAGTGATAACGAAGTTTTGAAAATGTGGCAAGTAGCCTGTGATCAAATTAGTTGTGAAACTTGGCAAAATCTGTTAAAAAAATCGAAAATTTAATAAATGAATGGTGGGAAAGGGAAAGGATTGTTGATGATATTAATCCAATAATAATAAATACAAGAAATGACAGCGATAGTTCAGATGACGACGATATCATGCATTACAGTGACTAATTTAAAAAAAAATAAAAATAATCATTTAAATACAACTTGTAGCAATATATTATCTGAATAAATATATTTTTACCTAATATTTTGTTACTTTGTACTTAAGGGAAACATGAAAATTTAATTTAATTAAACAACAAATTATAATCCAAAATTTACGTATGCGTATAAGTTTTTCCTTATTTATAATTATTACCTTAAAATTAATAATTTTGTTTGTTTGAGTACTGTTGTGAATTTATTTTCGTGCTCAAATTAGTAAAGATATCTACGAATCATGCCGTTTCTTTCTAATGCTTTGTTTTTTAATCAAATACTTTGGAAGGTTAGTTGTCAACTTACGTCACTATACGTTACTATGGGTATGCAAATAATTATAATAATATAAACAGAGAAAGCGTACAGTATTGTATATCGATACTTGTAGCAATGAACAGTCACCCATCAGCAATCCGACTATAATAAAAAAATTATAAAGCGTAGCATAAACTTTGATTTAAATATTGTTAATTTATGGTATAATTGTATTCTTATGTCCCAATTCCTTGAGTGGCCTTTAGGCTGTGTAGGTCAAGGTTGCTGACTTACGAGTTTGGGAATTAAAGAATGTTCAGGGTGTTGCGTGTTTGCCAACATAAGTGTTGAACTACATTCTAATGTGTTGATAAACATTATTCAATTGTGATGACTATTGTCTTTAAATTGCTGCCAACAATTACACAAATGAATAATGATTCCAAAACAATTCAGGTAGGACCTGACGTAATAGTGTCCTAGTTAACAGTTGTAAAATGGTCTTAGGGAATAGAGTCAGGTGGTTGTTCTTGTGTCAGACATTCTGGTGACCGGTCATTCTTGTGACCAGTCCGCATCACGCTACCCAAGGACCAGCCCAGCTGTTGAATTCGCCAAGATGAGATGTGAGTGTTGTCTACAGGGCTTCTCCAAGTGTTCGCCTCGTGCGGATACCTGGGGTGGTTTGACCGATCCTGGAGAAGCCGGGGCAAGAACGAGACTAACATCAGCTTCTAAACGGAACCAGCAGCAATTTTTACCAAAAATTGTATTCTGATGTAAATTAATCATATACCAGGTCTACAAGTATGAAATGTGGATTTTTTTAAAAAATAAAACACATTAAACTCAAAAGAACACTAAAAGTTTATTTATTCAAAGTATGCTCCATTAGAAGTTATACATTTTTCCCATCTTTCAGGCAATTTGTGAATACCTCGCCAGTAGAACTCTTCGCCTTTCCCCGCAAACCATTCATCTAGCCATTCTTTCACATTTTCATATGAACAAAAGTGCTGCTCGGCAAGTGCGTGACCCATCGATGCGAACAAGTGGTAATCTGAAGGGTTCAAGTCTGGTGTGTAAGCGGCATGGGGTAGCACTTCCCACTTGAGTGCCTCCAATGTGTTGCAAACTGCTTTTGCCTTATGTGATGGAGTGTTATTGTGAAGAAAGATTACCTTGTGCTGTCTTCTTTCGTATTCTGGTCGTTTTATGAGCAGCGAATGGTTCAATTCGATCAGTTGTTGTTGGTAGCGTTGGGTATTAACTGTTTCACCAGGTTTTAACAATTCATAATAGAGCACACCCTTTTGGTCCCACCAAGTTCAGAGCATTGTCTTTTTGCCAAAGCGATTCGGTCTTGCAGTTGATGTGGATGGTGAGCCTGGGTTCACCCATGATTTTTTGCGTTTGTGATTTTCAAAATAAATCCATTTTTCATCGCCAGTAATGATACGATGCAAAAAAGACTTTCTTTTGTATCGTGCAAACAAAATTTCACAAGTGTTTTTGCGTTTTTCCATCTGCCTCTTATTCAATGCATGTGGAACCCATCTGCCGATTTTCTGGATCTTACCTATCTCTCGTAGGCGATTGGAAACAGCTTGTTGACTAACGCCTAACTGCTCTGCTAGTTGTTTTTGTGATTGACTATCGTCTTCCTGTAGCAATGTTTCCAATTTTGTATCATCATATTTTTTTGGAGGTTTTCCATGTTCTTTGTCTGTAAGATCAAAGTCACTACTTTTGAAACGCCGAAACCATCGTTCACACGTATCTTGCGATGGAGCATATTCACCATAAGCTTCTCGAAGCAGTTGGTGTGATTTAGCAGCAGTTTTTTTCAAATGAAAACATAACAGTAGTACTGTCCGCGAATGCTCTTAATTGGCACAAAATGTGACATTTTTAACACAGTAAAACAAAACTATATGATCACTTTTCAAATTATAACCTATACGCATTTGACACTTAATGATAACTTAACAAAACGCCATATGTGTTGAAACTTTGAACTATACACTCTGTTTGCGCGGCAAGCTTGAGAAAAATCCGCATTTCATACTTGTAGACCTGGTATAATAAATTTTGTAGAAAAGATTCCGTCCTTGACTTCACCCCGTGACAATATTGTTTGGGGTACCGTTAAAAATCCCTCCTCTAGTATGCTGCGTGGTAAAAACATTGGCAGACAATGAATTAGATGAACTGAACTATGTTTCGTTGACCCCTATTTTTAATAATTTAAAGAATTTCTTATTTCCTCATCTGCACAATATTTTTATTTTACAATGTGATTTAGGACGAACCTTTCTTCTTAGGTTTTTCACTTCACTGAGCTAGAATGTATTGGATCAATGACTAGCATTATCTCAGATACAAGATGTTCACGTTATCCAACACAAGACTGGTTAGGAGAATTGATGGAAAGATTTTATTAGATGAATATTAAAGGTATGATGAACCAAATTAAGAACGAATGACTGAACTGCTACCAGAAACATTAATAAAAAAAGAGATTTTTTGTTTCTAATTTATAGTTATTGCTCTTCGATAGTCAAAATTCTTCGTTGTTGTTAATTTAAACATTCATCGTTCCAAAGAAATAGCTCTCCATACCATTTTTCAACAACTATGTTTTCCTTTTTTCATGTTCTCTTTTTCTATCTTCCTTTGTATGTTTGATAATAACAGTCCACTACAATTTTTAATCTTTTATTTTATAATAATGAATTATTGAACCATCTTTTAAAGCTTTAATCATAGTTGTCTGTGATTTTAGTATTCTTTAGTCGTTTGTTAATTGTAATGCAATTAGTAGGTCTCGTTATGTGTTCAATCAGGAAGTTGGACAAGTGCTTATAGTTCTCTCATCGACTGCCAACACCTGTGACTTGAGTTGTATCAACATCTGCCACTCTAAAGTTGTTACAAAATATATGTGACAGAAATTGTAAATAGATTAAACAATACGTGATTGGATCATTAGAAAATTAATATATCAGGGTCGTCCACAAATTAAAGAAGACAATATATCTCAAAGAAAGTTTATTTTAAATATATACAGTCGGAATTAAGGGGACAGTATCTACTCTTTTAAATGGTTATTTGATTGATCGGGCACAACAATTCAAAAATCAAAATAAAATGAAATAAATCATAGCAAGGTATCCAAAAACTCTAAGGACCGGTTTCTGAAAGCCTGGCTGAGTTTAATCTTTTGGTTAAACTCGGTTACAATATAACAATCCCATAAGTAACCATAGCAACCATTTTCTAACTACTTGGTTATAGTTAACTAAGCTTTCAGAAACCGGCCCTAAAGGTTTCTGAAAGCTTAGCCGAGTTTAATCTTTTGGTTAAACTCGGTTACAATATAACAATCCCATAAGTAACCATAGCAACCATTTTCTAACTACTTGGTTATAATTAACTAAGCTTTCAGAAACCGGCCCTAAAGGTTTCTGAAAGTTTAGCCGAGTTTAATCTTTTGGTTAAACTCGGTTACAATATAACAATCCCATAAGTAACCATAGCAACCATTTTCTAATTATTTGGTTATAGTTAACTAAGCTTTAAGAAACCGGCGCTAAGTGTCTAGGGCAGTAATGGCGAAAATGTAATACGCGACCATATAAAAGAAGATTTTTTTAGTTCTGAATATTCTAAAAAGAGATTCTAAGACAACTTAGGCTGCAGATTTTTATTTGCGTATGATAAAATTGACCCGCGATATGAATCTACAAAATTTAAATATCAATTTTGACCCGTCTGGGGAAAAAGGTTTGCCACCGATGGACTGCGCAGTGGAAGGGTGAAAATATTCCATGCCAGAGCAAGCGTTGTGGTATAGTCACAATTTTCCCTCAGAAGGTTCTTTCATTACATTTGCTCCATAGACAGCTACAAGTTGATGTATTTAAGTTGGCCAAACATTTTATATGTTACAAAAATGAATTAATGAACGCAGTTCTCATGTGGCGGAATTTTGAAATCAGAAACACGCACAAAACGTGCCGAAAGCCAAGCAAAACTCATCTTGTGTCATCCAAGGCCCCAATAAAGTCTACTAGAAGCAAAATTCTAGGTAAGCAATAAGCAAAAGCAAGATAAACCAAAACCAAGTAAATAAAAGACGCTGAGGGTTGTCGCTCTAGGTGGCTATGCCCAAATATTCTTTACGTGGTTTAACACTCTTGTATATTTATTTATATAGCATACAAGTACAAACTATGCGTACATTTAATAAAATATAGTACCAAGCATAAATGTTCGTAATATATAACTGTCATATTCTTACGTCTAGGGATTCAAGCCATTCTATTAAATCTGGTGTGACATGTAATAGGTCTTCTTTGGATAGTTGGTAGGCTCTAAGTGGGCATTTGAAGGTGGTATGACTGATTGTCTGGTTTCGTGCACAACAGTCACATTCCGGTGTTGTGCAAGTTCCCCATTTCGCTAAGATATCCGCACACCTACCGTGGTTAGTGCGATTACGGTATACCGTAACCCATAGGTTACGGTATACCGTTAGATTGTTTTATCTTTAGATTTAGAGAACGCAAAACTTCTGGACTTTCTTTCAGTCAACGCTCTACCCAGACATCGCAGATGTTGATGTCCTTGCTTTCTATGAGCTTGGAAGTGAAAATAGGCGGTCGCCTTGATTTTAGACGATAACGCTCATTTGCAAGGTCACTATGTATAGGAAGATGGGGGTTTGTGCTGATATTTATACACTCCCTAACCTATGCATTTTGCCGGCGTTGATCCGGTGGAGCTATGTTGCAGAGGATTGGCAGGCAATATAGGAGAGTGAGTATTATTATGCCAGAAATGAATCGCATTGTTCTGTTTAGCTCTGCGTCGATCTTGTTCACATGAGCGCTATTTAGGCAGACCAATGAACAATATTCTGCCTTCGAGTAGACGAGACCCAAAGCAGAAGTACGCAATACTTTGGCACATGCTCCCCACGTTGTTGCAGTGAATGTTAGTACACGTCTTAAGCTTAGCAGAAATATTATTTATGTGTTGCCGGAAAGTTAAGGATCTGTTCAAAGTAATTCCGAGATATTTTGGAAATTTGGAATGACGGAGTTTGAGGTTGTTGAAGAAGTTCCATATTAGTAACTTGTTATTCAAATGGAAAAAGAACGCCTCTGTTTACTCTGTACTTGGGCAGAGTGTCCATATCCCAAGGACGAAGAACCTACATCCAAGCCTAGATTTGCCAGACCAACATCCTTGTATATTTATATATAAATTTATAAATAAATACATAGAAATTCTGTAATAAATTACTGATTTTTATCTAGGAAATAAAATTCTCCGAAACGAATTTTTCTAAATTAAAAAGTTATAAATTAAATCCCAGTTATTCTTTTCGTGACTATATTTGTGGTTTACCACAGTTAATTATTAGCAATTTAAATTGCGTGCCAACTGAATGGAAAAAGTTGCTGTGCAATCTTTGCTAAAGCGTTAACATAGCATGCGCTTGAAATCTAAACGTTGTTCAAACAACGAAGAAAATTGTTAATTAATATAATACTTTAAAAAAAGAAAAGAACGCGAAACACGTTAATCTGGTACAGATTGGATTATCGGATTTTTAACAAGTTTCATATTATATATTGAATAGGACAAGTCTTTAAGAGAAAATAATATCATTTGGTTATTTGGGTCAATCCAAATAAAAAATTGAGAAATGGAAAGCAAGAAGATATCCTAAATGTACTAAAAGCCTAGTATCACGTAAGAAATAAGAAGTACGAGGGACGGTTGAAAAGTAAGATTTGAAAAATTCAAACCACATTTCTCTATATTTAATTTAGGATTTTAAGTTGGGATTTTTTAAAAAATTAAAAAAAAATTAACAAATTAAAATTTTTGTTTTTTTTTTTTTGTTTGGTAGTTGCTTCAAAATGAGTCCTAAGGTCTTTTAAAACCTCAGGATGTCGAAAATTTCAACCGCAGGTTTCTATCTCATGTGAATTTTGAGATACAGTCAAAAATTAAATATTTACAAATTTTCAAAACTACATGGATCAAAAAGACATTAACTAAGGTAGGTCCTATTTTTTATTTAGGTAGAATAAAGTCTATAGATTCCAAAAATTCAAACCACAGGTTCGTATATTTTTTTGTTCTTAAGTTAGGAATTTAAAAAAAAAAAAAATGAAAAATTAAAAATTCCACAAAAAAATTTTTGTATGAGGGTGGTTTTGTAACATGTGAGGCCTTTTAGGACCTAGCGATTTTTTTTGCGATCAACTAAACAGGTACTGTCTTTTATATAAAAGACAGTACCTGTCTTTTATTTAAATATTTTTAAATAATATATCAAAGGATAATTTTGAGTCTAAAAAATATATTTAAAGTGCCCTCTCATATGTTTTTTGTTTTTTAATATGATCAATTTCCGTTGGCTTTTTAGAATTTATTCAAAAACGATAAACCGTAGCTTGTAATAGAGATTATTTTTGAGATCTACGACTCCAAATACATAAGTAGACATTTTGAAGTAAATCAGAGAGAAAAATTGTTGCTATAAGATCAAAAAAGTCGTAAGGGACGATTTTTTCGTTTTCTGACCATTTTCGAAGGTTTTTATATATATTTTGTTTTTCATTTTACTTGTTTTGTAACATATCCTGAGGCCCTTTAGGACCTCGCGATTTTTGTTCTTTTTTGCGAATGCAGAAAGGCTTCTACTGATTAGAACCGGTTGGCAACGACCAAACAGAACCCCTAATTTATTTAAATATTTTTTAATAATATATTTAAGGATAATTCTGAGTAATCTAGGACCATTTTTGAAGATTAAACCAATATATTACAATCTATAGTAACCAATAGTCAAGCAGTTTATAATTACACGTGTCAAATAAAATTTAATTAAAGTCAACATTTTTCCATAAATTTCTGAGTTAAATTAGAACTGTGTATAATTTGCAAATAAGAAAATTACGTGTTAGTTATTAAAACCTGCTTTTTAACTCTTAAGTTTTATCTATGCATCTTTTAATTAGCAAAACACAGCAGCGGCCATTTTTCTCAAAGAAAATATTAACATACGAAACTGAAATTGAATTATATATTCCATAATTTAGTTTAACTTGGTAATTAAAAGTTATTTAATTACTTTGAATACTCTTTTTAAACTTATCAAATGTTACAGAGCTTTATAAATTTCATTTATTTAATAGTAACAAGAATTAAACAAAAAAGGCTTTTATTACTATTTGCATAGAAATATTTAGTTTATTTATAACATATAAAATTTTAAGCTGCGTTCAGAGCTCTTAAATTAGTCGACTATAGGCTATGACTTGTGCACTGTTGATTGTCACTAAACTCCATTCATAATAAATATTAGATGACGTCACATTTGGTTAATTTAAGTACCAATGTCATAATGTGATTTAACCAACATCAAACTATTACTCAGTTGGTACATTTATCTACTGAATGTTCGTAACGTTTTTACATGTTGCTAGGATTGTACTGTTCAGTCTTTTTTAAGTCAGCTTAAACTTTATTTTTCATTAAATCAAATATTGTAATAAAAATGCCGAAAGCTCTTAGTAGCCACGCTCAAAGGATGGTTTTATTTCTTATTAATTGTTTTAAAAGAGAACGAGAGAATGGTGGATCTTTAATGGATTTGAAATGTGTGAGAGATGTAAGTAATTATTAAATTTTGTTTATATCTATGGTCTTTTCACTTGATATTTTTCTACAAATAATTGTTAATTAACTTTTTAAAGAGTTGCTGCTGGATTAGATGTCAGCATTTCTAAAGTGAATAAAATCGCTGCACAACAATCGAGAGGCGAAGCTGTCAGTAGCCCGAAAAAGAAACGAACACGTAAATCTGTTGTAGAATTAGAAAATTTTACAACAGTTGGGATACGTAATATAATTATAAAAAACAATATTTCATTTTGTATCTTGGTTGATAAATAAATATTATATTATATTAATAAAATATGTTCTATTTACAACGTTCATTCTTTTTTCTTATTTTAACTTATAGCTCTGTTACGTAGACACATACTGGTTTATTATCATCAGATGCAAGTGAAAAGTAATTTTATTGTACTCGTGAAATTTACACTTGTAGCTAGCGGTAATAAATTGTTCGAACTGGTAATAATATTGGACTATTAATTATTCGAAGTAAAATGGTGAATTGGCAACTGTTTTTGACAATGGTTTTACCTCGATGGTTGCCCTATGCATGCCCTATAAGTATTTTTGCTGGTGCCGGGGAATGAACCCTGGTCCGCCGCTCAGTAGTCCACACACTAACTAACTGAGTCACGATCGTTCTCACGACCGTTGATAGTAGTTAAGTAACCGAAATATTGGATAACATCGGCTCGTTAAACCGTTATAGATGTGATCGAAATGTACCTTTATTTTTAAATACAGCGTTACCAAAATATAGCTTTAAAACTTTAAATCCCCCATTCCATCTAGCAATTACAACCCTTTCGTGAATTTTGTATCAAAATAAAACAATTCAACTCTAATTCGTGCAGCATTTCATGTTTAACGTATCTACATACAAGCATTGAACAAACTTTTTCAACGATTACAATTGAGATTTAAAAACAAAGAACGAAATGGGTTTTTTTTATTTGTAAAAAACGATAGCTGTATTCTCATGGACTGTACTAAGGGGTGAAGTGGTAGAGGGGAAGGTTAAGTATTTGTAGTTACGAAAATCGAGAGTTACAAAAACATTCATTCTGCATCTGTTTGTTCCCATTGTTATACAAAAACACCTATAGTGATGATGTTATGTTTAGAAGATTGTTAGCAGTTACATGTCATATCTACATTATTTTACACCTTTATTTGCTATTGTTTCTCTTATAATTTGTCACGGAATTAAACTTTTTGTTACGGTAAAGAGGAAAGTAGGATTACAAAGATTTTCTTGTTTTACTAATGAATGTTGAAAACTATTTTCTATTTAAACTGTTCCAGAAGCTTCACAAAATAAAAATATATCTGCAGAAGAAAAAGTTAGAAGGATCTACGTGTAAATTGCTAAAGGTAAACACGGATTTTTAAAAAATGTTCAGTCCTTTACGAGTTGTGTAAATTAAGTAACCGGACTGGTATGATCGGACATAGCGTTTGATCTGGCAACGTTTGAAACACGGGACTTGGAGTGGCGGCAGGTGAACATGTTATACGCCTTCAATACGAGTTTGAACACGCTAGAGTAATTTTGTTGTCCGTAGCGATTTTTTTCGTGAAACAGTTTTTTCTAGTGCGTTCTAAAAATGAATGACATTCATTTCGAGCAACGGTGTGCTATCAGGTTTTGCTTCAGACTTGGGCACAGTTAAACGAAAACTTTTGCAAAACTTCAGTAGACCTACGGAGACAGTGTTTTGTCAAGGACCCAGGTTTTTGGTGGTTTAAGGTATTTTCAGAAAGAAGATAGTTGATTGAAGATGAATCACGCAGTGGATGGCCTTCATCTTCAAGAACCGATGAAAATGTCAACAGAATCTGGAATCTTGTGCGTTCAGATCGGTTAACAGTCAGAATGATCGGGGAAGAGTTGAATTTTACTCACACTACCGTTCATCATATTTTGAGCAATGAATTGGGGATGAGAAAAATCGTCTTGTCACACAGCAATTTCAATAAACGTGTTTTTGGCCAGTAAGAACATTTCTGCTGCACAGCTTCTTTATTCGCCTGATTTGAGTCCTTCTGACTTTTTCCTCTACCCAAGATTGAAAAATCACCTCCACGGACGTCATTTTGGGATTCTCGAAAACATTCAAACGTCCGTAACCGACCAGCTGTGATGTTCAGCTGTTTGATTAAAAACTATTTGTCAGCGTCTAGCATATGTTACCTGTTACGAAATTCATACGCTGCATTTTCCTAATGAGGTAATATTTGTCAAGACGAATGAATATCGCAACTAGGTCATTCAGAGGTATAAGTACATGGATGTCGTTTGGAATCCGAGAAGAGGAACATAGCCAACTACTTTACAAGTTCTACTCAACAAGGTAACCACGATAACGACGCCATATACTGAAACTTCTGGTGAACCAAGCAGCAGTACCATGTGAGTGGGAGAAAGCTTCTCCAGGCTCCTCGACTTCCTGTTGGGCCACCCCCGACTCGGAGATAGGTCTAAGCCGACTCCGGCCAACACGTGTTGGACTGAAGACTTCTCCAACTTCATGGACAAATCCAACCACACAATTACATTGTAAATTTGATAATTATTTAATAAATTGTATTGTTAAAACCAGGAGCTGCAATTCTAGTTGATAGAGAGGCAGATTAGTGACGGTGTAAATGTTTTTGATTTTTCCAACAACTCTAAAAATCAGCTAATTTTTGAGAAAATCACAAAAGTTTATAACTGTTTTTAGGTATAGTTCAAAGGGACTTAAATGGCTTGGAATAAATAGAAAAACTATTGAAAAGAAACATAAAAACTTCAATTTAGAACATAAACTAAAGCAACTTAGAAAGGGATGACACAGATTTATTTGTTACTGGAATTCAAATGGAAAAAATAGAAAACAGTTTAGCTTTAGATAAAAACTAAGAAGCAAGAATATCACTTTTTTCCAGCAGACGTTTGGCTACTACATCCAGTCAGCCTATTTATCCAGTTCACCCGAAAGGATTAATGAATACAAAATTTACCCAAATCAAAATTTGATATTTTTCATATATCAAAAATATCAAATTAGCTTATAAGCTAACTTTAAGACCGGTTGAAAGATCTCTGATCATATAACGTCGATCATGGATCTCGAAAAATTATGTTAGGGTAAATCGTGAAAGAAGAAGACAGAAATATGGGGCATAAAGCAACAAAAACAAAAACTGTTTCTTACTCTCATTTTTGATAATTTAGCAAGTTTAAATAATTTGTGTTTAATCATTTTGTTCGCGTCAGTCGCGCGAATTATAAACATTTAAGTGTGGTGTTCTAAGTCGAAAATTAATTTTAGTTTAGTTACCGAATGACATTCGAAGCATCTGTGTCGTGTTAATTTTTGTACTCAGTTCTGCATACACGCGACCGCCATTCAGGTTACTTGGAGTGCAGTTCACGAATGTATGTTATATACATTCGTTTCGTGTCTTAGTGTATTTTAGTCGCTCAGTCGGTCACCGCATAATCTGCGATCTTAGTATCAAGCTAGGCTTCTCCAAGCAGAGATAGAGTTGTTCTACCTTAATTCGTTTACTCTGCTTTATCGTAGTGAATACATTTTACGCTTCCATTCACATTCGTCTGTGTTAGTACATTTCGCGAATAAATTATGTGGACTTTTGAAATCGATCGTAGCTGTGTGTCCAAACTCTCCATTCCAAATCTGGTGTATTACGAAAAGTACAGCACCTCAAAGGGCCCTTTGCTACGTGACGTTTCAACCAATAGGTAAGTCCATCAACCTGCATATATCCAATCCCATCTCCAGCATTCTACAATCGCGTGAGATGATACATAGGATAATAGGGAACATTTTATCAATATCTCATTGTTGATATCACTTACAATATATAGAATTCACTATTTTTAAATTAAATAATTTAATTAATTACTTCCGCGCTATAAATTTTATTTTTTGCCATATAAATCTTTCCGGAGCAATGTTATTTTTTATCTTTTTTCTATTCTATTTAATGAATGTTCTATGTACAACGATGCATCTACACGCAGTTCAGTCATTCATAAAGTTTTAGATCGCGTGCTTGCAATCAACTATTATGGAACACAAAAAGTTTATCAAGAAAATTTCGAAATTATTCCAGACAGATATTTTAGTTAGTTCCCATCAAGACTTACTACGAAATTTATGTGTGGGTGTTGACAAAATGGAAAGAGTCAACACATATAAGTATGTGGGATGTGTACTGTATGATACGGGACAGAACTTCCGTAAAATTAGAAGCTGAATAAAGCAAAGAAGGTCAGATTTTGGTAAATTGAAGAAACTACTAACATCTCATGACATACCAATCGAATTAAACCTTTGATCAGTGAAATCCTAAATCTTTCCATTAAAGTTGTATGGTGTAGAGGACATAATTAGAGTTAAGTAGGAGAATAGATGTCTTCGAAATATGGATTTACAGAAGAATTTTGTGTATTTCTTGAATCAGCAGAACGCAGAAGTACTCCCAAATTATCCCAACACGATGTAAATAGAAGTGGACTTAAGATACACCCTTGCTGTAACTCTTTTTTTGTTTCAAGTTATTTGTATAAAAAATAAACGCAGTTTTCATTGAAATGTATTAGATATCTCTTTTATATTAACCAAACGTTCATTAGTTTATTGATGACACTTGTAGATTTATTTTCAATTTAAGGAAATCGTCATCATCTTCGACGATCCGTGGTGAGCCTTCTAAACTCACCAAATTCCTCCATTTACAAAGCCTGCCACTTTTCTTTCCAATAGCGGATCCTCAGTATTTTTCACTTTCCACATCGTCTATGCACCTTTTAGTCACCACATGGCTTTGGTAGCACTTTATCCAAGCAGTATTGTCCATTATTTCCAGTATTCAACAAACGTCTTTAGTATTAAAAAAAATTGATTGATTTTTATACCACTCGACTTCTATTTCTAAATCATTTCATCTTGTACCATCAGTATCAAATTTCCTTAATGAAAATCTGCTAAAATTATATTTGATAAAAATCCATCTCTTGGTAACAGATACTTATTTACAGATCTGAAATATTTACTGAATGTTCCATCATGTTGGCATGTTAGAAGTGAGATTTACACCTCAATATTTTATCACCCTTCACAATTCGATAGTAGTTCTCACTTCGTCCACTAGGAGAACAATTTAATGCATACCATTTAGTCAATGCGTGAATAAGTCGAGAATAGTTACTTGTGAGTTGGAAAAGATGCTAAAAATTCCAAGAATATAAGATAGTTGGAAATTGAATAGTGGCAAATGTATAATAACTACTGATATATAACACATACCTGTTTCATATTTTACAGTCCGTTAATGTAGTCACCAGTATTGTATAACACTAGTGCAAAGGACGTGGTAGCAAAACCTATTCGATTTTTCGTACAGAGCGCCCTATAGCGTCAATAATATCATGAATAAGTATTATCCTGACTTATGCCGTAGCTCCACAAGCTACTGCTCATAGATTGCATAGATTGCTCATAGATACATATTTTGGCCCAAAATAATCTCAAATAAAGTCTTTCGGAATTGACAAATACGAAAACAATTGAATCTAAATTCAAGCTAAGCATACTCTTCGAAAAGGCCTAAACTCGATTAGTAAAATTATGCTCGACTGGAATCTTCAACGGAAAAGAAGACGAGGCAGACATGTTGATACTTGGTGCCAACTAACAACACGAGAAACCAATTTAGCGGTAAACATGGAAAGAGCTAAAGTAGCTGGCTCAAAACAGAATAAAATGGCACAAGTTCATTGAAGCCTTATGCTTCAAATTGGAGCAAAAAGAACCATTTTTATGTTTTGCCGTAACACAACACCAGGTCGTCACTGAAGTATTACACTAAATTTTTTGAACACAGTATTTGACCAAGATTGGAAAGAAGTCAAAAATATGGAAGCAAGCCATAGGATGGCTGTGTCCGTTGTCCAATCATATACATATACATTTACGTACATATACATTATAGGCCTTGCTACAATTGTAACTTTAGCTCTTGAAAATAATCTATTATTAACACAAAGATCATTTAGAAGATTTTATGGCGTTAGAACTGCAACAACAGCTCTAATTTATTCTTAAGTGTTCCGATAGATGTTTTGCTGTTGTATATCGTTTCAGTAGGAGACTATCACTTTGACATTTGGTTTGGCTTTGATTACAACAGTATCCTTAGACACTGTTTTCCGATTAAAAAGCTCATTCCGTCCCGCACGAAGATAGACAATTGTGTGCTTATACCGTATGGGAGGCTGGATTGAATGTTTCATCAAGGTATAGAAATTGCTGTCACGGTAAATGGATTAAATTAACCACGATCGATATGTTTTTACATATCCAATACATATACAAATACATATACAAATACATATACAATTTTTTTTAAACTTCGTGGAATATCGTTCGCGAATTACTAAAATTTTTATTGTCATTGTCAAAGTTTTCTAAAAACATGACTCTTCGCGCCTCTCGTGGGATTTATTAGTATATAAGTGGGGGGATTCTTAGTCTTAGGGAACATTTGTTGTTGGACAGTTACGATATAACATTTGTACCGACTGTGTCTTGGTAATATTTGTTCTCAGTTCTACCTGCAAGCGCTCTGCCACCCAGGTCATGTTCATGAATGTATGTTACATAGAAAAAGTAGGAAAAAATTTCACCCAGCTTTTTTGGACAGAACGTTTATTTAAGTAACACAACGTTTCGCCAACTATTTGTTATAGTTATATAACAAATAGTTTCTGTTCAAAATAGTTGTGTTAAATTTTTCCTGTTTTCCTATCCTTCTGGATTTTCAAGTATAATATATTTTGTCCATGTCAGTTCCGCAACTTCACCATTCCTGGTGATAGACGATGTACATGATGTTAGAGTGACGTTTAAATTAGTATAGGTAAATAAATTTTATATTAAGTATAAGATTGTTACTATAGTTAAAATTGTTCGTTATAGCACCTGAGGAAGCCAACAAATAGTTGGCGAAACGTTGTATTACTTAAATAAACGTTCTGTCCAAAAAAGCTGAGTGAAATTTTTTCGTACTTCTATTATATCAATTGTATATTACATATACATTCGTCTCATGACTTAGTATTTTAGTCGTTCATTTCGATCTCTGCATCATCTGAGCTCTTAGTATCGTGCTTCTTTAAGCATAGATAGAATTAAGCTTGTTCTACTTCAATTGGTTTATTTTTTGTGGTCGTGAATTCATTTTACGCATGCAATCACACTCGTTGCCGTGTTTGTTATACCCTTTTCACACTAGATCTTTAAGACGAGTGAACTTAAAGTTCACCGATGTTTAAGATCACTATGCTTTCACACTTGATGTTTAAATCTCTGTTGCTGTCATCAGCTACAGTAATTTTGTCCTTAAGTTACCGTCATGAAATTACCAGTTTTGAACTGTCTGCGCAGACGCACATTTTGAATTATTATAAACAAATATGGATATTTCATTTCATTCTACAATAAATACACTACAATAAAGAATATATTACACCTGTATTAACATGTAAGTCGATACATTTTATCTCAATTATTGTAGCTCTGTATTTTATTAAACACATTATTAAAATAAATAATTTTATTATAACAATAAGTATAAACTTCTTATAACGTCGATATAATACAGTATTCTTGTTTATGATAATATAAAATGTTTACAGCACAAATTCAAGGAGTATTTTTTTATAATAGAAATTAAGTTGGCAATGCGGACGAAGTTTAAGACGCAGATCTCTGTCTTAAACATCGCTTGTATTTAGACGAGGCCATATGGTTTCACATTAGCGTTTAAAGATACATTCACTTTAACATTCGATCTTAAAGTTCTAGTGTGAAAAGGGTATAAGTCTATTTCGCGAATACAGTGTGGACTTGCCAAATCGATCGTGGCTGTTTGTCCAAACTCTCCATTCCAGACCTGGTGTATTACGAAGTTTACACCATCTCAAAGGGGATTTTGCTACATGCCGTTTCAACCATTATGTCCATCAACCTGTACGAAATAGTATAGAGAGAGATCAAGTAAACTTACTGGAAGATTTCTTGCTTATATCTTTATTACATCATGTTTCATTTAGAAATTTCGGATTTTTTTATTGAAAATATTCCAGAATAAAGTTGTTGATTAATTTATGTAAATTATTCGCTGTGTGGAATATGTCGTTTGTGTAAAAGGTTCAGGTACAAAGTGATTTTTAAATTAAATTTAAGGCTCCTGCTGTAATTGTAAGTGTTTGTGTCAGAAGCAGAGTATTTAAGATTTTTCTTGTGTTTTGTGTAGTTCCAGTTTTCAGTTTTAAATTAACTGTCAGGAACGTTCGTATACATCTTTGTTTTGAAGTATAAAATTTTGCATTTTAATTAACCGATCAAGATAAATGAACTACTCTAGTTTCACAAAGAAATTATGTTTATTTCAAAATTATTAAAGGTGTTTCTTGGAAAACTATGCACTTCCTTGAAATTAATAATTATAAAAGAAGATGTAATAACGCTACTTTCTAAGAACTTAGTTTACAACTTAATTATGTTTATTAAGAATAGTTTCTTATATCAATTTTATTCTTTGATAAAGATTCTTGGTACTTTTGGATTTAGTGATGTTAAAGTAAGGGCTGGATTTTATTCTGTGTGTCTGTCTGAGAATCAGTATTACATTTTGTTTTTATGAATTTATTAAATTCAAAATAAAATTCTGAACAATTTTTATATTCATTTTTTTTTGTGTATAACCAACGAGGAAGCAGGAAATCTCATATATATGTTTTTACATGTTAAATGTATGAGTTAGTTAAAATGTTTGGTGCACAGTAACAAAGGCTATTTGCGCCTGACGCAGCCCATCTAAATGACTACACTACATGTTGAAAACAATTATATCTGATAAATCTTAAATCTAAGTTACACAGCTAAAATCAGTCCATTGAGGTCTTTTAGTTATCTTTGTTATCCTTAAGAGAATGTCCTAACACTTGCACAATGCTCTGCTTTTGTACAAACCAGTAAAACAAATTCGAACGGCTTGGTTCTCTTCAGTCTTCCGACATATATTCTGGTTATCTAGCAGCTGAAGAGCTTCTGCGTTTTCATGTAGGTGTAGCCTATCCTCGTCCTTCTTTGCAAACCTTTTGATTCCTTCTTCAAAAGTTAATATGCCCAAATCTCGATGAAGGTTCTGACAAACCAAGAAGCGTTAGGTACATCATGTAACAGCTTATTTTAGACAGTTTGTATCGTACGTATATTAGTAATTTTTGCACACCCCCAAAGTTGTATTCCATACAGCCATGCAAATTTAACAATTAGTTTGAAGATCAAAATTCTGTTATACAATGAGTTTGGAATATTTACCAATAAGCCGTATTGTGCGATTTTAATTTTAAACTCCTTCTCTTCCTTCTTAATGTTCCTTCTACTTCAATTTGGCTTCCAGAGTCATACCTAAATATTTCGCAGTGTTTACGTATAGGACAATGGCTTCATTGATTGTTATTGCTGGAGAATTTCTCAGTCTTTTATTTGTACAATTGATATGAACGTATTTCATTTAATTTAATTTTCCACTTTTTTCTCTATTCATAAATGGTATCACTAGCTGTTTGTAGTTTTTTGGTGGACATTATATCTGGTTTACCTGTTGCCAATAACGCTGTATCATCCGCGAATATAGCTAATTTCACTTGATTCAATTTTGGAATATCACTGGTGTAGAATACATAAAGAACAGGTCCAAGGACACTCCCTTGTGGCACTCCAGCTTAGATTTCTATAGTTCTGAATAGACCTCTTCTTGTTTTATTCTAAAGAGTCTATTTATAAAGGTAGGAATTGAAAATTTCCACATATTGGTAAGGCAACATTTTATTAAGTTTGCAGAATAATCTTTCATGCCACACTTTATCGAAGGCTTATGGGAAACAGATACATGAGTAACGTTATAAGAGTTTTTTGGTGATCATACCCACAAAACCCTAAAAATAAGAGTCGAAAAATACACACACCGGCAAATTTAGAGGAACAGACATAAAAATCTAATTATTTTCCCTGTAGTGTACATATTGTTGATATCTCTCAGATAATCTTCTAATATGATGTTTTTTGGAATAATTGAAACTTGATTTACACCATATGAAACCTGTTGAAGAAGAAAAAAATCAAAGATGTCAGAGTCGAACAAAATATGGTTTTAAACAGAATAACTTTATTGTACATTTTGGACTTTGTTAATCATTTAATGCGCTTTTCTATCGCCTCAATAGCGTGAGAACGACTGCAGTCATTCACTTTCCCATACTTTTTAATAGGTCATCAATCAGTTCTTGGGGCAATCTGTCCCTTTCCTGAAACAGTGCGGCTCTTACCTCTTCTCTGTTTTTAACAGCTGGAATTCTTGACCGAAGTCTTCTGCCTAGCATGTCCCACACATGTTAAATCGGGTTAGATCTGGGAAGCACGCTGGCCAACACGTTGTTATACCCACTTGATTTAAAAAGTCTGTTACGCGTTGGGCGCGCATTATCCTGCATTAGGGTAAAATTTTCTCCGATATATGAGGCAGAAGGTACAACATGGTCTTGAAAAATATCTCTGATGTACCTATCTACAGTTAACGCTCCGCCATCAATCACCACTAACTCTGTGCGAGCTCCCAAACATATTCCACCCCACACCATAATTGAACCTCCACCAAAAGATACACTAGTAGCAAAATTAATTGGTGCATTTTGTTCTCCTTGGCGTCTTTCCCTACGGTTTAGTAGAGCATTCAAAGCTATCCAGATATAGGCTACAAAATAATAAAATTTGAAAAAAAACATAATTTTCAATCTGTTCCTCTAAATTTGCCGGTGTCTGTATATAGCAATATCTCAAAATTATTATTTTAATTGGGTTTCGGTGGAACTCTAATTAAAAAATTGTATCTCACTTAATATTGGCTAACAGTCGAAATACATGTATATTTTACAATATAAGTGCACGTTACTGTGTTTTAATATTTTACTTCAAATTTTCCTAATATTAATCCTATCCACAAAAAACAAGAATCCTCTTGTGCAATAGTACTGTTTTATTAAAATTAATTAAATTATTAATTTAATATAATTTAAAATTGGTTTTCGTATAAACAACAGTTGTCAGAATATTATTAGAGTATTAAATTTTAACACTGGTATATTATGAATTATTTATATGTATTTTGATTATATATAAAATTAAAAAACATGAATTTAAATCTGCAAAACTAGGTTAGGATTTATTGCAACAATGTTAATGTTTGAAATAACAAATATTTTAATTGTTTTTGGATAATTTTCAATCATGATAACTTCTATAAATGAATGTCTAATGTTTTAGAAATATCTTTTTGTGTAAGGGTTGTCTGTGTGTCTGTTATCTGATAATCCAATGTAGAAGCACTATGAAGAACACATTAGAGGTAGATAAAGGTCATTTAGTTGTCTCTCAATCACCCAGACTAAGACATATGACCAGAGATTTATCTAGTTAACTTTTAGGTTTTGTCACTCGACTGTTCTTAGCTTGAATTTTAACTAAAAATTTTATATTTTAAATAAGGGAATGAGAATGAAAAAAAAGGTCAATTTCCATTGGAAACGAAAATAAAAAATAATAAATAGTAATAGTAAATCCTGTTTTTGTGAAATGCAAAATATGTATTATTACTTTAGTCACCCTGGACTTAGTCTTGAAGAAAATAGTTAACATAAAAGAATCGAAAAAAGAATTACCCCACCTCATTTTCTGAAGTTACTGTCTCAAGAATGGCGTTCGTCTACATTTAATTGACGGGAAGTGAATTGTTCCATCCATGGTACTCTGAAGGTATCACGACAGTTTTACATAAAATTTACCAAATTTACTTCTAAATTAGTTAATTCTGTAGATATATTATTATATAAATGTCTACCTGTTAAATTTTTTTAATAAATGTGGCAATTTTCAATCTTCATCATTTATCAGCCATTGAGGTCCACGGTTGAACATATGTCTCCCTTTTGGACCTTCATTTTTCTGTGTCCTGTGCCACCTGCAGCCAATTATCGACTAGTCTGTTGATATCATCCATCCACCGGGTAGGAGGTCTGCCTTTGTTTCTAGTACTGTCTCTAATCCGCCATTTCAGTCCTTTCTAGGTCCATCTACTATTATTGACTCTCACAACGTTTTCACTGCCCACTTCAGAAATGAAATTCTTCCAATTATATCGCAAACTCTTGTTTGCTGTCTGATCCACAAATTTGCATCCCTGCATAGATCTTTGTGCAACTCGTAAAACCTCAGATTTTTGCGTGAAGGTAAGTGTCAGCACTGGTGTCAGCACCAGCTGATGACTAGTAAGACACGTTGATCAAATACCTTTCTCTTGAGGCAGATGGGGAAATCACCTTTTAAAGTGTGGCTCATATTTTCAAAAAAAGATCATCCCAAACCAATTCTTCTATTATTATCTATGGCTTGGTTGTCACGGTCGATAGTGATTTCGAGTCCCAGGTATTTGTAGTGAGAAACTAGATCAATGGGTCTACCTGAGATTGGTCTATTGAGATAAATTAACACAGCATTAAATTTGTCATTATATATACATCCAAACACGTCGAAAGTCGACGGTTTCCGCAGTAGCTATTTACTATTATAAAGTGCTACGAAAATGATATCATTCATGGCTGTAGAGCGCAACACGAGAAGTGAAAACTCTTCCAAATATACAATAAAGGTTGTCAGCTACTGTGTCCGATATTCTTTGAGCACGTTGTTTTCTTCTCTATCAAGTGATCTCTGCACGTTAAATTCTTTTCTTCTCAAAAAGATATTTATTGCTTCAAAGGTCAACTTTCTCCTTGCAGGACGATTTGTAGCTGTTTGTTCCCAGAGCGAGTTCGTTAAATTGCATATTCTATGAATATTTTTGACGGAATCCTTATACCTTTTGCAAGGCGCTTCCGGGTTTGTATTACTATGTTCTAGTTCGAAGTACAAGACATGTTCAGGTAGTCGACCATCTTTCATTCGGATAACGTGAGCTACCCATCTTAAGTTGTTTTTGTACACCAGTGCTTCAATGCTAAGAATATCTTTTGTTTTTAGAACTCCTAGGTTGGTTACCTAATCTTCCCACTTAATTTGAAGTATTGTTTTCAGAGATCTCTGATGTAACTTTTCCAACTTCTTATGTCATTACTTTGGTCTTATTTAAGTCCTACCTCCTGGGCTTAACCATTGAATTCTTCCATCATTTGGTCCATTCCTACTAAGTCGTCAGTTATTAAAAGTATATCGTCGGCAAAACATAAGTGGTTTAGACCAGTGTTTCTCGACAGGTGGTACACGTGCACAATATTTTATTAGTCTTAATAATAGGCCTTTACGCAAAAAAAATTTTTTTCTTGACGTTGGTGGTCAGCGGTTAGTGTGGAATTCTGAAAGTGGTCCGCAACTGTCGAAGGTTTGTGAAACACTGGTTTAGACGTTCTCCATTAATGTTTAAGCTATATTGAATTCACCAAAAAATACCACAAATATAGCGACATGTAGTACAACAAATACCAGCAGACAAAAGAAGAAGTTAAAAAAATACATGGATAAAAGAAGTTCAATATGACATGGTGGAATGAAATCTGGCTACAGAAGACTAAATTGGTGGTCTAGAGTGGCGATTAGGACCCAAAAGGAGTCGAAGAACGTTGCAAAACCATCCTAATAAAATAATTACTTATTGTCAGTTGTTGTAGATAATATATTAGAGTTTTCTTCCATAAAAATCTTTCTTCATAATGTTGAAATATTGCTATTTTCTACAATGCAAAAACAGTAATGGAATATCACGTATTAAGATTGAGGTTTCAGCATTTCATATAACAATGTAAATTTATTATATGACGTCATGTAGTAGGAATTTAAGGTTGTAGCGCTGTGTAACATATTCAACCCCATCTGTCAAAGTGACGTACTACAACAAATTCCCACAATGCATTGCTTCCTCGACTATGCGCATATACAATGAACGCGATTTGTATGTCCGCAATTCTATAACACTTAAATATTATAATCGAGAACTAAAAATCAAATAAATAATACTGGCAGCTTTATATTTTTCAATTTTTTGATTATGCACGTTTCAGGAGATTAAAAGACGACCCCCAAGTTGTTTGTCTGTCTATCTGTTCAAGATTCAAGCAAAAACTGCTGGCTGTACAGAGTCTTCATTAATGATTGATAGGCGTTTGATATTTTTATTATGAGGCTTTCTTGAACTTGATAATTTTGCCTCTTGAATTAACTGTAGACGTTAATCGAATGCTTATTTTCCTAGATGACAGTAAATTTTAATGAGTTTGAAATGTGACATATTTACTCATTGTTTAAGTTTTCTCGTGAGAACTGAAAACAGACAGATAATATTTTTGAAATTGTAATATAAATATTAAAGTTGAAAACTTGTAAAAACTTTAAAAAAGACAAAATAAAGATGGTTTTCTAAAAACTTGTTTGATCAAAAATTCCTGCTGAAGTATTTCTCCATTCCCATCCCGGGTCCCATCAATGTACATCGTTGAGAATTTTTTCAAGACATTTAAATTTTGGCTAAAATACAATTTTTTCAAAAATAAAAATATGTAAGTTTATCCACAAATTAAGAGGTTCCATTTTTATTGAATACACATTTGCTTATATTTTCCCGGCGATGTTTTTTTTTGAAGTCTCAGTATTGTTTCTATATACGGGTCACAGAACTGTATATGCATACAAAATTTCAACTCTCTAGGTGTAGCTGTTTCGCCACACTTTCTACCTACAGACACAGACAGATTCGCACCCGTTAAAAGTTGGTGTTTGGATTGCTGTGTCTCGAAGACGTATTATCGGACCCATATTTTTCCACGAAACTGTTACTGCTCAGAGATACCGGAATATTGTACGTGAATTTATTAATCAGCCTCATGAGGATGACCTCCAGCAAGGGTACTTCCAACAGGATGACACAACTGCCCATACCGCTCAAGAGACCATCAATTACCGTCGTGATTTTTTAACGATCGAATAATTAGTTTACGTTCAAATCCAGAATTTCCACCTAGATCACCAGACATAACTATTTTAGATTACTTTATGTTCCTTTATCTTGAAAATAATGTATACAAGACCCCTATTAATAATATCGAAGAACTGCTAAACAGAATTACCGAACAGTGTGCCAATAAAACTCTTCAAATTCTTATAAATGCTTTTAATATTATGAAAAGACGAGTAAATTTGTGTCTGCAAGAAAACGGTGGTCATTTTGAGCAGCTTCTTTGGTTTTTTATGTTTATTTTTCTGTACCTGTGAAATCAAAAAATTATAATTTCCAATTTTAATGATTACAAATGCTGTGCCTAAACTTTAATTAATTGTTATATAAAGCTTGCAGTAGACATTATTTTTCCATAACCAACACTTTTGTAATTTCTTTATGAACTCATGGTATGAGAATTTCTTAGTAATACCTACGAAAACCTTTGCTAAACACAAAGATAAAGACGTGCCCCATAGAAAGACTTCTAAAAAGAGAAATTATCTAATAAAGGTCTGGCGAGGATAACAACATACCTGAAAATCTCCACTTAAAATTCTCGTTTAAGTATTTTAATTCCGGTTTTGTACCTGAGATTTTAGTAACGAAATTTTCAGTATATTTCAAGAGAATTAGCATAGGTTTTTATTAAGTTTTAACATATTAACCATCCCTATTTCGCGTATGTAATCCAGGAGCATTGTTAACAGGGCTTAAAGTATTATAGTTGGCCACATTCTTGAATGCAATAAGAGTTTTGTTTGTTCTTTACTAAACCACTGTCTGACTAGTTTTTTAATTCAACTTTTATTGCTCGTACCTTTGGAACTTATCCTATTATTTTCTGTACTCCAGTTTAAGTTTTTAATTGTTATTTGACTATTGCAGCAATCTTTTATTCATTCCGAAGTTTAAATATGTAATTTTAGATCTGAGATTGGAGCAATTCATGCTTTAAAGACATTACAGGTTAAACTGATCGTGTTTAAGAAATATAAAACTTCATCAAATGCAATTAGAAAAACTACAAATCTAGAAGTAATCATAGTTGTTTTACACAGAAGTTGTTGAATCTAACAGCTATGTTAAATATATATACAGTGGTGGCCATAAATATGGAAAGAGTAAAGAGTAAAGTGAATATATTTTTGGAAATATCCCATGATTATTCTGGTAATCTTACAGAAAGTAAGAGCACAGAATGGAAAACATTTTCCATTGCAGAAGGATTTATTTTTAGTCCTGTATTACAAAAGAACAAAAGAGGCTTATTAAATACTAAACAATATGGAGATGTTTGAGAGAATATGTTATTCTCCTTTGTTGCGTGTATTCAAACTCCGCTATACACTTTCAAATTTACGAGCCAACGACTTAGGGGCACAGCCGAAATTTCATATGGAAATGAAACGCAAGAAAAAATTCACCACGAAATTTACAGAGGTAGATAAAGTCAGAAAAAAATTATATAAAGTAAAATCTTAAATCACAAGTAAAAAACCTGTCGCGGATCTGTGGTAAGACTCAATATACAGTCTGTCTGTCCATGATTCACGCAAAACGGCTGGAAATATTTTCACGTAATTTGGTATGATGATAGATATACCATATATTATTTAGGAAAATTGTGAAATAAAAAAAGTACAACTCAAAAACGGTTAAAAACAGCGACCTCCGATTAGAATTTTTGGATTTTTCGTAGTTTATTCAGTCTAGAAATAATTTTGGGCTTTAATCGTTTAATGTGTTTTGAGATTATGACAATTGATGGGGCTAGAAGTAAAAAGACTTAAGCACATAATTTAAAGTTTTGAGAAAATTAGCTTCAAAGTTAATTGCTCCAGGAGATTTTTTTAGTTTTAAGATAAGTAAAACAGCGAATGTCTCTTCATCTTAATGGGTATCCATCAGTATTGTTCTTAGGATCTTGCAGTAAAATTATTCAAGCCTACTTAAATTGTTTTACCAATAACTGATATAGCAATTTATATTTTCAAGTTTTTTTCAAATTCGATAGTGGGTGTTAGTAAAGCGAACTCTGTTGAAATCGTTTTACTATCTAATAATAATAATGTTTAACTGACGAAATATGTACTTAGCTTAAATTCAGAAAAAATTGCACTTGAATCATTTTACTTCTAACCCCCTCAATTTTTTTAATGGCATAATTTACATTATTTATGAAAATTGTGAATTAAAAAAAAAAACACAACTCAAAAACGGTTAGGGATAGCAACCTCCGGTTAGAATTTTTGGATTCATCATAGTTTATTTAGTTTAGGAAAAATTTGAGGCTTTATTCATTTTGCGTATTTTAAAATTATGACTAATTTTAATATGGCGTGATTTATAGAAATTTTTATTTTCGCATGGACGTATCGCAAAAACGAAATGCGATAAAGACCTGCTGTTGAATTTTTTGAAATATTGATGTCCTAATTGACTTGTAACCATATTTTTCAAACAAAAAATTTTTTGAAAATTTTTCATTTTTTTTTCAATTTCTTGAAAGTTTTGATAAATCCTAACTAAAAAATGGTAAGGGATAGTAACCTGCGGTTTGAATTTTTAGAACTCCACTACATTTTTAAATCTAAAAAAAAAAATTGGGCTTTAATAAACCAATTATTAAGTTTTGTACGGGCAGTAATATAAAACTCTTTAAAATGGCCAAAAATCGAAAAAATCGTAAGGGGTTTAATCGTAAGGGTTAACCTTAAAAAAAATCATGGTTTTTAAGCAAAACATTTTTGTCTTAAATTTTATTAAAAAATGGTACACATATGTATTTTTGGTCATAGATCAACAAAATTTAGTCCATTTAGAAGTTTGGGCAAAAGTTTTGAAATTATAGGCAAGAAACTGAACCAAATCGGCTCAAACTCAAAAACTGGGAAAGCATGAATTTTTTAAATATTTTTTTCATAATCCTCTCATCTTATTAGCAAAATTAGCTTAAAACTATATTTTGGCTAAAATCGGATTCAAAAAATTGATGATCTCACTTTTTTTTGTATTTTTGTTTGAAAATTTTTGTCAGTCTGTCTGAGATTCATGTCTAATATTTCGATTGAATGCACAATGCATTTGCGTATTTTCAATTTCCATCAGAGAATGATGGACCATATGCGCTTTCATGTTTTAAAATTTAAAATTTAGCGGTTTTTCTTTCGACTTTTAAATTGTTGCCAATTTTTTGAAGGCGGCAATATGAAGATCGCGCCCTGGCAACAGATACGCCCGAGGCATCGCTGGCCGTACTACTCTGTGAGACTACTGCGTTTACGGACCGTTAAAAATTAATGCAACAGTGCTCTTTAGTTGCTGTTAGTTTTCATTTTACATTTTAGAGATTATAAAATTGTCTAAAGTGATTTTAAACGTCGTTTATCTCAGATTTTATATGCAGATTGTCGGTTGATATAGGATTCTTGTTAACCTTGCTTCAAATATTAACAGTATTTCAAGTAAAATAAATGGATGCTGTATGCTAAACCTCAAACAAAACTGTAGAAGTGAGCTTTTTGTTTTTCTACGCATTAAGAAAACATAAGGTTTAAAACACGTAGATGTTGTAGGTATCTAAAGACCCTTGAGGACCTTGGTTCTCTAGAGTAGCAAAGCGAAAAAATCTTCCCGTCTCCGAGGATTAGAAACTCGTAAATATTTTAAATTTAAAATGGGTTTGCAATGCTATTTCTTTGTGAATTCACCTTGCTAAAGTTTCTGTTGTTTTGTGATGCAGACAACTCGAACAATAGAATAAATGGTACTTTCAAACATTTCAAGAAAACACAATCGTTTACATTCAATTCTTTTAAAAATATAAACGGTTACGAATCGAACTCACCGCTACACTAACTTTTCTCACAACCACAAAATCATTTTGGAAACAATCATTGCATTATTGGAAAAGAAACGGTGGAAGAAGTTGCTAACATCACCATCAAATCTATTACAGCCATTAGAAAATCAGTGGAAATTAAGAAAATGTTATGTTACACTAAAAAACTAGCTACAGTGTTCAATGCAAGATTTCCTCTTCCAATGGTATGGATGTACGAGGGATGTTTCCAAAGTTCTGGGAATTTAGCTATAATTTTTATTATTTTGTTAATTTTCGTCAATATTACAATGTAGTTTTTCAACATAATCTCCATTTAACTGAATACATTTATCCCAACGATAAACTAATTTTTTTAAGCCGTCCTCAAAGATCAGACCTATTGAATTTCTGTTCTGGTCCCAACAGCCTTGGCGCCCAGCGCGGCGAAACCTTGCTAACGCCCAAACAATCATGCAAAATGTCATGAACTTGTCGTGTACCTATCCCTAGGTGCACACTAATTTGATGATAGTCATTCGCCTGTCCTTTTTCAGTAGGTCTTCGACGGCAGTAATGTTTCTTTCATTTACCGACGTTCTTGGGCGCCCACTGCGTGGATTGTTTTCTAGTGATGTTCGACCGGTTTTAAAACGATCGATCCACCGATAAACAGTACTTTTGGATTCTGCAGACTCACCAAATACTCCTTGCTGACGCTGAATAATTTCTGATGTTTTCACACCTTCTTTCCACAAAAAGAAAATTATTGCTCTTTGAGATTTTGCTGCGTCTTCCATGGTTACAAAAACAGTGCTATGAAAACGCGTCTATATCAGTCGAACACCTAAATCAGACTGAACAGTATTGCACTAGATAGTTGCATAAACATGCAAAGACTTGTCTGGCACCAATAACATTGCCTATAAGTATCATTGTGCTTCAGTATCATCGCGTATAAGTATCCTTCTACACGTCTGTCGCATATCTAGTTTAATTATTCGTAATTAAATTAATTCATTTGTTTCTATAAAAAAGGTGTTTTTGTCTTACGCACATACAAAAGGGTACAGTAAAACAAATACCATGTCTGAGAAGAGGAGAAATGAAATGTTAACGCAAAATTGACCTAAAAGGACTAGAATTTGTCTCCCTTTAGGAAAAGATTAAATTTATTAGACGAATGGAAAGTGGACGCTCCAATATCTGCAGTCTAATGAATTTACCGCCTTCAACTGTTACTACCATTATGAAAAAAGCAGATAAAACATACTGCTCAGCAAACTACAGAAGTAAACGCTAAGTTCGAGTCAACGAGTACTAAGTCAAATAAAATAGCGTTATAGATACCCTTTATTGTTTATTTACTTGGAAGCTAACCAACGAAATTAGCAGGAGATTCCTCACAAATATTTACAACCTAAAGCGGCAGATTTTTATTTGCGTATTATATAATTGAACCGCGATTTAAATTTGCAACATTTCAAATTCAATTTTGACTCGTCTCGGGAAAAAGGATCATCATCGGTGTTCTAGTTTGAACCATACTCTTTCGTTGGCAGGCAGCGATAAAGTTAATCCTCCCACAATTTGTTTTCTTGTTAGATATCTACAAAACCCAAGTATATGAAAATTCATACTTCACATCAGTTTTATAATTCATATATTCTTTCGTCATATTCGTTGTAAGTCTGCAAGTTTTATCTGCAGCTGTGATATGTGACAGTGTTGTTGATATTTGATGCAAGCGGTTCTGGAGAGATGATGCAGGTTAGCGCACGGAACTATAACGCTCACTAATTATCTCACTCCGTATTTAAACACCGACATTATTCAAATGTTTACTTTAGCGTTAACGGTATAAGGTGGAACGGCGTGCCCGGGCAAATTACCAACTGACATTCGTGTACTCAGCGCTCGACTGCTGAGCGCTGAGGTGTCTGAATATGTAATCCTCAAAATAACCGAGACCAGGACGATGACAACAACGATGGATTAGCGGAAATATATTCAGTATCATAAAGATTTATTTAAAAGTCTTCAAATACATCCCGAAAATTCAATAATCATCCAGAATGTGGAGGAATCCGATGGCATGGTTGTGTCGAGAGGATACATGAAAGCAGAATGCCAAAAATATATAATGGAAGCAAGGTTGTACAGTATACGAAAAGGAAATCGTGCTTGAACTAAAATTGAAATATCATGTAGAAGAGGATCTTTTACCTTTAAACGTCTTTAACTGGAAGATAACTGAAACAGAGAGAATTGAATGGCAAAAGGTTCTGAAGGAGTCCAAAGTTCATATCGGACTGTAAATCTACAGAGGAAGAAAAATATCAATAAATAACGTGCTCTATAAAAACCATAGTGTGATAAACAAGATCGCGCTGAAGCCGACTAGACACAGAATCCTTGGATATTACCAAGAACCCTGGGGTTCCAATGAACGTAATTTGTATCTTCTGTTTAGGGTTTTGTAGGTATGACCAAAAAACCCTTATACTATTATTATTATTATTATTATTATTATATTATTTATTTTACATCGGCCTTTATTTCTGCAACGAGGCTAATCGCTGATGCCAAGGGGCGAGCTCCTACACCTGGATGAGGGGTGAATGATTGTGAAAATGGAAGTAATGTAAACATATTCTCGCCCGAATAATATCACCAACGAAGGAGGCTCGAACCATCGACCGGACAATCGTACTGGGTTTCCGCCAGTACAAACCGCACGACTTAGTGCGCTCGGCCACTCCGTTCGCTACTAATAATTAATTAGAGTATATTTACATTTTTACTACAATCGTGTCATAATTCTTTTTTTAGGGTTTTGTAGGTATCACCAAAAACCCTTATACCGTCATTTTGTCGTCTGTCTGTCTGTCTCTCTGTTCTGTAAAAATTGTAGCCAAACGGCTTAACCTAGAGAGTTGAACTTTGGCATGCTTATACAACTCTTTGACCCGCACATAGGACACATACTAAAACATCTAAAAAACATATCCCCTTAAAAATATAAACAAATATATGTTCTTTAAAAAATTCAGAGTAGAGTATCAAATGAAAGCCCTTTGTACGTAGATTAAGGGTCAAAATTTTATTCATGTAAAATAAATTATTATTTTTTTTTTAATTTAAAAAAAATCTCCCACACCTGTTGTCCAGATGGTTTAATCTAAAAATCTGAAAAAAATCTAAGTAATGTACACTTGTATGAACCGGCATAGTACAACAGGAATTTTTGTTCAGATTATGTTTTCGAAAAATAACACATTTCTTGTGTGTTTTTGGTTGACGATGTATAAAAGTTATCGTTATGTAACACACTATACTAGAAGGCGTATCCTGGTCTAATGGTTGCCTTGCTCGCTTGCTACCCAGCAGACTAGGGTTCACTTCCTTTCCAATTTTATTTTGTTTAAATTATTTTGTCAAAATTCTAGATATACATATATTGGCAAATGTTGCATTTAATTTTTAAGAGCGCAAATTTAATAACCAGTTGGAATTATTGGAATTATATTTTCATTCTATGTGTCATGTATACAAAAACCAGAGGAGCGGAGCATATGACTTAAAACAACCAATGGCAGCCATAGGCGCAATTTTTAAAATCTTAACGAACCTTGCTTTATAAAAAAAACAAACTGCTAAAAAAAAAGCCTAAATAATGGTATTAGTTATTCGAATTAAAATTAACAAAAAAATATTTTAACATAAAATTTGTTTTTAAAGCTCTTAGATTAACAGATGATAAATTATTTTAAAAATATCATTCATTTTGCCGTGATTAATACAAAGCAAAATTTGTCCTACACACTCAGCATGCCGCCTTTACTTATTATGTACCTTCGAAACCCTGAAATGTGTGAAAATTCACACTTGTCATCATTTTTTTTTTTTCTTCAGTTTATATTTATCCACTGCTAGATAGAGTAGGGTGACCGTTTTCTTAAGAAGGCAATGCGGGACGGAGCAAAAAAAAGGTCCTCATCTCCCAAATCCAAGTGAAGAGCAAAAAAAAGGTCCTCACCTCCCAAATCTAAGTAAAGAGCAAAAAAAAGTACTCATTTCCTCAAATACAAGTTACAAAATGCGGGATAATGCGGGACAAAATGTTAAAATGCGGGACTTTTGCGGGACGCATCTTAATACGGGACAAAATGTTATAATGCGGGACGAATGGTCACCCTAAGATAGAGGTCTCTCTTGTTTTATTCCACTATCTTGATCTTGAGCTGTACCACTGGTTCCTGGCGATGTTTTTTATATCGTTTTTGTGGTCTTCCAATGCTTCTTTTGTTTAAACGTAAGTGCCAATTGATTATTTTTTATGCCCACCTATTTGAGTCCTGTCTTGCTACATGTCTTGCCCAACTCCATTTGAGATTCTGTAATTTGACTGCGTTTCCGAATTTCAGAATTTCTTATTCTGTCCCGCAAAATTACGCAAAGCATGGCACTCAATATTGCCCCACCATTTTTGTGTTTTCAGCCTGTCTAGAATATGTTAGCATATCGCTAACATATTCTATTCATCTGATTATTCTTGTGTGATAAACAACTCCGAGTACTGATAAAATTTAAAATGTCGACATGTGAAAAGTTATTTTTAAATATTTAGTTTAATAGTTTAACTGTTATCTACTTTAACCATTATCTGATTTAATTTTTAATGGATTTATATTTAATTTATTTTGAAAATAGTTTTTCCTGTTATAGAACGATTTCAATAATTCATCTACATCGTGACTAGAAATGAGCATTAGCGTTAAACGCTTTGCTGTGTACCTTGACGAGGCAATTCAGGTATTAAGATGGATGGAGCCGATGTATATATAGGTATATTCCTTGTTTTGTCTTAGTAAATATTGGAGGTGTGATGCTAATATGATTAACATCAGTTCTGATATTAAATAAATGGAGTTAATTAACTGGAACATTTCAGCAGAAACCCAAAAACTGAATAACGTGAAATTAAGTTTTTGCAATTATAATATAGAGATTTTCAATAACTTTAAGATGAGTTTTTGTTTTATTTACATTTGATGATCATGTAACGACTGAATAACGTTGAAAAATCCAATATAATCACTATCATCAAGCCTTGACCATCATCGGGTGATTTTGGAGTAGCTCAAAAAGAATAAAAACGGTCAATAAAATATTTCCAACTCTTCTATTTGTCATTGGTTTCAAATCAGTGATATTATTGTAGAGCTTTTTGTCTTAATTTTGAAATATTACTGTATTTATCTCTTTAAAAAATTTACAACATTTTTACAAAATAATTTATTTTGCAAAAATAAAATTTTGATCGTTAATCCACGCTTTCATTTCATACACAACCCAGAATTAAAAAAAAAAAAATTCGATGAGCACATATTTGTTTATATTTTTCGGGATATATGTTTTTTAGATGTTTTATTATTTTTTCTACGTGTGGGTCAAAGAGTTACATAAGCATGCCAAATTTTAACTTTCTAGGTATAGCCGTTTGGCTACGATTTTTACCGAACAGACAGAACCGAACAAGACTCTGGTTTCGTTTACATGACACATAGAATGAAAATATATTTCCAACAATTCCAAATGGTTATTAAATTTACGTTCTTAAAAATTAAATGCAACATTTGCCAAAATATAACTCGAATTTTGACAAAATAATTTAAACAAAATAAAAATGAAAAAAAATAATAATAAAATTGTCTCCTCTGCCCGGGAGCGAACCCTAGTCTGCTGAGTAGGAAGCGAGCAAGCTAACCATTAGAGCAGGATACGCCTTCTAGTATAGTGTGTTACATAACGTTAACTTTTATACATCGTCAACCAAAAACACACAAGAAATGTGTAATTTTCCGAGAACATAATCTGAACAAAAATTCCTGTTGTACTATGCCGGTTCATACAAGTGTACATTAATTAGAATTTTTTCAGATGTTTAGATTAAACCATCTGGGCTACAGGGTGTGGGACAAAAAAATTTTTGCACAATTTTGGCAAAAATTTAGATTTTTCTTAATCGTTGTCATCCATTTTGCTTTTCGTTCTCCAGTAAATGTAAATGTAAATGCACCCGCATCTCTATTGAGACTGACAATAACTGAAATGACGCCTAGCGGAATATTTTGGAACTTAACGGAATAGGATTTTGTTGGATGTGACTCATTTAATTGCATTGTTTCTATGTGTTAAAGTGAAGAAAAGTGAATAAAATGTCTTTAAAATCGCAACAGAAAATAAACTGCAATGTGAATTCTTGTGTATGAAATGGCAAATGTCAAAAAATCCTATTCCAATCGCCATTTTGTAAGCGAAAACAGCGCTTCTATAGATAATGTCACTTCTCAATAGCTCGGTCTTTAAGACACATTTCAAAATATTTACAATTCTTATTTGATATTTATAATACATAAAAATGGAATAAAATGAAAAACAAGATTTTATATGTTTGTATGTAACATTTTCTCTGAAATTTAAGTTTTATTTCTGTTTATAAAACATATTTTTTTTGCAGACACAAAAGTTTACTTTCAAATAAAACCAGTATGATTGAAAATATTTCACAAAGAAAAGTGTTTCCGACACGTACCTTGAAAAAGAATACAATAAACTTCTGTGTATTTGTCGGTCATACGCAAACAAAACAAAAGCAGTTTACTTCCATTGACAAATTGATTTTTTACCCTCTGAATAGAAAAACAGGGAAAGAATAATTTATTTTTCACCTTACTCAATTTGTATCTGATTTCTCTGATTCAGTTTATGTCAGGAAAGGAACTGAATTTTAAAGGTATGCCATAAAATTGAAAACTCACAAAAAGATTTATAAAAACATCACAAATAAAATGAAATGCAAAACCTTCCAAATTTCAATTCACTGCATTATTTATTTATATATATGTCTAGCAGTTCACAGGACGAACCCACAAAAAAAATTATGTGAAGTGTGTATTTTCACACATTTCAGGGTCGAAGGTATTTCTTCTTCTTCTGGTGCCTTATCCGCTACCGAAGCCCATCAGGTGTGTCAGCAATAAGAAGGGTATCGTCCGCGTATCTGATGTTATTAATCGTCCTGCCATTTATTACTATACCTTCTTCAATTTCGTGAAAAATCTCACTGAAAAACTCCTCAGAGTATATGTTGAAGAATAAAGGTGACAGAACCCAGCCTTGACGGACTCCTTGCATTATTTCCACTTCTTCTGTAAGTTCGCTCTCCACCCTGACAGCTGCTGTGTGGTTCCAGTGTAGATTAGCAATTAAACGCACATCTTTGTCATCTATCCCTGTTTTTCGGAGTGTACTGAGAAGTTTATCATGTTTGATCTTGTCAAAAGCCTTCTCGAAGTCAACGAAGCATATGTAGACATCTTTACTTACATCTCGACAACGTTGTAAAAGTGTAATAAGCCAACTAATGCTGGATGTCTAGGCCAATATTTCTTCCATAATCACATCTATTCCCGCCAGTCGCGGGCATTTTTAATATATATGTTGAGGGTTCTCAGTCCAACATTATTTTTAGTTCAGTTACCAAATAACCTTCAAATCATCTGTGTTGTGTTAATTTTTGTACTCAGTTCTGCCTGTACGCGAATGCCGTTCAGGTTACCTGCATTGTTAGTTTTTTTTTTTTTTTTTAATTAAAGTTTATTTATGGGTGCTTCAGCTGTTAGCTATTAACACCCAGGTAGGAATGTTTTACAATATTTACAATTTATAGATATAGAGTAGGTACAATTAAGATTATAATAATACTTATGTATATGCATATACATTGGTAAGTGTTAATGTTTTATATTTTGTTGAGTAGATCTGTGTCTTTTAGAAAATTTATAAGGTTGTTTTCACGTTCATGTTAGATAATTTGTTGTTTAGTGGAAGCTTGTGTTTTTGTCTTTGTGTTGTGTATTGTGTACATTCTAACAGTATGTGTTTAATGGTGATCTGTTTGTTACACGATGGGCACAATGGTGGTGACTTTCTCTCAAATAGATATTGGTGTGTGAGTAGGATGTGTTCAATTTTGATTCTGGCGAGGATGATTTGGTGTTTCCTAGTGATTCCGCTGTTTGGGCCAGTTTATATTTGTTGGTTTCCATTGTTACAGTTTACGAATGTATGTTATATAGATTCGTCTCGTGTCTTAGTGTCATCATAGGTCTCCGCATCATCTGAGCTGTTAGTATCGTGCGTTTTTAAGCAGAGGTAAAATTTGTCTTGTTCTTCATTATTTTCGTTCACTTTGCTTTGTTGTCGTGAATGTATTTTACGCATGCATTCACATTCGTCAGGTAAATGATACAGGAAAATGATATTGTCAACCAAATCTTAAAATAATGAAATTCGATGAATACGACTATGACTAGACAAAGATGACTTTTTTCTCGAACATATTCTGTATCTTTGTGCATTATTTCTAGGTTCATTTTCGTATTTCAAAAACTATAGCAGATAGAAAGTAACGTTTTGAATTTTTGAAATCTCCATAGTTTATGAAATGTAAGGTATTTTATTTTGGGTAGATTAAGCGAAGCACATATTCGTTTTGAATGTTTACATTTTTAATGTTCCGCTGCCTGTCGTTGCACATACTTAGTTAATAATATTGAGTTCTAATCTTGTTGGAGTCCAGTGCACAATTTCACTAGCAGTAATTGACAGTTACTTGTAGAAAAGTTCAAAGAGTTTCTATTTAATTTTCCTCTCCGTCAGGTTAACTTGATCTAACCTCAAAGTTGAAGACAATCTACTGTGGATGAACGATGAACTTCTTAAATATTTCAAACGTGCTTTTCAATCCAATAAACCTTATATTATCCCTAGATCAAAAATAGATGCTTTAATATGCAATTTTATTCATAAATCTAATATACTAGACTTCAAACTTTTAAATTATTTTTATAAAATTACGATCGATATTCACAGCATAGAAATGAAAGATATGAATTTACATATTCCTTTATTTATTTAGTAAGAATATTTATTAGAAAGAAATACTAAAAAACTCCGCTATATTCCTTTTATAATATAATGAAATTTTATTCATTTAATATTCTCTGTATGCCTTTATATTAATCACTAATATAAATATTTTTACTAATATTTAAACTAATAATAATTTTACTAATATATTTATAATATTTATAATAATTAATAATAATATTAATTAATGATAATTTAAAAATTAAATCCAAATATTTGCGATATCGCGATCATTTTTGAAAATGATGGCGGGAAAAAGAGTTCGAAATATTCTCACCAGATGGCGCTGTTCAATTTTGAAAATTTTGACGAAAAAATTAGTTTGAAATTTTTTCAGCAGATGATGCTGATCGTTTTTGAAAATTTCGGCGGGAAAATTAGTTCCAAATATTCTCACCAGATAGCGCTGATCATTTTATAAAATTTTGTGCGGGAAAATTATTCTCATTAGATGACGCTGATCATTTTTAAAATTTGTTTGTTAGTTTAAATCTTTGCTAAACTACTAAAACATTAATTAAAAAACTAATTAATAAACATCAACAGCTCTTAAACAACAATTACCACTAGTCAATACACTTATACCCCAGTTAATTGGTTCAGGTATTAATATTATATACAGTCCAGGCTAGTCCAGATGTTCGATTTACCATATCACTCAGTCACCGTACTGAATTCCACTAACTCAGTATCTCCACTTGAGTTCAACCACTTGTCTAACTCCACGCTCATGTTGAATGCATGAAACTGACTTATTGACGACCTTAACTTGACTAACTGTTCCTAAAATCTCGTCGAGCTTCACTGTCTAAATACTACTGACCTTCTGGATTTTACCACGTGTTGAAATTAAATAAAACAAATTCCTTTAGCGAGACATTTAATAGAAAATATCCATGCGTATAATTTAAACAATATGAACACTTTCAAGGAAATGATATCCGAATAAAAAAATATTCTTATATCGCAAAATCAATTTTCTTTTACGAATACTGTCTTTAACATGATAAATATCTGTATTTCAGTTACAAAAAACTGCTATCAGTCATGTAGGAGTTACAATTGAATACATTGCTTCAGCAATGGAGCATGAAAAGAACAAGAAGATTTCCCGTAACTTCCTAGCATTATACTCTTCGATTATTTATATCCTGTGGGAACATGATAGTGTGAGTGTCATCCTGACCCACATGCCAACGGGAAGGTAACACATTTATCACTATTGACAACACATATGGCAATGTCACATAGATTCTCTAAGACAGCTTCGCGCAATATCTAACATGCCTTGAATTGCAATTTTTATACACTACAAAAAAAGTTATTGGACTGATACTGATACAACACGAAATGTAATTATAAATAAAAATATTTGAAGAGTTATTTGGATCGTTAATAAAAATAGTAATAACTAGCTGGAGTACCCGTTCTTCGTACGGTTTTTGGATTGTACCTATTCACTGTAAACTAATGATGCGAGGGCTACCTTTTAAGTTTTTACAAAATGTAAGAAAGAAAAAAATTTTTTTGAACAAATTGTTTTGTTGCTTTTCACAATATTGTCACAATTATGATATAATTGTATGCTAATGTCCCAATTCCTTGAACGGCCTTTAGGCGGTGTAGGTCGCGGTTGCTGACTTGCGGTTTTGGGAATTAAAGAATGTGCAGAGTGTTGCGTGTTTGTCAACATAAGGTTTGAACTACTTTCTAATGTGTTGATAAACATTATTCAATTGTGATGACTATGGTCTTTAATTGCTGCCAACAATTACACAAATGAATAATGTTTCCAAAACAATTGAGGTAGGACCTGATGTCATAGTGTCCTGGTTAACAGTTATAAAATGGTCTTAGGGAATAAAGTCAGGGGTTATTCATTGAGTAGTTAATCATTCGAGTTAGTGATTCGAGTTAGTCTTTCTTGGTAGCCAAGCAATAGTTATTTTTGTGAGCACGTTACCCCAGGACCAGCCCAGCTGTTCAAGTCACCAACCCGAGATGTGAGTGCCGTCTACAGGGCTTCTCCACGTGTTCACCTCGTGCGGATACCCGGGGTGGTTCATACACTTTTGCATGCTTTCAAACCAATTCTCGAAACATTTTTTCCAGTCTGAAGTTGGTATCTCAATAATATGGTTTTTGAATGCTTCAACCTTTTTGAGGTAAAATCGCTGTCCACGTATTTTTTGTTTGATATTGAGGAACAAAAAAGTCATTAGGGAATAAATCAGGTGAATACAGGCAATGAGATATTAATTCGATGTTTTTCTCCTTCAAATAATCAATTGTTTGACATGCTGTGTGGGAGCTTGCATTGTCAAAATGAAGAATGATGCGACGTTTTTGGTTGTTTTTCCTGATTTTGTCGATGAATTCTGGCAAACAAATTGTATACCATTCAGCATTAATTGTTCTCAGATCCTTTAAAGGAATGGTTGTGACATGTCCACTACAACCGAAGAAACAAGCGATTTTCTGGGTAGTGCTTCGTGAACGAACAACTTTTGTGGGTTTCGGTTCATCTTGTAAGACCCAAACAGTGGATTGTTGCATAGTTTTCCTGAATAAATACAGGCTTCGTCACCTGTAACGATGTTGTATACGGATTTTGCAGTGTCTAGGTTGAATTTTTTTAGCATTCCCTTACACCAATCAACACGATCCTTTTTTTGAGCTTCAGTCAAATTATGCGGAATCCATCGGGAACAAATCTTTTGGACAGCTAAATGTTCATGCAAAATCGAATGTATTGCAGTCTGCGATATGCCAAATGATGCCTCTATCTCACGGTAAGTCAATTCTTTAATCATTTTTTGCACAGCATCGATGTTTTTTTGAATCACAACTGATTTGGTCGACCTTCACGAGATTCATTACTGACGGACGTACGACTACGACGAAATTCTGCAAACCAATTGTAAACAGTCTTTTCTGATCGTGCTTCATTACCAAAAGTTGAACGAAGCTAATCTATGCATTGTTTTTGTGTAAGGCCTTTACTAAAATCGTAAAAAAATCATCCAACGAAAATCTTCACGAGTAATATCCATTTTTTCACAAACTTGTTTTTTTAAACACTCTCTGTCAAATAACTCAGTTAATTTATAAGCTGCCACTGATTTCACAATAACAAATGTTAAATTTTGCGGATATGGCACACATTTCACATTTCAATATTGCCATCTAGTGGTCGTTTGTAAAAAAGATAACCCTAGTATTTGCCTGGAAAAGTACGTACTGCCCACTTAATTTAGTTCCCGACTGTATATCGCAGTATTGAGAGGGTTAAATAATTAGATATAAGGGTGTTAAAAAAGATAATACAATTTCTAAAATACCGATTACGTCATGTTTTTGCACCGTAATGCTCGTGGAAAGAATTCAATTAACTTGTTATAACCCGAATTCCTGTTCCGCTATTAAATCACTGTTAGCATGTCGTAATAACAGAATTCCCCACCTGACGCGCTTCTATTAAATCCCATTACGATTTGGCGAACCTCAACTTCCTAACCTAACTAAACCAACTTCGTATGTTTGTTGGAGTTGTTTTTCACTAAAGAACAGAGTCGCGAGAAGTGTTTTTGCCACAAGTTTCAGGATAAGCAACTTGCATTTATGCATAGTGTTGTTTTTATCGAGTTTAGAGATACGAGTTTAGGATGCTAATATTTCTATAAACGTGTTGAAGTAAAAAAATGTATTGAAGATTTCCTCCGTAGTGTTGCTAACTTTAACCCTTTCAAGATGATTTATTCTACTACGATTTAAAGGAATTTTATTCGCAAATTACTCTTTTGTCAGTTAATACAGTAATACGAAAAATTTTAAAACAGGGTGGGTGCGTTTTAGGTGTCTTCTGGAAAATCTCTTGGTCTCACAGACCTGGCGGTTTTTGAAGAGGCCTCGCGAATTTTGAAGCGGCCTCCAGGATTTTGAAGAGGCCTCGAGGAATTTGAAGACACCTCAAAGATTTTGAAGAGACCTCGAAGATTTTGTGGAGACCTCGAAAATTTTGAAGAAGCCTGGAGGATTTTAAAGAAACCTCGTGTATTTTGAGGAGGTCAGCCATTTCGCTGTCAAGTGAACCAAGCACGTAATTATATTTCGTGATTTCAGCTATAACACCGGCTGAATTAAATTGAGCTTCTACTTGTAAAAACCATACTTTTAGATCTGTTTTTCCAAAATAGGAGCATATGTTCCGTAGAAGAGAGTATTTAATTCTCTGACCCATTGCGCGTTTATTGCTCCGAGTACTAGCTTTCTTGACGTACGAGGTCTGTTCAAAAAGTATCGCGAATTTTGTGTTTTTTCAAAAATTATTTATTTATTCATGAATATCTATTTTGTCCCCTTCAAAGTAATCCCCACCAGATATTATAGACTTGTGCAAACGTTTTTTCCAATCCTCGAAGAACTTGAAAAAATATTTTTTTGTGATCTTGTTCAGCTCCTCCTTCGATGCCGTCTTTATCTCCTCACTCGTAGCGTAGCGTCGTCCATTCATGGGCCTCTTCAGTTTTGGGAATAAGAAAAATTCACAGGGGGCCAGATCTGGGAAATACGGTGGCTGCGGCATTATTAGTGTGTTGTTTTTGGCCAAAAATTCGCGCACAAGCAACGATGTGTGGGCAGGGGCGACCCGTCTCATGCCCAAATCAGTGGAAAAAATCGAATGGTACGAGCCAATCGATATGTTTTGGACCTCAGCAACTTCTCTAACGGTGATTCGACGATTGGCCAATACTATTTTCTTCACTTCATCAATGTTTTCGTCTGTGGTTGACGTGCTCGAGCGTCCGGCACGCTCTTCGTCGTTCACATCTTCTCGGCCCTCTGAGAACATTTTGTACCACCGATAAACGTTGCTTCGGTCCAAGGTAGCTTCACCATATACCACAGTCAACATTCGGAATGCTTCCGAGCACTTTATTTTGTTTTTCACACAAAATTTGATACAGATTCTTTGATCCATTTTTCGGTATAGGCAAAAATCGAAGATGAGCCAAAACACGTGCAAGCAAAGCAACTGTCAAAAATTAACTGAACATTCAAAATGGCCGAACTTGTCGGCATAAGTGAGAGACATGAGTTGGTACTCATGTCTCTCACTTATTATGTACCAACATAACGCCACAAAAAAATCGAAAATCGAATATACGTAACCTGCGGAAATTCAAAATTTGCGATACTTTTTGAACAGACCTCGTATAATATTTGCGATAATACTTCACAAAATACAAATCAGGAGTTTTAAAAAATTTATAGTTCTCGTATGTATCACAACACGTATAGTTCTCGTATCACGTCGGGGTCACCAATTGTGGGTATTTGGTACAAATAAGTTATTTTGTTTTTAGACATCAATAAACATTTTTACAAAAAACTGCGTTTGCACCAAATACCCACAATAGATTTTCACAACCTCTGTCGATATTCAACACTAAAATACATGTAATAAGTTCACACTGTACTGCAGTATTTAGTACAATAATTTGGCCACCAGTTAGCGAATCGAGCGTGTCACTTCTCAATAGTAAGTTCCATGATGTTCGCCCTTTCGGTGAAAGTACTGTATTTCATAACAATTATTATTAATTAGGTTTATATTTACTTAGCTTTGCCTGTTTCCCTCTTATTGTAATGTCGTGTCTTATTGTTGAATATATTGTGGATAAAGCAGCTCTGTCGTCCTTTTTCAGACTTTGTTTGCAAACAAATCTATTTTGACTGTCTCCTTCTTTTTGTATGCGGCTGGAGTGAATTCAGGTCGTATGCATAAGTGCAATATCTTCCCTGCTGTGCTCTGGATAAGTGTATTGCAAAGTTTCTCTTCTGTGGACAATTCTTAGAAAACTTCAGACTTCGTTTTTACGAATATTTAACTTCCGGAGTAAAACAAGGAAATAAGCCAACAATACTGCTATTAAAATTATTTAAAGTTTCTAGAAAAACAACATATATTTAAGAGGATCATTTCTGATACTTCAAAACATAACTTCTCCACTTTTTTTTAGTGTTTTATATTGGTTTTTCACCGCAAGCTTGTATTTTAAATCATTTTAAAATGTATTTAGAATCTGATAAGTAATTTCAAAGTAACTTCTGTTTGAAGGTATAACAAAAAAAAAACCTTATATCCTCATGTGTCGGTCAGTCTGTCTGTCTGTAGGGTGGAAATTGTAGCTCAACGGATGAACATAGAGAGCTGAAATATGGAACACTTGTACAACTCTTCGACCCACATATAGGAAAACTATAGAATGCTTAAAAATTTAAATATGTAGCGGGAAAAATATAAAGAAATACTCCCTCCTTCCGAAAATATGGTATACATTTTGATTTTTTCTTGTCCAAAAATATGATATACATTTTTTAATTAATTAGAATGTTTTTATGAAATAGTTACAAATATCGAGTAAAACAAAGAATAATACAAATAGCTTTAATTTAACAAGGACGTGGCTGTCTACAGCTTGTATGGAACATGATAATGTTGTTTGTAATCGTCCATAACGAAGAAGTTTTGTCTTATGAATGTGCGGAATCTTATAGGAATTCCCTCCTTTTGCTTACATGGTTGCTTCTAGACAAATTTGCAATGTTAGAAAAACATTATCAAGGGTTTGTAAGTTTAATGCATTAAATTAATTTTGTACGCATTCAATCAGTTCGTCGATTGTATTCGGTGAAGCTGTATTGTAAGGATTGTACAGAATTGAACAAGCCAAGATCCAAAACATTAAAATCTGGACTATTTGGCGGTTGCGATTTAAGTCGATTTGGATTTTCTTCTTTGCAATTCAACACTATTTTGATCAAAATTCGCCAATTTGCTAGAACAGCAGTCACTTTAATTTGTCTAAAGTACGTGTTTTTTTTTGTGAATTACTTTAAACATATGCAAAACATTTGTGCGATTTTTATTTATTTAGATAATATTACTTTCGTCAACGTCAGGCGAATAAGGAGGCTGAGGAGCCACAGAAATGTTTTTATTGGCCAAAAACTCGTTTATTGAAATTGCTGATTTTTCATCCCCAATTCATTGGTCAAATTCAACTCTTCCCCGATCATTCTAACTATCACTCGACGATCTTAACGCACAAAATCCCGGATTCTGTCGACATTTTCATCAGTTCTTGAAGATGAAGGCTAGCTTCCGCTACGTGATTCATCTCCAATAAACTCTCTTCCTTCTGAAAATGCCTTAGACCACCAAAGAACCTGGGTCCTTGACAAAACACTGTCTCCATAGGCCTGCTGAAGTTTTGCAAAAGTTTCCGTTGCACTCTGTCCAAGTCTAAAGCAAAACCTGATAGCACACCGTTGCTCGAAATGAATGTCACTCATTTTTAGAACACACTAGAAAAATCCTTTTCATGAAAAAAATCGCTATGAGGGAGTAATAAATATTGGTTACCGCAAAATATCTTAACATAGTTCGATCGATTATTATATACGATCGATACTAATAATAATAATGAGCAGTGTGTAAAGCTGGTTCAATGAATTTTAAGAAATTAAAGTGCGTGTAATAACATGTTCAAAACATCTTAAATATCTTACAGAAAGTTGTTTGAAAGTAATAATATTCACTTGAATTGACATATGAATTAAATATCTTCAAATCCCAAGAGAATGTTTATTAATTTTCCTCATCCTATATATTTAACACCTTCAATAAAATATAATAACTCAAGTTTATATCTTATTTTAAACATCTTCGTGAATTACGCGGTGTGTTAATTGAGAGTTTCCACATTTAATTTTATATTTTAAGCTCCTTAAGGTTAAGATCCTTTTATTACCTTTCATATCTCCCGTGTATACCAACTCTAATGTCATTAAAGGTTTATGAAAGGAATTTTATCTTTTTTATGTTTTTCAGTTGGTAGAACCGCATACTTCAAATACAATACGGAAAGATGGCGCTTTATTTAAAATTTTCAGAGTTGAATTTAATGTTTAGTTGTAAATATTTTCAAGTGGAGAGTTTTCACCAGTAGGAAAATTAGTAAAGTACTGTCCTGCACAGATGTGTTTCTTAGTTTATGATTTGGTGATATAATACGTTGGAGCTTTAAAATAACCTGCATTTAAACTTTCTATCATAATAATATTACGAGGATTACCTTTTATGTTTTTACAAACGACCACTAGATGGCAATATTGAAATATGTCATTACAATATTCGTAAAATTTTACATTTGTTATTGTGAAATCAGTGACAGCTTGTACATTGACCGAGTTGACAGTGAGCGTTTAAAAAAAAAGGTTTGTGAAAAAATGGATATTACTCGTGAAGGTTTCTGTTGGATGATTTTTTACGATTGTAGTTCTCTTCGTTCAACTTTTGGTAATGAAGCACCATCAGAAAAGATTGTTTACATTTGGTTTGCAGAATTTCGTCGTGGTCGTGCGTCTGTCCGAACATGAGTGTCGAAATAGAATATCCCGCCAAATATTAGAGAAGACAAGTGCTTAAATTTAAATGGTGACTAGGTGGAAAAATAATATTTCATAAATAAATTCAGTATAATCATTCAATTAGAGTAAAATATTAAAATTGTTAAATGATAAAACATAATCTATTTCTTAGAAAGGGCATTCAAGATAAGGGTAAACTTGTTTATTATTGTAACTTGAGACTTTGTCAATGTAACATGAAAAGTGAATCGTAAATTATTGTGTTAAAAATATAAGTCAACCATAAGCACATAAATAATAATTAATTTTTGTCTGAGATATAAATATTATGATTGGGCTATTTTCTAATGAGATATTTATCTGAGTTATCACCAATAAATTATAAATTTTAAGATAGTACAAGACAGACAGTCAAGAGGTGTTAAATGACATTTAACAGTTGGGCGATGTAAGCATTTCAGGGTAGTCGCGTTTTAAGTGGTTGTTGATTTTGACCCGTCGTATGGTTAAGACCATGTTTAAGAGTTGAGTCTAAAGAGTGAAAAAGTTAAGTCGTGTTTTAAGTAGAGTGAGAATTTGTTCATCATGGGTTAGAGTCATTTAGAGTGTTCGGTCGGACAAGTAAAATGTAACCAAGTAATTTCGTATTTACGTTAAGCTAACGTTCGATAGTTTGGTGTAGTATGCCTAGTGTGTGTGATTGTGTCTCTTTGGATTTAGCTGTATCGACGTAATTGTAAGTCTAGTGTAATTAGTATAAATATTTAAACCGTATCATAATTAAAGTAGATTAGCTTAAATGTTGAGTTTAATTGAACAATCCTTAATCCTTCCAAAAATCATAGCAACCAGCTAGGGGACTAATAGGGGGGTCCAGACTTGATCCGCTCGCAAGTCTTGGAACCCATAGTGTGAGGGATGTACAGAGTAAGTACAAATGAAATAAATAAATCAGCTAACCGTGACATTTCATATTTATACATCAGAGCTCCCACAGAAAATATGTAATTTTAAGATATATACAATAAAATATTTGTATTTATGCTAGTTTTATTTTTATAGCCAGACGGAGGTTACTTTCCGAATAGCCCTCGTATGTAATAGCCCTTAATTTGAATCGACCAGAAAAAATAAATAAAATGCAGGTCGAATTTGAACCGTTCTCGTATTAACAGACTATGCAAATGTACAAATATGCTTTTGGACAGGACTGCAATCGTTGGTGGTTTTTCTTTTCCTTTCCGTGCTTTTTGTGTTATTATGGTCGGTAGTTGAAATGACAAATCTTGGTCATACAATAACTCATATAAATTGATAAAATTCTATTTGAGAAAATGATTATTTTTATTGCGAATGTGAGTAATATATCACAGCAATTTTTAACTGATCTTTCAGCACATATCCAAGTTATTTCTTCCTTTAGGGTGGTTCATATGTGTTCTTTTATATTACCAGGGTTTCTCTAAAGTATTGTATTCCTTCAGGATATAAATAATCGAGAACATAATACCGCAGTGAGGTAGCACAAGGACTTGTTCTTTTCAAGCACAACCAAGCGCACTAAAGGTATATCCTGAGTATCTCACTTCCCAGAATTCATTATTCTCCGGTACTTGTGGCTCGGTACAGTTCACCCTGTCCTTCAACCTCCCCCACCCCCCTTCCCTTCCCATCCCACCCTACATACTCTCACCCTTTGCGTCACTTCACACCCTCTCCCTTAGTCTCATGCCGATCTCAACAGCATGCTTTCTATTCATAAAACTGAGCGTACATGGGTCACAGTAAAGATTTTCAAGTGAATGCTTTGAAGGCAAGCCTATTTTTTTAAATATTTGCACCCCTCGCGGTTTTCATCACATAACAAACCAATTCACGTCAACACATGACGTGATACGGCTGCTTATATGGACTTTCACAATCCACCTTATAATTTTTAAAAATTTTGTATGTTTTGAAACGTAGTTAGAGGGTACTTAATATTATTGTTACATAGCTGTGAAAGTAAAATTATCGGTATAAGTATATTTTACAATATTTTGTGATCCTGTTTTACTATTTTATCAACAAGTAAGTATATACAAATGTTTATATTGTTTAGTATGTTTATTTGTAAGTATATACAAATGTTTATTTGAAAAAGTTTTAAAAAATCAATTAATCACTCATCTAGAAAAATACAATTTTCAAGATTTCAAAAATTTCAACCACAGGTCTTTATCGCATTTCGTTTTTGAGATACGTCCATGCGAAGATGAAAATTTCTATAAATCAGGCCATGTTAAAATTGTCATAATTTTAAAATACGCAAAACGAATAACGCCTCAAATTTTTTCTAGACTAAATAACTTCCGGGGAATTCGAAAATTCTAACCTCAAGACGTTTTCATGAACCGTTTTTAAGTTACAAGTCAATTAGGACCTCAAGATTTCAAAAATTTTAACCGCAGGTCTTTATCGCATTTCGTTTTTGAGATACGTCCATGCGAAGATAAAAATTTCTATAAATCAGGCCATGTTAAAATTGTCATAATTTTAAAATACGCAAGACGAATAAAGCCTCAAATTTTTTCTAGACTAAATAACTTACGAAGAATTCAAAAATTCTAACCTCAAGACGTTTTCATTAACCGTTTTTGAGTTATGATTTTTTTTTTTCCACAATTTTTACAAGTAATGCAAATTATGTCATTAAAAACATTATAATCTCAAAACGCATTAAACGATTTAAGCCCCATTTTTTTTTTTTTTTTTTCTAGATTAAATAAACTACAGAGAATTCAAATATACATCCAGCCGTTTTTGCGTGAATCTCACGTGACAGACACCGGCAAACATTTATATTTTTGTGGATATTGTCTTCTGACTGGCTACCACTTTTTCCGCAATTTGGCATTGGCGATTAGCCCCGCGCAGAAATAGGCCGAAGTAAAATTGATAAAATAATAATAATGTATTTCTGTTTTCACTACCCTATACCAGGGGTCGGCAGCCTGCGGCTCTTTTAGAAAATATTGTGGCTCTTTGAAAATTAGCTGGTTTTTATTTTAATATAATTTATTTTTTAATTTTCAACTTTCTGCCTGTACTATACAGGTTTTGTATTGTTCAAGATGTTTTGCGGTGAAATTCATGCCCGGTAATTCCCCGAGTTGCTGCATATTCCCTTTCAGAAGAAGTAATTTCTGATGAATGATATACGTGCAGAAACATTTTATTAAGTTTCAAAAACATAAGGACAATAACAACGTTATTAATGCAATTTTTTTGCACAAACTATTGTTAACATGCAAGAAGCTTTTGGAGAAAGATTTAAAGAGTTTAGAAAATATAAAGCTACACTAGCTCTTTTGACAAAACCAATTGGAGCAGATATGCAACAATTACATTTATCACCATTCCCATTGATTAATCATGTACAATTTGAACTTCAATTATTGGATTTGAAATCCAAAGATTTATGGAATAATATATTCTTAAAACTTAATTCTGAACTGGAAAGTTTAGAAAGAGAAAAGTTCATTTTATCCATAAGTGGACCGAAATTCGCAATCTTCAAGATGTAGATAAAGTTGTTTTAGAAGCTTGGAATCGTCTTCCAGAATCGTTCAATCATTTAAAAAATTATGCTTTTGGACTAGTGACAATTTACGGATCTACACATTACTGTGAGCAAGTCTCTTCACATATGAAATTAATAGTCAGTTAAGAAGTAATCTTACTGACCTCAAAACTTGAGTGCTGCCTTAAGTTGCAGATTACTGAATATTTACCAAATATTGAAGTCTTATCGAACACTATGCAAGTAGCAATCGTCCCAGTAAAAAAATATTATATTGTAATATACAGGCAAGTGCAATAGGTATCACAAATTAAATGTATAAGTAAATATTAATTTATTTATACATTATATATTAATAACTATTTTTACGTTTTTTTCTTATATATAGCATATATTTTTTAGCAGATCTTCCATGTTATTGTTTTTGTTTTCAATATAGATTTGGCTCTTTGTCACTGAAAGGTCGCCGACTCCTGCCCTATACTAATAAGTCCACTTTCATAGAACACAGTTTTGATACTCTTTTCCCGGTAAGATCTATTATAGAAATAACCAAGTCATGGATCAATAAATTTAAATTCTAACTCCTGTCTCGTGACAGTGAGACAGTCAATCAAAGTATATCCGTTTTCACACTTAATTATGGCCATCTGTTGATAATTCTAGACACTCACCTTGTCTAGATGTAAGTAATTCACATGCCACTGTCGTGATTCGTTCTCATTTCCTATCTTCTTATCTGGCGTGTGGCGTAAGCGTGTCTTGATGCGGCGTAAATCTGGGTAGAGGAACACAAATTGTCTTAAGCTCCCTTGATACCTGTGGCGCCGAGTCAGGAAATTCTAGCTGGTTGCGCTCAACTTCATTACCAACACACTCACTGAAAACAAAAAAGATGGTAATAGAAATTCTTTTAGAATATACGGAAATATAAGAGAAAAAGTTTTAAAAATTGTAGAGTATTTTATAGATCAAAATGGAGGAGTTATTTGTGTGTAGTTAATAATATAAGAGACAGCCAGTGACCCAAAAGACGTAGATTTTTAAATGAGCTATAAAGATGGCAATAATAATTATTCTAGCAATAGATAAGTTCATTGATCTTCGGATTTTGATCAGTAGTAACGATCAGTGCATAAAATCTCTTCTACAAATAAAAAGGGGACGTCTTTCTGTCGGCCTGTTTATAAATCACCTCAAAAATCGTGAACGGTTCAACCAATTTTGATGCGGTTTTCGTCCGCGTGTTGAAAATTTGTCTGGAAAGATTTCAAACTTATCATCACTGTATGACACCAGCATTCTGAGCAATTAAAACATATTTACTTTCAATTTTTTCCTAGATGTACACTAAATCCGTAATACCGTTCTTCGTCCATGTTATAATAATAATACATCTTTATTTATGAAATGTAGTACATATATCATAGTGTCACATAATTTAACTTAATCCTAAGATGAAGGAAACAAAGATATTAACACAGAAATATATTATCCCTATTTGGGAACTGGACGAAAAATCTATTGAATACACTTTCCATTTTGGGCTATTTTATACATATATTTATATTTAAATCCTTCTTAAACTCTTCTATACTATAGTATGCCTTTTTTATTAGGATATTTTTTAATGTTGATTTAAATTTTGTACTGGTTAGGCTTTTAATTTCCTCAGGCAACTTGTTAAATAATTTTATTCCAACTATATTTATTTGATTTCTAAAGTTATATTTAGTAAAAGGCACCTTGATATCATGTTTCTTTCTAGTATTGTATCCATGAGTGTCACTATAAGTATGAAAGCTTGTGATGTTTTCTTTAATGTGCGTCAGTAAATTTAAAATATAGAGCGATGGGAGTGTCAATATCTCATGATGTATGAAAAGCTCCCTGCACGAGGTACTCCACTTAACTTTGCTTAAGATTCGAATAGATCGTTTCTGCAGCCGAAACAATCTGAATGAATCTACAGAGTTGCCCCACAGAATAATGCCATATGCTAAGGTAGACTGTACATATGAGAAGTAGATTATTTTACAGGTCAAGTAGCTTGTAACCTTGATCAATTGTAAAAGAGCAAAATTGAATTTATTTATTTTCCCAGCTACTGACTCAATATGAGCCTTCCAATTAATTTTGGAATCTAGTTGGAACCCCAAAAATCTTGCTTCCGTGCTATAATCAGCTGTTATATTTATTCTCGGATTGAATGAGAAGAGTATGTTAATTGTTTTACTGGCATTCAAACTTAGTTTATTAGCACGGAACCAATCTTAATTCTCACAATTGCTTAAAAAAAACACAAGGAAAATAAAAAAACAGCTTGCTTTTCGTCGCATCCGCAAATTCAGTTGTTCTTTAAGTAAATGTTTCTATTAAATTTTCTTGTCTGTGTTTAAGAAGCAGAGGCAGAAGTTTTGAAATGTACAAACCCGGTAGCAGTCTTCCCCCTTGTTTTATTTCAAGTTTTTCCTCGAGGGAATACGAGGAAAATGCCAACCAAAAGGTGAACAGAAATTGACAGTATCAATAACCAAAAGATTACTGATACTGTTCATTTCTAATAGCAACACAAAACAACACATATACGACACCTATATATCGCTATAATACGCGATGCATTCTTCATGCAACCGTAACCCGAACTAACGGGCCAACATCTAGTTGACTCGCTTTAATGTAATTCTGCCGCATGAAATGAACACCCGTCTACCCGCCAGCTATCCGCTGAGACCATCAATCCTATTGAAAATTGGGCCAGTTTCGATTTAGCTCTCCCACCTAAATAAATACAAATCATGCTTAGTCGCATCAAATGTATAATAATAGCATTATTCCATACTTAAACGCGTGTATGTTTATTTGTATTTATTGTTATTTTTAAATAAAATAAAAGCTTTTGAATGATTAATTTGTGATGTTGTTGCCATAATTTTCCAATGGTTTCAGGGCCATGGCTTCTTGGCTCTTCATAAGGAGCTGCCACAGCATTATAATCCTACTTCTAGGAAAATATGAGATCTCGTTTTGTTGATTTTTTGAAGACCTAGGTAAAAAGATATTTTTAAAGCAAAATTTTATTTGGCTTTATGTGGCTTCATATTCGATTCTGAATTTTAACGTGACACCTTAAATCTTTTGTATACTTTGCACCTTTATTTCAACATATAAATAACATTGAATAAATTAAATATGAATGATTTTAAAAAATATTTATTTCATATTTTGAATACATTTACAATCTTCTTAAAAAAATAATGTTTTGATGTTTCAAAGAAATCTGGTAGGCGGTGTTTATGTAAAAAATATGTTTACGTGTTTTGTTTGAAAAGTTATTTTGGAAATTGAAAGAAAGTAATCCTTAGAAAATTAACTGTAGGACAAAAATATCCTCTCTTTTCCACACAGTCAGTCACAATACATGTATTTATTAGGTCGTCAAGGAAGAAATTTGTTGAAAATGGCAAAGTTGGTTGATAACTTACAAATATAATGAATTATTTTATTCATTAAAGTATGCACCCATACTGTCTATACACTTTTACCATTTAAGTGGCAGGTTGTTCAGGCCGGTGGTATAAAACCCTGGCGGACGAGAATCAATGAATTCCTGGAAGGCCAATTACAGCATTGTCGGAATTAAACAGTTTTCCTATTAAAAAGTTATCCAAATTGCGGAAGAAGTGGTAGTCAGTCGGGGCTAGGTCTGGGAAGTATGGAGGATTATGAAGAAGTTCCAACTCCAATTCCTGTAGTTTTGCCACAGTCATTTGTGCAGTGTGTGGTCTAGCGTTATCATGCAATAAGATAGGAGATGATCTGTTGACCAATCTAGGCTGTTTTTCTTTAAGTTTTTAGTGTAAACCATATTAGCAGATAAGGGGATTTTTTTACCGATTTATTAGGAGTGAGTTGTCTAGTCATTCATCAAAAGAATTCCAGATTTAATATGTTTGTATATTTCCCGGTAATCTAAAAGGTTCAGTTTAAGACTTTTCAGTTCTTTTTTAAGAATGTGTAAGATTTTAAAGTCATAAACGGAAAGGTTATGATTATTGTTGATCATATGTTCTGCTATGTTGGACTGTTCTACTTTTTTATTTTGGATGGCTTTCAAATGTTCACCAAATCTTGTAGCTATTTATTAATCTTATATTAAATATGTTTCACCGATAATACACGGACTCCTCTGACAACAATATTTTAAAAAAACATATTGAATACAATTACAATACAATAAAGTCCTATATTGTATATTAAATAATTAAGAATATAAGTAAGTGACATCTGCAATAAGAGCAAAAACGATTCATTTGTATGGGTTTAGTGATAACTGCAATAGCACAGACCACTCGTAGATGGAATTAACGTCAGCTTGTAAAGATATGTATGATATTTTCTAATTTCTTGGCATTCCCAGGCATTCAGCTTGCAGCTACAATGCCTGGAAAATCAGAGCTGAAAATTATGAACAATAAGAGCTCGAACACTGATCCATGCGGCACCCCACTTAGAACCGATTTTGATGTTATCAGATATTATCCAACCCGTACTTGAAACATTTGGTTTGTTACGAATGCCTCAATCCAGTGCATTGATTACAATATATGATAAATACGGTAAGTTGTAAGTTCACAAAGTTACTAAAACTAACCTGTGACATAAACTTAAATAATCAATTAGACTAATAACTAATTACTTTATTTACCAGGTCTAAAAGTATGAAATGCGGATTTTTTTTTAAATAAAACACATTAAACTCAAAAGAACAATAAAAGTTTGTTTATTTAAAGTATGGTCCATTAAGTTATACATTTTCCCCATCTTTCAGGCAATTTGTGAATACCTCGCCAATAGAACTCTTCCCCTTTCCCCGCAAACCATTCATCTAGCCATTCTTTCACATTTTCATATGAACAAAAGTGCTGCTCGGCAAGTGCGTGACCAATCGATGCGAACAAGTGGTAATCTGAAGGGGCCAAATCTGGTGAGTAAGCGGCATGGGGTAGCACTTCCCACTTGCGTGCCTCCAATGTCTTGCAAACTGCTTTTGCCTTATGTGATGAAGCGTTATCGTGAAGAAAGATTACCTTGTGCTGTCTTCTTTCGTATTCTGGTCGTTTTATAAGCAGCGAATGGTTCAATTCGATCAGTTTTTGTTGGTAGCGTTGGGTATTAACTGTTTCACCAGGTTTTAACAATTCATAATAGACCACACCCTTTTGGTCCCACCAAGTACAGAGCATTGTCTTTTTGCCAAAGCGATTCGGTCTTGCAGTTGATGTGGATGGTGAGCCTGGGTTCACCCATGATTTTTTGCGTTTGGGATTTTCAAAATAAATCAATTTTTCATCGCCAGTAATGATACGATGCAAAAAAGACTTTCTTTTGTATCGTGCAAGCAAAATTTCACAAGTATTTTTGTGTTTTTCCATCTGCCTCTCATTCAATGCATGTGGAACCCATCTGCCGACTTTCTGGATCTTACCTATCTCTCATAGGCGATTGGAAACAGCTTGTTGACTAACGCCTAACTACTCTGCTAGTTGTTTTTGTGATTTACTATCGTCTTCCTGTAGCAATGTTTCCAATTTTGTATCTTCATATTTTTTTGAGGCTTTCCATGTTGTTTGTTTGTAAGATCAAAGTCACCACTTTTGAAACGCCGAAACCATCGTTCACACGTATCTTGCGATGGAACATATTCACCATAAGCTTCTCGAAGCAGTCGGTATGATTCAGCAGCAGTTTTTTTTAAATGAAAACAAAACAGTAGTAATGTCCGCGAATGCCCTTTATTTGGCACAAAATTTGACATTTATAACACAGTAAAACAAAACTATATGATCACTTTTCAAATTATAACCTATACGCATTTGACACTTAATAATAACTTAACAAAACCTCATATGTGTTGAAACTTTGAACTATACACTCTGTTCGCGCGGCAAGTTTGAAAAAAATCCGCATTTCATACTTGTAGACCTGGTAATATGGTTAATGCCCGGTTGCATAAAAGTCTTAAAACTAGATGTAAGCTAATATCCGCATCCGTGGATCAGCATTAAATAATACGTATCCGTATCTGCATTCGTGGCTCTGACATTTTATGTGATCCAGCACCTCACTTGTATGCATACACGTCTGGGATTATCTAGAGGAATAATGTTGACCTCTAAGTTATTGAGATTTTTTATGTAATTAGTTGTTTACATTTAAAGTTTTCTTGTAAGTTTTCTCATAAGGGTTCATATAATTATACTTTTACTTAAGAGAAACAAGAGTGAATGTTGTTAATACCAACTTTAAAATATATATGCATTTTCCTGTTATTAAAGTTTCATATAATATACATTAAGTTTAAACAAGTAACTGTATGTTATGATGGAGAAATCTGAGTTGTTATATAAAGCTTGTATTCATTCTTTGCAAACATATTAACTCTTCACCGTGCATCTAGTTCGAGTTGTGCACAGATTAAAACAAAACAATGTTTCAAATTATAACGCTGTAATGTTTCCCGTATTTACTTACACGGGAAATGTTTGGAATTCAGTTGAAATGCTCAGGAAATCTTAGTTTATGCATACTTGCTAGCACAAATTTGTGCGGTAAACTTGGATTTCAATGAAATTAATAACCTTTTTGTATAAAGGAGGCAGACACCAAAAGTTTCCAAGTCAAAATGTGTCAAAGGTGATGTGTCTCCTTGTACCTCAACTACTATATCAACTGTTGTTGAGATGTATCTACCCAAAAAATTTATGTGAAGTGTGAATTTTCACACATTTCAGGGTTTTGCAGGTATTTAATAACTGAATGATGATTATTTGGGATGCAAAAACAAATTTTATGTCAAAATATTTTTTTATGAATTTTAATTCGAATGCCTAATACCGTTATTTAAGTTTCTAAATATGTGCAGTATTTTTTTTTACATAGCAAGGTTCATTATGATTTTGAAAATTGCGCCTATAGCTTATATATATAGCTATTGGTTGCTTAAATCATTAGCCCCGCCCTCTGATTTCGTATACATCAAACAGAATTAAATTATAATTTCAACACTTCCCACTGTCTATTAAATTTACGCTTTTAAAAATTAAATGCAACATTTACCAAAATATAACTAGAATTTTGACAAAATAATTTAAACAAAAGAAAACTGCAAAAAAAAAACCAAAAAATTAAAATTGACAGGATTCGAACTCTAGTTTGCAAGTTACCTGTTTGACAAATTAGAAAACCAATGACTAAACGCACATCGCTATGAGCGCTGACGTATCAACTTGGTTACATAGCGAATTAAATATTTAACATATTTTGGTTAAAAACACAAAAAATGCATTATTTTCCGAAAACATAATCTGATAAAAAATTCCTGTTGTACTATTCCGGTTCACACCAATATACATTACTTAGAATTTTTTCAGATTTTTAGTTTAAACCATCTGGGCTACAGGGTGTGGGACAAATATTTTTTTGCACAATTTTGGCAAAAATCGCATCAAAATAATTTATTTTGCAAAAATAAAATTTTGATCGTTAATCCACGTACTAAGGGCTTTCATTTGATACCCTACTCAGAATTTAAAAAAAATATTTTTTTTTTCAATGGACACATATTTGTTTATATTTTTAGGGGGATATGTTTTTTAGATGTTTTAGTATTTTTACTATGTGCGGGTCAAAAAGTTGTACAGGCATGCCAAATTTCTCTAGGTCTAGCCGTTTGGCTACAATTTATACCGAACAGACACAGACAGACAGACAGACAGACAGACGACAAAATGACGGTATAAGGTCGGGCATGTAAAAAAAGGTGAGAGTTTAGGAGTACCTCAGGGATCACATTTCGGACCACTATTATTTGACATATTTATTAACACATTATCCCGCTGTTTTAAAATCTTATATGATCTTAAAATTTACAGAAGCATTGGTCCTATTGAAGACTGCTACAGCATTTCGGAAGATTTAGACAGGCTTATAAAATATTGTTCATCTAATGATTTATCTCTAAATGTAGATAAATGCTATTCAATAAGTTTCACTAGTAATTACAATAAAATGACATACAATTACAATATTAACAATATTGTTCTTATTCGTAAAAATTGTGTAAGTATAATTAAGAAACTATTTTTTGTTCTGTTTTTCTTTTATGGAAACTCGCTGTGGACCGGCGTTCAATGACTTTCGTACCGTTACCGGGTCGCGTACTACAGTTTGAGTACTACTGATTTAAGATTAGTTTTTAATTCTATATTTAAAGCAACTTTTAATCATTTCAACATTAAAATAAATTTTACATTAATCATTTTTAAATCAGTAAAACTTCCATTTTTATCGACAATACTCTCAGTTATTTTTTTTTTCCTTTGAAAGCATTATGAAAAGAAAATTTTCTCATAATGGACGGCAAACATTAATGAATAAATAAATATGAAATCGGTTGCACAACGTACAAAGATTGTTTGCTGTAAAATACCATAATTTAGTTTTAAATTATAGATAATGCACGTTCAATTTTATGGAGGAGAAGCCAGGCTTCATGTGTGGAACTTTTATTACGGCGCAATTTGCATAAATGTGAATCGATCTCTGATATTACTACTCAAACTTTTAACACACGAAACTTTCAACAAGGACATTATTATATTTATAGGATAAAATAAACAGGACATTACTGGCCAGGAATGGAATTATATTTTGTTAACCAACGAATCCAATTTTTTTTTTGGCCCGCGAATTATCTCTTCAAAATTTCTCCAAATGTAGGTTTTTCAATTCAGTTTTGATCTGAAGTAAATTTTAAGAAACTCGTTTATCGTCAGGTAAAGCTGTCCATGCCGTTAGTTGTTTGACGATCAACGGCACGGCTTCGAGGAAAAAAATCATGATTTTTAACAATAAAAATAAATCAATACCTCCTCTCGAAATAAAATTAAGCTAAATCACTATAAAAATATCACCCGGATAAGCCGGTTCATTTTCCTCTCTCCACGTTACCGGAAAAATGGAGTTACACCAGAAGACGAATAGAACATTCATACCAACACTACCAAAATATATTATATGATAATAAAAATGCCATTGTAGCTTTGAAAGTGGTGTCCTATATTTTATACATGCATAATCAAGAACCTCTTTTACCTGAAGGTGTCGAGGTGTTATTAAATCTATTTTATTCTTTTCGTGTGAGTGATGTGTTTTTGTACAGCTTACTCCATTCTTTCCTGTTTTTTTTCGAAATGACATTCAAGATAAGGGTAGACTTGTTCATTATTGTAACTTGAGACTTGTAAATGTAACATGAAAAGGAAATAGTAAATTGTAATATTGAAAGACAACTCGACAAATTAAATTAGAAGTGTTAGAACCATATGGAAAAATCCATTAATCTCTGTTTTAAAATAAATATTAGTTAGTTACTTATCTGGGGAGATTATACAATTTAATTTATAGATAATAAATGTCGTCTCAATTGACCGGGGTGTTAAATGACATTAAACAGTTGAGCGATGTAAGCTTTTCAGGGTAGTCGTGTTTTAAGGAGAGTAGATATTAAAGCTTCGTATGGTTAAGACCATGTTTTGGAGTTGGTTTTTAAGAGACATGGGTTAGAGACATTTAGAGTGTTTGGGCGAGTCGAAATAAAGCAACAATGTAATTCCGTATGAACGTTAGTGTAGTGACCAGCTAAAAAGTGGAGACAATATTTAGAAACATGTAGTGGTTAAATTAGTGTTTGGTGTAAAGTGTGTCTAGTGTGTGCGAATGTATGTCTCATTTGGATTTAGCTGTATCGACGTAATTGTAAGTCAAGTGTAATTAGTGTAAATATTTAAACCTTATCATAATTAAAGTAGTTTAGCCTAAATGTGGAGTTTAACTGAACAACCCTTAATCCTTCCAAGAATCATAGCAACCAGCTAGCGGACCAACAGGGGGTCCAGACTTGATCCGCTCGCAAGTCTTGGAACTTATAATGTGAGGGAGACCTAAAGTTGAGGGATGTACAGAGTAAGTACAAATGAAATAAATAAATCAGCCAACCGTGACATTTCATATTTATATATCGTAGTTCCTTACAGTTTACAGTTTTATCTTCTCTTGTTTTCCACTAAATTTTACGCAAGAATCTCATTTCCATACTCTGAAGGTTGCTTTTCTGCTGCTGGGTTAAAGTCCATGTTGGAGAGAAGATCTCTACTAACCTAATATCCATGGCAATGTTCGTCACCAGGGATATGAAAAAAACAATAAATGTTTGACAGTTATTTACTTGTATTTTGAGATTGTTTTAATATATTTGATACCAAGTTGTGTTATATTTATTATACATACATTATAACATTTGGCGACGAGGATGGGATTTATTTCTACTTATTCTTCATTTAAAATGGATTCAACTCAAATTCTGCAGATAATCCAGCAACAGCAAGCAATGATGTTGCAATTAACAAAGAACATTGAAGCTCTTACCGCAGGTGCAGCTCCAGCGTCATCATCAATTATGGATTCTCTGTCCAGAAAAATGGTTGAGTTCAGCTTTGATCCAGATTCTGGAGTAACGAGGTGTTGGAGAGAAGATCTCTACTAACCTAATATCCATGGCAATGTTCGTCACCAGGGATATGAAAAAAACAATAAATGTTTGACAGTTATTTACTTGTATTTTGAGATTGTTTTAATATATTTGATACCAAATTGTGTTATATTTATTATACATACATTATAACAGTCCATCTGGGTTAAGTTCTCTGAGTTAAAGTCCTCTGAGTTAATAAATACAAAATGTGTAAAATTTAGCACTTCACATACACTCTTTTGAATGTGTCTGCAGAGTTATGTTTATTGAATTTTAAGTTTGATAATGTACTAAATTACCTCCCTGATAGATGATTGTGAAGGTGTCTGTTGTTGTATCTGTATAGTTGTAGCTCTATGCTCAAGTGGCAGTAATGGCCACAGGGCTCTCCTAACTCCTAAGATTCTATCAGTTCCTGTGACAAATGTTATCCCAAAACTAAGAAACAAGCCTGTATTCAACCCTCGTAGTAACTAGCACGCTATATTTTATGTTCATAGATTATTAATTCGACCATAACTTATTTGATGTGTCATAAATTTCATGTTCCTTATGTTACACACAACCCGAAAACTTAACAGCAAAAGTAACTGAAAAATAGCAATTTCTGTTTAACTATAAATTTTAGAATGTACTAAGTCGGAAATATTACCACAACATTCATATTCCATGGTAGGTAATACAAGAATTATGAACGGTCATAAAATATGGAATATTGTGTTGTTTGTATCAACGGAAATATCAAATGGGTTCTTAAAGGTTATTTCATATATCTGGTGCTTTAACTTATTTTTCTCATCACATCTAAATCCACCATACAATCTTGCCTAATTAAATTTATTAAATCTCTAATATTTCTATCGCAACGTAGAGTAATGATTTGCAACGGAAATATATGTTACAATAAATACCAAATTGTTGTTATTATTTTTATTGTTATATAAATTAGAATAGAAGCCAATGACTTGTTATGCACCAAAATAAATGTAATAGCTACGGCTAGTGATGGGATTCAATTTGCTCAATCACCGGTTCACAGGGGTATTTGTTTAAAAACACAACATTTTCACAAAATTGAAAATAGTATATTTATTTAAATTAAACATTAAGATATGTAATTATTTTAAATATTGCCAAATAGCCCTCTGGTTTTTAGTCACTTCTACTTCCATTTTTATTTTTACAAGAGGATCATCCGAACTGTGGTTGCTTCTTAACCAATTTAGCACTATCGGTACTGGATCCCAATCTATTAAAGGCAAACCATTCAAATAACCATTATATTACTTATATTTGAAACGATCAGTCTGTTTCGTTTTTCTGTGCATATATTATTCATAAGGCTAAAGCCTCTTTCAGCTTCTGCTGAACTGACGGCTATGGTCATTCTCTGTATGTAAAGTATTTTAACAAGCGGTTTGACGAACTTAAAATTTCTTAACAAAAAGTTCGAGAGAACCGGTGCGAACCAGGTGAATCCCATCACTGGCTACGACGAATCGACAAGAGCACTTCGCTACTAAAAGAAAAATATTCACAAATTTCGATGAGAGTTTAAATTTGGTATTTCTTGATACTGTTTGTGAAATCAGTTATGCTCTAAATGATATTAAAAGAATTCTTCACTTGATTTTATGAGATGTGCTGCCATTAGTTCTTACAAAGGTTATCCAGAAAGTAACGATTGTTCATGTCTGAAGAGGACAATGCTGGATACGAACATTTTGCCACAAATAGCACAGAGACAATTATATGCAGAATCAGACAAGAGCATCTAGAGTCTATATTTGTGTTTAATGCATACGCATATTGCCTAGGCCTTTATATTGTGGCACGCTCTATTCATGTCCGTTTGTTCTGCTGTATTTCATTTGGCACTAGATTGCGCCATGTACTTCGACAGAGGTTTCTTCCCAATCTGGGCTGAACATTCGACATAGCTTGAGGTTATTTTTTAGTTTGTCTTTGTAGCGTTGCTTAGGAGCTCCCATACCTAAGCAATCTCCTTCTATCACTGAGTAGAGTAATCTTTCGGGTAACCGAGTATTTGGCGTTCTTACGACGTGCCCAGCCCACTGAATTTGGTACAAAATGGCCTCAGTACTGATGATATTAGCTTTAGCCTTTTCTGTTTTCGGCACATAATCTTGTCATTTTACTCTCAATAACGTTCAAAAGCATCTTTGGTGGAATCTTTCTAGAATTTTAATATGCTGTCTATAAACACCATGATTCAATGCTGTAAAGAGTACAAATACCTTGTACATTATTACAGCGGCGGTTGGTGAAGCATAATTGGGAGGGCAATTAGTATGATCGGACAAGTTCGTACTATATCGCTCAACAGTAGTATAGCAACGACAAAGTACGAGCGTATCCGATCATACTTATTACCCTCCCAAACACGCTTCACCGACCGCCGCTACATTATTATCTTTGTTTTAAGCTGTAAATCTCGGCAGCTCCATATAGAAGTTCTTAGATCACCAAAAGAATATCCGATGCATAGAGTCAGCACCGGATATTCTTTGTGACACTTCATCAAACGAACTGTTACAAGATAATATGCTACCTAGGTACTTGAAAGACGATATATTAATTACGTATTTTTCATTTATGTTGAAAATGTTAGGGCTGTTGCTATGACTATTATGTGATAGTGTCACCCTGTTTTTCTAAAGAAATGTTTAAACCAAAATTTGTAGCATCTGCTACAAACATATTTAGTGCTGCCTGTAATCCAGTTGTTGTGCGATAGTGACCGGCAAAGTTAAAAATATTTTTAAAACCATAATTAAATTTTCGGTTGTCCTGTTGAAATGTTTAGGTCATCTGCAAACATTTGGTGTTCCGCCTGGAGGTCAGTTATGATATCTTTAATAAATATCAGGAATAATATTGGGCTTAATACTACCCTGTGGAACTTCGCTTGTGACGGGATACAATTCGGAATGCGACACACCAACTCAAACTTAGAAGAGGCTATTATTTAGGTACACAGTTATTCACAGCAACAATTTTACTATGATGCCTTGGTGATAAAATTTAGCAAACCAGTGTAAAGGTACCCAACCCGTGCTGACCGAGATCTCTTTGGACTTGCCTCCAAAGCGGGAATTGCCAAGGAGCCGAAGAGCCTAGTGAAGTCTTGTTCTACTCTCATGGTGACTGCTGCTTGGTCCATCCGAAAGTAGACAAATGTTATATTCGTGGTCAACACTGTAGATTAGCTGGAACATTGGATAGAAGATGGCTGAGCGAGTACTACGGGAGTTATGCGCCGGAGTCATCTAACTGAAAGTCTTCCAACGTCCCTGAATTTATTCTTCCTTGGTAGCCTAGTTCCCTATTCCATTGCTAACCAAGCATTACGATAATGTAGCGAGTACATTACGTAGCCAACATATTTTTTTAATCAAAAAGCTTTCTTACATAACCAGAGACTTTTTTTATACATGGAAGCAGTGCTGGATCTGCCTTACTTGGATAATAGGGATACGTGCTCTATATTTTTTCTAGTGCAGAGTCACGTGATTGGAAAATTTGGAGCACACTGATCTAATTTTTAGACTAACATAATACTAATAAGATCTTCTTAGCTGGTCATTATTTGGTGGGTAAAATTCTTTCTTTACCATTTAGTATTTTGTCATCCTCATTACGTTTCCTTTTCTGGGCTTTGGGTAAAGTATTCCGATATCTTCATTTTCCATGATACATATTTCATAAATCTTTTAAAGATGAAATTAAATATTTATTCTGGAATATCGTATCGCTTTTCAATAAAAAAAAACTTGATGTAAATTTTTAATAGATCTCCCAACTCGTAACTATGTTCAAATTAAACTTTTTCAATTTGTTATAATTTAAAATTTTAAACTTTACTAACTGCTCTGTTTCTGGTTCATTTAAATATTTCTACGTATTTAAAAGTCTGCAAAGTGCAGTTAAACGGAAAAAGATTCTCTGACATTTTCAATATATCTTATTTAATAACAAATTTATTTGAAGTTACTAATAGTTTTTTAATATAACTTCTAGAAAAAAAGTATTTATTTACTGCATTCAATTAAAAAGTTTTGTTAAAGATATTTGATTATAATTAAGCATTGCTTTTTTGTAAATATTAAATTGTGTTTCGAAGGTTGTGTTTTGAAATGATAACACTGGAACTTCTATTTAACATTGTATTAAAACTAGATGTACATTTCGGTTGCTATACCGTCGTCAGTAGCAAGTCAACTACCATTTTAGTGGACTTTCTAATTGCAGTAGTTGTAGTAGTACTTAACAATGTTAGTAGTATATGCTACTGATGAAGGCTGCATAACACTCAAAATGTGCATCTAATATTTAAATAGAAATTTGAAGGTTTCAGTGTTATTATTTAATATTGTTCTTGGTATAAAATTATGTTTCAAAGCCATATTTTTCGAAAATTGAATATTACCCCGAATCTTTGGTCCCATTCAAATAAATGGTGGATGGAGAATTTGTAAGAATAAAAAGATCCGAGAACTGTACTCATGGCCGAGTATCACACAAGAACTGAGAGGTAGCCGATTACTATGGTAGTGACAGTATATAGTATAGTAGAAAAGATTGATTAGGAAGAGATGGGAGGGAAGATTGAATACTCGTCGACCAGTGGGAAGACCTCGCAAGAGATGGAGAGAACAGTTAACCGAAGATTTAACAAGTATTAGTACATAAGACACATGGAAAAACCTGATAATGAATAGATCAAGATGGAGGGCTTATTTAAGTGGGGCCAAGAGTCAACCCGACTGTCAGTACCCAAAGAAGAAGTAGAAGAAGAAGAAGACGAAGAAAAAGAAGAAGAAATTAGTTTTATATTTCTTCTAAAAAAATACAATAGAGCGATAGACATAAGAGAATAAGAAAATCATGTGTCTGTCTGTCTGTCTGTTCGGCAAAATTGTGACGAAACAACAAGACCTTCAGAGTTGAAATTTGGTATGCATACGTACTCGCATACGAGTTTTCCACTCGCACACAAAAAAAAAAATCCAATCAAAAAAAATATACAGTGATATTTACTTGCCCGACCTTTTGATGTCGAGATTTTGACTGATGACCACGTTTCTTGGTCCAGGGAATCCAAAAAACCTATTTTCGAAGTGCCGTTCGTATGTGTGTGTGTCTGTGTGTGTGTGTGTGTCTGTGTGTGTGTCTGTGTGTATACACGATAACTCAAAAACGGTTTAACTTAAAGAGTTCGTTCTGGTACTAAAATATTCTCCTAATAATTGGGACGAACCCTATTGTTTTTTATTAAAATCCGAAACCGGATACGGAAGATATTAAACTTTAAAACTTTAAAAAATTCGTAATTAGTAAACCAAGCCTTGGACAAAAATTTCTATAGGACATAATTTGATGTATTTTTGAAGATGGACCTAAATCTTCTTTTAAATTTTTTTAAAAAAATTTAATTTTTTTTATGTATTTTTATTTATTTATTTATTTTTTTTATGAGAGGGCAAGTCTAGCGGAGGTCTCCCTTCGCCACTGGTTTTTTTATCCTGCAACGTTGAAATTATTATTATGAATGGTTTCGCTAGTAACGAAATTTTTTTTTGACAACAATGTTAAATCGCCTATGTTGCAAATTAAAAGAAACGCAATTTTACATTGCTGTCAGATTTGAATTACCATAGTAACGATAATACCTATATTGCAGAATAAAAGAAATTCACTGTATACAGGGTTAATTTACTGTTTTAGTTAATTTTTAGACATGGCTCACTATTCTCTTTTCGACTAGGTGTATAAAAAAGTGCCCGCCATTTTACTTTTTAATAATGTAACATATGAATTATTTTACATGATTGTAAAGCAAATTTGATGTACTTTTCAAATTTGTAAAAAAATGTAGTATATTCCGTTTTAAATTTCAAAGTTGATATTAATTACTAATAAACCGGAAGTGGTATCATGAATGTACATCCGTCATCAAGTAGCTTACATGTTGCTGTATAAATCACGTTATATGAAATAAATTACTAACTTAATAAATAAGCGAGATATTTGCTGGGTCCACTAAAATACAACACCCTGTATATAGATAAAACAAGTGTCATCTCCTCGTACCCACTCCCCCCTCCAATTTCAAAAGTAGTTGCGGTACTTTATAAAAATGAATCTTAAACTTTCGTGTAACCACAAATTGTTTCTTAGTTTGTCATGAAACTATTTGTCAACGAATCTGTGAGTTGTTGTAAGCTTAGGTAGCATTAGTAGCGGACAGCTGCCTTGTAGATAGTTATAGTGTCATGTCCCGACTCCTCGCTCCCTGTTCAGACCTGCAGATAGACGCTTATAACATTAATAGCTTTACACGCTGTTTGTTACAACAGTTAATGGCAACAAATCAAAATTACCAACTGTATAATTGCTTTATTGTATCAACTATAAGCCACGATGATACTACTCATGAGTTTAGTTAGATGAGCATCGGTATTTATAATTAATTTTTAAGTTATCTGTCAGCAGAGTCACAGCAAGCCACATTATCACATCAGTGGTTTGTTTAACAACAACATTTCTTTAACAATTAACCTAATAATTTTTATTAGATTTGGTTAAGATTTGTACCCTGGTACATGTTTTTAATTTTTATATTGAACTGTGTAGCGCCTGCTCCCAGCCTAAGTAAGATAGAGTGGCCAGACAGTCACACAAATGGTCTTCGCGGTGGCGACTACGAAGAACCACCAGCAGAAGGCTGGAATATAGAATAAAAAACAGATATTTTACATGGAGACGCACCGAGTTGAGCACCTGGGGAAGAAACGGACGACCTAGAGGAAAGGGAAGAGAATATAAACTCTTCTGCTCCTAGGGGCTGTTCTAGGAGACTAACAAATGGTAACCTTAGCTGGGGTGTAGACGGGTAAAATCCTAGGCCCACAAATAATGGCTATAGAGGAACCAAACCTAGAAAATCCCACGATGTCTCTGAAAACCCTAGCCAAGCGACAAACAATGCACAGACTTTGCTCAACACGATAGGTGTACAAAAATAATGTACAGTACCACAAAATACAATATTATATCTGAAAAATTGATAATTTTTAACAACAATTATTATTAAATACAAAAAAAATACTGATATTAAATTTAAATTCAAATAAAACAGCACACGTGATCAATATACCAGCGTGTGCGAACCAAAATGTACAAGTTATGGCGCTGAAGCGATAACGTACACAATATATATGTTACAAAAATTATTAATAAACAATGAATTTGAATTGATGTAAAATTGGAATGGACTTACAATACGTTTTCCGTCATAAATACACAGAATATTATTCCCAACTTTACATCTATGGCACTGGTGTCCCAAAAAACAGGTTCCTGGGTCCTCGGATGGTATCTTCAACACAAAATTTGATGCACAAAAATATAATATACCAAGAGGTAATATATCACTAACTCGAGATAGACGCGTGAATTTATTAGAAACTGTTAACGATTGAATCGACAGGCGATCTACTCTCTGATCAGGTCAATATGTGAGTGATTAGGTGAAAAAATAATATTAAATCCGGCAGGGAAAATGCTCTCAACATTTTTTAAAAAGACAAAAAATTGTGAATAAAATTAAATAAATAAATCTAATTATTAAGCGACTGTTTTCTTTACATGATTTGCTTTTTCCATGTTAGTATCTTGTCTAGATGGTTAAAATAGGTATTTGGTCTTGTTCATTGTTTGTATTATCTTATTATCGATGGATATTTCATCACAAATTATCCGTATACTTGTAAATGTAATGTCTGTCGATTAACTTTCGTTTATTTTAATTCGGCATTTGTCAGTCCACTATTGTACTTTATCTACAATTCTTTGTAGATTATTAATAGATCCTCATGGGTTCACAATGTGACTGCGTCTTCTGCAACTGTTACCATGGCAGTCGATTTGTTATTAGGAATGTCCGCAATGTAAATTTTATATAAAGTTAGACCAAATACTGTACCTTGGGGTACCCCAGCTTCTAAGTGAGAGTGGACAGTACGTTAAACGGTAAATCTGACCTGGAAGTATATGTAGGCAATTCTAACGATAAGAGCTAATAATAACTCTGCACGCAACTAATTAAAAATCACAGATGAGCAGCATGAGTGGAAAATCATACGAAATATTAAGTTGAGGTTAATTAAAAGAGATGTTAAATCACAAGATTTTTCCTGTAGGAGTAAACATAGAGATACATTGTTGTACCCGTAGGCATTTTTGAGCAATTTGTGAAACTCCTCTAATTTGTTTATGTCACATATTTTCTCTGAATGTTGAGTAGGTAGCAATTCTTCCTGAATGACTCTAACATTTTTTTTTATTAATGCTTAAATTTTATTTTAATTTGCTGATAATTATTTGTGATACTATATGATAGTTCCAAGGAAAAAGCTCCAGGAAAAACGAAAAAACAGTCAAGAATACATTACCATTAAAATTTGCTTTAGTGAAATTCATGTTTATCATCCGTCCTCTATTAGGTATATTGTAAATTTTATGACGTCATGAGACAACTGATAAAGAGTAATTGCAATATAAAGCTACAGACTGTTGGTTTGAAGTAGATAAACTATTCAATAGTCAACTCAACGGATTATTTGCTTGGAGATTACAAATAAATCGAAAATCCATTTTGTCTATAAGCGGCTTCACGAACAGTAATGTTACTACATAGAAAACCAATAATACTAACACTCAACCAGCTCTATTCTATTATTAAAAACTACAGGATTTAATTTTTTTTAATTCAGTTTCCCTGGATTTGAAAAAAAAAACTATTGTTAATTTATGATTTGATTAACTGTCTCAACAATCTTGCGATTAATAGTAAATTTATAAAAATATGCTTGATAATAGGCCTCTTAGATTTTAAGTTGATTTAAAATGGTTCAAGTAAATGGTTCTCTGTTTAATATCCCTCTAAATAGTAATGAGATTATGCCAATCTTCAAATCGTCAATATACAACCAATGGCAACAAGAACACATCGATTCTCTGCAGGTCAAAGGATCATATTATGATCAAATTCAACCTCTTCTTCCTAGAAAGCTTAGGTTTTCTTCACACCAAAGCAGATCTTTTATAAACACTTTTATCCGGCTTAGATTTAATCACACTTTCTGTCCATATCATCAGCATAGAATTAATATGGTAACTTCTTCTTTCTGTCCGTGATAATTTGTCTGTCAGTAACTCGAACCACTTATTATTTGAATGACCAAATTATGGGGTACTGCCACGGGTACCCTAATTAATTTTTTTAATATTATTAAAGAAATTACTCATTCCAAAGTATTAAGAAAAACATATTAACGTCAAGGGCGTCTCCGATACCTGCAACCAGAAGTGTGGTGTCACAAGAGGGTCGAGTTTCTCAAGCGGTATACACACAAAAAACTATATTAGTAGACGTCATAAAAATTGACTGCAAGTGGTGACATTTTATATCTGTTTGCCGATTGATATATTATATTTATTTTAAATATGTCTAGTGTTTAATTTAAAATTCTATGAAACCATTTTTTGTGAGGGTTACAACCCAAATGTGTCAAATAGTTATTACTAGGTCTGTGCCGTAAGAATTTATTAAGATTTAAGATTTAATTTATTAATGTTTAGGTACATGAGTGTTGTACATAACATTGTCAGAAAAAAAAAAAAAACAAAAAAAACAAAAAACAGTATAAATAATATTAATATTCCAAGATTACAAGTATATCAAAAATTTTGTATATCAACAATTTTGTGCAGTGCATATCTAAGGATACCTAAAAATAAATGTACTGAACTATATACTCATTATAGCATCGTTTAGAAATTCTTCTGTTCTATAATAAGCCTTTCCTAAGAGAAATATTTTAATCCTTCTTTTAAAGCAATTCAAATTAAGATTTCGTGCTTCTTGGGGAAGTTTGTTATAAAGTTGAGCCCCTACATATTTTGGCGTTTTTTTAGCAACTGTGTAATGCCATTTTGGAACCCGTATATTATGTCTACTTCTGGTGCAATATTCATGAATTTCTTCATTTAATTTAAAGTTGTGTATATTTTCTTTAACATACAACAGTTGCTGATAAATATACAACGACGGCAAAGTTAAGATGTTCAACTTTGGAAACAGATCTCTACATGTTCTTCGTCTATTAACCCTTGCAATAGTTCTCACAGCCTTTTTTTGTATAATAAAAATTAACCATGTGTATGATCTGGATTATGTACAGGTTTATGAGAACTGGAGAGAGAGAGAGAGAAGACAAGTACTTCATCTAGAATTTAAGCACTATAGAAGACTGAGATTCCAGCTCAGAAGAAGGCAGAGAGAAGCCGTTAAAACTGAGGAGGCAGTTGTTTTTCGTTACTGACCGTTGCCATCACAATCAGACGCATTAATAAACATGTTTGTATTATTTTTGAAGAGTAGACTGTTAATAATCTATTTGATTTAAATATGTTTCAGTTTCTTTGTAGGCATAGCTTCCCGCTCCAAGAACGAATCGAATTCATAATTCAAAACACACAACGTAGGGCAAGACGAATAAAATGGCCAATACATAAATTCCCCAAACGTCACAAACATAGTAAAATAAATGCAGATCACAAAATATTTTAGAGCACAATTCAGAATAATATTTAGGATATGCAGTGAATTCTCTGCACATATGGATAGTACGCCCTTGCCTAGTTCTTATTGGTGTTTTTGACATTAAATTCGATAACTTTACTTGTTGAAATTTTTACAATGTTCTTCCTATTTTCAATTGAACGTTTGTAAAAGTTCTTTTTGTTCACTATTACAATTTTAATTAAACGTTGAGAAAGTAACATTTCTCTTTTAAAAATCGAGTTAAACCTATGACATTAACTTTTGAGTTGAAGCCACAGTCTTTGTAGAAAATATACGAGATTCCGGAAATTACCTACTAAAAATGCTGAAGGCAACATCATGTACAAGAGAATAAGCGAGAAGAGGTAACAATTAAATAAAAGTACTATTTACCTTTACAAACAACTCGTTTCAGAACGTTAAATTAGAATCTAACCGGACAATCAATTAGTACTGAGCTTAGTAGTCTTGAAATCCCGGAAATGGACTTACAAGGAAATGAAACACAGAGAATTTTAATAAAAATTTAATTTCAAATTCCTTTATATTTCAATTTGAAATATTTTAATAATTCAAAGCAACGCTTCTCAATTCAAACTATTTTAAGGGTTCCGAAACAACCAGTGAATATAAACTTTAAGAAACACTGATTTTATTTCGCCCTTTGACCTATGTCGTTCGTCACAAATCATCCTGCAAAGAATAACTGAATTATTAAAAATGCTAATTCGAAAGGAACAAACTAGATTTACACCGAAAATTTCATGTATACGAGGTGTGTAAATTAAGTAACCGGACTGATTTTTAATTTTTTTTTATTCGAATAGAATTACTATTCAATATTGTCTCCTTCAAAATAACTTCCTTGGGAAGCCACACAGCGCTGGAGACGGTTCTTCCAATCCTCATAGCATTGCTGGAACTCAGATATTGGAATAGCTCTCAGCTGGATGGTTACGGACGTTTGAATGTTTTCGAGTGTCCCAAAATGGTGTCCCTTGAGGTGATTTTTTAATCTTGGGAAGAGGAAAAAGTCACTATGACTCAAGTCAGACCTAATTCATTTGTCAAAATCTGATGAACGGTAGTGTGAGTCAATCTCAACTCTTAACTCTTCCCCGATCATTCTGATTTTCAACCGATGATCTGAACGCACAATATCCCGAATTCTGTCGACATTTTCATCGATTCTTGAAGATAAAGGCCTTTCGCTGCGTGATTCATCTTCAATCAACTCTCTTCCTTTTGAAAATGCATTAATCCACCACAAAATCTGGGTCCTTGACAAAACACTGTCTCCGTAGCCCTGCTGAAGTTTTATAAAAGTTTCCGTTACTCTGTGCCCAAGTCTGAAGCAAAACCTGGTAGCACACCGTTGTTCGAAATGAATTCATTTTTAGAACGCATTCAAAAAAACTGTTTCACGAAAAAATTCGTCACGGACAACAAAATTACTCTAGCGAGACAAGCTCGTATTGAAGGCGTATCACATGTTCACTCGTAGATCAAATAAACATAATTAAAATAATAATAGAGCAATGTGCCGAATATGTCACTCGTTTATTTGATCTTCATCGACTTTGAAAAGACATTTGATCGACTAGATGGAAGAGCCCTTTGGAAAAAACTGGAGCGAAACGGCGTACCCAATAAGCTTGTTTGGATAATGTAGGATATATAAAGTAGGAGATTCAACCAGAAAAATAATCCATAAAGGTAGAGTCAATGACGAAATCCCGATACTTACCGGTGTCAAACAAGGTTGGGTGTTGTCACCTCTATTATTCCTGCTTACAATTGATGCAGTTATGCGAACTGTTTATAACTTGGAGACTTATCGATCAACTTGAAGACCTCGATAATGCGATATTTAAGTCTCTCTCATATAATTTTACCCTTTAACCCTTTCTCTGCTCCAACCGTATATACTCGTAAATAAGTGTGGCCCGATACGTTCCGAGCGAGTTAACTCGCGCCGTGTTTTAAATTGTTCCCTGCTCAACAAGACTATTTTCGCTGGTTACCCCAACCAGTTCAAGTACCTGCGAGCACGTTGGTATACGTTGCTGTGCCGTTCAATTCAGTTAGATAGGGTCTTACATTCGGTATATCTACTTATTTGTATCGATTAAATAAGATCTTTTTGATTGTATTATTGTATTCATTCACTCACATTACATTTTTTCCTAACATTAGTCATATCGTCACTATCATTCATCCTTACATGTGATGAAAACTTACAAAAAGTTCACGCCAACTGCTCTACACGAATAAACTCGCAATCACCGAAATATGTGCGCACAGCGAGCACGAAATCTCAAAGTGTATGGCGCAGTGAAAGGGTTAAGTATGGTTTTTCTAGTTATAGCCACATTTGTTCCAATACTTTCTCCTCTCTAATGGTTTGTAAATTTTCTATTTATTTATTTTTATTTATATTTATTTATACTTATTTGGCCACACCAACAGAACACATAGGTTCCAATAATAGGGTGGCACTATTATTACAAAAATCTTAACAATAACACATTAAATTTAACTAACACAAGATGATATATGTACTTATAAACATGATTCGTTTATACATAGCTATAATATGCGAAACTATATAGTTATAAAGATTAGATGGATAAGAGATTAAAGACAACGGAGAACAGATTTTTTAAAAGCTGTAATATTTGTATTGAAAATATCAGGAAAATTTGAGTTAGAGTGATAAGAGTTGAATAAACTGGATAATCGTGAAACGGGTGAGTTAGTGGCATAGTTTGTATTTTGGTGAGAAACTAAAAGGAAATCATTATTTCTTATATTATATGAAGGTATTCTGAGGGAAAAGAAATCGAGCAATAAAGGACTATCAATTACGTTGTTAAATATTTTGTAAACTATTGTTAAATCATTTAAGATTCGACGGTTTTCCATTGATGGTAGATTTAAATTGAAATTGGGGAATTTGTAGTTCATGTATTTTACAAATTTTTTTTGTACTCTTTCCAATCTGTTAATATACGTAAAGTACTGCGGGGACCAGCATACACTGCCAAACTCCATTTGACTGCGCACTAGTGTTTTAAATAAAGTCAGTATGGTTAGCGGATTGTTGAAGTTGAAACTTGTGCGGATTACAAAGCCCAACATTTTTAAAGATTTTTTTACTATATTATTTATGTGGACGTCAAACAATAATTTATTATCTAGGGTTATTCCCAGATCTCTTACATGGGTAACAGTTTGTATTGTTGAATCACCGAGTTTAAAATTGTAATTTATTAAATTTCTGTTTCTAGAGAACTTTATGTGATAACATTTATTAATATTTAAAAATAATTTATTACGCGTGCAATATTCATAAAAACGATTTAAGTCTGATTGTAATAATAAACATCTATCTAAAGTAAAAGTTGGGAAAAAAATTTTTAAGTCATCAGCATAAAGCAAGAATTTAGCGGACACAAAGCATTCTGAGATATCATTAATAAAAATATTAAACAGTAAAGTTGATAGGTGTGAGCCTTGAGGTACACCGGAAGTTATTTGAACCCAGTCTGAGCAGAAACCTCCCAGAGCAATCGATTGGTACCTATCAGTCAAATATGAAATGAACCAATTAAGTAGGTTACCCCGAATTCCAAGTTTGTGGAGCTTGCATATAAGTATAGAATGATCTATTTTATCAAAACATTTCGAGAAATCGGTGTAAATTGCATCGGTTTGTTCTCTACTACTCATAGTTTTTAAAATTAACTCAGTAAATGATATTAAATTTGTGTCTACCGACCTTCCTGGCACAAATCCATGCTGTTCTGAAATGATATAAGGTTTAAAAAATGAATATAGATGTTTGTATATGATTTTTTCAAATACTTTTTCAAAGATATTTAGCTTAGAGATAGGACGATAATTCTCAACAATGTTCTTTTCGCCAGTTTTGAAGACAGGTACAACTAAAGCTTTTTTCCATTCAGAAGGACATTTCCCTTCAGATAAAGATTTATTAAAAATTACGGTTAACGGTGCACTTAAGGAGTCGGCACAGTTTTTTATGAATATGCTGGGTATGCTATCTGGCCCCGCCCCTTTACTTATATCTAGATTTGATATTATGTCATATACAATATGTTCATCAATCACCAAATTTGCAAAACAGCTGTTATTGTTATCCTCAGAAGCAGAGATAGCTATAAAATCATTATTAGATGTAGTAGATTTATCCGTGTAAACAGATTTAAAGTAGTTAGAGAACAGGTTGCATATATCCAGTCCGGTACTGGCTATTTCATTTTTGTATTTAATAATGTTAGGAATATCTGTAGATTTTTTAGTAGAATTTACGAAAGACCAAATTTTTTTTGAATTTTTAGGAATTTCTGCTTCAATGTTTCTTAAGTAATTCTGATAACAGTGTTTAATTTGTGATTTAACTCTTTTTCTGAAAATCGAGAATTGTACATAAAACATGTTAGAATGATAGGTTTTATATTTTTTATGAACTTTGTCTTTCTCTTTTATCATTTTAATTAATTCAAGTGAATACCAATGGGGGTACTGCCTTTTTTTAATAGATTTGAATGGAACACGCTTAGAAATGATATTGTTCAAAATAATATATAACCTGTCTACAGATTTCTCAGTTGACAAATTTTTAAACTCAGTTGACCAGTCGACAAGATTTAGAATATTATTTATATTGTTATAGTCAGCTGTTTTGTAAAAATAAATAATTCGTGGTGACGCCTTCAGTAGTTTAACTACTGATAATGTAATATTAATTTCAATAGCTGGATGGTGCGAGTCTAGTTTAGTGAGGGGATTATCGCACTCACTTACTTTCACCTGTTCTAAGTTGGAAAGTACTAAATCCAATACTCTATTGTTTTTATTTTTAACAGAATTAAATTGGTGTAATGAACAATATGCGATACAGTCAACAAGATCAGTAGACCACTTATGATATATATTTCCAGGGGTTAAATATTTAAAATTGTTATTTATTGACCAATTTAATAGGGGTAAATTAAAGTCACCACAAATTATAAATTTTTCTTTAGGTTTGCAATCAATTGCATTATGTAAACTATCAATAAAGTCTGTGAGTTTTTCATGGTTTTCAGGGGGTAAGTATACACAGCAAATATTTAAATTATAGGGCAGGCCATCACTGTGTTTTAACATCAGTGTGATCCACACACATTCGTTGGTAGTTGACCACTTGGTATTGACAATAAACGGTAGGTGTTCGCGAATGGCTATTAAGGCACCGCCACCTTCACTGTTTTTTGAATTTTTTTGAGATCGATCACATCTTACAACTGAAAAATTGTTTGGGAAAATTTCTTCATCACTGATTGAGGAGTTCAAGTTAGTTTCGGTAAAACATATGACGTCATAGTCGCAACTTAGATAATTTAATCTCACATTTAGAATTTTGGAGCGCAACCATCTAACATTTTGATAATAAACTGAAATATCCATAATCAAGGGACGATAAAATTATATATTTTTATTTTTATTGCGAAGGAAATTTATAGCAATTTAGTGACATCACTTTCCGAAGATATCTTATGGATACTTGAGTTTTCATCCTTTCTGGCGAAAATGGCACAATTTCTTGTCCATATAAATTTGTAACCGCGTTCACGAAGTTCATTGCGAGCCTTATTAAAGATTAAACTATTTTTCTTTGTTAGATGGTCGTTCACATATATTTTTTCTTGAGGGCCTTCGATGTTTAGTTCAGTAGTAGATAAATTTCGAAATTTTTTAACTGATCCAATAAAGTTGTCTTTAGTAAATCGTGACACAAACCTAATAACTATGTTGCGAGGTTTCTGGCTATTCTTATTGAAATGGGGTATACGGTGAGCTGCATCAAGATCGCATTGATTAATATTAACTCCTACTACATTACCAATACGAGTCGCCACTGAAAGTATATTTTCACCGGTTTTTTCGGGTAAATTACTTATTACAACATTATTCAGTCGAGAATATTGTTGCAGATCTTCAACGGTGTTGGTTAATTCGGAAACTTGAGATTTTAACATATTGTTCTCGTTTTTTAACACTTCAACTGTTTTCATTTTTTCTCCCATTGTTGTTAGTTTTAGTTCAAAATCCGTGATTTTATTCGAGCAAAAGTTGATTGAATCCATTAAAGAGTCAAATTTAAGGTTAAATTCTTGCAAGATTTCTTTTTTAAAAGACTCCAGAAGTGTCCTACTAATATTAACTGGCGAGTTGTTAGAAGAACTATCATCTTCAGATATTATCTCGGATCGATTGGGTTTTGCAGAACGACAGCCAGTGCAGTACCACGAAATTACGTTATCTTTCAATAACAACAGCTGCCTGTCATCGATGCCGGCACAGGTAGAGTGATAACTGTGGGAACACCTACCGCAGTTGACGCCTGCGTACTTCTTGTTAATGAGCCTCTTGCAGATTTCACAGAGAGCCATTACGTCACCCAAACGACAGCACTAATGATGAGGAATAAACTTGTCGATTTTAGATTTTTTAATAAAAAACTGATATTTTATACAAATATTAACGTTAAATTAACCTATAAAATTGTAAATTACCACTTGTTTTCAACAGAACACTATTATTTATTAACTTTAAATATTATAGAAGATTTTATGTAAATATAAAATAGTAAATAAATTGTTTTGCGGGCAATTTTAAGTACAAAACTAGTATATTATAATCACAAACTATACACTTGCGTTACACGTGCTAGCTAAATTAGAACTGGGAATTACTTATATGAATGTATTTCTGAATATGGCTTCATAGGCCGAAATACGTATCAAATAAACTTGTTTTATTCTTTGAAACTTACCTAGTGTTTTATTATATTTACCTGTTAATGGTATAATATTTAATAACAACACTTCTTTCTGTAATCCCTTGTAAACTGAGTTTATACTAACAAGATCAGAATAACAGGATTGTCAGTACATATCTGCATTGACATATCTTGTTACTCTATATTGTAAAGCAGGTTGTCGCACTGCAGTCGGTTTGATCTTCCGATCCTCGACCACTGTCAATCTTATTGACAAATCATGTTACAAGGCAGCTCAACAGATACGTGGACATAAACCCTATAAGCTCTGAGATCCACTTCCTCTCCACTACAATATTCAGTCACATTCAGACACAAAAATGTTTAACCATTAAAATAACTTGACAAACAGAAATTTTCAAAGAAAAATTTGAGACAATATTAAGTTGTAATTCTATTCGAATTAAAAAAATTAAAAAAATCAGTCCGGTTACTTAATTTACACATCTCGTAGGCTCTCTTCGATTACCTCATTTCTATTTCTAATTTTATTTTGCCCGTATTTTATTTATTTTTTTAATTTTTTCGTAATGTCATGTTAGAGCATTTTACTGCCATTTGATATTTTATAGTTGCAGCAGTCTATTTCCATAATTTCTTCCTCTTCAGAAAATATTGTGCATAGGTATTTGACATAAAATACATTTAAATTACTTTAAGTCGCAGAAAAACAGCAACTAGAGGCAAATTTAGAAGCGCCAAATTTAATTTCAGATTGCATGCAATAAGACATGCTGTTGTCAAGGTTTTTTAGATATGACGTTTGACATTATCAGCATATAATTATTTATGGTAATATGAATATATAGTATGTGGCCTCTTTAGCTCAGTGGTAGAGCACTGGTCTTGTAAACCAGGGGTCGTGAGTTCAAACCTCACAGGAGGCAACATTTTTAAACAAGGTAAATGAAGTCTTTAAAAATTATTTGTCGATATCAAAAAAATATATAATGTTGAATAAGATGAAATAACTTGCTTAAAACACGATATATTTTTTCTATTTAGTTATTTTCTTTCTACTAGTATTATTTCACAAAAATTAAATAATTGTTACCTGCAGCATCTATATTTAGAACCACGGTAGATTCAAATTGGCGGGAAGAACAGACCACCAACTGCACAATTACTATAAGTAATTTTCGTAATAGAGCAAAATAGATACAAAAATATTTGTAAAATTAAACTTTAGCTACAATTTTCCACATAATTCGCAAATATGAGGTTTATAAAGCAATTTTAAATGAAATTTATTAACAATTACATAACTATTTTTACAAGTAAAATGTCCTATTGGATAAATAAAAATTCACTGCAAATTTTGATGCATAGATTGTTACTATTTTTTATATTAGAAACTTATGAGTACTGCAATATTTTGCATTCCTTGAAATGAGTTTCTTATTCATATAAACTGAAATGTACAAAAAACAGTAAAGCAAATGGTAAAATTCTATTTTCTAGAGTTTTCCTAGTATTAAAATTACAAATTAAACTGTCTTTTTAACAAAAATCATAAATTTAAATGCTATTGAATTTAAAAGGAATATTTTCCAACAGGAAATAGAATGGCGAGTAGAAAGTCGATATCAAGTTCGTTGATATTTTGACATTTGAAATCTTTAGTTTGTCTAGAAAAAGATTTGCGGAAATACTATTTCTAGAAAAGGCAAAAACTAAAAAATTTTATTCGTGTTTCAATCGTATTTTTGTCTGAAACTTCAAATGGAATTCCATTCTTTAATTTTAGTTGATATTTCAAAGTGATTGATGGGTATGAAGAACTAAAATTTTCCACATAAGTTTGGATGAATTTTATGCAGTAGACATAAATAAAGTACTTTTATTTCGGATATGCAGTATTTGGTTTATCAGGTTATAACTAGTCTTGTTAGTTGGTAATTTTCTTTCTTGTTCTTCCTACAACTGTAAGATATTTTTTCATAGAGTCTAAAATAATTTGGGACTGTTTATCTGCTCTCAAAAATCTAGCACTTACTAACAAACTATTTCTAGTTTGCGTGCCAGGACGTTAGTGTATCAAAGAAATGAAGAAAACGTTGTTAAAATTATTGCCTTAATTAAAAAGGATGTTCAATAAAAAACTGCTTCATTTTTTCCATTGGTAACTTATTCAGTAGTTTGACTGCGTAGAGTTTCTCACAGTTACGAGAATTAGTGGGCCGAAAAGAAGAGGAGTAGGCAGAGGATTGATCCTTGTGGAACGCCCGAGAACGGTTAAAGGATTTGACGAAACATTTTGAAATGAAAAAAATTGTGTCTTGTTTTCTAAGTAAGATGTCATCAAGTTGATTCTGTTCTCGTTAAATCCATATGTTAGATGACGTATTCTCATTTGTTAGCCGAATCATGATTCAATGAAAAAACATTTTAATCCGTTTCACAACATTTCCAGATGAAACACTGAAGAGTTAAAGATTCACAATTTACACTGCATAAAGTTTACAGTCCTTAGTTTTCAGTTCAAGGGAAAATAATCTTCAGGCTGTCTCCCTGGAAGTTTTTACTCATCTTGTTGTATTGCAGTAATCCCAAGAGTTCTCTCTTTTGTGTTGGCTGCAGAAGATGTGAAAAATTTCTCCAATCTTGGCTGGATTTTCCTTTTCTTTAAGATTCACTTGAAGGGCTTTAAGCACTTACAAGTGTTTGGAGTTTTCAAGTGTTTTTTGATATCTTCATAAATATATGCTTCACATTATCAATTTTGGCACGTAAAGGGCCACGCATCTCCGTACGATTCGTTAGCCAAAGCAAAGACCTTACGAAAAAATGATTCGTTAACAGGATCATTCGTGTTCCAAGCTACTACTGTACCTAGGGAATTTAGAGCTATGCACTGGTTACACTTAATTATTACTCATGACGTCATTTTAAATTTAATATAAAAGTCCTTCATGATCGGGGTTCGAATGCAATCTTGTTAATAATAATACATATTATGTAACTGCGGCTATGTGTTTTGATTTATTTGGTAGTATCATAGTAGTCGTTTTTGTTGAATGTAACTCATGACGTTGTAGTTTACTATGGGTCCATTTTATTAAACACACAAACAAAAACTCTCATTATTTTGTTTGTCCTTGTTTGTTGTCACTGGTTTATATGAGAGAGACAGAGATGGAACGTGACAACAAAGCTCAAGAGTGGAGGTCTCAAGTGTACAAGCTCTTGTATCGACAAGAGTGAGCATCATTAACTAGAATATCATGCAACTTCAAGGTGTCTGCTGAAACTATAGTTTCTAGCACTAACCCTTTAATAATATAACTAGTTAATAACTTAATAATATCATACACGATTAACTATATAATTGATCTAAACTTTACAAAAAAATTGTTAAAAATACAGTTTGACAAACATGTTATCACTGTATGTCAAATATGAAATTAATAGTGGGGATTCAAAGCGTTGGCGAATAGGATTCTTTCCTAGACACAGATCTAGAGTCAAATTCACAAATACATACTGACATTTTGTATTATTATATTAAAGAGTCACTGTCACTGTAATTTTCTGTCCCTGCGCATCATTAAAAATGCCATTTACAAAATTTATGCCGATCTGTAGGTTTCTTGGACATAAGTGACATTTTTGTACAGCAAAGCTAAGTAAAAATTGGAACAACAGAAGAGCAAATAAAAGATGGACAACAAACATCGTTCATTGGTAACCTGATATGGCAAAAGAAGCCTAAAGCGCGAAACCCATTATGAACAGCCAGCAACAGCCAGTACGCCAACGGTCATATTCTTTTGCATGTATTGAAATGGAGCACAACCCAATTAGCTAGCAACAGCCAGCAATAGCCAGCACAGCAATAGCCAAAACGCCACAGCCGGAATGTTTCTCTTGGATTTAAAACGACGTTCGACTCGAACAGCCAGACGCCAGATCGGCACGAAAAGCGTTGTGTTTCGACAGGTTAATACAAGTGTTGAAGTGTTTAGGTTATATTTTATAAAAATGAGCACCGAAGAAATCTTTACAGAATATATGAGGGAATACCCATTCCTGTATGATAATCAGACCCATCATATCATGATAATAGGAAGAAGGACAACGTGTGGCAGCAAATTGCTGAGAATTTTGTGTCCTAGCAGGAATAATTATTTTCGGGACTGACAGTTTCTCGAAAAGGCATATATTTCTTTTACAAATCAAGAAGATTAATAAGTTCATAAAACTTACTTCTTGACATACGAAAATAACGAATCTTTCAGAAAGTCTGGAAAAAGATTCTCCAGATTCCCTTCTCTTTTTAAAAATCTCATGGACCCAAAACCTATATTTCCGCTGTTGTCTTTCCCGTTCGTCCTCCTCAGCACAAATTGCAGCCACTACAATTATCTCCTCTTCCAATGAACTCCCCATTGTATCCAACGCAGCTGATCTAAAACTGGGACTTGTTTCAATCGTCTGACTGTTCAAGTGCCGTGCTGGCTGTTGCTAGCTGTTCATAATGGGTATCGTGCTTAAATCTACCGCCTAATAGATGGTCTGATGATATAAAGGAAGTATTTGGCATACAATGGTCAAGTCTTTTGAATTAACGGGCAAGTTGAAGGCAAAAATAGAAGGACAATGTCCAATATCATATACAATGTCTAAAGGAAAAGAAGAAGGAAAAGAAATGTTTTACTTGAGTGGGACCGGAATGCAATCAAAGCGATCACAACGAAACACAATACAATTTTGGATGACAGCGAAGAGAGATAATTGCCATGATTATAGCAAAGTTTTAGAGCGGTTAGGGCAAGACAAAGGAATAATAAAACGATGTATTAAAGATATCTTAGTTATGTACAAGAAAAAAGAAAATAAATAACAGACTAATGTGTTTAACGAAAGTCTATCATCTTTTTAGCATAGCTAATTGTTTGGATATTCTTTCTGTTGTTAATTCCTTTGATGAAAAAATGTTGCCTCCTGTGAGGTTTGAACTCACGACCCCTGGTTTACAAGACCAGTGCTCTGCCACTGAGCTAAAGAGGCCATATATACTCATATTACAATAAATAATTATATACTGAAAATGTTGAAAGTCATATCTAAAAAACCTTGAGACAGTTAATTCTACAATTATCGTATCTAACTATTACAGCACGTCAACACATTTATAGAGTATATAGCTCTAAATGCCTTGGTTCTATAATAAATCAGGTAAATCTATTTAATATATAAATTAATAATGATGTTAATGATTGGTGTTTTGAGTGCCTTAAGGATTCAATAAAAACGACAATAAAGATCATTCTCATTTGTAGATTTAATTATCATCTCCTTGCTCTGCAGAATCCAGAAAATAGTACTGATCATGTGGTTGCACATTATAAAAATGTTTGATCTAGTTTAGCCTTCACAATTGCAATTCTCCAGGATTTAGGATGCAGTTACATGAATTAACCTTTAGTTTCCAGTACGGTGTGTCTCAAAAATTAACGTTTGTAACTAGTAGTTGTTTGTAGCCCTGTTAAAACCCTAACTTACAAAGTGACTTCCATATATTGAGTTCATAATCCGCAAGTGGTTTCGGATATAAATTGTTCGGGTGCACTAGCTGGTTGCATTGATGCATTAGACGGATGAAGGGGTTGTTGAATTAAACTAGACATTTTAACTAAACTACTTTAATTTAGATTAAAATAGTTGAAATAATGCTTACCAAAAGACTAATTCTGCAACAAAAAGGCTGAAAGTTTTGCCGAATATGCAAATCTTGCAATAAACTGCAATCGTTCTTGAATAACATTAGCTGCTCTAGTTTTTTATCCGATATTTAACAACAGAAAAATATTTCGAAAAAAATTATTTAATAAAAGTCGCTATAAATGCAACACCAAACAACTTTTATTTGAGACAATTTTTGATAAAACGAAAAATATTTGAAAAACTTTTTGATATTTTTTTTAGCATATATTTTTCAAACTTATATGTAACGTTTCCATGGTCATGATAAATAATATCTCTGTTAGAAAATATTGGGGCAAGTTATTTCTACTTTGCTGCTAAAATGTTTTTTATACAAGTACTTTGTGATGGCGGTCGGTCCTGTGGTGGCCACAGCTGATTTTTACCGACCGCCAATATATATAAGGGAGGTATTGTGATCATACCGATTTTGACATTTCGAGATTTCGATGGATTTCAACGAATTGAGGTCCCCACATAACGTTTTGAATATTTTTAGCATGATGTCTGTCAGTCTGTCTGTCCGTCTGTCTGTTGGTCTGTCTGTCAGTCCGTGTACACGTGCTGAGCAAATTCAGCTAAAAGAATTTTTATGAAACTTCATATTTAAGCTTCAAACATTAATGGCACGACTTGTTCAAATTTTGGTAAAAATTGATTGACTAGAAATGAGAAATGAGAGTTATTAAAGAGAAATATTTCGAAAAGACTTATTCAACAAAAATTGCTAAAAAAGCAATAACTAACAACTTTTATTTCAGACATATTTTGATAAAACGAAAGAATTTCGAAAAAATTTTCGAAATTTTTTCTTAGTATCTATTTTTTCATACTTATATGTAACGTTTCCATGGTCATGATAAATAATATCTCTGTTAGAAAATATTAAGTCAAGTTATTTCTACTCTGCTGCTAGAATGTTTTTTATACAAGTACTTTGTGATGGCGGTCGGTCCTGTGGTGGCCACAGCTGATTTTTTAAATTTGTATTTTCACTGAATAAATAACAGTAGTACACGAATTCGGTTGGTAGACGATGATGATGAATAATATAACAGTTTAGAACTTAATTTCTAAAGACTTTACCTTGAAGAATTCAACTAATGTCTTCATATAAGTACATTAAACTTTAAATACTAGACTCTCCCTATATCAAATAATTAAACATCAATTTCTGTATCATAAAAGTGAAGTTGTACCTTTAAACAAAAGCCAGTAAAAGTTGCCATGTTGCTAAAAGTCAAATTAAGTAACCGTAGTATGCAAAATAGCTGGAAATAATGTGGTTCTGGTATGCTAGTTTATTAATATACCCACGTGTAGTAAACAGTTAAGTGCAAACTCCCAATGTTCCAGAGTATACGGAAGGGGTGACGTGCCCTGCATCGAGCTGCCTGGATTAAGTCAATGGAATACAGTGGTTCGAAACATTTTTCAAAGCACTTTTATCAAGATTATACAGCTTTGTGGCTTACGGTGAATGGACATTGAATATAAAGTGTTTTTCAACTCCTGGTTATTGATCTATTCAGATAAACAAAAATACTACTTTAAGACTAAACTTTTAGAAGGTATTAGAGCAGGAGTAACCTAAAAACAGATTATGGAAATAAAGAACAACATAAAGATAGTGTCGCGCCCGTAAGGCCGCTTTTATTATTAAATTAAATTTTCTTAATTTAATTTAAACATAAAAACTTGATGTTTTTATAAATGTTGAGAGCCGCTATTTGCGAGTTCTAACTCCAATGCTGACCTGTTCAGAGAGTAGTACGCTAGCCGAAATATTATTTACATTTTTCTAATTTATAATACGCGTCTATTGCGGGTTTAGTGATTTTACACCCTCTTGGTGTCATCTCTTAATTGTTTGTGTATCTACACCATCCAAGGATCCATCCGAGGACCCAGTAACCGGTTTTTTGGGACACCAGTAAATATATATTCTGCATATTTATTAAGAAAACATCTACTGTAAGTCTGTTCCAATTTTACATACATTCAATTCATTGTTTATTTAATATAATTTTATTTGTAACATTTGTTATCGCCTCTGCGCGATCTTTGATTTTTTTGTTCACACACGTTGATCTCTTGATCACGTGTGCTGATTTATTTAATTTAACATTTAGTATTTTGTAATTTTGGTATTAATTATTAATTTGTTATAATTTATCAGTTTGTTATTTAATATTGTATTTGTGGTACTGCAATTTTATTTATGTGATACGCCCATCGTGTTGAGCAACGTTTTCCGCATTGTTTATGGCTTGGCTAGGGTTTTCAGAGACGTCGTGGGATTTCTAGGTTTGGTTCCTCTATAGCCATTACTTGTCGGCCTAGGATTTTACCCGTCTACACCCCAGCTAGGGCTACCATTTCCCTTGCGTTAGTCTCCTAGAGCAGCCCCTAGGAGCAGAAGAGTTTATATCTCCTCTCCTTTCGTCTAGGTCGTCCGTGTCTTCCTCAGCGGCTCAACTCGGTGCGTTTGTGACATAACTTCCGTATTTATTTCTATATTCCAGCCTTCTGCTGGTGGTCCTTCGAGGTCTCCGCCGCGAAGACCATTTGTGTGACTGTCTGGCCATCCTACCTTACTTAGGCTAGGAGCGGGCACCACAGCCATTTTAAATGAAGCTATCCAGGACTGCTTCGGGAAATGGAAACACCGCTAGGAAAAGTGTGTGAATAGGGGAAAGCAGTACTTTGAAGGCGACAAGGACCAATAATCTTTAAAATTATTAATAAAATTTAAAAAAAATAAAGTTCGGATATTTTCTGAACGGATCTCTTATATGGGCAGAGACCGTAGATGTTTTACACATGTCTTGATGTCTTTTTCCATGTATATTATTCTGGTATTGCACGAGGAAGTACTTATTCAAACATTATAGAAACACATGGTTCCCAACATAAAGCATACAGACAACGTACTAAACATCATTCTTCTTTCCATTTTTACATTCTCTGTTTCGTTTCTTGCACTTTATAATTAGATTTTAAAATATGATTAAATTGTAAAAGTGCATTGAAATAAGGTCTATACGTGAAAAGATTTGACAAGTATATTGTTATCAGATTATTCTGATGAAAGTAGGACAACGTAAGAAAATCATTAGTTATCAGGAATAAGTGAAAATTTCTCTCAAACTTTGGTTGTGTTCTAAGAATATTAATGATAAAATTTACTTAAAGTGGTTAGAGAAATTGATAAAATTTTTATTTCGTAGAGGAAAGGGCAAAAGTTAACGTACGAAAATAGGTGACCAGAAAAAAATTAATGAGAAATGTAAATTTTCACAAATTTCAGGATCCTGTAGGTATTTAGTAAGTGATTACAAATTATTGGTACATATTAAAAATCAGAATTTTTGAAAAAATAATAAATTCTATCTAAATCCTTACAAGCGTACTTGAGATAACAGTTCTCCGGTTAGTCAGATAAATATTGTAAGCACGGTGTTGAAAAAAATCGGTAAATTTCGGAATAATTAACAGATCAAAAATTCCTTTTGTTTTTTTTTTTCAGTTTACATTAATGTGCATTACTTAGATTTTTTCAGATTTTTTTATTATTCTTGGGTGTGGGCCAAGAGTTTTTTAAGCACACTTTTGGCAAAACCGCGTTTGGCAAATAAAAAGAAATTTGAAAAAACTACTTTTTGTTTCTAATTCTACTTCTTAAGGGCTTTAGGTATACTAGCGTCGGCGAATCAGTGTGTTACGTCACACGACGTAAGAAACAATTGCATTGTTCCAAACAATACATTCGTTTGTTTCGTATTGTGACGTAACTGCACTGATTCGCCGACGCTAGTATACCACACAATATTGAGTGTTTACACAATAAAAAAAATTCAAAAATAAGAATTGTCCTGGCTAATTGCCACAGCAGCAAAGGTCCTTAAAATAAAAAAATTGATGTGAAGTGTGAATTTTCACACATTTCAGGGTTTTGCAGGTATTTAGTAAGTGAATGATGATTATTTGGGATGCTAAAACAAATTTTATGTTAAAATATTTTTTTTGTTAATTTTAATTCGAATGCCTAATACCATTATTTCGGTTTCTAATTATGTGCAGTACTTTTTTTTTATATATATATAGCAAGGTTCATTAAGATTTTGAAAATTGCGCCTATGGCTTCCATTGGTTGTTTTAAGTAATAACTCCGCCCCTCTGATTTCGTTGAAACATTGAAACATAGAAAAATAGAATTAAATTATAATTTCAACAATTTCCACTGGTTATTAAATTTAGGCTTTTAAAAATTAAATGCAACATTTGCCAAAATATAACTAGAATTTTGAAAAAATAATTTAAACAAAATAAAAATGCAAAAAAAAACAGAAAAAATAAAATTGTCTCCTCTCGCAGGGACCGAACTCTATTTTGTTGGGTAAGAAGCAAGTACCATAAACATTACACTAGGATACGGCTTCTAGTGTAGCGTGTTACATAAGTATAACTTTTGTATATTGTCAACCAGAAAACACAAAAAATGCTTTATTTTCCGAAAACATAATCTGATCAAAAATGCCTGTACTATTCCGGTTCACAACAATGTACATTACTTAGAATTTTTAGTTTAAACCATTTGGTCTAAGGGTGTGGGAAAATAACATTGCACAATTTTAGCAAAAATCACCTCAAAATAATTTATTTTGCAAAAATAAAAATTTGATGGTTAATCCACGTATTAAGGGCGATCATTTGATTCGATGAGCACACTTTTTTTTCGATGAGCACACTTTTGTTTATATTTTTAGGGGTATATGTTGTTTAGATGTTTTAGTATTTTTCCTATGTGCGGGTCAAAGAGTTGTATAAGTATGCTAAATTTCAACTCTCTAGGTTTAGCCGTTTGGCTACAATTTACCGAACAGACAGACAGACAGATGACAAAATTACGGTACAGTCTGTTCCAAACGGTTAAGCGGAACTAGATTTTGCAATCTAGTTACTTTCATCGTTTAAATCGTGCCTTTCGGCCGTTTTGTTTAAGCTTTGTAAATCATACTTACAATAAACATTTTTTGGTTAAGGTTAATATCATTTTAAAATGTCATTTTCTTTATATTTTATTTTTTGGTGTCATTCTTAATACAAATTTCCCATTTATTTATTTTTTTGTCATTAAAATATAAAAAAAAAATATTTAATTTGACATATGTCATTCGTTTCCATGGTTTCATTGTTGGAATTTTAATTTTTGACATCCCAACGTAAAAAATGAAATAACCCAAGCAAGGTCCCTTCTCGTGACAACCTAAAAGAATTAAATTCCCAATTAGTTCCGCTTAACCGTTTGGAACAGACTGTATAAGGGTTTTTGGTCATACCTAAAAAATCCTAAAAAGAGCTTTCTGTTGATGCCACACAATAAAATTAACAAAGATAACAAAAAATAATATTTTTCTCAAAATAAAGGTTATGAAAATTTCTGTTGATTTGTTTACTAAAATAAGATGGGAGATAAAACTTTTTTGGCGAAAATCTTAAAAGATTTTTCAAAAATAAAAATTTGATGTCTCTCAATCAACATTTTTAAAAAATAGTACTACTAATATTTTTGTTTCTTACATATTTGTTTATTTTCCCGCTTTGTCTTTTTGAACTCTCAATAGGTTTCCTATATGCGAATCAAATAGTTGTATAAGCCTGCCAAATGTCAACTTTTTAGGTCCAGCCGTTTGACCACAGTTTCTACCGACCAACTAGGCAGACAGATAGACAGATGAACAGACAGACAGAGATACAAACATACAGAGAAATGTACAGACAGATACATAATTGACGTTATAGTGTTTCTTGGTTATACCTACCAGCTAAAATCCTTTTCACAAAATCCTAGGAACAAAACGTGATAAAAGCTGGTCTTAACAGCATGGAATTACAATCTAACGTTCACTGCAAGTAATTTATGGGTAAACTCTAATCCAAATTCAGAATTTGTAGGTAGTTTAAAAAAGCTAAAACTCGTGTTAAGTTTTTTTTTCTGTTGTATTGAATTGAGTTTTTCAAGTGGTGTTCGAGAGGTTTGGGATTGTCAGATCAAGATGAATGAAATATAAGCAAAGAGGGAGTGAAGAAGGGTGGGTTAATGCCTTACGGATTCTGTAGAGTGTTAATAGTGGGAGAGACTTAGAAGAATAAAACGGTCAACTCCCTAAAAAGGGGGAAGTTGTTAATAAATTCACCAGAGGGAGAAAAATTGGCATTTTTTCCTGTTTTCCGATTTTAAAATATTCCTACAGCAGTAAGAAACTGCTTTGTTATAATAATTCTGCAGTACCTTTCTAAAAAACTGTCAGCAAAATTATGCTTTGGTTTCAATCACAAAATAATAACTACGGAATCCTGAAGTACACATCAATTTTATTCCAGGTAACTTTATGATGTAGTGGATTGTTTGCCTCTTGGTGTCATAATTGCGCTATGGAGATGATGCTGTACTCTATTTATGTAGCGATTACGCACACCCATAACTGTCCAAATTCTGTTAATATTGGACCATATTTTTTGTAGTTTAAAGCCTGTTGGTTTTCCTGATACGAAGATTGTCTCTTATATTTCGGGATTTGAGATCGAAAACAATTAGACCGGGAGCTCATGACATTTTTGGTCTCCGATTTCATACAGCATGCCTTTTGGAGGAGAGAATATTTACCCTGTGACAACAAAAAAGGGATGGTACTAAACCCCTGCACGCTTTCCGGTCATTGGAAAAATTGCATTTCCACTTGCACAAAATTTTTGTGTTTTTCTCTGACTTAACATTGCTTGCTCTTTTGTCAAAAGAAAGTTATAACAAATTTAAAGTCTTTTAATTATAGGCATGCTGTATGAAAACGCGGAAATCATATTTTTTTATTACAAGATCACATGACCGTTTGAGCCCTTTGGGACCCTCCGAATCGCATGCATATATTTAAAAGACTTTAAATTTGTTATAACTTTCTTTTGACAAAAGGGCAAGCAATATTAAATCAGAGAAAAGCACAAAAATTTTGTGTTTAAGTGGAAATGCAATTTTCCCTATGACCGGAAAGCGTGCAGGGGTTTAGTACCATCCCTTTTTTGTTGTCACAGGGTAAATAATCTCTCCTCCAAAAGGCATGCTGTATGAAATCGGAGACCAAAAATGTCATGAGCTCTCGGTCTAAATTATTTATCAACAAAAGTGGCTTTATTGTTTTTCAGAATATTCTGCATGAAGATCAATACACTTTTGCATGCGTTTGAACCAATTTTAGAAGCACTTTTTTCACTCCGATTAAGACACCTCTAAAACATGCATTTTGAAGGCATCAACTGCTTTTTCAAGTGTCAAAAAAACGTTGCCCTCGCAATTTATTCTTGATATGCGGGAATAAAAAGAAGTCACTGGGTGCCAAATCAGGACTATACAATGGATGGGTCATCCAATCCACGTTTTGAGTGCTCGAAAAGTCACTTGTTTGAGTCGATTTATGTGAGCTCGCATTGTCAAATTATGTGGGAACGCGTACAAATCTTTTTGACGGCCAAATATTCAGGCAATAGTGAATGTATGCTGGTCCCAGTACTGCACAAAGATACCTCAATCTCACGATAAGTCACATGACGATCTTGCAGTATTAGTTCACGCACAACATCAATGTTTTCCGGAACAACAACCGAATTTGGACGACCTTCACGAAATTCGTCCTTAAGCGAACTACGGCCATGATTGAAGTCGGCAAACAAAAACAAAATTCATCGCCACGAATTTTAATTTTTCTTATTATATATATATATACATATATATATATAATTTTTTATTTCCCCTAGGCCTTGCGGCGTTTAGGGTTTTAACTAGTACATTGGAAAATCATATAATAATAAAATAATACATTTTATGATATTCTTTCTTCTTCTTCTACATTCTTCCTCCAGTGTTCCTCTCTTTCTTCCTATTCTCTTTTCGGCTTCCGTCTCCGGTCTCCTTCCTTCTTGACTCCAGTTCTTCTCCTCCTCTTTCTTCGCTTCTCTTCCCTCTTTTCTTTCCTCCTCCTCTACCTCTCTCTTTCTTCCTGTTCTCAGTTCTATCTTGCCTCTCCGCATACCTTCCTTCTTTCCTCGAGTACTCTCACCCACCTTTCTCCCTTTCCTTCTTCACGCAACAGCTCCTTTATCTCTCCCTCCCATTTTGTCATCTTTCCACATCTTTTCTTTAGGTGTTCCAAGGATTCTTCCTCCTCCCTGCACATTCTGCATATCCTATCCTCTGGTTTTGCCCAATACCTATTACTCCGTTCTTCATTTCCACATCTTAATCTGGCAATCCTTCTAACTCTGCCCGCTGCCTTTCCTCTCCTCCCTTTCAAATAATTTTTCTTATTATTGATGTTATTACATCTGGAGTACCTCAAGGATGATACCAAGCGAAAAGCCACAAACGATAGGAGGCACAGTATTTTGATAATCAACAAATACTGGTCTAGTCATTTAACTACAATTTATACTATACAGATAGAGAAACAGATTTATTTTTGGCTATACCTACAAAATTCTAAAAGAGGACCTCAAAGTTCCAACCATTTGCAAATTAACTAAAATATTCTGAATTTTTAAAATATGTTTTTAATGATATAAATTTAAATTTAAATTAAATGTATATAAATATAAATAAAGTAATAAATATGCATTACATTTAGATGTAACAGTATAAACTTATGAATTTTCCACCGTCATTAATGAAACATTTTATAAGATTTACATAATACCATATTTATTTTACCATACCAGTTTATATCAGCAACGTTAAATTTTATAAAAAAAAACTACCTCTAACCAAGATATTTCCACTTTGGTTATAATGAATTTCTGATTTCCTTAATTAAAAAGTTAATAATCTTCTCTTGTCGGGTATTTCCTACTTGAAGTGATCAGCAAGTGAAGTAGTATTGATCCTCTTTATCTGAGTGTTTCCAATAAACGTTCCAAGTGCTCTAACGTCCACAAAAACTACTAAATTAACAGATAACGTCTAATTAGTGGCTTCAATACCAACATTGTAGGACCACTGTGAACTACAGGTAATGAACTGACGTACTGATTCGGTTCTACGAGACTTGCAACTCAACCACAACTGACGTCACTTGATTACTAGCGATGTGGTCAAGATTTCAAACCACCATTTTAGGTCAATCAGAGATGTTGAATAAACGTATACGTGAATCCACAAAAGAGAATGTTTGGTTATTGGCAACTTGAAAGCCAATACCTTTCAATGAAAACGGTGTTTATTAATCATCAACATCAATCAACCGTTGTCATCCATTGTTGAATATTGGTTTCCTTTAAGCAAACCCAGTTTTGTGGTCCTATGCCTCCTCCAACCAGTTTGTGTCGTAACGTTTTAAAAAACACATTTATTTTATGTATATATTATGCAACTGTCCGCTTATGTACAGCGGCCTATTGGACAAAATAAGACAATATCGCATAAATTTCGGTAACCATGTTTCCGCAATAATATACTATTACTATAATTGTTTTATATACCAACTACATTATATTAGCAAACACATAATGGTCAAAAAATGATAGTGAGGTACAGTAATACCCCGCCACTCGACGTTAAGGCGGCGCACAACCCTATAGTTCTTAATAGTTTCTTATACAAAACTAATAATCAGAAATAAAATTAATAACAATCTATATATCAAAATTTGCAGCGAATTTTTATTTATCTAATAGGATATTTTTAATACTAGAGAAAACTGTTATGTAACTAGAAATAAGCAAATTGCATTATATACGCCATCTTGTAAACCAATAGACGAATATTTGCGTACGATGCGGAAAATTGTAGCTAAAGCTTCGTTCTACAAATATGTTTTTAGCTATTTTGCTCTATTGTGAAAACTACTTGTAGTTATTATATTTGGTAATCTATTTTTGCCTCCATCTTGAATCTGCCGCGGTTTTCAAAATAGGTGTTACGGGTAAAAATGATTTACTTTTCGTGAAGAATACGTGCACCAAGTGGCATTCTATTATCATGAAACATAATATTTTTCGACGAAGGCTCTAAACTATAAGTAACCAAGTCGAAAAAAATGTTGACGTATTATTTGAACATTTCTACACAAAACTATATCAATATAAATGTTATTCGAAACCCACAACTAGATTTAACAAATTACAGAACTATATCGCTGATGTCTATTTTTAAGTTATTGAGCATAATATTTTTACAATAAATGTTTCTACAATTAAAAATATCATATTAGATAGATAAAATTTTGGTGCAAAATTTGTTGTATAGATTGATACTAATTTTATTACAGATTGTTAGTTTTGTATAAGAAACTAGTAACCTCTGGGGGTTAAACGCAGCCTTAATTTGTTCTGAAAAAGCGTTGAGTAGCGATTATGTCGAGTGGCGAATCGAATTTCTCCATAAGAAATAAAGGGAATCATATGTACATATAACATATACATATAAGGAAATAGATGTATATGTTTTCCTTTTAGCTATGCTTGCATTTCTATCCTTTGGACCCATAATTATAAATATAAATCACTTATTTTAGAAAAAAACAAAAAGTTCATAGCTGCACTAAATCTGAGTTGTTTAATTTACCATGAAATAAATGATATAATATCTGCCAGTCACATTTTTTACGCAACAGATTGGGCGCCAAAATAGTTACCGATAATTTATCTGGATTAATTTAACATCTTATTGCGAATTATCGGTCACAGTGTCTATTAGCTTGTTGTCAGTCGTAGAGAAAAGATTACTTGGAATAAATCAGACAAATATTTTACCCAGCACTGAATAAAGGTTAATAAAGAATAAATTTTAATTTACCATGGAATAAACGATATAATACCTGCCGGTCACATTTTTGACGTTTCACGTTGGGCGCCAAAACACCGATACTTCGTCTGGCTTAATTCGACATCAGTCACAGTGTAGCAGAGAAAAGAAGCAAGGGAAGAATACCTAACTGCTGAACTGATGACATCAAGCAAATTTCAATTTTTTTTTAATAAATGAAAGAAAAATATGTTTTAAAAAATAATTGGTTTTAATGGATAGAAATATTGTCCCAGATGTTGCGAATTCTATTGACCTTCCACTTATTAAAATAGCAGATAGCCAATAGCAGAGAAAAGAAGCAAGGGAAGAATACCTAACTGCTGAACTGATGACATCAAGCAAATTTCAATTTTTTTTTAATAAATGAAAGAAAAATATGTTTTAAAAAATAATTGGTTTTAATGGATAGAAATATTGTCCCAGATGTTGAGAATTCTATTGACCTTCCACTTATTAAACCCTGACACGTGTATAAATTCCCACAACACATAGTTTTTGTAAAATAATTTAAACAAAACTTTGTCACTTTGAATCTAATTATTTGCTAATCGAATTTTTTTTTTTGATCGATTTAAAAAATATCAAATTGTTCATCAAGATAAAAAGGTATAAAAGAACATTCCTTTTTGTTTGTATTTCCCTTTTGTAATATATTTGTTCGCCCGTATTATTGGCATTACAATCTGAAAGTGACAGTACCCGAAATGGTAAAAATGAAAATCTCTAAACCAGTTTTCTGTTAAATCTGCTATTTTAATAGATTGCGGTGTAGAACTCTCCTGAAATTATATATATGAAACAGAACGACCGCTTCGTTCAAACGACATGAACAGATATCTCTTTATTAATAAATGACATATCAGACAGAAAGTTAACAATTACATGCTATGACAGGTCTTTCGTATGATATCTATGCAAATTTAAAGCGGTTACCAAAAGGTTATGTCTAAAAATAAGGTCGTTTTCTAAATATTAATGTCTAATGGCGCTGCTCTTTGATGTGACAGTTTGCTATTAAGCATGAACAATCCAAGTGTATGTATTAAAAACTTATATTTTCATTAATCTTTTATGGAAAAGACGACAGGTCACGCATAAAGCAAAATATTACTGCGTTTTAAGGGATGAGAACTGGAATGGAAGAAGGGATGGGAGGAGTAATAAATTTGCACTTTTATTTTCCTGTTTCGTTTCACCATAATTTCTTTAAAATTATTTTGCAATGGTTTAGTTTTAATGCAGGCATTATTATTTTGGACTACCATTGTTGATAGTGTTAGGCTAGAATAGCACAATAATGTAATGAGTATTAGTATCAAAGATATAAAATAATATTTCGGATGTTTCGGAAACTGCTCAACATTCTATTTCCGTTTTCAACGATCACAGTGACGATCTAAAATTCATTGTGCTTCACCTATACTCTGTAGTAACCATGTTCACGTGATAATTTTGTCGAACTCTTGTCGTTCATTGGCTGTTAACCCCTTAATATTATGCTACAGTCAATAAGGGAGCGACTTCAATGTTGCACATGATTTTATTACAATTTTTGATTTAGACATTTTTATTTGATTTTCGGAAAAAACACATTGCTCACGCCTCTTGTGCGAATTATTAGTATTGGAGAGATCCTTAGTCCAACATTATATCAAAACAGTAATACTATAGCACTCCAACTGACTGTCTTGTTATTATTGTGTTCTCAAATCCACCTGCAAGCGCGTCTATCTCTCATATTCACAAATGTACGTTACATTTATACATTCGTCTCGTGTCTTAGTATTGTAGTCACTCATTTCGGTCATCGCAACGTCTGAGCTTTTAACATCGTGCTTCTTTAAGCAGAGGTAGAATTAAATTGTTCTACCTCACTTCGCTTCTTTTTTGTTGTTGTCGTGAATGCATTTTACGCATGTATTCACATTCATGTGTGCTAGTCTATTTCGCGAAGATACAGTGTGGACTTACGATATTGAACGTGGCTGTGTGTCCAAACTCTCCATTCCATACCTGGTGAATTACGAAGACTACAGCAACCCAATATTAATTTATTTAACCAGTGACTATACAGATTTGTACAGTAGTGCACAAGTCCAGTTACATAGTACTGGGGGAAAAATACAATACAATTATCATAACAATAATATAGAAATACTAATAATGAAGAAAATAAAGAATAAAACAATAATATACAATATAACTAGTCTAACTTATTTTTATATTAACAAAACTTCTATAATTGACGTTAAACATATCTACATCTCTACCAGAGACTTGTTTGTTTACTAGACTGAGCATTTTGTTCAGTGGTGACTCAGTGGTGATTATGAAATTTTGAAAAAGTGATCATTTTTAATTATCAATCTTATGTCAGGGACTCGAATAATCAAATTTTGAAGAAGTTCTGGGGCATCTAGTTTATTATTAAATAATTTAAATGCGAAATTCAAAGTGTGGATGTCGCATCTCCATTCTAATGTTTGAAATTTCTTGCTATTATTGACAGCTAGGTTTTTTAACTGGTTTGCATAAGAGATACGAAAAGGATATGTTCCGGTTAATTTCAGGGTCAGGTTTCTTACAAAAGAGTACTTTTTCTATTTGATTTTTGTGGGACATTGTTTTTGGTCTCCAGATTGTATTTGCGTACTCTAATTTAGGTCGAACTAGTGCACAGTACAGTAACACATAAAGTCCATTCGATTTATTTCGCGTTTTTCATTCAGATCATGAATCCTGCCTTACGATTGTCGCGAACCTTTTCCTCAGGGCAGGATCCTGGTCAATGTGTCCATCTGGGAACACTGCAGGACTCCGTATCGTACAGCCAGCTTACAGTCCACAACTAGAGAGTCGTTTTATCTGACGTACATCAGAAACAACGCTACAATCTATGCTACTAGATTTAAAATTCTAGTTCCGCTTAGACCAAAGAAACAGACTCTCCAACATGTCCTGTATTGCTGTCTTCTTTTTCTACGGCTCACTCTGACGAGTTTTTTATTTTTGAATAACTCTTTATGTTTCTTGTTTCTTTATATTTGTTGTTCTTCTGTTGCTTATTCCCTGTACATGACTTGTTCATTGGTGTCTACAAACTCTGCCAATTTCGAGTATATCTATTTCTTGGTGTACTGTATTTGGTTGTATCTCTCTAAATCCAAGAAAGCAGTGGAGTATGTCTTCCACATTCTTCATACACTTTTCTCTTTATCTAACAATAGCAAATTTTCTACAGTTATCTTGAAATCATCCATCAGATAGTTTTACCTTTACTCTCAGTCTCGTGTTATCCAATGAATGATTCACCTTTTCCACCTACAATCAGGCAATTTCGCCAAATTTACAACCCATTTCTATTTCAACTTGCTATTTTTTATAAAATTAATTGCACTAAAATTACATTCCAGTAGCGAATAACTGAGTCAAATATTCTATTAAATTGTTCGTTCAACGTATATGATAAACAATATATAATGGAGTATTACATGATTTTAACAAACTGTTAATAATTAATGAAACAAACAAAGGGAAAATCTGTACAATAAACAACAGAAAATCATGTTGAAACTTCAGATCAGGTACATGGTTTAACATATTTTAATTAGATACTATTAGGTTTCAAACAATACTTGCATGTATTGGTTTCAACGTTTTAAGTCAGTTATTTTGATGTCAGTGACCTATTACGTTCTGGAACTCCGCGAAGTCAACGCTATTCACACATAATTGAATGAAAATTTGTTGCATATGCAAAAGAAACTTGCTATACAACTGGGTATTATTGAAGTATCAGTTTTGAGATGACTGTATTCAACCGAATGCTGTTTGATTCTGTGAAGATGTCGCTGTATAGTTAGGTATGTTAGTTTGTGAGAGCAGCGGAGGATGGCGTTGGTATCATCTTGGAGGCGGTGATACACTGAAGGTGACTGGGCCTGGAGATGGTGCTACATGGACTGGACGTGACAGTTGGACGTACGTTGGAAGCACCTAGGCTGCGGCTGGTCTGTAGTAGGAGGTACCTGATAGGCGGTTGTGCCTGAGATCGAAGTACCTAGGTGGCGGCGGAACCGTGCAGTTGTCGACGTCCTCGATAGCCACGTAGAGGTTGGTATCCGCGTGTCGGATACCTGGTGCGGTGGCGGAACTGTCCAGTTGACGTCGGCCTCAATAGCTGCGTATTGATTGGTTGGTATCCAGCGGTGGGCCGTGTAGTTAGTGACACCTGGGTGGCGGAATGTCCTGCTGACCGAACATCCTGGTGGCCGAACGGCCCGGTGTCGGTTATAAGCACAGCATGCTTAAGTTATAGTTGGGGTACAGCGTACCCTGTAGTTGGAATTACGCACACAACCGGTACGATAGACTCACCATATCGTACTAAGTACACTTAAACTTTCGAACACTTAATTCAAATATTTTAATTTTGTCGTAGAATTGCCGGTCATATATTGGCATATTGTGTATATTTTAATTATTGTTTGGAAACAGTTTCAATGCTCCTGGTTTAACTGTCAAATTGCGAGGTTGATAACATGAAATTCTACATAGCATATGTAACATTGTTGCTTTGTGTATGCTTTAATTTTATTCCTATTACATTTTAGCACGTTAGATGCAGTATAACAGAGGTTCTAAACCATTATGAAGCATAAAATATTTTTTGGTGGCAGTGGTGGACTAGAAAACTTTGCTGATATGTATAGAATAAGGTAGACAATATTTTTTTATTTATCTTATCATGAGTTATAATAGGATAGGCTGCAATGTCTAACTGACATTGTGGCTTCCATATTTTGCTGGTGGTCAAGAAACATAGAATGGCTAAAGGTCCATATATATTAGGACTAAAGAGCCAAAATTCATTAAAAAAAAAAGACACAAAATTACTTAATTCTCTTAATTGCTAGCCTGGTTTTCACTTTGCCTATTGTTTGTTGGTATATTATTTTAGCTGGTTCACTGTCATTCATTAAATATTACTGGTCTATCTGAAATAGATTTATCGTCAGGATTTTTTCGAACCCAGATATGAAGTCATCTCTATACCCTTAATACAGTACCAGATAACCCGCCAGAGCTCACACAGGGTAGCTGTCAACGTGTTCCCTTACATAATTTTAGCGGATTTTCGTTCCTCATCTACTTCAAACGAAAGAACATAAGTAGGTAATCCTGATGGGTTGATAAAATTCAGGAATTGGACAGGATAGTTAATGACACTTGCTCATCTACAACTATATCTACAGACATGTAAGTACGGTAGTGAAATTTAAACTGTTCCGATTACATTCCCAGTAAAAATTTTCGTAACTCGGGAACTACTGAACCCATTATAAAAATTATTTTAATTCTGATTTGTGCATAAATCTTGTACACTGCGTTCATTTTTGTAATGAAAAACCAGATCTGGTTTTTTGGTTATTTTTATAGTGTAGTACTGACTTTAAATGTCATTTAAAGGAATTGCTTACGCTGTAAAACAGACTTAAAATTCGTTGGTTATCATCCTAAGATATAATTTTTGAATATAATATATATATAAAATAGTTTGATATATTAATAAAGCGATATTTTTAAAGATCAACATGACATATAATTTCAAAGATGCTAACTATTTAAATCAAAATTTCCTATTATGTTATTATAAAAGTGAACCCCGAATACCAAGTTTGCTACTGAAGATATATATTTTGTTACTGATAATTTCAACAAAATACATTAAATATAGACCAAAAAGACTTCTGTATTACCACGCACATAAATATCATAATATCTTTGGAATTAGTGAACAAATTTTAAAAATTCTTTTAATTATTATTAGTTACCACTCGTGAACCAACTTGGCCGCCGACAAAACCTATTTTTTCGCTGGCAATTTCAAGAAAATGCTTTAAATGTGAACGGAATATATGAATTTTGTTTTACCCGCGCGCATATGCATCATTATAACTTCGGAACTACTAAAACACAGGCAAAAAGCTATAGTTACAGATAAAAAAAAAACATGAAAATCGAATAAGCAATTCTTGAGTGAAAAGCACAAATACAGGTAGACAGACAGCAAGAGAGACGTTGCCTTTTATATAAAGGTGTGTAGATAACAGACTTAGTTTTTCAAACAGTGCTTTGCAGTTTTTCAGTATTGTCCAAATTTTATATCCAAACATATCTACTGATCTTTGACTACGGAGTATCTATGAAAGATATAATTTTTGGTGAAATAGTTTCTGCATTTTTGTTGTGGTAATTTTTCTGTTTCCCCTTTTAGTATAATTGTTTGGAACGGCTGGTGTAATTGTACATAACATACCAAAACTATTTTATCTACCTACGTCTATTATTTTTATTTCTCGATTATGAATTGTCGTGTTCAAATAGAAATATAGAAGAATAATCTAAAATATGATTTTGAAAAAATTCTATTACAATTGATTTGACGTGAGTATGAAACATTTTAGAAATGTGTCATAAATTTTTCCTGAATTGAAATATTTTACATGGAAATGCATTTTCCTACTTATTCGACCTAGAAAATTTAAAAATATTTAAATTTTTATCGATTATAATTCTAGGGTTATATTTGGAAATTCCTAGAAATATACCTAGAGACCAGATTCTTCAAACTTTATCGAAGAACTTTAGTCAAAAGATTTTAAAACAGTATCCACAAAGAAAATCATATCGTTGGCATATAGAATTAATTAAGTCTTGCAATTTATTATTATAAAGGTTATAATTTAATATTATACTTAAACAAGGCTGCCTACTATCTCCTCTATTATTTAACTGTATTGGACTGGGTTCTTCGTAATGCTCTCACAGAACACAGCGACATACAGTGGGACTTTCAAAACCGTTTGTCACATAATTAATAATAATAATAATATTTATTGACCAAATTACAATGACAAAAAATGTTTTTAGTCAGTCAAATATAATATCAATAATACAACGATTAAAAAATTTAATCAAAACTGACATTTTCAAACTCATCAATGACATATGTATATTGGATTATTTGTTAGTACGTTCTTAAGTTTAAATTTGAATTTGTCTAGTGGTAGTGTACAGATGCCCTCAGGCAGCAGATTATATAATTTAACAGCAAAATAATTTGAGAAATTTCTGGATTAATTTAGACGCAAAAAGTTACCACCGATATTATTTTTACTGCGAGTGTTGTGATCATGTTTCTCACCAAATGTACTGTACTTGGTTAAATTTTTGCGTATAAACAATAAACAATGATAAATAAATAACGAAGGCAAAGTCATTATTTTGAGTTTCTCAAAAAAGATCGACAATCCGCTATGAAAGAAGTACCAGCCATTATTCTTACAACTTGTCGTAATGCAAAAATTCTGTTTGCTGCAGGTGAATGTCCCCAGATTATTAACCCATAGGTTAGGTGGGACTGATAGAGGGAGAAATAGGCTTTTAAAACAACATCTGAGCTGACTTCATGCTTTAGATTCCTCATTAGATACACAGTTGAGCGTAGTTTGCAGCTTATTATATTCACGTGTTGATCCCAACAAAGATGAGGGTCAACGTGGATACCAAGACATTTTATGAAGGGGGGATTGGCAATATCATGTCTTCTGGTACTCAGTAGTAGAACCTGAGTTTTTCTGTATTTAAACTTAGCTTATTACAGGCAAACCAAGAGTTTACACTGTTCACCAGACATTTTTCTTAACAAGAGAATCTAAATCATGTTTACAATCTAATAATGTTGTATCATCAGCGTAGAGAATTGTTTTGGCATTTGTAGAGAGAGGCAAATCATTTACAAATATTAGGAACAATAACGGTCCAAGAACTGAACCTTGAGGCACTCAAAAATACAAAGGAAGATACTGGGAAGTGCTACTGTTAAATTTGGTAAGCTCGTTTCGGTTAGATAAATATGATTTAAGCAAGGCACGGCTCATGTCGTCGAAACCATAAAAAGATAATTTGCTTAGCAAAATATCGTGAGATATACAGTCGAAAGCCTTGATTAAATCAAGAAAAATACTGAGGCAGTATTACGAAGATATGCAAGCCAAACTTGAAAGTATAAGTAGTTTTGGTTGGAGAAACCACATGCTTTATCTTACGAGTCGTGAATTGTCTCCTACTATAGACAGTTGTGGCCATCAATCTAGGTTTTTGTACTTTCTGCGTTACTGCATCCACGACTGCTGATTCTGGTCAGTTTTTCGGCTCTTCATATTCATAATTTTACTATTAAGCGAGTGGAGTTTCCTTTAAAGGTCAGATGTGTTGTGAATTCGAACGAAATAACTTAATAATCAAGAGCAATTAACTAACAGATGACAGTTGCATTATATCAAGCTACTAATCCATCTTTCCACTTACTAGATATTGCACAACGAGCGCCGTTTGCGTAATGTTTTATGAAATTCTTACACAACCCTGTCAACGCAAATTTCCTTATATAAATGTTTTACATTCAGTTTATAATAGTAGATTTTTAAAGTACATTACCCACTGGTTAATCTTGAAGAACACATCTTGACAGAAAGAATGGAAACTTTAAAGAAAGGATGACTATAACCACATACAAAGAATGAAGTCAAGAAATCTCAATTTCCTATATTACTTAATCTTTTCTCTAAAAGGTAATTACTTAAGAATGTATTTATGTTAGGTACTGAAAAACGTTTTACGCTTTACGATTTGTAGTTTTTAAATTATATATATATGATCCCATCAGTAAATTAATATTATCGACTTTGTTCCTTTAAAAACAAAAACAAAAGTACATTTAAAAAGTAAAATTTACTCTTTTTACTGTATGAAACTCTTTATTTATTTATATTAGGTTTAATATGGTTATTTAATCAATACAAAATAGTTATTTATGCTGATAATGTGTAAAGCTGGTATTTACACACGTTTTGCATACAGTTCAAAATGTTTTGGTAAAAATTTGCTGCATATTCTACCCTTAGTACCAAAATTTCATACAAGATGGCAGATCAGTGCCCATATTGTTAGAGACACTGTATACTATGACAGGCTGATCAATGGTACCAGCACCACCATTAGAATTCCAAATAAGCACTGTAGCGTTATTATTTTCAAATGGAAAAATAAAATTTTCATTACAGAAAGAATAATTTGTTGCAAAAATATTCCCAAAATCTTTGTAATCTATACTTTCAAGCTCAATCTGGCAAAAGTTTTTCCCTACAAAGACATATAATTAGTGGTGTTCCACAGGGCTCTATATTGGGTCCTTTACTGTTTTTAATATTTGTTGCTGGTTTGCCCGGTTGTATTGTTCTCAGTACTACATCTGTCGATGTCTGCCGATGATAGGAAAATTTTAAATTATCGATTAACGAATTGATAATTTTCAAAAGAATGGATAAAAAAGAATTTCGTGTGTTGATTTAGTTATACCAAGTCTCCGGTATAATTGAGCGAGGTGGTATGTGAAATATTATGTAACTAATAATGACTGACTACAAACTATATGTGTATATGTAATTTGGTCAATAAATTTTTATTATTAACCACAAGTTGACAAGCGCTGATATAAATACAAATTAATTTTTCACTATTTTCTAAAATTTCTGTAAAAGAAGATTCTGGTTAATGTATTCATATAATTAAATTCAGTCCGCAAAATTCCGGAAATTAAAAAGAGAATAAAAAAGTAACTTAATGGTTGAGATTTTAATTTTACTTTCTGAAATCCAGATAGCGTTGGATATAATTGTATAATTTGTACACGAAGGCCGGTTCAGTATCTCATAGGACAGATCAAAGTTAACTAGTTTAGTGGAAATGGAACAATGCTTTGAATTTGACTGAGGATTCTGTCCAGAGATGTCTCTCTAACATGTTTAGAGTTGTTTAACTATTATTTAATCTTGTATTTTACAAAAGGGATCAAATGTAGTTAGCTTCAATAAATAATGACACTTTATGCCAAAGGGTTTCTTCAAATAGAAACATATTAAACACATCAACAAATTAAATGATTATTCAAACGAATATTAATAAAAAAACCTTTCCAAGTAATTATTTCAAAAGAAAAAATCGCAGCAAGACGAGTGTAACATAAAAAAGAAATATTATGATTAATAATACACGTGATGGATAAAAAGAATAGGAGAAATAAGCATTCGTAGGCAAAAAATTCCGTGTGCGTATAATTTTTGTTGCTAATTTCTCAGTGTCTTCAGCAACCTTAGTGTCTTGGCTAGTTTGTAGCTAAATGTACGTCTAGTGACAATAAAGCAATTTGTGAAGTACAGAATCTTTCTAATTTAATCCCTGACAGATCAGTCGATAGAAAATCTAGCAAATAATCAAGATACTTACACCAGAAATAGAACAACCCTACTACCTACGAGGAAGATTGTAGTGCAGTTGGATGTGTGGCTGACTGTACAACAGGCAAGTATACTAGCGTCGGCGAATCAGTGCAGTTACGTCACAATACGAAACAAAAGAATGTATTGTTTGGAACAATGCAATTGTTTGTTACGTCGTGTGACGTAACTGCACTGATTCGCCGACGCTAGTATACCAACTTTTTACCGACCGCCAATATATATAAGGAAGGTATTGTGATTATACAGATTTTGCATTTCGAGATTTCGATGGATCTCCACGAATTGAGGTCCCTACATAACGTTCTGACTATTTTTAGCATGATGCCTGTCGATCTGTCTCTCTGTTTGTCTGTCTGGCTGGCTGTCAGTCTGTCGGTCTGTCTGTCGGTCCGTGTACACGTGCAGAGCAAATTCGGCTAAAAGGATTTTTATGAAATTTCATATTTAAGTTTTCGACATCAATGGCTCGAGTTGATAAATTTTTGGTTAAAATCGATTAACTAGAAATGGGGAGTTTATTCGTGTCGGTTTTAAGATTTTTACGGATATTTCACAACAGAGAAATATTTCGAAAAAAATTATTTAACAAAAGCTGTAAAAGCAATAAGTAACAACTTTTATTTGAGACATTTTTTGATAAAGCAGCATAAATTAAGCAAATACTTTGTGATGGCGGTCGGTCCTGCGGTGGCCACAGCTGATTTTCTTTACTAGTTTCCTACTAGTTCTCTCCCGGAAAGTGGAGAGAAGTGTCCATCTGAATCCAAAAATAACTTAAGTAGTTCAGTCAAAATTTAATTTTCTCGAAAGCTAGTCAAAGAAAGTGACATTTTTTCTGATTTTTTATAGCGTAAACATTTTGAATTTACTTTCTATAGTTTAAAAATAGACTATTGGTACATAAAAAACCCTGAAATGTGTAAAAATTAAATTATTTTTTTACATAATTTTTTTACCTTAACCATTCATAAAACGTTTTAAACAAAAACGTTTTTAATTCTTAAACAAACCATTAATACTCTGGTACATGACTGAATTATAAGATTCTGTTTTAAGAATAAATCTCTTAAAACGTAGCCTTGTTTTCACAAACGAGATGGCACAATGAATACAAATTAAAACAAGATAATTTTACATTGTTAAAAAGACGATTAAAGCTTACTAACTATAACAACCATTGACAATTTAGTTTGTATCCGTTGAATGTGAGGTTCATGGATACATAAGAATAGAGGAAAAAAAAACGGAGAAGAACGTGAGCATATCAAGGAAGTGTCAAGAGAGGTGAACTTCGATCTAGCATAGATGAATAGAAAGTTTAAAAACAAAGTTTGACTCAGGATGATGCTCTTTAGCAAACTTGTAGCTCCTATAATGTTCTATGGTGCAGAAATATGGCGCTGAAGAGAACAAAAACAAATTGAACGTGTCCAAAAAATATATATCAGATGGGTATTAGGGTAGACAGAGAAACACTGTACATACTGTACGAAGAAATAAAAACTTACAAAATATATACTGAAATTAGTAAACGAGCAGTTAACTATGAAGCAATAATAAAAATAACACCCTAAAAGGAAGTTGTGATGTTGGAAGTTGTGATGACATTGAAGTCTTGCCAATGCTGGCAAGAAATAAGAAGAAAAGAAGCAAGAAATAAACCAAAAAGCGGATGGAAACAACACTTATAAAGCTTTTACATAGATCAATTGATATTCTACAACTGAAATAGAAGACGTTAAGAAATAAGCATGCAGAAAGAAATCATACACCGATAACAAGATATACAAATTTAACTGAGAAGAGAAAAAATCCAAACATAGATACAACCCCAGTTATAAGTTCCTACAAGCTATAAATGTCCCACCATATTTGAACAAATCAAATAAAACCACAACAATTATTTCAAGATTCAGAATAGACAAAGAAGAAAGAAAAATTACTATTGGAGAAGTGATGAAGAAAGAAAAGCATATGTGAGACAAGTGAAGAAAAGCGAGACGGCTAGAAAACATAAGAACTCCGAAATTGGCCCTCCAGATTCTAAATAACGCTTATCCGGACGTCATATGGATGAAAAAATTCATCCAAATCCATACAACATTTGGTTTGATGTATTCAAGTTTCCAAAACGATATCCATTAGTAGACCAATTCGTTAGTAATTTAATTGGTTATCTCATCATCATAATTTTTAACTGTCATCCATCGTCGGATGTAAATCTTCCCAAGTAACTTTAATTTTTCTCTATCGGTGGTATTTATCAACCAGTCGTGAGTTGCCTGCTTTTTAATATCATCGGTCCATATTGTTTGAAGCTTTCAGATTGGACGATTATCAAGTGGTCTTGATCTCCACAACAATTTTTGGATCCATCACTATCATTACTTCTTCATATATGATCTTTTCAGCTACAGCAAGTGTTGGTATATCAAAATGCATCTAAAAAGAAACTTCACAAAGCAACATGATTGATAACTTCATCTACCTAAGAAAAAGAGGATTCGTAATTTGAATATTATCTAAATTTCTGTATAAATAAATCATTAAAAAGTTTATTAACATTTAGTTAAACTTTGCTGCATAAATACACTATTTGCCATCAAATAGTTCGATGTTTCGAAAGTTTTATGTAATTTTAATTATTTTACTTTTCAAAGACAAATAAAGGTTTTTGCAACGTTTAACGTTTAAACTTTTATTAGCATAAGTTCTAAAAGCAATAAATTTCATGGTTACAATTAGTGATGAAACACTAAAAAATGTCTGGTACCGAATGTTGGGTATTGGGGGTAAAAGAATGATCTTACATGACTGGGTTACTGGGTACCTGATCTGGTACAAAGGTTTTTCTAATATGAGGGATCTAATTTAGGAAAATGGGCTGCCAAGGGGTACACAAGTCAAACGAGTTTCGAAACCTTTGATCTAATGATTCGATGTTCAATAAAACCATATTTGTCATGTGTCATGAGATTCCTCTATATCCTTTACTTGGTCTTCCTGAATATTTCTTTATCTTGAATAATCAGTTGTAGGTATTCGCATGACATGTCTTGAAGTCTGCGGGATTTTAACATTATTGCAAAAATAAATTGCCATAATTTGTGCCCTACTTATTATTTTGTTCTCGTTATTAATTTACTCGTTTTAATTTTAAAAACTTATTAATTTCTAAAGACATATTTCTCATATAATTTTTAGAAAACTTGTAACATGAAAATCTTTTAATTTTGTAAAAGTTCAAAGTTTTAAACTTGGAGTAGCTTTAAATTACGAAACTAAGACTTCAAATAAAACTATTAAAAATCTTTTAAAAGAGAGATGAACACATTTTTTGGTTTCGGTTGTGTAACTAAGGAACTTTGTGTCTATCTATTAGTCGGTCAGTTTGTCGTCTATCTGTCTGTACGGTAAAAAGTAAAGCCAGACATGAAGTGATGACAAAAAATTGATGTGAAGTGTGAATTTTTACATATTTAAGGATTTTGTAGGTAGTGAATAACTGTAAGAAGCCAACAGAATGCTGGATGTCTAGGACAATATTTATGCCAAAATAAATGTAGAACCGAAAAACGAACACGAAAACCGATCTAAGTGATGACAAAAAATGCATGTGAAGTGTGAATTTTCACACATTTCAGGGTTTTCTAGGTTTTTGTAGGGTTTTGTTTGTCTAGGACAATATTTTTCTACATCACATCAATATCAACAGTTTTTTGATAATCATTTTTACTCGTTTTTGAGTAAGAGCTTTCATTTAATTTTATTAAACTAAATTTAAGTAATTTGCGAAAATTTTCTCACAATTAAATTCGACTTTTTAACTGAGTGTATACAGTTCGAGGATGTCAGGGAGAGGTTAGGCCTGTGCTATGACCTGTCAGTTGCTTTAGGTGACGAAAGGGTACTCATGGACAGGCTGATACTCTTCCTGAGAGAATCGAACTTATTGTTTTATGTGTGAAGTCTTGCACCTTATTTTAATGTGTTTCTAGTTATTGACTGTGATATTCGATGGTAATTGGCCCCTTTACAGCCTCTTACCATCACCCTGAGTCTGTTCAAATTTTCGAACAGACTTTTTATATTATTTATTTGTGTTTGTCAGTGCAAGATTTCTTTTATTGAGTATGCGTATTTTTAATGATTTTATCTATTTATTTATTGTCTAATATATTGTTTTTAATATATGGTCTAGTAATTTAAATAGGCTGAGTTAGGCGCAAATAACCTTTGTTGCTGTGCGCCAAAAATTTTAACTAACTAACTAACTAATAAAATTCAAAATAAAATATCCCCGCAAATTTTTCTGTATTTGCTTCATAACTAAATCTTCATTCACGTAATCTGATCAAAAATTCATTTCGTACGTTTCTGGTTCAGAATGTACAATACCTAGAATTTTTTCAGCTTTTTGGTTCAACCCCTTTGAGTTTAAGGATGTGGAATATTGTTTTAAGTAGATTTTTGCTTTAATCTGGCACCACACAATAAATTATAAATAAAAATAATATTTATTTTTCAACGACATAAAAAAGATATTTTTCGAAAACTGATCAAAAATTCCTATTGAATCATCCCATTTCCCATCATTGTTGATTATTGAGAATATTTTTCTGATTTTAACATTAACCCTTCTGAGAACAAAAGTGGGGCACAAATTGAAATCACAAAAAAAAAAATAAATAAAATAAAATTAGTCATTCACGCATTAGGAGGTTTCATTTGATACACCACTCAAAATTAAAAACATATTCATTTATTTTTTAAATACATATTTGTTTATATTTATCTCGAGATATGTTTTTTTGAACTCTCAGCATTTTTCCTATATGTGGGTCAAAGAATTGTATAAGCATACCAAATTTCAACTTTCTGTGATAAGCCGTGAAGCAACAATTTCTACCACAGAGACAGACACATGAGTGAAGTTATAAGGATTTTTAGGTGGTCATACCTACAAAACCCTAAAAAAGAAGACTGTTCCAAATGACCAAATAAAAATAAGCCGGATCTAAGTAAAGACTAAACAATGATCCAACCAGTTTGTTTTTATTATTTCCTTACTTTAATCCTCTACCATTGTCTTAAGTTTGTATTAAATTTTTTTTGTTATAACATCTTCATCACTATCCGTATAACCTGTGCAATTTTGGCACCTATTTGATATAGATTTTCCCGAGGTAACATATGATATTAATTTCATAATTGTCCTTAAAATTAATGTTTAATCAATAAATTCACTTGAAAGTTAGTTGAGAAGCGAAGCGATATTCCGGACGCCATCTATGGCATTTCCTTGCATAGTTTGACGAGCAAAACTTTATTAATGGTCACCATCAACAATAACTGCATCAATATTAAAACTTTTCTCTTAAGTTAGGATATCACTGCAAAATGTTATAAAGATTATAATAAAAGTGGATTGGCAGATAAAAAACGGAAGATAAAGGAGGAATAGTAAAGAAGGAGCATCTATTTAAGTAAGTTTTAAGAAATAACTATATTTGTGCGAGAGGGTAAAACGAAATCCAAGGCAACTGTTCATATTTAACGCATTTTTTCAAAATTATCAGCGACAACAGAGGTTTGGTTAGCGGCAAAGTTGGTATACGATTTATACATTAGAGATGTGACGTGCACGAACGAATCGTTGCAGTGAATTGATACGACCGAATCTTTTAATAAGCAGCGAACGAATCTTCAGTACGCGAACTCACGAACCAATGCTAGCGAGTGGCGAGTGTGACTCGATATGGAACGGAACGTAACGAGGTTCGAGCACAGAGCTCAGGCTGGTGGCTGTGTTGTGTGTAGTGTGGAACACACGTACATCTATGTCTATAGTTTGGTATGTAGGCTCAGTCTGGATGGGCAAACTTAGAACATGGCACGAGCGAAAGTTGAACGGCAGACTCGAGACACGGCACAGTACAATGTGTGTACGTGTACGTAAGTACGTAACACGTACACGTACTAGGTGTACTGATACGTTCACCGTATGCGAACTACTAGCGACTGTATCGTTCACGGACAATGCATGGATGCTTTGATACACAAGCTAGTAACTCGAAGCTTGGCTCTCACATTCTGAGTACAGAGCTGAATATATGAATTGGGCGAGCTATGCTTTTTAACACAGTCACAGTTTCGCAAACGGTGTTCGGACAAGTTAAAAATACAGCAATTACCAACAATGAATAATGATTTATTCAATAACAAATTTATTAAAATATAAATATACTAGGGGCCTCAGCTCGGCTACGCCGGTCTTCTCTCCTACGTTGTTAAATTTCCCCCTGCAAATGTCTTAAGTTTTATCGTTAATTCACCTTAAATACTTAATTAACCGCCTGTTTAGAACCGTCGTATGTAAAACAAAACATGTGCGATGTAACGCGGTGTGACGCATGCGCAGTTGTGTAGCAATCTATTCCCTGGTTATACCTAGTTTTCTTCTGTCAAGAAATACGTTCAAAATGGGAGATCTCGTCACATTTTAAATAGCAAAAAATTTGACAGCTGTCACCTTTTGAAATCTTGTAAGCATATTTTTGCCTCAAAATGATCCAATAATGACCCAGATTCTTTGAAAAATATTTTCTGATGCCTCAAAATATTATCTCGCACGTCAAAAAAGCTACCTTGAACCATAATCACCACTTAACACCTTGATTAACCCTGAAATTTTTAATACATATAAATCTTTTTTTAACACTATTTTATGGAAATTCGCCCTGCAAATGTCTTAAACTTTATCGTTAATTCACCTTAAATCCTTAATTAGTATTCTTCTGTCAAGAAACACGTTCAAAATGTGAAATCTCGTCCCATTTTAAAATGCAAAAAATTTGACAGCTTCCTCCTTTTGAAACCTTGTAAGAATATTTTTGCCTCAAAATGCTCAAATAATGGCCCAGATTATTTGAAAAATGTTTTCCGATACCTCAAATATTATTTCGCACGTCCAAAAAGCTATCCTGAACCATTATTACCATTTAACACTTTGATTCTCGCCGTAAATATTCTGGACCGGCCGTCTTGTATTAAGAATATTTTTGAATTATCGTCTGATAAAACCTGTCCGTGCCAATAAATGGTGACTTTGATTCGACACGGATTCGAGGAAAAAATAGGTAGATTTTTTAAATAATTATATAAAATAGTTAATCTTAAAAATAACAAGGAAAAATTACTGTAATTTACTTTAACGCGTTAATTTTTTTGTTTTCCAAAGGTGGACAAATTAATTAAAATTAAAACTGATAAATAATAATTTTGAAAAAATAACTAGTTTTAAATATATTTTAGTATTTTGGATTCCCCCACTAAGAGCAGTCTAGTATTAGTATTTATTTATTCAGTGCTGTTATACACAAAATGTACATAGCATCGTCAGTAGAGACTGAAGAAAACTTTCTTCAGTTACATACTATATTACATAGTTACATTTACAATATAAAATAACCTAATTAATATGTATAAGCAGATAAAAAAAAACAAAACTAGTTATATAACACAAACGAAACTAATGAGCAAGAGCCCGATTGTGCTCAGGGAAAACAATATTGTCCATCAAATACTCATCTACAGTGTAGTAGGCCTTGTTAATCAAAAAAGATTTCAGTTTAATTTTTAGTTGTTCAGATTTTAGGTTTTGATATTCGATGGGTAATTTGTTGAACAATATAGCACCCATGTATTGCGGTGTTTTTCTAGAAATGTTATATTTCAAGTTTGGAAGGCGTATATTACCCTTTTTTCTGGTGTCATGTGAATGTATAGTAGAGTTGAGCTTGAATAACGGCATGTTGTTTCTCACGTAAGATATCTGCTGATAAATATATAACGATGGCAGTGTTAATATTTTCAGGCTTACGAAGAGGTCTCTACATGTTCTACGTGAATCAACTCTTACCATTGTTCTAATTGCTCTCTTTTGTAGGGTAAATATACGCTTCCAGTCTGTGGAGTTACCCCATAGGATTAAACCATAGGCTATACTGCTCTGAAGATGCGCATGGTATACTGTTTTCAGCGTGTTGATATTAACTGTTTTCCTAAGAATAAGTAACATGTATATAATTCTGTGCATCTTATTTGCAACATAATTTACATGATTTTTCCAATTCAGTTGACTATCTAAGTTTAATCCTAGGAATTTGACACTTTTGGTATCGTATAGCACGTTATTATGTACTAGTCTATTGTGACTGAAAACGATGAAGAAAAACAACAGTCTATTATTCCCCCAGTCTATTATCCTCTGACAAACTGCGGTATTGTGGAAACTATTTTATTTAGTACTGTTTAACACTAGATTGCCCAAGGAAGTCATTTTGACTGCTTTTTATTTTTATATTTTTTTAAATTATGTATATAATGATAAAATATCTTAGAATTTTCTGACTTTTTGTACAACATATAAATGCGTTTATTAATAATTGTAGTTACCTCCCCCCTCATTTATTTCCGGTATATATGTGTGTTATACCTATATTGCCCAAAAGCAGTCGTTTTGACTGCTTGGGAAATTTAAAATAATTAAATGTCTCTTATTATCAAATTGAGTAAATTTCTTTTATGGCCAGTCCGGCTCTTTGGTTAGGTTATGTGGAAGTTATTTTGATACTAGCCTCACAGTTTCGTCTCTTTCCGCATACCCTCCTGCCCGATCTCTCCTATTTTTTTTTCGTGACGCTAACATCAGAAACTTAATAAACTATAGTAGTACTTGTTATAATCTAGTGTTCGTATCTTTATGCAGTGATACTTGTTCTAACAAGTTATTTATTTTATATCATTTGCGCCCTAAATTCATGAAAGAAATGTCGAATAGAAGTGAGTTATTGGAAAAGCTAACGAACATAAGTGAAGAGTGCTCCGATGTAGAATCAGATTCAATAAATTCTGAACTATCATCTGAAGATGAAACGGTTCATATTCAAAGTGAAACATCTGAAACTGAAGATAGCGATGAAGAGTCGATCACCAATGATGAAAATGAAAGTGTCATCAATATGCCCAGGAAAAGGTGTAGGGTGCTAAGTAGTTCAGACTCTGATGAAGAAACTGAAAACACCTTTCAGGAGACCGAAACAGCTGCCGATGGTACTGTGTGGTCAAAATTTGTTGAAGGTGGTATTCCTGGAACGTTACCATCTACTTGTATTTTCACAAGTGTGAAAGGGCCAACAGGCTACGCAAAAAGGAACATTATGGCAGATAATCTTATCAGTGCATTCTCGTTGATAATAGATAACCATATTATCCAATAGATAACATATAAAAAAGTGCACAGAAGAAGAATGTCAACGAATTTTGAGGCACGATTGGACAACATCATTACCGGAAATACGTGCATTTATTGGGATTTTATATGCTCGTGGAGCTTACGAGGCAAAAAATTTAAAATTGAGTTATTTATGGTCAGCAAAGTGGGGACCCGAATTTTTTAGAAAAACTATGGCTAGAGAAAAGTTCAAGCAAATCCCACGATTTATTCGTTTTGATAAAAGAACCGAAAGAAGTAGGCGCCTACAAACAAATAAATTTGCCTTGGTTTCGGAAATATGGGATAAGTTCATTGAAAACAGTTAAGCTTGCTATCAACCAGGGCAAAATATAACAGTTGACGAGCAATTATTTCCTTCGAAAGCCAGATGCAGGTTTACACAGTATATGCCTAATAAATCCAACAAATTTGGCATCAAATTCTGGCTTGCATCAGATGTTAGTAGCAAATATGTTTTGAATGGTTTTCCATATTTTTTTATAACTGTAAATAATATAAAAAAATATTAAAAATTAATTTTAAATAAGTTTCTTTACACATTAGTTATTCTTTCACAATGCAGTCATTTTGACTGCTTTTGGGCAATATAGGTATACACTAAGTTTCAGTCTTTCTAGTGTTAATACTTCTAATTAAATCATTTCACTTATTTTTCATTGATTAAATGATGTCTTAAACTAAGTGCAATTGTTTGTCAAATTAAATTTTTTAAAATGAATTTAAACGATATGTCTGTAAAAGTGGCAGTGCACTAGTGGTTTCCATTTATTTATTAATTAAGGTAGAAAGTTTGAGAGTGTGTGGGAATCTGTGCTCTGCTCTCAGCCGCAACAGGATTCGAACCAAGCTACCGTGGTTAGTTCTCCATTTTAACTCTAATCTACCTTAATCTGCTTGAAAGCTTGAACTTTATACTTTTATTTGATTCGAATGCGTGGAAAAATGTTTAACATACTTTCCAAATACACAGTTGCATTCCATAGATTTTCTTTCAAAATATTTCAAGAGAAATGTGAATTAACATAATGATATCTCGTGAATTAAATAAATTAATTTGATTAAAAATACTTTTAAGGAGTGGTCTCCAACCTGGCAACGTGATGTCCTAAGTAGTTTCGATGGTTTTATATATTACTAGCTGTTCCAACCGGCTTCACTTGGGAACAATTAGTTATTATTGACCCCTTCGTTATTATTGAAAGTGTAGAAATAGTTCAGAATAGCTGTTTTTAGGGTTTTGTAGGTATGACCAAAAAACCCTTATACCGTCATTTTGTCGTCTGTCTGTCTGTCTGTCTGTTCGGTAAAAATTGTAGCCAAACGGCTAAACCTAGAGAAATGAAATTTGGCATGCTTATACAACTCTTTGACCCGCACATAGGAAAAATACTAAAACATCTAAAAAACATACCAACCTAAAAATATAAACAAATATGTGCTCATCGAAAACAAAAATATTTTTTAAAAATTCTGAGTAGGGTATCAAATGAAAGCCCTTAGTACGTGGATTAACGATCAAATTTTATATTTTTGCAAAATAAATTATTTTGATGCGATTTTTGCCAAAAATGTGCAAAAAAAATTTTGTCCCGCACCCTGTAGCCCAGATGGTTTAAACTAAAAATCTAAAAAAATTCTAAGTAATGTATATTGGTGTGAACCGAAATAGTACAACAGGAATTTTTGATCAGATTATGTTTTTGGAAAATAACGCATTTTTTGTGGTTTTTGGTTCACAAAGTACAAAAGTTATACCAATGTAAGACACTCACATGCATGGCGTGCGATGGCTACATGCGTTTGAGCGCTCTTAAACTGGCTGGAAAACGAAGGGTTTCGAGTTCGAGTACGGAGTGAATTTTATTTTTTCTGTTTTTTTTTTTGCATTTTTATTATGTTGAAATTATTTTGTCAAAATTCTAGTTATATTTTGACAAATGTTGTATTTAATTTTTATGAGCGTAAATTTAATAACCAGTCTTATTATATGATTAACAGACGATAAATTATTTTTAAAATATCGTTCATTTTGCCGTGATTACTACAAAGTAAAATTTGTCCTACACACTCAGCATACCGCCTTCACTTATTATATACCTGCGAAACCCTGAAATGTGTGAATATTCACACTTCACATAAATTTTTTTTTTTATTTCTTACTTCTAGATTTTATGACAATTTTTTATGGCATAATTTACATTTGTAAAAATTTGAGGTGTGTAAATTACGTAGCCGAACTGGCAACATTGCGTTTGATCTGGGAACATTTGGGACGCGGGACTTGAAGGGGTGGCAGGTGAACATGTGATACAACGTCAGTACGAGTTTGAACTCGCTAGAGTAATTTTGATGTCCGTAGCAATTTTTTTCGTGAAACAGTTTTTACTAATGAGTTCTTAAAATGACATTCATTTCGAGCAACGGTGTGCTATCAGGTTTTTCTTCAGACTTGGGCATAGTGCAACGGAAACTTTTGCAAAACTTCAGCAGGTCTACGGAGACAGTGTTTTGTCAAGGACCCAGGTTTTTTGGTGGTTTAAGGTATTTTCAGAAGGAAGAGAGTTGATTGAAGATGAATCACGCAGCGGAAGGTCTTAGTCTTCAAGAACGGATGAAAATATCGACAAAATCCGGGATTTTGTACATTTTGATTGTCGGTTGACAGTTCGAACGGTAGTGTGAGACAAATCCAACAAAAGTTGAATTTGACTCACACTACCGTTCATCTGATTTTGACAAAAAACCTATTTTCGAAGTGCCGTCCGTATGTGTGTGTGTGTGTGTGTGTGTGTGTGTGTGTGTGTGTGTGTGTGTGTGTATACACGATAACTCAAGAACGGTTCAACTTGTTCAAAGACCAAAAAATTCTCCTATTATTTTGGAAGAAGCCTATTATTTTTTATAAAAATCTGAAACCGGAAACGGAAGTTATTAAACTTTAAATCTTTAAAAAATTCATAATCATGCCTTGAACAAAAATTTGTATAAAATATAATTTGATGTAAACCTTTTACCTGAATCTTTTTTTAAATTAAAAAAAACCACTTTTAATTTATTTTTATTATTTTTATTTTTTATTATTTTTTTATGGGAGGGCAAGTCTAGCGGAGGTTTCCCTTCGCCTCTGGTTTTTTAATCACGCGATATCTCCAGCTCACACATTCTGCAAAACAGCTTCTTTTCCCCATTTTAGTTCCAGTATTAGCCAATATGCTGCTGATGTAAATCGCTGTTGCTATGTGAAATATGTTATCCATTTTATATTTTAGATACATCATCTACACCTGCAGTTTGTTGTAATCAGGTAAATAGGAAACGAATAAATATAGCTATTGATTTAATTGCAATTTTCTGGTTGAATGAGACTCTTCATTTAATAGTATCAGTAATTTGTTAATTGGCTCTGTATGTGATTAATTTAATCTACTTAATGAAAAATCGTGCATGTGAGCTGATATTTTAGGGGTTGTTGGTAACACTGCATATTTGCAAAATTTAGTATCACTGCAATCAGCTGATTTTGGTTCATTTGCATTCTTAATTATGGCTTTTAGGTGATTCGCTCCACCAAATGTCAGCAAATAACATATTACATTTTTCACTAAAAAATACACACACACACACACACACACACACACACACACACACACACACACACACACACACACACACACACACACACACACACACACACACACACACACACACACACACACACACACACACACACACACACACACACACACACACACACACACACACACACACACACACACACACACACACACACACACACACACACACACACACACACACACACACACACACACACACACACACACACACACACACACACACACACACACACACACACACACACACACACACACACACACACACACACACACACACACACACACACACACACACACACACACACACACACACACACACACACACACACACACACACACACACACACACACACACACACACACACACACACACACACACACACACACACACACACACACACACACACACACACACACACACACACACACACACACACACACACACACACACACACACACACACACACACACACACACACACACACACACACACACACACACACACACACACACACACACACACACACACACACACACACACACACACACACACACACACACACACACACACACACACACACACACACACACACACACACACACACACACACACACACACACACACACGGAATTCCAAAAAAATTGTCCATAGTTCTCATTAAGTTCAGGGGCGTCGAGAGCAGGGCTGAGCTCCGGTAAAATTATAATTTGGGGCGTTGTCTCCAAAAAAACAATTATTCCACCACATTCCCAGAAAAACTATCAGAATAATATTTAGTAAGTGTGTTTTAGTAACATTGTAAATATATATTGTTTCCTAGATCTCCTCGCTGGAACATAGGGCCTTTACAATCTCACGCCATTGGGGTCTGTGAAGAACAAGCCTCTTCACCTGGCGCCAGGTAGTTCCGTAGGCATCAAGTTCTTTGTACATCGTTCTCCTCCATGTCGATACAGGGCGACCTCTACGACGGCTTCCCTGAGGGTTCCAGTCAAATGCTATTCTGGAGATATCGTTTACTGCCTTCCGGAGGGTATGCCCAATTCAGCTCCACTTTCTTGCCTGAATTTCCAAGTGGATAGGTTTTTGTGCTGCCGACTCCCAAAGATGAGTATTGGGAATATGATCCGACCAAGTAATGCGAAAAATTCCGCGCAGACATTTGTTAGTAAAAAGTTGGAGTTTATGGGTAATTTCTTTAGTGACTTTCCAAGTTTCGCAGCCATACATACGAACTGAGTTTACATTGGTTTAAAATATGCGTACCTTAGTGTTACGAGAGATCTTATTGGATTTCCAGATTTCTTTCAACAAGCCGAATGCTTGTTGAGCTTTAAGTATTTTGTTGTTTAAGTCCCTTGTAGTTCCTCCATCAAATATTTCTTATTTAATCGTCAATTTTGGAGTAAAAAATTAATAAAATATGTTTTTCTGGAACGTTTCACGTTTTTATTACATCATCAATCTACAAAACTATGCTATATTGCTATACGTAGAGCAATTTTTTTTTAAATTTTAATCCAGAATGAAACCTAAAAGGTTTTTCGCCATTATTTTCTGGATTCTTGTCATATTAATAGGAGCAAATTGAAATTGAACCAATCACAGGCTATAGAAAAAGAAGCTTTGACAGGTTTAGTTAGTTAAGCTATAACTGTATCAACTGATAAGAGTTGTCCTTTTGACTCACGTAAGAAGAAATATCATTTATTTATATGATGAAGAAAAGGGGGCCAAGAACACTGCCTTGAGGAGCTCCATGGGTAGACAGATTATTGGAACTTTTTTTTTGTCAATATCAACAATATTAATAATATTGTCAATATTGGGTTCTACTCTGAAAGTAAGATCTTAACAGATTTGACTCGATAGGCTTTCTTTGGATTATAAACACAAAAGTCAAAGCGTTTAGTAAATAAACCAAACGTACTTTACTTTCTGGACAACTATCTTACAAAATAAAAGTATTGGATTTTGTTCTCATGCAATTTTAACAAAACGGTATTAGCCATTTGTAACTTGTTATATCTGAAAGATTCGTACCTTATCTGAAGTATATATCTGAAAAAATCATATGAAAATCTAATGAAAAGAAGTCCTGACTGAATTGAAAACTTAATTATTTTATAGTAAAATCCAATAATGTCACTAGTTGCAGTAACGTCAACATTACAGTGAGAAGATAAAACCTTTTGTTTTTCCAAGAAAAGCAATTTCCCTAAATCATTATATTTTCAATATTATATTTTACAAGAAACAATATTTTTACTTGATGATTCTATTCTTGTCAAAGACTTGGCTGATACTCCAATTTCAAAACCAATTTATTTGAATTGATTTATTTGGGACGACCTCCAAAATGTGGTAAATTTAGAAAATCAAGTTAAGGGGAAGGAAAAACTGTGAATAAAATGTGGTATTACAGTTAGCAAAAGCTGGTTAGTCATATATTTAAATTTCTCAAAAATAGTTTAAAGAGCTGTATACAACAAAATATTTTCTTTAAACAATTTCTTATGTTTACTAATCAGACGTAGTCATCCTCCCAGGGCTGTTGCCATCTAGGATTCTTTCTAGTGCACTTTTGTACTTTACATCTAACGCAGTTATTCTCAAAAATTGCAACCTATACTCGGTTTGTTTTCATGAAATTCCAAAGAACAGCTATTTTTCATTCTTCGTGAAATTCTTCTTTTCTCCATATCATCAAAATAAAATCATGTAATCTCTTGTGAAGTCCTTCACCGCCAAACTTAAGAAACTCGCTAGGGATGTTATCAATTCTTGGAGCTTTGTTATTCTTTAGTATATTTATTGCTGCTTTGTCCTCAGATAGTGTTGGTTCCTGGATGCATGGGTCGGCTGTGTGTCTTGGGATCTTCTTTCTCGGTTCTGAATCAGAATCACAGTCAGTTTATTCCTTGCAACACTAGTTAAGAATTACTACTCTCCAGTATTATTATTAATGGTTTTTTAATTTTTTTTTTTAATAATTATTTGTTGTCTCAGCTACTAGGGGCTATTGGCCAAGTTTGTACAAATGGATTATCTTAAGTTATATTACTGATTTGATGCTGATGTCCTTTAAGGTATTGAATGACTCTGGCTTCTATATCGATGTTATTGGCTAGCAGGTTCTTTTGAGTTGCTGGTAGGGAATTTTTTGCTTTCTATAGTTGGTACTCTTGGCAGTCTAGAAGGATGTGTTCTACGGTTAGGCAAAAGTTGCATGTACTGCATAATGGCAGGTCGAGTCTTTGGAATATATGTACGTGGGTGTACATGGTGTGCCCAAGTCTCAATCTTGTCAAGATCACTTGCTCTCTTCTGTTTGTACGGGAGGACCATTTACCTATACTATCTTTTATTTTGTCTAGATGGTTATTTTCGGTATATTACCATGTTACTTTCCACTTTTCCTCGAGTTTTCTTCGGATGTAGTTCTTTAGGTCATAGCTTGGTATGGGTATGTCAATTTTTTTTTTCGTTTATGGCTTCTTTAGCTAGTTGTTCAGCTTGTTTATTACCTTCAGTTCCTACATGTGAAGGTATCCATATAAGGAAGAGTTTCTTGCCATCGTGAATAGCTTCATGCATCGTCTCCTTGATTTTCGCAGCCATTGGATTGACGGTACGTTCTTGTTGGACGGATTGGATTACACTGAGCGAGTCACAGTGTATGATATATGTGCCCCTGGTTTCATTGTTGTTTTTTATTTCTTCTGTTGCCTTTAGAAGACAATAAGCTTCAGCAGAGAATATGCTCATGATATCAGGTAGGTGAAATTTTGATTTTTCTTCGTTGAACAGTCCTGCGCCAGTCTTGTTTTCTACTTTTGATCCGTCCGTATATACTGCATGGAAAGGTGTGTATTTATCGACTATGGATTTGTAGGAATTTCGGTATAGGATTAGATTAGTATTAGATCTGTTGTATTTTGTAAGGGATAGGTTGAAAACAGGTTGTTTAAGAAGCCAGGGTGGATATTTTATTATATTGTCTGTCCATATCTTAGGGAATTCAATTTTGAGGTCTTGAAGGTGTTCGACAAGTTTTGCGGCAAGTGGCGTAGTCATTTGAATTGTTACTTTCCCGTTTTGATTCTTTTCGAGTATACTTTGTCGAATTCTTTCTACTGACCGACCAATGTGCAATCTTCTTCAATTTTCCGTTCTATTTTCTTTTATCTTGTTTCAAACAGTCTTTAAAATGCTATTTCGGATTTCAATTTCGTACACAATCAAATGCAGTATATTAAATTAAATTATGTCTGTTAAAATTAATAATCATCATTGTAGAAATAATTACAATTCAGAATAAACATGTAACAGAATTCATAACAAGGGTACATTTAATATTATATTGGTACTGAATGTTATAGTTCACACGTTTATGAGTTAGAACATCGAACTTCAACTCTCACGTTTCATGGAAATGCAGATTGTTCTACACCAGTGCCTCTCAATGTTTTTCACTACGGACTGATACTTTGTGCAGAGAGTATGCATACGACACTATTGGCAAATGATGGAGATATGATAGAGCATGAAGTACCGGTGAATATACAGGGTATTTTTGAGAACTGTTTAAGCATTGTTTACTTCTTTATTATAAAATATGCAAGTTAGTTACATAAGAAAAGATCGAGTATTGCTGAAACTAAGAATATTAGATTGGAAAAACAATCAGAAATCATATGAACAAGTTATATCGAAAAAACATAATCATCATTATCATTTCAACTGTGTCCTCCATCATCGGGTGTAAGTCTACTCTAGTGCAGTGTTCTTCAACCCGTGGTCCGCGACTGGTGCCGGTCCGCAGAAAATCCTGCCGGTCCACAGAAAATTCCTGCTGGTCCGCAGAAAATTCCTACCGCTCCGCGAAATATTTTGACCGAATCATGTAGAAGTTACAAATAATTCATAACCCCAAACAATTAATTTTGACTCTAATTACCTACGAAGTCCATATCACTGAAAATATATGGTCACATATCAGCATCTGTGTAAACATTCAACCATATACTTGAGATAAACGGTGACAATATTTTAAGCAAATCATATAATATACGATTGTAAATTTGTACCCTTGTCTTTCAACATTTAACTTCAGACGTATCATCTTCCAGATAATATCAACATATATACAACAGAAATATATAGTATATTAAAAGCTACTGACTTCATAAAACAGTCAAATAACACAAGATTTTTCATCTACACGGACTCACTGAGTGCTATTCAAGGCATCCAACAAATATACACGAAGATGCCGTACATACAAACAATCCGAGATAACATCAGTGAAGCAATAATCAACGGTAAAAATATCACCATTGTATGGATACCATGTAGGCATTCCTGGGAACGAAGAAGCCGACCAAACAGCCAGAGAAGCCACCAGAAATAACTACCCAGAATCTACTACTGATTGTTAACTTACTAATGATTTCAAAACATTATGTAAAAAAAGACCAAGAAGACATTGGAACAATTAGATACCAACAACAAACTGAGATCCATAAAACCTACCACTGGTCATTGGAACAACAGGGACAACAGAAAATAATAAGTTATTTTAACTAGGCTAAGAATAGGACACACGGCAGTCACCCACAAACATATCTTCGACCACTCAGAACCACCAATGTGCAATGTCTGGAAAATCAAAATTACTGTTGAACATTTACTACTCCACTGTCAAAAATATAACACACACAGAATACACAACCAACTCACACAAGCATTGACACTTCCAATACTACTCTACAATTCCAGTGACAAGATAGAAAACATAATACAATCACATATAAACTTAAAAATCACTCAATACATATGAAAATAACATTCCACATAATTTCTAATAGTCTTAATTAATTATATTATTTTATTAATTTATTTTGTGATTATATTTATTATGTAAAACAAATATTCCGGGGTGCTAATAACCAAGCAATTGAAGCTCCCGTAAATAAAAATAGTTAAAAAAAAAAAAAATGAAATTTTATTTCTGAAATTACCGCTCCCACAAAATAAAGGGATATGCTTCTATAAGCAGTGCAACATACTCTTAAGCCTTACAGTTACCATTATAACATAATTTTTCCATTGAGCATATGTTAGTAAAACATGATAATAATGGCATTTAAAAGGTGAAAACTAATAGATCAAACTAAACACCAGTGACAGTATAGTATGTTATTTATTAATCAATTTTCATGTAGCGTGCGGAGGTCTCTGGCGGTATGTATTTAATTAATCATGGCAGCAACACACAAAGTGAGATTAAAGTGTTGTATGCACAGGTGTTGAGACCGCCTTCCCTATCCCTTCAATCAACACACACAGACATACAGATATACAGACATGCGCGACCTGTCAACACATCTACCCTACATTCATTCACGGATCTAAATGCGGATGCAACCTGATGGATAAGTGTCAATGGTGGTGAGTTCCGATGCAAATTGCAATTGCAATCTATTCAATACACTTTAGGCTATTTGATCAGAATATATAACCCAAAGGCATTGGTCGTACTTAATATTATTAATAAAAATATCATTTCACTGTAAGCAGAAGTCATGAAAAAATTAACTTCTTCTTTTGATTCGTATGTTCTTTGCAGAAAAATGTTGATCAATTATATTTTTGGGGTAAGGAAAGGGTGCCTACTCTCTCCTCTACTCTTCAATGTAACGCTCGACTAGGTAATGGAAAAAAGTCACTGTAGAACTTCATGGACTGATAAAGATCTTCGCAAGACGGCGATTACATACGAGGTGTGTAAATTAAGTAACCGGACTGACTTTTTAATTTTTTTTTTATTTGAATAGAATTACAATTCAACATACGTACAGAGAGATTCAGTATATGATGATTCGGATAAGTAGCACTGAATATAGCAGAAACTTCTCTCAAACTCATCTGAGAATTGTACCAAGTTACAAGCATTATTTTTTCTACACTTGTGTACATTTTTTTGAATGAAAAAGATGAACTTAAATCGATTATGTTGCAAATTAAAAGAAACGCAATTACATTTCTCTCAGATTTAAATTACCATAGTAATGATAATACCTATATTTCAGGATAAAAGAAATTCACTGTATTAAATTTAGAGCAAAAATAATAATTACAAAATATGTTTGATATGTGTTGTTTTTTTAATTTAATGTGTATGGATTACACGCATTATGGACAATCGGACTGATTTTTTAAATATTTAGATTTTTTTTATACGAATAGAATTACAATTCAATATTGTCTCCCTTAAAATAACTTCCTTGGGAAGCCACACAGCGCTGAAGACGGTTCTTACAATCCTCATAGCAGTGCTGTAACTCGGATACTAGAATAGCTTTCAGTTGGTCGTTTACGGACGTTTGAATGTTTTCAAGTGTCCCAAAATGACGTCCCTTGAGGTGATTTTTCAATCTTGGGAATAGGAAAAATACACAAGGACTCAAGTCAGGCGAATAAGGAGGCTGAGGAGACATAGGAATGTTTTTACTGGCCAAAAACTTGTTTATTAAAATTGCTGTGTGACGAGGCGCATTTTCGTGATGCAACACCCAGTTCTTCTTGATGTTTGTTCTCACACGCATGACCCTTTTTCGAAGTTTTTCAAGAACTTCTCGGTAAAAGTGTTGATTGACTGTTTGGCCTTGATGCACAAACTCTTTGTGTACGATTCCTGGGCTATCAAGAAAGCAAATCAGCATGCATTTGATCTTTGACTTGTTCATTCTTGCTTTTTTGGTCCTTGGAGAACTTGAAGTGTGGCATTCCATGGTCTTGCGCTTGGTTTTCGGGTCGTACTCAAACACCTAAGTCTTGTCACCAGTAATAACACGTTCCACCGACGATCTGAACGCACAAGATTCCGGATTCTATCGACATTTTCATCGGTTCTTGAAGATGAAGGCCTTCCACTGCGTGATTCATCTTCAGTCAACTCGCTTCCGTCTGAAAATGGTTTAAACCACCAAAAAACCTGGGTCCTTGACTAAACATTGTCTCCGTAGGTCTGTTGAAGTTTTGCAAAAGTTTTCGTTGCACTGTGCTCTAGTCTGAAGCAAAACCTGATAGCACACCGAAGTCACTCATTTTTAGAACACACTAGAAAAAACTGTTTCACGAAAAAAATCGCTACGGACAATAAAATTATTCAAACTCCTACTGAAAGCGTATCACATGTTCACCTGCCGATAATCCAAGTCTCGTGTCCCAAATGTCGCCGATCAGTCCGGTTACTTAATTTACACACCTTGTATCTTAACATGAACAGGAACTTGTAAATTTTATTTATCTTAAAATCACGTCAAATTAATAGATTAGAGGTATTCGGACCATATGTGGAAAACAATTAATCTGTGTCTTAAAATATTAACATTAGATTTGGTTGTTGTTCTACGGAGTTTGTACTATTTAACTGAGGAGGTAATATTCAAAATGTGATTTGTTAACAAAATATATAATAATGAACGTTTATGACTATGGTTATTACAGTATATTGTTTTCTTTAATAGTCCTCCCTTTAGCCTTAAGAACACTATTTTAACATTGCTCATGTTTGATTAAAGTTTTAAGAGAAAAGCTCGTCTAATACACGGAGCTTTCAGTAGCGTGGTATTAATAGCATTTGATACAAATACGGCCCTGGTATAATTGAGCTTTCTAAATGCACTTACACTGTACGTAAATGTAATGTTTGGCATTACACATAGGGGCGTACTTACTTTAAACCGGTATTTCTATGTATCTATTTCAGAGCTAAACAAACTGTTCTAACTATTCACCTCTAGTGGATTGATACTGCAATCATTGCAGTAATGAAGAAAACGTAAGATGAATTTTGTTTATGTATTAAAATATCCTAATATTGGATTATAGATACATTGGTATTCATTAATGACTTTATCAATAGAAGCGCGTATCAGGTGTAGATAGATGCGAAGGACCAGCATCACTTTGAGTTCGCTGGGCACAGAACTAGTATAAATACTGGTGGTATTCTTGTGGTCGGTTTTGGAGTGACAAAGGAGGTCCGAGAATTTCTCTCGTTTCTCGACCTGTTTTAAAAAAATATTCTTCTTTGCTGGACATGAGAATTGGATTACAAATATAATATACATTAAGAAAATAAATAAATCTATATCTTCATTGACGAATATTTATATTAAACATACTTAATTGTAACAATAAACACACATGTAAGGAATCGCTAAAACATCATCAGAATTTATGCTATTTCAGGGACTTTCCAGACTTTCGAAAAACATCCGTCTTGTTGAGAATTTCATTTTGGGAACTGTATTTTTAGAGATTTTAAAGAGTTCATTACAGTTAAAAGATTTTAGAAGTGAGATAATAGAAAAATAGAAGCCATAAATTACAAAATGTAAGTTAAAAGTCAAAATATTTTATGCATTTTATTATTCAAAAAGTTATTGCCTAATAATTTTGAACACTAAAATGCCTTGAACAATTTTAGATTTTCTTTCCAGGAAATGTTATCAGAACCCTTATATATACACCAGTCTTTCTGAAGAAAAGGTCAGAAATATTCGGTTCGGTTTGTGAGTAGAATTTAAACTGTTGAATTCTGAGAGGCTTTGAGTCGATAATTTGGTGGTTTACTTGATCCTGTTTTTATTTAAATTATTATATATTTTCACTTCAGCTTATTTTTGTAAATAATATATTATACTAAATCTTAAAGTTAGGTTAAGAAACCTTACGATTTAGCACGTAACTTTAGAAATATATTTTTTATTGTTCATTGTTCAAGGAGACATTTGTTCAGAGTTATTGCTTAACAACTTTGAACACTAGCATCTCCTTGAACAATGCTTAAACCCGTTTTCCTAGAAATGCTACTAGCCCTCTTATATAAACACCCGTCCCTCTGAAGATGGGGTCAGAAATTATTCAGTCCGGGTAGCGTAAACAAGTTGTTGAATTTTTAGAGGTACTGTGTCGGCATTCTAATGGTCTATCTATATATTTTTTTAATCTTTTCATTATTTTAATAACTATATTTTAATCTTTCAAACTTACTCTTGTAAATAGAATATTATAATAATACATATTCATTAATTTTAAACCGTCTTACTTAACGTGTGTAAATCTTCACTTTTATCAACTTAAGTGATCAGCTACCCAGACTAACTACAGGATGCCTGATCCGGTGGTTGGTAAATACTAATGCGTATCATTTAATTCACATATCGTAGCGATGAACCCTGAACAAAAGTCTCGCCTAGTACCCGAATTCCTTTAGTCAGGAGATCGCACTTGAGTCTGAGATCAAATTTTGCATTATATCACAAGCTAGGTACCTAGTTGATCACGACCGGTACGATTGACTATAACATATCAGTGTCCCACTACATATAGACAAGTGAATGAAACAGCTGATTAATTCAGCTGGTGCGTCTTCTGTATCATACTTTGAGTGTGAACGAGTTCAGATGTTTTGATCCTCGTTATCTATTTTATGCCGCTTTCTGCTTTCTCCTAAAGCATTTGCAACCGCACGAATCTTACTGTATTTATACACTACATCTCAAGTTTATCAAGGTTTCTAGGTGTTTGGCATGTCCGCTACGTTTGCCCTTCTTCATTCCTCTAAAATTGCTTCACTGCCGCCTCATTCTTGCATCTGAACCTGAATATCGTCTTGGTGTTTGTGATTATTATTACCATTTGCACTTGTATCTTTTTGTATTCTGCATTATATCTTGTTTTATCTACTCTGTTGTATCTCTCTTAGTCCTGTATTTCCTCGTCTCTGTCAATCAACATTGGCTTGCAATCCTCGCCTTCTTCCTACATTCTTCTTACCTCTTCCAAGCCATATCAGTGTCTTTCATGGTACTTTCGTTTCTCAGTTCTCTAATATGTTTCGTGTATTTTCCTTTTCTTCTTTGCATTTTCAGAATTCCGTTCTAGGTTACTGTTGTTCTGTTAGAATTTTACTGCTCTGGCCCCAATGTTGGTTTCTATTTTGTCCTGCTTTGTTTCTTCTAATACTATACAAACTGGGACCGATGTTATAATGAACATTATATGGTTTAACTATAAATTTGCTTTATATAAATTCACCCACGTAGAAATATCAGGTCCCATTGCAATCACCCACGTAATAAATTCGTGATTATATTGACACAATAGACACAACTTATTTTCATTTTGGTAAAATAATAGAATATGTAATTTTAATGGAATATACATGTTCTGTTCTTCATTTTATATTTAAGTTGTAATTTAAAATGTATATTTATAGTTTAGCATTATAAAATGCATTTTAGAGCATAGAATATTGAAAGCTTGCTCGTGTACGGACCCTTTTAAAATATACATAAATCAAAATCGAGCTGGATGTCATGTCATCAAACATGTCCGTGAAACAAATGTATCGAGAACATTTTTATATCATGATATATGTCTATACCTTCTGTTCCATCATAGATTTATGTAAAAAGAAATATTTGGAAAAATATCTTATTTAAAATACACGTACAATATAAGTTTTGTTTCATTTTTCAGACGAAATGGAATTGAAAATATATTTAGTTTTTTAAAAATATGATTGTAGATAGTATTTTTAAAATATTTTCATGATATAAGATTTAAACTGTCTTGAACAAGGGTCTGGGAAACGAAGGCTCCAGAGCTGTACGAAGTTCCTACCTGGAAAAATTATTATTTTACCTCGTATATAAAAACTAATGTCCATACTATAAATTTCGCCCAAATCTGTCCTAAACAAAAACTATGTCTACTCTATTCCTTGCCAATGTGGGAAACAATACATTGGCGAGACTTGCAGACCTTTGCATGTGCGGGTCAACGAGCATAAGAAAAAATTGATGTGAAGTGTGAATTTTTACACATTTCAGGGTTTTGCAGGTATTTAGTAACTGAATGATGATTATTTGGGATGCCAAAACAAATTTTATGTCAAAATATTTTTTTATGAATTTTAATTCGAATGCCTAATACCATTATTTAAGTTTCTAAATATATGCAGTATTTTTTTTCATACAGCAAAGTTCATTAAGATTTTGAAAATTGCACCTATGGCTTCCATTGGTTGCTTACATCATAAGTCCCGTCCTTTGATTCCGTCAAACATAGAATTAAATTATAATTTCAACACTTTCCACTGGTTATTAAATTTACGCTTTTAAAAATTAAATGCAACATTTACCAAATATAACTAGAATTTTAACAAAATAATTTAAACAAAATAAAAATGCAAAAAAAAAACAAAAAATAAAATCAACAGGATTCGAACCCTAGTTTGCAAGTTAACTTATATTATAAAGCGTACGACAAATCTAACCACGCCACAAGTGCTAACGGTCTGTTATGTTACACAACGTATTAAATAATTAACATAGTTTAGTTAAAAACACAAAAAATGCGTTATTTTCCGAAAACATAATCTGATCAAAAATTCCTGTTGTACTATTCCGGTTCACACCAATGTACATTACTTAGAATTTTTTCAGATTTTTAGTTTAAACCATCTGGGCTACAGGGTGTGGGACAAAAAATTTTTTACACAATTTTGGCAAAAATCGCATCAAAATAATTTATTTTGCAAAAATAAAGTTTTGATCGTTAATCCACGTACTAAGAGCTTTCATTTGATACCCTACTCAGAATTAAAAAAAAACATTTTTTTTTTCGATGAGCACATATTTGTTTATATTTTTAGAGGGATATGTTTTTTAGATGTTTTAGTATTTTTCCTATGTGCGGGTCAAAGAGTTGTATAAGCATGCCAAACTTCAACTCTCTAGGTTTAGCCGTTTGGCTACAATTTTTACCGAACAGACAGACAGACAGACAGACAGACAGACAGACAGACAGACAGACAGACAGACGACAAAATGACGGTATAAGGGTTTTTTGGTCATACCTACCAAACCCTAAAAAGCATAACATATTATTTAATGCACATATCGTAATGATGAACCCTGAATAACACCCTCGCCTTGTCAAGAATATCACTCACCCGAACTCCTTTAGTCAGGAATCTCATTTCAGTTTGAGATCAGACTTTATATAATATCACAGGCTCGCTACCTAGTTGATAATAAAAATGGTACGATTTGTAAAATAACATATCAGTGGCTCGCTAGAGAATAATATTGTAGATCTTGATAATAATAATAATAATACTATAATTTATTCCCATTAATTATTATTATTATTATTTTTTTTATTTATGAAACCAATAAACTATAGGCGAAACCATTGAAATTTTTTTTCCAAGAATTTCCGTAGATATAAAAGTTTTTTGTGACATAATTTGTTAGATATTTGTCATGCACATACTTAAACCGTGAATACCACTTTCAGAAGTCGTTTAACATACAGATTCTGTGTGAATAAGTGTTGGCAAACATATCGATCCAAATCAACTTGTCACTCTTTTCAAAAGTGCCATTCATATATAATTTATTCATAAAAAAGTAACGTAAAAACCTACGAGTTAATAATTTCAATCAAAGACCGTCACTCCAACTATATATTAACGATTAATATAAAGTTGACAGAGTATTTGTTCTTATACTGGAAGTATTCAATAAGCGAAATATATGGTCTGGGAAAAAGTTCGTGGCGTTTTATAGTAATATTCAACTGGTTTTGTTATAGTGTGAAAATGAATTTATTTAAACCAAATATGCTCCAGAAATATCGACAACGTTCCGCCATTTTTCGGGTAGAGCCATGATGCCATCGGTGAAAAACTTCTGTGGTTTCTGGTTGAAAAACTGAATCAAATGGTTTTCACAGGCTTCTTTTGAAACCAGCTTAATTTCATTGAGAGAATTCTGCAGAGATCGGAATAGGTGATAGTCAGAGGGTGCTATGTCTGGAATATACGGTGGATGCAACAAAATTTCACAACCAAGCTTTCGCAATTTTTGACGGGTCGTCAAAGAATTTTATGGTCTTGCGTTGTCATGATGACAGACAACACTTTTCCTATTATCCAATTCGGGCCGTTCTCTTTCAATTGCCTGGCGTAATTTCTCTAGTTGTCCACTGTAGAGTTGAGAATCAATCATCTGACCAACTAGAAGTAGCTCATGGTGGACGCTTCGCTTCCAGTCCCACCACATACACAGCATCACCTTGTTCGGCGTCAAACCTCGCTTCGCGAACACTTGTGACAGCTCACCATCCCTTGTCCACGATCTTTTACGCTTCCGATTGTCGTACGTGATCTATTTTACGTCACCGGTTATGACACATTTCAGAAATGGCTCGATTTCATTGCGTTTCAGCAGCGCATCGCAGATGTTAATTTGGTCATGTTTTCCGCGCAACTCATGAGGAACCCATATATCGAGCTTCTTTTTGTAGCCTGCTTTCCGTAAATGGCTCAAAACAGTTTTGTGGTCAATTCCTAGCTCCGTAACATTATTGATCTTGCTGGACTTTTTCAAGAATTTCTTTAATCATATTAATCATTTTGCATTATACAGATTTATGAAACTTATTGTGTATGCTTAGCAAGTATGGCAAATGTCAGAAATAATATCAAAGTTGTGAACAAAGCGACATCTCTTATGAAAGTCATTGATTTATCAAAGATCCCTCGGGTATATAAAAAATTACGTGTTAGTCGGTAAAAATTAATGTATTAATTACTTAAATAAATATACTAAAGTAAATAGATGAGTTAATAAAAGAGTAATTGAGCGACCAATAGCATTTCCCATGTGCGTTGAATTTTCAAGGGAGCCTACATAATGTATAGGCCACTAGGGCTTTAACCGGACGGTTATTTCTGTTCAGGGTGTCTGTGGTAACAGAGGTGGATTGATGGTTACAAATTATCTAAACCACATGGTTTTGTGGCTGATGATTTTGACCCGGAGACCTAATAACAACTATACTAATGGCAGTTCAGAAATAACAATACGAGAAACACAATGTGTTTGTAGAATCATTTCTAAAATTTGGGAACAAGCAGGTTTTTTCAAGTCAGCAGACTAGTCTCTAGTTAGTTACATTTCTTTATCTTACAATGCGTCTCTGTTATGAACTTTTTAAGGATTTCGTGGGTATACGTATACGTGTTTTGGCTCATCTTCGATTTTTGCCTATACCAAAAAATGGATCAAAGAATCTGTATCAAATTTTGTGTGAAAAACAAAATTAAGTGCGCGGACGCATTCCGAATGTTGACTGTGGCATATAGTGAAACTACCTTGGACCAAAGCAACGTTTATCGGTGGTACAAAATGTTCTCAGAGGGAAGATGTGAACGACGAAGAGCGTGCCGGACGCACAAGCACGTCTACAGACGAAAACGTTGATGAAGTGAAGAAAATAGTATTGGCCAATCGTCGAATCACCGTTAGAGAAGTTGCTTAGGACCTAAACATATCGATTGGCTCGTGCCATTCGATTTTTACCAATGATTTGGGCATGAGACGGGTCGCTGCGAAATATCATCGCCCACACATCGTTGCTTATGCGCGAATTTTTGGCCAAAAACAACACACTAATAAAGTCGCAGCCACCATATTCCCCAGATCTGCCCCCCTGTGACTTTTTCTTGTTCCCGAAACTGAAGAGGCCCATGAAAGGACGACGCTACGCTACGAGTGAGGAGATAAAGACGGCATCGTAGGAGGAGCTGAACAAGATCACAAAAAATGATTTTTCAAGTGCTTCGAGGATTGGAAAAAACGTTGGCACAAGTGTATAATATCTGGTGGGGATTACTCTGAAGGGGACAAAATAGATATTCATGAATAAATAAATAATTTTTGAAAAAACACAAAATTCTGGATACTTTTTGAACAGACATCGTATATAGGTTCTTTCTAAGCGAACAAAAAGACACCTACAGTTTATATCGGGTTGGGAACGGCTAAGAAGAGCCCGTTTATAAATATCTTTTTACAATTTTTAACATGATTTGACTTGGTATTTGAACCCACACCCCTTGCTAGTAGTCGGCGGTAACAGTTCAATGCTTGCGGTTACAGGCTTAATACAATACTTAAATTAGTAAATGTAAATCGATTTAAAGAAAATAATTTTTTATGCCTCTTCCTTTGGTTTAAGATTTTATAGACAACTCTCATATATCCAATGTAATTGTTTACCTCTTATTGATGTGATATCATGCCAAATTTATGACGAATTGATCTTAAAAACCTATTTATTTGGAATGTTCTTCAAATATGTAATCTCTTTCATCTAACAATTCAGATTGAAATATGTGAAGGAATATTTTGTGAGAGTGAATGCAGTTTTTTTCCAATTGCATTTTCAATAGTTGCACGGTGAAAACTCATCACAGACAAAATTACGAGTCACCAACAAGAATCGGGGTCGCGACTTAAAAGCAGTTTGTCGCGACATAAAGCTCTTTTTCACAGGACTTTACAATTTGTGCGATTCAAGTCTATTTTCAACTTAATCAGATTCCGAAAAAAACTGCTAAAGATTTTGGGATTGGGAAAAATTTAGGAAAAGATTTAAAACAAGGATTTTGAGATACAGAATCTTCTAAAAAATATGTATGAAGTGAATTTTAACACAATCTAGGATTTCGTAGGAATCTTAGAAAAAAAAAAAAATGAGAAAAATAAAGCTCAATGAAATAACTGGGAAAATATAAAAATTAAAAAAAGTAATAAATGTTTTGTATTTCTTGCTCATCATTTTTCTGTTTGTTTACATAGAGAACAGTAAATGTATTTGAATAATTAGAACAAATAATGTAATAGAATATATTCTGTTTACACCATATGGTCACAATAAATGAATCTATTTATCTTTCTATCTATAAGCTATTCCAAATGTTTAAGCGGAACTAATTGAAAATTTTATTTCTCTATGTTGTCATGGACTCTCTCGTTTCTAAACAAAATAATCAAAAGTCTCACTTAATCGGTAAAAATTCTAACTTATTATTTTTAATTAAATTATTTCTACTTTAATAATTAATATAGAGATACTAGACCAACGGTTACCAACTGATGGTTTGCGAACCCCCGGGGAATCAAAAGTGTTTTAGAGTGTTCGCCAGTGGCGCACCCAGGGAGGGGGCCTAGGGGCCTGGGCTCTCCCTAAGAAGTAAGAAAATAAAGATAAAAACACAAAAATATACTAGAAAATTTTAAAAATAGAGATGAGGACTTTTTTTTAAGGTCGTTACTTGTATTTTAGAAGTGAGGACCTTTTTTTAGGTCATCACTTTATATTTTCATAATTTAAATAATTTTATCTTCCGAGCCCCCTCCAACAAAAATTCCTGGGTGCACCACTGATGTTTGCATTCTAAGTTATGTAATAGCATCAGTTCAGGCTATTTGGAATTATTCGTGCTATTTTTTTATTTTCAAAATACGTTGTTAAAGTAAGTACTTTAGGGTATATTATTAGGTTTATTATTGTAGAACTGGAAGTAACAAAAATCCAGAGATATTAAACAGGGTATAACAAATTAATAGCACAAATTTTAAAACGGCAAAGTAGATATTAAATAAAGTTGATTTTATTAAAAGCATCTACATTAAAAAATTTCGGAAATATTTGACTCTGATAAAGTGGATTGATGAACAAAATTAATATTTTTTTTATTGAATGTTTAAAGTTTTGTTAAGTACTAATATTTTACAAAAAGTCTTTACAGTACAATTTCTGAGAGGGCGTTCTCTATAAAAAATGTTATATTGTGGAAGGTTTGTAAGTCAAAAAAGTTGGGAAACACTGTACTGGATGGTTTAAAACCACCAGCAAGTAATTTGATGTTCGTCTAAAAGTTAATTTAAACGTCAGAGTAAAATTTACTTCACTTTGAGCATTTATAAACGCAAGCTTATATTGAAAACTAATTCGAAAATATATATATGATACCTGTTTAAGATCCGTCGTGGAAAAACGAATACAGATCCGGATACGGATTTTTTTTACGCGGTTTATCCACGGATAAGGATATCCAGCACACCATTAACTAACAAGTGATCTTGCTTTATGTGTTAAGAGACGTATGAATACGCAAAGCATTACCGCATCCGTATTGGGTACCTGTATTAAACGAAGTTAGCAACGAAAGGGTTAAAATTTCCATCTGAATATTTTATGAAACATTTTTAACAGTATTGTTTGTTGTGTGGCTTGTGTTTAATTTGCAAGGTAATAAAGTTCTAAGTGATCCTCCCTTACTTGAGACCTCTTACAAAGTACAAAAACCATTTGACAGATGGCTCTGTCTGTTGGTTTGATCAATTAACACAAACCCCAATAGTAAATGGTTCCGAAAGGGATCCTAATTCCTTTTTTACTATTGAATTTAATAAGAGTTTAAGAGGATAGGCCTACATTAGATGGTTGATGACCATGAAAGCTTAAGGGAAACAAGTACACTGGGATAGGACAGAGAATCCAGACAAATGACTCGTTATCATTGGCCATTTATCAACAGCTAAGTGGGCTTCACTTGCCCTCCCTACTCCTCTCAACTACCTCTCGAACGGACAGGAGATTACTCAAGTTTTTTACTCTTTGGGATGAAGGCAATTAGAGATCTACCGTCAAATATATGCACAATCAACCATGGATTTTTTAACAAGGTTCATGGAATGAAATGCAACACTAAAAAATTCACCAATATATCGAATAGTAATTCGTATTAGGTATACCTAGTAAGCAAAAAGAAACAAATTAATATTTATCACGTCTCAAAACATAGATAAGTAAAATATTAATTTGTTTATTCTTGATAAAACTTGTTTGAGCCTATTCATAAAAATACATATCCTTGCTGTGTACAAAAGTTATCAAAACATTTAAATTAGTTATAAATCTACAAAATGCCGCGCGTTTTTGTTAATTCTCTTAACTTATTTTGTTATGTTTGTGGTCAATTTCTCCATTGCTTGAGAAGTGTTATCAAGCTTATTTTAAGAGTGTAATTAAAAATCAAGACAAATCATGGGTGCCCCAAGTGTGTTTTTTAAAATGTTATAAATATTTGACGGGTTGGTACAATTGTACTATAAAAGTGATGCCTTTTTATGTACCAATGCAGTGGCGTGAACCCAAGAACCACATAGACGACTGTTATTTCTGTTTGACAAATGTGAAGGATTTTTCTAAAAAATCAAAACATTCAGTGAAATATGCCAATGTACCATCAGTATCAATGCCGCTACCCCATTCTCCAGACATTCCAGTACCAAAACGATTTTCAAGTTCATCAAGTTCATCGAGTTCTATGGAAGAAGATAACGTACCCGGCCCTTCTAGTGATGAGGTATTTCAAGATCCAACTACTATTACAGAACCACATTCAGATTTCACCAGATTTCCATGAAAAAATTAAATTGATGCTGAATGCTTATCATAAACTAGGATGCAATATGTCGTTGAAAATCCATTTTCTACACTCCCATTTGAGTTTCTTTCCGGAAAATATGGGTTCAGTAAGCGATGAACACGGCGAACGTTTTCACCAGGAAAAAGCAGAGTTTGAGAAACGTTATCAAGGTAGATGGGAACCAGCCATGCTTGCCGACTACTGTTGGTACCTTCAGAGGGATACCGCGATAACTGACTACAAGAGGAAAGCCAATCGCACAAAAAAATATAAGTTTTTTTAATAAAAAATAAAGTTTTGTGTCGCTAATTTATATAATTTAAAAAAAAATCAATAAATGCTTTTCTCTATGGAACCTGACGTGATGTGACAATTTTATTTATAAACCTCAATTGATTTTAAGGTGAGGAATCATAATTACATACTGTAAACCCAGTGAAAAAATAAATTATTTAATTTGTTGCATAGTGTAATCAGTATTGGCATAAAAAATATAATTTTTCATATATTTGCAATGGGTTTGTTAAATCTTTGTACTTTTCTTATTTGTCAAAGATAAGTAATGCATGCCAAATTTCAATAATGTCCATTCATTTGTCCATAATTTGTACAAGACAGACAGACACACGAGTAACGCTATAATTCTTTCTTGGTCTTATCTACGAAACCCTAAAGAGAACCGTTATTGGATCACAAATCAACTGTCAAAGAATATTTCTGAAACATTTAAAGTTATAAAATTCGTGTTATTAAATATAAAACTGGCCTTAAATTAAAAACAAATTAAAAGATAAATAAGGATTTAACAAGAAGCTAACTGAAGCATATTGTTTGTTAAACTTTACAAATTGTAATAATTTGAATCTTGGCATCTTTCTGTGAAATTTGTTGACAAAGATTCATCTTTGATTGCTTAAAATTAACAGAAGTTCTAAAGTAACTTTTAACTGAAAATTTGTAACAGTGAACAATTTCGTAAAAAATTGTAATTTCAAGTCAGAACTTAACAAAACGTTATAAAATTATTTTAGTTTAATACAAGTTAAATTTAAGGGAAAAAATATGATTTACATATAATTAAAACTTTAACAAATCATAAATGCACTTTTAATATTAAAATGGATGCGGACACCATTACTTTGGACATTTACCATTGCTAGGCTAGAATAGTACAATATATATTAAGTGATAGTATCCAATATAATTATTGATTTGAGGATTAGAAAGGTTTTTGATGACAAGTAGCCAGAGATGAGGTAACTGTAGGCTGATTTGGCTGCATCTCCAATTATGAACGATAATTTGAGCAGTTTCGCATGTTAAGCAAGGAAATACTTTATCAGAAAACTACTTGACCCATGTTGGAGTACTTCAAGGTAGTTTACTTGGACCAGTATTATACCAAGTTTTCACTTCCAATATACCAGTCTGTGTGTCGACAGTAGTCACTATTTATGCTGATGATACTGCCATTCTCGCATCACACAACGGTCCACAGGAAGCAGCGCAAAAATTTCAAACTGCCCTAAACCGTATGTAAAATAGGCTATAAAACTGGAGAGCTAATGTGAATGAAACAAAGTCCGCAAAAAATATCTTCACTATTAGACGTCTAAACAGTCTTGAAGTCTCTTCTAAGCCAGGGGTTCTTAAACTTATGTAGTCCGAGGACCCCCTCTTGAACAAATTTTTTTTTTTGCGGACCCCTTCCCAACCCTAGTCATTTTACGTCGATCTTGAGACTTAATTTGTGTCAAAATAATCTCATAGGCACTACGTTATAATAAATATTGGTAAAATGTATCGCTGGTTATTTTAATAAATTGTCTTGCGCATTTATAGAGATGAACATTTTTATTAGCATACAGAATAAAAAACATAAAATGAATAAGTAAAAGAATAGTAAATAGAATTAAAAGTTACAAATTATAATACGTTTAATTCATACAAACATTCCTTGGTCAAATATTAGTCAAAATAAATTTTATTATAATATGTTTTCTGTAAATAATTTACAGTTGAATAACAATAAATAAAGCTTTAGTAATTATTGTTTAGTTATATCAATAACTAGTTAGGTAACAACAAATACAAAAAGTTTTCACCATGTAGGATTTTTATTAAATGAGTTATTTGAATAAAATCGAAAAGTTGGGGGATGTAAAGTTAAGGTCAAAATTGTTTCGCGGCCCCCAGGTGTCCGCGGACCACAGTTTAAGAACCGCTGCTCTAAGCAACCAAGTAATAGCTACGGCAGATACTGGTAAATATCTAGGCATACATTTAGATAAGCGATTTACTTGAAAGACTCACGATTTTTCGATTTTGTTAATGGTTCTAAAAGAAACTAGGATGTTAGAATTTAATATTTTGGCTATTTTGTTACTGATAGACTCTGACATAAGATTGAGAATTAAAAATGATCCTTTTTTCAAAATTTCAGAATCTATGTCACAACTGAACAAAATGCTCAGTCCAGTAAACAAGCAAGTCTCTGAGAGAGATGTAGATATCTTTTACGACAATTATAGAAAGTTTGTTAATATGAAAATAAATTTGACTACTTATATTGTTTAATAATGGTTGAAATAAAAAACATTGTCAATTTTCACTATTTTTATTAACTAACTGCTTACTAGTTTCGGCTTTCGCCATTTTCAAAGCAATGAAATAAGTTACAAACATAACTACTTAAATACTATTTACAGGTAATGATAATCCTATGAGAGGGGAGGTAGACAAGTCGGTCTCATTAAGGGTTTTTCCTTGCTTGTGCAATTTTATAATCTCGAGTGCCTCCAATAAATTTAATTTTGGACCTTTTGGTAGTGAATGAATAACATCTGGCTTGAAAGTTGTAAAATGATTTTCAGAGTTGAGGTGTGCAGCGAATGTGGAATCGGTTTTTTGTTTCTTCCAGGAGGTTCTATGTTCTTCAATCCGGATGGCAAAAGATCTTCCTGTTTGGCCACAATAAACGGAGTCACACGTGTCACATGTTAACATGTAAACGCCACTCTTGTCCATTATGTTTGATTTTTGTTTGTTATTTACTATGGATTTTTTAGTACTATTAACGGTTCTAAATGAAACTTTGATGTTGTTAGAGTTAATTTGGTTGGCTAATTTGTTGCTGATAGGACCAAGGTAAGGCAAGGAAGCATATTGGATGGGATTAGATTCTTTAATTTTAGGGTATATTTTATCAAGGGCTAATTGTTTGAGTTTTTTGGCTAACAGTGTGTCAATTAATTGAGGGTTGTAACCATTGTTTTCTGCTATGGTCTTGATCAAGTGGCGAAAGCCGAAACTAGTAAGCAGTTAGTTAATAAAAATAGTGAAAATTTACAATGTTTTTTATTTCAACCATTATTAAATATACAACATTTTCACAAAGTTAATTTGTCGACATTAAATTATATACTTATATTGTATTTTTTTTTCTTATAATGTGTTTTATTATCTGTATTATTATTATTACAATATTATTGTTATTATAATATTTTTATTGTATTGTATTTTATTCCCAGTACTATATAAATGGACTTGTGCATCACTGTACAAATCTGTATAGTTACTGGTTAAATAAATAAATTAAATTAAATTATTAGATAATTATACCTGTAAATAGTATTAAAAACTGATAATCTACAAAGTGTTTTATTCAAACCATTATTAAAAGAAAAATTGTATTTTTTCATCATTTCTGTCCATCCACTAACCAGCGGGTATTTAATTTTCCTTCTCAAATCTTTGTATTTCTGTTTCTCATTAATAGAAACAGATCAATTAAATTCAGAACATGTTCATATAGATTTGAAAAACTTATGACGTAGTTGAGACGTTGATGAAATTTCGGATTTCACGTATAGAACAAAAGGTTGTCATTGTCGAGAAAGAGAATAGGCATAGAGAGAGAAGACATCATCCATCTATCTGACATTTAATATATTTCATTCTGAAATGTGTTATGACTTATGCGACTCACCAGACGGCTTTCTCCTTTATTGTTTTATTGTAACTTTGTAATTCCGATTTAATATGTGTTTGATATATGATTCATCTCTCTTCTTAGTTTATTTTATACAAAATATACAATCTAAAAGAACCAGAACACAGAACGCAATTAAATATCCAAGTATATTATACACTGTTATGATGTTTGGTCAAAAATATTATATCTTATCCTGATTAATTTATCCTATATCCTGTCTTTTATTTATATTAATTTGCCATCACGTAAATATAGAATGCGGGACAAACTTTTTGTTTCTAAAAGCCTAGTACTGAACACTGTAAAATGAGTTCACTGAACCAACTGCCTTGTTTATAAATTCTTTTTATTTAGATGTAGATTATCAATATACATACACTGCTTAGTTGAGAGAAAGAACAGTAGTGGTAGAACAAGGCTAGAATACATGAAACTGATAATGGAAGACATAAAGTGCAACACGTACGTGGAATAAAAAAGATTGACTAAGAACAGGGTAGCATTGAGGGATGTTGCAAACCAACCTATGGGTTGAAGCTTGAGGAGGATTGCTTAATAAATTAGAATGTTTTAGTTTAAGAGGAACAGAACTTAATTGGTTTACAACTAATCAACAAAATAGAAAACAAGTTGTGATTAAGAATATCAAATCCGACGAACTAGCTATAAAATTAGGAGTTCCTCAAGGTTCAATTCTGGGGTCCTTGTTGTTCTTGTTAGACACTAATGATTTAGTAGTGTCGATTAAGTTAGAATTTTACTTTTTGCGGATGATACTGTTTATTTTTTAAACACAGACCTATTAATTGGTTTGAAAAGTACAAATTAGCAGTGTAATTAAGAAGATCAAATCCAACGAACTAACTATAAAAACAGGGGTTCATCAAGGCTTAATTCTGGGGCCCTTGTTTTTTTAAGACATTAATGATTTAGTAGTGTCGATTAAGTTAGGTAGAATTTTACTTTTTGCGGATGATACTGTTTATTTTTTTAAACACTGACCTATTAGTTGGTTTGAAAAAAATAAATGAGCAGTGTAATTAAGACCATCAAGTCTAACGAACTAACTATAAAGCAGGGGTTCCTCAAGGCTCAATTATGGGACCCTTGTTGTTCTATTTAGATATTAATGATTTAGTAGTGTCGATTAAATTAGGTAGAATTTTACTTTTTGCGGATGATACTGTTTATTTTTCTAAACACAGACCTATTAGTTGGTTTGAAAAAATAAATTAGCAGTGTAATTAAGACCATCAAATCTAACGAACTAACTATAAAAACAGGGGTTCCTCAAGGCTCAATTATGGGGCCCTTGGTTTTTTTTTAGACATTAATGATCTAGTAGTGTCGATTAAGTTAGGTAGAATTTTACTTTTTGTGAATGATACTGTTTATTTTTTTAAACACAGACCTATTAATTGGTTTGAAAAGAATAAATCAGCAGTGTAATTAAGACCATCAAGTCTAACGAACTAACTATAAAAACAGGAGTTCCTCAAGGCTCAATTATGGGACCCTTCTTGTTCTTTTTAGACATTAATAATTTAGTAGTGTCGGTTAAATTAGGTAGGATTTTAATTTTTGCGGGTGATACTGTTGATTTTTTAAACACAAACCTATTACTGCTAGAACAGATAGTTATAATAATATAATAATAATATTTATTCATGTGGCCCCGAGCTAAGAGCTCTTTTCCACTAAAATACATAATATTTACAATTGTTATTGTATACATACAACTTATATCTAAATTATATCACAGGAAAAAAATAAATAAAAAATAACCTGTTAAAATGTATGGGAATGTAGTTAAGCTTCTGGTATTAAGTAATATTGTTCAGTAT